>CM066197.1:30158351-31408351 GCA_033675215.1 Rhodiola kirilowii
GCCTTAATTTTGTCTACCCTAGTTTAATTTACGTGCCTAGGTTCTGCCTATTCTGTTTAATTCAAACCTGATAGCAAGAAGGATGTGCCAGTTTTAGGTCCTTTGTTGAATTTTGCTTTGAATCTCAAACTTCGGTTTATAAATTTCCGTATGCTCATCTCAGGTTCTGACATTGTTGGAGATTTGTCCATGTAGCCACTGAGGCTTTTAAGGAATGTCGCAATGATGGAAGAAGGTCTGGGTAATGTCCATGTAGCTCTCCCGTATCTCCATGAGGCTTTTGAAGTGCAATCAGAGACTTCTGGGGCTTGATGAGGCTTTATTGGTTTTGAATGTGTACTGATTTGGTTTTTGTTTTGTCTTGCATATTATATTTTTTTTTCGAATTGTCAAATTTGAATTTTGTAATAGTTGATTACCATTTAGGCATTGATAGTTGCCCTTTTCAATAATTATACATTTTAATTGTTCATCGTTTATTATTCATTATACAATGGCAGAATTGCAGTATAATCAACATTATGTATTTCAGTGTTTCAAGTTTTTTGATAACAATATGAATAGCAATGGGTTTCTGTAAGCCACAAACAATTCTCTGTTTGCTCATACATTTGTACAGTCGAAATATGGGTTGAAACATGTCTGAAAGGAATGATTTGTATTTTTGATAAAGGTTTAGTTTTTTTTAAAATTGTATGTATTGAGAGATGTTGAGATCTGTGTGTAAGAAAAAGGTATTTGCTATTGTGGATTCTTGGCTCAGTGAGTTTGTATCAAAAAAATCATATATCATTGAATATTGTATTTGTATGAAAATGTATGCAAAGTAAAACAATTAAATTGCCTTACAAATTAAATTGCCTGAATCCACCTTCCACAATTGACTTGCGAATTAAAGGTGTTATGGCTTACGAAATAAGGGTGTAATGACTTTTGAATTAAGGGTGTAATACCATAAAAAATAAGGGTGTAATAGCTTATGAATTAAGGGTGTAATGTGTTACGAATCAAGGGTGTAACGGCATATGAATTAAGGGTGTAACGGCTTATGATTTAAGGGTGTATTACCACATGAAATAAAGGGTGTAGCGGCATATGAATTAAGGGTTCAATGCATATGAATTAAGGGTGTATGCCATATGAATTAAGGGTGTATGCCATATGCATTAAGGGTGTAATGGCCTATGAATTACAGGTGTAATGGCATATGCCATTAAGGGTGTAATGGCATATGAATTAAGAGTGTATTGTGTTACGAATTAAGGGTGTACCGCCATATGAATTAAGGTTGTAACGGCATATGAAATAAGGGTGTAATGTGTTACGAATTTAAGGGTGTAATGATTTAAGGGTGTATTACCGCATGAAATAAAAGGGTGTAGCGGCATATGAATTAAGGGTGTCTGCCATATGAATTAAGGGGTGTAATGGGCTATGAATTACAGGTGTAATGGCATATGCCATTAAGGGTGTAATGGCATATGAATTAAGGGCGTAACGGCATATGAAATAAGGGTGTAATGTGTTACGAATTAAGGGTGTAACGGCATATGAATTAAGGGTGTAACGCTTATGATTTAAGGGTGTATTACCGCATGAAATAAAGGGTGTAGCGACATATTAATTAAGGGTGTATGCCATATGAATTAAGGGTGTATGCCATATGAATTAAGGGTGTAGTGGCCTATGAATTACAGGTGTAATGGCATATGCCATTAAGGGTGTAATGGCATATGAATTAAGGGTGTATTGTGTTACGAATTAAGGGTGTACCGCCATATGAATTAAGGGTGTAACGGCACATGAAATAAGGGTGTAATGTGTTACGAATTAAGGGTGTAACAGCTTATGATTTAAGGGTGTATTGGTCTGTTAACGGCAACAACTTGAAGGGCATTTTGGTCTGTCAACGGCAACAACTTTGTTACATCATCAACCTATAATTTTTTTTGCAATTCATCACATTATTACACATCACAGAGCCGGCTATGTTACATTTTACAACAACAACTACCCAAAATTCAAAATTTAGGTGCTCTGTCAAATGCATGCTTTCTATTACAAGCAGGATAATATACAAAAAGTCACAATGCACTACACAAAAAATCACAATGCACTACTCTTCCAAACCCCAATCGGACCATAAGTCACAAGACCATAACATGAGTTTGAATCGAACAAATCACATGAGTTTGAATCGAACAAATCACATGAGTTGTTGCACAGTCAAGCGAGCCATCCTCTTATCAGTTGTTGCTCAGCCAAGCGAGCCATCCTCTTATCAGCCATCCTCTTAACGACATGGACCTTTTTCTCCTCGCAGATTCCACAAAGTAGCGAGGCAAAACCCCTATGCATTCCTCTGCTCCTCGTTGCAAACCTCTGCAAAATAAAACTTGTCATTCTGTTTTCATAGGAATCTCAAATATGTATCGTAGATCCAATTTCGATGTTATAAATTAGTAAGCCATTGCGAACAACTGAGCACTCCAACCATATCCTTTCTGTGAACAAAAAACACATAAATTTCATCAAGATGTAGATTTTTAATTAATGAAACTTTCATCCATTCTTATCCAAAAAATGGTTTTAATACTTTCATACACCGTAAACTGATCCATGAAACTGATTGCTAGACCAGCGTAAAGAGGTCTAAATCCAAAATGGGCATTTGCATATTCAACAATTAATAAACAAAAGCGTTTTAGAATACTGCAGCACATAATCATGGCAGTACATAATCTTAATATTATACACTAACCGACTCTTACATGTTGAACTAAAAACAATGTGGTTAATCTTAAAATCATGGCATCACATAAACTGATTGCTAAACATAATCTTAATATTATACACTGACCGACTCTAACATGTTGAACTAAAAACAATGTGGTTAATCTTAAAATCGTGGCATCACATAAACTGATTGGTAAACAGGTTTTAGTTCTATTCTTAAAAAAACATGTTTTAGCAAGACTGAAATTATAATTTCTAGCAAGCTCCAACACTACACAATCGATAACCACCATTTGTGATTAAAATTGTGTCAAGCAGGTAAAACCAGTGAGAAATACAGCATATGAAGTCTAAGCTTTATTGTGGCAAGCTGATCCCATCCAACCTCAGATGACAGTCGGCCTAGGCAGAGAGTACTTGTGTCCGGCTTGAAGCTTTAAAACTTTAAGTACCAGAAAAGTTAGTATAGATGAGGCAAAAAAAGGTCAATTGTCAAGTTTTTGATAGAGCTAGCAACTTAATACGCCATCTCTTAACTCCAATCTCATCTGCAGAGCGTGGTTGTACAGAGTTATTCACTCAAATGAATTAATATACAGCTGAGCATCACCAAAGCATAACATATACAAGGAATTGACAACAAAGATCACTCTGTTTTTGTTTGCCATAAAAACAACTTTTTTTTTATTATAAAACTGTTTTAACAGAAGTTGAAACAAAAACCAAATATCCAGTGCAAAGTATCTCAGATAGTTTGAAAATATAAGGATAACTAGAAAGGAATGCAACACAAACCCTGTAACCAGGACAACGATACTTCCTCCATTGCAGGAAACCTGTGCTGACTTCTTCTTTGCGGCATAAACTCTACCACCACTGAATTTCAAAAGAAGAAAGATGAGAAATTACTCTGTCAGCTTGCCATCAAAGCCATCTTCACATTCAGTAAAATCAAAATCCCCAAAATTAAACTTCTATGAAAACATAATCGGTTAGGAAACAACAATAATCGACCAGAACAGTCAAAGTGATTAAAAATCAAAACAAGCAATAATGATGAACGAAGAAAGCAGAAACGATGGATATTTCGACTGGAAACAAACACTCTCCGACCGGGTTCATTTCGTTATACCCAAATCGGAAACGATGGATATTTCAACTGGAAACAAACAAAATTGATAGACTTACAACTCGAGCAATGCCCTTCGCACCGAATCAGTCACCTCCGTCCACCGCTTTTAACCCACCCTTACCACTCGAATCGATCCACTCCCTCATCTTCTCCCATCGTCTGGGTTTCGTTCGGGTAGAAATCCAACAAAATTACAGGAATCTGGTAGCCGTTTGACGCTGGATCGGGATCGGGATCGGAGATCGGTTTCTCCAAAACGCCAAATCTGGGTTTGGTTTCATCGCTGGAGAGAAGAAAGAGAAGAAAAAAGGGTTTCATTCGAAGGAGAGAGAAGGTGAGGAAAGAGAAAATGTGTCAGTTGTTTCAAAATAATTACTTTCTAAAAAACCCCAAATTACCCCTAAATAAATTCCCTCCAACAAATATTTTTCCAATTCCACCTCACCATTTTGATTGGCTCACAGCCTGCCTCACGGCCTCATTCTTACAACCCTGCCTCAACGGAGTGCTCCCCTATATATATATATATATATTATTCTCTCTATTACTTTTTCTTTCATCCTCACATTTGTTGTCATGTCTCATGACCATTTTGATCGTATGCATCCCACTAATAATCAAAAAGTTCATTATCATTTTCCTGTATACTTTTTTAACTACGCATATACTTCTTTAAAATCTACGAATACATAACTAATATATGGGTAGAGTTGGGATCAAATAAGAACTTGTATATTTCATGATAAATGAGAACTAATCTTAGCCGTACGATCTTAATATCGAAAGCCCTAATTCTCTCTCCTCTTCTCGAACACTGATGGACCATAATTATACGAATCAAAAACACAGTAAAACCCACCAAATTAGACTGTTGGTCTATTTAACTTCTACTTGTTAGTCCCGATTTATTTCTACAGGGTATTTTGGACTCTAGAGAGAAAACACGCTAAGGAGGAGTTTTTAAGCGGAAAATGAAGAACGAGTCATTCCAGGTCACGACCATGCTACACTCAAAATCAGCCTTAACATCCTTCATGGAACCGACTTGGAATCACTCAAATATTCTAGAACCGTCGGCAAATGGACAAGAACGCAAGGCAAAAGCACCGAGCCCGGTAAAGGCCAAACAAGGGCAATTTCATCGGATTTGGGATTTCGACCATGTTCCAAGCAGAATTTGGCTTAGGTTCCTTCTTGAGATCATCTTAGAATGACATTTTCATTCAAAATACACTCTCCAAAATCCAAGAAGCTCCGGCCAAAGCTCCGGTCAGATCCGGTCAAACCGATGGCTTTTGTGAAGAAGTCACAAGCTTCTAGAAGGGTGGCTCCTCCACTCTCCTCCCTCCAAGTGGCGGCTCCTCCTCCTCTCCTCCCATAGCAGCCGGCGGCTTTCCTACACACCCCATGTGGCACCTCCTCCTTGCTCCTCCCTCCTCCTCCCTTGGATCAAAATGCACATGGCTTCATCTCATCCATCCATCTTCATTCCCTTAGCCTATAAATAAGAGGCCTCCTGACAGAACCGCTCGTCGTCAAAGCGATTGTGCAAATAAATTTATAATAGTCCGCTACTCGTGACTATACTACTAGGTAGTACTTGGTAAGTAGGGGTCGAACCCAAGGGAGTCAGTGTGGATTAGTTGTTCTTTGGGGGGGTTTATCCAGCGAGAGAGCGTGTTTTAGGTTGGTTGGTTGGTTTTAAAGCTACCAGCTATATGATTGTTTGATTGGTTGGTTGGTTTTAATACTGAAAGTAAATTACAGATTTAATAATTAAGAGAAATGTTCGGTTTCAGAGGCCTTGTATTATAATTGTTTATCATCGACCGCTAATGATCATACCAAGTGTCAAAGATGAATTGAGGCTATTTCTAGCGCAAGACATGATCATGCTAAGTATTCAAACGGTGTATCAAGGCCATTCCAAGCACTCGATTTGCGTACACGGTCTAGCCTATTCCAAGGACGTAGAACACTTATTCTATTTAGACTAATACTCCATTCCCGGTTATATTAGCCTATGTGCATCCATTTGATCAATCATTCCCGATCAACCAAATGGTGTTTAAGATGAGTCAAACTTCTCAGATAAGCTTTGTCATTCCAAGCATCCACTTATCAGTACAAGTTTACGAACCCCCATGGTGAGCTTTGCCATTCCAAGCGTCCCCTCAACCATGGACGTTCTGACTTAGTATATGGCACATAGAACAAGTATTGAATACAAAGGTATACTAAAAGTAAAGTCTAAAACATTTATAATACAAGCACGCCCCTTCTACCGAACTACTAGTTTAGCTACTATTCATCGCGCTAAACATTATAACTAAGGAATTAAAGACAACAGTTAAATAAATAAATACTAAGAGATACTTACAACCGTTGAAGCGCCAAGGGATTCTTTATTCCAAAGTAATATTACATAATTGTGCCCACAAAAGCTAGAGAGATTTAGAGAGATTTTGTAGAGAGAGAAGCTCTCCACATTTTGGGGTGTGTTGAAATGAGGAGGAGGAGACCTCTATTTATAGCTAAAGGGGAGGAGGATGGAGGGCCAAGATGGTGGCAAGTGGAGGAGCATCCAAGGGTGGAGGAGGAGGGGAGGAGCATGTGGAGGAGAAGCCTCCACATGGAGGAGGAATAGTGAGCTGCCGGCGGCTTTGGGAGGAGGGGAGGAGGAGCCGCCATGTGTCCCTCCATGTGAGGAGGAGCATCCCTTCTAGAAGCTTGTAACCTCTTCACAAAAGTCATCGGTTTGACCGGATCTGACCGGAGCTTTGGCCGGAGCTTCTTGGATTTTGGAGAGTGTATATTGAATGAAAATGTCATTCTAAGATGATCTCAAGAAGGAACCTAAGCCAAATTCCGCTTGGAACATGGTCGAAATCTCAAATCCGATGAAATTGCCCTTGTTTGGCCTTTACCGGGCTCGGTGCTTTTGCCTTGCGTTATTGTCCATTTGCCGACGGTTCTAGAATATTTGAGTGATTCCAAGTCGGTTCCATGAAGGATGTTAAGGCTGATTTTGAGTGTAGCATGGTCGTGACCTAGAATGACTCGTTCTTCATTTTCCGCTTTAAAAACTCCTCCTTAGCGTGTTTTCTCTCTAAGTGCCAAAATACCCTGTAGAAATATATCGGGACTAACAAGTAGAAGTTAAATAGACCAACAGTCTAATTTGGTGGGTTTTACTGTGTTTTTGATTCGTATAATTTTGGTCCATCAGATTACCCCACACTTTTAGTTGTTCGTCCCGAACAATGCTATTCAAGGGCGTGCACACAATCAAGTAAAAACTTTGTAAAATATGAAAGTAAGACTGTGGGACTCGATTTTTCCTAATTCATGCATTACTACTTATTACTAAATTAAACTGTGTAAATAAGTAGAAGAGACTTAATACTTGTACCTCTGTGCTGAGATGCAAATTATATTGGATGTTTCGGGAGATAGCCCTTTTTAGGCTCCTGGACTGCAACCTCGGGATCGTCTCTTACTATATGGTTTCCTTGTAGCTTTCTCATGCACGTGATTCGGTTCGGGTTTCAATGGTTTGAGTACTTTGATTTCTTTTGGCGAGGGACTGCTTTTTGTAGTGAATTGGCCTTTGGCCTTTGATTTGAATTTTTTGAGTGCTTCACTTTTGCTCGGTTAAAACCTTCACAATTTTGGGCCTTTGGCCTCTTTTGATTTTCTTCTTTGAGTTTTTCGCCTTTTTGTGACTGCTAGTCCATTTTCTCAACCTTTTTGGGAGGTCCAATCATCGCCCGCAAGCCTATGGAAATACCTCCTCGCTCCTCTCTTTTTTGCCGTTTTCGCGCGGGTCAAGGTGAGGGTCGCTCAGCTATTTTCTCGGCTACTTTGACTGTCGTTTTCACGCGGGTCAAGATGAGGGTCGCTCATCTATTTTCTCGGCTACTTTGACCGGAGATAGGACGGTCTGATTCCCGTCCTCGCCTTTTGCATTGCATGGCGGAGATGACTTCAATCTTCACTGAAACCCGAAGTGCAGCCTCCACTGACTTCGAAAACCATATAGTTTGATCTGATCCTTTGATTGCTTGCCAAGCCTCTCTAGGGCAGTTTATGTCAACTCCACATCCCTAGTTATCTCAGCACAAAGGACAATTGAAAAGTTACATTCTAAGTTTTTAAACAGTTGAATTTTCACAAGGTTAATGCATGAATTACAATTTATCTTTTTCACATTCTTAAGTTCATATTTTCAAAAAGATATTATTTATTAACTAATATATACAGGTGGTTCTCACCCCACACTTTCAAACGAAGTCGTGCTTTTCAGCAAAACTTAGTTCAAAAGCCATGCAAGCAGATATTATATGAGAAGAAAATGATATTAAGGAAAAGGAAAGACAGAACTCCCTTTAAGGTGTCGAGTGAACGACATGGCTCGAGGCTGAATAATCGAGGGAGTTCGGCTGGGGCCTTGAACTCTGAGCGTAGCCCTATCTGGCCTAATGTTGCACCCAAGTCTAATTCCTGAATAGTCATTTCTTCTATGCACCAAGTGGGTGAGAGCAACTTATTGAAAAAACTAAATGACAGAAAATAAAATGACAGAAAATAAAGTACAGAAAGTAAGATAGTGTCGGGTTACCTCCCAACCAGTGCACTTGTTTAACGTCGTTGGCTCGACAGTACCTCAATCATGGATCATAAGGTCGGATCCCAAGGGTGAGTGAGGTCAAACTTTTTCTCGGCAGCCCTTTTGCTCCGAGGGGGTGAGGTTTCCTTGACCATAGCTGCTGGTCCATTGAGTCGTGCTTTCTTGTTTCTCCTTCCGGGTTTCCATTCTTTCGGCCCATGTCTTTGCCGCCTCTTCATGTTTGAATAGTTGGCACTTTCGCGAGTTTGGAAGTTGGGTTTTGTGCCTTCGAACATCGGCGACCACAGGCATGTTCCCATGTGAGGCCTCTTCTTGGTGGTAGCTACGAATGGTTGTCTTGGAATGATTGAGTTCCTGGGTGGTTTTTCTTGGCTTGTGACGAGAGAGATTTCCTTTGTCCGCTTTTTTGGCTCATGCTCTGCCTCCAACTCCCCTTGTACCGCATCATCATTGATTATATGATCTTCGGTGGTTATGATCGGCATGAAACGCGAAGGGTTAAGTTGAGGCACTTCGACCATGAGGACTAGGTCTGTTTCAGGTGCTCCGACAGTGAGGACTAGGTCTTTCTCGGACAGTTCGGCAATGAGGTCCGGGACTTCCTCGGGTGCTTCGAGCGCAAGTACCGGGCCTGGCTTGATTTCTTCGGCCGCTTCAGCAGTGAGGTTCGGGACTTCTGTAGGCTCGGTAGTTAGGACAGTGATTTCCTCGGATGGATTGGTGATAAGGACCGGGTCTGATTGGGGCAGTTCTTCTTCGGTCATTTGCGGGTCCTCATCCTTAGTCGGCTCCTCGGGTTCAGCCGTGAATTGGTGCATCAATGCACTCAATTGCTGCATGTCTGTGGCCAATTGCTGGGTGCTAGCTGCCAGCTCCTTTTCTGCCGCCCATAGTTCAGTTTTGGCCCTGATTTGTTGCATCGTGTTGTCCAACTGCTGGATGCTAGATGCCAGCTCCGTTATACCGTCCTTGATTGGCTCGGCCTGATCTTGGCTTGGTCTTGACCTTGCGGCCAAATCGTTTATTAATTTCCAAAGATCATCCTCGGTTAAGTCCCACATTGATCCTCCTGCTGCATTATTTAGCTGGTCCCACTCATGTGGCAACATTCCACAGAGAAACTTTGTTTGAAGATCGAAGTTGGTGAATCCATGGTGCGGGCAGCTCGTCACAATGGAATCGAAGTACCATAAGTACTCATCCAATGTTTCGTCCCGGGATTGTGTTATTTTGTTGATCTTCTCGCGGATTTCAAGTTCAAAGGGTGATGGGGAAAACTCCTCAGTGTTCCAAGGTTCCATTCCGTAGTAGTAGGACTTAGTGAATTGCATGATAAAACAAGAAAAAAGAAAAAAACAAAACAGAACAACTATTCCGATGCACAACTCCCCGGCAACGGCGCCAATTTGACAGAACCGCTCGTCGTCAAAGCGATTGTGCAAATAAATTTATAATAGTCCGCTACTCGCGACTATACTACTGGGTAGTACTTGGTAAGTAGGGGTCGAACCCAAGGGAGTCAGTGTGGATTAGTTGTTCTTTGGGGGGGTTTATCCAGCGAGAGAGCGTGTTTTAGGTTGGTTGGTTGGTTTTAAAGCTACCAGCTATATGATTGTTTGATTGGTTGGTTGGTTTTAATACTGAAAGTAAATTACAGATTTAATAATTAAGAGAAATGTTCGGTTTCAGGGGCCTTGTATTATAATTGTTTATCATCGACCGCTAATGATCATACCAAGTGTCAAAGATGAATTGAGGCTATTTCTAGCGCAAGACATGATCATGCTAAGTATTCAAACGGTGTATCAAGGCCATTCCAAGCACTCGATTTGCGTACACGGTCTAGCCTATTCCAAGGACGTAGAACACTTATTCTATTTAGACTAATACTCCATTCCCGGTTATATTAGCCTATGTGCATCCATTTGATCAATCATTCCCGATCAACCAAATGGTGTTTAAGATGAGTCAAACTTCTCAGATAAGCTTTGCCATTCCAAGCATCCACTTATCAGTACAAGTTTACGAACCCCCATGGTGAGCTTTGCCATTCCAAGCGTCCCCTCAACCATGGACGTTCTGACTTAGTATATGGCACATAGAACAAGTATTGAATACAAAGGTATACTAAAAGTAAAGTCTAAAACATTTATAATACAAGCACGCCCCTTCTACCGAACTACTAGTTTAGCTACTATTCATCGCACTAAACATTATAACTAAGGAATTAAAGACAACAGTTAAATAAATAAATACTAAGAGATACTTACAACCGTTGAAGCGCCAAGGGATTCTTTATTCCAAAGTAATATTACATAATTGTGCCCACAAAAGCTAGAGAGATTTAGAGAGATTTTGTAGAGAGAGAAGCTCTCCACATTTTGGGGTGTGTTGAAATGAGGAGGAGGAGACCTCTATTTATAGCTAAAGGGGAGGAGGATGGAGGGCCAAGATGGTGGCAAGTGGAGGAGCATCCAAGGGTGGAGGAGGAGGGGAGGAGCATGTGGAGGAGAAGCCTCCACATGGAGGAGGAATAGTGAGCTGCCGGCGGCTTTGGGAGGAGGGGAGGAGGAGCCGCCATGTGTCCCTCCATGTGAGGAGGAGCATCCCTTCTAGAAGCTTGTAACCTCTTCACAAAAGTCATCGGTTTGACCGGATCTGACCGGAGCTTTGGGCGGAGCTTCTTGGATTTTGGAGAGTGTATATTGAATGAAAATGTCATTCTAAGATGATCTCAAGAAGGAACCTAAGCCAAATTCCGCTTGGAACATGGTCGAAATCTCAAATCCGATGAAATTGCCCTTGTTTGGCCTTTACCGGGCTCGGTGCTTTTGCCTTGCGTTATTGTCCATTTGCCGACGGTTCTAGAATATTTGAGTGATTCCAAGTCGGTTCCATGAAGGATGTTAAGGCTGATTTTGAGTGTAGCATGGTCGTGACCTAGAATGACTCGTTCTTCATTTTCCGCTTTAAAAACTCCTCCTTAGCGTGTTTTCTCTCTAAGTGCCAAAATACCCTGTAGAAATATATCGGGACTAACAAGTAGAAGTTAAATAGACCAACAGTCTAATTTGGTGGGTTTTACTGTGTTTTTGATTCGTATAATTTTGGTCCATCAGATTACCCCACACTTTTAGTTGTTCGTCCCGAACAATGCTATTCAAGGGCGTGCACACAATCAAGTAAAAACTTTGTAAAATATGAAAGTAAGACTGTGGGACTCGATTTTTCCTAATTCATGCATTACTACTTATTACTAAATTAAACTGTGTAAATAAGTAGAAGAGACTTAATACTTGTACCTCTGTGCTGAGATGCAAATTATATTGGATGTTTCGGGAGATAGCCCTTTTTAGGCTCCTGGACTGCAACCTCGGGATCGTCTCTTACTATATGGTTTCCTTGTAGCTTTCTCATGCACGTGATTCGGTTCGGGTTTCAATGGTTTGAGTACTTTGATTTCTTTTGGCGAGGGACTGCTTTTTGTAGTGAATTGGCCTTTGGCCTTTGATTTGAATTTTTTGAGTGCTTCACTTTTGCTCGGTTAAAACCTTCACAATTTTGGGCCTTTGGCCTCTTTTGATTTTCTTCTTTGAGTTTTTCGCCTTTTTGTGACTGCTAGTCCATTTTCTCAACCTTTTTGGGAGGTCCAATCATCGCCCGCAAGCCTATGGAAATACCTCCTCGCTCCTCTCTTTTTTGCCGTTTTCGCGCGGGTCAAGGTGAGGGTCGCTCAGCTATTTTCTCGGCTACTTTGACTGTCGTTTTCACGCGGGTCAAGATGAGGGTCGCTCATCTATTTTCTCGGCTACTTTGACCGGAGATAGGACGGTCTGATTCCCGTCCTCGCCTTTTGCATTGCATGGCGGAGATGACTTCAATCTTCACTGAAACCCGAAGTGCAGCCTCCACTGACTTCGAAAACCATATAGTTTGATCTGATCCTTTGATTGCTTGCCAAGCCTCTCTAGGGCAGTTTATGTCAACTCCACATCCCTAGTTATCTCAGCACAAAGGACAATTGAAAAGTTACATTCTAAGTTTTTAAACAGTTGAATTTTCACAAGGTTAATGCATGAATTACGATTTATCTTTTTCACATTCTTAAGTTCATATTTTCAAAAAGATATTATTTATTAACTAATATATACAGGTGGTTCTCACCCCACACTTTCAAACGAAGTCGTGCTTTTCAGCAAAACTTAGTTCAAAAGCCATGCAAGCAGATATTATATGAGAAGAAAATGATATTAAGGAAAAGGAAAGACAGAACTCCCTTTAAGGTTTCGAGTGAACGACATGGCTCGAGGCTGAATAATCGAGGGAGTTCGGCTGGGGCCTTGAACTCTGAGCGTAGCCCTATCTGGCCTAATGTTGCACCCAAGTCTAATTCCTAAATAGTCATTTCTTCTATGCACCAAGTGGGTGAGAGCAACTTATTGAAAAAACTAAATGACAGAAAATAAAATGACAGAAAATAAAGTACAGAAAGTAAGATAGTGTCGGGTTACCTCCCGACCAGTGCACTTGTTTAACGTCGTTCGCTCGACAGTACCTCAATCATGGATCATAAGGTCGGATCCCAAGGGTGAGTGAGGTCAAACTTTTTCTCGGCAGCCCTTTTGCTCCGAGGGGGTGAGGTTTCCTTTACCATAGCTGCTGGTCCATTGAGTCGTGCTTTCTTGTTTCTCCTTCCGGGTTTCCATTCTTTCGGCCCATGTCTTTGCCGCCTCTTCATGTTTGAATAGTTGGCACTTTCGCGAGTTTGGAAGTTGGGTTTTGTGCCTTCGAACATCGGTGACCACAGGCATGTTCCCATGTGAGGCCTCTTCTTGGTGGTAGCTACGAATGGTTGTCTTGGAATGATTGAGTTCCTGGGTGGTTTTTCTTGGCTTGTGACGAGAGAGATTTCCTTTGTCCGCTTTTTTGGATCATGCTCTGCCTCCAACTCCCCTTGTACCGCATCATCATTGATTATATGATCTTTGGTGGTTATGATCGGCATGAAACGCGAAGGGTTAAGTTGAGGCACTTCGACCATGAGGACTAGGTCTGTTTCAGGTGCTCCGACAGTGAGGACTAGGTCTTTCTCGGACAGTTCGGCAATGAGGTCCGGGACTTCCTCGGGTGCTTCGAGCGCAAGTACCAGGCCTGGCTTGATTTCTTCGGCCGCTTCAGCAGTGAGGTTCGGGACTTCTGTAGGCTCGGTAGTTAGGACAGTGATTTCCTCGGATGGATTGGTGATAAGGACCGGGTCTGATTGGGGCAGTTCTTCTTCGGTCATTTGCGGGTCCTCATCCTTAGTCGGCTCCTCGGGTTCAGCCGTGAATTGGTGCATCAATGCACTCAATTGCTGCATGTCTGTGGCCAATTGCTGGGTGCTAGCTGCCAGCTCCTTTTCTGCCGCCTATAGTTCAGTTTTGGCCCTGATTTGTTGCATCGTGTTGTCCAACTGCTGGATGCTAGATGCCAGCTCCGTTATACCGTCCTTGATTGGCTCGGCCTGATCTTGGCTTGGTCTTGACCTTGCGGCCAAATCGTTTATTAATTTCCAAAGATCATCCTCGGTTAAGTCCCACATTGATCCTCCTGCTGCATTATTTAGCTGGTCCCACTCATGTGGCAACATTCCACAGAGAAACTTTGTTTGAAGATCGAAGTTGGTGAATCCATGGTGCGGGCAGCTCGTCACAATGGAATCGAAGTACCATAAGTACTCATCCAATGTTTCGTCCCGGGATTGTGTTATTTTGTTGATCTTCTCGCGGATTTCAAGTTCAAAGGGTGGTGGGGAAAACTCCTCAGTGTTCCAAGGTTCCATTCCGTAGTAGTAGGACTTAGTGAATTGCATGATAAAACAAGAAAAAAGAAAAAAACAAAACAGAACAACTATTCCGATGCACAACTCCCCGGCAACGGCGCCAATTTGACAGAACCGCTCATCGTCAAAGCGATTGTGCAAATAAATTTATAATAGTCCGCTACTCGCGACTATACTACTGGGTAGTACTTGGTAAGTAGGGGTCGAACCCAAGGGAGTCAGTGTGGATTAGTTGTTCTTTGGGGGGGTTTATCCAGCGAGAGAGCGTGTTTTAGGTTGGTTGGTTGGTTTTAAAGCTACCAGCTATATGATTGTTTGATTGGTTGGTTGGTTTTAATACTGAAAGTAAATTACAGATTTAATAATTAAGAGAAATGTTCGGTTTCAGGGGCCTTGTATTATAATTGTTTATCATCGACCGCTAATGATCATACCAAGTGTCAAAGATGAATTGAGGCTATTTCTAGCGCAAGACATGATCATGCTAAGTATTCAAACGGTGTATCAAGGCCATTCCAAGCACTCGATTTGCGTACACGGTCTAGCCTATTCCAAGGACGTAGAACACTTATTCTATTTAGACTAATACTCCATTCCCGGTTATATTAGCCTATGTGCATCCATTTGATCAATCATTCCCGATCAACCAAATGGTGTTTAAGATGAGTCAAACTTCTCAGATAAGCTTTGCCATTCCAAGCATCCACTTATCAGTACAAGTTTACGAACCCCCATGGTGAGCTTTGCCATTCCAAGCGTCCCCTCAACCATGGACGTTCTGACTTAGTATATGGCACATAGAACAAGTATTGAATACAAAGGTATACTAAAAGTAAAGTCTAAAACATTTATAATACAAGCACGCCCCTTCTACCGAACTACTAGTTTAGCTACTATTCATCGCGCTAAACATTATAACTAAGGAATTAAAGACAACAGTTAAATAAATAAATACTAAGAGATACTTACAACCGTTGAAGCGCCAAGGGATTCTTTATTCCAAAGTAATATTACATAATTGTGCCCACAAAAGCTAGAGAGATTTAGAGAGATTTTGTAGAGAGAGAAGCTCTCCACATTTTGGGGTGTGTTGAAATGAGGAGGAGGAGACCTCTATTTATAGCTAAAGGGGAGGAGGATGGAGGGCCAAGATGGTGGCAAGTGGAGGAGCATCCAAGGGTGGAGGAGGAGGGGAGGAGCATGTGGAGGAGAAGCCTCCACATGGAGGAGGAATAGTGAGCTGCCGGCGGCTTTGGGAGGAGGGGAGGAGGAGCCGCCATGTGTCCCTCCATGTGAGGAGGAGCATCCCTTCTAGAAGCTTGTAACCTCTTCACAAAAGTCATCGGTTTGACCGGATCTGACCGGAGCTTTGGCCGGAGCTTCTTGGATTTTGGAGAGTGTATATTGAATGAAAATGTCATTCTAAGATGATCTCAAGAAGGAACCTAAGCCAAATTCCGCTTGGAACATGGTCGAAATCTCAAATCCGATGAAATTGCCCTTGTTTGGCCTTTACCGGGCTCGGTGCTTTTGCCTTGCGTTATTGTCCATTTGCCGACGGTTCTAGAATATTTGAGTGATTCCAAGTCGGTTCCATGAAGGATGTTAAGGCTGATTTTGAGTGTAGCATGGTCGTGACCTAGAATGACTCGTTCTTCATTTTCCGCTTTAAAAACTCCTCCTTAGCGTGTTTTCTCTCTAAGTGCCAAAATACCCTGTAGAAATATATCGGGACTAACAAGTAGAAGTTAAATAGACCAACAGTCTAATTTGGTGGGTTTTACTGTGTTTTTGATTCGTATAATTTTGGTCCATCAGATTACCCCACACTTTTAGTTGTTCGTCCCGAACAATGCTATTCAAGGGCGTGCACACAATCAAGTAAAAACTTTGTAAAATATGAAAGTAAGACTGTGGGACTCGATTTTTCCTAATTCATTCATTACTACTTATTACTAAATTAAACTGTGTAAATAAGTAGAAGAGACTTAATACTTGTACCTCTGTGCTGAGATGCAAATTATATTGGATGTTTCGGGAGATAGCCCTTTTTAGGCTCCTGGACTGCAACCTCGGGATCGTCTCTTACTATATGGTTTCCTTGTAGCTTTCTCATGCACGTGATTCGGTTCGGGTTTCAATGGTTTGAGTACTTTGATTTCTTTTGGCGAGGGACTGCTTTTTGTAGTGAATTGGCCTTTGGCCTTTGATTTGAATTTTTTGAGTGCTTCACTTTTGCTCGGTTAAAAACTTCACAATTTTGGGCCTTTGGCCTCTTTTGATTTTCTTCTTTGAGTTTTTCGCCTTTTTGTGACTGCTAGTCCATTTTCTCAACCTTTTTGGGAGGTCCAATCATCGCCCGCAAGCCTATGGAAATACCTCCTCGCTCCTCTCTTTTTTGCCGTTTTCGCGCGGGTCAAGGTGAGGGTCGCTCAGCTATTTTCTCGGCTACTTTGACTGTCGTTTTCACGCGGGTCAAGATGAGGGTCGCTCATCTATTTTCTCGGCTACTTTGACCGGAGATAGGACGGTCTGATTCCCGTCCTCGCCTTTTGCATTGCATGGCGGAGATGACTTCAATCTTCACTGAAACCCAAAGTGCAGCCTCCACTGACTTCGAAAACCATATAGTTTGATCTGATCCTTTGATTGCTTGCCAAGCCTCTCTAGGGCAGTTTATGTCAACTCCACATCCCTAGTTATCTCAGCACAAAGGACAATTGAAAAGTTACATTCTAAGTTTTTAAACAGTTGAATTTTCACAAGGTTAATGCATGAATTACAATTTATCTTTTTCACATTCTTAAGTTCATATTTTCAAAAAGATATTATTTATTAACTAATATATACAGGTGGTTCTCACCCCACACTTTCAAACGAAGTCGTGCTTTTCAGCAAAACTTAGTTCAAAAGCCATGCAAGCAGATATTATATGAGAAGAAAATGATATTAAGGAAAAGGAAAGACAGAACTCCCTTTAAGGTGTCGAGTGAACGACATGGCTCGAGGCTGAATAATCAAGGGAGTTCGGCTGGGGCCTTGAACTCTGAGCGTAGCCCTATCTGGCCTAATGTTGCACCCAAGTCTAATTCCTGAATAGTCATTTCTTCTATGCACCAAGTGGGTGAGAGCAACTTATTGAAAAAACTAAATGACAGAAAATAAAATGACAGAAAATAAAGTACAGAAAGTAAGATAGTGTCGGGTTACCTCCCAACCAGTGCACTTGTTTAACGTCGTTGGCTCGACAGTACCTCAATCATGGATCATAAGGTCGGATCCCAAGGGTGAGTGAGGTCAAACTTTTTCTCGGCAGCCCTTTTGCTCCGAGGGGGTGAGGTTTCCTTGACCATAGCTGCTGGTCCATTGAGTCGTGCTTTCTTGTTTCTCCTTCCGGGTTTCCATTCTTTCGGCCCATGTCTTTGCCGCCTCTTCATGTTTGAATAGTTGGCACTTTCGCGAGTTTGGAAGTTGGGTTTTGTGCCTTCGAACATCGGCGACCACAGGCATGTTCCCATGTGAGGCCTCTTCTTGGTGGTAGCTACGAATGGTTGTCTTGGAATGATTGAGTTCCTGGGTGGTTTTTCTTGGCTTGTGACGAGAGAGATTTCCTTTGTCCGCTTTTTTGGCTCATGCTCTGCCTCCAACTCCCCTTGTACCGCATCATCATTGATTATATGATCTTCGGTGGTTATGATCGGCATGAAACGCGAAGGGTTAAGTTGAGGCACTTCGACCATGAGGACTAGGTCTGTTTCAGGTGCTCCGACAGTGAGGACTAGGTCTTTCTCGGACAGTTCGGCAATGAGGTCCGGGACTTCCTCGGGTGCTTCGAGCGCAAGTACCGGGCCTGGCTTGATTTCTTCGGCCGCTTCAGCAGTGAGGTTCGGGACTTCTGTAGGCTCGGTAGTTAGGACAGTGATTTCCTCGGATGGATTGGTGATAAGGACCGGGTCTGATTGGGGCAGTTCTTCTTCGGTCATTTGCGGGTCCTCATCCTTAGTCGGCTCCTCGGGTTCAGCCGTGAATTGGTGCATCAATGCACTCAATTGCTGCATGTCTGTGGCCAATTGCTGGGTGCTAGCTGCCAGCTCCTTTTCTGCCGCCCATAGTTCAGTTTTGGCCCTGATTTGTTGCATCGTGTTGTCCAACTGCTGGATGCTAGATGCCAGCTCCGTTATACCGTCCTTGATTGGCTCGGCCTGATCTTGGCTTGGTCTTGACCTTGCGGCCAAATCGTTTATTAATTTCCAAAGATCATCCTCGGTTAAGTCCCACATTGATCCTCCTGCTGCATTATTTAGCTGGTCCCACTCATGTGGCAACATTCCACAGAGAAACTTTGTTTGAAGATCGAAGTTGGTGAATCCATGGTGCGGGCAGCTCGTCACAATGGAATCGAAGTACCATAAGTACTCATCCAATGTTTCGTCCCGGGATTGTGTTATTTTGTTGATCTTCTCGCGGATTTCAAGTTCAAAGGGTGGTGGGGAAAACTCCTCAGTGTTCCAAGGTTCCATTCCGTAGTAGTAGGACTTAGTGAATTGCATGATAAAACAAGAAAAAAGAAAAAAACAGAACAACTATTCCGATGCACAACTCCCCGGCAACGGCGCCAATTTGACAGAACCGCTCGTCGTCAAAGCGATTGTGCAAATAAATTTATAATATTCCGCTACTCGCGACTATACTACTGGGTAGTACTTGGTAAGTAGGGGTCGAACCCAAGGGAGTCAGTGTGGATTAGTTGTTCTTTGGGGGGGTTTATCCAGCGAGAGAGCGTGTTTTAGGTTGGTTGGTTGGTTTTAAAGCTACCAGCTATATGATTGTTTGATTGGTTGGTTGGTTTTAATACTGAAAGTAAATTACAGATTTAATAATTAAGAGAAATGTTCGGTTTCAGGGGCCTTGTATTATAATTGTTTATCATCGACCGCTAATGATCATACCAAGTGTCAAAGATGAATTGAGGCTATTTCTAGCGCAAGACATGATCATGCTAAGTATTCAAACGGTGTATCAAGGCCATTCCAAGCACTCGATTTGCGTACACGGTCTAGCCTATTCCAAGGACGTAGAACACTTATTCTATTTAGACTAATACTCCATTCCCGGTTATATTAGCCTATGTGCATCCATTTGATCAATCATTCCCGATCAACCAAATGGTGTTTAAGATGAGTCAAACTTCTCAGATAAGCTTTGCCATTCCAAGCATCCACTTATCAGTACAAGTTTACGAACCCCCATGGTGAGCTTTGCCATTCCAAGCGTCCCCTCAACCATGGACGTTCTGACTTAGTATATGGCACATAGAACAAGTATTGAATACAAAGGTATACTAAAAGTAAAGTCTAAAACATTTATAATACAAGCACGCCCCTTCTACCGAACTACTAGTTTAGCTACTATTCATCGCGCTAAACATTATAACTAAGGAATTAAAGACAACAGTTAAATAAATAAATACTAAGAGATACTTACAACCGTTGAAGCGCCAAGGGATTCTTTATTCCAAAGTAATATTACATAATTGTGCCCACAAAAGCTAGAGAGATTTAGAGAGATTTTGTAGAGAGAGAAGCTCTCCACATTTTGGGGTGTGTTGAAATGAGGAGGAGGAGACCTCTATTTATAGCTAAAGGGGAGGAGGATGGAGGGCCAAGATGGTGGCAAGTGGAGGAGCATCCAAGGGTGGAGGAGGAGGGGAGGAGCATGTGGAGGAGAAGCCTCCACATGGAGGAGGAATAGTGAGCTGCCGGCGGCTTTGGGAGGAGGGGAGGAGGAGCCGCCATGTGTCCCTCCATGTGAGGAGGAGCATCCCTTCTAGAAGCTTGTAACCTCTTCACAAAAGTCATCGGTTTGACCGGATCTGACCGGAGCTTTGGCCGGAGCTTCTTGGATTTTGGAGAGTGTATATTGAATGAAAATGTCATTCTAAGATGATCTCAAGAAGGAACCTAAGCCAAATTCCGCTTGGAACATGGTCGAAATCTCAAATCCGATGAAATTGCCCTTGTTTGGCCTTTACCGGGCTCGGTGCTTTTGCCTTGCGTTATTGTCCATTTGCCGACGGTTCTAGAATATTTGAGTGATTCCAAGTCGGTTCCATGAAGGATGTTAAGGCTGATTTTGAGTGTAGCATGGTCGTGACCTAGAATGACTCGTTCTTCATTTTCCGCTTTAAAAACTCCTCCTTAGCGTGTTTTCTCTCTAAGTGCCAAAATACCCTGTAGAAATATATCGGGACTAACAAGTAGAAGTTAAATAGACCAACAGTCTAATTTGGTGGGTTTTACTGTGTTTTTGATTCGTATAATTTTGGTCCATCAGATTACCCCACACTTTTAGTTGTTCGTCCCGAACAATGCTATTCAAGGGCGTGCACACAATCAAGTAAAAACTTTGTAAAATATGAAAGTAAGACTGTGGGACTCGATTTTTCCTAATTCATGCATTACTACTTATTACTAAATTAAACTGTGTAAATAAGTAGAAGAGACTTAATACTTGTACCTCTGTGCTGAGATGCAAATTATATTGGATGTTTCGGGAGATAGCCCTTTTTAGGCTCCTGGACTGCAACCTCGGGATCGTCTCTTACTATATGGTTTCCTTGTAGCTTTCTCATGCACGTGATTCGGTTCGGGTTTCAATGGTTTGAGTACTTTGATTTCTTTTGGCGAGGGACTGCTTTTTGTAGTGAATTGGCCTTTGGCCTTTGATTTGAATTTTTTGAGTGCTTCACTTTTGCTCGGTTAAAACCTTCACAATTTTGGGCCTTTGGCCTCTTTTGATTTTCTTCTTTGAGTTTTTCGCCTTTTTGTGACTGCTAGTCCATTTTCTCAACCTTTTTGGGAGGTCCAATCATCGCCCGCAAGCCTATGGAAATACCTCCTCGCTCCTCTCTTTTTTGCCGTTTTCGCGCGGGTCAAGGTGAGGGTCGCTCAGCTATTTTCTCGGCTACTTTGACTGTCGTTTTCGCGCGGGTCAAGATGAGGGTCGCTCATCTATTTTCTCGGCTACTTTGACCGGAGATAGGACGGTCTGATTCCCGTCCTCGCCTTTTGCATTGCATGGCGGAGATGACTTCAATCTTCACTGAAACCCGAAGTGCAGCCTCCACTGACTTCGAAAACCATATAGTTTGATCTGATCCTTTGATTGCTTGCCAAGCCTCTCTAGGGCAGTTTATGTCAACTCCACATCCCTAGTTATCTCAGCACAAAGGACAATTGAAAAGTTACATTCTAAGTTTTTAAACAGTTGAATTTTCACAAGGTTAATGCATGAATTACGATTTATCTTTTTCACATTCTTAAGTTCATATTTTCAAAAAGATATTATTTATTAACTAATATATACAGGTGGTTCTCACCCCACACTTTCAAACGAAGTCGTGCTTTTCAGCAAAACTTAGTTCAAAAGCCATGCAAGCAGATATTATATGAGAAGAAAATGATATTAAGGAAAAGGAAAGACAGAACTCCCTTTAAGGTGTCGAGTGAACGACATGGCTCGAGGCTGAATAATCGAGGGAGTTCGGCTGGGGCCTTGAACTCTGAGCGTAGCCCTATCTGGCCTAATGTTGCACCCAAGTCTAATTCCTAAATAGTCATTTCTTCTATGCACCAAGTGGGTGAGAGCAACTTATTGAAAAAACTAAATGACAGAAAATAAAATGACAGAAAATAAAGTACAGAAAGTAAGATAGTGTCGGGTTACCTCCCGACCAGTGCACTTGTTTAACGTCGTTGGCTCGACAGTACCTCAATCATGGATCATAAGGTCGGATCCCAAGGGTGAGTGAGGTCAAACTTTTTCTCGGCAGCCCTTTTGCTCCGAGGGGGTGAGGTTTCCTTGACCATAGCTGCTGGTCCATTGAGTCGTGCTTTCTTGTTTCTCCTTCCGGGTTTCCATTCTTTCGGCCCATGTCTTTGCCGCCTCTTCATGTTTGAATAGTTGGCACTTTCGCGAGTTTGGAAGTTGGGTTTTGTGCCTTCGAACATCGGTGACCACAGGCATGTTCCCATGTGAGGCCTCTTCTTGGTGGTAGCTACGAATGGTTGTCTTGGAATGATTGAGTTCCTGGGTGGTTTTTCTTGGCTTGTGACGAGAGAGATTTCCTTTGTCCGCTTTTTTGGCTCATGCTCTGCCTCCAACTCCCCTTGTACCGCATCATCATTGATTATATGATCTTCGGTGGTTATGATCGGCATGTAACGCGAAGGGTTAAGTTGAGGCACTTCGACCATGAGGACTAGGTCTGTTTCAGGTGCTCCGACAGTGAGGACTAGGTCTTTCTCGGACAGTTCGGCAATGAGGTCCGGGACTTCCTCGGGTGCTTCGAGCGCAAGTACCAGGCCTGGCTTGATTTCTTCGGCCGCTTCAGCAGTGAGGTTCGGGACTTCTGTAGGCTCGGTAGTTAGGACAGTGATTTCCTCGGATGGATTGGTGATAAGGACCGGGTCTGATTGGGGCAGTTCTTCTTCGGTCATTTGCGGGTCCTCATCCTTAGTCGGCTCCTCGGGTTCAGCCGTGAATTGGTGCATCAATGCACTCAATTGCTGCATGTCTGTGGCCAATTGCTGGGTGCTAGCTGCCAGCTCCTTTTCTGCCGCCCATAGTTCAGTTTTGGCCCTGATTTGTTGCATCGTGTTTTCCAACTGCTGGATGCTAGATGCCAGCTCCGTTATACCGTCCTTGATTGGCTCGGCCTGATCTTGGCTTGGTCTTGACCTTGCGGCCAAATCGTTTATTAATTTCCAAAGATCATCCTCGGTTAAGTCCCACATTGATCCTCCTGCTGCATTATTTAGCTGGTCCCACTCATGTGGCAACATTCCACAGAGAAACTTTGTTTGAAGATCGAAGTTGGTGAATCCATGGTGCGGGCAGCTCGTCACAATGGAATCGAAGTACCATAAGTACTCATCCAATGTTTCGTCCCGGGATTGTGTTATTTTGTTGATCTTCTCGCGGATTTCAAGTTCAAAGGGTGGTGGGGAAAACTCCTCAGTGTTCCAAGGTTCCATTCCGTAGTAGTAGGACTTAGTGAATTGCATGATAAAACAAGAAAAAAGAAAAAAACAAAACAGAACAACTATTCCGATGCACAACTCCCCGGCAACGGCGCCAATTTGACAGAACCGCTCATCGTCAAAGCGATTGTGCAAATAAATTTATAATAGTCCGCTACTCGCGACTATACTACTGGGTAGTACTTGGTAAGTAGGGGTCGAACCCAAGGGAGTCAGTGTGGATTAGTTGTTCTTTGGGGGGGTTTATCCAGCGAGTGAGCGTGTTTTAGGTTGGTTGGTTGGTTGGTTTTAAAGCTACCAGCTATATGATTGTTTGATTGGTTGGTTGGTTTTAATACTGAAAGTAAATTACAGATTTAATAATTAAGAGAAATGTTCGGTTTCAGGGGCCTTGTATTATAATTGTTTATCATCGACCGCTAATGATCATACCAAGTGTCAAAGATGAATTGAGGCTATTTCTAGCGCAAGACATGATCATGCTAAGTATTCAAACGGTGTATCAAGGCCATTCCAAGCACTCGATTTGCGTACACGGTCTAGCCTATTCCAAGGACGTAGAACACTTATTCTATTTAGACTAATACTCCATTCCCGGTTATATTAGCCTATGTGCATCCATTTGATCAATCATTCCCGATCAACCAAATGGTGTTTAAGATGAGTCAAACTTCTCAGATAAGCTTTGCCATTCCAAGCATCCACTTATCAGTACAAGTTTACGAACCCCCATGGTGAGCTTTGCCATTCCAAGCGTCCCCTCAACCATGGACGTTCTGACTTAGTATATGGCACATAGAACAAGTATTGAATACAAAGGTATACTAAAAGTAAAGTCTAAAACATTTATAATACAAGCACGCCCCTTCTACCGAACTACTAGTTTAGCTACTATTCATCGCGCTAAACATTATAACTAAGGAATTAAAGACAACAGTTAAATAAATAAATACTAAGAGATACTTACAACCGTTGAAGCGCCAAGGGATTCTTTATTCCAAAGTAATATTACATAATTGTGCCCACAAAAGCTAGAGAGATTTAGAGAGATTTTGTAGAGAGAGAAGCTCTCCACATTTTGGGGTGTGTTGAAATGAGGAGGAGGAGACCTCTATTTATAGCTAAAGGGGAGGAGGATGGAGGGCCAAGATGGTGGCAAGTGGAGGAGCATCCAAGGGTGGAGGAGGAGGGGAGGAGCATGTGGAGGAGAAGCCTCCACATGGAGGAGGAATAGTGAGCCGCCGGCGGCTTTGGGAGGAGGGGAGGAGGAGCCGCCATGTGTCCCTCCATGTGAGGAGGAGCATCCCTTCTAGAAGCTTGTAACCTCTTCACAAAAGTCATCGGTTTGACCGGATCTGACCGGAGCTTTGACCGGAGCTTCTTGGATTTTGGAGAGTGTATTTTGAATGAAAATGTCATTCTAAGATGATCTCAAGAAGGAACCTAAGCCAAATTCCGCTTGGAACATGGTCGAAATCTCAAATCCGATGAAATTGCCCTTGTTTGGCCTTTACCGGGCTCGGTGCTTTTGCCTTGCGTTATTGTCCATTTGCCGACGGTTCTAGAATATTTGAGTGATTCCAAGTCGGTTCCATGAAGGATGTTGAGGCTGATTTTGAGTGTAGCATGGTCGTGACCTAGAATGACTCGTTCTTCATTTTCCGCTTTAAAAACTCCTCCTTAGCGTGTTTTCTCTCTAAGTGCCAAAATACCCTGTAGAAATATATCGGGACTAACAAGTAGAAGTTAAACAGACCAACAGTCTAATTTGGTGGGTTTTACTGTGTTTTTGATTCGTATAATTTTGGTCCATCACCTCCCCTCCTCATTTGTATCATCACCACCACAACAATTCACTTATCTCTCTAGAATTTTGGGCACTAATCATGTAATATTAATCATGTAATATTACTTTGGGAATCAAAGCTTGATCCTTGGCGCTTCAACGGTTTTGTAAGTCTTCTTTTATTTATTTAATTGTCTTGCTAAACTGTTGTTTATTTCCAAGTTCATAGTTATGATAACCATTGCCATGATTAGTAGCTAAATTAGTTATTCGGTAGAAGGGGCGTACTTGTATTATAAATTTTTTAGACTTTACTCTTAGTATACCTTTGTATTCAAAACTTGTTCTATGTGCCATATATAGTCAGAGTTTCCAAGGTTGAGTGGATGCTGTAACAAGCAAAGCTCTTCTGTGGGAATTCGTGATCATACTCAGGTAGTGGAAGCTGTAACAAGCAAAGCTATCTGAGGAGTTCGACTTATCTAAAACACCACTTGGTCAATAACGTAACTGGGAGATCAAGTGGATGCACTTACCGCTAAGATACTTCGAAAGGAGGAATTAGTTTTGCTTAGAACAAGTGTTGCTTTAAACGATGTTGCAAGTCTTGCGCTACGAAAGGGCCTCGATTCATCTTTGAATACTTAGCATGATCATGTCTTGCGCTAGAAATAGCCTCAATTCATCTTTGACCACTTGGTATGATCATTAGCGGTCGATGATAAACAATTATAATACAAGGCCCCTAAAACCGAATACTTTCCTTACAATCCATTATCAACTGCTATAATTTACTTTCAGTTCTAAAAACACACTCAAACCCAACCCCAATCGTAATTAAATTCTGCATAAGCTTCATTAAAGAACAATTAATCCACACTGACTCCCTTGGGTTCGACCCCTACTTACCACTTGCTACCTAGTAGTGTAGTCGCGAGTAGCGGACTTATAAATTTATTTGCACAATCGCTTTGACGACGAGCGGTTCTGTCAAATTGGCGCCGTTGCCGGGGAGTTGTGCATCGGAATAGTTGTTCTATTTTCTTTTTTCTTTTACCATGCAATTCACCAAGTCATACTACTACGGAATGGAACCTTGGAACAATACGGAGTTTTCCCCACCACCCTTCGAACTTGAAATCCGCGAGAAGATCAACAAAATAACGCAATCCTGGGACGAAACATTGGATGAGTACTTATGGTACTTCGATTCCATTGTGACGAGCTGCCCGCACCATGGATTCACCAACTTCGATCTTCAAACAAAGTTTCTCTGTGGGATGTTGCCACATGAGTGGAAAGGGCTAAATGACGCAGCAGGAGGATCGTTGATGGGCATAACCGTGGATGATCTTTGGATATTAATCAATGATTTGGCCGCAAGGTCAAGACCAAGCCAAGATCAGGCCGAGCCAATCGAGGACGGTATAACGGAGCTGGCATCTAGCATCCAGCAGTTGGACAACACGATGCAACAAATCAGGGCCAAAACTGAACTATGGGCGGCAGAAAAGGAGCTGGCAGCTAGCACCCAGCAATTAGCTGCAGACATGCAGCAATTGAGTGCATTGATGCACCAATTCACGACTGAACCCGAGGAGCCGACTGAGGATGAGGACCCGCAAATGACTGAAGAAGAACTGCCCCAATCAGACCCGGTCCTTATCACCAATCCATCCGAGGAAATCACTGTCCTAACTGCCGAGCCTACAGAAGTCCCGAACCTCACTGCTGAAGCGGCCGAAGAAATCAAGCCAGGCTCGGTCCTTGCGCTCGGAGCACCCGAGGAAGTCCCGGACCTCATTGCCGAACTGTCCGAGAAAGACCTGGTCCTCACTATCGGAGCACCTGAAACAGACCTAGTCCTCATGGTCGAAGTGCCTCAACTAAACCCTTCGCGTTTCATGCCGATCATAACCACCAAAGATCATATAATCAATGATGATGCGGTACAAGGGGAGTTGGAGGCCGAGCATGAGCCAAAAAAACCGACAAAGGAAATCTCTCTCGTCACAAGCCAAGAAAAACCACCCGAGAACTCAATCATTCCAAGACAACCATTCGTAGCTACCACCAAGAAGAGGCCTCACATGGGAACATGCCTGTGGTCGCCGATGTTTGAAGGCACAAAACCCAACTTCCAAACTCGCAAAAGTGCCAACTATTCAAACATGAAGAGACGGCAAAAGCATGGGCCGAAAGAATGGAAACCCGGAAGGAGTAACAAGCAAGCACGACGCATTGGCCCAGCAGCTACGGTCAAGGAAACCTCACCCTCTCGGAGCAAAAGGACTACCGAGAAAAAGTTTGACCTCACCCACCCATGGGATCCGACCTTATGATCCATGATTGAGGTATTGTCGAGCCAACGACGTTAAACAAGTGCACTAGTCGGGAGGTAACCCGACACTATCTTACTTTCTGCACTTTATTTTCTGTCTTTTTATTTTCTGTGTTTTAGTTTTTATCAATAAGTCGCTCTCACCCACTTGGTGCATAGAAGATTTGACTATTCAGGAATCGGACTTGGGTGCAACATTAGGCCAGATAGGGCTACGCTCAGAGTTCAAGGCCCCAGCCGAACTCCCTCGATTATCCAGCCTCGTGCCATGTCGTTCACTCGATACCTTAAAGGGAGTTCTGTCTTTCCTTTTCCTTAATATCATTTTCTTCTCATATAATATCTGCTTGCATGGCTTTTGAACTAAGTTTTGCTGAAAAGCACGACTTCGTTCGAAAGTGTGGGGTGAGAACCACCTGTATATATTAGTTAATAAATAATATCTTTTTGAAAATATGAACTTAAGAATGTGAAAAAGATAGACCAAAATTCATGCATTAACCTTGTGAAAATTCAACTGTTTAAAAACTTAGAATGTAACTTTCCATTTGTCCTTTGTGCTGAGATAACTAGGGATGTGGAGTTGACATAAACTGCCCTAGAGAGGCTTGGCAAGCAATCAAAGGATCAGATCAAACTATATGGTTTTCGAAGTCAGTGGAGGCTGCACTTCGGGTTTCAGTGAAGATTGAAGTCATCTCCGCCATGCAATGCAAAAGGCGAGGACGGGAATCAGACCATCCTATCTCCGGTCAAAGTAGCCGAGAAAATAGATGAGCGACCCTCATCTTGACCCGCGCGAAAACGGCAAAAACGAGAAGAGCGGGGAGGTATTTCCATAGGCTTGCGGGCGATGATTGGACCTCCCAAAAAAAGGCTGAGAAAATGGACTTGCAAAGTCACAAAAAGGCGAAAAGCTCAATGAAGCAAATCAAGAGGCCAAAGGCCCAAAAATTGTGAAGGTTTTAACCGAATAAAAGTGAAGTACTCAAAGCATCAAATCAAAGGCCAAAAGCCGATTCACTACAAAAAGCAGTCCCTCGCCAAAAGAAAATCAAAGTACTCAAACCAATGAAACCCGAACCGAATCACGTGCTAGAGAAAGCTACAAGAAAACCATATAGTAAGAGACGATCCCGAGGTTGCAGTCCAGGAGCCTAAAAAGGGCTATCTCCCGAAACATCCAATATAATTTGCATCTCGGCACGAAGGTACACGTATCAAGTTACTTCTATTTATTTACGCAGTTTAATTTAGTAATAAGTAGTAATGCATGAATTAGGAAAAATTGAGTCCCACAGTCTTACTTTCATATTTTACAAAGTTGTTACTTGATTGTGTGCCGCCCTTTAATAGCATTGTTCGGGACGAACAACTAAAAGTGTGGGGTGATCTGATGGACCATAATTATACGAATCAAAAACACATTAAAACCCACCAAATTAGACTGTTGGTCTATTTAACTTCTACTTGTTAGTCCCGATTTATTTCTACAGGGTATTTTGGACTCTAGAGAGAAAACACGCTAAGGAGTAGTTTTTAAGCGGAAAATGAAGAACGAGTCATTCCAGGTCACGACCATGCTACACTCAAAATCAGCCTTAACATCCTTCATGGAACCGACTTGGAATCACTCAAATATTCTAGAACCGTCGGCAAATGGACAAGAACGCAAGGCAAAAGCACCGAGCCCGGTAAAGGCCAAACAAGGGCAATTTCATCGGATTTGGCATTTCGACCATGTTCCAAGCAGAATTTGGCTTAGGTTCCTTCTTGAGATCATCTTAGAATGACATTTTAATTCAAAATACACTCTCCAAAATCCAAGAAGCTCCGGCCAAAGCTCCGGTCAGATCCGGTCAAACCGATGGCTTTTGTGAAGAAGTCACAAGCTTCTAGAAGGGTGGCTCCTCCACTCTCCTCCCTCCAAGTGGCGGCTCCTCCTCCTCTCCTCCCATAGCAGCCGGCGGCTTTCCTATTCACCCCATGTGGCACCTCCTCCTTGCTCCTCCCTCCTCCTCCCTTGGATCAAAATGCACATGGCTTCATCTCATCCATCCATCTTCATTCCCTTAGCCTATAAATAAGAGGCTTCCCCTCCTCATTTGTATCATCACCACCACAACAATTCACTTATCTCTCTAGAATTTTGGGCACTAATCATGTAATATTAATCATGTAATATTACTTTGGGAATCAAAGCTTGATCCTTGGCGCTTCAACGGTTTTGTAAGTCTTCTTTTATTTATTTAATTGTCTTGCTAAACTGTTGTTTATTTCCAAGTTCATAGTTATGATAACCATTGCCATGATTAGTAGCTAAATTAGTTATTCGGTAGAAGGGGCGTACTTGTATTATAAATGTTTTAGACTTTACTCTTAGTATACCTTTGTATTCAAAACTTGTTCTATGTGCCATATATAGTCAGAGTTTCCAAGGTTGAGTGGATGCTGTAACAAGCAAAGCTCTTCTGTGGGAATTCGTGATCATACTCAGGTAGTGGAAGCTGTAACAAGCAAAGCTATCTGAGGAGTTCGACTTATCTAAAACACCACTTGGTCAATAACGTAACTGGGAGATCAAGTGGATGCACTTACCGCTAAGATACTTCGAAAGGAGGAATTAGTTTTGCTTAGAACAAGTGTTGCTTTAAACGATGTTGCAAGTCTTGCGCTACGAAAGGGCCTCGATTCATCTTTGAATACTTAGCATGATCATGTCTTGCGCTAGAAATAGCCTCAATTCATCTTTGACCACTTGGTATGATCATTAGCGGTCGATGATAAACAATTATAATACAAGGCCCCTAAAACCGAATACTTTCCTTACAATCCATTATCAACTGCTATAATTTACTTTCAGTTCTAAAAACACACTCAAACCCAACCCCAATCGTAATTAAATTCTGCATAAGCTTCATTAAAGAACAATTAATCCACACTGACTCCCTTGGGTTCGACCCCTACTTACCACTTGCTACCTAGTAGTGTAGTCGCGAGTAGCGGACTTATAAATTTATTTGCACAATCGCTTTGACGACGAGCGGTTCTGTCAAACACTCTCGAATTCCTTCAAAGCACCGACTGGTCCGAAGCTCCTCCATTCTCTTCAGCCCGTCGGCGGGCGCAGGGGTTCGGATGTGGTCCTAATTTTTGGTTGTCGTCGTCGCAGTAGTCGTGATGCTCGCTTCGTTCCCTTCGGCTCTCGTCGTCGCTTTTCGTGGGATGGAGGTTGGCGTTGGCCCAGCGTGGTGGTGTGTGGCATTCGCTTGGGTGCGGGTGCGGGTTTGGCTGGGTTCGTTGGTGTCCACTGGTTTGGGTGCAGGGTTGGACGAATTTTGCGGTTGTGGACTGTCAGAGGGTGATGTAGCTCGATGGCGTATTGGACGGCTTGGGCTCTTCCTGGTAGCTTCTTGCATCTCACCGGTGCTTGTTTTGGTGTTTCTGTGTAAATAGAGATGCTTGTGGCTGGATGGCGATGTCGGGCTCGTCCGTTGGGTGGGCTTTTGCCATGGTTGGGGCTGGTCACCAGTCTTCCGCTGCTGCAGTACCGTTTAGGTGTTAGTTTAGGTATAGTGTAAGGTTAGTTTTATTTTGTAATTCCCACCTATTTCGGTGGTGTATTCCCACATTAGTGGTGGTGTATTTCCGTCTGTTTGGCGGTGTATTCCCATCGTTGTGATGGTGTTTTCGATTGAGTTTTCGATCCCTCTTGTCGGACATGTTGGTCCTTATGTGGTGTTTCAGTGTCGGCTGTGTTGCCGGCCAGCTTTTCGTTGTGTCCTTTGAAGGCAAGAGTCTTGTAGCCTGTTTGGCTTGAAAACTGAATCGGAAAAAAAAACTATTAAAGGCATATGAGTGTTTTTTGTACCGGATTAATTATGTAAAACAAATTAAAAATAATCACACACAGTTGGAATTTTGGTTTGCTTCCTCGTTCAACCGCTCATCGAATCTAGAGCGAGCGCAACACCTTCGTCGTCGTTTCCAGATAATTTCAATCCCAACGAATCCAATTCCGATCTGCATTTTTTTGCTTTTTTTCAACTGTGATTCAGTGTTCAATTGGCTCACTTTTGTTCGTATCTGAGTTCACTTCTGTTCGGATCTGAGTTTTTTTTTACACAAGTGTTGGCGTGAATTGCTAATCGGTCGATTGAGTGGTCGGTGCTGGAGGATTGATTGTGTTGGTTTGAGGTGAGATTTGTTTCAAAGCGTGGAATTTGTGGTGATTAGTTTCTTTGTTGTTATTTTGATATGGATCTGATCTGATGATGTTGTGTGATGATGTTGTGTGTGTGGTGTTGATGGTGATGGTGATATTAGGGGATGGCGTGGAAGAGGATTTTGAAAGAGCTCAAGGTTGTGATCTGCGGCAGAGAATTGTGATACAACTTTTTGTCGTGAAGTATGTATGTGGATTCACTATGTTTACACATATGATTGAAAAATCAATATGTTGGTCGTCATATGCTTGTTCTGTGCTGTTTTTTTTGTCTCGCATCCATTTCATTGGATTGCTCTACAACTATGAACCTCATCAGTTGTGTCATGTAGACTTGTTCCTAACTTTTTTTTATTGGAATACATACAACAGCTAATTTCAAAAGTGGATCTGGTTTTTTATTCGGTTAGTTTTGTGATTATGATCTCTGTCTCGATGTGATATACACTGACGCAGCTACAAGAGTTGTCGAAGTCGACTGCGTTGGCGAGTTCGTCAAGCATGTGGGTCTGATGTTTTATTCGGTTAGTTTCGATTCTTCATGATCTACAAAGGGCTGTAGCGCTTCAGAGTGGTGTTACTGCAGTGTTTTTTTCAAGTTAAGGATAAGGACTGCATGTCTTGCATATTATGGTAGTTCTAGAGTCATAATTCGTATCAGGTAAGGGAATACATGGCTTGCATATAATTGGTAGGTTTTCACATATAATTCTTAGTTATTAAGTTATAATTCGTATTGGGTAAGTGAATGCATGGCTTGCATATAATTCGTAGGTTCGGCATATAATTTGTATTAGACCAAGACTGCATTGCTTTAAATATAATACCTTTACTACTAAAAGGTAGTACTTTTGTTTGGAATATTTTACCTTGAAATGATGAAGCTCTGGGATTACTTTTGTCACTGAAATAGGTTACTCAGCAGTTCATCGAGCCGAATTGTTTTACGTTTGAAGGTTAATCATTTATGTTGCAGCAAGGATTTCCATATATTTCCTAGAGGCGGAAACTGGATTGTGGAATATTGTGGCAGTGGGACTTCTGAAGGATGTTGTTTTTTGACATCAGAAAGAGGAAACATGTGCGACAAACTTGATGTAATTTTTTTCGAAGTTGCTCTGGGTTTCGAGATGTTCTCATCTGATTAGGGAAAGTAGGAGATTTGAGATTGGAGGCGTTGAGTTGATAAAGTTATTGGCCAAAGACATTTTCAAATCGAATCTGGGTGTGAATCTCAGTCTTGAGGATGCTGAGATGTGTCTGGGAATTTAGAGTGACATCCTAAAGCATTGTGATAATTTGAAGAAATTTAAAATTCGTAGCATTTGTAATATGCAATCTAAATTGCTAGCATTTTAATTAAAATTATTAGTCTGTCATTTAAAATTTGAGCCTGTCATTTAACCCTTCGGGTAGCGGTGGTTGAGAATTTTTTTTTTTGGCAATGCCAAAGTGAGCCAACAGAGCACTGCTATATGTAAACAGAAATAACATTGAAATCTTTTGGTGCAAACTGATATACATTGTAAAAATGGTTGTTGTCATTTGATTAACAGGCGCTAGGTCCATTGTGACCTTCCTCAGAAGTCAGATCATCTGGTAACAAAGAGACAGCCAAGTCATAAGCTTAGGAACCATCAACTTGTATGGATCTGTTGATGAGCCTTGAGGGGTATGTAGTGCAAGAAGCATCAAGCAATGTCACAATATCTCAGAGATGTTTATTGGCATCTCAGCTATGAGGAGACCGGTACCTTCCTCAATATTATTCAAAGTGACAACTTCGCCTCCAACAACCATGTTGATGACAATGCCATCTGCAGCCAAGCAAGTTGTCATGCGCCTCATAAAGTTTCCTTTTTAGTTGGTAGCGCGTAATTTATCAAGCATACAAGTAGAAATAGGTGCTTCCCCTGAAGCTAATAGTCGAAGGCAAGCATCAGTGACTACTATCACATAAGAAGCTACGAATGATGTGTAAGAAGCTACGAATGATGCGTAAGAAGCTACAAAGAACACATAACACACATGCAGTGAAACTTAAAAAGAATTATACGAATTTTGTATCACTATCTACCAATTTTATCACGCCATTCAAAGCACAGGATTTATTGCATGAACAAAGGAGGCTTACAAAACATAACAGGCCACAGATTCACTGTCAGAAAGATGCAGGAAGCTCTATATACATAGTGAAACATACCACTCTCCACAACAGAGTTACTAATCATAAGACAACTTCATCGCATACTACACAACTTCAAAACCAGAAACACATCACACCAAAATGAAAAAGTTTGTCAACCAGGCTCGTGTTTGCCGTAGATCACAACCAGCCCCTAATCCTAATACGATTCGTAGTAGATCGCAGTCGATTCGAAAGATCGCAGTCGATCGCAGCTCGTGTTCCTCTCAGGCTCTTCGAACGATTAGGTTTTTTAGTACAAATAAGGGTGCGTCCACTTTGACTGAAAGTTAACTTAACTTAATTGATCTTAACTGATATTAACTTATCTTAAATGATCTTAACTGATCTTAAATGATCTTAACTGATCTTAACTTAACTGAAACTATAGTGACTTATATTAACTTAACTTAACTTAACAGAAGGGCCCCACCACCACCACCACCGCCGGACACCGCCGGTCAACGCGGTCAATGCCGGTCAACGCGGTCAACGTGGTCAACGCCGCCACTGCCTCCGGTCAACGTCGGCGGTGTCCGGTGGTGGTCCGGCGACGGTCCGGCAGTGGTCCGGCGACGGTCCGGCAGTGGTCCGGCGACGGTCCGGCAGTGGTCCGGCGACGGTCCGGCAGTGGTCCGGCGACGGTCCGGCGGTGGTGGTGGTGGGGGGTGGTCCAACTAACTTAACTTAACTTGACTGAAAATAACTTAACTTATCTTAACTGATCTTAACTTATCTTAATTGATCTTAACTTATAGTGCATGATATTAACTTATCCTAACTTACAAGTCAAAAAATCAAGTCAAAGTGGACAGAGCCTAAATCGACGAGATTTCGATTTATCCAAGATTTGGGAAGTGGACTAAATTGCCCCTAATACAAATCTTAATAGAGGAATTAACATAAACTTAAAATTAATCATATCTAATTCTAGCCATTGATTTAAAAAGATGAAAGACTGACATTAATTCTTATTTCTCATACTAAATGAACTTCTCATGGGATTTCATCCCTATACGGGTAAACAATTAAACCAAGACCACCAAATAACTAAATAAATTGAGAAATATTATTTAAATTTTTTAGAAAATTATACGCATAAATTTTGTTACACGCGTGTATTCTTGATTATTATTTCTATATCATTGTTAAATATGCTCAATTAAATCTGACTTAAGAGAGACATGAGTTGTTCGATTGCATATTGTAGCCCTTGTAGCCAAGTATTCATCCAAATCGAATGAACTTTCGTTGTAATATTCAAATGGCTCCTCTTCATGGATCGATGTGCGTGTACTAGCTCTAACTCGGGATCGATCATCATTGAATTCGGTGGGATCAACGTATCGAATATATGATTCTCGTTCATCTTCAACTATCATGTTGTGCATTGTGATGCAAGCAATCATAATATCACTGAAAATGTCTTCATCCCAAGCATATAGTGTCAACACTAGGGTCTTATTTATAGACTTCTGAATTTTAAAAAAAAATAAAATAATATGCATATCATTTTATAGATCTCAAAATAATATAACCAATGATAATTTTTTTGTATTTTTGGAGTTGTAATTTGTAAGATAAAATAGTTACAAGTATAAGATTAATTTTTATTAATCTGGCGGGTGTCAAGTTTCTATTGGTCCATTCATATTTGTGTGGGTTCTAATCCCATGACCAAATTTTAAAAGTAGGTCACCGATGACCAATTTGAGTTTGGTCATGTTTGATCACTCAAAAGGTCATTAGTGTAGTCATGATTTTTTTAGTTACCCAATCTTAATCATCTTTTATGATTGAAATGGTCATTATTGGGGATGCTCTTAGTCATCAAAAGTTTGGACAGAGTATATGATCCAAAATGTCATTGATTCCATGTTCATGTTGTAACACGGTGATCTGGCATTATCCTTAAACTCTTCAAATCTAAACACTCCAACTATGGGTGGACATTGGGCAGGAAAAGGTCGGCCCTGCCCTTAATGAAAAGGCTTAGGGCCGAACATATATCATTTTGGAATGGCTTTCGAAAAAATTAGGGTCGGGCCGGGCTTGCCTCAAAATATACCCTAGAGCCGGCCTTAGGACCGAGTAGTGAAAGGACTTTTAGGGCCGAACCGAGTCGACTCTAAATTTTAGGGTCGAGCTTAAAGATTCATTTATTTAGCATATCAATAAAAATTGTAATATTTTAATTAAGCACATCAATAAAAAATTACAAAGTCGCAAAAACATACAAAATTTAATAATATTAATATAAGGTAAATAGATTATTATAATTAATTACAAAACATACATAATATAAAATTAATATGTTGCATTATACGTATCAGTAATCATTATTTGAAAACAATACATACAATTTTTTTTAATTGACTACGAATATTATAATTTGATTTATAGAAGGTCAAATATGAAAGGGCTTACCGATTGAACTTTTTTAGGTCGGGCCGAGTAGAGCATTGTTAGGTCATAATTAGGTCAGATTTTTTTAGAGCGGGCACGACCGAGCTATTTTAGGTCATAGTTAGGTCGGACTCGAGGCCGAATAGAACTTTGAAATCACGGCATTTTGTTCGACTTTCAGCATTTAAGACTTAGGGCTCGAGACCTAAATTCAAGACCGGAATGACCTTAAAGACTCATAGATCGTAGTACTTTATTTATGGCTTTTGAGCCTAGGCCAAATGTTGACCCTTAGAGCATCCCAGCGCAAGCCCATTTGCTGCCTGGGGAGATGTGAAATGTCTTAGCTGGGGAGATGTGGCGGTGGAGCGAATGCTCTAAAAGTGGTCAAACCCACTTTACTGGACAAGCCCAACTCCTGCCAAAAGTGAAATGTGTGGACCCACTTCGTACACCATTTCATTTATAACTTGTTTTTATAACTGTTGTATGCATATTTTAATAACAAGTATTATTAAAGAAGATAAGATTCAATGAGACCCATTTGTAAATGGAAATGAACTTGTGCATTGGAGTGAAATGATCATATTTTTTAAAAGTTCACTTGATATTTGTGTGCACTAAAAAAAACTCACATTTGAGTGAAAATGAACTTGCATTGGGATGCTATTAACTCTATCAACCATAAAAGACACTTAAAGTGATGATACGTAGACTAGACATATGACCGTTGAAGATTGCCCAATTAAAGCACAAAAGTGGCCCCCCATCGTGGACTGTGTCCGTTCCTCTGCGCCAATTTAATGCGTCCAAATCTATGCTACTGATGATGCTAACCCTCGATAAAAAAAACTCTGAAGCCCATTTGAGGGCATTTCTTGATCTCAACCGTCCGATCTCTGACGATAATCCACCAGCTCAATTTCCACAAAGACCAGCTCTCTATCACCCCGCCTCGTCCGTGTCCCTCTGGAACTGTGTTTTCTGAATGTTTTTAGCTACTGACGTTGTATCATACAAAGAAGAAGAAAAAAAGGAGGAGAGAGAGCTAATTGTGCTTGCTGTTTTAGGGTTGTGAGAGAGTGTGGATTGGTTGGGAGAGAGAGTGTTCTATAATGGCTGTGCTTGTTCTTATGCTGCTCTTGGCTGCAGCTGTTTCAGAATCTTCTGCTGATGAAGGTGTGAAGCTTGAATCACTTCTAGTCTTGGTTTCTATTGATGCTTGTGTGTGAATGTTGATATATCTGTCAAAGTTCATTCCTTTCTGATCTTCTATTTCGTATGCTGCTCTATGTAAAACTCTGCTAGGTTACCAATAAGGAGGGTGTCATACTCATTTCTTTATCTCCAGCCAACCTCGTACCTTTTTTTTCTTCTTCTTCTGAAGCTGATTTAGTCTCTGAGCTTTGCTGTTGCTTGATGGGAGATATTGAAATAATTGAGTTGCCAAGCTAAGTCTTTTCTCTTAACTGGTATTTCCTACAAAACCAAACTCAATAATAACAAATGTGAATCCATTTGGCGAATTTGATGTGTTGCTCACAAAATATTGGTTCAAATAGTAAATGGCATTGGGTGTTGGTACATTGCAGACCCAGATTTCTTATAGTAATGGCTGGATATGTTTGAGTGCACTCATGAGATCCTTCGCTTCATGTGGCACATGGTAATATCACATTACAAAGTACTTATTCACTTATACATTACAGACATAGATTAATTATATCGACGAAAATATAGTGACAAAATTACATGGCCTTAAAGCATTATCAATCTGTGCATCACATCGGTTCTGGCTTATGATTACTGCTCTTAGTTTCGACCTACTGCTCAGTCTTGCCAATGGATACATTAGTCATGGTCCAAAGACTTCATTAGTGTGCCCGTAAATGCGTAACCAATCTGGCGTAGAACCTACTATCCTAATGTGAAATTACATGTCTTTGTCGCAGGATGGTTGTCTTTTATGATCCTAATATAGACCTGCGTTGACTGTATGCCTTAATGGTCATTATACATTGTTCTCGTAGCCATTTACTCCCTTACCAGCTGTTTTCGTTGTCTTGTTGCGTGTTTTTCTGAAACAAAGTGCTTCAGAAGTCCAGCCTCCGAGGTTGTCACTGAACTAGACTGCGGCCTCGTATGGAAAAGAAAGGGAGTTCGCTACTAGTAATTTCAATATTTTCCATTACAAGTTCAATCAGTTGGAGCTGCAAGTGTAATGTGCTGTAGATTTTATCAATTGATTCTCTATTCATGAAATCGTTTGTTGTCATTTCAGGTCCTTTTTTGGGGGTAAACATTGGGACTGAGCTTTCTGACATGCCAAATCCAACTCAGGTGGTTGCGCTTCTGAAAACCCAAAACATTAAATATGTTCGGCTTTACGATGCTGACCGGGCTATGCTCCAAGCCCTTGCAAACACTGGGATTCAAGTAACAATTTCTGTTCCCAATGATCAACTTCTCGGCATTGGTCAATCAAATGCCACTGCGGCTAACTGGGTTGCTCGCAATGTATTAGCCCATGTCCCCGCTACTAACATTACAACCATAGCTGTTGGATCAGATATCTTGACCACTCTCCCTAATGCCGCTCCAGTACTTGTATCAGCTTTGAGATTCATTCAGAGTGCACTTGTAGCGGCAAACCTTGATTCCAAGATTAAGGTGTCAACTCCTCACTCTTCTTCTATAATCCTGGATTCGTTCCCACCATCACAGGCCTTCTTTAATCGCTCATGGGACCCAATCATGGTTCAGTTGCTGAAATTCTTGCAGTCAACTGGCTCACCACTCATGCTCAATGTGTACCCTTATTATGACTACATGCAGTCGAATGGAGTGATCCCATTGGATTATGCACTCTTTCGACCTCTCTCTCCCAACAAGGAAGCCGTGGACTCCAACACTCTCCTTCACTACACTAATGTCCTTGATGCTGTTATTGATGCAGCTTATTTTGCAATGGCCTACCTGAACTTCACGAACATCCCCATCGTGGTCCTTGAATCCGGCTGGCCTTCAAAAGGAGACTCATCCGAGCCTGACGCCACTGTGGAGAATGCAAACACCTACAACAGCAACTTGATTAGGCACATACTTAACAACACGGGGACACCAAAGCACCCAGGGACTTCGGTTAGTACTTACATTTACGAACTTTACAATGAAGATGCAAGAAGCGGCGCCCTGTCAGAAAAAAATTGGGGGCTATTTGATTCCAACGGGGTTCCTATATATATACTTCGGCTCACAGATTCTGGGACAGTTTTCGCTAATGACACTACCAACCAGACCTACTGTGTCGCAAGAGATGGAGCTGATCCAAAGATGTTGCAGGCAGCTCTAGATTGGGCTTGTGGACCCGGGAGAGTAAATTGCTCTCTTTTGTTGCAGGGAAAAGCTTGCTACGAACCAGACAATGTTGCGGCACATGGCACCTATGCTTTTAATTTGTATTACCAAATGATGAACAAGGTTCACGAAGCATGCTTTTTCAACGGCGTTGCAACGATTACAACAACAAATCCAAGTAAGTTGCATGAGTATTGAGTATTTTCAACTCGTGCTTGTCTACCTTTTCCGATACCTTTTACATGATCACAATTTACTGATTTCGTTCCTTGAACAATTTGGCAGGTCATGGAACCTGCACATTTCCTCAAAGGTACATTGACCCGAAACTTCATTTCAATCCTTCTTGGATGATAAGCATTTCGGATGTTTCTTGTTGATTAACTTTATCTCATACTTGCAGCAACAGAGTGAACAGCACATTTATAAATGGAACTGCTTTAGCTCCGTCACAAAATTACACATCTGGCACGAGTTATGTGTACAATGATGGTGTTTGGAAGATGATGGTTATTATTGGGGCATCGATACTTGCTGCAGCTATTTTGTAGAGATCCCTAAGTGGACAAGTTTTTAGCAGTAGTTTATGAGATTGCATCTGCTAGTTTTGACATAACCTAACCAGTTTTGTTCTGCCACAAAAAAGTTTGATATTTTGGTAATGCCTGGTGGTTGTACTTAGCAGTTGCCAAGTGATTTGATGAGCGTTATTAAATTCAAAATGATTGATGCAAGCCCTGGTTAAGCTTTCTTGTTGTGAACTCAGATTTCTGTAGCATCTGCAAGTTTCGAAGTCATTTGATTCTCAGAGATATGAGCATTGCCATGTTGCTGAACTTGTTTACTTTCAGCATCAGAAACATTAATGTGGAGGAACTGTTTGAGTACAGTGGAACATAACAGATACATAAATAAGTCTGCTGCTGATTGTTAATGGCCTAAAGGCTCAACTGCTGTCCTGAATAGAAGGACGTAAACATCGTCTATGGAAAAGTACAAGAAGCCTCCCAAAGAATGTGTGACATATGAGCCAAAGCTGGTTCCTACAATGCAATGCCAAGCTGGCCCATATTCCAAGTCGAATTCCTGATACACCAGTATTACAAAACATATAGCATGAGATAAAATGGTGTACGAAGTATGAACTATCGACAGTGCAGAAATCATACAATAGCAGTCTAATCTGGTCCTTAAGAAAACCATCCAATTAAAGGGAATATCATTAGTTCCAAATTCTAGACCAAGTTCTTGAGCTACTTAAACCATTTGAAGGTTTTCCTATCAAAATACCATGGATCATGAATATGATATTCGTATTGAGTTAGAAAGCCATAGATGAGAATTATACATAGTGCACCATAGTCCTGAATCATCTGCCTGAATCCGAGAAATCAAACAAATGAAACATTGCATAAAACACACTGATAAAGACTCTAAATTATAACTTGGTTCGAGCTAACAAAGAGCTGTTCTATACATCAATCACTCTTTTGCAGCGTGAAAATCTGATATTGAGGATTCAGTTGTTTTATGTATCAATGCTACAATACAGTCAACCACCCCAAAAAAAAAATCAGCAATTAAATGGAGATTTCTATCCAGAAACTCATATATAAAAGCAGTACAATCCAACTCAGATTCTTGGGAAAAAATTTCAATCTCTTGAATCAGATTCAATTCGAACTCATAAACCAACTGACAACAATTATATCGGAAACACATCATCCTCATAAACTCACTCAGCTACCGCTTCAACCCAAACCTCAACAACTCAATTAATTGGATCACAAATAACTCCCACACTCACATAAAAATTACTTCAGTCAATCAAACCATTCAATGACCAAATGCAAGCAAACCCAGACCATTAGAAAATAGAAAGGAAAAAAAAATTCTATCTTGATTTGGGTGGCTGTTTACTGTGAGTTGCGAGAGTGCTACCTTTTTTAGGGCAAGCGCTATGCGTTTGCTGTCCACCTTTCCAGACTTGGACACCGACCCAATATTCTCCTGGGCGCATTTGAAAGCCCTCAACTGTAGTGAAGCCGGCATGTCCGCAGCTCTTACACGAATGTTGACCTGCTGCCTCTGAGGCGGCGGCGTTGGCTGTGGCTCTTTTTGATGCTTCTTGTGCTGTATAAGACTGCTCAAGAACTTGCTCCTCCTCTCCAGCTCCAGCTCTGCAACGTCCATTGTCTCTCTGTCTCTTTCTCTTTCTCTTAGTTTCTGATTATAAATGTTGGAGGTCAAAAAAAGTGGATGAAAGAGGGTTTGGAATCTAGAGTCAGAACGAGGGTGATGGCTTATTTTCCTACTGTTCCAGTTTATTGCTTTTGTCGAATATGGTTGACCGTTTTACTCTTCCGGACTATGCACTAATTAATACATTATGTTTTGAGAAAATGACAAAGAGGGAGTATGAACTATCCTCATTGATAAATTACGGTTCTAACTATGAAAATTGATGATTAAGGGTAAGGAAGTTTTTACAATTAAGGGCAAGAAGGTTTTTACAAATCATTCGTTTAGTTAAATTTGTTAATTGAAAGAGTTATATTCCGCCAGTTAAGTGTTATATGAGGATTACAATATTTGAAAATTGTCCTTAATTGTCAATTTGTTCGGACCGTGATTTGTTAATAAGTAATAGTTCATACCACCTCTTTGTCATTTTCCTTATTTTTTTACGGGATTTAATACACTATTTATTTATCAAAAAAATTAATACATTATTTAATATTCTTTTGCGGAATTTTGTTCATGTGGTATCATTTTAAGAGTAAGGATCTGATGCAAAGTTAATTTTTTGGTACAAAATATAAACTAATCATAGCCCTTGCTCTTGTGATTTGAATGGATGAGATTAAATCTTAATTTTTTGGTGTTTTTCGTGGTGACGAATTATAAAATGAAACTGACGAACAATGTCGTCTTTTCATTTTTCAGCTCGTCTTTTTCATTTTTCGGCTCCAAAAGTGACGAACTATAAAATAATTTTGACGAACTATAAAATAAACTGACGAATTATAAAATGTTTTGACGAATTTTGTATTTTGTACCAAAATTTAACTTTGTATCTGATCTTGACCCATCATTTTAAACTTAGTGTTATATGATTCATAATAATAATAATAATAATAAAACATTTTTAATTTATAAATTAATATTTATTTCCTCAAACAACTTTTTCAAAGAAAATACACTTACAGAATGCAATAGGTATCCATTAACAAAATTAGGAAAAGTACAAATTGATGTTATTAACTATAGTTTTTTTCCTTCAGTTACGGCTACTTAAATTTCTGTTTATAGACGAAATGAAAACTAAATTAACAAATTTTCAGACGTCGAGCATCGTAGTTACACCGTGATTAAATCAATTATCCAATCATGTAAACTTCCTTGAAAATGACTTAATACAAAGGTTCATACTTCATAGAGTATTATAGAACAAAGATCGATTTGTTATATTTAGAGTTTAAGATGATATCGTTAAGTCAATCTTTACGGTGTTTGACATACAAAAATTCGTCAATGTATTTTTTGTTTTACCTCTAATTAGATTTTTTTAATAATTTTATTTAATTTGGAAAGAAACGCTAGTATGGAGCATCAATTTGTAATTTTTCCAACAAATTATTCAAGACATCCTAAATTAAAGGTAAATACATAAATTATAAATACTATGTTAACGCGTTAATAATTAGCACAAATTTGTACTTTTCTCACAAAGTTACTCAGACATTCTAAATTAAAGGTAAATACATAAATTATAAATGTTATGGCATAAATATTGTTTTTGATTGATTAAGGCATAAATAATTTATATACATGAAATTCAATTCTGTAAGACATGGTTTAAATCTGAAATGTTGTATCACTCAACCGCATATATGATCTGAAGATGTATAATGATGTTTGAAAATGATTTGGGGGACCAGACCATGAAGGCTTTAATTGCGGGGAGATTATATAGACAAGTGTTTTATGTGTGTGACCTTCTTGGAGACGGCTCCCTTTTGCCCGGCATATTAGGCCAAGTTTCAAAATAGGATAATTTGGATTAAAAAAACTCTAAATAAAGGGAAACTCCCCCATCAGTAATGAATTCGTGGATAGCTTGGAATCCATCAAGAAAGTTTTGGAATCCACCAAAAATGAAAAATGAGTGTTTATTGATACGATAAAAGATGAATAACAATAACCCTAAGTTGGGTTTAAATAGGAAAATACAAATCTAAAAGAAATGATATGCTGCTAAAAAAGATAATGCTGCTAAAAAGGTAATGCTGTTAAAAGATAAATATGCTGATTCAGCCTGCTAAACGAGCTCGGGATGGCAATCCGGGCCGCGGTCCACTTGACTTCAATACGCTCTGCTCCTGCTCTAGGCCTCTTACATCAGTCTCCTTCACTTCCAAAGAACTCGACCCCGAGTTCTCTTCTAAATATAGTTACTCATCCGCCTTGAATGGACCATGCTTGGGAGGCTGCATCACATCATCACCTCCCTTCAACACTTTTACCCTCCCGCGCTTGTCAGCATCAACCTAGCCTTAAGCTTTCTTGACTCCTATACTCTTCTCATTCGCCTGACAAACCTCTTTCCTAGGAGGATCCCTCAGGCTAGCCAACCCAACAAATGTGAGGTTATTCTCTATGTAGGGGTAGTAAGATGGATTAAGAAAATGTTCATGCTCCGGTGATCCTCCCTGCCATCATATATTGCCAACGCTGCTAGGTCTTCCTTGTAAGCAAACCCCAAACATCTTAATGCATTTGATGACTGTTTATTTAGAGTATGTAGACACTACTACAAACAAGGGATTATGCATTGGTTTTTGAAGGGATTATGCATCGGTTTTGAACCGATGCGTAATCGAGTGATGCGTAATGTTCAGACATTATGCATCGGTTCAAAAAAACTGATGCATAAGGTCCGGGATTATGCATCAGTTTTGTGCCAGAACCAATGCATAATCTGGGTTATGCATCGGTTTTTTGAGAAATGGTGTATAATGTAAGAAAATTTGGGGGCATATTTTGCCTGTAATAGCTCAAATATACCTGAAAATTCATTAATAAATTTCATAAACATAGCTTCTCATATCCAAATCTTAAAATACTTTTTATTGAATCAAAATACAACATTTCATACATGATGTCACTTTTATTGTACAAAATTATCAATTCAACAAAAGTTCCATGTATTATTTCTAGTAATGGAGAGCCTTCTTTGACCTCTATATCCATCTGCTTCTTCTTCCTAAGACTTCTCCATGCTTTTCCCAAGTTAGCCAACATCAGGGCTTTCACTCCCTACAGATTATCCGATACTGCAAGAGAAACCTTATATCATAATGAAACTAGTTCCTCAAGAAAATAATCAGTCTAATACAAATTACTAATTATATATATCAAAGGAATTCTAAACAGAAGCTCAAAGCATGAACTAAGCTACTGATAACTTAAACCTTTTCTGCTTTGTTTTTAAATTTGGTCTCTTCATTCAGCTTATTCTCTAGCTCACTCAGCTGCACAGATCACAGCTCACAAAACCATCGCGCGCGCATAAACAACAATGCCAACGCAATTGCAGAATTAATTATCAAGTGATGAAAATGAAACCAAAACCAACCTTGTTTTCGAAGAGCTGGGTTTCATGTCTAGCCAACTTGGATGCTGCCCTCTCAGCCAACAATCTATCTCTCAGGCACTCAATTGTCCTCACAGCTCACACTCTCAAGTCTCTCCATTCGCTGCTTTTCGCTGAATTCAGATGCAAACTAACATCAAGATCTAAAAGCCAAGCTGATAGGTAACTAAAGCTCAAAGAGAAGAAAACATCGACCTTGTTCAGAATTTGACTTGACACAATAACTTCAACCTGATGTAACACATAATGGAATATGAGCTTAAGAATGTGAAGTTAAAACAACAAGTAAAGGTGAGTGAAAACTCGAGAACACTGAAAAAGCAATCAAATATTAAAACATAGCATCTTCACAAATGCTTTTTGTATAGTCTAGCACATACGTCTTTGACAATGCATCAAACAGGTTCTGCGCTTCATCTGTGACACCAACTCCAATCCTCTCGCCTCCACTTGTCTAACATAACAAAATCTCTGTAAAAGCTCTAAAACATTCTCAAATCAGCAACAACCAGCACGAATTGATTTCACATTTATGGAGCTGAGTCAAAAGACACCGAGATCGAGAACAGTTGCGAATCCGAGACGAGAACAAAAATAGTGAACAAATGAGTGACAGACTTGATTGGAACATCGCTGCTGTTTGATAGCGGCTTGATACACGCCGAAGTAGAAGTTGTTGCGGAGGCCGAAGAGGAGATGCAGTGCCGACGATGTTGCTGCCATCGATTAGTGAGATCTAGAAGAGGAGCGATAGAGACAGACGAGCGAGTTAGAGCAGATGAATATCTCACCAGAAGAAGAGACGGAGGAAGGCAAGCCGTTCTGAGGATTTGGTCGGCCGAAGATCAATTAATGGAAAACCCTAGATTGCTGCCAAGAAATAGTAAATTTGCTGAGTTTATGCATCGGTTAATTGAAAACTGATGCATAAAATTATCATTATGCATCGGTTATAAATGAACTGATGCATAAGCCTCCACATCTAAAAGATAATAAAAGGCTGATTCGGCCTGCTAAACGAGTCTGGAAGGCCTAAAAAGCTCATATGGCACGGCAAAGCGATGAGTTGTGTTCGTTGGCCCGTTTCCATTCGAAATAAGGTATTACGGCAAATTTCTGGACACCGAACGCCAAATACTGATTTTCCCGGCAGTGCCCTTCTTGTGCGCCATCTGATCTTCAATCTGCACCGCTATATGCCCTGCATCATTTTTCATCAAATTGATGCATAATCCTAATCTTATGCATCGGTTGGCAAAGAACCGATGCATAATCCCGAGCTTATGCATCGGTTCTATGAAAACCGATGCATAAGTTCAGGATTATGCATTGTTTTTATCCCCAACCGATGCGCAATGTCAAAACCGATGCTAAAAGCTGAACACGGAACCGATGCATAATGTCATACATGTAATAGTGAGACTATCCCATTTGACTGGAGTGTCATCAAGTAATTGCATACTTGAGCACCTTTCCCACGGATTTTCTACAGCTCCTTCACCAGCAACGAGTTTTTTCTGAGCTAGACTTCCCAATAACTCCCACAGATTTTCTGGAACGGTCAAACTCAAGAGTTGCAATTCGACGCTCCATCTGACTCCAAAAATGGAAACAACCTAGAGTCTGACTGCCATCTGATGGTGAAGAATGATCAACTCCTCCAGGAGATCCCACTGTCTCAACCAAAACCTTTAATGGTACTTCTGTAGGCATTCCAGTGGCCGTATATTGTCGGCCAGATTCTTCAATCCCATCATCATTGCAAACTGCCACAATTTTTGCAATTGTTTGTAGGTTTTTGCCCATTTGATCAACTGGCCAGTCATGGATTTTCCTTAAATCCATATCAAAAGATGAATCTACAGACCCGTCATTAATCTTACTAACCTCATTATCAACCTTCTCAAAATCATCAGACAGAATCCTCAACATCGCAAGCTCATTAATCTCCTCCAACGCCTCCTCCGCCACAATAATATCTTCCTTCTTTAGCTCAATCTCCTCCTCTGGATCCTCCTCAGCCAAGCTTAAATTCTTAGCGACCGCTACACTGTTACGCCTACCACGAGAAACTCTAACTGATGCTTCCCTCTGGGCTCTCTCCTCTCCGCCATTCTGATTGACTTTAGTCGCCACTTCAATCATCTGGGTTGACAAAACAGCCATCTGGGCTGTCAAAGCAGCCAGGGTTGCGGTAAAACCTGCATTAACCCTTGACAACGTCTGTTTTTACCCTCCCGACTTGTCGGTTTTGAAAGAGGGTCGTCGTAGAGGTCAAAAACAATTTTTAATGACCGGTAGGGTACCGGGTCGAACCCAAAGGAGCAAGCTAAGCACATGCACTATTTAAGATTGTGTTTCCATTCGGTTATTCTAAACAAAATGTATAAAGATGTGTATATATCTAAATCCTATGTGGTTAGTAATTGGGGATAAATGTTAAATAAGAGGCGTTTTGAGGGGTTACTCCCCTCCTTGGCATTTTATCAATGATCACATACACGATATTCAAACATTTCATGGTAGTCAAATAGTATTGAACCTAGTTTAGATTAGGATAGACTAAATGTCACTTAAATCCATTCCTAGCCAAACTCTCTTATAGCTCGAACCTCTCGGTTCATTCCATGGCAATAAATACCATGAACTCGACTCCTAGTTCACTTCCTATCCATGCATTGTAGAAAACCTAGCTTAGACTAAGGTAGACCAATTCTCATTGAATCTAGTCTTAGCCAAGCTCTCTTATAGCTCAAACCTCACTCTCTCGAGATAATTGGTTCATTCCATAGCACCATTATCCTTGGAATGTCTTCCTAAGGTAATAACTACTATGAACTCGAGTCCTAGTTAACAACAAATGCATACATTAGATAGGATCACGTTCTCTATTATCCAAACTAGATTCAACATGTTACTTAGGCATTTCGTCAAACACTTAGTACCATGTTATTTATGAAGTGCATAGAGAACATGAATTTGACACCATTAGATGGGATAAATTGATGATTCGCTCAATGACTAATTCCAATAAATCAAACATTCAATCCTTAGTCAAGCATCCATATCCTAAGGTTCATTTACATGATTCAAGATATAGATCATTTCTCCATCCTAGAACTATCCCCAAGGGTTTCCAAGTCCTAGGTTCAAGTTTAAGTCCAAATTGTCACTTAGGCATTTTATCAAACAACTAGAGTGCATAACATTCATAACACAAGAGAAAATGAACTCAACAATCATCCATATGAATATCAATGTATATATGTGATCAAAGAGTGCTAAGGAGAGTCATAAGACCCTCAAAACACAAGATCCACTACTCACACATCATGTAAGACAACATGGTGTGAGTAGGGTTTAATGGCAACAATAAGTAGAATAGAAGAGAAATAGAGTAGGATGGTTAATCCTAATGTCTCCCTTTGATCTTCACTTCTCCTTGGTTGGATGATGATTGATGACCTTGGATGAGCCTCTTTTCCAATCTTCTTCTCCCCAAAAACCCCCACACTTAGTCCAAAACCCTTGCTTTCTATTTATAGATTCGGCTGAAATCTGGGTGCAGAAATATGAGTTTTTCATCCAGTCGGTCGACTGGCTGAAGCTTGATGCCCAGTCGGTCGACTGGATGGGTGAAATGTGAAGAGCTCCTGAAGTTTAATCAACTCGACCGACTGGAGTCTCAGTCGACCGACTGGGGCCTTTTTGGTGGTCTTCCCGTCCGAATTTGGTCTTGGCTTCAACTAAAGAGTTGTAGCCCTTTGAAATACCTTTCCAACAAGCTAATGATCAGCCAAATCGAACATCGGATGCGCCCTGGACGTCCAAAACAAGTTGCAAAGGTCAATATGCTCGGTATTGCCCCGAAACTCCTTGTTTTGCGCCAAAACTTCTGTTTTTCAGCCAATCTTCATATATAGGCCTTGACCATGGGGGAAACTTGTTTTCTACCTAAAATATAGAGATAGAGGTAAAATGACATCAAAATAATATCGAAAATGACCCAAAACTATAGTGAAGAATGACCATAAATGAGTCGAAAACTTGACTCATCAACACTCCACACTTAAGTTTTGTTCGTCCCGAACAAAGTATGAGAATATGTCAAGGTCATGCAAATGTCAAAATGCTAGTGGTTCTATGTTTTTCGTCTAATTGCCTCTGAAGAATTGATTTTCTGATGATTCAATATACATGGGTACAACTGTATATATACAGTGACAGTGATACTGCAGATCCCTAATTTGTGCCTAAACATTGCTAATTGTGATTTTGAGATAAATGGGAATATTTGCTATCAGTCTGTCTCTTGATTTGGTGTGGATCTTGGCCTTGATTGTAGCAGTTAGTCCAGCTGTTTAACACCCCCCGTCAAACTAGAGAGTCTTGGACGTGCTAGTTTGGAACAGAGAGTTTTGTGTCGATGACGATGTAATGCCTTGGTTAATAAATCGGCAGGTTGATCCGTTGAAGGAATGAACCGAACTAAATGACTTCCAACAGCTACTTTTTCTCTCACAAAGTGATAATCCAACTCAATATGCTTTGTACGAGCATGGAAAACCGGATTGGATGCCATATAAGTGGCACTCAAGTTATCACAATATAGTAGAATGGGATATTGGATGTTGGCACCAAGTTCGTATAAGAGGGAAGCTAGCCATGTTGTTTCCGCACTAGCATGAGCAAGGGCCCTATATTCAGATTCTGCACTGGATCGAGCAATGGTAGGTTGCTTCTTAGAGCACCAGGACACTAAATTAGTGCCAATGTAAATAAGATATCCAGACTGAGAACGGCGAGATTCTAAACAACCAGCCCAATCGGCATCCGAGTAGGCAGCTATAGTGACGGGATGTCGTTGAGGTGTGAAGTATAAGCCATAATCAATAGTGCCCTTGACATAGCGGAGGATCCGTTTGGCAGCAACAAGGTGAGGAGTGCGAGGTTGACTCATGAACTGAGAAATGAAGTTAACTGAATAGGCAATGTCGGGCCGAGTGATGGTTAAATACTGTAAAGATCCAATCATTTCACGAAAAACTGTTGGATTGTCTAGGAGTGTGCCATCTGTGGAGTTGAGAGGAGACTTTGTTGTCATTGGAGTGCTAACCGGCTGGCTTTGTAAGAGATCATACTTGGCTAGAATGTCATGAGCGTATTTTAATTGATTGATATGAAGTCCATCAGCCTGTGATATTACCTGAAGACCAAGAAAGTAATGGAGAGGTCCCAAATCTTTAATGTCGAAGCCATTACTCAACATGTTGATGAATCGTAATAGAAGATCCTCACTATCGGCAGTGACTACTATGTCATCCACATATAATAAGAAGAATATAGTGTGACCACAATGCCGATAAATGAATAAGGATGAGTCTGCCTTACTGAGACAGAAGCCAACTGCTAAAAGGAAGTGACTCATGCGTTCAAACCATATCCTTGGTGCTTGTTTGAGGCCGTAGATGGATTTAAGTAACTTACAGACATGTGTTGGTCGAGAGGGATCAATAAAGCCAGGGGGTTGGCTCATGTAAACATCTTCCTGTAAAAATCCGTGCAAGAAGGCATTCTTCACATCTAGTTGACGAAGAGGCCAATTTCTAGATACTGCAAGACATAAGACAGTACGAATGGTGGCCGGCTTTACAACTGGACTGTATGTTTCACCATATTCAATACCGTATTGCTGGTGGAATCCCTTCGCAACAAGCCGTGCTTTGTAGCGTTCCACTGAACCGTCCGACTTTCTTTTGATTCGAAAGATCCATTTGCAGCCTACAACATGCTGCACGGGAGAAGGTGGAACGAGAATCCATGTCTGATTTTTCAATAAAGCATTGATTTCTTCAGCCATTGCAGAGCGCCAAAGAGGATCCTTGGAGGCTTGACTGTAGCAGGTTGGTTCAAGAGAATTAACAACAGATAGCAATGCCTTTGGAATAGGATATAGGACAGTTCCATCTGTACGAATACGTCGTTGAATGATGCCATCTTGAAGTCTAGTGCGAACCCGAGCTTCATGGGTTGCTGTTGGTTCAGATGTGGTGGCAGAGGCTTGATTTGGTGTCGGAGATGGATCTGAATTTTGATTGAGAGTGGAAGTTGCAGCGATAGTAGAGCAACCTTCAATACTTGGAATAGACGCACGAGCACAACGTTGATATTGTATGACTGGAGGAGGTTGCGTAGTTCCGCCAGTGGCTGAGTTTGTGATTGTAGTCACAGCAACCTGTTGATCAAGAGGTGGTGTAGATGAGGTCATAACATCAGGGGCGGCTGCTGCAATAACACTAGGAGCTGCTTCTATCACTAGGGCTTGGGTCCATTTGAGATGGGCTTGAATGAGTGGCGTGTGATTCAGCTGGTGGAGTGGTATTTGACATAAGCCGAAGTTCAAACTCCACATATGATGATTCAGACGAGACCTGCAAATGTTTATAAGGGAATGTAGCTTCATCAAATAAAACATGACGGGAAATGATGACTTTGCCAGATTTTGGATTAAGGCATCGATAACCCTTGTGGTTTGGAGAATAGCCGATGAAAACACACTCGACACTTTGAGTAGATAATTTATTAGAAGGCGTAGACTCAATATGAGGGAAGCAGGCACAACCAAAAACACAAAGTGAGGAGTACGAAGGTGAATGACCGTACAAGATTTTGTGTGGTGTTTCCCAAGAGAGAGTGGGAGTAGGAAGGATGTTGATGAGGTAGACAGAAGTAGAGACAGCTTCTGCCCAAAGATTTGTAGGAACATTGGAGGTGAGAAGGAGAGTGCGGGTCATGGAGGCAATATGACGGTGTTTGCGCTCCGCAAGCCCATTTTGTTGAGGAGTGTAAGGACAAGAGAATCGTTGTAAGATACCAAGTGAGGCACAATAGTCAGAAAAATTGTGATTGACATATTCAGTGCCATTATCACTTTGGAGGTATTTCACTGACCCATTGAAAATATTTTTGATCATGGCCACAAGAGTTTTGAAGTGAGAGAGAACCTCATTTTTCCTTCTCATAGGATAAAGCCAGGTGTAGCGAGAACATTCATCTGTGAATAACACATAATAACGAAAACCACTAACAGAAGTGACTGGGGACATCCACACATCACTATGAATTATCTCAAATAATGAAGAAGAGAACTTATTGGTTGAAATAAAAGGGAGTTTATGAGATTTGCTGAGAGCACATGTTTTGCAAAATGAGTTAAAGGTAACCTTGGAACCAAGACAAGATCCAAGGCGAGACAGTACGGAGGTGGACGGATGACCCAAGCGGTTGTGCCAAATGGAAGAGTGAACAGTGATGAGTGCTTGTGGAACGACAGAGTTGGAGTGGAAGGATAGGGGATACAAACCATCCTTACATGGGCCCTGGAACAACAGTCGACCAGTGAGTAAGCAATATATTTGATAGAAGGTAGGAGCAAAAAGGAAGAAGACGAGATTGTCTTTGGTGAAACGAGCTACAGAAAGTAAATTTTTGCGAAGAGATGGCACAGAAAAAACATTGTAAAGATTGAAGTTGGAGCGACCCAAAGAAATAGGAAGGTTACCGGTGTGGGAAATGGGTAAAGAATCACCATTTCCCATGAAGACATTATGCGGACCTTGATAAGGTTGAGAATTTGGAATGGATGAAGATGTCATATGGTGCGTTGCTCCTGTATCCGGATACCAATTAGGATCCATGGTCATGTGAGCACCAGCAAAGGGAGGTGCCGAGATAGGTCCCGAGTAACGATGAGAGCAATTTGCCAAATCATGTTGATTAGTGTGGCAGTTGCTACACCATTTTGGATGTGGGCCAAGCAAGCCTTGAGATGCAGAATTGTTGAACCATGGAGCACGACCAGCCCAAGGGGAATAATTAGACTGATATTGTGATGGTTGTGAGCCACCATAATTTGAGCGATTGGTGTTACGGGTACCTCCACGACCACCAAAGCGACCACGGCCTCGCCCTCGCTGATCTCTTCTATTGGTGTCACGACGGTCTATGTCTCGCTGGTCACGACCTTGAGTGAAAAGAGCAGTAGTTGGAGGTGATGATGAGATTGAGTCGGATCTTTGCGCATCAAAGGCTAATATGCGGGCTCGAAGGTCGGAAAAGCTTGGAAGAGAAGAGCCCTGTGTCAAAGCTGTGCGAAGCATCAAATAATCAGATCCGAGGCCGTGGAGTGTGGCCAACACTAAGTCCTCCTCTGGAACAGGTTTGCCGATGGAAGAAAGAGCATCAGCGATGGACTTCGCATGGCGGATGTATTCATCAACAGGCTTGGACCCCTTTTTCAATTCTAATAATTGAAGTTTCAGGCTTGCAGCGCTTGCGGTGGATTGTTGAGAAAAATGACGGGAGAGGCAATCCCAAATGTCTTTTGATGTGTCAAAACCGATGGTGAGTTGAGAGACACTATCAGTGAGAGAGGTGGTGATGAGGCTGACAATTTGTTGGTCAATTGTGAACCATTCCTCATGAGCTGGATTTGGAATTTCTGGGGCCGGAGAACCTTCTGTGGCAGCAACTGTGATGGTAGGCTTGGGTTCTTCGGTGGTGCCGGAAACATATCCCCACAGTTTTTGTCCATGAAGGTAAGGTTTGATTTGTCTAAGCCAGGTGAGATAATTGGATTCAGTGAGTTTGGTGAACTGGGCAGTGTTTTGGGTGGGTATAACAGTGGAATTAGGTGATGCCATGAGTAGGAAAAGCAGAAGAAAAAAAAGGAAGAAATGAAGAAAAAGGTAGAGATAGGTGAAAGTGACAGGGGATGAGAATTAGAAAACCCAACAGGTAGGAAAGGAGGCGTCTGATACCATGAAGAATTGATTTTCTGATGATTCAATATACATGGGTACAACTGTATATATACAGTGACAGTGATACTGCAGATCCCTAATTTGTGCCTAAACATTGCTAATTGTGATTTTGAGATAAATGGGAATATTTGCTATCAGTCTGTCTCTTGATTTGGTGTGGATCTTGGCCTTGATTGTAGCAGTTAGTCCAGCTGTTTAACATCCTCACTAGATTCACAAGGTCTCGATCATTATTCCTAAACAAGTTATTGAAAGAAAAATGAAAAGTATGTACTATCTAACTAGCTCCTTTTCGTAGACGTTACGAATGCATTTAGCGTATGCATTAAGCCTTTAAACCCCTACGCTACCCTAGTGGACGAGTTATAGTCTCGTGAGAGTTTTCAGAAAAGGGAATACTCACAAATCCCCTATGCACCTATCCTTAGGGCTACAAACGAGCCGAGTCGAGTCGAGTCGAGTAGTAAGCTGCTTGAACTCGACTCGAATGGATATATACCGTACTCGAACTCGACTCGAAACTTGACGAGCTTCAAAAGTTGATCGGTCGAATTCTTGACCTATTATTCACTTCATTCGATGATGGATTATGTTTGTTTTCCCGACATTTTATTGTCATTTGATCTCTTTTCTAGTGTTTCAGGTCATATATCATATATCTAATACTTTTGATTGACCCGAAGTAAAGCAGAGCAATCGGTGCAGATTTGGGCAGAAACAGGACAAAACAGGGCAAACAGACCTTTACAACGTATTTTGCATGCCCAGGGCTCATTCGGTGTCCAAATGAGTCCAAATTTAGCTTGTTGGAAAGCTGATTCAATTCCCTACAACTTTGTAGTTGACACACAAAGAGCATATTCGAAGGTTTAGACCTCCAAAAAGGCAAAAGAAGTCAGCCCATTACAAGTTCAGCAGCCGTTACACACTGGACGGTAACGGCTGTAACGGGCATGAATTTTGACAGAGATTTGGGCTCAGACTGTTACAGCCGTTACACCCAGCTGTAACGGGTGTAACGGCCCCGTCAAAGTATTTTGCACGCAGAGATCTCATACAGTGTCCAAATTGGTTGATTCAAAGCTTGTGGAAAGATAATTCAAAGGGCTACAATTATTGAGTTTACTCCAAGATCCAATTCGGACGTTAAGACCATGATAAATCCACCTGAAGTTGCTGCTTTTCTTCCAAATCCGTTTCTGGCAAGTTCTGATTCTTTTTGGCAATAGAGCAGTTTTTGGGCTTTTGGCCCTTTTGGGAAAGCTATAAAAGGGAGGACTCGACCAGAATCAAGTGTGTGCTGTTATTTTGGAGAAAAACCCTAACTTGGGAGAGAAGACAGAGCTTTCAGCGTGAGGATCATCGAGCTACACCGCGTCTTTACGGTTTACTCGTTTCTTCCTTTCAATATACACTGTTTTTGGTTAACTACCATGAATAGTGAGTAGTCTTCTTAATTCCGGGATCCTACGGATCCCGTGCTATGTAACCCTAACTCTCATGTGATCAATTGAAGTTTATTATTTATGCGATTCGATTATTCAATTTCATTGCGTGCTTAATATTATCGTTCTATGCATGTATTTACATCAAAGGGTATGTTTGCATTGATAGAACGTATTTAGGTTATAAGCCGAAAGGTGGTGGGCCTAGGGATTAAACGGATTGCATGAAATTGATGTTAGGTCATGTTTACATGATTTAATAGGAAAACCTTTAATTTAATAAATCGAAATCGTTGATAATCCGTGGATGGGGGGCGTTCAACGATTGAGATTAATCTAGACAATGATCCGTGGATGTGCGGCTTGTCTAGTGTTATTTCGGTTATATTCCATATTCGATAGCATGAAAAATTAACGTAGAATGATTGCATGATTAGTGGGGTTAGCACGGGTGAAGTACGGATTCTGGGATTCTTTCTCTGATTTAAACACAAAAATTTTATTTCTGCACTATTCTGCAATTTACGTCACAAAAAAATCTTTTTAATTGGAATAGCTAAATAGGTCACTTGTTAGCTAGTATTCACACGCATTGCTCCTTGGATCGACCCTTGGCTTACCAAGGTATAAATTTTGTTTGACTGCAACTTGACCCCTAAAACGTATAAATTGACAACTAAAAAGGGTTGAAAATACGCTTGTCAAAATGGCACCGTTGCCGGGGAGCAGCGTTTAGTGTGATATTAGATTTAACGAGTGTAGTTTAGACTGTTCCATTTTTTATTGCTTCATTGTACATACTCTATATACTTCTGACCTTCACTAATCACTTTTATTTTGAATGTTGCGAGGATGTTCTCTTTTGGTCATCAAGACGCCTACCCAAGGGAAGAGCCTTATTGTGAGACATATTCATATGATGCAAATTGGGAAGGAAATCAAAATCAGTTCTATGATCAACAGAATTATCGAGATGACCGTTATTATGAGAACTGCCAAGACCAGTCGCAGCAGCAACATCAGTTCTATGATCAATCGTATTATCAAGATGACTGCTATTATAAGAATTACAAGGACCAGTCGCAATAGCAACATCAATTTTATGATCAGCAGTACAACTATCAGCCGCAGCAGGCCAAGCAATAGGAGTCTGGCAGCTCATCTAGCATGGAATCCATGATGGCTAGTTTTATGGCTGAGCAGGATAGGCGAATGACAAGACTCGAGCAGACACTCGAGCAGCTGACCATTCGGAATAAGATACTAAAGGACCAGCTGGAGCAGCAAGCCATTGCAGCCAACAATACATGCAAAGACAAGGACATCGAGATGACAATGGCGAATCATCAAGAAGTTCAAGTCTATGAAGCATATTCATCTTCAGCTATATTTCGTATCCACGTGGAAGATGATCAGGATACGAGAATGCTCTCTATACTAGAACAACCTGTTTGTGAGGATGGTTTTGAGGCATTTAGAATGGTTTCCAAGGCTTACACTGAGTTTGAGGATGATGAGTTATGCACTGAAGACGTCTCAGAAGATGAAGATCCATCTCCCTCCACTACGACTGCTTCAAAAGGTCATTTAGATGGGCAAACAAAAGAGAACATCATTCCACCAGTTTCTCCGAGCTGTGATGAGCTATCAAAGGATCATACGTACGAAGACTTTGTTGATGTGTACCTGAGTTCAATTAAGACGGATCCCCGCATACATATGAATGTGATATCGAAGGAAAATTTTGAAGTATGGGAACGTGGGTTCCTAGCTAAAGAGTACAAGGGAAGTGTTCTTGCTGGAGCTAGCCCTGAATATATTTATCTTGACACACCACCTCCAGACAAGTTTCGACAGTTCTTGCCTTACGTCTTGAAACTGTTATTAGGGAGCCTCCACAGTCCCTTGATTCTTAAGGGTCTCGAATTTTTGAAGGGACTGCATGCTCTACTCGACGTCTGTGTCATTCTTGATGGACGTAAATTCAAATGGGATTTGAAGGTGGATTGACACTACCTCTCTTGCTGAGTCTCGCCAAGACGTTAAACTAGGTCTCTTTGGGGAGTAACCCGCGCTGTAAGTTTTTGTTATTTGCATTTTTCATTTGCATTATGTGTGGACATTTCAAGGTTCTAAGTGTGGAGTGCCCCTCCATGATTTTCGATGCTAACCTATTACTTGTGAAGCTCTGTGTTTTTATCTATATATCATCTATCAGCTCACAGGTCTTATTTCACTCACCAGCCATCGTTTAATCTCTTTTGATTTCGCGCCATCACGCACGAGTGAAGTTCCTATGCACTTTTTCTTATTCTATATTTTTGCTTAGGGACTAAGCTCGCTTTTAAGTGTGGAGTGGGTAGCGCATAGTCACATATACATTCATTCGCATGTCACACATTCACTCTTGCATATGCTCAGCCTGTCTATGTATTGCGATTGAAATTCTCTTTTTCTACGATACTCCTTGACTGATAGACATTCTTTTGGATTCGAAGTCTAGGACTTGAAATAGTTTTACTCGTCGTGTGTGTATTCTCTTGAGTCAGTATCATTGCTAACCCTTGCATATCACATGTTCTACGTATTTCTTGAAGCATGTCTGAGACTTGATATTAGTAGGCACCGGTTCAAAAATGTCAAAAACTTAAATATGCATCTCTTTTTCTAGGTGACCTTAGTACTAGTATGTGTTTCTCTGTACTTGTCATTATTTGCATGCACCCGCCTTTATTCATAGACTATGTCAAGCTTTAAGTGTGGAGTTAGACAATTGACCTTCAAGTTTTCCCCTGAAAAACTAGTTCGTAATTTTCAAAAGTGGGTGAGAAATTGACCCCAAGCACAGTTGTTTTTGAAAGAAAAAAAACTAGTTGAACAGAAAAAAATTCTGCGAAAGCTGAAAAATACCAAGGACAGTGTGACGGAATGTCACCCCTTGCGTATGGAAAACACTCTTGAAACAATTTTTGCCCCCTTCTGCTTGATGTAGTGTAATTCCACCTTCTCATTGCGTGAAAATTGTGACTTGTCTTGAGAATTCACATGCTAGAATCAAAGTGACAATCCTCGTGCTTGCACTAAAATTTCGATGCAAATTTACGTACTATTTTTCAAAAATTCTTAAGCCAGGCTCCTCTTCTCTTACGGGTCATTGCCTAGTCCTTGGCACTTGAGAATGAGCTTTGCGCTAAGAGCCCGTGGACTATCCCTAGATAGCATAGGTGAATGGCGAGCATGTTTTGTGCAACTTTTCACGTTCTTATCCTGTTGCGATAGAACTATTTAGAGCTTGTGATGAGGCGTTTGTTAGTCGTGTGTACTGACCGTTTGAATGCATAACTCGTTTGATCTATGATTGTCTGAAAACTTTGATGAAGATGTTTGACTTGAAGTTGAGGTAACATGATGAATTCGAGGGATGACATGACTTTACTGTGACTCGTTGAGCATCATTTCATGCATACACGTTAGTTAGTTGTAGGTAGTTGATGGGCCATATTTATATGATTCATTAAGACAGTTAAACCCATCAAATTGGACGCTTTGTCTTGACAACTTTTACTTGTTAGTTTCACTTTTGTTCTACAGGCCATTTCAAGGAGTAAAGATGAAACGAGCTAAAATGGAGTTCTTAACACTGAAAGTGGATTACAAGTCAGAACTGGCCATACTCCGACAATACTCCGATCAAGCCACAACTAAGTCCCAATGACTTATTCCAACAAAGATTAAGAACACAAGTGAAATGCCAAGTCTAAGTTCCTCATCTTTTGATGTCAACTAAGGAGCAACCAAAGGAGCAACCAAAGGGCAACCGAAGACCAACCGGAGTCACATGCCAACCGATGGCTTTTGGGAAGGAAAGATCCCATCCCACTCACTTCTCCTCCCCTCCACCTCACCACCGGCGGCTTTCCATGTGGAGAAGCCACATGGCCGGCGGCTATCTCCTCCCCCTCTCCCCTTGTGACATGTGTTGAGCTCTCCTCCCTCCTCCTTGCCTATAAATACCAAGCTTCTCCTCCTTAGTTCATCATCCCATTTTGTGTGCAAAAATCCATAGTCACTTGTTACTTATCTCTCTAGAGTTTGGGCACAATCCATGTAAACACACCACTTTGATATTAAAGCTCCAAGTTTGTTCTTGAGTACTCTTGTCGGTTCTTGAAGTACTCAAGCATTTCCTTTACTTTTCGTTGTTATTGAGTTTACTCCTGTTGGTTCTTGAGTATTCTCCCCTTTACTTTCCTTGTCTTGATTTCCAAAAACCTTTACTTTCCTGTCTTTCAAAACCTTTACTTTACTCAGTACTTAGCTATGATATCCACCTCTATGGATATTCGTAGCTAAACCCTTCATTTGGTTGAAGGGGTGTGCTTGTATCATACAATGTTTTAGACCCTTCTCTTAGTGCCTCTTTGTGTTCAACTTGTTCTAGGTGCCATATATTAGGTCAGAACTCTATTGGTTGAGTGGATGCTCGGAAGAGCAAAACTCTGCCATGGGTTCGTGATCTTCCGTGGATAAGTGGAGGCTCGGAAGAGCACATCTTATCTGTGGAAGTCAACCTCTTTTAAACACCATTTGGTTTATCAGGAATGATGATCAAATGGATGCACATACTAGAACAAGAGTTCTTTGTCTTGCAAAAGACTAGACGGTGTGGCAAGTCATGTGCTAGGAATAGCCTTGATACACTTTTGAACACTTAGTATGATCATTAGAGGTCAATGATAAACAGATTTATGATATAAGGCCCCTAAAACCAAATCCTTTCCTTTAATTAAAACATCACCTGTCACTTTACTTTCAGTCCCATATCAACTGCTTACTTTTCGCAAGTCTTGTTGATGGACCATAATTGTATGAATCATAAACACACTTAAACCCGCCAAATTAGACTCTTTGTCTATTTAACTTTTGCTTGTTAGTTCCGATATTTATCTACAGGGTATTTTGAAGTCTAGAGAGCCTGACATGGAATCACTCAAAACAAGTCCAACCGAAGGGCAACCAGAGTCTGTCCGGAGCTGAAAGGACCGATGGCTTTTGTGAAAGATCACAAAACACACACTCCAACCACTCACAACCGGCGGCTTCAAGGAGGAGAAGCCATGTGTCCCGGCGGCTCTCCTCTCTTCTCCTCACAAGCCCGGCGGCGTTGCCCATGAAGATGACACCTAGCCCGATGGCTTTTGCTTCTCCTCCCATCTTGAGCCATGTGTCTTCATCTCCTTGCCTCCCTTAGCCTATAAATAGAGCTCTTCCTTCTCTTTGTAAAAACATCCCACAATCCACAAGTTCTTTAGAGAGATAGAGGGCTTAACCCTCTTCTCTTCACTTTCAATACACATTTTGTTCTTCATTTTGGAGCTACTTTTCCTTGCTTGGATCTTGCTTAGGAGCTCCTCTCCTCCACTTATTGTAGGTACAAAAGCCACGGCTTTCTCTTCCCTGACTTGTCCTTTACTTTCCGTATATATTGTTCTTACTTTAAAGTTATTCTCCTTTTCGGTATCCTTGTTCAAAGCCATGGTTTGCTTGTATTCCATGACATGAATACAAGTAGCTAAAGCTTGTATTCGGTAGAGGGAGTATTGATATCATAAACCGTTCTAGACTCTATGCTTAATGCTACTTAGTGTTTCAAAACTTGTTCTATGTGCCACATATTAGGTTAGAACTTCCAAGGTTGAGTGGATGCTTGAAATGGCAAAACTCTTCTGTGGGGTTCGTGAACATACTCGGGTAAGTGGATGCTTGAAATGGAAAAGCTTATCTGAGGAGTTCGACCTCTTTAAAACACCATTTGGATTGATCGGAAATGATTGATCAAATGGATGCACATAGGCTAGTATACCTTGAAATGGGGTGCTAGTCTAAATAGAACAAGTGCTCTATGACCTTGAAATGGGCTAGACAGTGTGGCAAATTAAGTGCTTGAAATGGCCTTGATACACTTTTGAACACTTAGTATGATCATTAGAGGTCAATGATGAACGATGATATGATATGAAACCCCTAAACCGAATCCTTTCCTTACAGTCCATTATCAATTGTTGTAATTTACTTTCAGTTCTCAAAGCACACTCAAACCCAACCCCAATCGCATTTAATTTATTCATAAGCTTCATTAAAGAACAACTAATCCACCAATACCCTTGGGTTCGACCCCTACTTACCACTTGCTACCCAGTAGTGAAGTCGCGAGTAGCGGAGTTATAAATTTATTTTTGCACAGAGAACATCGCACCTTAACGACAGTGCGGTGGGCTCCGTCACTTGTCCTTCAAGCATTTACTTTCAGTAAGTCTTGTCCTTCAAGCACTTTACTTTACGCACTTACTTTCCGCAAGTCTTGTCCTTCAAGCACTTTACTTTTCAGTATTTACTTTCTTTACTTTCAGTCATTTACTTTTCAGTACTAAAATCACAACCAACCCCCAACTGTCTTACTTTCATTTTCGAAAGAACAACTATCCACTAATTCCCTTGGGTTCGACCCCTACTTACCGCTTTACTACCCAATAGTAGAGTAACGAGTAGCGAACTTATAAATTTATTTTTGCACAGAGCCATCACACATTAACGACGGTGTGGTGCGCTCTGTCAAAATTGGCACCGTTGCCGGGGAATTAGAGTTCACAATAGGATAATTGTTCTTTCTTTTTTCTTCTTCTTCACACTCGCTTCTGCACAACCATGTCTCGCGAAGGAAGCCACCATGACTATCGGGATGACGACGAGATGAACTTGTACGATCGAAATAATGAGGCGCCACCTCCATTTATTGACGATCCGGAACAGCTCATCTGAAACCAAAGAGCTCGTAATAGGGAGGCCGTTCGAAGAAACCAAGGCCTGCCCGAGGACCGAAATGAAGCTGGTCCAGTGCAACAACCCCCTAGACATCCACCACCCCCTCAACCTCGACAAATGTAAGGCGAGAACCCATCTTTGATGACTACTATAGGGATAACAACTTCCGCGAACCTACTATGGGAGAACTGTCGTCACCAGATTTCAGAAATCAGCCGTGGTGTATTTACGAGGGCCCTGAACTGGAAAACATTGCCATCAACACATCAGTGGTCCACAACTTGCCCAAGTTCTCAGGAATTCGTGGAGAATCAGCAACAACTCATCTCCAACGCTTACATGGCATTTGCCAAAATCTAAAACCCAATGGCGTGAACGTAGACGACTTCAAGTTAAAGGCGTTCTACTTTTCCCTCATTGACTCGGCAAATGACTGGTTCCTTTCACTGCCTTCCGGTAGCATCAGAACATGGGCTCAGATGCAAAAGAAATTCCTGGACAAATACTACCTAGCGGGAAGAGCAATGCAAGTAAGGAGGCAACTGCAGGACATCAAGCAGGGGCCCAATGAAACCATGTACGATTACCTGGAGAAATTCAATCACCTGGAGAGAAGCTGCTGCACCCTTGGACTACCCGAGAAACTCATCATCGAGTACCTCATTGATGGATTGAGACCTTTAGACAAAATGCTCCTTGATGCCTCAGCTGGAGGATCCATGATGAATCTATCACTGAGTGGCATTAGGAATCTCATCACCGACGTTGCTGAAAATGCCCGATTCAGAGAAGAGACAACTCGACATGAAGAATTTTCCCGAACAAAGACTGTGGCAAAGGACGAAGAAACACCGATGAACTCTATGCCAGAGGAGATGAAACAAATGAAGGAGATGATGGTTCAGATCCTACGTAGGCAGCCAGTTCCAGTAAAGCCTTGCGAATTCTGCAGTTCTACGGACCATAAAACTGACGCATGCCCAACATTAATAGTAGAGGAACCGGAAGAAGTGAATGCAGTGGTAGGATACCAAGGATACAACAACAACAACAGCAACGACAGAACCGGACCAAACCGGCAGTATAATCAAACGAACAATCCAAGCTGGCGGAACGACAACCATCTTCCGAGGGAGACACAACAAGCCGCACCGCAATTAGCTCAGTCATTTTACCAACCTCCCCACCGGCAGTACAACCAGAACGCTCATTCAGCAGGCCAATATCAGCAAAGAGGACCAAACCAGTACCCGACAGGACTATATCAACAGAAGGGACAAAATCAGTACCAAGCCAACTCGAGCAATCAGCAAGGACCAAACAAGTCACTTGAAGACACAATAAAGGAACTCGCAGGAAGCGTAAATCAATTAGGTACTTCGCTACACCAATTCTAGGCGAAAACTGACGGGGCAATTTCAGATTTGACCAAACAAATGTCCCAGCTCGCCACCTCAATGTCCGCACTCATTAATGAACCTGGCAGACTTCCTTCACAAACCATCCAAAACCCAAAGGCGAATGTTAGCATGATAAGGAAGTCAAACATGAAGGTAGCACTGGAAGAAGCAGCACGATCCACAACTTACAAACTTACGAACAAACACTTCACCCATAGGCACCGTCCTGATTGGAATCAAGAAGAAGACCGACCCAATGATGGCAGAACATAGGTCACGCATGCTGACAATGGACGCTATGCATTCACGGTTAGCATGACACCCCCACCGATTACACACTTTGACATATCGGCATCTGGCTGGGATAACAATGACTCTGATGGTCTCAGATGGGATTCCCCTACTAACATCTATGCATCGGAGCAAAACATTTACCTAGAAGATCAGGAGTCACAACCGGAAAGGGATAAGGACCCAGGGGCCTTCACAGTCACCTGTGGAATTGGTGAAGCCCAAATTCACAAGTGCTTAATCGATCTTGGGGCTGCCGTCAATGCCATGCCTTACTCCTTATATTACTTATTAGGGCTTGGCCCATTGAAACCACCAAGGTCAAATATCAAGTTGGGAGATAAATCATGTATCCAACCGGTTGGAGTGCTTGAAGATCTAATACTCCATGTGGGAGAACTCGTCGTTGCTGCGAACATTTATGTAATACAAACGGGAGAGACCAGCGAAGACGACCCTCCAACACTTATATTGGGACGGCCTTTTCTCTTCGCCACCAAGGCATGGATCGACATGGGCAAGGGCTTGTTATCACTTACATTTGGCGGCAAAATTTCAGATTTCTACATTGATGATTATGATGGCCGCCCAAGTACAAGGAAACCGCCAGACATTGTGCCTATCTCGGATGTCAGTACACAACTTTCTGACCTGCCAAGAGAGATAGTAAGAGTAGCAAGACCAGCAGCTATGGTCAAAGGTCCCTTGCCTTCTCAGAGACAATGGAAAGAAAAACCACCGAAACTAAGGAGTCCTGACCCGAGCACATTATCTCACAAGAAATCGGGAAAAGTCAAGGCAAGAATGAAAGAAGGCACTCCACAACACTATGACCTGAGCCACCCATGGGATCCCACCTTATGATCCAGGAATGAGGTATCGTCGAGCTAACGACGTTAAACAAAGGCACTGGTCGGGAGGTAACCCGACATCTATCTTACTTTCAGTCATTTAATTTCAGTCATTTAGTTTTTTGCCTTAAAACATTGTCACCTTTCCTGTATATATTTGCTTGCAATTAACTTTTGAACTAAGTCGTGCTGTGAGGCACGCCTTCGTTCAAAAGTGTGGGGTGAGAACCGCCTTTGTATATAGTTAATTAACATGCTTTCTTTTTTCCTTTTCCCTTAATATTATCTTTTTGAAAATATGAACTTGAGAATGTGAAAAAGATAGATCATAATTCATGCATTTACTTTGTGAAATCTCAACTGTTTAAAAACTTAGGATGTAACTTCTCATTTGTCCCTTTGTGCTGAGATATACAGGGGATGTGGAGTTGATATAAATTGCCCTAGAGAGGCTTGGCAAGCAATCGAAGGATTGAATTTCACTATATGGTTTACGAAGTCTGTGGAGGCTGCACTTTGGGTTTCAAAGAAGATCAGAGTCATCTCCGCCGTGCAGCGTTTATGCAAGAGGCGGGACGTGAATCAAACCGTCCTATCTCTAGTCAGAGTAGCCGGGAAAATAAATGAGTGACCCTCATCTTGACCCGCGCGAAACTGAAATTATGTCCCCTGTTCAAGCTTGTGTCCAGGGTACTGTTGCGACAGACCTGGGATTCTTTGCACAACAGTTCAACTCACAGAGGTTGAACTCTTATCACAACAGTTCAGCAAACAGATAAAAGCAGTAGAAACTCACAGACTGATAACCCAGTTCGACTCCGCCTACTTTGGGGGGTTTCCCACACCCGAAAAAGGGACAGCAAATCTTTATTACGAGTATAGGGATTCCACAGGGACTTACACTTACACCTTGTAATAGCCTAACCTCAATACTCCGTCTCTCAGATTTGCAACCGAGGTTCACCGCAATTCCCCTCGATCCCCTTCGTTCAGAACCTGCAGTCTGAACGTTCTCGACCTTCTCCAGGAGCTCGGATGCTTTCTCTCGAAAGCTTGTTCTCCTTTGTTGTGTGCGGCAGTTGATACGCTTCAAACAGTCTGTGTTGCACTTGAACAGACTGCACTTGCACCGATGTATTCTCCATGAGAAAAGACAGCCGGCCATCGCTTTCTTCTTCTCCAATCAGCAGGATATGCTCGTGTGTAATTGATCTTTGAAAGCGATGGGAATTAGGGTTGCTCTTGCATTGTATTTATATGCTCAAGCGAAACCCTAAGTCGCACAAGATAATCCCATCAAATATTTAGGAAATATTCCTAGATATTTGATGAATATCTTTTGAATCGAATTGAAGATAATCCGAAGTCTTCTTGCCCAAGTAAGCTTTGCCGCCTTAATGTAAATATTCATTCGAATATCTATTGCTCAAATAAGTCGCTGGCCGTCTTTAACTTGACGAGATCTTCGTAGTCCAATATCTTCCGGGAACTATCCTTGCGTCTTATCCACGCTGTGTACGAGTGTTAGGATATGTTCGAACTCCCCCCTGAACACCTGCTCAAACTGTCTAAGCTACGTTTTGCCAAACACATGCCACTTAAGGGAACATCAATCTCCCCCTTGTCATTTTGGCAAAACCAAATCATCTAGATAACTAAAACTACTAGAACTAAAACTATCTAGACTTAGACATCTTGAGGGAACATAAAATTTGTCCTCTCAAAATTACTCCCCCTTTTTGCCATAAACTGGCAAGGGGTCCAACTAGTTCGAACAGTCAAGCAAAATAAATTGTTCCAGAACAAGCACATATGAGCCGAATGTTTGAAAAAGTTCAGAGGGTTTAGTGTTTCAATGGACCTTTAATCGGAAGCTTCTTCAATGGAGTCTTCTTCAGAGGCAGTAGCTTCTGATTCATCATCACTGGGGTAGCTGAGTGCTCGAGCAAGCCTGTTGATCCGGCGGCGCTGTTCCTTGTCCGCAGCAATGATAGCCTGTAGGTCCTTCAGAAGTTTGCTCCTCTCATCCATGCCCATTCTAGCTCCCCCTCGACTGCATTCCCCAATTTCTTTACCTGGCTTGCTCCCCCCTTTCAGATCATTCACATGCCGCCCTTTGTATAACTTGTGGTCCACTGTGAATTTGCTGGGAGCTTTAGTAAGGAGATCAGACGGGGCTTTCAAATCAGGGGCTTGATGAATAATTAGCTCATAAATTAGGGATGGAAAGCAGATCTGGTGCAGAGTTCTCATCGATGTGGCATGTTCAGCAATCTGTTTGAACATTATTCTGCCCAGGTTGAACTTCCGCTTGTTCCCTATCTGATAAATCAGCTGGGCCATGTCCTTATTGACAGTAGAGCGATGAGTAGATGGCCTCCAGTTGAACACCGCTATGAAGAACAGCATTGAATAGAAAGTAGACAGATCTGCTGTATGCACAACTGACTCAGGCCTCCACTGAACAGAGCCTGCAGCGATGGTGCTCACTATCTTCTCAAAGCTGGATTCTTCTTCATCAACAGCTGGGTCGTCCATGGAGAAGTATACATTGATCAGCTCTGGATCAATCTTGATCCTTCTTCCTCTTACATAGAAGACCCCATACTCAGCCTCTCCAATGACCCCAAACTTTGGAGGCAAGTTTGCCATGGCCTCACGCACCAGCTGTTCATTGAACGGCTTACATCTGTCCAACATCCAGAACAGATCCGACTCTTTAAGCACCTCAATCACTTCTTTCCCTTTGTAACTGGATGCATCCAGCAGCCTCTCCGGTATTATTTTCCTTTTTAGCACACATTCCCATTTCAACGCAGCTTCTTTAGTCATGAACCACACTCCTTTCTTGACCTTACCGACTGGGACAGTCTCAGATTTAGGGGCTGGGACGCATCTTCAGAGATGGGAACTGCAGCAACGCGCTTCCTTTTCTTGGAAGAGCCAGCTCCCCCTGCACCACTGCTGACTTCAGCAACCTTCTGAGCTGGTTCCTTTGTAGACGTAGCAAAGGCTACCTTTTTCTTTTCCTTCCCCTTCGTTGTCCTCTTGAGGTTGACAAGGGGAACACTGTCTTGGTCATCTTCTGAAAGGGTAACACCTTCTGCTGCTGATATAGGGGCATCCTTACGAATGGATGGTTCATCCTCCTCCAAATGATCCCTACGACGATCATCTTGAACTGTCATTGTTTCTTCACTTATTACTTTCTCTGGAACTACTCCAGTCTTGACTTCAGTTGGAACACTCTGTTCCACTGTTGGAGCACATGAGACCTTTTCAGTACCAGACTCTTCTGCTTCAACAGCCAGGTTACGCAGACCTTCCTCTGGAGCTGGTGCTGTTTGAGCTTTGGTCTGAACAGAGGGTTCCACTGTTGAACCGCTTACAGCTTTCTCTGCAGCTCTTCCAGTCTCAACACCAGAGTGAACACTTGGTTCCATGGGTGGAACACTTGAAGCTTTATCTACATCAGATTCTTTTGCCCCTACAGCCTGATCATACTGAGCTTCTTCCTGACTCTTTTCCTTTTCCAGGTCTTTCATGACATCATCAATGTCCTTGTACAAATTCTCTAACTCCTCATCACTTTCTGCTGGGTTTGATTCTTTCAACACATCAGTCTTCCCTGATGGATTAATTTCTTCTGTCAAAGCCTCGGCATCCAAACTGGAACCTTCTGCAGTCATTACTCCTTGGTTCTCAGATGGATCAGCATCACTAATCACCACATTCCTCTTCCCCGAGGTCTTGTTGAACTTCTCTGTTTCTTCATCGGACATTGCAATTTTCCTCCCTCGAGTGGCATAGATCTGGGCTAGATATCTTCTGGGAGAGTCACTGGCCCGCTTCATCTTCTTCCTGCGACTAGCCTTCGGAGGAATGTATCCTGTGGCAAAGATCTTTTCTCTCCATGTTCCTGAGCCGCCAGCCCCCTTGCTGGGTTCCTCCTCTTCCACACTCTGGAGAGACTTTTTTTTAATAACCGCACTACCGGCTTTGTCAACCGCCACAGCCCTACCACTCTCAAAATTTCTATCATCTTCACCACCAAGCATCGCCCTACTTGTTTCAACACCAACAGCTTTAACACCACTAGCATCCTTACCACCATTATTGCCAATTACAGCCCTACTGGCCTCATCACCGTCAATCAACTGAACACCCTTCTCAACCTCCACTCTTACTTCTTCATTCAACACAGAGTTTTCAACAACGAAGGTATTCGCAGAATCAGAAGGAATAGTGGGGTTTACCTTAGATTGCAGATGAACTTGTGGAGTTGAATCCACAGTGGTCGGCTGAGAAATTTCAGCGGTAACTCCTTCAGCAGGCTTCTCTTTGGCCAAAGATTCGGTGACGGAGTGTAAAGGCGACGCCTTTTTCATCTTCGTAGCTTTTGATTTTGGAATCTTTGATTTCGCCGCCAACGCCTTTGAGGTCTGTATGCTTTCTTTGCTTTTCTCTGCAGATTTAGCACTAGATTTTGCTGACTTCCTGGTGTTCACCATTGTCGGTTGAGGAAGGAGCAGTTGAGAGGAGAGTTCCGTTCTAGGGTTTTCGAGAGAGAGAAGACGATACTCAGGGAATGAATTTGATTTTTCAAGAATCAAATTTTTCTATATGACTCTTCAGCTTTCCAAAACGGTCTATTCCCGCATAAACCGAAATAAAATCTTCAAGGATATTTAAAAAATATTTTCCAAGTGTCGAGACTTCTGTTCTAGCTCTCTTTATTAGGTGGTCAGTCCAACTGGTCAGCTGGAGATTCGACTATGACTGACCACCGTCGTATGCTTTCAGTGGTTGACGCCACATAGACCCCCTGGGGATCTGGGTGTTCCACTCCGTGACTTGCCATAGGGTTTGAAAAAGGTATGCTACCTCAGAGTTACCATCTTTCGTGAGCATTCATATGTTCTTGTACGGCTCCAGGCACATTTCTGTGGGCAGTGTACGAACTCCTTCCGCAACTGTACCACCTTCGGATTCAACAGCTTCCAGGGACACCCGACAACATTGATTTGTGCGCATCTCCAATCAGATCTTGTGTGCAAGGTCTTATCCACTCCCCCTCGCAGAAAACTATGTTGAGCGTTTGCACATGTAAGAGCAACCGGTTGCTGGCCATGGTTCTCCTTGTTCATTGACTCCGTCAGACCCATCCTAATAGTATAGCAGTGGTTGGCATCCCTTTTTCCTTTCATCAGTGTATCACCATTCTGGTCTAGTACAAGACATGAGTAGCTGGAGAATGACACATAGTGTCCATCGTCGCATAGTTGACTGATGCTGATAAGATTCCTGGTCAGTCCCTTGATAAGGAGGGTGTTCTTGAGTGCAGGGAGATCCGGAACCATCAATGTCCCACAGCCGATCACCTGACCCTTTTCACCATCCCCGAAGGTGACAAACCACATATGCTCAACAGGTCTAATATGGGTAAGATATTGAGAGTTACCTGTCATGTGTGCGGAGCATCCACTGTCGAAGTGCCAACTATCATGCGATGTGTAGCTTGAGGTGTAACAGGCCACCATGCAAACGGTTCGGTCTTCCTTTTGAACCCAGACTTGTTTCTGTTGCGGTATGGTTCGTTGATGGAAAGTACGTCGTTCGGCTAGAAACAGGCGACACTTCAGTTTGATGTGTCCCATCTGATTGCAATACCAGCAAGTGCACCATTCTTTCCTTTGCGCTGAATGAGATCCGAAGTGCACCATAGCAGCCCTTCTTTGACCTCTATTGGGTTGTTCTTGGTGCAAGTCTATTTTCTAACTGGGGTGCTGTCTCACCTTCTGTTCTGACTTCTGTTCCGACACCGGTCTTGTTTTAACAAACCTAGTACCTTTTTAGCTGCCTTCTCCTGTGAACCCCAATCCTCTATGTCCGGACTCCATTCTCTGAGATCTAAGAATATCATTTAAGTTTTTAGTGCCAGAGTTAAGCATTCTTACCAACTGTTTGAGGTGATTGAGTTCCTCCTTAGTGTCAGAGTGTTCCATCTTCTCAGATTCTAGCTGAAGTTCCAGCTGTTCTACCTTCCTTAGTTGGAACATTTCTTTGCGCTGTAGATCAATGATGGTTTTTTCAAACCCGCCATGCCTACAGGATGAGTGTCCCGATCCTTCTCCATTTCGACTTTTAGTGAGGAGACAGTACCCAGGAGTTCCGTTTTCTGAGCAAGAAGATCAAGCCTTTCCTGTTTTATCTCAGCCAGTTGAGAAGTCAGTGAGTTAATTGTACCTTCCAGTTCTGCCTTCAGTGTCAGCATTATCTCGACCTCCTGCCATACCTTGTCCTTTTCCACAGTGACGCTTGCCACTGTGTCATTTAGCTTTTTGTTTATCTTGATCAGAAGCAGCCACTTCTCATATAGATCTTTATATGTCTGAGCCAGAGAGTCCTGCGTGAGTTCTTCATTGTCACTGTCCGAGGGGTCCTCGCCTGGGAGTTCCAACTGAGATGGAACAGTTTCACTGGTGCTACTGTATTCATCCCGAGTTGTGACGAAGGCCACAAAGTTGGTGGTTTTACCTTTTTCTTCGTCTGACTCACTGTCGCTGAAGCTCGCCACCATCGCCTTCTTCTTCATGAGAGTGTTTGCACACTGTGAAGCAATGTGGCCAAAACCCTTGCATTCATGACACTGAATCTCTTCTTTTCCTTTGTCAGACAAGTCTTTCCTCGAATCAGTAGACCTTGGCCTGCTGGATTTCAAGTTTCGGTAACCAGTTGATGAAGACTGACCTGTTTCTGGACCACGTCTGTTGATTTTCCGCACCATTCTTCCAAAGTTCTATGCCATCATGGCCAGTTGCTCAGTGGTGCAGCCAGAATCCAGTTTGTCTTCCGTCATATCTGCTTTGAGAGCGATTCCCTTCTCTTCTCCGGTTTGGAAGTCATGATTGATCTCGTAAGTTCTGAGAGAACCCATTAGCTCGTCTAGCTTCAGTGTGGTGATATCATGCATTTCCTCAATGGCCGTGACTTTCATGGCAAATCTCGGAGGAAGAGACCTTAGGACCTTACTGGACAATCTTTCTTCATCGATGGGTTTCCCTAGTGCAGATGCCTCGTTGGACAGTTCCAGGACTCTGGTGTTGTACTCAGTGATGGTTTCACTCTCCTTCATCTTCATCTCTTCGAACCTGGTTGTGACAGCTTGCATGCGGGAGTTGCAAACTTTGTCTGTTCCTTCAAAAGCTGTTTGGAGGATATCCCATGCTTCCTTGGCCACTTCACAGTTGATGATTAGCTTCATGACGTTTTCATCTACTGCCGAGAAAATTGCGTTCATTGCCTTTGAGTTTCCCATGGAAGATTTGTCCTCCTCTTCTATCCACAGAGCTTCTGGTTTGGCCATCGGTTCTCCAGTGAGATTGTTCATCATGGGTTCCATCCACCCTTTCAGAACAGCCTTCCATGCCTTTTCGTCTAGCGATTTCAGAAAAGATCTCATCACGGGCTTCCATGTGGCATAGTTCGATCCTTCGAGCAGCGGGGGTCTGGTTATGCTTTGTCCTTCCTTCAGAGTCATCTTGAACAGTTCAGGATCCCACTCAGTGTGTCGAGTGTTCGGCTCTGATACTAATTGAAATTATGTCCCCTGTTCAAGCTTGTGTCCAGGGTACTGTTGCGACAGACCTGTGACTCTTTGCACAACAGTTCAACTCACAGAGGTTGAACTCTTATCACAACAGTTCAGCAAACAGATAAAAGTAGTAGAAACTCACAGACTGATAACCCAGTTCGGCTCCGCCTACTCTGGGGAGTTTCCCACACCTGAAAAAGGGATAGCAAATCTTTATTATGTGTATAGGGATTCCACAGGGACTTACACTTACACCTTGTAATAGCCTAACCTCAATACTCCGTCTCTCAGATTTGCAACCGAGGTTCACCGCAATTCCCCTCGATCCCCTTCGTTCAGAACCTGCAGTCTGAACGTTCTCGACCTTCTCCAGAAGCTCGGATGCTTTCTCTCGAAAGCTTGTTCTCCTTTGTTGTGTGCGGTAGTTGATACGCTTCAGACAGTCTGTGTTGCACTTGAACAGACTGCACTTGAACCGATGTATTCTCAATGAGAAAACACAGCCGGCCGTCACTTTCTTCTTCTCCAATCAGCAGGATATGCTCGTGTGTAATTGATCTTTGAAAGCGATGGGAATTAGGGTTGCTCTTGCATTGTATTTATATGCTCAAGCGAAACCCTAATTCACACAAGATAATCCCATCAAATATTTAGGAAATATTCCTAGATATTTGATGAATATCTTTTGAATCGGTTGGAAGATAATCCGAAGTCTTCTTGCCCAAGTAAGCTTTGCCGCCTTAATATAAATATTCATTCGAATATCTATTGCTCGAATAAGTCGCTGGCCGTCTTTAACTCGACGAGATCTTCGTAGTCCAATATCTTCCGGGAACTATCCTTGCGTCTTATCCACGCTGTGTATGAGTGTTAGGATATGTTCGAACTCCCCCTGAACACCTGCTCGAACTGTCTAAGCCACGTTTTGCCAAACACATGCCACTTAAGGGAACATCAGAAACGACAAGGATGAGAAAGAGCGGGGAGGTATTTCCATATGCTCTCGGGCAATGATTGGACCTCCCAAAGAAAGGTTGAGAAAATGGACTAGCAAGTCACAAAGAAGCAAAAGCTCAAAGAAGCTAATCAAAGGCCAAAAGCCAAAGTATGTGAAGGTTTTAACCGAACAAAAGTGAAGAAACTCCAATTCAACATCAAAGGCCAAAGGTCAAAGGCCAATTCACTTCAGAAGCTGTCCCTCACCACAAGGAAATCAAAATGCTCAACTCAGTGAAACCCGAACCGAATCATGTGCTAGAGAAAGCGACAAGTTAACCATTTAGTGCGAGTCGGTCCAGAGAATGTAGTCCAGGAGCCTAAAAAGGGCTATCTCCCGAAACATCCAAATTAAATTGCATCTCAGCTCGAAGGTACAAGTATCAAGTTTCTTCTAAGTATTTACACGGTTTAGTTTGGTAATAAGTAAGTAATGCATGAATAGGATAAATCTAGTTCCATATTCTCACTTTCCTATTTGAAGTTTTTACTTGGATTGTGTGTGCATCTCTGATGGACCAAAATTATACGAATCAGAAACACAGTATAACCCCCTTATTTAGACATTTTGTCTATTTAACTTTTGCTTGTTAGTTCAGATATATTTTTATAGGGTAATTCAGAGCTTAGAGAGAATACACTCTAAAGAGGAGCTTTTAAAGCAGAAAGATGTTACGAGTCAATCCAAGGTCAAGATCATATGCCGACTGAAGAAATATCAAGGATCCTGACGTTGAAGCACTCGTAACAAATTAATCAGAAGAATCAGGAGAGGAATCAAGACAGCCCGGGGAAGAAACACATTGACAGTTTTGTGAAAAGACTGCACAAAACTGTATAAAATCACACATTGGGCAAGGTGACCGGCCACTTGGGCAAGAGGTGGCCAAAGCCACCCCTTCTCCTCCCTCCACCACCGGCAACCGGCGGCTCCTCCACCCATGGTGACCGGCGGCTTTTGAGCTCCTCCACATGTCTCCTCCTCCTTCCTCCTCTTCTCCTCCCTTGGATCAAAAGACATGTGGTGGCTCCTCCACCCTCCATTCTCCACCACCATGGATGGCCTCCACATGCATCCATCTCCACCACCCATCTCCACCCTCCATGGCTATAAAAGGAGGAGCTCCTCCCCTCATTTCAATCATCCCTCACTTGTAAAAAACACTTCTCTCTCTAAGTTATGTATTTGTAAAGTTTGGCTTTGGAAATAAAGGATAGCTCCCTTGGCGCTTCAACGGTTGTAAGTAATTCTTAGTATTTATTCAACTGTTTTATTTCCTTAGTTATAATGTTTAGCGCGATGAATAGTAGCTAAACTAGTAGTTCGGTAGAAGGGGCGCACTTGTATTATAAAATATTTTAAGACTATTAACTTAGCGTCTAGTCTTAGTATTCAAAACTTGTTCTATGTGCCATATATCAAGTCAGAGTTTCCAAGGTTGAGTGGAAGCTGTCACAAGCAAAGCTCTGCCGTGGAAATTCGTGATCATACTCGGTAAGTGGAAGCTGTCACAAGCAAAACTTATCGAGGAGTTCGACTTATCTAAAACACCACTTGGTCAATAACGTAACTGGGAGATCAAGTGGATGCACTTACAGCTAAGATACTTCGAAAGGAGGAATTAGTTTTGCTTAGAACAAGTGTTGCTTAAAACGATGTTGCAAGTCTTGCGCTACGAAAGGGCCTCGATTCATCTTTGAATACTTAGATAATTCACTAAAGGTCAATGATAAACAGGATATAATACAAGGCCCCTGAAACCGAACATTTCTCTTTAATTATAAACTGTAATTTACTTTCCAGTATTAAAACCAACCAACCAACCAATCAATCAATCAATCACTTAGCTGGTAGCTTTAAAACCAACCAACCGACCTAAAACACGCTCTCTCGCTGGACAACCCCCTAGAAGAACATCTATTCCCCTGATTCCCTTGGGTTCGACCCCTACTTACCACTTGCTACCCAGTAGTTAAGTCGCGAGTAGCGGACTATTATAAATTTATTCTTGACGTTTACACATAACGACTGTGCATCCATCAAAATTGGCGCCGTTGCCAGGGAATCAGCCATCGGATAAAGTTCTTTGAATCGTTACGCGCTTCAAAATAACCATGTCTCGCGAAGAAAGTCACCATGACTATCAGGATGACGAAGAAATAAACCTGTACGATCAAAATGATGAGGTACCGTTTCCATTTGTCGACGATCCAGAACAACTCATCAGAAACAGAAGAGCTCGTGATAGGGAAGCAGTCAGAAGAAACCAAGAATTACCCGAGGACCAAAATGCAGCTGGTCCAGTACAACCTCCTATCCATCCCCGACGACCACAACCTCAACCTCGATACATGCCAAGAAGAGAACCCGCTTTCAACGACTACTACGGGGACAACTACTACCGTGAACCAACTATGGGCGAGTTAAATGCCCCTAATTTCGAGACACAGCCGTGGTGCATCTATGAGAACCCTGAATTAGAAAACATAACCATCAACGCATCAGTGGCGCATAGCCTGCCAAAATTCTCAGGAGCTCAGGGAGAATCTGCCACAACTCACCTCCAACGCCTACATGGCATTTGCCAGAATCTAAAGCCCAATCGAGTGAATATGGACGACTTCAAGTTAAAGGTGTTCTATTTTTCCCTCATAGACTCGGCAAGCGACTGGTTCCTTTCATTGCCCTCCGGAAGCATCAGAACATGGGCTCAGATGCAGAAGAAATTCTTAGACAAATACTACCCGGCTGGAAGAGCAATGCAAGTAAGGAAGCAACTACAGGAAATCAAACAAGGTCCCAATGAAACCATGTACGATTACCTGGAAAAGTTCAATCACCTAGAAAGGAGCTGCTGTACCCTTGGATTGCCCGAGAAACTCGTCATCGAGTATCTCATTGATGGATTAAGACCCTTAGACAAAATGCTCTTGGATGCCTCAGCGGGAGGATCCATGATGAATCTATCATTAAGTGGCATAAGGAATCTCATCGCCAACGTTGCTGAAAATGCCCGATTTAGAGAAGAGACTACTCGTCAAGATGAATTCTCTCGATCAAAAAAGGTAGCACAAGCCGAGACATCAGTAAACTCCATGACTGAAGAGATGAAGCAGTTAAAGGAGATGATGATCGAGATCATACGTAGACAGCCAGTTCCGGTAAAACCTTTCGAGTTCTATGGTTCTACAGACCACAAAACTGACGCATGCCCAACATTGATAGAAGAAGAACCGGCTGATGTAAATGCAGTGGGAGGATATCAAGGATACAACAACAACAGAGCTGGATAAAACAGACAGTACGGTTAAACATCCAACCCAGGCTGGCGTAACAACAACATCTATCCTCAGACGGAGACACAACTAGCTGTCCCTCAACTAGCGCAGTCATTCTACCAACCACCCCACCGACAATATCACCAGAACGCTCCATCGGCAGGCCAATATCACCAAAAAGGGCCAAATCAGTACCAAGCCAGCCTGAGCAATCAGCAGGAACCAAGCAAGTCGCTCAATGACACGATGAAGGAGCTCGTGGGAAACATTAATCAATTAGGTACTTCACTACACCAGTACCAGGCAAAAACTGACGGGGCAATTTTAGAATTGACCAAACAAATGTCTCAGCTCGCCACCGCAATGTCAACACTCACTACTGAACCTGGCAGACTTCCTTCACAGACCGTCCGAAATCCTAAGGCAAACATAAGCATGATAAGGAGATCAAACATGAAGGTTACTCTAGGAGAAGTAGCACGGTCCCCAACCTACAGACTGACAAACAATCACTTCAACCGTAGGAGTCAACCTGATTGGAATCAAGAAGAAGACCGACCCAATGATGGCAAAACGTGGGTTACGCATGCTGACAATGGACGATACGCGTTTACTGTTTGCATAACACCGCCGCCGATCACACACTTTGACATACCAGCATCTGGTTGGGACTCCCCAACTAATATTATTGCTTCGAAGCAAAATATTAAAGGGTCCGAGCATGCAAATCCTAAGCCAGGGAGTGGGCAGAATAGTCCGACAATAGAAAGAGCCCTCACCTCAGATCATGAGCCACAACCGGAAAGAAATAAAGACCCTGGGGCCTTTACAATCACCTGTGGTATTGGTGAAACCCAGATCCATAAATGCTTAGTCGATCTTGGGGCTGCTGTCAATGCCATGCCTTCCTCCTTGTATTACCTACTAGGACTTGATCTGTTGAAACCACCTCGATCAAATATCGAGCTAGGAGATAAATCATGCATCCGCCCGGTTGGAGAACTGGAAGATGTAATACTCCATGTGGGAGAACTTGTCGTTGCTACAGACTTCTATGTAATACCAACAGAAGAAACCTGCGAAGACGACCCACCAACAATAATATTGGGACGACCATTCCTCTACGCCACTAAAGCAAGAATCGATGTGGGCAAGGGGTCATTATCACTTAAGTTCGGCGGTAAAATTGCACACTTCTACATTAATAAGAGCCGCCCGGACACAAAGAAACCGCCAGACATAACACCTATCTCAGATCACGGTGCACAGTTTTCTGACCTGTCATTAGAGACCAAAAAAGTATCAAGACCAGCAGCTATGGTCAAAGGTCTCCCGCCTTCTCAGAAACAATGGAAAGAGAAAACACCAAAACCATGGTGCTCTTACTCCAGCAAGAAGTCAGAAAGAAGCAACAATGGAACGGTGGCGAAGTTTGATTTGAGCCACCCATGGGACCCAAACCAGTAATCCACAACGAGGTACTGTCGAGCCAATGACGTTAAACAAGTGCACTGGTCGGGAGGTAACCCGACACTATCTTACTTTTCCGCACTTTAATTTCTGTCATTTAAATTCAGTATTTAGTTTTAAGCTTGCATGACTTTTGAACTAAGGCACGCCTTCGTTCAAAAGTGGGGGGTGAGAACCACCTGTGTACATAAATAACATGCAGCTGTTTTTTCTTTTTTTAGTAATAGTATCTTTTTGACAATATGAACTTAAGAATGTGAAAAAGATAAATAATAATTCATGCATTAACCTTGTGAAAATTCAACTGTTTAAAAACTTAGAATGTAACTTTCCATTTGTCCTTTGTGCTGAGATAACTAGGGATGTGGAGTTGACATAAACTGCCCTAGAGAGGCTTGGCAAGCAATCAAAGGATCAGATCAAACTATATGGTTTTCGAAGTCAGTGGAGGCTGCACTTCGGGTTTCAGTGAAAATTGAAGTCATCTCCGCCATGCAATGCAAAAGGCGAGGACGGGAATCAGACCATCCTATCTCCGGTCAAAGTAGCCGAGAAAATAGATGAGCGACCCTCATCTTGACCCGCGCGAAAACGACAATCAAAGTAGCCGAGAAAATAGATGAGCGACCCTCACCTTGACCCGCGCGAAAATGGCAAAAACGAGAGGAGCGGGGAGGTATTTCCATAGGCTTGCGGGCGATGATTGGACCTCCCAAAAAGGCTTGAGAAAATGGACTAGCAGTCACAAAAAGGTGAAAAGCTCAATGAAGCAAATCAAGAGGCCAAAGGCCCAAAATTGTGAAGGTTTTAACCGAACAAAAAGTGAAGAACTAAAAAAGTCAAAACAAAGGCCAAATGCCGATTCACTACAAAAGCAGTCCCTCGCCAAAAGAAAATCAAAGTACTCAAACCATTGAAACCCGAACCGAATCACGTGCTAGAGAAAGCTACCAGAAAACCATATAGTGCGAGACGATCCCAAGATTGCAGTCCAGGAGCCTAAAAAGGGCTATCTCCCGAGACATCCAATATAATTTGCATCTCAGCACGGAGGTACAAGTATTAAGTTTCTTCTATTTATTTACGCAGTTTAATTTGGTAATAAGTAAGCAATGCATGAATTAGGATAGATCGAGTACCACAGTCTAATTTTCATATTTCAAAGCCAACTTAGAGTACAGCCCTTGAATAGCATTGTTCGGGACGAACAACTAAAAGTGTGGGGTGATCTGATGGACCAAAATTATACGAATCAGAAACACAGTATAACCCCCTTATTTAGACATTTTGTCTATTTAACTTTTGCTTGTTAGTTCAGATATATTTTTACAGGGTAATTCAGAGCTTAGAGAGAATACACTCTAAAGAGGAGCTTTTAAAGCAGAAAAGATGTTACGAGTCAATCCAAGGTCAAGATCATATGCCGACTGAAGAAATATCAAGGATCCTGACGTTGAAGCACTCGTAACAAATTAATCAGAAGAATCAGGAGAGGAATCAAGACAGCCCGGGGAAGAAACACATTGACAGTTTTGTGAAAAGACTGCACAAAACTGTATAAAATCACACATTGGGCAAGGTGACCGGCCACTTGGGCAAGAGGTGGCCAAAGCCACCCCTCCTCCTCCCTCCACCACCGGCAACCGGCGGCTCCTCCACCCATGGTGACCGGCGGCTTTTGAGCTCCTCCACATGTCTCCTCCTCCTTCCTCCTCTTCTCCTCCCTTGGATCAAAAGACATGTGGTGGCTCCTCCACCCTCCATTCTCCACCACCATGGATGGCCTCCACATGCATCCATCTCCACCACCCATCTCCACCCTCCATGGCTATAAAAGGAGGAGCTCCTCCCCTCATTTCAATCATCCCTCACTTGTAAAAAACACTTCTCTCTCTAAGTTATGTATTTGTAAAGTTTGGCTTTGGAAATAAAGGATAGCTCCCTTGGCGCTTCAACGGTTGTAAGTAATTCTTAGTATTTATCCAACTGTTTTATTTCCTTAGTTATAATGTTTAGCGCGATGAATAGTAGCTAAACTAGTAGTTCGGTAGAAGGGGCGCACTTGTATTATAAAATGTTTTAAGACTATTAACTTAGCGTCTAGTCTTAGTATTCAAAACTTGTTCTATGTGCCATATATCAAGTCAGAGTTTCCAAGGTTGAGTGGAAGCTGTCGCAAGCAAAGCTCTGCCGTGGAAATTCGTGATCATACTCGGTAAGTGGAAGCTGTCACAAGCAAAACTTATCGAGGAGTTCGACTTATCTAAAACACCACTTGGTCAATAACGTAACTGGGAGATCAAGTGGATGCACTTACAGCTAAGATACTTCTAAAGGAGGAATTAGTTTTGCTTAGAACAAGTGTTGCTTAAAACGATGTTGCAAGTCTTGCGCTACGAAAGGGCCTCGATTCATCTTTGAATACTTAGATAATTCACTAAAGGTCAATGATAAACAGGATATAATACAAGGCCCCTGAAACCGAACATTTCTCTTTAATTATAAACTGTAATTTACTTTCCAGTATTAAAACCAACCAACCAATCAATCAATCAATCAATCACTTAGCTGGTAGCTTTAAAACCAACCAACCGACCTAAAACACGCTCTCTCGCTGGACAACCCCCTCGAAGAACATCTATTCCCCTGATTCCCTTGGGTTCGACCCCTACTTACCACTTGCTACCCAGTAGTTAAGTCGCGAGTAGCGGACTATTATAAATTTATTCTTGACGTTTGCACATAACGATTGTGCATCCATCAATCTCTTAAATAGCATTGTTCGGGACGAACAACTAAAAGTGTGGGGTGATCTGATGGACCATATTTATATGATTCATTAAGACAGTTAAACCCATCAAATTGGACGCTTTGTCTTGACAACTTTTACTTGTTAGTTTCACTTTTGTTCTACAGGCCATTTCAAGGAGTAAAGATGAAACGAGCTAAAATGGAGTTCTTAACACTGAAAGTGGATTACAAGTCAGAACTGGCCATACTCCGACAATACTCCGATCAAGCCACAACTAAGTCCCAATGACTTATTCCAACAAAGATTAAGAACACAAGTGAAATGCCAAGTCTAAGTTCCTCATCTTTTGATGTCAACTAAGGAGCAACCAAAGGAGCAACCAAAGGGCAACCGAAGACCAACCGGAGTCACATGCCAACCGATGGCTTTTGGGAAGGAAAGATCCCATCCCACTCACTTCTCCTCCCCTCCACCTCACCACCGGCGGCTTTCCATGTGGAGAAGCCACATGGCCGGCGGCTATCTCCTCCCCCTCTCCCCTTGTGACATGTGTTGAGCTCTCCTCCCTCCTCCTTGCCTATAAATACCAAGCTTCTCCTCCTTAGTTCATCATCCCATTTTGTGTGCAAAAATCCATAGTCACTTGTTACTTATCTCTAGAGTTTGGGCACAATCCATGTAAACACACCACTTTGATATTAAAGCTCCAAGTTTGTTCTTGAGTACTCTTGTCGGTTCTTGAAGTACTCAAGCATTTCCTTTACTTTTCGTTGTTATTGAGTTTACTCCTGTTGGTTCTTGAGTATTCTCCCCTTTACTTTCCTTGTCTTGATTTCCAAAAACCTTTACTTTCCTGTCTTTCAAAACCTTTACTTTACTCAGTACTTAGCTATGATATCCACCTCTATGGATATTCGTAGCTAAACCCTTCATTTGGTTGAAGGGGTGTGCTTGTATCATACAATGTTTTAGACCCTTCTCTTAGTGCCTCTGTGTGTTCAACTTGTTCTAGGTGCCATATATTAGGTCAGAACTCCATTGGTTGAGTGGATGCTCGGAAGAGCAAAACTCTGCCATGGGTTCGTGATCTTCCGTGGATAAGTGGAGGCTCGGAAGAGCACAGCTTATCTGTGGAAGTCAACCTCTTTTAAACACCATTAGGTTTATCAGGAATGATGATCAAATGGATGCACATACTAGAACAAGAGTTCTTTGTCTTGCAAAAGACTAGACGGTGTGGCAAGTCATGTGCTAGGAATAGCCTTGATACACTTTTGAACACTTAGTATGATCATTAGAGGTCAATGATAAACAGATTTATGATACAAGGCCCCTAAAACCGAATCCTTTCCTATAATTAAAACATCACCTGTCACTTTACTTTCAGTCCCATATCAACTGCTTACTTTCCGCAAGTCTTGTCCTTCAAGCATTTACTTTCAGTAAGTCTTGTCCTTCAAGCACTTTACTTTACGCACTTACTTTCCGCAAGTCTTGTCCTTCAAGCACTTTACTTTTCAGTATTTACTTTCTTTACTTTCAGTCATTTACTTTTCAGTACTAAAATCACAACCAACCCACTTACTTTTCAGTACTAAAATCACAACCAACCCCCAACTGTCTTACTTTCATTTTCGAAAGAACAACTATCCACTAATTCCCTTGGGTTCGACCCCTACTTACCGCTTTACTACCCAATAGTAGAGTAACGAGTAGCGGACTTATAAATTTATTTGCACAGAGCCATCGCACATTAACGACGGTGTGGTGCGCTCTGTCAAAATTGGCGCCGTTGCCGGGGAATTAGAGTTAACAATAGGATAATTGTTCTTTCTTTTTTCTTCTTCTTCACACTCGCTTCTGCACAACCATGTCTCGCGAAGGAAGCCACCATGACTATCAGGATGACGACGAGATGAACTTGTACGATCGAAATAATGAAGCGCCGCCTCCATTTATTGACGATCCGGAACAGCTCATCCGAAACATAAGAGCTCGTAATAGGGAGGCCGTTCGAAGAAACTAAGGCCTGCCCGAGGACCGAAATGAAGCTGGTCCAGTGCAACAACCCCCTATACATCCACCACCCCCTTAACCTCGACAAATGCCAAGGCGAGAACCCATCTTTGATGACTACTATGGGGATAACAACTTCCGCGAACCTATTATGGGAGAACTGTCGGCACCAGATTTTAGAAATCAGCCATGGTGTACTTACGAGGGCCCTGAACTGGAAAACATTGCCATCAACACATCAGTGGTCCACAACTTGCCCAAGTTCTCAGGAACTCGTGGAGAATCAGCAACAACTCATCTCCAATGCTTACATGGCATTTGCCAAAATCTAAAACCCAATGGCGTGAACGGAGACGACTTCAAGTTAAAGGCGTTCTACTTTTCCCTCATTGACTCGGCAAACGACTGGTTCCTTTCACTGCCTTCCGGTAGCATCAGAACATAAGCTCAGATGCAAAAGAAATTCCTGGACAAATACTACCCAGCGGGAAGAGCAATGCAAGTAAGGAGGCAACTACGGGACATCAAGCAGGGGCCCAATGAAACCATGTACGATTACCTGGAGAAATTCAATCGCCTGGAGAGAAGCTGCTGCACCCTTGGACTACCCGAGAAACTCATCATCGAGTACCTCATTGATGGATTGAGACCTTTAGACAAAATGCTCCTGGATGCCTCAGCTGGAGGATCCATGATGAATCTATCACTGAGTGGCAGTAGGAATCTCATCAACGACGTTGCTAAAAATGCCCGATTCAGAGAAGAGACAACTCGGCAAGAAGAATTTTCCCGAACAAAGACTGTGGCAAAGGCTGAAGAAACACCGATGAACTCTATGCCAGAGGAGATGACACAAATGAAGGAGATGATGGTTCAGATCCTACGAAGGCAGCCAGTTCCAGTAAAGCCTTGCGAATTCTGCAGTTCTACGGACCATAAAACTGACGCATGCCCAACATTAATAGTAGAGGAATCGGAAGAAGTGAATGCAGTGGTAGGATACCAAGGATACAACAACAACAACAGCAACGACAGAGCCGGACCAAACCGACAGTATAATCAAACGACCAATCCAAGCTGGCGGAACGACAACCATATTTCGAGGGAGACACAACAAGCCGCACCGCAATCAGCTCAGTCATTTTACCAACCTCCCCACCGGGAGTACAACTAGAACGCTCATTCAGCAGGCCAATATCAGCAAAGAGGACCAAACCAGTACCCGACAGGACAATATCAACAGAAGGGACAAAATCAGTACCAAGCCAACTCGAGCAATCAGCAAGGACCAAACAAGTCGCTTAAAGACACAATAAAGGAACTCGCAGGAAGCGTAAATCAATTAGGTACTTCGCTACACCAATTCTAGGCGAAAACTGACGGGGCAATTTTAGATTTGACCAAACAAATGTCCCAGCTCGTCACCTCAATGTCCGCACTCATTAATGAACTTGGCAGACTTCCTTCACAAACCATCCAAAACCCAAAGGCGAATGTTAGCATGATAAGGAAGTCAAACATGAAGGTAGCACTGGAAGAAGCAGCACGATCCACAACTTACAAACTTACGAACAAACACTTCATCCGTAGGCACCGTCTTGATTGGAATCAAGAAGAAGACCGACCCAATGATGGCAGAACATGGGTCACGCATGCTGACAATGGACGCTATGCATTCACGGTTAGCATGACACCCCCACCGATTACACACTTTGACATACCGGCATCTGGCTGGGATAACAATGACTCTGATGGTCTCAGATGGGATTCCCCAACTAACATCTATGCATCGGAGCAAAACATTTACCTAGAAGATCAGGAGTCACAACCGGAAAGGTATAAGGACCCAGGGGCCTTCACAGTCACCTGTGGAATTGGTGAAGCCCAAATTCACAAGTGCTTAATCGATCTTGGGGCTGCCGTCAATGCCATGCCTTACTCCTTATATTACTTATTAGGGCTTGGCCCATTGAAACCACCAAGGTACTCACTCCACACTTAAAATTTTACCCACTAATAACACATATCACACTCCACACTTTAGAGCCTTAGCTACTCAAAATCATGTCAAACACTTAAACATATAAAAGAACGAGAATGAAACTACTTACAAACCGGGTTACCTCCCGCGAGGGCCTAGTTTTTCCTGTCTTGGCAAAGACGTAGCAAAGTGCCTCATAGAATCACTCATTGAGAAGTCCTTTGCTAGGATCCCTTCTCACGGGGCCTTGGATTTGGTCGTGTCAATCCACCTTTAAGTCCCATTTGAATTTCTTCCCATGAAGTCTACAATGGACTTTCCTTTGGGATTTTGACCCCTTCAATAATGAAGATCCCTTAAGAACTAAGGGGTCATGGGAGCTTTTTCCGATTGGTCTTTGAAAATATGGCAAGAAGCTCCAAAACTTGTCTCGAGACGAAGTAGTGAAGAAAGGGTCTTCATAACTTGTCTCGAGATTGATGGGCATCCTCTCCTTGAGTTTTTCAATTGCATCCATGGGTGCCCATCCCTCAATCTCCCTTTCTAAACTCTTGTCTTCTTGAGTGTGGGATGGCTCTTTAGCTTGATCCATATAGACCTCAACAAAGTCTTCATACCCCCGAGATCCTTTTCTCTCAATAAGCTCTTCCTCTATCTTTTCCTCATCAAGGAATTGGGATTCACATTCAAGCTTGCTTTTACCGGGAGGGAGGAGTTATTCTTCATCAATAAAGGTTGTTTCCTCAATGTGAGAGGCATCATCATTACAGAATTCCTCATCAGAGAGCATTAATGGGATGGTGAGCTCTTGTGTGTTCTCATCTAAATGATCTTGAGATGTGCTAGTGGTGAAGGATGCTTCACTTTTGCATTCCATCTCGTCTTCGTTACAAGATTCACCATCCCTTTGGTTGTAATGAGCTTTGGTGGCGGCTCTCCAAAATTCATCCTCCCTTTCTTGATCCCATTCTTCCCTTGAGGCATTAGATTCAAGGAATTCCTCTTCGGATACCTCCTCTTCCTCATCCAAGTTTTCATTCTCCATTGCTTGTTTCTCCATCTTAGATTGAAGCATCTCGGCTCTAGCATGCATATCTTGATCGAATTTCATGAGATCCCCCATTCGAGCTTTAAAGTTTCTATTCAACCTTTCTTGATTTGCGAGAAGTTCTTGCTTCGTTTGCTCTTGACGCTCATGGAGTATAGCAATTAGGGAATCCAACTTAGAGGGCTCACTTGAAGGTTGAGGAGGTTGAGGGTATGGAGGGTAGGAGTGTTCAACTTCAAAGCGTTGGCCATCATTCCAATTTGGAGTGGAATAATTTGTTTGATGGCCAAGCTCTTGAAAATAAGAATATGGCCGTTCCTCCTCTTGGTAGTATCCCTCATTAGAATAGACTTGTTGGTCGTAGGGGTCCATGACGGATGCACAGTCGTCGTGTGCAAAAGTCAAGAATACATTTATAAGTCCGCTACTCGCGACTTCACTACTGGGTAGCAAGTGGTAAGTAGGGGTCGAACCCAAGGGAATTAGGGGGATAGTTGTTCTTTGTACAGAAAGGGAGCGTGATTTTAGGTTGATTGAGGTTTTAGTGCTGAAAAGTAAGTGTCTTTTTTGTTGGTTTTGGTTTTTAATGCAGAAAAGTAAAGTACTGAAAATAAAAGGAAAAGACTTACAGCAAGTGGGATGCTTGAAGGATAAATCTTGCGGAGAGTAAGCGGTTGATATTGCAGTTGATATTGAGACTGAAAGTAAAGTGAAGGTGATGTTTCAAGTTAACGAAAGTATTCGGTTTTAGGGGCCTTGTATCATAGTCTGTTTATCATTGACCTCTAATGATCATACTATGTATTCAAAAGTGTATTAAGGCCATTCCAAGTACTTGATTTGCCACACTGTCTAGTCCATTCCAAGACATAGAGCACTTGTTCTATTTAGACTAATACCCCATTCCAAGGTATATTAGCCTTATGTGCATCCATTTGATCAATCATTCCCGATCAACCAAATGGTGTTTTAAAGAGGTCAAACTCCTCAGATAAGTTTTGCCATTCCAAGCATCCACTTATCCGAGTATGTTCACGAACCCCACGGAATAGTTTTGCCATTCCAAGCATCCACTCAACCTTGGAAGTTCTAACCTAATATGTGGCACATAGAACAAGTTTTGAACACACAGAAGCATAAAGAGTAGGGCCTAAAACATTTTATGACACAAGTACACCCCTTCAACCGAATGAAGGGTTTAGCTACAAATATCCATAGAGGTGGATACCATAGCTAAGTACTCGAGGGTTTTTGAAAGACAGTAAGTAAAGGAGAATACTCAAGAACTAACAGGAGTAAACTCAAGAACTACTAGAATACTCAAGAACCAACAGGAGTATTATAGATTTAAAACAAGTGTTTACAAGAGTAGTGCCCAAAATCTAGAGAGAAACTAGAGCTTTGTGATGGAGGATGTTTTGAAAATGAGGATGATATTACAAAGGGAAGGAGATGTCTTATTTATAGGCTAAGGGAGAAGAGGAGATCACAACACTTGGCACAAGATGGGAGGAAGAGCTCAAAAGCCATCGGGTGATGTCATCATCTCATCTAGCCGCCCCCCATGTGGCATGCAAGGAGAGGAGGAGAGGAGGATGGGAGGAGGAAGCCGCCGGCTAGGTGGCATGAGGGGAGAGGATGTGAGTTTTGTGATCTCATTCCAAAAAGCCATCGGTCCTTTCAGCTCCGGACTGACTCTGGTTGCCCTTCGGTTGGACTTGTTTTGAGTGATTCCACGTCAGGTTCTTGAAAGTCGGAATTTGGTCGTGACCTGGAATGACTCGTAATTCATATTCAGCTTTAAAACTCTTCCTTAGCCTGTATTCTCTCTAGACTCCAAAATACCCTGTAGATAAATATCGGAACTAACAAGCAAAAGTTAAATAGAGAAAGAGTCTAATTTGGTGGGTTTAACTGTGTTTATGATTCATACAATTATGGTCCATCAGTCCATCCTCGCAAAACAAGGTAAACAATAGCTAGTAAGTGATATGAGTGAAAAAGAAGAATATACAAGTATAAGAAAAAGGAAAAATATTCACAAGAATAGTCGGAACTTTCACACAATCTAATCTAGGGATGTGCTAACTAGTTGCTCCCCGGCAGCGGTGCCATTTTGACAACGTCTGTTTTTACCCTCCCGACGTGTCGGTTTTGAAAGAGGTCGTCGTAGAGGTCAAAAACAATTTATAATGACCAGTAGGGTACCGGGTTGAACCCAACGGAGCAAGCTAAGCACATGCACTATTTAAGATTGTGTTTCCATTTGACTATTCTAAACAAAATGTATAAAGATGTGTATATATCTAAATCCTATGTGGTTAGTAATTGGGGATAAACGTTAAGTAAGAGGCGTTTTGAGGGGTTACTCCCCTCCTTGGCATTTTCTCAATGATCACATACACGATATTCAAACATTTCATGGTAGTCAAATAGTATTGAACCTAGTTTAGACTAGGATAGACTAAATGTCACTTAAATCCATTCCTAGCCAAACTCTCTTATAGCTCGAACCTCTCGGTTCATTCCATGGCAGTAAATACCATGAACTCGACTCCTAGTTCACTTCCTATCCATGCATTGTAGAAAACCTAGCTTAGACTAAGGTAGACCAATTCTCATTGAATCTAGTCTTAGCCAAGCTCTCTTATAGCTCGAACCTCACTCTCTCGAGATAATTGGTTCATTCCATAGCACCATTATCCTTGGAATGTCTTCCTAAGGTAATAACTACTATGAACTCGAGTCCTAGTTAACAACAAATGCATACATTGATAGGATCGCGTTCTCTATTATCCAAACTAGATTCAACATGTTACTTAAGCATTTCGTCAAACACTTAGTAGCATGTCATATTTGAAGTGCATAGAGAATATGAATTTGACACCATTAGATGGGATAAATTGATGATTCACTCAATGACTAATTCCAATAAATTAAACATTCAATCCTTAGTCAAGCATCCATATCCTAAGGTTCATTTACATGATTCAAGATATAGATCATTTCTCCATCCTATAACTATCCCCAAGGGTTTCCAAGTCCTAGGTTCAAGTTTTAGTTCAAATTGTCACTTAGGCATTTTATCAAACACCTAGAGTGCATAACATTCATAATGACACGCGTATTTTTAACCCTTTATAGTTTTCAAAGTATGAGTTTTAGGGGTCAAATTGCAGTCGAACAAAATTTATAAACCTTGGTAAGCCAAGGGTCGATCCTAGGAGCAGTGCGTGTGAATATTAGCAAACGGTGTGACCTATTTAGCTATTCCGAATTAACAAGTGTAAAACAGTTTTGTTGTCACGAAAATTGCAGAAATTAAATAGTGCAGAAACTAAATGGTTGTGTTTAAATCAGAGAAAGAATCCCAGAATCCATACTTCACCCATGCTAACCCCACTAATCATGCAATCATTCTACGTTAATTTTTCATGCTATCGAATATGGAATATAACCAAAATAACACTATACAAGCCGCCCATCAAAGGATAATTGTCTAGATTAATCTCAATCGTTGAACGCCGCCCATCCACGGATTATCAACGATTTCAATTTATTAAATTAAAGGTTTTCCTATTAGTTCATGTAAACATGACCTAACATCAATTTCATGCAATCCGGTTAATCCCTAGGGCCAATCCACCTTTCGGCATATAACCTAAATACATTTTATCAATGCAAACATACCCTTTGATGTAAATACATGCATAGAACGATAGTATTAAGCACACATTGAAATTGAATAATCGAATCGCATAAATAATAAACTTCAATTGATCACATGAGAGTTAGGGTTACATAGCACGGGATCCGTAGGATCCCGGATATAAGAAGACTACTCACTATTCATGGTAGTTAACCAAAATAGTGTAAAGAAGGAAAGAAACGAGTAAATCTTAAAGATGCGGTGTAGCTCGATGATCCTCACGCTGAAAACTTTGTCTTCTCTCCCAAGTTAGGGTTTTTTCCAAAATAACAGCACACGGTCTATTCTGGTCGTGTTTCCTTTTATAGATCGTCTAAAAAGGCTGAAAAGCCCAAAATTGGATTTAGAAACAACTTGTAAACTGCCAGCCGATGGTCCCGTTACAGCTGTTACAGTCTAGTGTGTAACGGCTGTAACGGCTTGAGCCAATATCTCTGGTGAATTCCATGACCGTTACACCCGTGACAGCCTAAGGTGTAACGGTTGCCGAAGGTTGTAACGGGTCACCATGGAATCTCAGGTGAAATGCATAGCCGTTACACCCGTGACAGCCTAGGGTGTAACGGCTGCTGAGCTTGTAACGGGCTGTGCTTGCGCAACTTCGGTTTTTGGCCTTTTTCGATCGATCTTTCCGTTCTTTCAACACTTTGGCTCCAAGGAGCGATGATGTGTCAATTTTACCTGAAACACTAGAGAAAGACATCAAATATAGACAATTTACCAGGAGAATGAACGTAATCCTTCATCGAATGTAGCGAATAATTAGTCGAAATATCGACTAATCAAAACACTCCACACTTAGGATTTGTTCGTCCCGAACAAATGTCGAACATATGGCAGCATAAATACATGAAATGGCGTAATGCTCAACGACCATAAAACTACCTACTCAAGTGACATGTGATCAATTCTAACTAAATATAAAAATAAAAAGATAACTCACTATCGTAGAGGACACGCATGCATTTAGCATATGCATCAAACTTTTAAACCTCTAGGCTGCCCTAGTAGGACGAGTATAGTCTCGTGAAGGTTTTCAGGAATGGGACTACCTACAAATCCCCTATACAACTAACTAACGTGTATGCATGAAATGATGCTCAACGAGTCACAGTAAGGTCATGTCATACCTCGGATTCATCGTGTTACCTCAACTTCAAGTCAAACATCTTCATCAAAGTTTTCAGACAATCATAGATCAAACGAGTTATGCATTCAAACGGTCAGTACACACGACTAACAAACGCCTCATCACAAGTTCTAAATAGTTCTATCGCAACGGGATAAGAACGTGAAAAGCTGCACAAAACATGCTCGCCATTTACCTATGCTATCTAGGGATAGTCCACCGGCTTCTGGCGCAAAGCTCATTCTCAAGTGTCAAGGATTAGACAATGACCCGTAAGAGAAGAGGAGCCTGGCTTAAGAATTTCTGGAAAATAGTACGAAAATTTGCATCACAAATTCAGTGCAAGCACAAGGATCGTCCCTTAGATTATAACATGTGAATTCTCAAGACAAGTCATAATTTGCACGCAATGAGAAGGTGGAATTACACTACGTCAAGCAAAAGGGGGCAGAAATTGTTTCAAGAGTGTTTTCCAATACACAAGGGGTGACATTCGTCACACGGTCCTTGGTATTTATTTCTTTTTCTTTTTTTTCGTAGAAATTTTTCTATTTTTTTATTTGGGGCCAATAATTCACCCAACTTCGAAAACTAAGAACTGTGTTCTTGAGGGAAAACTTGAAGGCCAATTGTCTAACTCCACACTTAAAGCTTGACATAGTGTATGAATAAAGGCGGGTGCATGCAAATCACAACGAGTGTAGAGAAACACATACTAGTACTAAGGTCACCTAGAAAAAGATATGCAATTTTAAGTTTTTGACATTGTTGAACCGGTGCCTACTAATATCAAGTCTTAACCATGCTTCAAGAAATACGTAGAACATGTGATAGGCAAGAGCTAGTAGTGATTCTGACTCAAGAGAATACACGCATGAATAAAACTATTTCATGTCCTAGACTTCGAATCCAAAAGAATGTCAATCAGTCAAGGAGTATCGTAGAAAACGAGGATTTCAATCGCATTACATAGACAGTTGAGCATATGCAAGAGTGAATGTGTGACATGCGATGAATGTATATGTGACTATGTGCTACCCACTCCACACTTAAAAATGAGCTTAGTCCCTAAGCAAAGAAATAAAAGATAAGAAAAAGCACATAGGAACTTTCCTCGTGTGTGAAAACTCGATATCCATGGAGATTAAGCGATGCTCGGGGAATGAAACACGACTTGTGAGCTGGTGGATATATAGATAAAAACACAGAGCTTCACAAGTAATAGGTTAGCATCGAAAATCATGGAGGGGTTGGTGCACTCCACACTTAGAACCTTGAAATGTCCACACATAATGCAAATGAAAAATGAACTAACTAATACTTACAGCGCGGGTTACTCCCCGAAGAGGCCTAGTTTAACGTCTTGGTGAGACTCAGCAAGGGAGGTAGTGTCAATCCATCTTCAAATCTCATTTGAATTTACGTCCATCAAGAATGACACGGACGTCGAGTAGAGCATGCAGTCCCTTCAAAAATTCGAGACTCTTAAGAATCAAGGGACTGTGGAGGCTCCCTAATAACAGTTTCAAGACGTAAGGCAAGAACTGTCGAAACTTGTCTGGAGGTGGTGCATCAAGATATATATTTTCAGAGCTGGCTCCAACAAGCACACTTCCTGTACACTCTTTAGCTAGGAACTCACGTTCCCATACTTTGAAATTTCCCTTCACTATCACATCTAGGCGTATGCGAGGGTCCTCTTTGATTGAACTCAGGTACACATCAACAAAGTCTTCGTACTTATGATCCCTTGATGGCTCTTCAGCGTCCAGAAAAATTGATGGAATGAAACTCTCTTTTATTTGCTCAGCTAAATGACCTTTTGAAGCACTCGTAGTGGAGGGAGATGCATCTTCATATTCTGAGACGTCGTCAGTACAAAACTCATCATCCTCCAACTCAGTGTAAGCCTTGGCAACCATTCTAAATGCCTCAAAACCATCCTCACAAACAGGTTGTTCTGGTGTAGAGAGCATTCTCGTATCCTGATCATCTTCCACATTGATTCGAAATAAAGCTGAAGATGAATATGCTTCATAGACTTGAACTTCTTGATGATTGGCCATTGTCATCTCGATGTCCTCTTCTTCGCATGCATTGGCGGCTGCAATGGCTTGTTGTTCTAAATGATCTTTCAGTATCTTGTTCCAAATGGCTAGTTGCTTGCTCTGGATGCTGATCTGCTCAATTTTCTGCTCGAGTGCTGTCAGTTGCCTATCCTGCTCTTGAGCTCGCCTATCCTGCTCTTGAGCTCGCCTATCTTGTTCTGCCATGAAACTAGCCATCATGGACTCCATGCATGAGTATTCTCCAGTGTCCTGAGGTTGTTGCTGCTGCGAGTGATTCTGGCAGCTCTCATAATAAGGATCATCTTGATAATAATGTTGATCATAGAGCTGATGTTGTTGCTGCTGCGACTGGTCCTGGTAACTCTCATAGTAGTGGTCATCTTGATAATATGGTTGATCATAGAACTGATTTTGATTTCCTTCCCAATTTCCATCATACGAATATGTTTGACAATAAGGCTCTTCTCTTGGGTAGGCGTCTTGATGACCAAAAGAGCACATCCTCGCAACATTCAAAATAAATGTGATTAGTGAAGGTCAGAAGTATAAAGAGTAAGTACAAAGAAGTAATAAAAAGAATGGAATAGTCTAAACTACACACGTTAAATCTAATATCACACTAAACGCTGCTCCCCGGCAACAGCGCCATTTTGACACGCGTATTTTTAACCCTTTATAGTTGTCAAAGTATGAGTTTTAGGGGTCAAATTGCAGTCAAACAAAATTTATAAACCTTGGTAAGCCAAGGGTCGATCCTAGGAGCAGTGCGTGTGAATACTAGCAAACGGTGTGACCTATTTAGCTATTCCGAATTAACAAGTGTAAAACAGTTTTGTTGTCACGAAAATTGCAGAAATTAAATAGTACAGAAATTAAATGGTTGTGTTTAAATCAGAGAAAGAATCCCAGAATCCGTACTTCACCCGTGCTAACCCCACTAATCATGCAATCATTTTACGTTAATTTTTCATGCTATATAATATGGAATATAACCGAAATAACACTAGACAAGCCGCCCATCCACGGATCATTGTCTAGATTAATCTCAATTGTTGAACGCCGCCCATCCACGGATTATCAACGATTTCGATTTATTAAATTAAAGGTTTTCCTATTAGTTCATGTAAACATGACCTAAAATCAATTTCATGCAATCCGGTTAATCCCTAGGACCCATCCACCTTTCGGCATATAACCTAAATACGTTCTATCAATGCAAACATACCCTTTGATGTAAATACATGCATAGAACGATAGTATTAAGCACACATTGAAATTGAATAATCAAATCGCATAAATAATAAACTTCAATTGATCACATGAGAGTTAGGGTTACATAGCACGGGATCCGTAGGATGCCGGAATTAAGAAGACTACTCACTATTCATGGTAGTTAACCAAAAATAGTGTAAATAAGGAAAGAAACGAGTAAACCGTAAAGACGCGGTGTAGCTCGATGATTCTCACGCTGAAAACTCTGTCTGCTCTCCCAAATTAGGGTTTTTTCCAAAATAACAGCACACGGTCTATTCTGGTCGTGTTTCCTTTTATAGATCGTCTAAAAAGGCTGAAAAGCCCAAAATTGAATTTTAGAAACAACTTGTAAACTGCCAGCCGACGATCTCGTTACAGTCGTTACAGTCGTTACAGTCTAGTGTGTAACGGCTGTAACGGCTTGAGCCAATATCTCGGGTGAATTCCATGACCGTTACACCCGTGACAGCCTAGGGTGTAACGGTTGCCGAAGGTTGTAACGGGTCACCATGGAATCTCGGGTGATGTGCATAGCCGTTACACCCTTGACAGCCTAGGGTGTAACGGCTGCTGAGCTTGTAACGGGCTGTGCTGGCGCAACTTCGATTTTTGGCCTTTTTCGATCGATCTTTCCGTTCTTTCAACACTTTGGCTCCAAGGAGCGATGATGTGTCAATTTTACCTGAAACACTAGAGAAAGACATCAAATATAGACAATTTGCCGGGAGAATGAACATAATCCTTCATCGAATGTAGCGAATAATTAGTCGAAATATCGACTGATCACATAACACAAGAGAAAATGAAATCGACAATCATCCATATGAATATCAATGTATATATGTGATCAAAGAGTACCAGGGAGAGTCATAAGACCCTCAAAACACAAGATCCACTACTCAGACATCATGTAAGACAACATGATGTGAGTAGGGTTTAATGGCAACAACAAGTAGAATAGAAGAGGAATAGAGTAGGATGGTTAATGTCTCTCTTTGATCTTCACTTCTCCTTGGTTGGATGATGATTGATGACCTTGGATGAGTCTCTTTTCCAATCTTCTTCTCCCCAAAAACCCCCACACTTGGTTCAAAACCCTTGCTTTCTATTTATAGATTTGGCTGAAATCTGGGTGCAGAAATCTGAGTTTTTCATCCATTTGGTCGATTGGCTGAAGCTTGATGCCCAGTCGATCGACTGGATGGGTGAAATGTGAAGAGCTCCTGAAGTTTAATCAACTCGATCGACTGGAGTCTTAGTCGATCGACTGGGGCCTTTTTGGTGGTCTTCCCGTCCGAATTTGGTCTTGGCTTCAACTAGAGAATTGTAGCCCTTTGCAATACCTTACCAACAAGCTAAAGATCAGCCAAATCGGACATCGGATGCGCCCTAGACGTCCAAAACAAGTTGCAAAGGTCAATATGCTCGGTATTGCCCTGAAACTCCTTGTTTTGCGCCGAAACATCTGTTTTTCAACCAATCTTCATATATAGGCATTGACCATGTGGGAAACTTGTTTTCTACCTAAAATATAGATATAGAGGTCAAATGACATCAAAATAATATCGGAAACGACCCAAAACTATAGTGAAGAATGACCATAAATGAGTCGAAAACTCGACTCATCAACCCTCTCAAAATCTGTCATGGTTACGGGTTGATCTGCCTAGACGAGAGATAGGAAAAGACCTGCTTCTGATACCAACTGACGCAGCGTGACAAACCAGATAAACGAATTCACCAACAATGAATCCGTGGATAGCTTGGAATCCACCAAGAAAGTTTTGGAATCCACCAAAAATGAAAAACGAGTGTTTATTGATACGATAAAAGATGAATAACAATAACCCTAAAGTGGGTTTAAATAGGAAAATACAAATCTAAAAGATACTGATATGCTGCTAAAAATGATAATGCTGCTAAAAGATAAATATGCTGATTCGACCTGCTAAAGGAGCCCGGAATGGCAATTCGGGCCGCGATCCACTTGACTGCAATACACTCTGCTCCTGCTCTAGACCTCCTACATCAAGAAGATAACCCCCATTACATCGATTTAGATGCTAACAGCCCAATTCTTTAAAAAATATATATGCTAAAAGCTCGATACAAATGAAGACATTTTCACATGCATCATGTTTTAAGCTCTTCAAGCCAATAAGCAACATAGGTAGAAGAAAACACACATCCACATTGAAAGACCTCCCTCCATACTTTGAGTGTATTTGTATATATATGGATACTAGCTTTATGTACCGCCATTTCGAAGTACTCCCACAATATCTTATCGACTCATTCCTTGAATAGGAGGAGCGCCCAAGGTGCTCATCGCCATTTCCCTGTTCCTCTTCTCCAAGTTTCCATGCCATCCTACATCAAGTTGTTATAGTATTATACACACTTTATATCTTTTAAGCAGATACAGTGGTTGAGCTGAAAATATGAGGAGAGTCTTTTTACCTATCTTCATGTCAAAACCACGGATTTGGAGCTCCCGATACTCCTGGCACAGCGCGCAGGACTCGCAGCAAGTATGCAACAAACAGTCCCAACATGGAGATTCCTTCAATCCATACTGTTGCCTCATTTTAGTGCGGTAAAAGCATGTGTAGAAAAATGGGCATCCCACAATGCAAGCAATCAGTGTGTACAATGCTCCGTTCACTCCACAAGCTGCATTTTGGATTCAACTGAAGTCACTTTTCTGAGAGTTTTAAAAGTGAAGTAACGATTTCATAATTTCTATTGAAATTTACCGGCATAACTCACGCTAGCATAGGAACTTAATTGAAATCCATAGATCAAGAGACCAGAGTTCAATTAAACTATTGAAAATTAATGATTGAATTCGTATACTCGAAACGTCATCAATAAGTACTCATACAATTTATAGCATTCAAGTCTTTTACTTCTTCGTTTTGTCGTAGTGCAGTTTTGATTGTAGCTGGTTTGTTGTGTTGTTGGCGTTTGCTGTTGTATCAAGGTTGTTTTCCTTTCAAAAAAAAAGTCTTTTACTCTAGCTACAAGAAGACTCTCTTCACGAGTCAATGTTAATCCGGTCAAATCGAATCAAACCGAAGGCTCTTATAGCAAAGAAGAATAAGATTGTGTATGGCAGCAAATCTGGTGTACTTACATGAAGAGCCTTTATCTATAATCTCAGAGATCCTGCCAAATGTGATGCAAGGGCACCAGCATGTCACACAACCTGGAACCATTCACAAATTAAATCAAATTTGTACTTAAATAATAAACCACTGAAAATAATAATATTTCTAATTTTTTTAATAAGTAGATAATTAATTTTTTTTGATGGAAGTAGATAATTATTAATTGTTGCAGGAACTAAATGAAAAAAAATGTATGAGCGGAATGCACAGTTAGAGCTCGGAAAGCTTACAATTGGGGATGTCGGAGAAGCAATCGCAGAGCCCAGTGGACCATTCGACCTTAACCTTTGGTGGCTTGATGAGCGCTATATGAGGTTGGGAATGGGATGATTTCTCATCTGCGGAAGATTTGCTTGAAGAGGAGTTGTTTGGAACTCCAGTGGCTGAAGTTGGCGGAGACGACATGAACTTCTTGTACTCTTCATTCTGCGTTGCCAACATGGCTGCTAGCTGGAGATATATGGCAGCGAAGAGATGATGATGATTGATTTTTCGGTTTTGGTGGTGGATTTATAATTGGAATCAACACTTTGAATATTCAAGTCAACGTTGTACAACAACATCATTATGGGAGATTGAGAGATAATTGGGTATATGCCAGCTTTTGTAAAAAATATTGGAAAAATGTCACCCTATTAAACTTTATTTAGATTTTGTCACAAACCGTTGTCCTTCTAGCGGTTTGTTGTAATAAGAAACCGCTATGTACATTAATGGTTTGTGTTAAAAAGAAATCGCATAGGACATTAGCATTTAGCGGTTTGTATTTAAAAAAACGGCTTCCCATCTTTTTCATATCACCTATAAGTGCAAAAAAAACAGTAAACAAAAAATCAAAGGGGTGTGAGATTTTACAAAAATCAGCCATGACGCCTCCTCAATAAGAGTAACCAGGCTAAAGCCATGTAACAGCCCAGATCTGCCCAGGGTATACTGGGAACAGCCTTAGCCCAGACCTGCCCAGGTTATTCTGGGAACAATTGTTATCCATGCCTGCAGGCCATGCACCTCAACCCACTCTCAGGAATTAATTCTTATTAATTGCCTGCAGCCAATTGGTGATACATTTCCACTAAGGTGGTTAATGTATCAAAGGGTGCTCGGGTTCGACTCCCGGGGCCAACAACCTGCAGGCAATTAATAAGAATTAATTCCTGAGAGTGGGTTGGGGTGCATGGCCTGTGTGGAATGATCCGAAATTGGTGTGAAGACACAGTTGTTGACTGTTGTTAGCTTTCAGGCTATGCCATGGCTTCCCTCTCATCCTCTCTCGCCTATACAAACCCTAAATTTATCCCCAAATCCACAATCTTTCCAGGCCCTATATTGAAGCCCAACTTGTAATTTAGATGGCATGCATGTTGTTTCTTTTATTCGAAACAATCAATTCTTTCACTACTTTGTAAGCGATGTGGGACTGAAGACACACATGACACCACAAGGCAAATAACAGCAAGTCCTTGCACCCATATCCAATTAGTGATTCAGCTACCATTTATTCGTTCTGCATATGATAGGAAGAGGAGTTTCATTCTCAAGCAACGTTAGATCGACAGACATATATGCATCCAGTAAGTGATCCCTAATGAGCTAGTGATTCAGGTATCCACGTAATCTAACATTCATTGCTATGTTATCAACAGTTTAGTATCTTCAGAAGTATGGAAAGATCAAAGATGGCATGATTTCTGGCTGTATTATTTCATTACAGAAGAATTATAATTTTTCTGAATCAGATATTGACCAGCCATTATAATTTGTAATACAAAATGGATTCGGAAGAGAACACCTCAAGTGGTAAGAAAATAATGGCAGTGGAAGAGGATCTGTGAGACAACAATCTGCATGACTATGCTTTTTAATGCCTACTTAACAGGATCTAAAGTGGGATTGATCATCTAGCTCTAGTCTAAACCTTGTTTTACAAATAAACATCAGTTGGTGTCAGGTTTCATTTGCATCTGCGGCTCTGCCTCTAACTCTTCATACGGGTTGTTTCACTCGGTACTTCTTCTTGGTTGCTTGGACTGCTAATAACATTTCGGGGCTTGACTTGGATGCAACTACAAGCAGTTCTTCATTAGATGTTGGTTGAGAGCTACGATCCAGTTCAGTTCTTCGCAATGGACCCTGAAACTGTGCCACCCCCAGCATCATTCTCTAACAAATTCCGGCACTTGACATTCTTCTGAAGCAAATGCTTTAGTGTGACCAATGCTGCCATAGACAAGGCTGTTTTTAACGTCTTTTAAATAATTGACGAATCCCATGAGCGAGTGTACTCTACATTCTACAAAAGTATATAATATTATATATAATAATTGACGAGTCCCATTTTCTTATCTCCGAATGCAACATATAATTTAAAAATACATATATATTTAATATTATTTTAATAAAAGGTAAACTCGGCGATTTTACGATTCGATTTTACGTTCCGATTCTACCTAGGCAAAACGAGTCAATGTAAAAACTTGATTCTGACAACCTTGATTACAAGTGCAAGACTTGATACATTTGGCAGCTGTTGATAATTTTAGGGTTTCGGACCTTCAAATTGTCCCGAACCGGCCGGCTCTGAAGACGGCTTGAAATGAATCGCCCGGTTTCGCTGATCAGAGTCGACCGCGCCAGCTTTAGACATTAAAGTCTTGCCGCGTCCGGTATAGACATTAATGTAATGTCTAAAGCAGACGCGGCGACCTAATGTCTGAAGGAGGCGCGCGGCTCGCAGCTGTTCGGCCTGAAGACGCAACTCTTGTTCGCATCCGATTGCACTGGTATAAGTGGCAATCGACTTCTGATGTTTGAGAAAAACAAGAAATAGACTCACTCACACAGAGAATCACTCATTGATTCTAAACCTCGCTTTGTTTTCAAAAACCTCAAACCTAAGTTTGATTTCTACATCTTGAGTCGAGAGTAGAAATTGCTCAGTTTGATTATCCCCGTTCGGATTTTGTGTAACCCTCGGCTAAGAAATAAAGAGTCAAAATATCGAATTCAGAAAGCGACAACGCGATCAAACTTGATATTCAGATCAATATAGATTCTTCATAGAATCACAATTTCATCAGAAGAAGAACAAAGTGAAGCTGTTTCTTTCACTACCTATTTTCTGCACTACAATTGGGTTGAAGACTCTCCTGCACTTGCCATATTTGAAGACAATCCCCAACAAACGAATTCGATATTTATGATGTATATGGCAATGGCGGTGGAAGACGAGCAAATTCCAGAAATCGGAAAAGTTGGAAGTAAAGAACTCAAGACAAGAAGTTGCAGAAGAATTGAGTCCGACGCTTCTGAGAGACATAGTCGCTGGAGGCACTGAAAGGGTTTGATTAAATTATATTTGATTTGAGTAATAAATTTGTTTAATTGCGTTTTGTGGTGCAGAAACACGAAAGTGTTGTTGCGAAGTTGAAGGCGCAAATCCCAGCAAATTTAGACGATTGCTGTGACACTACTAATTTCACGAAAAATTCAGTCAGTTAAAAAGTGACGGAACAGTGACGGAATTTTGCCGGAAAAGACAAAAATTTCGGCAAAATTCCGTCACCAACCCCGATGACGGCATTTTTCCTGGCAGAAAATTGTTTCCAGCAAAATTACGTCATCATTTTCCGTCACAGTTTCATATACATTATGTCCCAATTCCGTCACACAAAACTCCGTCACACGTTCGTCAATGTTCCGACGTAAATTTCCGTCTATTTACCCACAAAAGTCCGTGATGCATAATTTCCATCATAATTCCATCTGTATTCTGTCACCAATTATTTTCCCTCATTATTCCCATAAGTTTCCATCATAGTTAATTCCATCAGTATTCCGGTACATTTCCGTCATAAATAATTTCCATTTTTGTTCCTGCAAAATTCCTTCACGAAATATTTCCATCATTTTTCCCGCACATTTCCGTCATAAATAAAATGCGTCATTATTCCTATAACATTCAGTCACCAATTAATTCCATTCGTCATCAATAATTTCCATCGTTTATTCGGCAAAATTCTGTCATCGATAAAAATGCGTCGTTATTCCAATAACATTCAGTCACAAATTAATTCCATCACTATTCCCGCACAATTCCGTCATATAAAATTTCCATCACTTTTCCTGCAAAAATCCGGTAGCCTAAATTTCCATCAATATATCGGCAAAATTCCGTCAGCAATAAGATGGCATTTTCTAGTTAAGTGCTGTCTTTTTGGAAACATACGACAGCGTTTTTTGGAAGCGCTGCCTTGTATGTAACATATAACGGCGTTTTTAAGATGAGCGCTGCCAATAATGCCTATCAATATTCCGGCGTAAATCCTACACAATTCCGTCACCAGATACCATTTTCAATTTAATTTTTTTTGATACAACATTTTCAATTTAATTGAAAATTACACTAATTGCATTTTGAAAAACAATATAATTGCAATTTAAAAATTATTATTCGAACAACAAACACAATATTGTTTTGAAATTGATTAGTAATTTAGACGTCTAGTGCTAAATTTCCCCTCTAGCCCTAACGACGTCCCCGATTCTCTTCATTCGATCTCTGAGTAGGCTGACCGCGGTTGTTTACATGCGGACTTTGACTTGGAGGCGGAGGATATGTAGGAGTTAACATCCTAAGCATCTCAGATTGCATTTGCATCAATCGCTCTATGTTTCCATTCATATCTCTGATTTCATCCTCCTGTCGGGACTGAGAGCTATAAAGCTCGTCCATGCGCTCCAATCGCGGCCTCATCTCTTGAGATATCCACTTGTCCGATTCTTGGGACCTTGATACGTATGAGCTCGCGCTTGACGGACTTCCGGTTGAGGAGAACTTGTCCGATATTAATGTCGCCGATGAACCGTACAAATACGGTATCCCAGACATGGGGTTAACACCCATGACAGTTGCAGCGGCCTCCACTAGCTCCTCCTCTAGTACCCTTTTCCCTTTGTCATATTTCCCTAGGACCACAGCTTCAGCATCCTCGAGCTCTTTCTGTACATTATCCAATAAACATAAAAATGTTTTGTTACGAAATAAATCAAATATTTAAGATATTCAATCCTAACAGAAACATGAATTCACACATCACATTTTGATTGACATTATATTCATAGTCAAAGTAGTGAGGCGGAGACATAAAATTAAGTCATCACATACCCTTTTCTTTTCCGTGTCGGGGATCAAATATGTCCCATCCTTCCGCTTGAATTTCCGATCAAACATATCAATGGGCAACACTTGTCGTGGATTACTCTTTCCCTGAAAATATAACAAATGTTGATAGTGTATTTGATAATATAAATTAAAGTGCTTTCAATATTTGTATTACCATATTCGCATGGTGAAAATGTGCTGGTCTCGACCCAAAGGCGTGCAACAACGGCCCTTTTCTAGCATGCCGGGCCAAATATGTTTGCTTTTTCTGTTCACTCCGGGCCTTGAATACTGGATCCGTGTCGAAGCGCACTTTTGCTGCAAGCCGGTGATCATTTGTCAACCACTTCGGTCCTTTAGTCGTCCCCTTTCGCATGTCTTTCCAAGCATCATGGAGTATCTTCCCCGCCTTCTTTCTGAAGTTGGCCTCAATTTGATCGTTGTGCATTGGATCCGACCGGTACAAGCTCTGCATATTTGCGTTACGAAAGTTCTAAAATTATCTTACTATGTATCCCAATACGAAATGACTCTATATCGGAACAAAAAAAATAGACATTGTTATACAAATTTAATACCATTTACCTTAAAATGTCGAAACCATTTCACCGGCGCATGTGGATCACACGTGCCAATTGTCGTCCAACCAACCTTAAAACCAGGGGCGATACATTGCAACCCGATTTTTTAACAGCTGATGGTGGGTCAAAGCTGAAAAAATTACACTTGGGTAATGTACAATATTATTAGTAAAGCAATGTCAATTAGTATATGCAAAAAAAATTCCTTACTTGTCATCACCCGCTGGAACAATCCACGGTCGTCCATCCTGTGACATCACACCTATCCGTGTCATCTCCTCTACTTCGTCACTGCCCGATGTCACCCTTAAATTCCGTCCGCGGTGTGCCATCTCCATCGTCATCATTCCCCGAATGATCCTGGGATCCCTCATTATCACACTGGTTGTTGCCCTGTCCATCTGCTTGGAACGCGGCTTCATTATAATTCATAAGTTTGTCCAACTCGTATTCATTAGTATGTGGGAATGTTCTCTCCTCGTCCATTTGAACAGGTATTGGATCCTCCGGTACAGGCATAGTTGGTCAGTACACTTCCGAGCCCTGACGTCCGTCGCCGGTCGACGGTGTTTGATGCTGTCTTTCCAGGCTCATTGATCTCGGTTGGCACAATTCAGTTAGCCTGGTTTGTGATAAACCAGGCAGACCTCTACCAGTGCCCATATTTTTTTTACCACATCCAGTACGCTTTAGTGGTGCCATATATATAACCTGTACAACAACCCACATGCCATGTTCACACATTAAATAAACTCTGAGTAATTACTGTAAATGAAATCAAAAGTTCAATGGATAATAATGACATTAACTCTACCGAAATCAAACGGTATGGAATCAAAAAACATATATTTTGGGTGAAGTGTACAGAACATAATACAGTGTGTTACCGATAAATCAACATGAATGAAAGAAGATTTTGGAATGACCTTACCTAGGTTAATAAACAGGCGTGTTCTAAAGCTAGCAGGCTGTAAAAATGTGGACGGGAGATAATGGTCGACCTTCTTCGACGACATCTGAGTTTAGAAGAAAGACGATGGTTTCTAGTAGTAGATATGAGATTCTGAGTTGTGTTAAGTTTTAAGGTGTTACATAGACAACGCTTTCATAGAAAGCGCCGAATAAAATAACAAATATATAGCACTTCCCATATAAGCGCTGTCAAACATGTTATATGACAGCGCTTTAACAAGAAATGATGTCTTATATAGCACTTAAGATGGCGCTTTTTAACTAAGCGCTGTCTTTTGGGAAATATACAACATCGCTTTTAAATGGAAGTGCTGTCGTATATGTAACATAAAACGGCATTTTTAAGAAGAGCGCTGTTAAATATATATATACAAGAGCGCTTTATTTGGAAGCACTGTCGTTTTTGTTAGTGTCATCATCAAATTTTTTTACAAGGCGCCTTTTATTTCATTTTCATTTCTACGCGCCTTTTCTTTCCATTTTATTTACACCTCAAATCCTTAATTTAAACTGAATCAACATTCATTTTATCTTATTACCTTACTTTAATACAGTGTCACATTAAGTTTTCAGTTCACTTACACGAACATATTATACATTTTGTCCATATGTTTTCCCTGTATTGGACATTTTTTTTACATTGACATTTGATTACATTAAAAAGGATAGTGTAATTACATTACAATGTCTTCAGGAAAATTAGAAATGTATGAGTTCACGATGATTCGTCAGAATCATCGAAATCATATTGGATATCTGCAATATCATCAGTTAGGTTATCTTCGTTGACGTCTTCTTCGGTGTACTCGTAAACTTCATCAACAGCGAGGTTCCCATATGAACCAACTTTGTTAATTACAGGCATCTCAGCTTCTAATTGACCATCATCCTGGAATGGAACAGTAGCAACTCCCATGTTTATTGCGTTTGTTGGTTTTACTGGACAAACTGCAACCCAGCCCTGATTATTTTGTCCTCCTAATGCCGGAAATGTAACATAGTATACTTGAACCGCTTGCTGTGCGAGAATGTATGGGTCGTAATGCATGTACGGTCTACGAGTGTTGACAATGACAATGCCATTAGCCGGGTATGCCTTAACAAAGTGAGGATCGTACCAACGGCACTTGAACACGACAACCCTTAGCCTATGATGGGTCCTACATCTCATGTGAAGTATTTCTTCAATCACACCGTAGTAGTGTATTCCCTCTGTCCCTTTCACGTAAACATGACTGTTCACCATATTCCTCCCTTCGCCGTGGCTCTCGATGTGAAATTTGTAGTTATTAACTTTGTATGTTGCCGAACATGTTATGTCAGAGTGACATCCAGAGGACAAGTGGTGAACCCATTGTGGTAGTGATACGGTTTCTCCAAGCTCCCAAACCTGGACAAAATATGGACGAGTTAATGTGACAGTGGAAATAATGAAATATATGTGTAGAAAATCTATAACACTTACATGAGAATGAAGCCATTCAGGAAATTCTTTTAATATAGTGTCGTATACTTGTCGGTCATTGAGCCGGGGATGTGATTGTCTTAAGTGGCTCTCAAATAATGCCAAATATTGTTCAATTGTTGCTGAAGATGTAATGACTCGTGACAGAACCGCTTGTCGTCAAAGCGATTGTGCAAATAAATTTATAATAGTCCGCTACTCGCAACTATACTACTGGGTAGTACTTGGTAAGTAGGGGTCGAACCCAAGGGAACTAGGGGAATAATTGTTCTTCGGGGGAATTACGCAGCGTGGGAGCGTGTTTAATGTCGGTTGGTTGGTTTTAAAGCTACCAGCTATTTTGATTGATTGATTGATTGGTTGGTTAATTTTAATACTAGAAAGTAAATTACTATTTTAATGATTAAGAGAAATGTTCGGTTTCAGGGGACTTGTATTATATCCTGTTTATCATTGACCTTTAGTGACTCTCCTAAGTATTCAAACGGTGTATCAAGGTCATTCCAAGCACTCGATTTGCGTACACTGTCTAGCCTATTCCAAGGACGTAGAACACTTATTCTATTTAGACTAATACTCCATTCCCGGTTATATTAGCCTATGTGCATCCATTTGATCAATCATTCCCGATCAACCAAATGGTGTTAAGGATGAGTCAAACTTCTCGGATAAGCTTTGACATTCCAAGCATCCACTTATCTGTACAAGTTTACGAACCCCCATGGTGAGCTTTGCCATTCCAAGCGTCCCCTCAACCATGGACGTTCTGACTTAATATATGGCACATAGAATAAGTTTTGAATACTTAGACTAGATACTAAGTTTAATAGTCTTAAAACATTTTATAATACAAGTGCGCCCCTTAGACCGAACTACTAGTTTAGCTACTATTCATTGCGCTAAACATTATACTAAGGAAATTAAAGACAACAGTTAAATAAATAAATACTAAGAGAAACTTACAACCGTTGAAGCGCCAAGGGAGCTTTCCTTTATTTCCAAAGCAAAATTACAACATTACAAATATTACAACTTCTAGAGAGAGAAGTGAATTTGAGATTTTGGTGTGTTGAAATGAGGAGGAGGAGGCCTCCTTTTATAGCCAAAATGGGAGGAGGTGGGTGGTGGAGATGGGTGGCAAGTGGTGCATTTTGATTGGAGGAGAAATCAAGGGAGGAGATGACAACATGTGGAGGAAGGGGAGGAGGCCGGCGGCTTTTGGTGGAGGAGGTGGCGCCGCCGGTTGCCGGTCACCCAAGGGGGAGGAGCTCCTCCCTTGCCCACCTCCTTGAATGGTGGCCGGTCATCCTTGCCCAATGTGTGAGTTTGTACAGTTTTGTGCAGTCTTTTCACAAAACTGTCAATGTGTTTCTTCCCCTGGCTGTCTTGACTCCACTCCTGATTCTTCTGATTAATTTGTTCTGGTCAATTCAACGTCAGGATCCTTGATATTTCTTCAGTCGGCATATGATCTTGACCTTGGATTGACTCTTGTTATCTTTTCAGCTTAAAATCCTCTCCTTAGCGTGTTTTCACTTCAGTCTCTAAAATGCCCTGTGAAAATATATCGGGACTAACACGTAGACATTAGATAGACAAACAGTCTAATAAAGGGGGTTTTACTGTGTTTCTGACTCGTATAACTTTGGTCCATCAGATTACCCCCCACTTTTAGTTGTTCGTCCCGAACAATGCTATTAAAGGGCGTAAGTTCTAATTTTGGCTTTGGAATATGAAAATTAGACTGTGGTACTCGATCTATCCTAATTTATGCATTGCTTAGTTATTACCAAATTAAACTGCGTAAATAAATAGAAGAAACTTAATACTTGTACCTCCGTGCTGAGATGCAAATTATATTGGATGTCTCGGGAGATAGCCCTTTTTAGGCTCCTGGACTGCAACCTCGAGATCGTCTCTTACTATATGGTTTTCTGGTAGCTTTCTCTAGCACGTGATTCGATTCGGGTTTCAGTGAGTTGAGCCTTTTTGATTTTCTTCTTTGGCGAGGGACTCCTTTTTTGTTGTAGTGAATCGGCCTTTGGCCTTTGATTTGACTTTTTTGAGTGCTTCACTTTTGCTCGGTTAAAACCTTCACAATTTTGGGCCTTTGGCCTCTTTTGATTTGCTTCATTGAGCTTTTCATCTTTTTGTGATTGCTAGTCCATTTTCTCGAGCCTTTTTGGGAGGTCCAATCATCGCCCGCAAGCCTATGGAAATACCTCCCCGCTCCTCTCGTCTTTGTCGTTTTGCGCGGGTCAAGATGAGGGTCGCCCATCTATTTTCTCGGCTATTTTGACTAGAGAGAGGACGGTCTGATTCCCGTCCTCGCCTTTACATAGATGCTTCATGGCGGAGTTGACTTCAATTATTCACTGAAAACCCGAAGTGCAGCCTCCACTGACTTCGAAAACCATATAGTTTGATCTGATCCTTTGATTGCTTTCCAAGCCTCTCTAGGGCAGTTTATATCAACTCCACATCCCTATTTATCCCAGCACAAAGGACAAATGGAAAGTTACATTCTAAGTTTTTAAACAGTTGAATTTTCACAAGGTTAATGCATGAATTATGATTTATCTTTTTCACATTCTTAAGTTCATATTTTCAAAAAGGTATTTATTAAAAAAGAAAAAACAGCTGCATGTTATTTATGTACACAGGTGGTTCTCACCCCCCACTTTTGAACGAAGGCGTGCCTTAGTTCAAAAGTCATGCAAGCTTAAAACTAAATACTGAATTTAAATGACAGAAATTAAAGTGCGGAAAAGTAAGATAGTGTCGGGTTACCTCCCGACCAGTGCACTTGTTTAACGTCGTTGGCTCGACGATACCTCATTTGTGGTTCATTGGTTTGGGTCCCATGGGTGGCTGAGGTCGAACTTTTTGATTCCACCGACTTTGATTCTTGCGGTGAGTCTTCCTGATTTTTTAGCAGATGACGGGTTTGGGTCCAGTTCTGATGGTATCTCCTTCCAACGTCTCTGAGAAGGCGAGGGACCTTTCACTATCAGCTTTTTGAACTGGGTGTTCTCCTGTTTAGGGCTGCCTTGTCCAGTCATGGCGAAAGCGTGCTCCATGTAGGAGTCATTCTGCTCAGGCCCTTTTCCCATTCTCCTTTGAGCTTCTTCTTGGATCGCATAGTTCGCTGCGACTTGCTCATTGATCAAGGGGAAAAGTCGGGAAGGCCTCATGAGGCTTGGTTCTGCCTCGTAATGTTGGTTCGTGAAGAACTGATCGTAGATAGTCTCAGCTGCCTGGGTAATGATAGTCGGGTATGGAATAGGCAGTTCGTTGGTGGTATTCTGGACTTCTACTTCGTTGCTTCCGGTGCTTTCCATGTCTGATTCCTCGGATGGTTCGGGAGTCTCTTCTGACGGCTCGGTGGTTTCTTCTTTGTCAGCCTCAGGGTCAGCTTCTTCTGTCTGCATTTCCTCGTCAGTGTGGGGAACTCGTCTTGTGGCAGCGGCTAGGCCAGTTATCAGGTACCACATGTCTGCAATGGTGAGGTTTGCGGCAGACCTTCTCATAGCTTCGTTGACTCTTCCTAGCTCTTCGGACCTTATCCCACGAAGAAATTTTTGGAGAAGAATTTTCTTCGTAAATCCATGGTGCAGGCAGCTTGAGACGATGGCATCGAATTTTATGTAGTATTCGTCCAAAGTCTCATCCCGGGATTGTTGAAGGTTCAGGATCTTCTCGCGGGTTTCTTGGCGTAAGGAAGGTGGGGAGAATTCTTTCAGGAACGGAACGCAGAGGTCTACGAAACGTTCTGCACTGCAAGCGGTGGATGTGTAGTACCATATCGTGGCGAAGTCGGTTAGAGAGAATTTGAAGCATTTCAGCTTAAATTCTTCTAACACTTCGTTTTCGGGTTTGATGTTGTGGCAGACTCGGTGGAAGTTTCGGCAGTGCTGTACAGGGTCTTCTCCCTCCGTTCCTCCGAACAGGGGCAGAAATCGCGTTGTCCATGCATGCGTAACGGGTAATGACATAGGAAAAAGAAAAAAGAAAGGGGAGGGAAGAACAGTTATCCGATGACTAATTCCCCGGCAACGGCGCCAATTTGACAAAACCGCTTGTCGTCAAAGCGATTGTGCAAATAAATTTATAATAGTCCGCTACTCGCAACTATACTACTGGGTAGTACTTGGTAAGTAGGGGTCGAACCCAAGGGAACTAGGGGAATAGTTGTTCTTCGGGGGAATTACGCAGCGTGGGAGCGTATTTAATTTTGGTTGGTTGGTTTTAAAGCTACCAGCTATTTTGATTGATTGATTGATTGGTTGGTTGATTTTAATACTGGAAAGTAAATTACTATTTTAATGATTAAGAGAAATGTTCGGTTTCAGGGGACTTGTATTATATCCTGTTTATCATTGACCTTTAGTGACTCTCCTAAGTATTCAAACGGTGTATCAAGGCCATTCCAAGCACTCGATTTGCGTACACTGTCTAGTCTATTCCAAGGACGTAGAACACTTATTCTATTTAGACTAATACTCCATTCCCGGTTATATTAGCCTATGTGCATCCATTTGATCAATCATTCCCGATCAACCAAATGGTGTTTAGGATGAGTCAAACTTCTCAGATAAGCTTTGCCATTCCAAGCATCCACTTATCTGTACAAGTTTACGAACCCCCATGGTGAGCTTTGCCATTCCAAGCGTCCCCTCAACCATGGACGTTCTGACTTAATATATGGCACATAGAATAAGTTTTGAATACTTAGACTAGATACTAAGTTTAATAGTCTTAAAACATTTTATAATACAAGTGCGCCCCTTAGACCGAACTACTAGTTTAGCTACTATTCATCGCGCTAAACATTATACTAAGGAAATTAAAGACAACAGTTAAATAAATAAATACTAAGAGAAACTTACAACCGTTGAAGCGCCAAGGGAGCTTTCCTTTATTTCCAAAGCAAAATTACAACATTACAAATATTACAACTTCTAGAGAGAGAAGTGAATTTGAGATTTTGGTGTGTTGAAATGAGGAGGAGGAGGCCTCCTTTTATAGCCAAAATGGGAGGAGGTGGGTGGTGGAGATGGGTGGCAAGTGGTGCATTTTGATTGGAGGAGAAATCAAGGGAGGAGATGACAACATGTGGAGGAAGGGGAGGAGGCCGGCGGCTTTTGGTGGAGGAGGTGGCGCCGCCGGTTGCCGGTCACCCAAGGGGGAGGAGCTCCTCCCTTGCCCACCTCCTTGAATGGTGGCCGGTCATCCTTGCCCAATGTGTGAGTTTGTACAGTTTTGTGCAGTCTTTTCACAAAACTGTCAATGTGTTTCTTCCCCTGGCTGTCTTGACTCCACTCCTGATTCTTCTGATTAATTTGTTCTGGTCAATTCAACGTCAGGATCCTTGATATTTCTTCAGCCGGCATATGATCTTGACCTTGGATTGACTCTTGTTATCTTTTCAGCTTAAAATCCTCTCCTTAGCGTGTTTTCACTTCAGTCTCTAAAATGCCCTGTGAAAATATATCGGGACTAACACGTAGACGTTAGATAGACAAACAGTCTAATAAAGGGGGTTTTACTGTGTTTCTGACTCGTATAACTTTGGTCCATCAACTCGCTTTAGCAAATTCGTTGCTATCCAGAACCCTACGCTTTAAGATGCTCCCAGCGACTCCTGGGTAATTAAGAATAGAAATCTGAGGGTCTTCGCAATCTTCTGCCGCAACTTCATTTCTTTTTAAGCTTGTAAAGTTTGTTGTTAACTCAGCATCTAGGTAATCCAATCCTAAATATGAAGTCTCCAACTGTATATAAGCATTAACGATACTTGCTTCCACCTCAGCTCTATTACCTTTTTGGCCCAACTGTTTAAGACGGTATATGAAACGCTCAAATGGATACATCCAACGATAATGGACTGGACCGCCAAGTAGCACCTCATCAGCCAAATGAATTGGGAGGTGTTCCATTGAATCAAAAAACGAAGGGGGGAATATTGTCTCTAGCTTACACAGTGTCGAAGCAATGTTCCTCTGCCACTGTTCCATTAGGTCAGTGTGAAGTGAGGATGCACATATGTCTCGGAAAAATGTGCACAACTCTGATACAGCTTCCCATATTTTTTTGGGTAAAAAACCCTTGAATGCAATAGGCATTAGACGCTCGATGAATACATGTGCGTCGTGTGACTTGTACCCCACTAGCTTTAGGGTACTCAAATCAACCTTATTCCCCAAGTTAGAAGAAAAACCATCAGGAAACTTCAAAGACTTGACCCAAATAAGTACAAGTTTTTGTTGTTCTCGTGTAAGCTGATACTTACCCTTGTTAGCCACCAGACGATTTCTAATAGTTTTCAGTTCTATTTCTGGTCTCCGACAATATAACCCGATATCTTTTCTGCACTTTACACCGTCATCCTTTGTTTTCCCCTTCACATCCATGATAGTGTTGAATAAATTTTCGAAATAATTCTTCTCAATGTGCATAACGTCAAGGTTATGCCTAAGCTTGATGTCAACCCAGTATGGAAGTTCCCAGAAAATCGATTTCTTCGTCCAATTGTGCCACACCCCATAGCCTTCCAACACCTCATTCGTACCTTGCTCCCATATATATTTTAAGTTACAAACTCTTTCAAAAATTTTGCAACCTGATCGAAATGGTACTGGATTGTTAAAGTCTGTTCGATCTCTATAGAAATTCCTCAAATTCCACCGATACGAATGATTCTGTGATAAAACCCGTCTATGACAACCAAAATAAGACACTTTTCTTCCATTCTTCAACACAAATGTCTTAGTGTCCTCCATACAGCATGGGCATCCGAGTTTTCCTTGGGTTGACCACCCCGATAGCATTGCATACGCCGGGAAATCGGATACAGTCCACATCAAAGCTGCACGCATGGTAAAACAATCTTTTTGCATGGCATCATATGTTTCGACCCGAACACCCCAAAGATGTACCATGTCATCAATAAAAGGCCTTAAATAGATGTCCAAACGTTTCTTTGGATTTGACGGCCCAGGAATTAGTATAGTTAACCAAATGAATCGCGTCTTCATACTCAACCATGGGGGTAAGTTATAGGGTGTCACCATTACGGGCCAAACAGAGTATTGTTTGGTTGACATACCCCATGGATTAACCTTACATTATGCGGCTCGGAAGCAAAGTGTGGATGTCAACGATCAAAATGCTTCCAAGACTCTCCATCTAAGGGGTGAACCATGCGAGACCTGTCTTCCCTTGGCATCGCGTGCCAGGACATATCTGCTACTATAGCTTCTGATAAAAATAGTCTTTGTAGTCGTGGTATAATCGGTAAGTAAAACATCTCACATCTCGCACGCCGTTGGTACCCTGAAGAACTTTCAGCGCGTCTTGGACGATGATATCTTCGTTCTGAGCATATACGACAGTTTGTCAAACTTTCATCTTCACCATAGTAAATCATACACCTTGCTACACATACGTCAATCCTTTTGTACCCCATTCCGAGATCGGATACCAATTTCTTTGCTTGTTTGAAAGAAGCAGGGATATTGTTTTCTCCACCAATCATGTTTTTCATTGTTCCACAAATGGCGTTAAATGCCCCTTCAGAAAAGCCGTAGTTAGCTTTTGTTGCTAGCATTTTCATGTTAATCGATAGTTATGTCTCTGTCGTGCAACCTTCGTAAGCTGGCTCTGAACATGAATTTAAGAGATTGAAGAATCTATTCACTTCCGGATTCTCATATTGCTGGTAATTCAAATTCGTCTCATCTGGAATACAATAATTTTTTGGTGTCTCGTGGTCCTCAGCTTCATTGGTATCATTTCCAACATCGTGCAAATTACCAAAAGTGTGATTTGTGCTCGGCCCAGGTATGTCTGTGCACGGATCTCCGTACGTGACTAGGTCTTCGCCGTGTAATGTCCAGTTATAGTAATTTGGTGTGAATCCGTACTTGTACAAATGCTCCTTCAGCATTCTAATATAAATGAATCGACGATTCTTGCATTTCATACACAGGCACCGCATTTTTTTTGTCGGATGAAAGATGCCTGTTAGACACCGCAGTTTCGACAAATTGATTTACTCCGGCAATGAAAACATCATTACCATACGACGAACCATGTATAGCATCCTCGTACATCCATCTCCGTCCCTCATATAACAATTCCGTGTATCAAATTGAACAATTTGATACGGAATGAAAGTAAAATCTATAGTTCAGATTTACCTTCCCCAGCGTAGGAGATTTTCCCAATCCCAGTATGGTCTCAAAGTAGGTGTAATAGAATGTGTTATGTTTAATGTTTATACTGCTCCTTTAAAATAAGCGATGTAGTATCTTAAACATACAACAACGCTTTACCACTAAGCGCCGTATTAGCATTTACATACAACAGCGCTTTAAAGTAAGCGCTGTATTAGCTTATACATACAACAACGCTTTTTGAATAAGCGCTGTAATAGTTTTTAATTTACACAGCCCTTTCGCCGTAAGCGCTGTTGTTACAATTATAACATCGTTATATAATTAAAGTAATAAATTTATTAAGAATATGCTTCACTTACAAGTAAATAAATTTCTAAAAAAACGGCCATACAGATGAAATTCATTAAATTATGGATTTATCAAACGGTCATAAAATGGTGCCCAAAAGTAATTATTGCAAATTACTGCAAATACGCACCATTCTGAACAATGAAGTCAGAACCACATGGGAAATAGTACATAAAGCTGAAATTCAACAGGAATGCGAGCTATTTTCAACGTGAAATAGTACATAAATCTGAAATTTAACAGGATTGCAAGCTATTTTCAACGTGAAATAGTACATAAAGTTGAAATGTACAGGAGGTCGAACTGTCTTCAACGTAAACCCTAACCAATTTCCTCCAGTAATATTAAAGATAGCCTTAATTGAGGATCCCACCACACCGAAACCTGTTATTGGAAAGATAGCCTTAGTTGAGGATCCCACCAATTGGAAAGATAGCCTTATATTACCATAATATATATGGTCAAATATTATTTGCACATATATATTATTAGAAATATGGATCAGACAATGTAATAATTATAAAGACAATACGAAGTACGGATGATAGTTAATCCGGGGTATACATTTAACTGAATTCAACCACTTGGCGGTGATTTAGTTGGAGACCCATGCGGTGAAGGTTTGTCAACTTCTTCATCCCCAGTACCAGAGGCTGCATTCCAATACGGACCTTCTACACTTGAATCTTCATCGTGTCTGTATTTTTGCGCACTATAGCTGTGAACTCTGTTACACGCAGAGCCGTTGTCACATGGGTATATATAACCGTGTTCTGAGCAAATATACCCTTCTGAACCGCCGGATTCATCTCCGGAGCTCGAACCAAATATACGGTCAGCTTTCGAATTGGAACACATTATGATGAACTCGTATTTAAGTATGGTGCGGATGATTGTGTAGACAGAACCATGTATATGTGTACTTATAAAGGAACAAATGATGAAAAATTACATGATATTGCCCTTATTATTCTGTCTGACATTAAACGCTATCGTAAATAAACAAAAAATAGCGTTTTCAAGTAGGCATCGTGTAGATACAGTAAATAGACAGCCCATTTCATGTGAACCGAAGTCTTTGTCATACACATTCAACAGCGCTTAAACTTTAAACACAGTAATTGGTTAACTATACGGCAGCGCTTTAAGGAAAGCGCTGTAATTGGTGACATTCCACAGCGTTTCTACAAAAAGCGCTTTCGTTGATTTTAGAAATGACAGCGCTTTCAATGGAAGCGCTGTGAAACCTTCTCATAGACAGCGCTTGTTTAAAAAATGCTTTCTTATTTCCATAACATAAAACTCACCCTTCTGTGTACATCTCAGTCCGTTTCAAATTGCCGGTCCCAAAACTGAGAATTTCACTGCCGTCTTCCGACCCCTTTGCATCTAACTTACTGTCTGCTATAAGGTAAAGTCGTTTGGCATTTTCATTGTATTGAATTCTCGTCGTCTCCGATTATACGTATATATGCCCTAGTCGTCGTCCGCCGTCGCCATCGTTTTGTGTATTTCCAATCCCGATTTGTCGAATTTAGTTAGGGGTCAGTGTTAACCTTATAAGGCGCTCCGATTTGTTTAACCTTCGATTAATTAGTTACGCATCTATTTTTCAATGCTGCCAGTTTTGTATTTCACATTGGGTGTTAATTGTGTAATTTGTTCCTGTATGTTAAAGATGTATTTCACATTTGGGCGTTAATTGTGCAAAGCATATGGATGCAGTATGTTAATTAGTAGTGATGTCCTATTTTTGTTATTAATGGTATGTAACTGATTGTAATGCATATGTTGTTTAATCGAAAGACGATGGTTGACTCACATACCGAAAATGGCGGACGTTCTTCTACGCGTAAGCAAAGAGGCCCAAGCTCTCTGAAAAGCTTAATCCAGCGACATAAGGAAACATGCACTAAGGAGCCGGTCACGTTAGAGGGAGATGGAACTATTGCCGGTGAAGTATCCACTTCATTCACAACCTACCTTGGTAATGACGTTATTCCGTAATTGAGGTGCATATATATGCGATTAACGAATATTTTCAGATATCAGTTGTACTCAATATGATATATACTTGCAGGCATTGTTGTAAGATCGTGAGTTCCGATTACATATGGAACTTGGAAGTCTGTACCCGATGAGCACAGGGATATGGTGTGGGACGATATGATGGTGTGTTTTGTTATTCTACCACAGTCGGTTTTTCAACAGTTATGCCATTATTAACATTGATGATTTTTCTAGGCATTATTTGATGTGCCACAGACTGAGTTAACCCGTAAGTTTAAGGTGAGGGAGATGTGGGATACCGCAAGAATGTGGAGAAACTTCAAGAGTGAGCTAGCGAACCAGTATATATTTGGCCCAAAACAAGGAGAGGATCCGACTATCATGTACCGTTTCATTGGTCCAGAACAATGGAAGTCATTTGTCGAACAACGGTCGACTCCCGAGGCATAAGAAATTAGGACGAAGAACATTGATCGAGCGAAATCTAACCAGTACCAGCACACTTTGTCTCGTGGCGGCTACAAGAAGGCAAGGGCGGAGCTTCTCACGGAAAAGAAAGCGCAGATGGAGGAGCAAGGTTTGATATCTCCAGGGGAAGAGCCTGTCATCCACATTGAGAGGCATGAAGTATGGAAGAAGGGCCACCAAAGGAGGAATAAGGAGTACGTAAATGACTCGATGTGGATTGTGGCTGAAAAAATTGTAAGTTAGTAATTTAATATATAGTACGTCAACTGGTGTGATTTTGTTGAACTAGAGATATGTTATTTACATGATGAATTGCAAGACTTGGCTAGTCAAGGACGATTTACGTCACGGGGACGGAGAGACATACTGACGGAGGCGACGGGGAAGGACGAGTACCCGGGCCGCACATGAGGGGTAGGGAGTTTGGTAGATTGGATTGATGTATTCGGTAAGTAGTCTCCATCATGCAGCACATGCTCCGCTATTACTTCGCACGCGCCTACCCTGCAAAGCCATAATAGTGGGTCGAATCCATGCCCATTTACAGATATACCCGAGGTTTTATGAATTCATTTCATATTTTGTCCATAAATAGCAATGTAGTTCATTCAATTTGATATAATAATGTTGTTTCATCATCTTAACAGATTGGGAAAAAATGCATACTCCATGTCCATGGAGGTTTGGAGACTGGCAAAGAAATCGTCGCACTTGGAAAAGTGATGCCAGGACGAATCGTGTGTTATCAAGAGTTGGACGATGACTTGGTCAAGGTGATTATAGACGATGCGATCGTACTATCTGCTGAGTTGCCACAAAAGTTCGGATACATGGAGAGAGTATCGGATGCATTGGATGCATTGGATGCCTTTGTGGGATGGCCAAAATGTCTAGTAGACATTGATGAAGAGGTACCTCACACAATTTGTTTTTATCACGATACACGAACATGGGACTTTTTACTCAGGTGATATACAATTTGTTTGGTCAGCGATATGACGAGACCCGCTTCTTTAAACTCCAATGCTCCAGTTTCGAAACGAAGATATGAGCAGAATGAGTATGGCCTACCGTTTTCTTTACGAGCACGCTTGCGGGATGGACAAGTCAACTCTGTACTCGGTGTACATCAGTAGTGAAGTGTTTGATGAGGATTGCTTTGTGGACTTGAACAATGATTGCATTAAGGAGTTGACAACTCCTATTTTTACCCTCCCGACGTGTCGGTTTAGAAGAGGGTCGTCGTAGAGGTCAAAAACATTTATAATGACCGGTAGGGTACCGGGTCGAACCCAAAGGAGCAAGCCAAGCACATGCACTATTTTAGATTGTGTTTCCATTCGGCTATTCTAACCAAAAATGTATAAAGGTGTGAGTATTCTAAATCCTATGTGGCTAGAAATTAGGAATAAAAGATAGATAGGAGGTGTATGATGAAATCAACTTAGCAACATGTCTAACATGACAAGCATAGTAAAATGAACTCCCTTGATCTTCACTTCTCCTTGGTTGTATGATGATGGATGACCTTGATTGAGCCTCTTTTCCACTCTTCTTTTCCCCAAAAACCTCCACACTTTGGTCAAAAAGCCCTCTTTCTATTTATAGCCTCGGGTAGGGTTCTTGAAGCAGCAGAGTTCAGCCGGGTGGCTGAGTTTAAAGCCGGGCGGCTGGGAATGGCCGATTGGCATTGAAGATGAAGTGTAGAGTTCAGCCGGGCGACTGAGTTCTCAGCCGGTCGGCTGGGAATGGCCGATTGGCATTGAAGATGAAGCGCAGAGTTCAGCCGGTCGGGTCAAATGTCAACCGACCGGCTGGAACTTCCCGAGCCTTTTTTGTTGTCTTCCCGTCCGAATTTGGTATCGGCTTGAACCACAAAGTTGTAGCCCTTTGAAATACCTTTCCAACAAGCTAAAGATCAGCCAAATCGGACACTGGATCCGCCCTGCACGTCCATAACAAGCCGCAAAGGTCAAGTTTGTTCGGTTTTGCCCCGAAATCTTTGATTCTTCCCCGAGTTTTCTATTTTGGCTTAGACCTTGGGGGAAACTTGTTTTCTACCTGAAATGTAGAGATAGAGGTCAAATGACATCAAAATAATGTCGGAAACGATTCAAAACTATAGTGAAGAATGACCCTAAATGAGTCGAAAACTCGACTGATCAACACTCCACACTTAAGTTTTGTTCGTCCCGAACAAAGTATGAAAATATGTCAAGGTCATGCAAATTTCAAAATGCTAGAGGTGCTATGGTTTTCGTCTATTTGCCTCACTAGATTTCACAAGGTCTCGATCATTATTTCTAAACATGTTATTGAAAGAAAAATGACAAGTATGTACAATCTAACTAGCTCCTTTTCGTAGGCGTTACGAATGCATTTAGCGTATGCATTAAGCCTTTAAACCCCTAGGCTACCCTAGTGGACGAGTTATAGTCTCGTGAGAGTTTTCAGAAAAGGGAATACTCACAAATCCCAAATGCACCTATCCCATGAGAAAGAATGCAAGAGTGCTCAACCAAGGCGATGATTTCTCAAAACAACTCCCTCACCCCAAACTAGGGCTACCATCACAATATCATCAAATGAACTTTTGAACCATTTAAGTATCCCATGAGGTTGTGCATTCAAGATCATCAATACTAGAGCTATCAATCGTCTCATCCAAAAGTCTACTCATTTTCAAGGCAATACAATAGAAGTGAAGTTTTTAACAAAAATTGTCAATCACTCACCTATGCTAGCTAGGGCTAGTCCATGGGTTTGTGACATGGAACTCATTCCCAAGTTTTAGGTGCTTAAGCCGTAATCCATAAGGGAAGAGGAGTCCGACACTAGAGTTCTTTAATAAACAAGCATAGACCAAATGATAACTCCCGTGCAAACACATGGGTCATCCAAGAGTCATTCCAACTAGCACACAATGCAAATGATGAATCCCGCACAAGTGAAGAATGGAGGAAAACATAGAGTCAAGTTTTAAGTGGTTCTTATTTCTTTTTGGAACGGCCTTTGGCCTACAAATGCTTTCGAGGGGGAACTTTTCTTCCTAACCCCCGGCATTTTGTATATTTTTGCACAAATCTTCTTGTGTACTTGAGAAAGTTTTTAGTCGGGGCTTTGCCCTCTTTGACAGCAAACATTTTTTTTTGATTGGGGCCTATTTTTCGCCCTCTTTTGTTTTTGACTCCACACTTAAAACTTGACAATATGTTAAAAAATTGTATGGAATGTGCGGGAATCAAACATAAGCAAGGCACCGTGTTAGAGAACTCAAGTCACCAAGGAGCATTCAAAGGGTCTAAGTTTTTCACGAAGATTTTTAAAAGGTGCTTGCTATAACTTGATCTAAGGTATTTCAACGAAAATATTTAGAGAATTGGATAGACGAAAGATAGCAATGATATTGGCTTTCAAGAATACACATTCAATGGACTAGGTCGGTTCTAAGTTCAAGACCCAATAAATGTGACAAATAGGCTAGATGTGATTTATAGGGATTGGAATCGATAGTCACAAGCCTATTGGGTTAAAAACACTCTCATGTTAGGGATAGAATACATGAATGCAAGTGTCCATTCTAAAATGATGAGCATGGCATGAAATGAGTGAACTATGCGACTAAACCACTCCACACTTAAAGCATAGCTTAGTCCCTAAGCGCAAACAATGAAGAAAATGAGATAAAGGCGAATAGGAACTCCCCTCGTTTGTAGATGTGCCCCATCAATAGAAAAGATGTCGTTGTGCTAAGCTTGATAATATATGATGCAAATAACTTTCCTTGATGACAAGAAAAACATGAGAGGTTAAAAGCAACAAGTGACATACAAGGTTATGCAAAACACAAGTATGAGCAAGAGAGAATCACAAGCCACATAATAACATCATGTCATAAGTTTGATAGAGTTTAAACAAGGAAAGTAATCTACATCCTCCGTCATGTGCACAAGGTGTCTAAAGTGCCGATAAAATGTGAAACTAGAGTCATAGTATGATATAACAAATTAGTTCCACTCTAGTAAACACCAATAAAGCATATGAGCACTATGGGCAACATCATTAAGCATAGATAAATCAAAGGGAAAGTTAGAAGGGTGTGGAGTTGTGAAGTGGGATTGGAGTGAGTAGAACTCACTCCACACTTAAAATTTTACCCACTAATAACACATATCACACTCCACACTTTAGAGCCTTAGCTACTCAAAATCATGCCTTACACTTAAACATATAAAAGAACAAGAATTAAACACTTACAAACCGGGTTACCTCCCGCGAGGGCCTAGTTTTTCCCGTCTTGGCAAAGACGTAGCAAAGCGCCCCATAGAATCACTCGTTGAGAAGTCCTTTGCTAGGATCCCTTCTCACGGGGCCTTGGACTTGATCATGTCAATCCACCTTCAAATCCCATTTGAATTTCTTCCCATCAAGTCTACAATGGACTTTCCTTTGGGAGCATGACCCCTTTGAATATGAAGATCCCTTAAGATTTAAGGGGTCATGGGAGCTTTTTCCGATTGGTCTTTGAAAATAGGGCAAGAAGCTCCAAAACTTGTCTTGAGACGAAGTAGTGAAGAAAGGGTCTTCATAACTCATCTCAAGCTTGATGGGCATCCCATCCTTGAGTTTATCAATGACGACCATGGGTGCCCAATCCTCAATATCCCTCTCTAGACCTTTGTCATCTTGCGTGCGAGAATTCCCTTTAGCTTGATCCATATAGATCTGAATAAAGTCTCTATACCCTTGAAGACTTTCAATCTCTATACGCTCTTCCTCTATCATATCCTCACCAAGGAATTGGGATTCACATTCAAGCTCGTTTGTAGCGGGAGGGAGGAATTCTTCTTCATTGACCAAGGATGTTTCTTCTTTGTATGAGGCATCATCATTGAAGAATTCCTCATCGGAGAGCGTCAATGGGATGGCGTGATCCCATTGGTTGTAATGAGCTTCGGTGGCGGCTCTCCAAAATCCATCCTCCAATTCTTGATCCCGTTCTTCCCTTGAGGCATTAGATTCGAGGACTTCTTCTTTGGATACTTCCTCGTCCCCATCCAAGTTTTCATTGTCCATTGCTTGTTGTGCCACTCTAGCTTGAAGCGTATCGATGTGAGCATGCATATCTTGAGTGGATAGTTTAAGATCCCTCATTTCTTGCTTCATCTCAAGGAGCATGGCCAATATAAATTCCGAGTTTGAGGACTCGCTTGGTGGTTGAGGGTATGGAGGGTAGGAGTCTTCAACTTCAAAGTGTAGGCCATCATTCCAATTTGGAGTGGGATAATTTGTTTGATAGCCAAGCTCTTGGAAATAAGAATATGGACATTCCTCCTCTTCATAGCATCCCTCATTAGAGTAGACTTGTTGGTGGTAGGGGTCCATCCTCGCAAAACAAGATAAACAAAAGCTAGTAAGTGATATGAGTGAAAAAGAAGAATATACAAGTATAAGAAAAAGGAAAAATATTCACAAGAATAGACGGAACTTTCACACAATCTAATCTAGGGATGTGCTAACTAGTTGCTCCCCGGCAACGACGCCATTTTGACAACTCCTATTTTTACCCTCCCGACGTGTCGGTTTAGAAGAGGGTCGTCGTAGAGGTCAAAAACATTTATAATGACCGGTAGGGTACCGGGTCGAACCCAAAGGAGCAAGCCAAGCACATGCACTATTTTAGATTGTGTTTCCATTCGGCTATTCTAACCAAAAATGTATAAAGGTGTGAGTATTCTAAATCCTATGTGGCTAGAAATTAGGGATAAAAGATAGATAGGAGGTGTTTCGAGGGGTTACTCCCCTCCTTGGCAATTTTCCAATGATCATGTATACAAGAGTTTAATCATTTAAGAGGTTGATATGTTTAAAACATAACTTAGGCTAGAATTAGACAAACCATGCATGTCTAATCCTAGTCAAGCCATCTTAGTTAGGATCTCACTAATTAAAGAGTATTGATCCACTATATTGCATTTACTCTCATAAATGCTATATGCATAAAGTTCTAGTTAACCTCTCACCATGCATTTACTCTCATAAATGTTGGTTAAGTTCAATTTTACTATATCCAAACCATAACTAAGCTTTCTCAATACTTAGATCATAGTTCTAACATAAACATGTCACTTAGGCATTTTATCAAACACTTAGCAACATGTCTAACATGACAAGCATAGTAAAATGAAATCAACTTCATAAAATTCATATAGATGTGTTTACAATGATCATTGAGTACCAAGGAGGTTCATAGAACCCTCAAAACACAAGATCCACTACTCACACATCATGTAAGACAACATGGTGTGAGTAGGGTTTAATGACAACAGCAAGTAGAATAGAAGAGGGATAGAAATAGGATGATTAATCCTTGAACTCCCTTGATCTTCACTTCTCCTTGGTTGTATGATGATGGATGACCTTGATTGAGCCTCTTTTCCACTCTTCTTTTCCCCAAAAACCTCCACAATTTGGTCAAAAAGCCCTCTTTCTATTTATAGCCTCGGGTAGGGTTTTTGAAGCAGCAGAGTTCAGCCGGGCGGCTGAGTTTTGAGCCGGGCGGCTGGGAATGGCCGATTGGCATTGAAGATGAAGTGTAGAGTTCAGCCGGGCGGCTGAGTTCTCAGCCGGTCGGCTGGGAATGGTCGATTGACATTGAAGATGAAGCGCAGAGTTCAACCGGTCGGGTCAAATGTCAGCCGACCGGCTGGAACTTCCCGAGCCTTTTGTTGTTGTCTTGCCGTCCGAATTTGGTCTTGTCTTGAACTACAAAGTTGTAGCCCTTTGAAATACCTTTCCAACAAGCTAAAGATCAGCCAAATCGGACACCGGATCCGCCCTGCACGTCCATAACAAGCCGTAAAGGTCAAGTTTGTTCGGTTTTGCCCCGAAATCTTCGATTCTTCCCCGAATTTTCTATTTTGGCTTATACTTTGGGGGAAACTTGTTTTCTACCTGAAATGTAGAGATAGAGGTCAAATGACATCAAAATAATGTCGGAAACGATTCAAAACTATAGTGAAGAATGACCCTAAATGAGTTGAAAACTCGACTGATCAGGAGTTCACCACCTTCCAAGCTGTCGGTGCATCGTCAGTCGAAGTGTACATAAGGTAATTCGTAGGGATTGTTACAATATTAAAACAAATTTCACTAACTTCATCATATGGCCACAGGTGTCTCCACGATAAGCTACGACCGGGCATTCTTTTTGGATTCTTCAGACCGAGCTATATGACGCCATCAGAGGATTTCGATACGAGGGTCGAGTTCTTCCAGAGGAGATTGAAAATGCCCAACTATGATCGTAAATTATGCTACTTCCTTCCCCACATCAATGTCAAGGCGTAAGTGGATTTTATAATTTACGTTTTGCATTTTTCATTAAATGCGTATTCTTATTTTATACATTGTGTGAAACGTTTGTTAGGTATCATTGGATGCTGATTGTGATCTTTCCTAAAAAAACGACTGGTCCTTTGGCTTGATCCTTTGGCGAAGGAGCCCTTCACTGATGCGGTTAACTTTGTTAACACGTAATGAAATATTTTACTCCACTTTTCTGTTCTCCTTACAACAATAGCTACAACCTGCTGATAGAACTAACATTAGCTACAACCTGCTGATAGAACTAACATTTGTATTGTAGTAGCATGTGCTTGTGCTTAAACATCCCGTCAGCAGATGACATAAAGTGGAAGACTGTCACAATATTCACATAACAAATATAAAACCATTCCAATTTGAGCCACTAGTTAAATGTTACACGTTTTTTATTGAAAGAAGTATTTTTCCAGTGCCCGAGCCAGCCTATACCGTCCGATTTATGTGGTTACTATGTCGTGCAATATATTCACGAAATAATCAAATTTGTTCAAGATACAAACGGATCGCTCGAGGACGACATCGGACAAGTAAGTATATACAAAGATAAAATTTATTATTAATGAAGTCAGTCTTGTCTTTAAAATTCATAACAAACAGTGTTTCCCTGGAGGAGTACAATTATATCCCAGCACTGTGCTTGACGGTATTCGGGATGAGTTTGCAAATGGTTTGCTTACGTACTTGCGGCAAGTGTATCATATTTTATAAATATCCCTTATTTCGTATCAAATGTTATTCGATCTCTATGTATTACTGACCAATGTTGTCAAATTTCAATTTCGTTTATGGTACATACCTTACAAACGTATAACAGTCGAAATAGGGTAAGACGGTGGAAGTCAATTTGCATTAGAAATGCGCTTTCAAAACTTAAGTGATATATAAATAAATTGTATTAACACCCATGACAGTTGGTTTTTCTTAAAATTTTCATTAAAATTGCGATTTGGATACATAAGTGCAATAAGAAAAGTATCTAAACATTGTCAGCCGTTGTACCTCAATAAGTTACGTTATGCACGGAATACACAGATGTTACTTTTTGACTAAAAAAACCTCACGTCAAATAATTTATGGATGAGTTGACTGTGGGGAACGTGAAATCCTTCCTTTCCTTAGCGAATACAGCATGTTAGTGACGATCATTTGACATCTCCTCATAAAATTACGCCGAACGCGTCTTTCTTCATCAGCATCCCAGGTAGCTATATTCTTCAATCACAAAAATTTAAATACTGATTTAAGCATTGTAAACAATATTTCATTGTTTACACTTTTTGAGTTAATGCTTTGTACCTCAAATTCCTCGTACCAATTTTCCTTAGCATTTTGTGGGATCATGCTTCATGATCTCCATGTTGAATCCCAGCATTTTGATATGCATTCTCGTGCAACCCTTTGATGAACATCGAACGGGAAGAAACTGATACAAAATTTGGATCACAAAATTAATAAATTTATCAAATCCAACAAATTGAATTTTATAGTAAGTTCTCACCTGTTTCCTGCAACAGGTATAACATGTTGTCTACGATCAACATAACGTTCACTGTAACCGACACGATCAAACGAAGGAGACATGTATATGCAAATGCTGAATTGCAACGAACTACGTTCTGGTCAGATTTTTGTTGGTTAAGTGTTGTAAAAGGTGTGTCATATATATAAGGAAAATCAATGAACAAAATTTTTAAATAATCAACGGTCCGCAAACAACGGTATTATAAAAGCAATGGCTAAATGACGTAACTGAGAGGAAATAAATTGAAAATATGTTGGACATAAGACAGCGCTTCAAACTCAAGCGCTGTCTTATTTTTGTTTTCCACAGCGCTTAAAGAAAGAAACGCAGTTAAAAATACAATGAGACAGCCTTTTCGGGATAAGCGTTGTCTTCTTTTTGGTCTCAGACAGCGCCTTCCGTTTAAGCGTTGTCCCACCAATATTTAACGCAACACTTTCATGAAAAGCGTTGTTTTATACTTAACAATTTGACAGCGCTTTTAGTGAACAAGCTGTTATATGTTAGCATTAGACAACGCTTTCTTTGTAAGCGTTGTCCAATTTAATGAATCAATTTTTTTAAATACGTATGGTCCTCAAACAATTTCGTTGTTGTTCCATTACATTTCCGTTTAGGACTGGGGAATTGTGATGCAACATTAACGGAATTTTCTAATTATTCAACCGTCAATGAACAGGTAAGGGAAACGAAATATTACAAATTTCAGACGGAATAAAGCGGGAATATTGCCTGAAAGTTTTTTATGACAGAATATAGCGGGACAACTGACGGTAATAAAATGACGGAATATAGCCGGAAATGACACGCAATTAACACTCTCATTTTTTCCCTTTTTTTACCTCCACATTCCGCCTAATGAATTTCGGCAACGTTCCACCTCAATTGTGCAGACGGAATTTTGGTTCACGAAATGTTGACGGAAATATAACGAATATTATTTGGATAACGAAATTTTGCCGGAAATATAACGGATTAATTTCCATCAGTACTTCAGGTGACGTTTTAGTGACAGAAATTGGAGGTGGTAAAATCCTAAAAATTTGTAGTGAGAAAGGAATTCTTATTTAATTCAATTTTATTTTAAGAGCAGGAAGAGAAACGCGAATTGAAGATTCGATCAAGTAATCAGTGATACAGAGAAACACAGTGATTGGAAAAGAAAAATTGGAGCTTGCCGTACGAATCTTGTCGGCGCTCATGGACATGAGACGGTTGCCAATTTTATTGATTAATAATGAAACCCTAAATCGGGGTAACGATCATTGGAACAATCCAATTTGGTTGAGGCGCATCGGTTCACTCAGGTATAATTTCAATTCAATATAATCGTATTTTAGTCTAATTGGATTTGTTCAGCCGAGATGAGAAACGACGGCCATTGCGGGAAGGAATACAACGAAAAGAAATAGCCTGTGGAGTTTTTTGCAGCATACAATTGCAGCGGGGCAACGAACCAAAAGGGAATAATTCAATTGGCTTTGTCCTCTATAATTTGTCAAAATTAGGGTCTTTGGCATCTACCATCTTTTAGATGGATGATAGATGTTGATGGTGCAGCCGCCAGCGGAGACTCGGAGTTTCGTCACTATAGTGAGGGAAAGCGGCAGTAGCCTTTGCAAGTCGTGGCTATTGTGTGTGGGTTTGGAGATGCACGAAAGGGTTGGAGTAAATCGGCTGAGGTAAAAGAAAGCAAAAGTAGTTTGATGATGGGAATAATGATGGTGTTTATACGGCTTTGGCTGATGGAACCGACCATCATCATTCCGATAGGATGAAATCGGATGATGGGTTTTTTGGTTGATTAAACAAATCAGCCAGTGGAATCCTTTGTTGGGTTTTGAGAAGCAACCAACCATCATCATTCCATTGGGGTGGAATGAAATCGAGTTTTCTGAAAGAGTCCGAACCGTTGCTTCCATCTGGTTTTAATCGGTTATTTATTTTGAAATCGCATCGGTCTGATCGATTTGAATGAGATAAAAGGAGATTAAAACAATGACTATGAGACATAGTGCTGATGCAACTGGTGTGGAAACTGTGGATGTAGTAGAACTTACAAGGAGATTCATGGACATGCTGCATCAAATGCTATTGCAGGGAGGTTGGTTGGAAAATATAGATATGATGAAATATCTAGACAATCAGCTTCAGTGTCAGCACTTGATGATTCAGTGGTACTGGGAAATCCTATTGCTGCTCCTAGTAATGGAGAAATGCAAATGATTTAAAGTTTAAACACGGAATAAAATGTTGCGCGGATCCTAAAGTTTTGACTTCTGTGTCAGTCAACGGAGTGGAATTGGCCTACTCGATTTGGGATTTAAATTGAAGCGGCAGGCTGCCGTTGAAGCATCTTACTTTCTCCCTTTGCTTTGGTTTTTAACCTGGCTGAGATGTCAGTTTTGATTTATGCATATCAAAGTTTGGTCTATGTGAATTTGAAAAATGGACAAAGGAAATGCATGGTGAATAAGTTGCTGTTTCACAATTCATGACGGAGGATTCACAAGGCAAATCTTCATGACAGGTTCGTCGTTAAATTTGTCGATTTATTTCTTTACTTATAAATCTGATGAGTAAAGCATGCGTGATTTGATATAATCGGTTTGAGTTGCTTATTTCGGAGACTTTATTATATTTTGGTAGTAGCATGAATATTGATGACTGTTAAATATGAAATTGAGTATCTTGGAAAGTTTGAGGTGTTGTAAGTCAATTTGATTTCGATTTTTGTGACAAAATTATCAACATATTGATGTATATAATCATTAGCTGCTTCGGTAGTTCATGGTTCAGCTTGCTTGCCTTTTATTTATCAGTGATTTCCTTATTTGAATATTGATGCGATGCTGAGTTGTTTAATGAATGTTAATGAGTTTTCAACTAAGTTTAGTTGAACTTAATTGAGATTGATTCATGTTTAATCAGTTGGTGAATGTATGTTCAAGTATGCCTAATTTGATCATGTATATCTTAGGTTGATATCATATCATGTATGTTTTATGCTATGGAACGTATATGTGTTGATGGTTTCGACCAGAATAAAATCAGAAGGAATTTTCTGATGTGTAAACTCCGGTGAATATGTTTACAAGTTTATCGTGTCGATAAACTTGATCGGAGGAGTTGTGGTTTGAAGTATCACTGGATTTGTGATTACTTCATTTTTCTGGTTTGAAATATTCACTAAGGATTCATGTTAGTGAAGAACACCTTGTTATATTTGTTTGTCAAATACTAAGCTAGAAAGGTGTTGGTCAGCCTATTAGATATCTGTTTATGTAAGAATCACTGTGCTAGTCTTATTATTTGATTATAATAACTAAATTAGCAGCACATATATTTACATGATCATTTTGTTCACGTGTTACTTGGTGTATACCTGCATATCATAGTTTGTTAATTGCATAAGTAACATGTGGTGTAAATTTCAAGAGTAGAGTTTTTGAAATAAGAACACTTTGATATTCAAGTTGAGAACTTGGTGTAAGTGTTATTCTCTTTAATTACCCACAATCCTTATGATGAAGTTTATAAGGATAGAACTCTTGATAAATCTGGGATTTATAAGAGTGAAATTGAAAGTTGAAAGAGAACTTTAATCAAAGTGTTGATTTATGACATGACATATGCAAGATCTGTCATCGCATTTGCGGTGGGTAAGCTTAGTCGATATACAAGTAATACTAGTATGCAACATTGACAAGCGGCTCATATGGTATTTAGATACCTTAAGGGGAAAATGAATATTGGTCTTGCATATTCAGAATTTCCTTGGGTCATAGAAGGATTAACAGGATGTAAGTTGGATTTCAAATGAGGAAGATCATTCTTATATAAGTAGATGGGTATTTCTACTTGGGGGAGGTCTGATTTTATGGGCATCTAAGAAACAAACTTGCATCACAAGCTCAACAATGGAATATAAGTTTGTTGCTTTAGTCGGTGCTTCAAAAGAAGTGGAATGGTTAAAGAACATGATACTCGAAATTCCATTGTGGGAAAGACCGATATCACCAATATCGATACATTGTGACAGCGCTGGAATATTGGCTAAAGTATATAGTCATGTATACAATGTGAAGTCTAGACATTGAAGTGTTAAACTTAGTGCAGTAAGAGAGCTCATTACACATGTGGTGATATCAGTGGATTTTGTAAGGTCACAACAAAATCTAGCCGATCACTTCATGAAGGGATTAGTTAGAGATCTGGTCTCAAAGTCGGTAAAGGGGATGGGACTAAAACCCATATAATCATCTAGTCGTGGGACACCCAATTCACATTTAACTAGCGTTAGAGCTGAATTCAATGTGGAAAGCCCATTCCTAGAAGATTGATGAATACAAATAAAGCATCCTCAAGTATGTGTTCATGACCTACAAGTAATAGGTTGAAGAGGGACTCTTCTTAATAGGTTCTTTGACAAAGTGCTGTTTGTAGGAGCACCATCGGGTGGTGTTACCCTTAAAGAATCTACCTATATGAACGTGAAGTTTCTGGTCGCTTCATGAGATTTCGGGTTGAATCTCAATACGTTCACGAAGGGATTAGGACTCGAAGGCCATTAAGAGTCAAGTTAAACTTAGAGTTTGTGAAGTAACTCATGTGTGTGTTATCTTGAGATGCCCAAATGGATTGATTGGTTCAAACGTTACGAGCACCATGATTTTCGGGTATTTGGAATCTGTAACTACACTAAGCGGAAATTTTCAATCGTTGTGACATTTCCGTTTATGCGTGTCTTACTTGAAAACAAAGGTTTTTTGGAAAAACAAAGGAACCCCTAAAATGGGGAGTATTGTTGGTAATTTTAGAGTTTCAGACCCTGAAATTGTCCCGAATCGGCCGGCTCCGAAGACCGCTTGAGATGAATCGCCCGATTCCGCTGATCAGAGTCGATCGCGCCAGCTTTAGACATCAAAGTCTTGCCGCGTCCGATATTGACATTAATGTAATGTCTGAAGCAGACGCGGCGACCTAATGTCTTAAGGAGGTGCGCGACTCGCAGCTGTTCGACCCGAAGACGCAACTCTTGTTCGCATCTGATTGCACTGGTATAAGTAGCAGTTGACTTCTGATGTTTGAAAAAACAAGAAATAGACTCACTCACACAGAGAATCACTCATTGATTCTGAACCTCGCTTTGTTTCCAAAAACCTCAAACCTAAGTTTGTTCACTACATCTTGAGCCGAGAGTAGAAATAGCTCAGTTTGATTATCCCCGTTCGGATTTCGTGTAACCCTCGGCTAAGAAATAAAGGGTCAAAATATCGCATTCGGAAAGCGACAACGCGATCAAACTTGATATCCAGACCAATATAGATTCTTCATAGAACCACAATTTCATGAGAAGAAGAACAAAGCGAAGCTGTTTCTTTCACTGCCTATTTTCTGCACTACTATTGGGTTGAAGACTCTCCTGCACTTGCCATATTTGAAGACAATCCCCAACAGCAACTTGGTTGGAGCTTCTGGTAAAAGTCACTTTTTGGGCATTCCAGTTTGGAGACGTGGAAGGATAGTTTCTTACAAGTATAATGGTTTTTCTGTCAGCCATGGTTGGTTTTCCATGTCCAGAAAATGTATCAGGGGTCTTCGAAATGTTCTAACGGACTCAGGAAAATTGAAGCATGGTGTCTCCATTCTGTTGATCGAGTTAGGCCCTGTCCATTTTGACTTGTTTTTTTGACTTGTAAGTTAAGATAAGTTAATATCAGTTAAGATAAGTTAAGATCAGTTAAAATAAGTTAAAATAAGTTAATATCAGTTAAGATAAGTTAAGATCAGTTAAGATAAGTTAACTTACTTTTAACATACCACCATACTATTTATCATACCATCATACTATTCACCATCATCATCATACTATTCATCATCATCATCATACCATCATCATCATCATACTATTCACAATCATCATACCATCATACTATTCATCATACCATCATCATCATCATACCATCACACTATTCATCATCATACCATCATCATCATCATACTATTCATCATACCATCATCATCATACTATTCACCATCATCATCATACCATCACACTATTCATCATCATACCATCATCATCATCATCATACCATCACCATCATCATCATACCATCATACTATTCATCATACCATCATCATCATCATACCATCACACTATTCATCATCATACCATCACCATCATCATCATACTATTCATCATACCATCATCATCATACTATTCACCATCATCATCATACTATTCACCATCATCATCATACCATCACACTATTCATCATCATACAATCATCATCATACTATTCACCATCATCATCATACCATCACACTATTCATCATCATACCATCATCATCATCATCATACCATCACCATCATCATCATACCATCATACTATTCATCATACCATCATCATCATACCATCATACTATTCATCATACCATCATCATCATCATCATCATCATACCATCACACTATTCATCATCATACCATCATCATCATCATCATCATACTATTAATCATACCATCATCATCATCATACCATCACACTATTCATCATCATACCATCATCATCATCATCATACCATCACCATCATCATCATACCATCATACTATTCATCATACCATCATCATCATAAAATTACTATTCATCATCATAAAATTACTATTCATCACCATCATCACCCACATCATCATCATCAGTATATTATTATTCATCATCATAAATTTACTATTCACCATCATAAAATTACTATTCATCATCATCATCACCATCATAATAATATTACTATTCATCATCATAATAAAATTACTATTCATCATCATCATAATATTACTATTTATCATACCATCATCATACCATCATCATAATATTACTATTTATCATCGTAATATTACTATTCATCATACCATCGTCATCATACTATTCACCATCATCATAATATTACTATTTACCATCATCATAATATTACTATTCATTAGTCAATATAAGTTTCAGTTAAGTTAATATCAGTTAAGATAAGTTACTATCAGTTAAGATAAGTTAAGATCAGTTAAGATCATTTAAGATCAGTTAAGATCATTTAAGATCAGTTAAGTTTCAGTCAAAGTGGACATGCCCTTAGTTGTTGGAGTAACAGTAGCAATGACGATATCCTTTGCTGTTAGCAAGACCATGTCTTGTAAGTTATCTTGATTCTTGCTTACAGCTTTGTCTTAATTTTATACAAGATTGCATTTTTTTTGGAGGCATGAAGAACAATCGACCGTGCATATGTTGATAAAAACTTCAATGAGCAAAGTTGGTTTCGGTATAGAGAAAATGCTTTGCGCAATGAACCAACGAACACCCGAGAAGAGACTTATATGTGTCCTGTATATTCAAACTAGGCTTATCCATAAACTATACTCAATCTTATTTAACCTACAAGATTGTGGTGTGTATTATGTACAGACTACAGACTACAGTATTCTATATTTTGTTCTTACGGGATTGAACAGCATAGTTTTGTTACCTATATTTCGGTTAGCTTGTATATGATATTACTTAGAGATTTCATTTCATGGATATCATAAGTAATAAATGTTTTGTTACCTATTCATTGCATCGTATTATTTGTTTTTTCTTATGCTTGCATATGTCTACTTCACCTTGTTATACTTTTAGTTGGATATGGATTGAGCTGTGATTGCGTGTTTGGCTCAGGTGTTATTTACTGCTTATTGGGTGCTGTTGTTTTTTGTTATGGTGATTGTGTGAATGTGGATAGCGTTTGCTTGTTTGTTTTATGAGCAGTTGCTTGTTTTTTCATTCGGTCTCCGACTCATACATTTTTTTCTATTGTAGTTGTGGATTCTCCTAGAGATTGTGGAGGTGGCTCAGCGAGGTCGTGAAGGCACAGTGGTTCGACTTGGGCTCTACAGAGGCACAAACTATCAATGAATTTTAAGTGTCTTATTGTAAATACTAAAACATTTTGAGTTTAAATATGAATGATTTTCTATTTCATTTTTGTATTATTTTTTAAAATTTAATTTTAAGTGTATTTATTTTAATAAATTAAATATTTGTTTAAAAATTCATTAATGTATTAGAATATTGAATAAATATATGTAATTACAATTATATAAAAATAATACCATGGCAAAATCACCGCAAAACCATTGCAAAACTAAAGTATTAAACCACTGCATATCTATGATATGGTACCGTAAATTCGCTGCATATGCCCTGCATTTAATGCGGTGATTTTACGAGGATTTTCCTTCGGTTTTGCAGCGGTTATTGTACACCGCTGCAAAACCATCATACATTTTACCGTAAAATCGCTGCAAAACCACCGCAATTTTTTTTGATGCGATCGAAAATGCGATGGTAAAATTACCATCGTATAACCACGTGAAGTTGCTTTTACTGGTGATTTTGCAGGGAATTTGCGGTGGTATTTGAGTGCCGCAAAATTTGTCCAAATTTGTAGTGAATGCTATATTTTATCGTTGTCAAACATTTATGACTAAACTATATGCTGAAAATGTATAGTGCCTATGAGATAAAGCTGCTTACAAAATAGAGAGTTGTAAAAAAAGGTGATTTTATTTTGCGAGGCCATAGTTAGTAATCAAACGGCAAAGCGCACTTGTATACATTATTGGATGACTAAGGTGTTGTTATTTTGAGTTAAAATTAACGAAAACTGGAATATATTAAACTATACTGAATGAAAACTGAAAGAATTGGATAACTGAAAGCTCAATGTCTGAACTATCAAGTCACTTATCAACACTCATTGTAATTAGTTTCAAGTGTGCTATCATCACTTACCGTAACTTGTGTTGGAAAATCTGTATTATTTGGTGAAGAAAATGATGGTGAACATTATTGATGATCTAAATTTGAGGGTGTCACACACCTCAAGGCAATGAACTTTTAAGTCTTAAAGAGTGCACACTTAAAAAACTAATATTGTTGGGTTTTCCGTGACACATTGGACACACCAATGAGTTGCCTAGAGACCTTAATATGCTCTTGGAAATATTAACATAATTATTATGTTTGATGCTCTAAGAGATGTAGGAAAAATCAAAGGATGCCCTTGGTAGAAGAGAACATAAATGGTAGTCTTAATGATCAGGGTCTTTAGTTCTTCGAGGTGTCAGTGCTCTCCTATAAGACAAGTAGCATTCTAGCTCATTTGCGCGCGACAGTAAAAATGTCAATAATACATATCTCCAAATTCCTCCCTTGAAGCTCCTATGTCGACATGTTTTCTACTTTCTTGCACTTTCTTCGCCAGTGTAAGTGGTGATAGTGAAGGACAAAGTCAGTTGGTTAGGATTGGAATTTTGGTGCAAATTTCAACCAATGAGTTGTTGTATCCTGGGAAGCAACTTAATCAAAATATTAATTGTTTGTGTGATTTGCTTGTTAGACATGTTCGTATTCATATTCGTGTTTCATTGATTCATATAGGGTGAAACAAAGCCAAATACTTCAATTTCAAAACTGATATCAGTAGTGTCTGAAGGGGTGTGGAAACACACTTGATACATGATATAGGAGCGTTTAGAGCTCCGAAATAGTAATTTAGCAGTTATTTCTTTCTTTTTTTTATAGATTTTAGCAGCTTATTTCTTATTTTAGTTATTATTTAAATTTTAGTTCCAAATTTAAGTTTTATATTTTTCTATTTAAACCTTTATGATTTCAGAAACATAATCTTTGATTTTAATAAAAACTCTAGCTTTTGCTATTTTTTCTTGTGGATTCAAGAATTATCTTTTCTGGTGGATTCCAGAGTTTTTGTTTGAGCTCACGCTTGTGAATTCGTTCACATATCCTAGGTTTAGCGCTTGCTATTCCTTTCAAGATTCTGAATGCGTCAGGTGGTATCAGAGCAGGTGTTTCCTTGTCTCTCTTCTAGCTTGATCAGTATGACAAATCAACAAATAACCAAGGCATATTTAGAGAGAGTTACTGCGAGTTTTACCGCAACCCTGACTGCTTTTACAAATCAGATTGCAGCTTTGACAACGAGAGTGGAAAACCACAAGAGTCATCGTAGAGACGGGAGAGAGGAACTAAATAGGGTTCCGCGAGGTGAGAATAATTATTCAACTATCTTTACTAATTTGATTTTGAAAGAGGAAGTTGACCATGGTTATTGACAAGCGTATTTTTAACCCTTTATAGTCGTCAAGTTATGAGTTTTAGGGGCCAAATTGTAGTCAAACAAAATTTATAAAACTTGGTAAGCCAAGGGTCGATCCAAGGAACAACGTGTGTGAGTACTAGCTAACAAGTGACCTATTTAGCTATTCCGAATGATTAAAGATTTTGATGTGTTGAAAATAGAAGAAATTAAATACGGAAAATAAAAAGGTTTTGACTTGATCAGAGAAATAAACCCAGGATCAAACTTCACCCGTGCCCACCCCACTAATCATGCAATCATATAACGTAAATTCATCATGCCATCGAATATGGAAATAAACAAAAATAACACTAGACAAGCCGCCCATCCACGAATCATTGTCAAGATTAATCTCAATCGTTGAACGCCGCCCATCCACGGATTATCAACGATCTCAATTATTAAACTCAGGGTTTTTCAGACAAAAGTCCAATTTCCTATTAATTCATGTACTACCATTGTAGCTACCATGACCTAATATCAATTTCATACAATCCGGTTAATACCTAGGACCCATCCATCTTTAGGTAATTAACCTAAATACGTTCTAGCATGCAAACATTCCATTCAATGTAAAACTTGCAAAAATATAAAATTAAGCACGATGAAATTGAATATTCAAATTGCATTAATGAAAAATGTTCAATTGATCACATAAAGAGTTGGGTACATAGCACGGGATCCGTAGGATCCCTAAATAAAGAAGACTACTTACTATTCATGGTAAGTTAACCACGAATAGTGTAATAATAGAAATTAAGGACGAGATAACTGTAGCGGCGATGTAGCTCGTTGAATCCTCAATCTCTCGCGATGTTCTCCGTCTTCTCTCCCAAGTTAGGGTTTTCTTCTCAATTCAAGCACACTTAGAACACTCTGGTCGTTTCTCTTTTATAGCCCAAGAACTGATCAATTCCCAAAAAGGCCCAAAAACTTCCCAAAAATGAATTAGGAAATAAGCTGATAATTATGTTCCCGAAGGTGCCGTGACACCCGTGACATTCGAACATGTCACGTCATGTCACGCCCTAGGCGAAACACACTGAGCTGAAAGAGTATCGTGGCACATAGACATGTCACGGTAGTCACGGCCCTATTTGAGATCACTTGATTCCTTCTGTGGAAAAAGCCTGCCGTGACACCCGTGACACTAATGAGATGTCACAGCTATCACGGCCTACTACTGGTTTAGAGCTATTTTTCAACCTTTTTCGTCGATCTTTCCGTTCTTTCAGCACTTCGAGTCTAAGGAGCAAAGATATGTCATTTTATCCTGAAACACTAGAGAAAGACATCAAATAGGAACAATTTGCCGGGAGAACAAGTGTTATCCTTCATCGAATGTAGTGAATAATTAGTCAAAATATCGGCTGATCAGTTATCGACAGAGTAAGTATGATTGTCGAGTGTCTGATATTCCATTGATCTACGGAAACATGGGAGTGGAAGAGTTTCTGAATTGGCAGGTCAACGTTGATAGATCTTTCGACGTCATGGGTGTCCCAAAAAACATACAAGTTAAGATGGCAGCGATGCGGTTGAAGAGTGTAGCTTTCGTGTGGTGGGACAAGCTCGTTACTCAGAGGCAACGTGAAAGAAATGGGTCAGTTAGAACGTGGAGACGAATGAAACAATTGATGATGGAGCGGTTTCTACCTCAAGATTACGAACAAAAACCCGTATAAGAATTACGCCGAATGTGTTCAAGGAAAGAAAATTGTGACGGAGTATACGAATGAGTGTCTGAAGCAAGAACTTTCGAAGTCAATTCCGAAGAAGGAGAGGTTATTGTTGTGAAGGAGGCATTAGAGGAAATTGATGAGCTGAAGATGCTGAGGATTCTGTTTGCTGATTTTGAGGAGGAAGGTGATAGGTGTCGTTGTACCTGTGCAAAAATAATATTTCTTTTTCCGACTAGCAAGTTGTAAGTCTGGTCGAATCCACAGAGATCGGTTGAGAATTTGTTCACTAAGTGTAAAAGTAACAATGGGGGGGTTTTGAATTCAACAAGTAAATAAAACGCAGCAAGCAAGAATGATTACTAGAGAAATCGTCACACTAATTCGAGTATCAAATATTAAAGAACAGTGCAAACTAGAACTCTCGACTATGATGCAAGACTAACTCATTAACCCAACCGTTATGATTTCTAATGTTTTACAACGTATAGCTCCCCGCTAGGTTGCACTACAAGTTGTCCTAGGGTGTCAATCCTAGTGGTATATTACTCGTGTCCTAGTTTCCTATCCCCGCTAGGTTGCTAGTAAACTATGACAATCGGAATCAACAAACTAACAGAAGCTCCCCCGCTAGGGTTCCACTTATGCTAGCACATCAATTCCATAAACATTGCAGAATAATATAACGCAAAACATAAAGATAAATATAGGTCTCAAGTCAAAACATCACAATGTCGAGTTCTAGCCTACACATATGAGTTTAGCTACTCATCGCAATGGAATACATCATCAAGTTGTTTGAATGTAATGAAACGAAAATACTTATGATGAATTCTCCCCAAGCTGCAGCTCAAATCTAACACTTGAATCCGTGTCTCTTTTCTCTTCTGAAATTTGATGTCTGGTCGCCTCTGGTCGCCTAGGGTTTGCCTCTTATTCTTCTCCTTTTATAGCCCCCGAGATGCCAAAACGAAATTAGGAAATTCGACTTGCCAGCTGTCCCCGCGGACGTCTCCTGCTTTTGCTGTCCGCGGACGTCTCTTGATTTATGGTAATTGTTCAGACGTCCGCGCCCTTAATTCTTCAGCCGTCCGCGATTTGCACTGACGAAAATTCCAAGTGCCTCGGACTTCATTTCTTTCCGCGCCAAACATCTTCAAATAGGCTCTCTTTAGCCGGTATTCCTTCCATGGTCTCCGAGTGTACCTGAGAACGAAAACTACACACAGGTAGTGAAATAATATACATGTAACACTAAGAAACGGGGTTTTAACATATAAAATAGTCGTACAACTACGACTCATCAAACTACCCCACACTTGAACTTGTTCGTCCCGAACAAGAACAAAGCCACAGAACGAATTACAATGTACTAGTCATGCTAATCCTTACATCTCAATCTCAAGTACAGCAATTAATCTTATCATGCTCAAGATTCTAACAATGCGAGTAAAGATAGATTTTTCGATACTTGTTACCTCGCGAGTTGCAATTCAAACGACCTTGGATGTTTGGGAGATAGTCCTTTATAGGTACCACGGACATTGCATTCTTTTCTGAGTTCTGGTCTTTAGAATTGAGTCAGCGGCTTTCTCTGACACGTGATTAATTCACTGCTTTTATATCATTGAGTAGGACCTTGATAAATGACACGTTTTTGCTTGAATCAATCAGATTTCTGATTTTCTTCTCACTTGATGGATCGCCTTCGGCTTTTGAATTTGTTTCTTGTCCAATAATCATTTGCGCCTTCTGCTCTTTCTCATCGTCGTCCTTTTTACGCGAGTCAAGCCGAGGGTCGCTCGTCTATTTTCCCGGTTACTCGGACTAGAGATTGGACGGTGTGATGTTCTCCCGTCCCACCTAACCGCATAAGTACTACAGTGGCGGAGCAGATTCTCAGGATTAGCTAGTGAAGCGTCAACCTCCACCGCTTTTCTCAATCATCAGAACCAAAAACTCAGAACTTCCTGCAATTTGCCGTACCTTTCTAGGACATTTCTGTCAACTCCACATCCCTGCATATCACAACTCGAAAGAACAAAGCATCGAAATTTTTTTAAATTTCGCATTTTTAGTCAAATGAGCACAATAGTCATAGAAAGCTGGAAATGAGATTTTTGACATATGAGAAAAGCATAGCAGTGCATCATCAGTTCATCACGACACACAACTGACTCTATAACATCCCACCCCACACTTAAACTGACACGTGTCCTCACGCTATAACTCAAGAGGTAAGACGGATAAATAAAACAGACTCAAATAAAAATAAAAAGAAATAAATAAAAAAGCGAAAGGAATTGGTACTCCCCTAATAGTCTGGTGGTGGTGATTGCTGCAATTTACCCTCTACGATGCACCACGGACGCCTCCTGTATTCAGTTCCGCGGACGTCTAATGATTTAGCAATAATTATTCAGGCGTCCGCGCAGGTAACTGTCAAGACGTGCGCGATATGTACTGACTTAGAATTTTTTTTCTTCGTTTAATCACCTGAAAACACCAGAAATAAAAAGAAATGCACTCGAGGCGCATTATCAGCTTCCCAATTCCACTAACTAATCGACTCTTAACATGTGTAAAATAAAAAACACACCGGGTTGCCTCCCGGTAAGCGCCTTTGTTTTACGTCCTTGGCTGGACATTACCTCTATGGGATCACAAGTTAGGATCCCAAGGCTGCTCCAAGTCAAACTTACCGATCAGCGTGCTCCTCTCCTCAGCACGTTCACTAGTTGATCTTTTTTCAATTCTCAGCCCGCCATCAGGTGGCTTCGATCTCCAGTTCTTTTCTTTAGGTGTCCACCTCTTTTGCGCAGCCACCCCACACTTTAGTTTCCTTACTCGCTTCTTATCTGGTGGGCGTGGTTTCCTTGTTACCTTCAGCTGCTCACTGAGACCCTGAATCACACGCAACGATTCATCAGTTGTAATATTAAAACAAGTTTTATCAGCTATCTCAGGTGGTTTCCTCGCACAAGACTGGTGGTCATCCTCAAAGACACGAAACTCAGCCATCTTGCCACCATATTTGAGGATAATAGTGCCCTCATCGACATCAATTTTCGCCTTCGTCGCAAACAAGATCGGTCGTCCAAGAATGAGTGTTGGCGACTCCTTAGTCTGGGTGTCCTCCATCTGCAAGACATAAAAATCTGCAGGCACAATAACTTCACCAACATTCACGGTTAAATTCTCGAGCAAACCATAAGGATGAACACATGACTTGTTGCCTAACTCAATAGTTAACTTGATCGGTTTTACCGGTCCAAGTTTCAATGAACAATATAAATCATAAGGCATCACATTAATAGACGCTCCAAAGTCAATCAAACAGTGGGGAATAAGCGTGTTACCAATGCCACAGGTCACCGTGAAGGCACCTGGGTCTCTAGTCCGAATGGTCAACGCTCCTTGTTTCCCTTGCTCCAATTCTTGCATTTGGACTTTGGTTCTCGCGTCCTTATTCCTCTTCGGTTGAATGTCATTATTTAAAGCTTCGTGGCTCTCAATAACCTGCATAGGAAATGGCAATGGCTCAAGAGGGTTAGAATTCAAAGTCTGGAAATTTCTCACTAGGAATTCCGCACACGTCTCATGATTTATATCCACGGACGTCTCTTGATTTTGTAATAATTCAGTAGGCGTCCGCGCCTTTATTGTGGAGACGTCCGCGTTCTGCACTGAGGTAGCGTCCAAATCTTGCTCTTTTTCTTCTTTTTCTTCAGCCTTCATCTCCTCTTCATCCTTTATCACGATCACACTGACATTTTGCCTTGGATTAGGGATCGTTTGTGAAGGCAGCTTCCCTTTGTCTTCTCGTTGTTCGTAAACGGCGCTGGCAATTTCAGACACTTGCCTTTTTATCTCGTTAATGTCTCCAGCATGGTGGCTGATGGACCATAATTGTATGAAACATAAATGCAGTTAAACCCACCAAATTAGACTGTTTGTCTATCTAACTTCTACGTGTTAGTCCCGATATATTTTTGCAGGGCATTTTAGAGACTGAAGTGAAAACACGCTAAGGAGAGGATTTTATGCTGAAAAGATAACAAGAGTCAATCCAAGGTCAAGATCATATGCCGACTGAAGAAATATCAAGGATCCTGACGTTGAATTGACCATAACAAATTAATCAGAAGAATTAGGAGTGGAGTCAAGACAGCCCGGGGAAGAAACACATTTACAGTTTTGTGAAAAGACTGCACAAAACTGTACAAACTCACACATTGGGCAAGGATGACCGGCCACTTGATGAAGTGGTGGCCAAGGGAGGAGCTCCTCCCCCTTGGGCCACCGCCTACCGGCGGCTTTGAGGGGTGGTGACCGGCGGCTTTTGGAGCTCCTCCACATGTCACCACCACCTTCCTCCTCCTCCACCACTCCTCTTCCTCCACATGTGGCCATCTCCTCCCTCCATTTTCTCCTCCAATCAAAATGCAACACTTACCACCCATCTCCACCACCCATCTCCTCCCCTTTGGGCTATAAAAGGAGGCCTCCTCCTCCTCATTTCAACACACTTCAATCTCATTTCATTTCTCTCTCTAGAAATTGTAATATTTGTAATGTTGTAATCTTTGCTTTGGAAATAAAGGATAGCTCCCTTGGCGCTTCAACGGTTGTAAGTAATTCTTAGTATTTATTCAACTGTTTTATTTCCTTAGTTATAATGTTTAGCGCGATGAATAGTAGCTAAACTTGTAGTTCGGTCTAAGGGGCGCACTTGTATTATAAAATGTTTTAGACTATATTTAACTTAGTGTCTAGTCTAAGTATTCAAAACTTATTCTATGTGCCATATATTAAGTCAGAACGTCCAAGGTAGAGTGGATGCTTGGAATGGCAAAACTCTACAGCGGGGTTCGTAAACTTGTACGGATAAGTGGATGCTTGGAATGGCAAAGCTTATCTGAGAAGTTTGACTCATCTTAAACACCATTTGGTTGATCGGGAATGATTGATCAAATGGATGCACATAGGCTAATATAACCGGGAATGGAGTATTAGTCTAAATAGAATAAGTGTTCTACGTCCTTGGAATAGGCTAGATAGTGTACGCAAATCGAGTGCTTGGAATGGCCTTGATACACCGTTTGAATACTCAGGAGAGTCACTAAAGGTCAATGATAAACAGGATATAATACAAGTCCCCTGAAACCGAACATTTCTCTTTAATTATAAACTGTAATTTACTTTCCAGTATTAAAATCAACCAACCAACCAATCAATCAATCAAAATAGCTGGTAGCTTTAAAACCAACCAACCGACCTTAAACATGCTCCCACGCTGCGTAATCCCCCCGAAGAACAATTATTCCCCTGGTTCCCTTGGGTTCGACCCCTACTTACCAAGTACTACCCAGTAGTATAGTTGCTAGTAGCGGACTATTATAAATTTATTTGCACAAATCGCTTTGACGACGAGCGGTTCTGTCAAATTGGCGCCGTTGCCGGGGAGCTAGTCATCGGATAAAGTTCTTTGAATCGTTACGCGCTTCAAAACAACCATGTCTCGCGAAGAAAGTCACCATGACTACCAGGATGACGAAGAAATAAACCTGTACGATCAGAATGATGAGGTACCGTTTCCATTCGTCGACGATCCGGAACAACTCATCAGAAACAGAAGAGCTCGTGATAGGGAAGTAGTCAGAAGAAACCAAGAATTACCCGAGGACCGAAATGCAGCTGGTCTAGTACAACCTCCTATCTATCTCCCACGACCACAACCTCAACCTCGATACATGCCAAGAAGAGAACCCGCTTTCGACGACTACTACGGGGACAACTACTACCGTGAACCAACTATGGGCGAGTTAAATGCCCCTAATTTCGAGACACAGCCGTGGTGCATCTATGAGAGCCCTGAATTAGAAAATATAACCATCAACGCATCAGTGGCACACAGCCTGCCAAAATTCTCAGGATCTCAAGGAGAATCTGCCGCAACTCACCTTCAACGCCTACATGGCATTTGCCAGAATCTAAAGCCCAATCGAGTGAATATGGACGACTTCAAGTTAAAGGCGTTCTATTTTTCCCTCATAGACTCGGCAAGCGACTGGTTCCTTTCATTGCCTTCCGGAAGCATTAGAACATGGGCTCAGATGCAGAAGAAATTCTTAGACAAATACTATCCGGCTGGAAGAGCAATGCAAGTAAAGAAGCAACTACAGGAAATCAAACAAGGTCCCAATGAAACCATGTACGATTACCTGGAAAAGTTCAATCACCTAGAAAGGAGCTGCTGTACCCTTGGACTGCCCGAGAAACTCGTCATCGAGTACCTCATTGATGGATTAAGACCACTAGACAAAATGCTCTTGGATGCCTCAGCGGGAGGGTCCATGATGAATCTATCATTAAGTGGCATCAGAAATCTCATCGCCAACGTTGCTGAAAATGCTCGATTTAGAGAAGAGACCACTCGCCAAGATGAATTCTCTCGATCAAAAAGGGTAGCACAAACCGAGGCATCAGTAAACTCCATAACTGAAGAGATGAAACAGTTAAAGGAGATGATGACTTAGATCATACGTAGACAGCCAGTTACGGTAAAACCTTGCGAGTTCTGTGGTTCTACAGACCACAAAACGGACGCATGCCCAACATTGATAGAAGAAGAACCGGCTGATGTAAATACAGTGGGAGGATATCAAGGATACAACAACGACAGAGCTGGACAAAATAGACAGTACGGTTAAACATCCAACCCAAGCTGGCGTAACAACAACAACTATCTTCAGACGGAGACACAACCAGCTGTCCCTCAACTAGCGCAGTCATTTTACCAACCATTCCACCGACAGTACAACCAGACCGCCCCACCACCAGGTCAATACCAACAGGAGGAGCCAAACCTGTACCATGCAAGCTCAAACAATTCTCGAGGGCCAAACGAATCACTAGAGGACATGATGCTGCAATTAACTAGTACTGTGCAGCAGTTGAATACTACTATGCATCAAAATCAAACCGAAACAAAAAAGAGTTATCAGATTTGAAGGAGCATATCTCCCAACTCACTGCATCAGTATCCGCACTCTCTAGTGAACCCGGCAAACTCCTGTCTCAAACTATTCAAGGCTCGCAGGAAAACATGAATACTGTGACTCTTAGGAGTGGAAAAACGCTTGTCGGCAAACCTGTGGAGCAAATGAAAGACAGAGACCCAAGGTTACCCGAAAAAGAGCAAATAAGGCCCGAGCCTCTCGAAATTCTAGATGAAGAAGAGACCGATAAAGATGACGACATATTTGAGGAAGAGCGGGAAGTTATCGAAGAAGAAGAAAATACGTCTGAAGAACACAGGCCTAACCCGGTACCCAGAACCGAAACCCCTAAAATAAGCACGACACTTCCATTTCCAGTACCGGGTCGCGTGAAAAAACAACATGTCATGGATAAGGAAGTACTTGAGTTGTTCAGCAAGGTCGAAATCAACATTCCCCTTTTAGAAGCCATCAAACAAATTCCTCGGTATGCCAAGTTTTTAAAGGAACTATGCACCAACCGGAGAAGGAATGCTGGAAACGATCAAGAACTGATGAGTAAAAACGTGTCGGCCGTCATACAACGAAAAGTTCCCCCCAAATGTGGAGATCCAGGAACTTACACCATTCCATGCACAATTGGTAACATAAGGATCGAGAATTGCATGCTAGACCTTGGAGCATCAATCAATGTCCTCCCATTCTCTAGCTACTCATGTCTTAAGATTGGACCACTCAAACCCACCGGTCTCACTATTCAACTAGCGGATCGGTCCTGCAAACAACCCGAGGGCAAAATAGAAGACGTCCTGGTTCAAGTAGGCAAGTTAGTGTTTCCAGCAGACTTCTACGTTTTAAAGATGGAAAATGGCGGACCTACTAATCATGCACCTATTCTTCTTGGCCGTCCATTCCTCAAAACATCAAAAATGAAGATAGATTGTGGAAGTGGAATGCTTTCAATGGAAGTAGAAGGAGAGGTCTACAGCTTTGACATATTCCGAGCAATGAAGCACCCTATGGAATTCGAGGAAATACACGCGCTCGATACTTTGGACGACCTGGTCCAAGAAATTCGACCAGAACTTAGAACAGATCCCTTGGAAGCCGTACTCAATGGAGCCATAAGCCCATACAAATTAACCGAAGACTTGCACGAAACAGTGGCCCACTTAACGATCTCAGAGCCTCTCACACTAGAATTTGAAGTCAACGAGGTAAAACTATTCAAATCAAATACTTTTCTGCCCTCGGTGGTGCAAGCCCCCAAACTAGAATTAAAGCCCCTTCCTGGACATCTGAAGTACGCCTTCCTGGGGGATAATGACACACTCCCAGTAATCATCAAGAGTGGCTTGGAAACAAGCCAGGAACAAAGTTTGATGAAAGTCTTGAAGCAACACAAGTTGGCTATTGGATGGACTCTGGCCGACTTAAGGGGAGTCAGCCCGGCTGTGTGCATGCACCGTATTCTACTTGAGGATGGAGCAAAGCCATCAAGAGAGCCCCAACGACGGCTCAACCCAATCATGATGGAGATCGTCCAAAAGGAAATACAAAAGCTTCTAGATGCAGACGTTATCTATCCCATATCAGATAGTCAATGGGTGAGTCCTGTTCACGTAGTACCAAAGAAAAGTGGAATCACAGTCGAGGAAGATGCTGAAGGAAACATGGTCACAACACGGGTAAAGAATGGGCGGCGCATGTGCATTGATTATCGAAAGCTGAACGCGGTGACTCGAAAGGATCACTTCCAGCTCCCATTCATTGATCAAATGCTAGACAGATTGGCAGGAAAACCATATTTTTGCTTCCTGGATGGGTTCTCAGGATACAACCAGATCCCCATAGCACCTGAGGACCAAGAGAAGACTACATTCAGCTTCCCATTCGGTACATTTGCCTTCAGAAGAATGTCATTCGGCCTCTGCAATGCTCCTGGAACTTTCCAAAGGGTTGTAACCAGCATCTTTTCAGACATGATCGGAGAATTCATCGAAGTCTTCATGGACGACTTCACCATCCATGGAGACACATTCGATGCATGCTTGAGCAATTTGAACACAGTTTTGGAACGATGTGTATCCATGAACTTAGTGCTCAATTATGAAAAATGCCACTTCATGGTAACACACGGAATAGTCTTAGGACATGTTGTCTCACAAAAAGGCATGGAAGTGGACAAAGCAAAGATCGACCTGATCACGACTCTACCATACCCATCCACGGTCCGAGACATCCAATCATTCCTTGGCCATGCGGGATTCTACCGACGCTTCATCAAGGACTTCTCTAAAAAGGCATTACCCCTGTCCACTCTTCTACAAAAAGAAGTTCCGTTCGAATTCACCTACGCATGCAAAAAGGCCTTTGATGATCTAAAGAAAGCCCTCACTAGCACACCCATCATCCAAACACCGAATTGGGAGCTACCGTTCAAAATCATGTGCGACGCAAGCGATTTCGTTGTGGGGGCAGTTCTCGGCCAAAAGATTGAAAAGAAAGCTGGTGTGATCTATTATGCCTCACGAACCCTAGATCCTGCCCAACGGAATTACTCCACAACTGAAAAAGAACTCCTTGCAGTAGTATTCGCTCTGGAAAAATTCAGACCCTACTTACTTGGAGCAAAAGTAATAGTTTATTCAGACCATGCTGCCATCCGATACCTAATGAAGAAGAAGGAGGCTAAGCCAAGACTCATTCGGTGGATATTACTGCTGCAAGAATTCGATATGGAAATAAGGGACAAAAAAGGGAACGAGAATACTGTGGCAGATCACCTAAGCAGGATTGTCCGAAAAGAAGAAGAAGGGCACATAACCGAGTCATTCCCAGACGAACACCTATACACCGTCTCAACCAAAGTACCATGGTATGCCCCAATCGTCAACTACCTTGTAGGAGGTACATTTCCTCCTTCTTTCACTAAAGCACAATGCATGAAACTTAGACATAATGCTAAGCAATACTTATGGGATGATCCTTATTTATGGAAAATAGGAGCAGATCAAATACTTAGGAGATGCATCCCTGATAATGAAATAGCTTCTGTTATTAGCTTTTGTCATGAGTTTGCATGTGGAGGACACTTCGGGCCTAGGAGAACCGCTAGAAAAATCTTAGATAGCGGTTTTTTCTGGCCTAATATATTTAAAGATGCCTATAAAAAGTGTAGAAAATGCGATAGGTGTCAAAGAGTAGGAAACGTGACAGCTAGAAATGAGATGCCTCAAGTACCCATGTTAGTCAACGATGTTTTCGACGTTTGGGGTCTTGATTTCATGGGACCATTCCCAGTTTCATGCGGTTATACTTATATTCTAGTTGCTGTAGATTATGTGTCAAAATGGGTAGGAGCTAAGGCCACAAGGTGCGACGATGCAAAAACTGTCATAGATTTTTTGCGCACTAACCTGTTTTGTAGGTACGGGGTACCCAAGGCCATAATCAGCGACCAAGGAACTCATTTCTGCAACCGCATGATGACAGCCACCTTAAAGCGCTACCATGTCCTCCACCAAACATCCACGGCATATCACCCCCAAACCAATGGTCAAGCGGAGATCTCCAACCGCGAAATCAAAGGTATTCTCGAAAAAATAGTGAAACCGGGCTGAAAAGATTGGAGTCAGAGGCTAGATGAAGCTCTTTGGGCGTATCGAACTGCATACAAGACGCCGATTGGTACCTCCCCCTTTCGACTAGTTTATGGGAAGGCATGCCATCTTCCGGTGGAATTAGAACATAAAGCCTATTGGGCGCTCAAACAGTGCAATCCAGATTTAAGAGCCGCAGGATTAGATAGGAAACTTAAGCTATGCGAACTTGAGGAGTTGCGGCTTGAGGCCTATGAAGGGAAAACAGACTACAAAGCACGAACCAAGTTGTATCATGACAAATTCATCCTCCGCCGCTCATTTGAGGAAGGACAACAGGTGCTAGTCTACTCCTCACGACTGAAGTTGATGCCCGGAAAGCTTAAATCTAGATGGACCGGCCCATTCACAATAACTAAGGTATATAACCATGGGATGCTTGAGTTAGAAAGCCCGGACGATGGAAGAAAATTCACAGTAAATGGGCAGCGAGTCAAACATTACCATAGCGAGATCAACTCGTTAACACAAAAGTTTGACCTGAGCCACCCATGGGACCCAAACCATTGAACCACAAACGAGGTATCGTCGAGCCAACGACGTTAAACAAGTGCACTGGTCGGGAGGTAACCCGACACTATCTTACTTTTCCGCACTTTAATTTCTGTCATTTAAATTCAGTATGTAGTTTTAAGCTTGCATGACTTTTGAACTAAGGCACGCCTTCGTTCAAAAGTGGGGGGGTGAGAACCACCTATGTACATAAATAACATGCTTGCTGTTTTTTCTTTTTTTAGTAATAGTATCTTTTTGAAAATATGAACTTAAGAATGTGAAAAAGATAAATCGTAATTCATGCATTAACCTTGTGAAAATTCAACTGTTTAAAAACTTAGAATGTAACTTTCCATTTGTCCTTTGTGCTGAGATAACTAGGGATGTGGAGTTGACATAAATTGCCCTAGAGAGGCTTGGCAAGCAATCAAAGGATCAGATCAAACTATATGGTTTTCGAAGTCAGTGGAGGCTGCACTTCGGGTTTTAGTGAAAATTGAAGTCATCTCCGCCATGCAATGCAAAAGGCGAGGATGGGAATCAGACCGTCCTATCTCCGGTCAAAGTAGCCGAGAAAATAGATGAGCGACCCTCATCTTGACCCGCGCGAAAACGACAGTCAAAATAGCCGAGAAAATAGATGAGCGACCCTCACCTTGACCCGCGCGAAAATGGCAAAAAAGAGAGGAGCGGGGAGGTATTTCCATAGGCTTGCGGGCGATGATTGGACCTCCCAAAAAGGCTCGAGAAAATGGACTAGCAGTCACAAAAAGGCGAAAAGCTCAATGAAGCAAATCAAGAGGCCAAAGGCCCAAAATTGTGAAGGTTTTAACCGAACAAAAAGTGAAGAACTCAAAAAGTCAAAACAAAGGCCAAATGCTGACTCACTACAAAAGCAGTCCCTCGCCAAAAGAAAATCAAAGTACTCAAATCACTGAAACCTGAACCGAATCACGTGCTAGAGAAAGCTACCAGAAAACCATATAGTAAGAGACGATCCCGAGGTTGCAGTCCAGGAGCCAAAAAAGGGCTATCTCCCGAGACATCCAATATAATTTGCATCTCAGCACGGAGGTACAAGTATTAAGTTTCTTCTATTTATTTACGCAGTTTAATTTGGTAATAAGTAAGCAATGCATGAATTAGGATAGATCGAGTACCATAGTCTAATTTTCATATTCCAAAGCCAAACTTAGAACTTACGCCCTTTAATAGCATTGTTCGGGACGAATAACTAAAAGTGTGGGGTAATCTGATGGACCATAATTGTATGAACATAAATGCAGTTAAACCCACCAAATTAGACTGTTTGTCTATCTAACTTCTACGTGTTAGTCCCGATATATTTTTGCAGGGCATTTTAGAGACTGAAGTGAAAACACGCTAAGGAGAGGATTTTATGCTGAAAAGATAACAAGAGTCAATCCAAGGTCAAGATCATATGCCGACTGAAGAAATATCAAGGATCCTGACGTTGAATTGGCCATAACAAATTAATCAGAAGAATCAGGAGTGGAGTCAAGACAGCCCGGGGAAGAAACACATTTACAGTTTTGTGAAAAGACTGCACAAAACTGTACAAACTCACACATTGGGCAAGGATGACCGGCCACTTGATGAAGTGGTGGCCAAGGGAGGAGCTCCTCCCCCTTGGGCCACCGCCTACCGGCGGCTTTGAGGGGTGGTGACCGGCGGCTTTTGGAGCTCCTCCACATGTCACCACCACCTTCCTCCTCCTCCACCACTCCTCTTCCTCCACATGTGGCCATCTCCTCCCTCCATTTTCTCCTCCAATCAAAATGCAACACTTACCACCCATCTCCACCACCCATCTCCTCCCCTTTGGGCTATAAAAGGAGGCCTCCTCCTCCTCATTTCAACACACTTCAATCTCATTTCACTTCTCTCTCTAGAAATTGTAATATTTGTAATGTTGTAATCTTTGCTTTGGAAATAAAGGATAGCTCCCTTGGCGCTTCAACGGTTGTAAGTAATTCTTAGTATTTATTCAACTATTTTATTTCCTTAGTTATAATGTTTAGCGCGATGAATAGTAGCTAAACTTGTAGTTCGGTCTAAGGGGCGCACTTGTATTATAAAATGTTTTAGACTATTAACTTAGTGTCTAGTCTATATATTCAAAACTTATTCTATGTGCCATATATTAAGTCAGAACGTCCAAGGTAGAGTGGATGCTTGGAATGGCAAAACTCTACAGCGGGGTTCGTAAACTTGTACGGATAAGTGGATGCTTGGAATGGCAAAGCTTATCTGAGAAGTTTGACTCATCTTAAACACCATTTGGTTGATCGGGAATGATTGATCAAATGGATGCACATAGGCTAATATAACCGGGAATGGAGTATTAGTCTAAATAGAATAAGTGTTCTACGTCCTTGGAATAGGCTAGACAGTGTACGCAAATCGAGTGCTTGGAATGGCCTTGATACACCGTTTGAATACTCAGGAGAGTCACTAAAGGTCAATGATAAACAGGATATAATACAAGTCCCCTGAAACCGAACATTTCTCTTTAATTATAAACTGTAATTTACTTTCCAGTATTAAAATCAACCAACCAACCAATCAATCAATCAAAATAGCTGGTAGCTTTAAAACCAACCAACCGACCTTAAACACGCTCCCACGCTGCGTAATCCCCCCGAAGAACAATTATTCCCCTGGTTCCCTTGGGTTCGACCCCTACTTACCAAGTACTACCCAGTAGTATAGTTGCTAGTAGCGGACTATTATAAATTTATTTGCACAAATCGCTTTGACGACGAGCGGTTCTGTCAGTGGCCCATCTTTTGAGTGAGTTCTTTGAACATGCCTCTCACTTCATCCCTGAATTCCTTGATCGGGTCCTCATCTCCTTGTCTGATCTGTGGTGGTTTGTATGGCTGCTTTTGTGGGTACAAGGATTGCCCCGCATCGTAATTGTTGTTCCTTTGCCAACCACCATCGCTTTGCCTTGGCTGCCATTTGTTGTTGCCTTGATATCCATCATATCTCCTTGGTGGCAAATCTCCCTTGTTTATGTAGTCCACTATATTCACGTCTTCTGTTCTCTCCTGAAAAACAGCGTTATCATTATTTATCGAATTAAAAGTGGACTTGTTTACCTTACACTCCACTTGTTGATTTCTTTGTGGTTGTTGCGTCATCATCTTAGCCATCATATCCTTCAGTTCCTACAATTCAGAATGTACATTCACGTTAGCAACAGGTGCAGGTTTATAAGTTTCTTCTAAGTACCTTGTGCTCTCGGCAACTCTCTCAATCAACTCCCATATCTCCTTGGGGTACATGTCCAGGATAGACCCTTGGGCTGAGGCATCTAGCATTCTTCTTTCCATGAGAATCATCCCATCCATAAAGTATTCAAGCAGCATCCTTTGTGGGATTCCATGATTCGGACAACTCTCTTCCAAATGCCTAAACCTCTCCAAATAGTCAAACAACGTTTCTGCACGTCCTTGTCTAAGCATAGAGAGCTCCTTCCTCGTTTGAGCCGCCTTCGAATGGGAGTAGTACTTGTCCATGAACTTTCTTTGCAATTGATCCCATGAAGTGATCGAACCTGAAGGTAAAGACATTAACCAAGATTTAGCTTAACTTTCTAAAGAAAAAGGGAATGTCTTTAATTTAAAAATATTTTCCGGAACCGATGCTGATTTCATGGACATGCAAACTCCATGAAATTCCTTCAAGTGCCTTAGGGGGTTCTCATCGGGCATTCCTCCAAACTTGGGCAAGTGGTGTATCACCCCACTCTTTATCTCGATGTCTTCTGCGTCCTCATCCAACCTAATGCACCAAGGTGCCTCATCAATATACGGCGCACATACTCCTCTCATAGTGCGTCCCAAATCCCGACGCCTAGCTAACTGTCCATATTGGTTTCCTCCACCGAGGTATTGTCGATCCATCTCATCCTCATAATCATCGTAAGTCTCGTGTCTAGCTGCACGATGTCTAGCAAACTCATTCACAAATTATTGATTTCTGGGAGGTGGTAATCTTTGATTAACAGGGGGCAGTCCTTGCCTCTGTTCCTGCATGTTATCTCCTAGTACACTTCCTCGCTCTTCACCATCATGTTCAACACTTCTCTGTGACATGGTTACTTAAACAGAAAAATAATCGAGTGACAAAAATAAAAAGACAATAAAATAAAGCTAAAAGAAAGAAACACTTAGTGAGATTCTTCGTTACCAATCCCCGGCAACGGCGCCATTTTGACAGGTGTCGTTGTACTTGTGCAAAAATAATATTTCTTTTTCCGACTAGCAAGTGGTAAGTCGGGTCGAATCCACAGAGATCGGTTGAGAATTTGTTCACTAAGTGTAAAAGTAACAATGGGGGGGTTTTGAATTCAACAAGTAAATAAAACGCAGCAAGCAAGAATGATTACTAGAGAAATCGTCACACTAATTCGAGTATCAAATATTAAAGAACAGTGCAAACTAGAACTCTCGACTATGATGCAAGACTAACTCATTAACCCAACCGTTATGATTTCTAATGTTTTACAACGTATAGCTCCCCGCTAGGTTGCACTACAAGTTGTCCTAGGGTGTCAATCCTAGTGGTATATTACTCGTGTCCTAGTTTCCTATCCCCGCTAGGTTGCTAGTAAACTATGACAATCGGAATCAACAAACTAACAGAAGCTCCCCCGCTAGGGTTCCACTTATGCTAGCACATCAATTCCATAAACATTGCAGAATAATATAACGCAAAACATAAAGATAAATATAGGTCTCAAGTCAAAACATCACAATGTCGAGTTCTAGCATACACATATGAGTTTAGCTACTCATCGCAATGGAATACATCATCAAGTTGTTTGAATGTAATGAAACGAAAATACTTATGATGAATTCTCCCCAAGCTGCAGCTCAACTCTAACACTTGAATCCGTGTCTCTTTTCTCTTCTGAAATTTGATGTCTGGTCGCCTCTGGTCGCCTAGGGTTTGCCTCTTATTCTTCTCCTTTTATAGCCTCCGAGATGCCAAAACGAAATTAGGAAATTCGACTTGCCAGCTGTCCCCGCGGACGTCTCCTGCTTTTGCTGTCCGCGGACGTCTCTTGATTTATGGTAATTGTTCAGACGTCCGCGCCCTTAATTCTTCATCCGTCCGCGGTTTGCACTGACGAAAATTCCAAGTGCCTCGGACTTCATTTCTTTCCGCGCCAAACATCTTCAAATAGGCTCTCTTTAGCCGGTATTCCTTCCATGGTCTCCGAGTGTACCTGAGAACGAAAACTACACACAGGTAGTGAAATAATATACAGGTAACACTAAGAAATGGGGTTTTAACATATAAAATAGTCGTACAACTACGACTCATCAGAAGGTGAAGAGGTTGAGCCGAAGAAGGAGAAGGTTATTGTGGCAGAGGAAGCGCTGGAGGAGATTGATGAGGTAGCAAAACTGAGAATTCTATCTGCTGATTTTGAGGAGGAATGTGAGGAGGTTGAGATCACTGCAATTCGGCTAATGAATGTCGTGAAAAAGGAAACAATTCCAGATGCGGTGCGTGGGCAAATACAGGATTTTGAAGAGTTGATTGTAGATGAGCTGCCAAATAATTTGCCCCCTCTGCAAGGTATTTAACATCAGATTGACTTGATCACAGAATCGAGTACCAAAAATCTGGTTTTCTCAGAAGTTGGTTTGTCAATTGAAGTTGGCCACGGAGCCTCATGAGAAGACATATGCACTCGTTTGGGTGAGTAACACTTCGCAGCTTCGAGTGTCGCCGACCCATAGGGTTCCTATTTCTATTGGAAAGCACTACAAGAAAGAGAGTGGGGGGAGGAAAAGGTCCAGCTTATTGGTGATTGATGAGGCCGTTAAAGAGATTGATTGTTTCTATTTAGTGGTGATTAAGGGCGCTATGAGTGTTGTGAAGGAGGAGGAGAGTATAGCAGTCAAGGAAGCTGTTAAGGCTAGATTGAAGACTACGGGGAAGAAGAACAAGGTTGATGCTGACAAGCGCGAGAGAGTAAAGGCTTTATAGGAAGGTGATGATGTGATACAACCTTACAAGCATGTTCCATTCAAGGCAGATGAGGTCATACATCTAGAAGAGAATTCATGGTCGAGTTCTTTGGAAGTGAATGAGACTTATGTAGGAGCGTTTAGGGCTTCGAAATAGTAATTTTACAGTTATTTCTTTTTTTAGATTTTAGCAGCTTATTTTAGTTTTTATTTAGATTTTATTTCCAAATTTAGGTTTTGTATTTTCTAATTAAATTCTTTAGGGTTTCAGAAACACAATCTTTGATTTGATAAAAACCCTAGCTTTTGCTATTTTTCTTGTGGATTCAAGAATTATCTTTTCTGATGGATTTCAGAGTTTTTGTTCGAGCTCACGCTTGTAAATTCGTTCACCTATCCTAGGTTTAGCGCTTGCTATTCCTTTCGAGATTCCGACTGCGTCAATACACCATAGAATGAATGTGTTGAATTTATGTTAAATTCAAATTGAGCTGAAAATTGGAAATTGAAACTGAATTGAACTGGATTTAATTTAATTTAACTGAACAATACTAAACCTAATTTTAACTGAAGTGAACTGAAAATATAATATTTAAGTTCAACAGAATATTCCCTAAAACTCAAGTCTTTGTCTTGGGAAAGTCGTATAAAGTTTGGTATAAACTGCACCACTACTGTGGCTAATGCGGTTTTTAATTTATTAGAAAATGAAAGAATTGCAAAGCTATAGTATAAATTAGGATGGTGCGGTGCAGTTTGGTGCGGTTTAAGAGTAAACCTGCAATCGCACCATATTAACAGGTTTGTAAATTTTTCAAACCGCAAACCGCATTAAAAAAATTAGAATCAAATATGCTCCGCACCACTTTATTTGGTGCGGTGCAGTTTGGTTTAAAACCTGATTTTCAAAGTTTACAACGAAAGTCTAAGTTGCACAGTATAGACTTTTCCTTTTTATTTCAAATCAGTGGAGTTCATAATTGAATTTAGAAAAAACCATTACTATTTGGAAGTAACCTAGAATAGAGGATTATCAAATCCCTAAACAACAACATATACATAAGAGCCAACTAAAATCCAATTAATTTTTGAACTCAAATACTTACGGATTCAATAATTCAAGAACAAAGATAAGACCAAACCGATAACGATCGAGACTCTCGTGGCTTGGCCGCTTGGGGAAGACGAAGATATGTTATACCGAAGAACGAACAACGGAACGAGCAACGACCGAAATCATTTATTTTATTACGACTTAGTTTTAAATTGTGCTTGTGCTTCAAGTATTTTTTGTAATAACTTTAAATTTCTAATTATTTATTTATATATGCGGTGAGGTGCAATTTAAAGCGGGTGGTTTAAGATATGGAACCGCTTCTGCACCGCTATATTCGGTTGCGGTGCGGTTTTTTACAAATTGGGTTTGACCATAAGCGGTGCGGTTAACCGAACACACTTTTGCGGTGTGGTGCGGACAATTTTTTAATCCGGAGCGGTTTTTGCCCACCCCTACATAAACTATAAAGTATAAACAACTGTCAAAATAGATCTACATAAACTATAAAGTATAAACAACTGTCAAAATAGATTTCAACCAGATAACAAGAGATCCTGTGAAGAAATCCAAGGTACCTCTTGAAGACGATTACATATTAATTCACTTAATTAAAAGCAACATGTAATTGCTTTGATCAGCTTTAGGATACATAAATTTATAACCACTCACTGACTCACATATACAAAGAATCAAATTCAGATTGTCTCTGATCAAACAACAAACTGTAAACAGCATGAAATGGATGGCCAACAAGAAGACCAAAAGAACTTGCTCAAAATGAGAGAACATGGCAAGCATACAGCAAACAAAAATAGTCTTGAAATCACAGAACATGTTAAAGAAAAAGGATAACTACCTAGCTGTAAGTTGAGAAAAATCGGGTTCAATGCTTGCGATTGATGACGACCCTGCGGACTTGTAATTTGACTTGCTAGTGAAAGTTGTGCCACATCGAATATTTTCCTTGGCTAAGCACTGTTTCAGTTCAGTCAATACTTCATTTATTCCAGGCCTTTCATTTGGTTGTTTGTTTAAGCATGAAAGGGCAAGGATCAATAAGTTCCTGGCTTCATCAATGGAGTAGTTTTCATATAGTCTTTCATCAACTATACTTTCGATGTCTCCTTCGTTATATCGTGGGAGAACCCAGTCAAGTAGAGACCCGTCTTCGATAAGCGCAGGTTTTCTAGTGACTAGCTCTAGCAAGATCACTCCAAAACTATACATGTCACTTCTTCTGCTGAACTTTGGCGTCGCTTCAATCCTGCAATTGAGACTGTTGTACGCAAACCAGTAAATAAAGACAGAGAAGAAGAAACTCCTCAACATTGTACTTATTATCAAAGACCTATGTATATGTACTTACGCAGGATCAATATATCCAGGAGTCCCAGCCCCATAAGTTACAGTTATATGAGTAGCATCGTCGTGTTTAAAAGCCCTGGAGAGTCCAAAATCAGCTAACTTTGCTTGCTTGTTTTCGTCGAGTAATATATTAGATGTCTTCAAATCACAGTGGATTATTTTTGGTACACAACTGTTGTGTAGATAGTCCAACCCTACAATTATTAACAATATAAGAATGCGCAAAGAATTGAAGAAAAGTACACAACGAAACTCCCCGGTAACATCACAATCTAAACAAAACCTTGGGCAGAATGAACAGCAATTTGAATTCTATCCCTCCAGCTCAGATAAACTCCTTCGTTATCCCCTGTGCGCGGCCAAAACAAACAATGTCAAGCAATCATTCAAAATAAAACAGGTGATGGTGATCGTTGCACGAAAGAATATAATACCTGATGATAATAGGTGTTTGAGATTTCCGTTAGGCATATACTCGTAGATTAAAGCCATGTTCTTGGGATTATCGCAGTATCCAACTAGTGAGACCACATTACCATGATGAACTCTCATCAAAAGTTTTATCTGCTTAAAGAAACAGCAAAGAGCAAACCTGTCAACTGTTAAAAAAAACACAACTGTTAGCAAATACAATGTATTGATTTTTATCTGACCTCTTGAGAAAACTCCCGCGCTCCTTGCTTCGACTCTGATGAAAGTGACTTCACAGCAATTTTGCGACCATTAACCATGGTACCTAAATACACTTTTCCAAATCCTCCTTCACCAAGAATGGTTTTGAAATTTTCAGTAATGACAGCAATCTCGGAGTGAGTGAACCGTAAGTTCTCTGACTTGAATGTATTCACTTTCTTCATGGCTGAACAAAAGGTGGTTTTGTCAGTCTGAGTACCATGTAAACAATTCTTAAATAGAGAAAAAGTACACACCTTTGATTTTCAGTATCCCCCAAATTACTAGAGCAATAACTAATAACAGGAAAATTGACGCAGAAGCGACAACTGGTATGATTGGCCATTTCTTGCTAATATTCCCATTATTGCATGAATCCAGGGAGCAAAGGTTTGTGTTGTTGTCCAACCTATCGAGAGTATATACTCGGAATGAGAACAACATGAAAGAATCAGATAATACTAATGCAATCTGGGGGGACAAAGAAATGAAACCTCAACATCAATAATCCACTGATTGACTTCTGTAAAAGAGCTTTAGGCACAGAACCTGAAAGATTGTTCCCTGCTAAATTGCTGCAATGAAAATCCAAATACAAGTGAATCCCAGGTTATTAAGCTAAGTAAACTTTTATTTGGACTAATTGTGATGACGCTTTGTTAGCAACTTACAGGAACTTCAATGATGATAAACTTGCTAGAAACTCTGGAATAGGCCCTGCAAGAGTGTTGTTTGACAAATCTCTGCAAAACAATGTATAAAGGATAAGTAATATCTGCTAAAACCCGACTTAGTGAAAACGCAAAAGCTGCAATAATTATTCTTGACATGTCTTGGTAGTAAAAAATGAATGTTCTTACAAATACTGGAGTGCTGTAAGATTAAAGATGGATGGTGCTATGCCGCCAGTCAAACTACTCGAGTTGAGGTTCCTAAAAGAATAGATTCATGTGATGACTGTAAAAGGACTATGTCTTCCACTAAATTATCTGAAATGTTTTTTTAAAACTTACAACGTAATTATTCTTGGGATATCGCCCATGTTACAACTGACACCATCCCAGGAGCTATTCACACAAGGGTCTCCTCGCCACTTTCGGATCAATTTATAAGTTTCCTTGATATCCATGATAGCATCAACTTGGAAAGATGAACAATAGAAGGCACATCAAAAGACGGAAAATTTGAAATAACGTTGTTAGGAAGCATGATGCGAAATTATTGCTTAGTGACATAGCTTACCATCCTGTGAGTCTGTAAGCACTCCGGGAGAAAACTCAATAACTCGAAAAATCTCAATGCCATTGACAATTGGTGGGAGGCCAGACTGATTTATTGATCCAATAGAAAATTGAATTTCTCCGTCCACAATAGGCAACTCGAGAGGACCAATAGTTAGTGGAACCAAGTAGTCAAGAGTAAAAGATTAGTGAAGAATCTTACCCCTTGAAGATATGAACATTTCTCTCTTCTTACCCAAGTTAAGCTTTTCAATCTATGCAAAGTGGAAGTAGACATACATCAAAACAGCATTTGAAACATCCTTATGGAAACCCAACTGATATGTTTTATTTGGTGCCCGTGCTGCTGTTCTCAACAATTCAGGAGGTGGTTTGTAGAGATTATTGCTTTTGACAACATCAATGGCGGAAGCAGACGTAATATTTATGCATACACCCTCACAGTCCAAATACTCGTTGAGCAGCTCTCTCCATAATCGATCATAAACATCATTTTTGTACCTAAACAGAATCATCTCATTTTTCCCATCAAACAAGTACCGACCAATATACAAAAAAAAAATAGAATGACTTCGCTACGAGAGTCTTACCTCTTTAAATTGTTTGTTATATTGTGACCAGCATCATATCTTCGGTGCACGTCTAGTGCCATATAGGGTCCGGCATCATAAATTGAATTAGGCATGGGACGTAACTCCAGTGACGAGATGAATGGTACTCCCCTACCAGTGTTCAAAAGACATAGTGAAATATATTTTGTAGGAGGAACCAATATGATGTCCCACCAGTCATCATATTTTACATCTCCATCAGAATTTATGGTCATCCATTTGTTAACCCCGACATACAGATCAAATGTTGGAGCTTGATTCTTCCCGTCGTAATTACCGTACAAAAATAGAGCTCGGATCGAGTACCTACTATTCTTTCCTTTTAGTGGAATAGTGTAGCAATTCTTTAAGCCCTCTGGAAAAATTCTTAAATCCTTCAGTTGCACACTTGCTGCAGGTACACTGGAACTTATCTGCACATCCGTGCCACTGTCGATGAAATCTTTATCTGAGTTATAGTAAAAGCCAGTTTCAGCATCCGTGTAGTCCACCGTCGCTCCGCAATCTATGCTTATAAAGCCTGCATTTTATTGTCAGAGATATCAGAAAATGAAAGTAAGAAAAAATCAACTACAATTTCCAAGTGAATCAGGCATTTACCTCAGACTGTCTGCATTACAAAATTATAAGATTAAAGTATCTCCACATACTGTTAGGCATTTTAGGGTTAATGAACCCATTAGGTTGTTTAAACCTATTAGGGAATATTACCGAGATAATATGAGGAAATTCGAGAGGTGTTTGAACACGATCTGAATGTGCAGTCCTGAGAGAATCGCGACCCATGGCCACTTTAAGTGTGCCACGTGCAGTGTTAAAGTGGCACCTGGGCGCGGCCATAAAGTGTAATCAGGGTGCCCGGGATCTGCAGTTTCACCGTGCATAATTTATTTTCTTGGGGCCGGCGCGCGGCCCCTAAAATGGCAAGTGGGCGCAGCATAAAATAGGTTGCGGGCCGCGACATCTAAAACACAGACGCAGGTTTTCTCCTGGAGTCGCACTCGCTGCTCGTATCCAATCGTTCCCTATAAAATATCGAGATACTGTCTCTTTGATTCCAATACCTTCAAACCTTAAGTTAGTTTCTACATCTTAAGCCAAGAGTGGAAACTGCGATTGTCTATCACTTCGGATTTAGCAGTAACCCTAAGCTACTGATAAGGGGCGAAATATCGATTTAGAAAAGCGATTACGCGATTCAATCGTTATTCGGCGTCGCCATTGATGTTCCCTTGAAGGTCAAACTTGAAGAATCCTCCATTGAAGACCTTGAAGCTTTGCAAATAAGAGTACAAGTGAAGCTGCAATTTAGCCTATAATAAGAGTTTACAGTTTACTGTACTAGACGAAAAGAACCAACAATCGAAATTGATAGGGTGTCTACAAAGTTGTTGTACCACAATTTTTCCAACAATACAAATCGATGTTCTACTAATTGATGACAACGGTCCGTGAGAAGACGAGCAACTTTCCGAAGTTGGAAAAGTTTGAAGGAACGAATTTTGACGTTGGCAGAAAGAAAAACTGCTACTTATTTGGGTAGAAATTTTGGTGAGTGAGTGGTCATAACTTTCAAGTCCAGTGCCTGAGCGGATGTGCAAGAGGTTGCTGGATTGGAAGAGCTCTTGTCTACCAACAACGTAAGATATCAAAGCTAATCTTCGCATTGTGGACATTCGCAGAAAGGTTTAATTGTTAATTTGTAGATTTATTTCAATTAATTATATGATTCGATACTAACGGGCAGTATTAGTCAGTTAGATTTCTGATGACTCCAATATATGTGTGTTTTGAGGTTGTTATGATGAATAAACTCTCTTCACTGTTTTGTAAGTTTACTGCAGGGCTGGGTTTTTGTACCGAAAAATCAAATCGAACCAAAATTGAATCGAAACTGAACCGAATAAAACCGAATCGAACCTCAAACCGAATCGATATAAATCGGTTTGGTATCGGTTTGCCATATTGAAAAGGTCGGTTTACCGAACCGAACCGAATTTTACTTTTGTTTTCAATATTACTTACCGAATCGAACCCAGACCTGTCTAAATCCCCAATTCTTTCTCCCTCCTCCGACCCTTCGTCAAATCTCGCCCGAACGACTGCATCAGCGCCTCCGTCTTCGACATTTCCAGAGAGAAAAGTTCGCTCCCAGCCAACATCGCGAACGACGTCTCCTGCCCTAACGACTTCGGCATCCCCATAGCGATAGCCGTCTTCCGCTTCCCAGTCCCGGAAGAACGCGCAACGCTCCAGATCCAAAAAAAACAACAGCCGCTTCAACGGTTCAACCATCCGCTTCTGGCATAGGTTTGAATTGAACTTTGAATCGTTTGATTTTGAAATTGGACGGTATAGGTTTGAAGTTTGATTTTATCTTCACTATGCTTGAAAATGAAATTGCTTGGCATAAGTTCTTCTTTTTTTCTTAATGTGAATTAATTAAATTGTGAATGTTGGATGCATGATCCGATATTCCGATATGTGATAGTTCTTTGGTATTTTTTTTCAATTGTAGTATAAATATAAAGATGGACCAAGGAGTGCATGACTATGAGATGTCGGCAGAGGATTGTGTAGATGCGGAGATTGCGGAAGGTGGTGAGGGTGATGATGATGGTGTAGTGGGTGGTGAGGATGGCGGTGAGGAGGGTGGCGAGGAGGAGGTGGCCATAGGGACGGGAGGAGGTAGGAAGAGGAAGAAAGCTTCACCGGCTTGGGAGCATTGTTCGAAAAAAGAAAAGAAAAATAGAGAAGGCAAAATAGAGGTTACCGGGTGATGGACCAAAGTTATACGAGTCAGAAACACAGTAAAACCCCCTTAATTAGACTGTTTGTCTATCTAACGTCTACGTGTTAGTCCCGATATATTTTCACAGGGCATTTTAGAGACTGAAGTGAAAACACGCTAAGGAGAGGATTTTAAGCTGAAAAGATAACAAGAGTCAATCCAAGGTCAAGATCATATGCCGACTGAAGAGATATCAAGGATCCTGACGTTGAATTGACCATAACAAATTAATCAGAGGAATCAGGAGTGGAGTCAAGACAGACCGGGGAAGGAACACATTGACAGTTTTGTGAAAAGACTACACAAAACTGTACAAACTCACACATTGGGCAAGGATGACCGGCCACCACTCAAGGAGGTGGCCAAGGGAGGAGCTCCTCCCCCTTGGGCCACCGGCAACCGGCGGCTATGGGAGGAGGGACCGGCGGCTTTACTATTCCGCCACTTGTCACCTCCTCCTCCTCCTCTCTTCTCCTCCCTTGGATCAAATGCACATGTCCACCATCTCCACCACCCATCTCCTCCCATTTTGGCTATAAATACAAGCCTCCTCCTCCTCATTTCAACACACCTCAACTCAAATTCACTTCTCTCTATAGAAGTTGTAATATTTGTAATGTTGTAATTTTGCTTTGGAAATAAAGGAAAGCTCCCTTGGCGCTTCAACGGTTGTAAGTTTCTCTTAGTATTTATTTATTTAACTGTTGTCTTTAATTTCCTTAGTATAATGTTTAGCGCGATGAATAGTAGCTAAACTAGTAGTTCGGTCTAAGGGGCGCACTTGTATTATAAAATGTTTTAAGACTATTAAACTTAGTATCTAGTCTAAGTATTCAAAACTTATTCTATGTGCCATATATTAAGTCAGAACGTCCATGGTTGAGGGGACGCTTGGAATGGCAAAGCTCACCATGGGGGTTCGTAAACTTGTACGGATAAGTGGATGCTTGGAATCGCAAAGCTTATCTGAGAAGTTTGACTCATCCTAAACACCATTTGCACTACAAATTTTGGCATAAGATTACGACAGGGGTATTGCAACGTAAATGTGTCGTATGTACGACATATATACGATAATTTTTGTGTGTGTCGCACAAACTGCCGTTGCAAGATGTGTGCGACAGACATACGTTACAAATGTGCAACAGCTATACGACAGTGGTGCGTCAAAAGCAAAAAGCGTCGCACAGCTGTCGTACATATCTTACGACACCAATGCAACGTACATACGTCAGTCACATTACGTCTGTCGTACATCTATATGCGACGAATGTAAGACACCACTGCAAATAAAATATATATAAATATAATATTCATATTCTTCAAATATAATAATATATATATATATATAATAATATATATATAAAAAAATTAACAAATAATGTTATTTTATAATAAAATGACAGAATATATAAAAACATTTTGCAAATAAAATTTACATTAGAACTATTTTACAACCTGCAGGTAATAAATTTTACATAGAGTACACAACATTTGAACAACTCGATAACAGTGGAAGTAATTCAACAAACCATCCAAAAAAAACTTCCACAAGTTCCCAAAACTACCAAAAAAAAGTTTTGACAGTAGAAGCAGAACTCTAATCAGAATCTTCATCTGAGCTCACCTCGTCATCATCAAGTGATCCGCTGGGTGTGGTACTCTTGCCATGCTGAAGATAATGTAGTTGTTGCGCCTGTTCCGCAACCACAGCACGGAGATCTTCAAACTGATGTGCCATTTGAGTAACTAAAGCGATGGTGTCCTGAGAGAGTCCGAAGCTCTGAGATGTACTCTGGGAAGTCACATTCTCTTGACTAGAAATCGACTGAAACCGAGAACCAGGAACCATAGTTGCTGCATGACCAACCACGAATGGCAGACCAGTCCTCTGAGAGTATCCGAGAATTGGTGCTGACGCCTCAAGATCCTCGGCTTCTGTTATGGCCTGGCCATTTTCCTGTAGCGCTCTAAGGGCAGCCTCGAGTTGTGCCTGAACCAAAAATAACAGGGAGTTAGCAGCAACATGAATGTTAAAGTACCTATACATAAATGTTAGTACAATATGTTTAAGACCAATTAATGTTTAAGAACCAAAAAATAGACGATTATAAATAAAACTGATACATGAATTGATATGTTTAAGAATATGTGAAAAGTACTACGAAATACCTCTATCTCAGCACCATTAATGTCAAAGTACGTCCCATCTTTCCCAACCTTCAGACGTTTGTACATATCAAGACAATTAGGAAACCTCTTCAAAATTATTTCCTGTGCCAAATCAAGTAGTCAAAGAAGAATAAAACAAGTAGTGAAAGAAGAATAAAACAAATATATTATTACATAACAAAACATTACATAAGAGAAATCTCAGCACCATTGATGCCAAAACAGAAAAATGTATGTATGTTTTTTGAACAAAGGCCCATTGGAATTAAGAGAAGAACATATCTGTATACAAAAAGAGAATCCAGATAGGTACAAGTGTCACGAAACCAGATGCCAAACTGAATCTACTCCTCACTACAGATCCAACCCCAACAAAGCGACTTGGTAATCATAATAATAATAATAAAGGTTAAGAAACCCAGCAGTATCAGTAACTGGCACTTATAGACACTGCAGCTGATGATGAATGACTATGAAGCCAAACATCATCACAAAACAACTTGAAACCAAACTAAGATCTAAGATCAGTAGATCATCATAACAAAAACACTTGAAACGCACAACTGAAAAAAAACAGGCTTCAATCAGATTGAAAGCTTCAACGGCCTCCAGCACTGGTAAAGTCACGGCAAAATGTATATGTTATTTAAGGTCCTCATCTTCATTTAAGCGAATAGCGAAAATATTTGTTTTGGTCACACAATAATAAAAACTAACCAATTTTCTCCGGTGTACAAAGGGTGGATAACGGCTGCCTCGATGTCTACACGGATTATCATTCTTGCCCCTTCGATTCTTTTTGTTTTGGTCAGACATAACCTTCAATTTTGCATTAGTCCTGAAAATCTGAATTGCTCTTTCCGTGGCATCTGGATGGGAGAAAATTGGACCCTCAGTACTCCTCCCCGTCCTCAGGTTGCACCATCCTTCTCGCAAAATCTTCCCACATTTTTTGATGAAGATCCTATATATCAGAGGTGTATGCTGAGGCTTCCATCTGGCGATCCTCTATACATTGAGGAACACATAGTCAAATAATAGTTGTTGTAAGTTTGAAGTAGAAAAAAAAAATTAAAGACATTAACAAAAAACATTTTCATACCTGGAACTCACAAAACCACCTTTCTCTACCTGACTGAGGGACTGTCTTTATTGTAGTCCATCCGACCTCGAACTTCTTCCCAATGCACTTCAATCCGATGTCAAATACAATATCATGAGGATCAAAGCTTCAAAATCAGAATTAAGACAAACAGTTAAGAAACCACTAAGAACTGTTGGATACATGTAAGCTGTTCACATTTTGGTTGACTTTAACTTACTTGTCATTACTCACGGGCGTGATGAATACCCGAGTGTCATCACCCTGTGCATTCGATGACTCACCTTGAACATACTCGGAACGAGGACTCTCCGAATATGGCTGTGACCTTGCTGGTGTGTGCTGAGACAAGTCCGGTGACTGAATGGGCTGAGACCTCGCTGGTGTGTGCTGAGACGAGACCGGTGACTGAATGGGCGAAGGTCTCGCATATCGCTCAACTGTAACCCGCTCTTGTGTGTGGGCAAGAGAGTCTACAACAGAAGATCCATCCATCCCAAACATCTGGTGAAAAAACGCATCTGCTGCTTCGGTGTCAAATGCAGTGTAAGAGGATCCATGATGAAGTTCGGGCACTGGTGAAGATGACACAGGAACGATCGGCGAAGGAGGTGATAAGATGTTTGGGGCGGGATCTACTTGAGGAGACTGAGTGGTGGACTGTGATACACGGGGTCGTCTGACCTGATGTCCAAATGTGACACGTGGTGGATGAATTGTTGGACGTGCAGGAGCTGCTGCAGGAGATCCTTGAGTAGCTGTTATAGCATGATTTGTTTGAGGTGCATGAGCTGCTGCAGGAGGTACTTGAGGAGCTGTTGTAGGCTGTATGGTTGGAGGTGCAGTAGGTACATCAGAATTCGTGGGCAATGGATAAATAAATGTAGGCTGGCGTATTGGTGGAATGTTAACAGAAGGAGATGGTGTGGCTGAGGTGTTCATAGGCACTGTCATCTGTGACGTAGCGGCAAGGCTCCTAGCTAAAGCACCATACGGGCGTCGCTGAAGACCCCTAGACATGTCGATAAATCCGTCGCTGGATACGGGTCTGCCTCCAATACCAGAACCTTCATTAGTATTATCAGGATTGCGAGGAGGATCCATCTACATTAATGGACAAAAACAATAAAATGTCTGGAAGTTAGCATAAATGAAATAGGAACATTAAAAATACTAAAACAGATAGAAGGCAATGTACTAAAAAAAGAATCAACTTTGTCAACCGACATACACAAAAAAAGGTAAAGTACCAAAAACAAAAACAACAAACAAACATCTGGATGGACTCTACAAACAAGACGACATAAACAACACAAGAAAATGTAAATTACTAAAACAATCAACGGTAAAGTAGAGTACTATAAACAACAAAAACAACACAAATAGGTTATAGCAAACAATCTAGCTCATATTAAACAACACAGCATATATGAACAACAAGACAAACAAGTTTACCTTTAATCGAAACCGACCGTTTGAGATTTGGAAACACGTATACCCAAATCTAACTTACCTGCAAGCGTTACAAGGTGTCAATCGGAGACAGCCGATGGCCGGATGTGGACCAGGTTTTTGAAAGAGAACTCGTCGCAGGGGACCTCTATGTCGCTTAGGGTTTTGAGAGAGAAAGACAAACGACGGCTTCTAATTGTACAAGTACAAGTAAATGCAATTTAATTGAAATTTGAATTGCATTTACAACGCCATTCCTCTCTACCGTTTCATTTTGTACCATTAATTTTTGCAACTTAATTTTGTAAATAAGACAATCAGAAGACTAAATATAATGGTTACTTCATCTCAGTCTCATTTAGTTGAACACAATTCCAAATATGAGTTACATTCAGCCAATTTCATCTTGATCAAACTCCTCGCTAGCAGAATCACAGGGAACGTCGTTTTCATCTTCAGGATTATATACGTTGACTTCATTATCAGCCAACTCTTCAAATGCACTGAACATGTTTACAATTGGTATTTGAGAATTTTGCTCCACATCTTCTTGGAATGCCAGGTCAGCCACATCTAGATCAATTGCGTTGGTTGGCTTCACCCGACAAACTGCTACCCAACCCTGAGTAGTCCTATTTGGTTGACCAGGGAAGTCTGTAAAATATACTTGGTCAGCTTGTTGTGCTAGAATGAATGGATCGTACGCCTGATAAATCCTCGTTGTGTTCACCTCTACAATGCCATTTGCTGGCATTGATACGACATATCTGGGGTCAAACCAACGACATTTGAACAACACTACTTTCATGCGGCGATTTCCCTTCCATTTCATGTGTATGATTTCTTCGATTACTCCGTAAAAGTGGTCACCTTCTGTTCCCTTTACATGAACTTGACAATGTTTTTTTGGTCTGCCTAGACTATGCTGTTCGGTATGGAACTTGTAATTGTTTACCTTATATGTAGAAGTACATGCTACTCGCTGATCAAAACCCTCGGACAGCTGATGGATCCACTCCATAAGTTCTGAGTGTTCACCTAAATTCCAAATCTGTGGAATCATAGCAAAAACATTAGCCATAAGTGTAAAGTTGAAATTTAGGCTGCATTTTATTAATGTCACCGACTTACATGGTTTTGAAGCCAAGAAGGCAATTTGGTGAGTGTTTCCTTGTATATTTGATCATCGCTAAAATCTGGATGATTGTAACGAAGCTCGGTGTCAAATAGAGCCAAATATGTATCCAACTCTGGCGTGTTAGTCAAAATATAATGTGTTGCTTTGAAAAACTCAGAATCATTTAGTCTTCTTTTACCAATTATCTTCCCTCCACGCCCCGGATAATTGTAAATTGAAATTGCTCCTTCCTCTTCGACTCCTACCAACACCTCATTTCTTTTAAGACGTCGAGCCTTGGTTTCAAATTCAGGCCCCAAGTAATCGCTGCCGAGAAAAGTTATCTCAAGTTGTAAATATGCGCTTAAAATGCTAGCTTCCACTCTACTTCTGCTACCAGCACTATTTTTCAGACGGTAAATGAACCTTTCAAATGGATACATCCACCGATAATGGACGGGACCCCCAAGCAACACCTCATCGGCTACATGAATCGGCAAATGCTCCATTGAGTCAAAGAAAGAAGGTGGAAAAATAGTCTCTAACTTGCATATTGTCTCGATAATGTTGCGTTTCCAGATAGACATGCGGTCGATATCTAATGAAGAACCACAAATGTCGCGAAAAAATGTACACAATTCCGAGATTGGACCCCATATATTTCCTGGAAGTAGACCTCTAAAAGCGATGCCCATCAATCTCTCAAGAAATACATGAGCGTCATGACTTTTGTATCCCGTTAGTTTTCTTTCTTTCAAATTAACGTAACCTCCAAGTCTGGAAGCAAAACCATCGGGAAAACCGAGTCGAGTAATCCATTGCAATACAAGTACTTGTTCATTGGCATCGAGTGTGTACTTTGCTTTGTTTGCAACCATTCGTCCTCGATTCATTCGAAGCTGCAACTCAGGTCTGTTACAGTACAATGCTATGTCATTTCGACAGTTGATGCCATTGTCTTTTGTCTTTCCTTTGACGTTCATTACCGTGTTGTAAATATTTTCGAAGACATTCTTCTCAATGTGCATCACATCTAGGTTGTGTCGCAACTTCACATTCACCCAGTAAGGCAAAACCCAGAATATTGATTTCTTAGTCCAATTGTGAGTCACCCCGAAGCCATCAAGTGAATCGTTCAGTCCCTGCTCCCAAATATAAGGGAAATCACGAACTCTGTTGTAAGTCTCATGGCCATCTCGAAAAGGAATTGGGTTTTCGAATTCTCTACGGTCTTTTAAGAAACTCCTTGTATTATTACGGTAAGCATGGTGTCTGGGAAGAAACCTTCTATGACAATCAAAATAACAAATCTTACGTCCGTGCTGAAGGTAAAAGGTCTTAGTGTCCTCCATGCAGTACGGACAACCAAGTTTCCCCTGGGTTGACCATCCAGATAGCATTCCATACGCCGGAAAATCAGAAATAGTCCACATTAGTGCTGCTCGCAAATTAAAATTTTGCCGCCTGCTCGAATCAAAGGTATCTACACCAACATTCCAAAGGAGATTTAAGTCGTCAATCAAAGGCCTCAGGTACATGTCAATTCTTTTCTTTGGATTAGTAGGGCCTGGAATAAGGATGGTCAACCACATAAATCTCGGTTTCATGCACATCCACGGTGGCAGATTATATGGTGTCACCATTACAGGCCAACAGGAATACGACTGTCCGGATGTTCTGAATGGACTAAATCCATCTGAACACAAACCCAGCCGAACGTTACGAGTTTCTGCTGCAAAATCAGGATAACAACGATCGAAATGTTTCCAAGATTCTCCGTCGGACGGATGAACCATCTTGTTACTGTCATCCCGTCTGGACGCATGCCAAGACATGTGTTCAGCTGTGCTCGACATCATAAATAACCTCTGTAGTCTTGGTATTATGTTCAAGTAAAACATAGATAATTTGGCAACCCGGACGTAGTTATTTGAGCTGGACGCTCTACTAGGTGTGTGGTATCTCGATTCATCGCAAAATGGACAAACTGTCAAGCTCTCGAACTCAGCATAATATATCATGCACCCATTTTCACATACATCTATCCTCGTGTAACCCATGTCCAAGTCCTTGACAAATTTCTTCGACTGACTGAACGATTTTGGTAGTCGGTTGTTAGAATCTGCTAAACTCTGGATGATTTGGCATATGGAATTGTATGCAGCTTCTGATAAATTGTAATCTGTTTTTGTCTGCAGTAATTTCATATGCATCGATAATTCTGTCTCAGTAGTACAACCTTCATACGCCGGATCGCAGCTGGACTTAAATAGGTTGTAGAATTTCCTGGCTATTTCATTTGGTTCATGTGGCAAGGTAGACGCATTATTTGGAACATCCCAAGATGGACCAGCAACATCCGCAATCATGTTCTGGAACTGACTATCGACTGTTTCTTGATCAATCACCGGACTAATAAGTAAGTCTACATATGCCGAATACTGATGGTCGACACTCACATTTTGTGGAATTTGGTCAAATTGTGAAGTCTGGCTGTATTCGACATGAGCAAGATCTTCGCCGTGATATGTCCAGTTATAGTAATTTGCCGTGAAACCACTATTGTATAAATGAGTTTCAACTACACCAACTTCGTGATGTTTTTTGTTTTTGCACTTCCTACAAGGGCAGCGAATTCTGTTACCACCGGAATATCCGCATCTTGAAATAGCCAGTTGTATAAACTCCCGAACCCCAAGCAAGAAACTTTCATTACAATAAGACTTTTCCGGAACACACCGATTGTACATCCATGATCTTTCTTGGATCAATGTTTCCATTTTGTATATCTGAAACAAATTAACATCCGAAACAAATTAACAAATCAACATCGACAAATTAACAAATTCATTAAACTAACAAGTAAAACATAATATTTAAACTTACCCGATTAGAACATCATTACGAGAAGAACAGTGGGATCATCAAGCTAGATGAGGATGATGAACAGATTGGAGGATGTCAAACAAATTAAGGCAGCTTAATAAGCTTGAAGGATGTCATTTTTGGGTTGCAGAGGATGATGAACAGATTGGATACGATTGTGGAGGTTGGGAAAGAAGGTGAAATAATATCGGAGGAGTGTCGGTAGGCACTGTTAGTGATAAAGGCATCGTACATGCGTCGTAGTGTTTTTACTGTTATACGACGCATATACGACACATATTTTTGGTGTGACGTAAAGGCGCCGTAGATTCGTCGTTAATGTGTCGTATAGAAAAAGACAAAACCTTTAAAGTGTCGTATAACCGTGTCAAATGTGTCGCACATTTCGTACGACACTATACCTCGTCGTACCTAAATGTGTCGTAATCTTATGCCAAAATTTGTAGTGTTGGTTGATCGGGAATGATTGATCAAATGGATGCACATAGGCTAATATAACCGGGAATGGAGTATTAGTCTAAATAGAATAAGTGTTCTACGTCCTTGGAATAGGCTAGACAGTGTACGCAAATCGAGTGCTTGGAATGGCCTTGATACACCGTTTGAATACTTAGGAGAGTCACTAAAGGTCAATAATAAACAGGATATAATACAAGTCCCCTGAAACCGAACATTTCTCTTAATCATTAAAATAGTAATTCACTTTCCAGTATTAAAATCAACCAACCAACCAATCAATCAATCAAAATAGCTGGTAGCTTTAAAAACAACCAACCGACCTTAAACACGCTCCCACGCTGCGTAATCCCCCCGAAGAACAATTATTCCCCTAGTTCCCTTGGGTTCGACCCCTACTTACCAAGTACTACCCAGTAGTATAGTTGCGAGTAGCGGACTATTATAAATTTATTTGCACAATCGCTTTGACGACAAGCGGTTCTGTCAAATTGGCACCGTTTCCGGGGAACTAGTCATCGGATAACTGTTCTTTGAATCGTTACGCGCTTCGAAACAACCATGTCTCGCGAAGAAAGTCACCATGACTATCAAGATGACGATGAGGAGATTTTTCCGCTATCTTACCAACTTGAATTCCGCGAGAAGATCATTAACATCAAGCAATCCCGGGATGAAACATTGGACGAGTACTTATCGTACTTCGACTCCATTGTAGCAAGCTGCCCACACCATGGATTCACAAACGTATTCCTTCTTCAATGGTTTCTTGGCGGAATGCTACCGCATGAGCGGAAAAGGCTCAGTGATTCAGTGGGAGGCTCATTCATGAGGTTGACCATAACTAAAATCTGGGACGCCATAGATAATTTGGCAGGAAGAACAAAACAAGGGCCGATACGCCTAACTGATAATAAAGTACCAACGGTGAAAAAGGACTCATTACAAAACAAGCCCGACACTACACCCATTGCAAGCTTGCCCACAGTAAACCCGGAAAAAGACATCAGAACAAGGGCAGTAATAAACGTGGAGGCGGCCCTAAAGGAGCCTACATTGGAGCCCACCAAGCCAACAAAGGATGAGGACTCTCGGATGGCCGAAGAAGAACTGCCCAAACCAGGCCCGGTCCTTGCGCTCGGAGTACCTGAGGTAGACCCGGTCATCATTACCAACCTATCCGTGAAAGACCCGGCCCTTGTGGTGGAAGCCCCCCAGCTTGTCCCCTCAGTTTGTATACGGATTGCAGCCCCTGAAGATGAAGTAATCAATGGTAAGGTGCAAGGCGAGATGGAGGCGGGACAAGGGCAAGAAAAGTCAACCATGGAGCACTCTCTCACCACGAGCCAACCAAACAGCCCTGGAAACTCACTCATGCTGAAACAGCCATTCACCTCTGCCGTAAAGAAGAGGGCTATCGAAGAGCACAACCAGGATGCCAACCGTTCAAACAAGAAACAAAGAAATGGCCCGATGGAATGGAAGCCCGGATGGAGAAACAAGAAAGCCCGACTTAAAAGACCAGCGACTGTAGTAAAAGGTCCCTCACCTTCTCGAAAGAATCGGAAGAAGCGGAAGAATAGGAAGACAAAACCACCAGAACAATGGAGTCCTGACCCGAACACAACATCCGGCAACAAGTCAGGAAGAAGCAACACTGGAACGGTGGCGAAGTTTGACCTCAGCCACCCATGGGACCCAAACCAATGAACCACAAACGAGGTATCGTCGAGCCAACGACGTTAAACAAGTGCACTGGTCGGGAGGTAACCCGACACTATCTTACTTTTCCGCACTTTAATTTCTGTCATTTAAATTCAGTATTTAGTTTTAAGCTTGCATGACTTTTGAACTAAGGCACGCCTTCGTTCAAAAGTGGGGGGTGAGAGCCACCTGTGTACATAAATAACATGCAGCTGTTTTTTCTTTTTTAATAAGTACCTTTTTGAAAATATGAACTTAAGAATGTGAAAAAGATAAATCATAAATCATGCATTAACCTTGTGAAAATTCAACTGTTTAAAAACTTAGAATGTAACTTTCCATTTGTCCTTTGTGCTGAGATAACTAGGGATGTGGAGTTGATATAAACTGCCCTAGAGAGGCTTGGAAAGCAATCAAAGGATCAGATCAAACTATATGGTTTTCGAAGTCAGTGGAGGCTGCACTTCGGGTTTTCAGTGAATAATTGAAGTCAACTCCGCCAAGAAGCATCTATGCAAATGCGAGGACGGGAATCAGACCGTCCTCTCTCTAGTCAAAATAGCCGAGAAAATAGATGGGCGACCCTCATCTTGACCCGTGCAAAACGACAAAGACGAGAGGAGCGGGGAGGTATTTCCATAGGCTTGCGGGCGATGATTGGACCTCCCAAAAAGGCTCGAGAAAATGGACTAGCAATCACAAAAAGACGAAAAGCTCAATGAAGCAAATCAAAAGAGGCCAAAGGCCCAAAATTGTGAAGGTTTTAACCGAGAAAAAGTGAAGCATTCAAAAAAGTCAAATCAAAGGCCAAAGGCCGATTCACTACAACAAAAAAGCAGTCCCTCGCCAAAGAAGAAAATCAAAAAGGCTCAACTCACTGAAACCCGAATCGAATCACGTGCTAGAGAAAGCTACCAGAAAACCATATAGTAAGAGACGATCCCGAGGTTGCAGTCCAGGAGCCTAAAAAGGGCTATCTCCCGAGACATCCAATATAATTTGCATCTCAGCACGGAGGTACAAGTATTAAGTTTCTTCTATTTATTTACGCAGTTTAATTTGGTAATAAGTAAGCAATGCATGAATTAGGATAGATCGAGTACCACAGTCTAATTTTCATATTCCAAAGCCAAAATTAGAACTTACGCCCTTTAATAGCATTGTTCGGGACGAACAACTAAAAGTGGGGGGTAATCTGATGGACCAAAGTTATACGAGTCAGAAACACAGTAAAACCCCCTTAATTAGACTGTTTGTCTATCTAACGTCTACGTGTTAGTCTCGATATATTTTCACAGGGCATTTTAGAGACTGAAGTGAAAACACGCTAAGGAGAGGATTTTAAGCTGAAAAGATAACAAGAGTCAATCCAAGGTCAAGATCATATGCCGACTGAAGAGATATCAAGGATCCTGACGTTGAATTGACCATAACAAATTAATCAGAGGAATCAGGAGTGGAGTCAAGACAGACCGGGGAAGGAACACATTGACAGTTTTGTGAAAAGACTGCACAAAACTGTACAAACTCACACATTGGGCAAGGATGACCGGCCACCACTCAAGGAGGTGGCCAAGGGAGGAGCTCCTCCCCCTTGGGCCACCGGCAACCGGCGGCTATGGGAGGAGGGACCGGCGGCTTTACTATTCCGCCACTTGTCACCTCCTCCTCCTCCTCTCTTCTCCTCCCTTGGATCAAATGCACATGTCCACCATCTCCACCACCCATCTCCTCCCATTTTGGCTATAAATACAAGCCTCCTCCTCCTCATTTCAACACACCTCAACTCAAATTCACTTCTCTCTCTAGAAGTTGTAATATTTGTAATGTTGTAATTTTGCTTTGGAAATAAAGGAAAGCTCCCTTGGCGCTTCAACGGTTGTAAGTTTCTCTTAGTATTTATTTATTTAACTGTTGTCTTTAATTTCCTTAGTATAATGTTTAGCGCGATGAATAGTAGCTAAACTAGTAGTTCGGTCTAAGGGGCGCACTTGTATTATAAAATGTTTTAAGACTATTAAACTTAGTATCTAGTCTAAGTATTCAAAACTTATTCTATGCGTGCCATATATTAAGTCAGAACGTCCATGGTTGAGGGGACGCTTGGAATGGCAAAGCTCACCATGGGGGTTCGTAAACTTGTACGGATAAGTGGATGCTTGGAATGGCAAAGCTTATCTGAGAAGTTTGACTCATCCTAAACACCATTTGGTTGATCGGGAATGATTGATCAAATGGATGCACATAGGCTAATATAACCGGGAATGGAGTATTAGTCTAAATAGAATAAGTGTTCTACTTCCTTGGAATAGGCTAGACAGTGTACGCAAATCGAGTGCTTGGAATGGCCTTGATACACCGTTTGAATACTTAGGAGAGTCACTAAAGGTCAATGATAAACAGGATATAATACAAGTCCCCTGAAACCGAACATTTCTCTTAATCATTAAAATAGTAATTCACTTTCCAGTATTAAAATCAACCAACCAACCAATCAATCAATCAAAATAGCTGGTAGCTTTAAAACCAACCAACCGACCTTAAACACGCTCCCACGCTGCGTAATCCCCCCGAAGAACAATTATTCCCCTAGTTCCCGTGGGTTCGACCCCTACTTACCAAGTACTACCCAGTAGTATAGTTGCGAGTAGCGGACTATTATAAATTTATTTGCACAATCGCTTTGACGACAAGCGGTTCTGTCACCGGGATATGCAACTATTGCAATTTGGAGATGCCGGCCCATTCTAAAAAAATGGGACAAGAGGGTTGCTCAATCACTTGATAAAATGTGTAGGTTGCTCTCTTTATGAAGGAGATGGAGCTAAATCTACTCAACCAAGCTTGACTAATGTGACCATGGGTGGAGCTTTAGTCCCACATGTTTTTAATCAAAAGAAATGTGAGTTGTTGATGGTGGAGTTCGTCATAAGAGATGAGCAACCATTTAGGGCGGTTGAAGGAGCTAGTTTTGTGAACTTACTTCATGGGCTTCAACCTAGGTTTAAGATCCCTGATAGAAAAAAGGTTGCTCGTGGAGTTTAAGACTTGTACATGCTTGAGAAGGGCAAAATAAAGTCGGTTATATGTGATAAGAGGGTAAGTATCACAACGGATACTTGGACATCTATCCAAAACATCAACTATATGGTGATCACCGCCCATTTTGTAGTTGATTCTTGGAACTTGCATAAGAGGATCATCAACTTCACTAAAATCACAAGTCACAAAGGTGAAGACATGGGCATGTGCCTTGAGCGTTGTCTACGTGATTGGGGAGTTGAGAAAGTGTTTAGCATTACCGTTGATAATGCTTCGGCAAATGAAGGGGCGGTTGCACATATGAAGAAGAAGCTTGAAAGACAAGGAAATCTAGTACTTAGTGGGGAGTACTTGCATTTGAGATGTGCTTGTCGCATCCTCAATCTAATTGTGAAGGATGGATTGGGTGAACTAAAGAAGGCAATTGAGGGTATTCGGAATTGTGCCAAGTACATTCACTCTTCATCGGCAAGGTTAGATGCATTTAGAAATGTAGCTATCTTGGAGAATATGGATAGCATGTCAAACATTCCCATGGACGTGCCTACAAGATGGAATTCAACTTATAAAATGCTTGAAGGTGCATTCAAGTATAAGGTGGTGTTCAGTAGGATGAATGATGATGATGTGAATTTTCGAGCTTACTTTAATGAAGAGGTTAAGAAGGATGGGGTGTTTGTCAAAAGGATGGGGCCACCAATGGAGGAAGATTGGTTGGATGCACAAGCTTTTACTCTTTTTCTTAAGAGGTTTTATGATTCTACCATAAAGCTTAGTGCAAGTAAAACTCCTACTTCAAATTTGATATTCAATGAAATGGTGGCATTGCAACAACTTATTGAGAAGAAGATGCGTGATTGGAGTAATCCCATTTTGATGAAGGTGGCTCGATCAATGAAGACAAAGTTTGACAAGTATTGGGGACAAAGCAATGGAGGAGGAAATGGCCATAAAATAAACTTGATCGTGTTTATTGCCAATGTACTTGACCCAAGATTCAAACTTTCAATGCTTGAGATGACTTTGTCTAGTCTTGGTCAATCAAGGACCGAAGTTGAAGGTGTTATTAGCATGGTGAAAGCAAGCTTGCAAGATTTACATAAAGCCTACAAAGGAGGTGTTCCCGATACTACCCAACCTTTTGGCAGTGTGGCCATCATTGATGATGATGATGATTGTGCTAATGATTTGTTGAGACAACTTGATAGGCAAAGGCATGCTATGCAAACCGATGAGATAACTAATGACTTGGATTCTTACTTTGCGGATGCTCCCAAGGCCGCTTTGAACAAAGAGTTCAACCTAATGGAATGGTGGAAGGTAAATCAATTTAAATATCCAATCGTGGCAAAGATTGCAAAGGATATCTTTGCAATACCATCTTCCACCGTTGCTAGTGAGGCGTCATTTAGCTTGGGCAAGAGGGTTGTTGATCCGTTTAGAGCTTCTTTGACTCCACTCATGGTTGAGGCACTAGTTTGCACTAGTGATTTGCTTAGGGCTGAAGAATTTGATTTTTACAAGGAGCCAACGGATGAGGATTTCGAAATGTACAAGGAACTTGAAGAAATTGAAATAAGTAAGTATGCATTACTAATGGGGTTTTTATAAGAATTTTTATATATGTTAGTTCTTATTCATTTTAATTTTTATGTTTCTAAATTTTACTAATGTTTTCCATTTTTTGTAGATGTGAACTATATTCAATTGCCTACATTTCCTCCTACACATGTGATTTTTTGTAGAGGTCGAGGTAGAGGCAGAGGTGTTATTAGAGGTGCTAGCAAATGAGCTCGGCAGGCCAGGTTGGGATCATTAGTATGCAACTTGAGCCTATCATTTTGTGTTCATTTCAATGTTCAAAATTTTAACTTTTTGAGCCTATCATTTTGTGTAACTGAGTTCTCTTTTCTGATTTCAGTATGTACCTTGCTTGGAGGACCAAATTATTGGGATAGTCGTGCACACAAACTTATGTAAGAACTTGTGGTTTTATTTTAGTCAAGGCTATTCTGATCCAAGTCAAGTTAGGCACTATATATTCTGCTGTTGGGTTTTTGAATGGAAGTTTTCTGATTGTAAAGACTCACCCATGATCTTGATTTATAAATACTGGACTAAAGACTAATCATGCTTGTTGTGTTGTTACCAAATCGGTAACAACAAATCCTTTTGAATGAATCTTGTTTTTATGTTTGTAGCACAATACTTGTCAGTTTATGTCTAGCAAGTTGTGATTAGTATATTGACTATATTCTATATTGTATTTGTATATGTGGTTTTATCTCTATGCTAATGTTTTGCGTGGTAATTTGTCAGGATTGCAGCACTGAATTTCGAGTCATGAAGATCTATGTTTTCTTCCCTACATTCTGAAACTCGCAGTTCATAGTTCGACCTAAATACGATGTCTTCCCAAACCTTTTGTTCCATTGTAATGCTTTTTGTTTGTATCCATTTTCAGGGTACTGTTTTTAAGTTTGTTGTCGTATTTATAAGAACAAACAACAAACTTTGTTTTTGTATCCTTTTTCAGGGTACTGTCTTTAAGTTAACAGGTTACAGGGTACTAAAAAGTGAAAACCTTAGAAAAAAACACAAAACCGACGAATCGGTTTACCGAAAAGTTGGTTTACCGACAAGTCAGTTCGATTTTCGGTTTTGATTTCCAATAAACCGACTAATCGGTTCGGTTTCGTTTTTGTCGGTTAGGTTCGGTTTTTTAACCGAACCCAGCCTAGTTTACTGTGATAATAGCTTGGTTGGGGGAGATGATGGTTTGAAATAATCAATGATGATGTGATTATTTTAGTTTCCTGGTTAGAAAGAATCACATCACTTGTGATTATTTCAGTTTTTTGGTTTGAAGTATTCACTAAGTGTTCGTGTTGATGGTGAACACTTTATATTATATTGTTGGCCTGTTATATAATTGTTTACTAAATTATATTCTAAGTATTTGTTGTGCAAGTTAAGTTGTTATTGAAAGTTTGCATATTGTGACGTGTTTATTTTTATACATTTTTTTTTATGATTTTGATTTTCTAGAAAGCAGATCTCTGCACTGATATAATTGTTGGAGTCAGTGGATTAATAGGAGGTATATTTGAATTCAAGGTTTTGAAAATTAATGATTCACTACAAATTTTTGGATTTTTTTCGTCCAGAAATTCCGTCACAAAAACGTCGACAGACACGGTGACGGAAAATAATACGTTGCAATACCGTCAAATTTTCGACAACAAAATTTGGAATATTTAAATTCATCGTAATTCCGGCATATTTCCGTCACCACATATTCCGTCGCGAATAGTTTTGTTGTTATCGTTTGTAAACAAATATTTAATACTTTCATTTTTCCGTCACTGTGCCATCATTATACCGTAAGTGAAATATAATACAAATTTAATTTAATGAGCTTCCGTCAAATTTCCTCCTCTATTCCGTCACCCGACTTTAGACAGCGCTTGTAGCCAAACGTTGTCTAGAGTCGACTTCAGACAGCGCTTATAACCAAATGATGTCTAAAGTCAACTTTAGACAGCGCCTGTAGCCAAACGCTATCTAAAGAGGACTGATTATGGCGGAATAATGACGGAATTTTGATGGGAAAATGTTATTTATTTTGAGCGGAATTATGGACGTTTGGAAAAGAATTAATATTTTAAAAATTAACTAACGATATATTGACGGATTAATGACGGTATTTTAAAGCTGAGTATGGTGGAATAATGACGGAATTTTGATGGAAATTGTTATTTATTTTGAGGGGGATTTCGGACGTTTGGAAAAAAATCAATAATTTTTAAAATTAACTAACGGTATATTGGCGGATTAATAACGGTATTTTAAAGTTGATTATGGTGGAATAATGATGGAATTTTGATGGAATAATTATATAATTTTGCAAAAATAGACCATTAGACAGCGCTTCTGTTGTAAGCGTTGGCTAAAGTGGAACATTAGACAGCGTTTGGCAAGAAGCGTTGTCTAAAGTAACTTTAGACAGCGCTTGTAACCAAACGTTGTCTAATGTTCCACTTTAGACAACGCTGCACTTGTTTCCAAACGCTGTCTTAATTGATTATTAGACAGCGCTTATTTTCAAACGCCGTCTAAAATCCAATTTTACGCTACGCTTATTGCTTAAGCGCTGTTTATTTTAATGAAATTCATTATTTTAGGGGTTTTACTTATGTTCAAGCGGCCGATCTCCTCCTCTCTCTTCGTTCAGTTTTCTCGTCACATCTATTGCACCGGTCGAGATTTGAGGACGTTCGAAGGAGGATTTGGGGATGTTCCCAACGAAGTTATTGTGCAGCGGTCGAATCTACACCACAATCGACAACAGCCGCTTTCCCCTTCACCATTCCGACTATCGTTTTTACCTAGATCTGAAATGCATATGATTGATGTTTCTCGTATCTTCGAAACACAGATCTGAAATGCATCCGATACAATGATTAGATTTCGCGGAGGAGACACGGCCGGAGGAGATGCGGCTGTTGGTTGTTCCTCCAAGTCTCCGTTAGACTTGTATGAAAATCGCATCTGTTTGTGTTCAGGGACCGAGGCCGTAGCTGATCAAGTTACCGAGGAGGTCCGGGAGCGTGGCAAGGTGCTGAGAGTTGGAGTTGTTTGTGGAGGTCTGTCAGCTGAACGAAGAATTTCATTTAAATCTGCTCGGTCGGTTATTGATCACATTCAGGTGCCTACCTTAGCCATTAGCTGACCTACTCATTTTTATAACTGATTAGCTTTCTTGCAACAGGGCAATGGAGGTACCGCTAGAAGCAGAGTTACTGTTTCTCTCATCCATCAGAAAATCTTATAACACATAGCTGGAGTTTTGTATTTGTGCCTCAGGTAAAACCTTCCTTTCCTTTTATATACTTCCAGAGGAGCCGGTATAGAAACTGTTATGCACATTTTAATTCGTACATCTGATTATCGAATGATCTTAAGCAGGAAAGGCATGATTGCCACAATGCTCTCTTAGTCCAACTAATAAAAGGTATAACTAACACTAGGGAGTTATGTGCTTGGTGGGTGTAGGTGTAGATAGAGGTACAAACTACAAAATCTTCATGAGAAGTAAATGGTGAGTAAGCGAGTCCAAAACGCTGCCTTGGATTTACTTCTTGTAAGTTTGTGGAAGGAAGTGATATGTTGAGTTTGGAGAAGATGTGCTCCTTTTCTGTGGGGTATTTGCCTCGTGTAAAAATAAGTAGTTATTTTCGCACTTGGTGCCGAGAAGAAGTAACAATGTGCATCCCCACTTAAAGGGTTGCTGATATGTTTCTTTTATATGGATTGTCTGCATCTGGCTTGGTTGGAAATGGCATGGTTTTATACACAAAACGGTGTACCTGATATCTATTTGTTTGATTTATCCTTTGTTTGTTTGATTAATCATTTGGAACTCTCCAAAATCAACCCAACTGCAACATCTGTGTTTGTGTCCTCTCGAGTCTCGAAAGGCATCGGGACTTGTGTACCTCATATCTATTTGTTTACCTATTGTTGCATGATATTCCTGCTTCAACTCCAACTCATTGGCTTTATTTCATTGGCTTTATTCACAGTGTCCCTTTATCAACATTCTTAATGTTGCATTTTGCTTTCATTGGCTTTATTCACTAATTACATTATTAATGTTGCATTTTGTTTTCTTTGTAGGATGTTTACGATTGGAAACCCTCCACCTCCTAGTCAAAGCTCAAATGGAAACAACCGCGGTCCGCCTATTTATAGATCGAATGAAGACAACCGGGGACGTCACCAAGGCCAGAGCGAGAACGAAGAAAACTGCAGACATTAGACATTTTAAGTTCATTTGACTATGATTTTGTATTTTATTATTATACTCGGCTTCTGTATTTTATTATCAGTACATTTATTATTAAAAAAATATGTTTTAAATATTTTATAATTATAATTAATATTAATATTAATATTTTATAAACATTAATATCGAAAATTTGAAAATTAAAATTTGAAAAAATAGAAAATAATATTGACGGAAACATTAATACGGAATTAAGACGGACTAATGGCGGAATATATTATTGATGGAACATGGACCGAAGATAGATGAAAAATATTGAAAACTGAAATCTGTTTGAATATAGACGGAAAATATTATTGACAAAATTCAGACGATATTTTGACGGAGAATCTCACCAGATACATGCCGGAATGACGACAGAATTTTATTTACCGGAAATTCGATAGAATGTCGACGAAACAATGACGGAAAAATTTTTACCGTCGGAAAGATTGCCGTCAACGTCATCGGTGACGAAAATTTAGATTTTTTTTATCACTTTCCGTCGTTTTCCTGACGTCGGAAATTTTCCATAAATTAGTAGTGATTCACATTGAGAAAATCTTGATACTCATAATTTGGTACATGTGCATTGTGTGCATCTTTCTCACTTACTTGTATGTTTTTCTCTTGTTTTGTAATAATCTTTATAATATGGTTCTAAGAAAACAATCTTTATAATAGAATTTATAAAGATGGAAGTGTTTATAGATATAAGATTTATAAGAGTGAAACTAAAAGTTCAAAATGAAACCTTGAACAAAGTTTTATATGTGTCATGACATATACAAGACGCGACATTGCATTCGCAATGGGAAATCTTGTGATTGCGTTGCAATATTGGCTAAGACATATAGTCATGAATATTATGAAAGTATCAACACTTAGGTGTGAGATATAGTGTAGAAAGAGGGCTCATTCTACACGGGAAACTTACAAGTGATTTGGTTATGGTTATACAAAATTTAAGCCAATTCACTTGACGAAGGGATTACCTAGAGACTTAGCTTCTAAGTTGGTTAAGGGGATGGATTAAGACCCAAATAATTTTCTAGTGGTGGGATACCCATTTTGTATCTAACTAGCGTTAGAACCGAATTCAATGTGGAAAGCCCACACCTAGAAAATTGATGAAGACAAATGATTACCCCAAGTGTGTGTTCATGTCCTACAAGTCATAGGTTGAAGATGAACTCTTCTTAATAGGTCATTTGAAAAAGTGCCAGTTGCAGGAGCACAGTACAACCAGGTAAATTTACCTACTAAAGAATCTACCTATATAAACGTGAAGTTTCTGGTCGCTTAATGAGATTGCGAGTTGATCTCAATACATTTATGAATGAATATGGACTCAAGGGTCATAAAGAGCCAAGTTATACTTTAAAGTTTGGGAAGTAAAACATGTTTGTTATCTTCAGGTACTCAGATGGATTGATTGGTTCAATCTTTTAAAGACATCATGATTTCCGAGTATTTGGAATGTGTAATTACACTAAGGAAATTTTTTTAATCATTTGGGACATTTTTGGGAAATAAACCCATTAGGTTGTTTAAACCTATTAGAAAATATTACCGAGATTATATGAGGAAACTCGAGAGGTATTTGCGCACCATTTGAATGTGCCGTCCTGAGAGACTCGCGATACACGACCACTTTAAGTGCGTGGCGTGCAGCGTTAAAGTTACTTGTGGGAGCGGCCATAAAGTGTGCGCATGGCGCGTGGGATCTGCAGTTTCACTGAGTGCGTAATTTATTTTATGTGAGCCGCGCGCAGGCCCTAAAATGGCATGTAGGCGCACCCATAAAATAGGCTACGGGCACGCGATATTTGAAACACATACGCGGCTTTTCTCCTGGAGTCGCACTCTCTGTTTGTATCCGATCGTTCCCTATAAATATGATGATCGTATTCCTCGTGAGACACTCACAAAAATACCGAAATACTCTCTTTGATTCCAATACCTTTAAACCTAAAGTGAGTTTGTACATCTTAAGCCAAGAGTAGAAACTACGATTATCTTATCTCACTTCGAAGTTCATCGTAATCCTAAGCTACTGATAAAGGGCAATATATCAATTTAGGAAACAGTTACGCGATTCAATCATTATTCGGCGTTGAAGAATCCTCCATTGAAGACCTTGAAGCTTTGCAAATAAGAGTACAAATGAAGCTGCAATTTAGCCTACAACAAGAGTTCTATTAGCTGTTGTTCTATTATACTAAAGGAAAAGAACCAACAATCGAAATCGATAAGGTGTCTACAAAGCTGCTGTACGACAATTTTTCCAACGCTAGGTATTCCTATTCCGGAAACTAGACTATCCAGAACTACGCAAATTTGCATAATGCTAAAGTATGAAGGTACGTACCAGAACGATCTTGAGCATCAACCAAAATTATTGAAGCAAATATGAGTGCAGTAAGCCATATGAAATCTGTCCAGCCATTGTCTGTGCAGAGCAGAAAGTTTCAGATGCTTTTAATCAACCTCAACTTAAATCTTCGATGGAATGAAATGTACTAAACTATGTGAAGCTGTCATTAAATGGACTAAAGATTTGAGAGAGATATTGAAATGTGTAACTTGTATTTATTAAACTTGACTTGAGAATAAAGTCAATGACCACAACAGCTGTCCAGATGAGCACTTCATCTGGGGAGGGGTCAAGCTGCTGCTGTACTAAAAATGCTTACGGCCATAGTTGCCTTCATGAATAAATTAATACAACCAAATTTGTATTTAATTATTTGTCAACTGGCTAATGAGCAATATGAAGAGAGTTCGTGACAGCAACATATCCAATCCAATAATCCATGATCGACTCCTGTATGAAGCTTACCAGTTGATAAAGTAAAACAACCTGAAGAGTGTGTTGTTGATGCCATGTGCGCATATGAAATTTCAAAAAGTTTGACAATTACAAGTTTGATCGGAATTTGGTTATACCGAAGGCAACCGATACCATGTATTAATGCGACTAGAATGATCAAACTCAGTCGCACAAGCAGACAACATTAAATGAAAACACATAACGATCTTCACGCACCTTGTACTTGCTCCCTGCTACTTTCTTCTCCCCGGCGGCTAGAGCTCGACTTCCAGCAGCTCCGATGCCAGAAACTCAACAAGGTAAGAGTATCCTTGCTTATTTCACCTATTTTGAGCGTGTAATTCGTAGTTATAGTCAGTAAATTTTTTATAGTTATCCACCTAACTTCGATTCCCTTGGAAATTTTGAGTTTATTGTGCTCATTTCTTGCTTTCTTATATGTGTAAATGCATCCGAAATTGGTGTCTCCATCAGTGGCGGATCCAGGACTGGATCGATGGGGGGGGGGGCGAACTTCAGGGCCGTCTCCAGCCATTGTGAGGCCTGAAGCGAATTTTTTTTTGCCTCTTAAACCCGTCTTTCGAAAACACATCAACTTTTTTCATGAAAATGAGGCATTTTTTTATAAAATTGGGGCATTTTTCATGAAAATGAGATCTTTTTTTTATAAAATTGGGGCCTTTTTTCATGAAAATTAGGCCTTTTTTATAAAATTAGGGCATTTTTCATGAAAATGATGCCTTTTTTTAATAAAATTTGAGACTTTTTTTATAATGAAAATAGCAATTTTATACTTATTTTTATTAATACAAAATTGCAAATTTTGGGGCCTGAAGCGGATGCGTTCGCATGCTTGTGACCATGCGAGCGCATGATTTCTTGCAGGCTGGGAGTGTGAGCGCGCAGGGCCTTACGTGCGAACGCACGAGATTTCTATGCGTCTAGTCTGAATTGTGCAAGCGCATGAAGTGGACTGTGCGAGCCAGTGTTCAAGAAAACGCTAGGCTGGAATCGGGCGGTCAGGGTCCTCAAAGGATTAATCGGGGATTAATCGACGACTAATCGGTTTCGATTTTTATATATTTTTAATATATATACATTAACATATTGATAGTACTGTATTTTGAATCATTTTGATTTTTGATATATTAACTTTAAATATGAGTATTTTATTTTAAACTTAAAATGGTTGACATGTAGTTGTATGGTTCAATTCATACGTAATGGACGATATCAAAAAAATAAAAAAAATTGTTTATATTATATTCGTTTAATTTGAATTTGAATTTAATATTTTAAAAGATATTTTAAAGAGATATGGTATGTTTCTTTCAACAAAAAAAAGAGATATGGTATGTTTGTAATGTTTTCATACTTTGAGGGTTTAAGTGTAATAACTTAAAGTTTTAATTAAATTGGTCTTCATCTTCCCGAAAAAAACCCTACCACGCCGCATCACCATGTTTGCCGCTGCTGACCATGTTTGCCGACCGGCGACCAGCAAGCTTTGCATCTTCAACTGACCTATTTCAGGCGACGATTTTGCCTAAGCGAACGTGGGGGCGAATCAAGGGGCGGAGGGGCAGACAAGGCATCGGAGTGAACCTCCAACAGGAGATTTGCCATCCATTTGGTTAATAACCGTATGATGAAAGGTTACTACGAATGGACAACACGGTGAAATAAGTAATGAACCTTCAGTATACATGTTGAGATAACAATGGCTTATGCAGATGTATGAAGAAACACGTAGCTCAGTGATGCATCATCAATTGAACCCCACCATAGAGATTGTTCCACACGCAGTTCCTTTTCGACATAAGCATTAATTACTTCGGAGATGTAGACGATGAGATAAATATGAATAAAGAGGGGGATCGTTTAGGGAGGATGGCTTATGAAAAGTATAACAATCTTGTAGGCTACAACCATTTTGTATAAATTTTCTTTTCGAGTTAAGTGGGAATATTCACTTTTTCCGCACAAAAAAGTTAAAATCTTAAGTTACTGACATATGTACGATGTGTCGCATAAGATTTCAGGTAGGAAATTTGTTGGAGCGGGAAATTAATTTTTGATTCTGATAAGTCGAGTTTTCGACTTATTATTCCCCATATTTTATGATGGCTTTGATTTGTTTCCAATATATTTTGATATCATTCGACCCTTGTCTTTCACAGTTCAGGTACATAATGACTCTCCATTAAAGTCAAGACCTCATAGACCAAAATTGCATGAAAACCCAAAGTTTCGGGGCAAAATAGGGCAAAATGACCTTAGCAACTTACGTTGAATTCCCAAAGCGCATATAGTGTCCAAATGGGTCAATCTAGAGCTTGTTGGAAAGCTCAAGGAAAGGGCTACAACTCTCTAATTGACGCCAAGACCAAATTTGGAAGTTAAGACTTGAGAAAAGCAACCAGAAGTCGTACTCGCTCGAGCACTTAGCTCCACTCGCCCGATTACCAACCTGCCCTGAAAACTTGAAGTTCTTCTGACCATGTCACTTGGCCAAGTACAACGCCTTACCTTCCCGAGTACCAGCTTCCCCTCCACCATGCACCCTTGGATAGCAGTACTCGCCCGAGTACGAGTCTGCCTGCAAGTTCGCTTACCACAGTACTCGTCCGAGTACGCATCTCACCCAAAGCATGACATGTCTCGTAGGCTCGTACTCCCCCGAGGCAGTTGGTACTTGACGGAGCCCACTGCACTGTCGTTAAGGTGCAATGTTCTCTGTGCAAATAAATTTATATTTTCCGCTACTCGCAACTACACTACTGGGTAGTAAGTGGTAAGTAGGGGTCGAACCCAAGGGAATTAGGAGGATACGTTGTTCTTTGTGGGATTTGTACAGGATGGGAGCATTTTTTAGGTTTGATTGAGATTTTAGCGGTTATGACTAAGTGACTTTTTTGGTTGTTTTTTGGTTTTGAGTGCGGAAAAGTAAATTACAGAAAGTAAATACTGAATTTAAAGGAAGAATACTTACAGTGGGTGATGCGTGATTGGTGAGTCCTCCGGTAGATGAGCGGTTGGTGATTGCAGATGATCGAGCAATTTATAAAAGTAAATACAGGAGGGTTTTGTAATTCAAGGAAAAACATTCGGTTTCAGGGGCCTTGTATCATAGTTATTTATCATTGACCGCTAATGATCATACTAAGTGTTCAAAGATGAATCGAGGCCATTTATAAGCGCAAGACTTGCAACATCATTTAAAACACTTGTTCTACTTAAGACTAATTCCTCCTTTCGAAGTATCTTAGCCTTATGTGCATCCATTTGATCTTCTGTTACGATTTCCCAAAATGGTTTTTAAGATAAGTCGAACTCCTCAGATAAGTTTTGCTTGTTACAGCTTCCACTTACCGAGTATGTTCACGAATTCCCACGGAAGAGCTTTGCTTGTTACAGCTTCCACTCAACCTTGGAAATTCTGACTATATATGGCACATAGAACAAGTTTTGAACACAAAGATGCACTAGGTGCAGGGTCTAAAACATTTTACAATACAAGTACACCCCTTTAACCGAATAAAGAGTTTAGCTACGAATATCCATAGAGGTGGATACCATAGCTAAATACTCGGGGGTTTTTGAAAACAGTAAGAGGAGAAGGGGTGGAATACTCAAGAACCAACAGGAGTATTCCTAATTCCTACTGAATACTCAAGAACCAACAGGAGTATTCTCTACAGTATTATAATACTCAAGAACCAACAGGAGTATTATAATTTCAAACCGTTATAATACTCAAGAACCAACATGAATATTATTTCAAAAACCAAACTTACAAAGTAACACAAACTTAGAGAGAGAAGTGAAATGTTGATTTTTGGATGATACAAATGAGGAGGATGAGCTCTCCTTTTATAGCCACAAGGGGAGGAGATGGATGGTGGAGATGGTGGCATGTGGTTTTGATCCAAGGGAGGAAGAGGAGGAGCAAGGAGGAGGCGCCACATGGGGGAGGAGAAAGCCTCCGGTTGGGGGGAAGAAAAGCCACCGGTGGCCGGTCACCATGGAGGGTGGTTTCCTCCCTTGGCCACCTCCAAGCAAGGTTGCCAGTCACCTTGGTCCATGGATGAGTTTTGACAGTTTTGTGCAGTCTTTTCACAAAACTATCAGTCCAATTTCGCTCCGATCTGACTTTGGTTGTTCCTCGGTTTGATTTGATTTGAGTAATTCAATGTCAGGATCTTGAGATTTCTTCGTTCAGCGTCTGATCTTGACCTTGAATTGACTCGTAATATCTTTTCAGCGTAAAATCCTCTCCTTAGCGTGTTTTCTCTCTAGTCTCTAAAATGCCCTGTAGAAATATATCGGGACTAACAAGCAGATGTTAAATAGACCAACAGTCTAATTTAGTGGGTTTTACTGTGTTTTTGATTCGTATAATTATGGTCCATCAGATTACCCCACACTTTTAGTTGTTCGTCCCGAACAATGCTATTAAAGGGCGGCACACTAAGTAAGTTTGTTGAAATATGAAAATTAGACTGTGGGACTCGATTTATCCTAATTCATGCATTACTTACTTATTACCAAATTGAACTGTGTAAATAAATAGAAGAAACTTGATACTTGTACCTCCGTGCTGAGATGCAAATTATTCTGGATGTTTCGGGAGATAGCCCTTTTTAGGCTCCTGGACTGCAACCTCGGGACCGTCTCGCACTATATGGTTTCCTTGTAGCTTTCTCTAGCACGTGATTCGGTTCGGGTTTCACTGGTTTGAGTACTTTGATTTTTCTTTTGGCGAGGGACTGCTTTTGTAGTGAATCGGCATTTGGCCTTTGATTTGACTCTTTGAGTACTTCACTTTTTGTTTGGTTAAAACCTTCACAATTTTGGGCCTTTGGCCTCTTGATTTGCTTCTTTGAGCTTTTTGCGTCTTTGTGACTTGCTAGTCCATTTTCTCAAGCCTTTTTGGGAGGTCCAATCATCGCCCGCAAGCCTATGGAAATACCTCCCCGCTCCTCTCATCCTTGTCATTTCGCGCGGGTCAAGATGAGGGTCGCTCATCTATTTTCTCGGCTACTTTGACTAGAGAGAGGACGGTCTGATTCCCGTACTCGCCTTTTTTTTCTTTTTGCATAAACACTGCATGGCGGAGATGACTTCAATCTTCACTGAAACCCGAAGTGCAGCCTCCACTGACTTCGAAAACCATATAGTTTGATTTGATCCTTTGATTGCTTGCCAAGCCTCTCTAGGGCATTTCTATCAACTCCACATCCCTAGTTTATCTCAGCACAAAGGGACAAATGAGAAGTTACGTTCTAAGTTTTTAGACAGTTGAATTTTCACAAGGTAAATGCATGAATTTTAGATCTATCTTTTTCACATTCTTAAGTTCATATTTTCAAAAAGATACTACTAAAAAAGAAAAACATATTATGTACACAGGTGGTTCTCACCCCACACTTTTGAACGAAGGCGTGCTTTTCAGCAAGACTTAGTTCAAAAGCCATGCAAGCAGATATTATACGAGAAGGAAATGATATAAAGGAAAAGGAAGAACAGAACTGCCTTTAAGGTGTCGAGTGAACGACATGGCACGAGGCTGGATAATCGAGGGAGTTCGGCTGGGGCCTTGAACTCTGAGCATAAGCCTGTGAGGCTTAATGTTGCACCCAAGTCCGATTCCTGAATAGTCATTTCTTCTATGCACCAAGTGGGTGAGAGCAACTTATTGATAAAAACTAAATGACAGAAAATAAAAGATAGAAAGTAAGATAGTGTCGGGTTACCTCCCGACCAGTGCACTTGTTTAACGTCGTTGGCTCGACAGTACCTCGTTCCTGGATCATTGGTTTGGATCCCATGGGTGGCTCAGGTCGAATTTCGCCACTGTTCATATGTTGACTTTTGCCTTGCCTTTTCCTGATTTCTTGCGAGATGAGGTGCTTGGGTCCAATTCCCCTTGTTCTGGTTGCGTCTCCTTCCAACGTCTTTGAGAAGGTGAGGGACCTTTGACCACTAGCCTCTTGAACCGGGTTTTCTTATGCTTAGGGCTGTCTTGTCCAGTTATGGCAAAAACATGCTCCATTGCGGAGTCGTTCTGCTCAGGCCCTTTTCCCATCCTTCTTTCAGCCTCTTCATTGATCACATAGTTTTCAGCGATTTGCCTATTGATCGAGGGGAAAAGTCGGGACGCTTGCATCTTAAGGCTCGGTTCTGCCTCGTCGTGTCTGTTTGTAAGGAACTGTTCGTAGATGGCCAACGAAGCTTGGGTGATGATAGCTGGGTATGGCTCGGGCAGCATACTGGTGGTATTCTAGACTTCTTCTTCAGTTGGCTCCGCCTCGAGTTCCCGTGAAGGTTCGTTGCTTCCAGTGCTTTCTACATCCCAGTCTTCTGATGGCTCGGGAGTCTCTTCTGATGGCTCGGGAGTTTCTTCTTCTGTCTCTGGACCAGCCTCTTGCATTTCTCCGTCAGCTTGGGGTATTCGTTTTGTGGCTGCGGCCAGGTTATCTATGAGGTTCCACATGTCTGCCAGGGAGAAGTTCCTGGCTGATCTCCTCATTGCTTCGTTAATCCTTGTCAGATCATCGGCCTTCATCCCACGAAGAAATTTTTGGAGAAGAACCTTCTTCGTGAATCCATGGTGCGGGCAGCTTGAGACGATGGTGTCGTATCTCGTGTAGTATTCATCCAAGGTCTCATCCCAGGATTGTTGAAGGCTTATGATCTTCTCTTGGGTTTGTTGTCGTAAGGATGGAGGGGAGAATTCTTTCAGGAATGGAACGCAGAGGTCCACGAAATGTACTGCACTACCAGCGGTTAATGTGTAATACCAGATCGTCGCGAAATCAGTTAGGGAGAATTTGAAGCACTTAAGCTTAAATTCCTCTAACATTTTGTTTTCAGGTTTTATGTGGATGCAAACGTAGTGAAAGTTTCGACGGTGTTGTACTGGGTCTTCTCCATCTGTACCTCTGAACAGGGGAAGATGTTTTGTTATCCATGCATATGAAGGGGGTTGCGTCATGAGGACATGAAAGGGAAAGAACAACTTATCCGATGGCTAACTCCCCGGCAACTACGCCAATTTGACGGAGCCCACTGCACTGTCGTTAAGGTGCAATGTTCTCTGTGCAAATAAATTTATATTTTCCGCTACTCGCAACTACACTACTGGGTAGTAAGTGGTAAGTAGGGGTCGAACCCAAGGGAATTAGGAGGATACGTTGTTCTTTGTGGGATTTGTACAGGATGGGAGCGTTTTTTAGGTTTGATTGAGATTTTAGCGGTTATGACTAAGTGACTTTTTTGGTTGTTTTTTGGTTTTGAGTGCGGAAAAGTAAATTACAGAAAGTAAATACTGAATTTAAAGGAAAAATACTTACAGTGGGTGATGCGTGATTGGTGAGTCCTCCGGTAGATGAGCGGTTGGTGATTGCAGATGATCGCGCAATTTATAAAAGTAAATACAGGAGGGTTTTGTAATTCAAGGAAAAACATTCGGTTTCAGGGGCCTTGTATCATAGTTGTTTATCATTGACCGCTAATGATCATACTAAGTGTTCAAAGATGAATCGAGGCCATTTCTAAGCGCAAGACTTGCAACATCGTTTAAAAGACTTGTTCTACTTAAGACTAATTCATCTTTTCGAAGTATCTTAGCCTTATGTGCATCCATTTGATCTTCTGTTACGATTTCCCAAAATGGTTTTTAAGATAAGTCGAACTCCTCGGATAAGTTTTGCTTGTTACAGCTTCCACTTACCGAGTATGTTCACGAATTCCCATGGAAGAGCTTTGCTTGTTACAGCTTCCACTCAACCTTGGAAATTCTGACTATATATGGCACATAGAACAGTTTTGAACACAAAGATGCACTAGGTGCAGGGTCTAAAACAATTTACAATACAAGTACACCCCTTTAACCGAATAAAGAGTTTAGCTACGAATATCCATAGAGGTGGATACCATAGCTAAATACTCGGGGGTTTTTGAAAACAGTAAGAGGAGAAGGGGTGGAATACTCAAGAACGAACAGGAGTATTCCTAATTCCTACTGAATACTCAAGAACCAACAGGAGTATTCTCTACAGTATTATAATACTCAAGAACCAACAGGAGTATTATAATTTCAAACCGTTATAATACTCAAGAATCAACAGGAGTATTATTTCAAAAACCAAACTTACAAAGTAACACAAACTTAGAGAGAGAAGTGAAATGTTGATTTTTGGATGATACAAATGAGGAGGATGAGCTCTCCTTTTATAGCCACAAGGGGAAGAGATGGATGGTGGAGATGGTGGCATGTGGTTTTGATCCAAGGGAGGAGGAGGAGGAGCAAGGAGGAGGCGCCACATGGGGGAGGAGAAAGCCGCCGGTTGGGGGGAGGAAAAGCCACCGGTGGCCGGTCACCATGGAGGGTGGTTTCCTCCCTTGGCCACCTCCAAGCAAGGTTGCCGGTCACCTTGGTCCATGGATGAGTTTTGACAGTTTTGTGCAGTCTTTTCACAAAACTATCAGTCCAATTTCGCTCCGGTCTGACTTTGGTTGTTCCTCGGTTTGATTTGATTTGAGTAATTCAATGTCAGGATCTTGAGATTTCTTCGTTCAGCGTCTGATATTGACCTTGAATTGACTCGTAATATCTTTTCAGCGTAAAATCCTCTCCTTAGCGTGTTTTCTCTCTAGTCTCTAAAATGCCCTGTAGAAATATATCGGGACTAACAAGCAGAAGTTAAATAGACCAACAGTCTAATTTAGTGGGTTTTACTGTGTTTTTGATTCGTATAATTATGGTCCATCAGTACTCACCCGAGCAGCACTCCTGAACCAAATTTTTAGCCCGAGCCTGTAAATAGAAAATGAGGATTTTGACTTAAAGTGGTGGTTTTTAGAGAGAAAAGTGTGAGGAAAAAAGGGCCAAGGAAAACTCAACATCACCAAAGGATTGCTTGGGGGAGTAGAGGTAAGATCAAGGAAGGAATCTAGTCACCTACTTGGGTTTTCTCTACTCATTTATCCTCCATTTTTGTTGTTTAGTATTGAAAACATGTTATCATGATGATGTTTGAGTAGCTCTTGTGTTTTGAGGGTCATATGACACTCCTTGGTACTCATTGATCATGTATACACTTTTGATAATATAATACATGGTGTAGAATTCATTTTCACTAAGTGCTTCAAGTTTGACATGTCACTAAGTGTTTGATGAAATGCCTAAGTGACTTGTTTGCCTTAAAACTTAATCTAAGTGTTGAAAAAGCTTAGTGATGGTTTAGATGTAGTGAAAATGATCATTTCTAGTGTTTATGAAAGTGAATACATAGATTTGATGTTAACCAATGCTTCACGCCTATTTCACTTATTACCTTGGAAAGTGTTTCAAGGCTAATAAGAGTTATAGAGTAAATCGATATCTTCGAAAGAGTGAGGTTTTATTTGAGATGACTTGACTAGGAATAGATTCACATGAAGATTGGTCTACCTTAGTCTAAGATATGTTTTAGACAATTTAACACCTTGAAATGCTTAGAAATCATGTATGTCATCATTGGAGAATGCCAACGAAGGGAGTAGCCCCTCAAACGCCTTTCAATCATTTTTTATCTCTAATTACTTTCCACTTAGGATTTAGATATACACCTTCTTCTTTTTCTTATTAGAACGACCAAATAGAAACACAATCTTACATAGTGCACGTGCTTAACTTTGCTCATTTGGGTTCAACCCGGTACTTTACCGGTATTATAAATGTTTTGACTATATTGGATAATCTCTAAATTGATACTATTTAGAGGTTAAAAAAAATAATTTGTCAAATGGCGCCGTTGCCGTGAAGCAACTAATTAGCACATTCCTAGCTTGGATTGTGTGGAAGTTCCGACTATTCTTGTAAATATTTTTACTTGTATATCCTTTTTACACTCATATTCCTTGCTAGCTTATGTTTATCTTGTTTCGCGAGGATGGATTCATACAACCAACAAGCCATGGACAATGGAGACTATTATCAACAAGAGGATCAACCAAATGCCCATTGTGATGATTATTGGATGTACAACCATTATCTACAAGTCTTGTACAAAAGACAATATTATCAAGAGGAGGAGCAACCAAATGACTATTGGTAAAACCATTGGTATCCATCACATATTGTTGTAACCCAATTTATTATATTTATCTCTTAAATGTTAACTCAATATATATATATAAGAGCACTCTGTTGAGGCAATGTTGATAGAATGAGACAGTGAGGCACAATATGAGCCACTCATTGTGTTGATGTGGCAGGGAATAGTTGTTTACTGTTAGCTTTTTACTTTTTACTTTTTGCTTTTTTGTAGTGGGACACGTGGCATGCCCACAAAGCACGAGGGGATTAGATGTGTGTCTCAGATCGTGCCTCACTGCCTCATTCTAATTTGCTTGCCTCATTTGAGCGCTCCTCTATATATATAGGGGAGCGTTCGGTTGAGGCAGCTTGGTAGAATGAGGCAGGTGAGGCACGATCTCGGCCTTCCATTGTGACATGTGGCGAAGCCACGTGAGTTGAGCCGCCAAACGCGTTCACACTACTGTTGGTAGTGGGTTTACTATTTGCCACATGACGCACCCACAATGCACGGGGGTTGATGGATGGCTGAGATCGTGTCTCACCTGCCTCATTTGAACGCTCAATATATATAGGGGACGATTCAGGTACAAAGTACTTTTAGAGTACAAAGTACAAAATAATCATGTTCGTAGATCTAATTGAAATAATGGCTGAGATTAAAAATAGAAATGTAACGGGAGATACTTCTACGTTATGTTTTAAACTTAATAAAAGGGTATTAGTGACTTAAAACATATATTTTAATTTTATATTCGTCGAGAATCATTCATTTCAATCTCTTCAGAGTTGCGGTTAACAGAACCCTAGGCTTTTGTCAAGCTGTGATTTTTTTGATGGGGATGTTTACATTTATTATACAAGATTACTGAAATTCTCAAGCTAATCTAGTATATTTTATCTCCACTGAAGCACAAGTCTTTTTTTTGAATAAGAGATGATTTCATTACTCAAAACTGTACAACCAAGCCCCAACCGGCGCCTACCAAAACACGGCACCACGGCCAAACACTAACAACCAAAACAAGCTAACCAGCGCTAACTCATGCCAATGCTATCCAACCAATTCCTATCCTGTAAACTACTTACAAAACCAATGATACCACCAATCTTAGTTTTCAAATTCCAAATAATGCTCCTGGAAATCAGATCCAAGTTTATGCTCTCCTCTCTAAAGATGATACTGTTTCTAGCTCTCCATATTTCATACATGGATCCTGAAATGGCAGCAGCAATCAGTCTCGTTCGGATCCTCCCTTGGTTAAGGTTCTTAAACCAAGGGATTAGGACATGCCAGTGGGTAGGCACTCCGGTAACACCCAAGAACTTCAGCACTTTGCCACAGATTTCCTGGGACACAGTGCACTGGAAGAACAGATGGTCCCTAGATTCCTCTTCAACATTACACAGCACACACGTTGGATCAACGTTCATCCTCATCTTTCTCAATCTCGATCTCGTAAGCAATCTGTCTTTAGCTACCAGCACCGCATTGAACGAGGCACGGGGAGTGTTGAACCGATTCCACGCAAGATTGGACCAGTCCACTTCTTCAGCTCTTCTTTTGAGAGTACGATAAGTATCACGAACTGTGAAACCTTTCCCTTCACCAGTCCACCTCAGCGCTCCGTCTACCACTTCAGTGCACTTGCTGCTGAGATTCTTACAGAAAGCCATCCTCCGCAGCACCCAGGAGCTGCTGATAAGGTGAGGATTGTCCCACCAATGGATACCTTTCGTCCAATACTCCCTGACCCAACAGCTCCAAATGCTCTGGCTATTCCTATTCAGATCCCACAGCTGATTCAAGACCAAAGCTTCATTCATCACTTCTAAATCTTTGATCCCAATACCTCCCTCTCTCTTGTCCAGGCATACTGCATTCCAACTGATCAAGTGACAGCCTCTGCCCTCAGCCTTCCCATTCCACAAGAAACTAGCACATAAGGAATTTATGCTTTGAAGAACTTTCTTAGGAAGAATGCAAATTCTCGCCCAGTAGAACACAATGGCCTGAAGCACTGAGATGATAAGCACACGTTTCCCAGCTCTCGACAGGAAGCGGTTGCTCCAATAGTTAAGCCGACTCGTCAGCCGCTGGGAAATACCGGAGCAATCCTGCGAGCTAATGCTTTTGGACGTTAATGGGACACCCAGATATCTCACCGGGAGCTCACTGCCAGTGCAGCTCAATAAACTCTCCACCCATCTCTTGTTGACCTCACTCATGCCTGCTAAGAACAGCTGGCTCTTATCTGAGTTTACCTCCAGCCCGGAACACTGTAGGAACTTACCCAAGGCCTCTTTCAACACTGCAACCGAAGAGCATCTCCCACTACTGAAAAGAAACAGATCATCCGCGAAGATGAGGTGCTTCAGGTCTACACGGTGGCACTTAGGATGGTGATAGAAGCCCTGCTTCTTCGAAAGCCCACTTAGCAAACTGGATAAATAATCCATAGCAATGGTGAACAGGAGAGGCGAAATCGGGTCACCCTGCCTCAAACCCCGCTTCCCTTCAAAGTAATCCACAAGCTCACCATTGATTTGTAAAGAGAAGGACGTCGATCGCACACACATATCAATCCAAGCGATAAATTTCAGGGGGAACTTGAGGAGAACCAGCAGCTCATGAAGGAACTTCCAATCAACCGTATCATACACCTTACGGAGGTCAATCTTCCACTGATCTGCTTCCTCCCATAGCCTGACACTAGCTGCTGAGCAAGGCACACGTTACCTACAATCGACCGGCCTTGAATAAAAGCACCTTGCGCTGGGTCAATGATAGACGGGAGAATGAGCTTCAGTCTCTCAGCCAGCAGACTGGACAGCACCTTATAGACCACATTGCAGCACGAAATAGGCCTATAATCCCCAGGCTCAGCAACCGTCTCAGACTTAGGGATCAAGGCGATGTACGCCGAGTTCATACCTTTGGGCAAGGCATTGAACTTGAGACAGTGCCTGATCCCAGAGCAGAATTCCTTCCCTACTAAGCTCCAATTCTTACGGAAAAAACTCGCAGAAAACCCATCCGGCCCAGGGGATTTATCAGATCCAATACTGGACAGGGCCTTCCATATGTCTGCATCAGAAGCCTCCCTAATAAGAGCCCTACACTGATGATCTTCAATCAACTTACCATTCTTAACCACCACATGGTCGATCGGGCTGCAAACTTTCGTCTCTGCAAGAATTGACTTAAAATAATTCACAAAGACTTTCTTGATGGTAGCCTCTTCTGTATGCACCAAACCAACAGCATCTTTCACATGACGAATGCTATTTTTACTCCTACGGCCCTTCAACAAACTGTGGAAATATTTGCTATTGGCATCCCCCTCTTTCAGCCAACGGAGCTTGGCTCTTTGCTGGTTAAAAAGGAACTGATAGCCCATAACTTTCCTGAACTCTTTAGTCAACAACTGCTCTTTTTGAGCCAGGACAGGATCATTAGGGTGCTGCTCAGCATGGATCTGCGCTACTCCCAGCTCACTTCTCAACTCATCCACTCTCTTCTCCATACCTCTAGACAACTTGACAAAGTGGCCCTTCATCATCCTCTTCATAGCCTTAAGCTTGTCCTGCAACATAAACAGGTTGTTACAGTCTCTAGAACTTTTCCAGCACACATCCACTCTATCATGGTAGTCATCTATCTCCTCCCAAAAGTTACAATACCGAAAGGAATTTCTCCTCCTTTTCGCCTCGCCCCAGGAGACCACCACTGGACAATGATCAGAAATACCCGGCGGCAAAAACACTACAGCCACATTGGGATGTTGATTGATCCAACCGTCATTACCCATAGCACGGTCCAACTTACACCAAATGCGCTGATTCGGAATAATGTTCTTATTGCTCCAGGTAAAGACATGCCCACTCGCCTCAATGTCACTTAACTCACAGTTGGTAACAAATTTTCTCAGAGCCTCCAAATCTGTGTCCCTAACCCTCTTCCCATTTCTCTTCTCATCCGGCTTTAAAATACAGTTAAAGTCTCCCACGCAAAGCCAACTCCCACCACCCTGCCTCATTCTATTCTCCAACTCCACCCACATTAAGGCTCTATGATCCGCTTCATTACTAGCATACACGAACGCCGCCCCAAACGACCCATACTCAGACTTTATGGTACAACAAATAAAGTGAGTATCTCTATCTACCTGAGTGATCTGAATCACCTCATCATCCCAAAGGATCATAACTCTAGCCCATCCTTCAAAGGGGATACTACACACCCCCTTCCAAGACTCACTAGGACAGCAACTCTTAATAGCTCCTTCCCATCTATCCTCCTGCAACTTCACTTCTAACAGAACAACACAACTCAACCTATCTCTCCTGATCCAATTTTTGACTTCCGATTTTTTTGAAGGGTGATTTAACCCTCTCACATTCCAACAGGCAACTCTATACATATCAACTAGAATGAGTGGTGTTACCTCCTCCTTTCCTTTGCTTCTCTTTCTTCTGAGACTTTGACATATTTGTCTTAGTCCTAGTACTTTCAATTCTCGCCCCACTCCCGGAGCTTGATTCACCCTTTTCTGTCCCTTCTCGACTACCTTCTTCTACCGAGTTCCGTTTCTCCTTCTTCCTTGCTCTTTTCAAAGCACTTTTAGACATGAACTCTTTAAATTCCTCAGCTAACGCCTCTCTCGCATTTGGGTCCTTCAAAACACCACCTTCCTCCACTTCGACCTCTTCCTTGTCCCCTCTCACATTCTTAGCTTGAGTATCAGGAACAATGGAGCATAAGTCATCTGTCTCCTCTCCTGACCCTTGAGGTTGCACCTGTTGGGAACCCACTCCTGGCGTCTCCTCCACTCTTTCTATCTCTAAGTCAAGTCTTGCTGCGTCTTGACTCATCCATTTTGAAGTATATCTCCGAGCAATCTTCTTGCCTCACGGGCGAAGCCTTTCTTTAAAGCCGTGACGAAAGTGAAGCTAACTCGAGCACCTCATGTGAAGGGAGTGAAATCAGCACCTCCGGTGAAGGGAGAGAAGCACCTCCTGGGAAGGGAGGAAATTTCTCACCAAATATTGGTGGGAATGATGCATTATGGGGGATTGAACTCATGACCAATTGATAACAAAGCTGATGGTTGAACCAATCCAACTACAAACCCGCCACATGCATCAAGCTACGATTTAAATAGTGGCGATAACCATAATCCTAGCATCGATGGAATATCATGAGTCGAGCTCTCCAGCAGGTATGATTTCGACCCTCTAGAGATATGCCCTAGCTCATACAAACTGTGAATTGTTTGGATTTTCCGATCCGACACCATCGTGTGTTTAAATTAAGTTCGATATGGTGTTACGAAGCCATATTTGTTTCTAAAGTTGTAGACTTTGAATGCGTGTCTGTTCTGGTTGGTGTCCTGTTGTTTGTGATTTGGAACGCTGGGAATTCACACAGATCAATCTCATACTTATTCTGTAGAGAGTTTTATTACAGAAAACATGGTGTTTACTTTGTGAAAGTTGAATCTATTTTGTGCGTTTTTCTCTAAACTTGTGAGCTCATATATAGAAATTAGTAATTTATTGTTCGTTCTTTGATTTGTTTTGTGAATTTTAGTTGTTTTATATGAAGAGTGTATACTTAATAATGGATTCATCGGAACAATGAATCTATTTTGAACGCTCCTCATTTCTCTCAACCTTGAATCTATTTTGTGTGTTTTAGTTGCAACAACTCCAAGCTCGTTTCTCTGACTATTTGTATCTTATCTCTTCAAGATCTTCAAAGGAGCTGACTTGCAGTGAGATTGAGAATTGGAGGTGTTCCATTCATAAAGGGCTTCTTATGTTCCTGGGTTGTGTCTGCTGTTGTCTGTTCCATGTTTTTCACACCCTTTGTGTACAAATTCAAGTGAGTTCTTGATATCATCTATGCTTGGCTATGTGTTTTGATAATGTTAGTTTATTGGGTGTTGATTGAGAACGCGTTTTGATTGATGTAGGAGCACCATTTACAGCCAAAGCCTCTTTGGCAGTGTTTGCTGCAGTTCAAAAGATGATCAACAGCTGCAGAAGCAGTTCAAGGCCATGAATCCCTCTGATGCTGGCTGTGCATCAGTTCTTAAATCCATCCTTTGCGCGGTATGCTCTTTCACAACTTGAAGCTAATTTGATCTGTTTAGTTGCAGTGCGGTAAATGCTGTATTGGGTTTCAAGACCACGGAACATGTTAGAAGTTGTCAATTGTCATTGGTTTAAAGTCTATTTATTCATTTATCTATATTGGGTTTTCTGATCTTTAATCCATGTGGGAGTTGGTGGTGATTGATATTGTGGTCAGATGTTGGATTTGATCTGAGGATGGATTAATGGGTGGTCTTGAGTAGTCATGTGAGGTTCCTTTACAGCCTTTGTTGGTGATTGATATTGGATTTGTTACTGCGTTCATCAAATAATGATGATGAGTATCTGTGTTTTGCATTTGTTCACTAAACTGTACCTGCGTTCATTAAATAGTTACTGCGTTCATTAAATGGTTACTATGTTCATCAAATAATTGATGGCTTATTTTTGGGTTTTGCATTGTTCACTAAACTGTAGCTGCATTCATTAATTAGTTACTGCGCTCATCAAATAATGATGGCATTGTGCAATTAATCGTATGGTAGTTTTAAGTATTTAGGCAAGACATTCTTTTGAATAAAGCATTAGACTTGTTGGTTGATTTATTTACTGTAATTCTGAATTTGTTCCTAAATGCAGAACAGACAAGCTTTAGTAAAAGAGGAAGGTTTGTGACTTAATATGCTTGCATTTACAGGAAATCTATTGATGGCTCCCACTGTAGGAACACTTTGCAGGGAACTTTGATGTCTCCTCATCTATGAAAATTTAGAAGAACTTTTCAGTAGGGACGTCGCGTATGGCTGGAATTCGGCAGCATACTTCAGTGAAAAAATGCAACACTCAAATACCCAAAGCACAAATCAACAAGTAGTTCTTGTAATATTATGTCCACTGCCCATATTTAAATGTATGGAATACAAGGTTATGTGTAAACACATCTGGCGAACACTATCAGAACTATGTAGTGAATACAGATTTATGTTGTTAACACAAATACTAATTGGTGAATACAACACTTATTTGGCGAATACAGTTTTTATTATATGAACATTTGGAATAAAAGAAGTATTAAATGTATGAAGCAACCCATGGTCACTGTTTAGCACAAAAAATTGACAGAAAGCAAAACCAGTCAAATGTACATGAATTTTATGCACATGGATTTCCAAGCCATCCTTCTGTGCTGTCCAACATTTGAACATCTCTGAGCATAACGGATAACTTGAGTTGAGGATCAATTAGATAAGGGATGCTGGTGTAGGATTGGCTCATCTTCGCCTCACCACTGCCCGCGCTTATCTTCACCTCGCCTTCGCTACCACCGATCAACAAAGGTAATAAGCCAAACTCCAAGACCTAAAAATATGAAGTAACTTAAAGGTCACTTCTTGTTCAATGAAAATCCCACACCGCTTGCACAAAATCATGATCATCAAATCACTTCCATATCAAAATTGTTTACCACAAAACAAAACCCCTTAGGTCATTATTTACCACAAAGCAAAACCCCTCTTTCAACTGCTAACAATTAAGCTTCGTGGCAACAGACTTCCCTAAATTACCCAATAACCTAGTATATTACATTAAAAAATCCAGTCAAACAATCCTAGCCGAACCATAGAAAGCAACCCTGTGGCTATCAGTAGCGGCAACGCATTAAAAACCTTTCCAATCTCATAAGACAAAAACGAATCAAAGCCATAAGATGCTTGACCTTCATTATACTGCACAAACCCATAAAGATTCTAATTTGGTGAACAAACTGACTGGTAAGAGTTCATTCTTCGAGGTAATTTAGAACCATATACAGCTTAGTAATGATGGATTACCGGTCATCAGACGATGAATTTGTGGTCAGACGCAACAGTTCGTTGATGAAGGCATTCATGCCATCCTCTGATCTGGCCTCTCTCAGGCCACCAGCACCACCTCAAATACCTCACCAACTCAAGCTCCCTACAACCCATATATCAAAACCAAACTTCAGATTTCAGATCGAAAACTAATTGCATAATTACATTATTAACCATAAACAACTGTACTGTCAACTGATAACAAAACTAAAGCAACATGTTATTCCTTGTATCAAGCTAATTCCAGGCCACTCATCCAACTCCAAACAACAAAAACAAACCCAAAATGCAATAATCATCGCCAACACACAACAAAGCCAAAGACTTGACACACATACATCCACAAACCAATACGAAGTTCAATAAAAAATTTATTTTCAAAACGCTCAACTCACCACTGCATATAATCCAATGCAGAAAGAATCAAGCATGAGCAATATTTACAACAATGAATCGGAGAGGATTTTACATAAACATGAAATGAAACAAGCAGTCACCTGAAGAGTTCTAGTAGCAAGCTCCACTCCAATGGTGGACTTGGACTCCAACTCATTCCTGGTGAATTGAGACAAAATGTGACTGTATTTAGCTAGCAAAGCAAATTTATAAACACATGGTAGAAGCTGTGATCTGATGAATCGATACCCGGAGGCAAATAGCCGGAGATGAGAAAAGGTTATATGTGTCGGGATCGTCGAAGAAGATGAGAGCGACGCTAAAAGATGTTGAAATTAATTTCTGGTGGGCCGGATTAAGCACCAGACGCTCCCTAACATATTGGGCTGCCTGCAGGCATATGCACCCCAACCATGAACAAGGCCCAACTGCACATGTGGAGGCAACTAAGGCTCAAAGCCCAACACGGCATTAATTGTGGGAAATCCTTGCAGGTTGTTGGTGGGGGGAATTGAACTCCCAACCTCACCCTTTAACATGCACCATAAGGTGACATGTTAACCATATGAGCTGCAGCTCACATGGTTACCATGTTACCACAAGTTGGTACATGTGTTAAAGGGGTTCAATCCCCACCAACAACCTGCAAGCTTCCCCAATATCATGCCATGTGCTTTGGGCCTTAGTTGCCTCCACATGTGCTCTTGGGCCTTGTTCATGGTTGGGGTGCATATGCCTGCAGGCAGCCCATTATGTTAGGGAGCGTCTGGTGCTTAATCCGGCCCAGCGTAGCCCGGGTGGTGCTTAATCCGGCCCACCAGAAATTAATTTCAACATAAAGTCCACCCGGGCTACGCTGGGCCGGATTAAGCACCAGACGCTCCCTAACATAATGGGCTGCCTGCAGGCATATGCACCCCAACCATGAACAAGGCCCAAGAGCACATGTGGGGGCAACTAAGGCCCAAAGCCCAACATGACATTAATTGTGGGAAATCCTTGCAGGTTCAGCTCAGATGGTTATCAAGTTGCCTTAGTGCACTTGATAAAGGGTGGAGGTCATGGGTTCAATTCCCTCCACCAACAACCTGCAAGGATTTCCCACAATTAATGCCATGTTGGGCTTTGGGCCTTAGTTGCCCCCACATGTGCTCTTGGGCCTTGTTCATGGTTGGGGTGCATATGCCTGCAGGCAGCCCAATATGTTAGGGAGCGTCTGGTGCTTAATCCGGCCCAGCGTAGCCCGGGTGGTGCTTAATCCGGCCCACCAGAAATTAATTTCAACAAAGGCGCCGCCGCCTTGGCCGCGGCATCGCAGATGAGGAGCCGGCGGCTCAAATCTCAGATCTAACCGTTCCGGATCCATCGCCATCGCAAATCGCATTGATGGAGAATGGGTCAGATCCCTACGAGTCTTCACCGTCTCCAGCGACCTAGCATCCGCCACGACCGGCTGCGTCCTCACTGTCTTCCTCGATCGCCGACAATGTTTAATTGATTTTTCAAATGTGTGAGAAAGTAGGATCGTACGAGGCAGGCCACGCAAATCTTTAGTGAATGGATTGAATTTTGATTTGAAAAATATACGATATATTGAAGTTAACGAAGGTTAACAGGGTTAATCTTTAGTGTTAAATTACAATCAAAACCCTGATATATATTAATTAATATGTAAATCTAATTTTAATTCATTAGATTCCATCCATAAAAAATTTAGATCAAACTGTTATACCCCAAATTCAAATAATTATATTTACCTTTTTGACTTTTGACTCAGCATAATGATGAAAAAAACGTGGGCTGTTGTAAGATGGATGTGGGCCTGGAAGGCAAATAAAAAGGGACGAAAGGTTAGGCAAGGAGGCAATTTTATTTTTAGGGTTTGCTCTCAAAATAATGGCTTCAATTTGGCCGTCTCTATGGAGTTCAGCATCGTCGGAGGTTTCATCGGACGGTCATGTCTAAGTCCTAGCATCCCACGATAAATCTAGTCGAGACTAGCGGTATAGCGCATTCACAAATCGTCTCGCTCCAAGACATGAAGATGATCGGAAAGCTTCTTATACTCATATTGAGATCAGTGGGAGAGTTGAGATAATGCGTGAATCTGGCTCTTTCAATATCGCAAGGCAGGTACATATCCTATCAGAATTTGTACAAAGAAATAAGGTAAATCATCATAAGGTGTGGTTGGGGATGTTAAGTTGGCATGTCAGGTATTTTGATTTGGATTTTGGGTATACTCAAGTCTAGATAAGGAACTGTCAATTTTAGTGTGCCAATATGATGTGTACTGGTGGATTTCCAATTCAGGGAGTTTCTATATAATTATGAGTTATCAAGTGAGCATGACAAACATCAGATATATGCCCGTTTGGTGTTGACACACTTAAAAGATTAGGTTGGTAAGATTAGAACATAATTGTTCATGTTTATGCATTTGTGGTTCATAAGAAAATGGCTTTCTATCAGGAATAATGGTTAAGGATTCACTGCCTTCCTTTACAGCTGGTGGTAGGTTAAGGAAAACGTTCAATTGAAGTGAATCGGATTTTGGAACAAATCATCAGTGTATGATTTTTGGTTACTTGTGCTCATCCGTTTAGGTAGTAGATTTGTGAGTACATGTGGTGATTAGACTGTGGACTTTTAAGTCTTAAGAGTAATGGAGTTTTATGCATAGGTTTATTGGGCAATTCAGTACGGAGAGACAAGTAACCGAGCACCAAGATTTGCCTTAACGAAGTTCGGTAAGTTATAATATATTTTATTATCGTATCGATTAATTATATATTAAAGATTATACTCAGTTAATGACAAACACGAATCCCGCTCGTCTTTACGAAGACGTTACGTATTTGTGAACGTATATTTACTATAAACGGCTAATATGTATGAGATAATTGATGGAGAATATTGTGATATGGATATGCGCATTATTGCATACACATCATTGCATACACGATATGCATCATCCTGACATGTGATTTGCGAGCCTCAGGCCGCCCACCGATATGATGGTCCGGACCAGCAGTGACGACTGCCCACCGTTTGATACGTTACATATGAGATTTGACTTGCGTGCCTCAGGTCGCCCACCGATATGATGGTCTGGACCGCAGCGACGGCTGCCCACCGATAGTTGATCGATCAACATGTGCATCATCGTGCATTCACGCATTCATGCATCATATGCTTATGTGTGCACTATACGATACAACTTATTAATATATTATATGTTAAAAAGAAAATGATACGTAAGGAAAAATCAAATCAACGGTAATAAAGTATATTATTTACTTATTGAGTCTCCCCGACTCACCCCCCTTATCTTCCCAAATTTTCAGATACGTGAACCGCTAGTTTGGGAGCTATCGTACTTCATCGCTCGAGAGTTGTTCGTCCAAGTATGGTGCCATCCAGCTGATCAATTGTCTTGGGAAGTCTTTCAGTCTGTTCTCTTTATTTCAATCATCCTTAGTGTCGCTCCGTGGTACTTGAACAGGATCTTAGATTTGTTATTTTATTTTCGATGTATTATATTGCTACTTAGTTATATGAATCTTTGTACGAATAATTTATCAAGATTTTCTTTGAAAGGTATAGAGGCTTGCTTGGCATTTGCCATAAGTGTCAAGCGCCGGTCTCGACCTACATTTTTTGATCGTGACACAAACGGTTTTAATTACTTTGTACTTTGTACCGTAAATATCACTTTGTACATGATCCAAATCCTATATATATATATAGGGTCAGGTTCGGGTGAGAACCACCCTTTAAGTTAAGAACTGAGAACCAATCTGGTTCACTGATTGATAGATTTTAATGGATAAGATTAACGATTAATAATAGATAATAAGTTAACATTATCTAAATTTATTAATTAAAAAGGTTTGATTAAGGGTAAAATTGGAAATAAACTAAGTTTTATTTATTGATTAATCTTTAGAATTATATGTCTGTTTCCTAAATTTATGCATCTCGATTCATTACTTGATTTGATTGCTAATTTTGTTTTTGTTTGTGGTTTAATGAAATAAAATAATAATTAAATAAATAAATTTACACTCATGCTTTTGTATCCAGCACTTCAAAAGTTCGTCCACGAATTTTACAAGTCCATCCACGAATTTTATAAGTTTTTCAACGAACTTTACTCTATTAAGAGATTGGGACCGATTGAAATATAAAGTTCATGGACGAATTTTAATTTATTAAAATATTTTATAGAAGATTTGAATATAAAATTCATCTAAATGGGTAAAATGTTCGTTTGGAATGGTACAAAATTCAAGCCTTCAATCCATGCAATTCGTCTAAAAGAGTACAAAATTCGTCTTAAAGAGTGCAAAGTGCGTCTTAAAAAATGAATGGTTTCATGGCTGCTCACAAGCTTTACACGTCTGTTACCTTCTGTAACCAATATGAACTTTGCATGTTTATTGTTGACAACCGAACAACAAACTCCAAAAATCCAATCGGTTGACTTCATATACTGAATAAACATATACAGTCAACCTGACGAGTTCTAGTAGCAGACTCCACTCCAATGGTGGACTTGGACTCCAACTCATTCCTGGTGAATTGAGACAAAATGTGAATGTATTTAGCTATCAAAGCAAAATTTGTTTTAAAAAAAAGGTAGAAGCTGCGATCTGATGAATTAGTCGGAGATGAGAATAGGTCGGCGCTAAAAGATGGTAGCTTTATATGTGTCAGTTGCCATAATCTTTATATTGAAATCCACGAACTTTATACCGAAATGACACGAACTTTGTACTGAAAAGTCATGAACTTTATATTGAAATCCACGAACTTTATATTGAAAAACCACGAACTTTGTACTGAAAAACCACGAACATAATTTATCAAACCAAACTACACCACAGTATGGATTCAAATATCATCAATTAACATCCCCTCCAGCTGTTAAGTGCCTCCAGCTTCTAAGTGCGGAAGCACTTGGCATACCACACTCCAGTAGAGGTCTCCTCTGACATACCAGCAACAATTGCATCTTGTTATCTTTCATCACAATAATACTACTCTCGCTAAGTTAAAGATGCAAGTTGCAACAGATGATATGGCTGTGGACGAACCACTGCAGAAACAATGCCTTGCTGTCAAAAAGACAGATATCATACCTAGTGTGAAATCGACCAATGCCTCCACAGCATTCTGGCTCTCAAAAGACGCGGAGATCGACTTGTTCGATATAATCACAGTGCTGGACAGGAAGGATTCGACCAAAATAAACAACTCCAACTCGCCGCCGTCGCACCTTTCAAACGCGAACTCGAAGTCGCAGCGGTTAGCGGCGAAGAAAAGTCGATTTTGGCTCTTCCGAAGCGTGATAGGAATAATCGTCAGAGCCAAACGTTGACTTCAAAATCGAAGGATTCAAAAATGGAGAAAATGAAGAAGAAGGGATTCTGAAAATTGCCGTCTCGTTTTTTCAATGGGTGGACTAATTTTTGGAGGATCTAAACAACCTGGTGAGAGAGTTCTAGGGTTTCACCGAAAAGGAACCAGTCGTGTGAGATTTGATGAAGGTTACAGACGATTGAAGATTTGATTAACCGATATTTGTTTGCTAAAAATTAGGGATCCCCAATTATCTTTGATTTACCTGATGAAGCTAACAAAATACAATGACAAGCATGCCCCTAAATGAATATTTAAGTAATTATACGTATTAATAACCGCATAATTATATGGGCCACTCATTAATTCAATCTAAGGATCTGAGATGGTTCTCAGTTTGTAACTTAATTGATGGTTCTTATTTGATCCGCTCCCTATATATACATATATATATATATATATATAGGGGCATTCAAATGTTATATGTCCTTAGAGTGTTATGTTTTTAAAGTGTTATATCGATTTTGATTGGTTGATGAAAAGAAGAAACCAATCAGAAGCGAGGAACACGGGGCTTACGGTGCACCTCCAAAGCATGGGGGGTTGTGTGGGTGAGGGTGCACCGTAGTTACGGTGTTCCTCGCTTCTGATTGGTTCCTTGTTTTTCATTAACCAATCAGAATCGACATAACACATAACACAATAAGAAGCATATAACATTTGAACGTCCATCTATATATATATATAGATGCGCTCAAATGAGAACACCCTCTTAGGCTAAGAACATGAGAATCATTCTCAGCCATTCATTTTGTTGAAATGAGTGGTCCAAAATGCACCACGTCATCTACTATGCACTTTCTGCTTTTTACTATGCACTTTCTGCTTTTACTATTCTGCACTTTTGTCTTTTACCTAAAAGACAAAAGTGCAGAATCAATCTACACCCTTAGATCATTTGATCCAAAAGTGCAAAATGATTCTCATGTTCTTAGCCTAAGAAGAGTTCTCATTTGAGCGCGCCCCTATATATATATATATATATAGAGGAGCGCTCAAATGAGAATGCTCCAACCAATCAAAACGTGCCACGTAAGCACTATTCACAAGGCACATGCATGTCACATGTCCAAGCCCCCCATGCTTTTGAGGTGGCGCAATGTGAGCCACTCATTTCAACAAAATGAGTGGCTCACAATGGTTCTCATGTTCTTTGAGTTAGAGTAGTTCTCATTTGAGCGCGCCCCTATATATATATATATATATATATATATATATATATATATATATATATATATATGGACGTTCAAATGTTATGTGCTTCTTATTGTGTTATGTGTTATGTCGATTCTGATTAGTTAATGAAAAACAAGGAACCAATCAGAAGCGAGGAACACCGTAACTACGGTGCACCCTCACCCACACAACCCCCCATGCTTTGGAGGTGCACCGTAAGCCCCGTGTTCCTCGCTTCTGATTGGTTCCTTCTTTTCATCAACCAATCAAAATCGATATAACACTTTAAAAACATAACACTCTAAGGACATATAACATTTGAACGCCCCCTATATATATATGCATATATATATAGAGGAGCGCTCAAATGAGGCACCCAAATTAGAATGAGGCAGTGAGGAACGATCTCAACCACACATCTAACCCCCCCTCGTGCATTTGTGGCGCGTCACATGTCCAAATAGTTAACCCACTACCAATAGTAGTGTGAACGCAAATGGCGACTATGAACGTGGCTTTGCCACATGTCATAATGAGTGGCTCAGATCATTCTACCAATCTTGCATCAACCGAGCGCTCCCCTATATATATAGGGGGCGTTCAATTGAGGACACCTCCAGAAATGAGGTCATGGGGACAAATCTAAAACCATTAGATCTAATGATCTAAATGTGCATAATGAGTCAAAAAGTACTTTTTTGGAATTATGCACTTTTATCTTTTAGGTAAAAGACAAAAGTGCATAATGACAAACAACTTTAACTTTTAGGATTTGTTTTGCACATTTGGATCATTTGATCAAATGGTCCAAATTTGTCCCTACGTCCTCACAAAAAACACATGTCCTCAATCGAACACTCCTATATATATATGAGTGCTCAAATGTTACACCCTCCTTAGGGTGTTATGTGTTACTTCATTTGGAGCCTTTAGATCAAATGATCTTAATGTGCATAATCAATCTAAAAAGTTAAAGTTGTTTGTCATTTTGCACTTTTATCTTTTACCTAGAAAATAAAAGTGCAAAATGCCAAAAAAACACTTTTTGGACAAATCTACACCTTTAGATCATTTGATCTAAAGGTGCACAATAAAGTATCACGTAACACTCTAAGAGAGTGTAACATTTGAGTGCGTCTCTATAGGGGAGCGCTCGGTTGAGGCAGGGTTGTAAGAATGAGGCACGTGAGGCACGATCTGTGCCACTCATTGTGACACGTGGTGAAGCCACGTTTCAAAGCCGCCATTTGCGTTCACACTACTGTTGGTAGTAGGTTTACTATTTGGACACGTGGTGCGCCACAAATGCACGGGGGGTTAGATGTGTGGTTGAGATCATGCCTCACGTGCCTCACTTTACTGTTCACTACCTCAATTGGGCGGTCCTATAAATATATAGAGGAGCGCTCAAATGTTACCCCCTCCTTAGAGTGTTACCTATTATCCACTCACAAAATTGTGTTGGGCCCACAACCCACAACCCAAATCCTCCACTCACATGTCCAGTGGGCCCCGTGCTTTTGAGGTGGCGCGTCCTCATTGGTTGGATGAAACTCATCCAACCAATCAGAGGAGAGTAATAGGGTAACACTCTAAGAAGGGGTAACATTTGAGCGCGCCCCTATATATATATAGAGGAGCGCTCAAATGTTACTCTCATTTTAGAGTGTTATGTGTTACACCAATCTTAGCCACACATCCAACCCCCTCGTCCTTTGTGGGTGCGCCACGTGTCCAAATAGTAAAACTCACTACTTCAAAAAGCAAACAGTAACACCCACTACCCAAAAATCCATTATTCTGGCACTATTCCTGCCACTATCAACCAATCAGAAGCTATGTAATACATAACACTCTAAGAAGCTATAACATTTGAGCGCCCCCTATATATATATGTAGAGGGGTGTTCAAATGAGGACACCCAAAATTTGTAAGGACGTAGGGACAAATCTCATTCATTAGATCATCATCCATCTAACCCCCCTGTGCTTTGTGGGTGCACCACATGTCCCACTACAAAAATCCTATACTATTCAAAAAGCAAACAGTAAAACCACTACCATATTCTACATACGTGGCGCGTTGTGATTGGTTGTATTCACGTCCTTACAAATTTTGATGTCCTCGGTTCACTATTCCTATGCTTGATTCTCTAATTTCTTTTCCAGAAAGTGAACCACCTATACAGGAATCCTCTATGCGAAATTACACCTGGTTACCAGTAGCTACTAACAGTCCCTCTGAGTTTCATGTTCCTGTACAGGTTGAGCAAGTTCACACCGACGCTGCCCCAACCACAAGTGATGTCCCTGGCCCAGCGTCAACACCTCCAACGGCCCAAGTTGAATCTCTTCTACCAGACTCACAACATGCACTACCTCCACCAACTGTAGCCAATCAAGAGGGGCCCGTTAACCAGGCCCAACCAAATACAGATACCCTTTCGTCAAATGTCATCCAAACCAGATCTCGCTCGGGTGTACAGTGCCCTAGAAAATTCACCGACGGCACAGTTCGGTATGATCCGACGCGGCGGGCATTCTTTGCTGCCCCAACTTCTTTCCGCGCTGCTCTGTCCGACCCATCATGGCGCTCTGCAATGGAGCACGAATACTCTGCCCTCTATCAAACGAACACATGGGTTCTAGTCCCGAAACCGCCGCACACCAACATCGTCGGAAGCAAATGGGTGTTCACCCTGAAGCATCGTCCTGATGGCTCCGTTGACAGGTACAAAGCACGACTAGTTGCTCGTGTTTTTTCTCAAAAATTTGGGATCGACTTTCAGGAGACTTTCAGCCCAGTAGTTAAGCCGGCGAACATCCGAATCGTCCTGTCCATTGCCGTCAGTCAGGGTTGGTCTCTTCATCAGATCGACGTTAGCAATGCATTTCTCCATGGGCATCTTACGGAGGAGGTTTATATGCAACCGCCGCCGGGTTTTGAAGACTCCCATTTTCCGACGCACGTCTGCAAACTCCAGAACTCATTGTACGGGCTCAAACAATCTCCTCGGGCGTGGTATGCTCACTTAAGCACCAAACTCCATCAGCTTGGTTTTCATCCATCTCTTGCAGACACTTCCTTGTTCATCTCTCAGCGACAAGGAGTTACTATTTATATACTGGTGTATGTGGACGACATTATCATTGCGGGATCAAACGATACTGCAATCTCTAATCTGGTAACCGCCCTCTCTGCTTCATTTCCAGTTAAAGACCTAGGCCGCCTTTCATATTTCCTTGGCATGGAGGTCGCATACAATTCAGGGGGAGTCACTCTGTCTCAAAAGCGATATGCATTAGATCTTTTACACAGGTCATCGATGGAGAATTGTAAACCAAACTCCACTCCAATGTCTGTCACTGAAAAACTTGCCAGGGATAGTGGCCAACCACTCACCTGCGAAGATGCCTCCCGATATCGCAGCGTAGTTGGAGGACTCCAGTACCTCACCCTCACTCGACCAGACATCTCTTTCGCCGTCAATAAAGCCTGTCAGTATTTATCTCAGCCTACAGATATTCACTGGGAAGCCGTTAAAAGAATACTACGGTATATAAGAGGTACGGTCGACTATGCTTTGATCTTTCGACGTTCATCACTCAATCGTATCAGCATTTTCACTGATGCCGACTGGGCGGGATGCCCGGACGACCGACGATCTACCAGCGGGTTTGCCGTCTACCTAGGTCCCAACTTAATTTCATGGAGCGCCAAGAAACAACCCACAGTGTCTAGGTCCAGTACTGAAGCCGAATACAAGGCTCTTGCAAACGGAACTGCTGAGGCAATTTGGATACAGATTGTGTTAAAGGAGCTTGGTATTCAATCAAAGAAATCTCCGATATTATGGTGCGATAACTTAGGAGCCACGTATCTAACAACTAATCCGGTGTTTCATGCTCGGACCAAACATATCGAGACCGATTTCCACTTCGTTCGAGAGATAGTATCGCGAGGAGCACTGGATGTCAGATTTATTGCCTCTGGCGATCAGCTAGCGGATATCTTTACAAAACCAGTGTCTCGTCAATTACTCAGCCGGTTCCAAAGCAATCTGAACCTCATTGCAGGTGGCTCGGATCGAGGGGGAGTGTTGAACAACCAGAAATAAACTTGACAATATTAGAAAAGCTCCCAAGATAGAATTCATGTATGGGAGTTATTGCAGGATTAATTGCAGAATTAAATAGGGCTAAAATGTACCTGTATATATGGTTGATTAACCTTATAGAAATAATCCAAGTTTTCCATTGTATTCACTCGTTTATCTTATATATATATAGGAGCGCTCAAATGTTACCCCCAAATTAGAGTGTTACCTCTTACTCCAATCTCAGACACACATCCAAACCCCCCGTGCTTTGTGGGTATGCCACGTGTCCAAATAGTAAAATCCACTACTTTTCAAAAAACAAAAAGTAAAACCCACTACCAAAAATCTACTATTCCGATACTATTCCTGTCACTATCAACCAATCAGAATCGAGTAATTGGATAACACACTAAGAAGTGGTAATATTTGAGCGCGCCCCTATATTATATATATATAGGAGCGCTCAAATGTTACCCCCATCTTAGCATGTTACCTCTTACTCCAATCTAAGCGACACATCCAAACCCCCCTATGCTTTGTGGGTGCGCCACGTGTACAACTACCAAAATCCTGCACTATTCAAAAAGCAAATAGTAAAACTCACTACCCAAAATCCACTATTCTGGCACTATTCCTGCCACTATCAACCAATTAGATTCGAGTAACACGATAACACTCTAAGAAGTGGTCACATTTGAGCGCGCCCCTATATATATATATATCAAACGTTACCCCTTCTTAGAGTGTTACCCAATTACTCGATTTTGATTGGTTGAGGGGAGGTGACACCTCACAAAGCACGGGGCCCATTGGATATTTGAGTGGATTGTGAGGTGGCATTGGTAGTGGATTGTGAGGTGTCACCTCCCCTCAACCAATAAGAATCGAGTAATTGGGTAACACTCTAAGAAGGGGTTAACATTTGAGCGCTCCTCTATATATATATATGAACAAAATATAAATAATTAAAGAAAAACACGGTTGGAATTTTTGATCAGGTGAGAAGACGTGGATACAAAGGGTTGAGAAGAAATCGATCGAAATCTAAGCTTGATATAGGTATTTGTATAGATAAATGGGTTATTGTTGGATCGATTAGTGTTAGCAGTCTATCAGAGGGATGTCACGAAGTGATTTTCTGCCTAATGGTTAGATAGCAGTGGATGTAATAATGCAGGAATTTAAACGATTGAAAAGTATTGCACATGAATATAGAGTGGAAACCTTATCACAACAATGATAAGATAAAAACCAATACCTTTCAGATTGCTCTGAAAGGATTTGCGAAGCCGATTACTTTATATTTCGATATACTTGTAGGGTTTACAAACTAGGTCTTTTGTATAGACTCTATTTGATGACCTCTACTCAATCCGATAAAGTAACCAGTTTCGAACCTCGAACCTCCGTGTGTGCGGCTTCAACAATCTTGCTTTTTGAATGCAGTCGCTCCATTCTTCCCAAAAGACGCCGCACCCATCTTGGCAAACCCTATGTCCTTATATAGGGTTTACCGGGTCTCGATATCCGGGCCCAATGATATGGCCCAAACCAACTTTCCAAACCTAATGGATTTGTATTCTATTAACGAGATTCCATCCTGAATCTTTCTTTAATCAGCTTCTCCATTAATTGGAACTTGCCAAATCTGATCTGTAGAATATTGTCAATTCAATCTTCCTATGGCAATTCGATCTTCGATCTATCAGATGGATTTCTGCACACTTAAGACAGAATATTAGCTAAGTGTTTGTGATCATCAAAACCTATGGGTTCCAACAAATTCCCTCTTTTTGATGATGACAAACACTTCTTCAACAAAACAGAAATCCATAACAGGTAATTCAATTCAACACTGGTCCAGTATTTCAAGTCATCACTAGTCCAGCAGATAGATTTTTCCATCAGTTTCTGTTAGCCAGACAAATCTACGAACTCTTAACAGTTCCCCCTTAGATGGACATTAGATTTGAGTTTCAGTGATGACTTCCCCCTCAAGTAGTGCACTCATGTTATCTTCCCCCTTTTGACATCATTAAAAAGATCGCAAGTTAATATACCCAGGTGATGGAAGAAAATTGCATACTTCATTAACTAAGAGGCAAAAAGGCCACAGAGAAAACACACATAGCAAGCAGAAAATTCAAATACTGTCAAGAAACCACAGAGCATGACAACGAAAGAAAAGTCATAAAAATAACAAGGCAGATTTGGCGGGGATAGCAAGGAGGGGGCAACCATGAGACAGACCCTAGGTTAATCTTTAACCAAGATCTTCAACTGGTCAACCAATGTAGTGCCCACGAACCTCAGCTGACGATTCAGCTCCCCTATCTCCTCTCTGATTTGAGTCCCGTGAATCATGTTGATTTTGGCAGACTCCTCAATCTCCTTTACCAATGCAGGCAACGACTCAAGAGCAATAAGCTTATGGTGCAGTTCCTTCAACCAGCCAGCATCTGACTCCGTTACCACCTTCTCAGTCAACGACTCCAGACGAGCCACTCTCTCAGCCAACAATTCCAACTTTCCTGACAAATTCTGCAAGGCATCAACCACGGCTGATGACCCCTCATCTGGATGTAAAGGTTGCTAGTCCAGGGGATCAACTTCTTGAGGTGCATCTGGAAGTGGAGGAGCAGGGGCTGTTCGAGCATTCTACCATCCAGTCTCTCCAGCATATTCCCAGCCAACATTCTCAAGGGACTCCTTACTCACAACGGAAGACAGCACACCTTCGACGTCTGGCACATAGATACCTAGATCGCACAGAATCTTTTTCACCAATCCAGGGTATGGTAACCCATGAGTTTTACTGGCAGCGCATCGTGACATGTGCCGGAGCACCAATTTGGGAAGGCTTATTTGCTCTTTTGATCTGAGCTTGTCCAGTAGGAGGAAGTCCTGATAGTTCACCACCTGAGGCTTTTGAGAGCGTGGAGTCACCGTTGTACAGACGAGCTTATGTAGGATTCGGTTGATTATGCCCAAGGTCATAGTGTTGCCTTGGTTTGATACGTTACTGGGATCTGTGCCAACCCTTGAAATTACTTCTCCCTTTGCAATGGACGCCGGCCAGATTCCCTTTATGTATTCTGCATACCCATTTGCTAGGACTCCCAGAAGGGTGGCCAACTCACGGTGAGTGACTGCCTGCTCCTCTCCTTTGATGACGAATGAGGCCAGGAACACCCCTGATGTCTCCTCTAATTTGAACTGGGAGTAGAACTCCCTCACAATATTCTCATCGACCAGAACCTCCTCTCGAAAGAGGTGATCCCAGCCTTTAGCAATAAGGAGGTCATTCACCTCCACCAGCTGGTGCCTGGCCATGAACACCCGATCAAGTACAACCTCCGCAATTACGGATCTCCCTTCCATGAATTTCTCACCTTCCTCCTCCAGAGCAGGCTGCTCCTCCTTTACAATAAGAATTTGTGCCTTCTTGGTGCGCACACTCTTCCGGACAGGGGCCTGAGGAGCGACGGTCTGTCTGCGCTTGTGGCCGGAGCCCTCAGCAACGCTGCCCTTCCGTTTGGGCTTCCTTTGAGAAGTCGCCTCGGCCTGGTCATCTGGTACTCCTGCTGATAGGAACTTCACAGATTCGATGGAGGTGGTTGGATTTTTTTAATTTCTCAGCCAGTATGTCCTTGACATTCACACCCTTCGCCTTCAGCTTGGCGAGCAGGGCAGCGACATCGGCATCGGAGCTTTTGCTTGCGGAGTCCATGGACGCAGATGACTGGAATAAGAGGGCTAGGGTTTTGAAGGCTGGAGTCTTTTTGAGTGAGGAGAGCAGATTGTGAAGTAAGGTCTCGCCAATGCGCCTCCTCTTTATACTGTAAAAACCCTAATCGATTGCTCTTTCGGTTTTGGAAACCCAACCGGCACATCGTATCTCTCAAGATTTACATTTTTAAATTCCACGAACCAATTTCACAGATAACTCCCTTCCAAATTCAAAAGGCAATGATGAACTGCCTAATTTGAATAGTTTGCTACCACGTGTCCATCAAAAAGGCTTTAACTGCTTTGACTATTCACCTTTCATTTGTTCAGTTTCCCATGCCATGACACCATCGGCAGTAAAAATCATTATGACCAGTCTACTCTACAGTTTTTTTTCATACTGTGCAGTCTAATCACCATTAATAAGCCTCATTTATCTGCTGTACAGCTGTCAACCATTAACCCTTCATCCGGAGCCCACCATCATCCGCTGATTGAACCAGCCACATTTATGATTGAACCAGTTTGAATCAGTTTGGAATTAGCCCCGGTTTTGGCTCACGGTTTTCACAAGGTTTGTGGTGCTCTAGGTTTACCCAAGAGGTACAATAAAAACACCACTTACTCACGAAGCAAAGTTTCACCAAGTCACATCAAAGCAATGTCATGCAGTGTGGAGACAACCAAGAAAATAATCTTTTAAAAACAAAGGGCTAAACATTTATTCTCCACACATGATAGGCTAGGGTTAGTCTTAGAGTACTTCCTTGGCTTGTATTGTGGGTTCAAAATAGGAAGTCTCTTTTGGGCTATAAAGAAATATATTTCATGCTCAAGTTTCTGCTAGCTAGTAATCTCATATATCATGCATGCAGGGTGACCTCATAGAACAACTTTCACACAATGATCAACTTCATAAGCAGTAACTCCATACCATGGTAGCTTAACATGCAAACTAGTCTAGCCAATCATTCGGGAAATTTAACATAGAATGCAGACTAGGTAAGGGATGTCATACCTAATTCAAGCCTTAGCTTCTCATAGGGTTCCCTGTGCAGTGCTTTCGTAAAGATGTCTGCAATCTGCTCCTCAGTCATACAGTATTCCATGGCTATGTTACCTTTCTCTACACAGTCACGCAGAAAGTGATATCTAATTTCTATGTGTTTAGTACATGAAAACTGTACTGGATTTTTCGAAATATTGATGGCACTAGTATTATCACATAGAATAGAAACACATTCAAGATGAACACCATAATCACTTAGCTGTTGTTTTATCCATAGCAGTTGTGCACAGCAAGTGGCAGCTGTGATATACTCAGCCTCAGCGGTGGATAAAGCAATGGAAGACTGCTTCTTAGATCCCCATGAAATTATGCATGGTCCAAGGAATTGTGACATCCCTGACGTGGACTTCCTGTCTATCTTGCAGCCAGCATAATCAGCATCTGTGTAGGCCATCAGACGTAAGTCTCCTTCCTTCGGATAGAATAGGCACAGATTGTCCGTCCGCTTCAGGTACCTCAGTATCCTTTTCACAGCTTTAACATGTGTCTCTCTGGGATCTACCTGAAATCTGGCACATAGACATACACTAAATAAGATGTCAGGTCTACTGGCCGTAAGATACAGGAGTGAACCTATCATTCCCCTGTATAGGGTCGAATCCACTTGTAGCGACGACTCGTCCTCTGCTAAGGAGTCATTGGGTGACATCGGTGTAGCACATGTTTTTGCAGACTCCATCCCAAACTTCTTTAAGATTTCTCTCACGTATTTCTGCTGATGCATCTGAGTTCCATCTTCATCTTGTGCTACTTGAAGTCCTAGAAAATACTTCAATTCTCTGACCATACTCATCACGAATTCACTTGACATCAGATCTATGAATTTTTTAACAAGTCTAGGGTTAGTTGAACCAAAGATAATATCATCAACATATACCTGAACCACTAGAGTGTCGGTCCCTTCCTTCAAGAGGAAGAGAGTTTTATCCACCTCTCCTCTGACGTATCCATGAGACAGAAGAAACAGGGATAGTCTCTCGTACCAAGCGCGGGGAGCTTGCTTCAACCCGTACAATGCCTTGTCCAGGACGGGCTTTGTTCCTTACGACGACTCCCTTATCGTCCAACTTGTTTCTCGTCGTAGTCTATTCCTTCCTGCTGATTGTATCCTTTGACCACCAGACGGGCTTTGTTCCTTACGACGACTCCCTTATCGTCCAACTTGTTTCTGAAGACCCATTTTGTTCCAATCACGTTCTTATCCTTGGGTCTAGAAACCAGACGCCATACTTTGTTTCTCTCAAACTGGTGCATCTCCTCTTGCATGGCATTGACCCATTCTGGGTCTTTAAGTGCTTCTACTACTGTCTTCAGTTCTGCAATAGAGACAAAAGAGGCAAATCCACAGAATTGACATAAACTATTTAAGTCTACCTGTTCCTGAGAGGCGTAGCACTGGTAATTCCTTAGTGTAGCTTGATGCTGAACCACTCGTCCATAACGTGTGGTTTTGAGTTCCCCCTCAGGGTTAGCAGGGGTAGGATCAACGGCCGCTTCTTCCTCGCCAGGAATCTCTTTGATAGCTTCCACCACAGGGTCATCATTGACAAGTCCACCTGGTGGATCAGCTATCTCATCATTTTCTACCTGATCGTCTGGTGGTACTTCGTCTACATGCTGGATATCCATATGAGGTATGTCACCAGTGGGTGCTGCTAAAGGTTCCCAGTCAGGGTCTGACTCGTCGACAAACTGGCGCTCCCCAACATCTAGCATAGCCGTAGTTGAGGAATCTTGTATTGGGTGACCAGCCATCACCGTCTCATCGAATCTCACGTGCACGCTTTCCTCAACTTGCTCTAGCCTCAAATTGTAGACTTTGTAAGCCTTGCTATGAATGGAGTGTCCAACGAACACTCCTTCGTCACTCAGAGCATCAAACTTTCCCAAGTTTTCCTTACCGTTATTGTGGACAAATCATTTGCAACAGAATACCTTCAGATGAGAAATTTTAGGCTTTCGTCCACGTAGCAGTTCATATGGAGTTTCCCCTCTCATGGATCGAAGCGATGCTCTGTTGAGAATGTAACACGCAGCATGCACTGCTTCTGCCCAGAAGCCTTTTCAAACTCCGCTAGCAATTAGCATCGTCCGTGACATATCCTCTAAGGTTCTATTCTTTTGTTCCACTACACCATTTTGCTGTGGTGTCCGTGGCGCGGAAAAGTTGTGATCAATACCCTTGTCCCTGCACAACGAAAGAAACTGCACGTTCCGGAACTCAGTTTCGTTGTCAGTACAAATGGAGGTCAATATGCGATCTAACTTATTTTCCATCAATTTCAACCATGCTTCAAATTCACAATATGTTTGAGTTTTAGTGCATAGGAAAATAGTCCATGTATACCTGGAGTAGTCATCGACTATGACTAGAATATACCTGTTTCCTCCATGGCTGGCGACGCTGACTGGACCGCACAGATCCATGTGGATCATGTCCAGAGGTGCTCACGGTTTGCTTCGATGGAAATGATGTCTGTGCTTGCTTTCCCGTGGCACAGGCACTGCATACCTGATCAAAGGCACTTTCCAACTTGGGTAAGCCGACTACCAATTTCTTCTGATGGAGTTTGTGCAGCAGCCTCATACTTGCGTGCCCAAACCTCTGGTGCCATAGGATGGAATCTTCAGCAACACTTGCAAGGCACGGTTCTTCCTCAGGAGTGAAATCTGGATCGATAGTATAGATTTCGTTCATGTGAATTCCTTTCAGATTGTCTTACCTGTCTCATTGCACCTTACTAGATAGTCATTAGAGTTGAATATGACGTGATTTTTGCCGTATTGACATAACTGAGACACGCTTAGCAGATTGTACCTTAAATTTTCAACTAGGCTTACCCGTCTGATTCGGATAGTTTCCGAAATTCTTACCTCTCCTATTGCTATCACCATCCCTTTGCTTTTGTTTCCAAAGATCATGCTCTCCTGAGTGCTTTTGGAGCGAGTCAAACCATTCTGGATTCCTTGTCATATGTCTTGAGCAGCCACTGTCCAGGTACACCAGGGACGGGACCTCACTCCTTCCTGCAATGGAAGTGATCAGTTTTTACGAACCCAGACAAGCTTGGGCTTACTGGGTTTAGGAATGAATTTAGCAACTGGAACATAATAATATTGATAATGGGGATCATGGTTAGTTGCGTCAATCTTTCACCTGGGTGTGTTCCTCGGTCTACCACGGATTGCTAGGTCATAGTGGGGGCGAAAGTGATCGACTCTGCCTTTCTTCCTATATGGATTGACTTTCCTCTGATAGCGTGCTCCCAGATAGTGTTCCTGAGGTTCCAACCAGTTGTGGTTCCTTTCGTCTATCTCCCTTAGTCTTGGGCATTCGGATCTGTAGTGTCCAGAGTGTCCGCAATGCCAGCATGTTCTATGGCATGGAAGATCAACATACTTGCTTCTGCCAGGTGGTGTAAATGTCTTCATCTTTCTCGCTAGAAGTTGATTATTGAAGGCTTACGACTCAGGTTCATCTTTTGCCATATTTCATAGGCTTTCATGGCCTTGTAAGGGACAGAGTCCGTATCATGGATATGGTGTCCCTCCTGTGGACTAGCTTCCCTTCTTGTCTGTCTAGTGGTCTGAGGCCTTCTTTTCTGGCGAGAGCTTTCGCCTGGTTCCATCATTACGCCTTTTCATTTGACAGCCTTCTCCTTTGCTACCTTTTCCTCTTTGTATCCAAGTCCTGGTCTAACAAACCTTTTCTTGTAATCCTTCTTTTCTTCTTCATCCCTCTTAACTTGCAGCTCTTGAAGCCACTCTTCTTTTATTGCAGCCTTCTCGCGTCTGAGGTTTTCCACTGTTTGAAGGAGTTTCTCATTGTTTCGTCTGAGGTTTATCAGCTCATCGTTCAACTTTTCAACCTTTGTGTTGAAGTCGACCGACTTAGTGTTTTCGATTGTCATGCGCCTCAGTTCATCATTTAACTCGCGGATCTGCCTATCTCTTCCTTTGCAGGTGCGACACTTGCAAACATGCTCTGCCATTTCTTTCTCAAGACTCATGGCTTTGGTTGACCAGAGATGGTTCTCTTCTATGTCACCGTGATGATCCTGTTGCATGCTTGACGGTCTGTTCTCCAGACCTCAAATTTTTGCAAGGAGCTTGGCTATTGTTTCTGCAAAATCAGATTCTGAGAATACTTCATCAATAAAGGAGTCAGTATTGATTACCTCATTCGACGTGGAGTGAGCCATCAAGCAGGGCTCCTTGTAACACTTTTCATCGTCGCTGTCCTCATCAGAGTCTCCCCATGCAGCGAACATAGCATGAGCTGGCTTTGGGGCAGGTTCTTCTCCTTTCTTTTTGCTGTAGCAATCTTTGGATAGATGCCCCTTCTTTTGGCAATGATAGCATGTTCTATCTTCTTTTTCCCTTGGATTCCCTTTATCTTTACTTGATGTATCACCTTTGTACCCTTTGGAGGAGTTTCCGTGACTTCCTCCTGCTCTGAAGTCTCTTCTCCCTTTACCAAAGTTGGCCATTTTCAGGGCTCTTGTCAGTAGTGCTATATCATCGTCCTCTTTCGGTGACTCATTTGTTTGTGCAATATCGAGGGCCTTTTCTAATTTCAAGGCAATGGCATGGGATTTGTCAGCCTGTCTCCTAGCCATCTTCTTTTCCATGATTCCTGCTTGGCTCTGAAGGTTGGCAACCAGTTCTTCTAGTGTAACGTCTTTAATCCCCTTTTGAGCCTGTAGTGCTAATGTCACGTGGTCCCACTTTGAATTCAAGGCTTGCATGAACTGGTGTGTGATTTTCCATTCGGGGAGCTTCTCGTTCAAGTAATCTAGTTGTCCAATGATGACTTGGAATCTTGTGAAGAAATCTTCCAGGGATTCATCCTTCTTCTGCATGACACTCTCATAGTCCTTAGTGGTAGCTAGAATCCTGTTTCTCTTGATATCTTCATTCCCTCCATATAGTCTCACTAGTCCATCATACATGTCCTTAGCAGTTTTGTGCATCGCCACTTTAATTTGATCTCCGGGAGAAAGAGCCATGTAGAAAACCTTCTTTGCTCTGGCGTTCTTTTCAAGCTTTTTATTGTCCTCGTCAGTGTATTTATCCTTAGTTTTCTCCACTGGTTTATCAGCATCTGTTGTGTCAAGTGGGATGGGGAGTGAACCTGTCTCGAATATGCTCCAGAGTTGACCGTCCAGCGAACAGACATGAGCCTCAAACTGATCTTGCCACCAGTCAAACTGTCCAGGCTTCAACAATGGCGGTTTCCAGTACGAGTCGTTGATTGACGACATGATTTTCCTGCAATGCTAACAAACAAATCAAGAGTCCTCGGCTCTGATACCACGTGTTGGATCGATAGCAGCGGAAGTAATAATGCAGGAATGTAAACGACTGAAAAGTATTGCACACGAATATAGAGTGGAAACCTTATCACAAAAATGATAAGATAAAAACCACTACTTTTCAGATTGCTCTGAAAGGATTTGCGATTCCGATTACTTTATATTCCGATATACTTGTAGGGTTTACAAACTAGGTCTTTTGTATAGACTCTATTTGATGACCTCTACTCAATCCGACAAAGTAACCAGTTTCGAACCTCGAACCTCCGTGTGTGCGGCTTCAGTAATCTTGCTTTTTGAATGCAGTCGCTCCGTTCTTCCCAAAAGACGCCGCACCCATCTTGGCAACCCCTAGGTCCTTATATAGGGTTTACCGGGTCTCGATATCCGGGCCCAATGATCTGGCCCAAACCAACTTTTCAAACCTAATGGATTTGTATTCGATTGACGAGATTCCATCCTGAATCTTTCTTTAATCAGCTTCTCCACTAATTGGAACTTGCCAAATCTGATCTGTAGAATATTGTCAATTCAATCTTCCTATGGCAATTCGATCTTCGATCTATCAGATGGATTTCTGCACACTTAGACAGAATATTAGCTAAGTGTTTGTGATCATCAAAACCTATGGATTTCAACAGTTATGATTTGAAAAGCCTCGGCAAATCTCGAACACGGCTGGTTTCACATCTAGGGTTTTGGGAAGGAAACTGACTTGTGAAATTGCTGAGTTTAGAGACGGCGGCCAGTGTAGATGCAGCTGGAGGTCGGAGCTGCGGTGATTGAGTACTTATATTTCGGAGAAAACAACAACAACAAAAAACAGAAGAAGAGGAAAAACGTAGTAGGTGAAACAAAGGCAAGTCGGCAGCCATAAGAAAAAGGGTAGTGGTTGTTTTATATGAGAATGTTTTGCTTTTGGTGATGAGGGTCACACTGAGGGGAGGAGGATAAGATGATTATGTGTAGTGAAACTAAATATGCAGAGTGAAGGACGTGAGCGTAGGATCGTAACCATCTCTACATATTGAGGCCAAGTGAAAATCGGAGTTTTATTTGATTGGGTAAATGAAGGTAAGTTAGTTGCGCTGAATTGTGATTTAGCAGTAATTGTTAAGCAAACATGCTGATTTGGTATGGATTCTGAAGATGAGTGCTAGATAGTCAAACAAGGTCAGGTGATAGCTGTTTTCAGTGATTCGACTTCGAATTGTTAAATTGGTGTGTTTTGTTGAAGTGGGAAACATACTGATGGTAGATGTTGCTCTGGTTGCGAGTTGATTATTTAATTTTGAGCTTCCAGGTTGATTTAGAGTTTTAAGCGAGCAGCCATTAGTACCTAAAGATGTTCTTTATCATTATGTTGATTTTTGCCTCATGAATTGCCAAGTAACCAACTCTGAATCTTACCAGAAACTTAACAGTTTAACCAACCTTGATCATTAGTATTTTAATGAATTTCACCGGTTCTGGTAGAATAATACTTTGATATAGGTCCATTAATTTCTCATGATCTTGTTAAGGATTCAATATATCATGTAACTAATAACCTTCTATAATAATCAGATGGCTCTTTCAGTGGATTCAGCTGTTAGGGGTATTAGCGTAGGAAATATGAATTAATATGAGCTAACCTTGTGACAGATATGATGAGTATATGTTGTGAATAGACTGTGGGTTTTTAAGTCAGAGAGTAATGGAGTTCTATGCATAGGTTTATTGGGCAATTCAGTACGGGAGGACAAGTAACCAAGCATCAAGATTTGCTTTAAAAAATTACGTAAGTTTATAATATATTTTATTATCGTATTGATTAAAATATATATTAGAAGTTATGCTCGAATAGTAACGAAAGCCAGAAAAGATTAAAACCCCCTTCGTCTTGACAAAGACGCTATATTGTACAACATTTACAAATACGTACATGGTGACTTGTGGAGACATGAAATGTAAAGATATGCAAGAATCATATTTGATGTGCATTATTACTGACATGACCTAACACATGCGTTGCTGCATTCACGACATGCATGCCACCGACATGATATGAGATTTGGCGAGGTTCAACCCGCCCACCGATATGATGGTCCAGACCGGCAGTGACGACTGGCCATCGTTTGATACGTTAAAGATGAGATTTGACTTGGCGAGGTTTAGTCCGCCCACCGATATGATGGTCTGGACCGGCAGTGACGATTGCCCAGTGATAGTTGATCGATCGACATATGCATCATCGTGCATTCAAGCATCATATGTTATGTGTGCACTAAATGATACAAGTTAATTATTAATATAATTTATGTTAAAAGGAAAAGACACGCCAAGAAAAATCAAACTCACAGTAATAGAATATATTATTTACTTACTAAATCTGTTGACTCATCCCAATCTTTAGCCCCTAAATTTTCAGATAAGTGAACCACTAATTTGGGAGCTATCGTACTTAGTCGCTCGAGAGTTGTTTGTCCACATATGGTGCCATCTAGCTAGTTCTCTTATTGAAGTCCTACTCATTGTTTCTTTTATCTTCTATTTAATTAGAGTTGCTCCGTTGTACTTGAGTAGGATTCTGGTTAATGAATAAAGTTGTATTTTTGTATGTTGAGAAATTTTATATTAGTCAGTTAAATAATTTTATTTGCAAATAAGTGTTCAAATGTATTTGTTAAGTTGACATAGAGGCTTGCTTGGCAAGAGGGTCAAGCGACGGTCTCGGCCTATATTTTTGGGTCGTGACACATACTAACACTTCAAATTGGGATGATAGCCAATGCTTTGAAGTTGAAGACTCCTACCCTCAATACCCTCAACCTCCTCTTCCTTCAAGTGAGCACTCCAATATAGAATCCATGATTGCTACACTCCTTGCTCACCAAGAGAATATGATTATAAATCCAGAGAAGATGCAAGCTCAATTGTATAGATTGGAGGCTCAAAGCCATTTGTTAGAAAACACATTGGCGCAACGAGCAAATGAAATTGGGAACTTAGATGAGGAAGAAGAGGTCTCCGAAAAAGAAGTCCTTGAATCTAATGTCTCAAAGCAAGAATGAGATCAGGAATCGGAGGATGAGTTTTGGAGAGTCGCCACCGAAGTTTTTTACAAGGGGTGGGATGGTGAATCTTGCAATATGGATAAGATGGAACACCAAAGTGCAGTATCCTTTACTACTAGTACATCTCAAGATCATTCGAATGAGAACACACAAGAGTTCACCATTCCATCAACGCATTGGTTCTCCATCAAGGAATTCTTCAATGATAATGACTCATACATAGAAGAAATATCTTTTTTTGATGAAGAAGAACTCCACCCTCCCGCTATAAGTGAGCTTAAATGTGAACCCAAATCTCTTGTTGAGGATAAGATAAAAGAAGAGCATATGAAGTTAAAAGGATTTCAAGGGTATACAGACTTTTTTTAGTTTACATGGACAAAACTAAAGAGCAACCTTGCACGTAAGAACACACAAGTTTACTGAGGGAGATTGAGGATTGGACACCCAAGGAAATAATTGAAAAACTCAAGGAGGGTGTGCCCAACAAGCTCGAAACAAGTTATGAAGACCCTTTCTTCACGCGAAGTCTCGAGACACGTTTTGGAGCTTTGTGCCTTATTTTGCAAGATTATTTAAAGGGAGCTCCCATGACCCCTCAATTCCAAAGAGTTTAACATTTTTGAAGGGGTCAAACATCCATTTAAAAGTCTATTGTAGGATTGATGGAAGGAAATTAAAATGGAATTTAAAGGTGGATTGACACCCCAAATGTCCAAGGCCACGTGAGAAGGGATCATAGCAAATGACTTCTCATTAGTGATTCTATGGGGCGCTTTTCTACGTCTTTCCCAGGATGTGAAAACTAAGCCCTTTCGGGAGGTAACCCGGTTCGTAAGTTGTTCATTCTCATTTTGCTAATTTAAGTGTTTGACATGATTTTGAGTGTCTTATGCTCTAAGTGTGGAGTAAGAAATTTGTGAGTAGTGGGTCAAATTTTAAAGTGTGAAGTGAGTTCCACTGACTCCAATCTAAATTACAATGCCCAAATTCCTCCACCTCCCTTGATTTATCTATGAATGATGATGTGGCTCTAGTGTTCATGTGCCTTATTCGAGTTGTTGGTAGATTAGAACTATTTGGTATACCATGTTATGACTCTAGTTTCACATTTTAGGTACTTAAGACACATTGTGCACATTTTGGAGGATTTGGTTACCTTCTTTGTTTGAACTCTATTAGACTTATGCCATGATGTTATTTTGTGACTTAGGATGTTTTTAGTTCATACTTGAGTTTTGTATTACCTTGTATATCACTTGTTGCTTTTAACCTCTCGTGTGTTCTTGGCATCAAGGAAGTTATTTGCATCATGTATGATCAAGCTTAGCACAATGGCGTATTCTCTATTGATGGGGTATATCTACAAACGAGGAGAGTTCCTATGTGCCTTTATCTCATTATCTTCATTGTTTGCGCTTAGGGACTAAGCTAGAATATAAGTGTGGAGTGGCTAGTCACATAGTTCACAAATTTCATATCATGCCTATTATCCTTGAATGGACACTTGCATTCATGTACTCTATCTCAATCTAATGAGTGTCTTCTCCATTTAAGGCTTGGGGCAATCACTTCTAACTCTCCTATAAATCATATCTAGCATACTCTTCATTTCTACTTGATCTTGAACTTAGAACCGACTTAATCTTTTGAATGTGCATTCTTAAGAATCAATATCAACTCTATCTTTTGTCTATCTATTTTTCTTAGTATTTTCATTGCATGCCTTGGACTAAGTTTTAGCAAGCACTTTTAAAAACTTTCACGAAAAACTTAGACCTCTTGAATGCTTCTTAGTGACTTGAGTTTTTCCAGTTTAGTGTCTTGCTTGTAATTATTTCACGCACATTCCATACACTTTTTGAACATATTGTGAAGTTTGAAGTGTGAAGTCAAAAGAGGGAAAAAAATAGGCCCGAACAAAAAATATATATATTTCCATGGTCAAAGAGGAAAAAGCCCCGACTAAAAACTTTCTCGAGTACTAGAGAAGTTTTGTTTCAAAAAGATACAAATGCCGAGGGTTGGGAAGAAAAGTTCCCCCTCGAAGCATTTGTAGGCCAAAGGCCATTTGGAAATAAAGATAAAATAAAAATCACTTAAAATTTGACTCTATGTTCTTCCACCATTCTACATTTGTGCAGGATTCATCATTTGCATTATGTGCTAGTTGGATTAACTCTTGAATGATCCTTGTGCTTGGACGGGGGTTTTCATTTGGTTTATGCTTGTTTTCTAAGAACTCTTAATGTCGAACTCCTTTTCCCTTATGGATTATGGTTTTAACGCCTAAGACTTGGTAATGAGTTCTATGTCGCAAACCCATGGACTATCCCTAGCTAGCATAGGTGAGCGATTGACATTTTTTGTGCAAACTATTATCTTTGATCCAATTGTATTGCCTTGAAATGAGCAGATGATTGGATTATACATTTGATTGCTCTAGTGTTGATGATCTTGAATGCGCAACCTCTTAGGTACTTAAATGGTTCGAAGGTTCTTTTGATGGTAGTATGATTGTAGTGCCAGTTTGGGATGAGGAATTTGTTTTTAGAAATCCTTGCCTTGGTTGAACACTCTTACCTTCATTCTCATGGGATAGGATCATTTGGGATTTGTGAGTATTCCCTTTTCTGAAAACTCTCACGAGACTATAACTCGTCTACTAGAGTATCATAGGGGTTTAAAGGCTTAGTGCATGCGCTAAATGCACTCGTAACACCTATGAAAAGGAGCTAGATATGTTGCATTTTACTTTTAGTTTTTCTTATGTAGCTTAGTTAGAAAAAATGATCGAGGCCTTGAAATAAACAGTTAGAGCAAATGGGCGAAAAAACATAGCGCCACTAGCTTTTTGCTATTTGCCTAATCTCGACATATGCTCATAATTTGTTTGGGATGAACAAAGCTTAAGTATGGAGTGTTGATAAGTCGATTTTTTGACTTATTATTCCCCATATTTTATGAAGGCTTTGATTGGTTTCCCACATATTTTGATGTCATTTGACTCTTGTCTTTCACATTTCATGTACAAAATGATTCTCAATTAAAAATAAGACCTCATAGACCAAAATTGCATGAAAAAACAAAGTTTCCGGGCAAAATAGGGAAAATGACATTTCTGACTTATGTTGCATGCCGAGAGCGCATACGGTGTCCAAATGGGTCAATCTAGAGCTTGTTGGAAAGCTAACGCAAAGGACAACAACTCTCTAGTGGACACTGATCAGTCAATATTTTGACTAATTATTCACTACATTCGATGAAGGATAACACTCGTTCTTCGGGCAAATTGTCTCTATTTGATGTCTTTCTCTAGTGTTTCAGGATAAAAAGACATTTCAGCACTCCTTAGACTCGAAGTGTCGAAAGAACGAAAAGATCGACGAAAATGACCAAAAACGAGCTCTGCACCAGTAATGGGCCGTAACCACCGTGACCCCTCATATAGGTCACGGTAGTCACGGTAGGTTTTTCGCACAGAAGAAACTGCAATTTTCGGACAGGGCCGTGACTGCCGTGACATCGACCAAAGGTCACGGTAGTCATGGCGCCCTTTTGGCTCAGTGTGTTCCAGCGATTAACACGACTGCCGCGACACACACTGAAGGTCACGGGTGTCACGGTACCTTTTTAGCTCAGAGGCATCAAGCCCCTGCCGTAACCTACCGTGACATGTCTATAGGTCACGGTAGTCACGGCACCTGCGACAGAAGTTTCCTAATTTAATTTTGGAAGTTTTCTGGGCCTTTTTGGAAATCGATCGATTGGGCTATAAAAGAGCAACGAATAGAACGAGTTGTGTGTGCTTATTTTGGAGAAAACAAACCCTAGCTTGGGAAGAGACATCAATTCATCGTGAGAGATTCAACGAGCCACCGAATCTTTACAATTTACTCATTCTTAATTTCTCTTTGCACTGTTTTTGGTTTAATCACCATGAACAGCGAGTAGTGTCTTTATTCTGGGATCCTACGGATCTCGTGCTATGTACCTAACTCTTCATGTGATCATGTGAATGTTTTTCATTAATGCAAATCGAATATTCAATTTCATTGTGCTTAATTTATCGTTCTATGCAAGTATTTACATCAAAGGGTATGTTTGCATGCTAGAACGTATTTAGGTTAATTACCGAAAGATGGATGGGTCCTAGGGATTAACCGGATTGTATGAAATTGTATGAAAACCTTTAGTTTAACAAATCGAGATCGTTGATAATCCGTGGATGGGCGGCGTTCAACGATTGAGATTAATCTAGATAATGATCCGTGGATGGGCGGCTTATCTAGTGTTATTTTGGTTTATTTCGATATTCGATAGCATGATGAATTACATGATAATTATTGCATGATTAGTGGGGGTTAGCGCGGGTGGAGTATGGTCCTGGGATTCTTTCTCTGATTAAGTACAAACCTTTTATTTTTGGCAACTTAATTTCTGTTGTGTTTCGTGACAACCAACCTTTGTTAATTCGGAATAGCTAAATAGGTCACTAGTTAGTTAGTATTCACACACACTGTTCCTTGGATCGACCCTTGGCTTACCAAGGTTATAAATTTTGTTTGACTCCGATTTGACCCCTAAAACTCATACTTTGATAACTATAACGGGTTAAAAATATGCTTGTCAAAATGGCGCCGTTGCCGAGGAGCAGCGTTTAGTGTGATATTAGATTTAACGTGTGTAGTTTAGACTATTCCCTTTTCTTTTTTCCTTTTTTCGTTGCTCATCTCTGACTGCTTTTTCTTGCTACATTCACTCTTCCCTTGGCTTTTTGCAGGTACTATTTAGTACATGCCAAGGAAAACACCCAGGCAGAAGAAGAAGGTTCAGATTTCAGACGAGGATACACCGGATCAGCGAAGAATCCTTCGCACGGTCCAAAACGAAGCTCGGCAGCTACGAGCACTGAATCGAAATCTCGCAGGATTAGATATGAATCAAAACAACCCAGTTTTGCTGAATGGGGTGGTCGAAGATGACCAGCAGCGTCTAGTGCAACAACCAGTGCGCAGGACTCTTAGAGATTACACTGCTCCACGTGTCTCTAGATTCCAATCTGCCATTGGACCACCTGGAATAGCCAACAACACCTGGGAACTCAAAACATGACTAATTCAGATAGTGCAGAACAACCAGTTTTCAGGGAGGATGAATGAAGACCCTCACTAACACCTTAAACGTTTCATTCAGATGTGCAACACGGTGAAGACTAATGGTGTTCCTCCAGAGTCCTACTACATGAGGCTATTCCCATTCTCGCTTTCTGACAAGGCTAGTAGGTGGCTAGACAGTCACGCAGACGGCACTTTCACTACATGGGATAAATTGGCTGAGGCATTCCTACAATAGTACTTCCCACCATCAAAGACAGCACATTTCTGGAACAAGATCATCTCGTTCAGTTCTATGGATGGTGAGATCCTCTACGAGGGTTGGGAGAGGTGCAAAGAGCTTATGAGACTATTCCCCCATCACAACCTGGAGCTATGGCAGATTATAGACACTTTCTATCAGGGAATCGACCAGGGGATGCGCACCTTGATAAATCAAGCAGCTGGTGGAGGACTGAATGGAGTCCCACTGGAAGACACCTATGATATTAAAGAGAGAGTAGCCTAAGATTACCACCTCTGGACAAGCGACCGAGGGAATCCTAAGAACAAAAAGGGTGTGCAAGACCTCGACCTCGCTGATAGCACCAATGATATAGCTGAATTGACCAACACGGTGTAGATGCTTGCAGCTAAAGTCAAAAATCTAAAGACATGCCCCTCTATGAAATCATCTGTTGTTGCTAATGCGGCTGTCTATTGTCAGATATGTGGCTCTCCTTCTCACCTTACAGATAGCTGTCCGGTGATGGGGCAAGATAATTACGGCGGAAACTCGGAGGATGCCAATTATGTGGGGCAATACAACCAAGGATCAGGCATGAACCGATGGGATAATCCGAACAGGAATAATCCCAACCTTTCTTATAAGCCACAGAATCAGGTGCCATCAAGTTTTCCTTACAGACAGCAGCAGAACAATGCACCGTACCAGCCCAGGAGCTAGTATAACAACCATCCCCAACAGCAGCAAAATTAGAATTCTGGGAGCTATAACAATCAAGATCAGTCACATCGAGATCAGAATTCAGGATCGACGTCAAACATAGAAGCCATGCTAGCTAGCTTCATAACCGAACAGCGAAAGACGTCTGAGGATCAGCAAAGGGCATATGAGCAAACCGCCACTAAGGTAAGAAACCTGCAAAAGGCTGTAGAGCAGCTCGCTATTCACGGCAGAATGGTAGACAATCAGTTAGCTCAGCTAGCAAGCTCGGCAAGCAGGGAGCACGGGAAACTCCCATCGAAACCAGATCCGAATCACAGGGAATCCATGAATGCCATCACTCTCCAAGGAGGAAAACATATTGAAATGGTGCCAGCTCAAGCCACTCGAACTCCAGCTGCAAAATCAGCACTTGATTCTACACCTGCCGAAGGGGAAACGTCAAAAGAAGCTGAAAACTGAGCTCAAAATTCTACGCAGACAGTGGAGCCAACCCCTTATATACCGCCAGTCCCATTCCCTCAGAGGCTCAAAGATACGAGAAGAGACAAAGAGTTCATGTAGTTCGTTGATAAAATTCATACTCTGTACATCACGATGCCCTTCACCGATGCAATCACCCAGATCCCCACCTATGCAAAATTCATAAAGGAGATTCTGACTGGGAAAAGAAAAATTGATGGGACCGAGATGGTGGCCCTGAGCGAGGAGTATAGAGCTACCATGCACCAGCCCATGCCACCCAAACTTTAAGATTCAGGGAGTTTTTCTATCCCCTGTGATATTGGTGGTTGATGGATGCACAGTCGTTATGTGCAAACGTCAAGAATAAATTTATAATAGTCCGCTACTCGCAACTATACTACTGGGTAGCAAGTGGTAAGTAGGGGTCGAACCCAAGGGAATCAGGGGAATAGATGTTCTTTGAGGGGGTTGTCCAGCGAGAGAGCGTGTTTTAGGTCGGTTGGTTGGTTTTAAAGCTACCAGCTAAGTGATTGATTGATTGATTGGTTGGTTGGTTTTAGTACTGGAAAGTAAATTAAAATTTATAATTAAAGGAAAGCGTTCGGTTTCAGGGGCCTTGTATTATATCCTGTTTATCATTGACCTTTAGTGACTCTACTAAGTATTCAAACGGTGTATCAAGGCCATTCCAAGCACTCGATTTGCGTACACTGTCTAGCCTATTCCAAGGACGTAGAGCACTTATTCTATTTAGACTAATACTCCATTCCCGGTTATATTAGCCTATGTGCATCCATTTGATCAATCATTCCCGATCAACCAAATGGTGTTTAAGATAAGTCAAACTTCTCAGATAAGCTTTGCCATTCCAAGCATCCACTTATCCGTACAAGTTTACGAACCTCGCTGTAGAGTTTTGCCATTCCAAGCATCTACTCTACCTTGGACGTTCTAACCGAATATATGGCACATAGAATAAGTTTTGAATACTAAGGAGAGACGCTAAGTTAATAGTCTAAAACATTTTATAATACAAGTGCGCCCCTTAGACCGAACTACTAGTTTAGCTACTATTCATCGCGCTAAACATTATAACTAAGGAAATAAAAACAGCTGAATAAATACTAGAAATAATACTTACAACCGTTGAAGCGCCAAGGGAGCTATCCTTTATTTCCAAAGCCAAACTTACAATTACAAAACTTAGAGAGAGAAGTGAATATTGGGAATTGAGGTGTTGAAAATGAGGGGAGGAGCTCCTCCTTATATAGCCATGGAAGGAGGAGGAGATGAGGACACTTGTTGCATGGAGATTGGATGAGCAAATCAAGGGAGGAGAAGCCACCACATGGAGGAGGAGGAAAGCCGCCGGTCACCATGTGTGGAGGAGCCGCCGGTTGCCGGTGGTGGAGGGAGGAGGAGGGGTGGCTTTGGCCACCTCTTGCCCAAGTGGCCGGTCACTTTGCCCATGTGTGAGTTTTGTACATTTTTGTGCAGTCTTTTCACAAAACTATCAATGTGTTTCTTCCCTGGGCTGTCTTGATTCCTCTCCTGATTCTTCTGATTAATTTGTTATGAGTGATTCAACGTCAGGATCCTTAATATTTCTTCAGTCGGCATATGATCTTGACCTTGGATTGACTCGTAACATCTTTTCTGCTTTAAAAGCTCCTCTTTAATGTGTATTCTCTCTAAGCTCTGAATTACCCTGCAAAAATATATCTGAACTAACAAGCAAAAGTTAAATAGACAAAATGTCTAAATAAGGGGGTTATACTGTGTTTATGATTCGTATAATTTTGGTCCATCAGTGGTATTACTGTTTGTCGTGCTCTATGTGATCTAGGTGCTAGTGTGTCTATCATGCCATATTCTTTGTATGCTAAACTGAATTTGGATGATCTCTGTCCTACTAATGTCACTATTCGCCTTGCGGATCTTTCTTCTAGACTCCCGAGAGGGATTCTGAAGGATGTTCCAGTCAAGGTGAAGAACCTGTATATTCCTGCTGATTTCATAATGTTGGACATCTCTGAGGACGTAGATATCCCAATTATTCTTGGTAGACCATTTCTATACACGGCTAAGGCAGTCATTGACATGGATAGAGGTCCCTTAGCCTTGCGAGTAGGCAGTGAATGAGTTGTTTTTAATTTGCCTGATATGTCTAAGAGTCCTAGTCTGTTTGCTGACTGTGATATACTAGACTCTGCTAATATTGATGATCCTATTTCACTGACCTCTATTGAGCCTTACAGAGTTTTACAGGGCTGACCCATCCCGATGAATATATGTACGGTAAGCACAGAGGGAGCAGCTGAAGCTGAACAGACTACATGCTCAGGTAAGGAACCCTGCAAGGGAGAGCTAAAACCTCTTCTCGACCCCGGCGATATCTATAAGGAGAGGACTACAAAGTGGCACTACAAACGAATCGTGCGCAGAAAATTCAATAAAGGCAAGCGAGTTCTCCTCTACAACTCCTGCCTTAGATTATTTACTGGGAAGCTGCGCACCAAATGGAGTGGTCCTTACACAGTGGAGAGAGCATACTTAGACGGCCACATTGAGCTTAACAATAAGGGAGGAAAGTCAATGGTGGTCGACGGGCAGCGCCTTAAGCATTAGCACATCCTGAAGCACCGGGAACCACCTGACGACATTGATGATGACCTACTTCTCGGGAAGGGATCTCAGCAAGGGACTTCCCGAGAATGCTTCTAGTCCTACCTCCCTAGCTATGTCTCACCAAGATGTTAAACTAGGTCTCTTCGGGGAGTAACCCGCGCTGTAAGTATTTAGCTAGTTTTCACTGCATTCTTCATTTGCATTGTGTGCTTTGTGTGTGTACTCACTGCAGGAATCCAAGTGTGGAGTGCATCAATTTTAGATAGAACTCGGTTTGGGATGAAGCAAGCAAATTTTTAGATGGGAATTACAGGTGCCGTGACCACCGTAACCCAATGGAAAGGTCACGGCAGTCACGGCGGGTAAAATTAGCAGAGAGTTTTCAGGGTGCCATGACCACCGTAACCCGATGGAAAGGTCACTGATGGACCATAATTATACGAATCAAAAACACAGTAAAACCCACTAAATTAGACTGTTGGTCTATTTAACTTCTGCTTGTTAGTCCCGATATATTTCTACAGGGCATTTTAGAGACTAGAGAGAAAACATGCTAAGGAGAGGATTTTACGCTGAAAAGATATTACGAGTCAATTCAAGGTCAAGATCAGACGCTGAACGAAGAAATCTCAAGATCCTGACATTGAATTACTCAAATCAAATCAAACCGAGGAACAACCAAAGTCAGACCGGAGCGAAATTGGACTGATAGTTTTGTGAAAAGACTGCACAAAACTGTCAAAACTCATCCATGGACCAAGGTGACCGGCAACCTTGCTTGGAGGTGGCCAAGGGAGGAAACCACCCTCCATGGTGATCGGCCACCGGTGGCTTTTCCTCCCCCCAACCGGCGGCTTTCTCCTCCCCCATGTGGCGCCTCCTCCTTGCTCCTCCTCCTCCCTTGGATCAAAACCACATGCCACCATCTCCACCATCCATCTCCTCCCCTTGTGGCTATAAAAGGAGAGCTCATCCTTCTCATTTGTATCATCCAAAAATCAACATTTCACTTATCTCTCTAAAAGTTTTGGTTACTTTGTAAGTTTGGTTTTTAAAATAATACTCCTGTTGGTTCTTGAGTATTATAACGGTTTGAAATTATAATACTCCTGTTGGTTCTTGAGTATTATAATACTGTAGAGAATACTCATGTTGGTTCTTGAGTATTCAGTAGGAATTAGGAATACTCTTGTTGGTTCTTGAGTATTCCACCCCCTCTCCTCTTACTGTTTTCAAAAACCCCGAGTATTTAGCTATGGTATCCACCTCTATGGATATTCGTAGCTATACTCTTTATTCGGTTAAAGGGGTGTACTTGTATTGTAAAATGTTTTAGACCCTGCACCTAGTGCATCTTTGTGTTCAAAAATTGTTCTATGTTCCATATATAGTCAGAATTTCCAAGGTTGAGTGGAAGCTGTAACAAGCAAAGCTCTTCCATGGGAATTCGTGAACATACTCGGGTAGTGGAAGCTGTAACAAGCAAAGCTATCTGAGGAGTTCGACTTATCTTAAAAACCATTTTGGGAAATCGTAACAGAAGATCAAATGGACGCACATAAGGCTAAGATACTTCGAAAGGAGGAATTAGTCTTAAGTAGAACAAGTGTTTTAAACGATGTTGCAAGTCTTGCGCTTAGAAATGGCCTCGATTCATCTTTGAACACTTAGTATGATCATTAGCGGTCAATGATAAACAACTATGATACAAGGCCCCTGAAACCGAATGTTTTCCTTGAATTACAAAACAACCCTGTATTTACTTTTATAAATTGCTCGATCATCTGCAATCACCAACCGCTCATCTACCGGAGGACTCACCAATCACGCATCACCCACTGTAAGTCTTTCTTTTTACTTTTCAGTATTTACTTTTTTGTAATTTACTTTTCCGCACTCAAAACCAAAAACAACCAAAAAAAGTCACTTAGTCATAACCGCTAAAATCTCAATCAAACCTAAAAAACGCTCCCATCCTGCACAAATCCTACAAAGAACAACGTATCCTCCTAATTCCATTGGGTTCGACCCCTACTTACCATTTACTACCTAGTAGTGTAGTTGCGAGTAGCGGAAAATATAAATTTATTTGCACAGAGAACATTGCACCTTAACGACAGTGCAGTGGGCTCCGTCAGTCACGGTAGTCACGGCGGATTAAAATGTCCGAGAGTTTTCAGCTGTGCCGTGACGTGTCGTGACCAATGGACATGTCATGGGTGTCATGGCAGGGTAAGCAGGTCGTGTTCTTCAAAAGGTGTCGGGACGTGTCGTGACCCTCTGGAACGTCACGGCAGTCACGGCAGGTTCAGCTTTTACAAAATCTGTTTCTTTGCGATTATCGATGCTAACATATCACTTGTGCAGCTATGTGTTTTTATCTATATATCTACCAGCTCACGAGTTATGTTTCACTCCCCGGGCATCGCTTATCTCCATGGACATCGCACCGTCACACACGAGTGAAGTCCCTATGCACCTTTTTCTTTTCTTTTATTTATTCGCTTAAGGACTAAGCTCATTTTTAAGTGTGGAGTGGGTAGCGCATAGTCACACGCATTGCATATCACATTCACTCTTGCATATGCTCAACTGTCTATGTATTGCGATTGAAATCCTTATTTTCTACGATACTCCTAGACTGATTGTCATTCTTTTGGATTCGAAGTCTAGGACTTGAAATAGTTTTATTCGTGTGTGTATTCTCTTGAGTCAGTATCATTGCTAGCCTTTGCCTATCACATGTTCTACGTATTTCTTGAAGCATGTTTGAGACTTGATATTAGTAGGCACCGGTACAAAATGTCAAAAACTTAAATTTCATCTCTTTTTCTAGGTGACCTTAGTACTAGTATGCGTTTCTCTATACTTGTTGTGGTTTGCATGCACCCGCCGTTATTCATACACTATGTCAAGCTTTAAGTGTGGAGTTAGAAAATTGGTTTTCAATGTTTTCAATCAAGAACAAAGTTCTGAATTTTCAAAAGAGGGTGAAAAATTGACCCCACGCATAGTTGTTTTAAAAAAAAGGTGCAGAAATATACTAAGGGCAAAGTGAGAAAAGTCATCCCGTGTGTGAAAAAAAAAGAATTTATACCAAGGGCAAAGTGAGAAAAGTCACCCCTTGTGTATGGAAAATAGTTTTGAAACAATTTCTGCCCCTTTTGCTTGATGTAGTGTAATTCCATCTTCTCATTGCGTGCAAATCATGACTTGTCTTGCGAATTCATGTACTAGAAACTATGGGACAACCCTCGTGCTTGCGCTGAATTTTTGATGCAAATTTTCGTACTACTTTTTAGAAAATTCTAAGCCAAGCTCCTCTTCTCTTACGGGTCATTGTCTAATCCTTGGCACTAGAGAATGAGCTTTGCGCTACGAACCCGTGGACTATCCCTAGATAGCATAGGTGAATGGCGAGCATGTTTTGTGTAACTATTCATGTTCCTTATACGTTGCTATAGAACTATTTATAGCATGTGATTAGTCGATTGCTAGCCGTGAGTATTGACCGTTTGAATGCATAACTCATTTAATCTATGATTGTCTGAAAACTTTGATGAAGATGTTTGACTTAAAGTCGAGGTAACACGATGAACCCGATGTATGATATGACTTTACTGTGACTCGTTGAGCATCATTCATGCATACACGTTAGTTAGTTGTACAGGGAATTTGTAGGTAGTCCCATACCTGAAAACCTTCACGAGACTATACTCGTCCTACTAGGGTGGCCTAGGGGTTTAAAGGATTGATGCATATGCTAAATGCATTCGTGTCCTCTACGACAGTGAGTTATCTTTTTGCTTTCGTTATTAGTTAGAACTGATCACATGACACTTGAGTGGGAAGCATAGGAACATATGGTTATTGAGCATGATATTCACTCGCGCATTTATTCTGCCATTTGTTCGACATTTGTTCGGGACGAACAAATCCTAAGTGTGGAGTGTTTTGATCAGTCAATAGTTTGACTAATTATTCACTACATTCGATGAAGGATAACACTCGTTCTCCGGGAAAATAGTCTCTATTTGATGTCTTTCTCTAGTGTTTCAGGATAAAAAGACATTTCAGCACTCCTTAGACTCGAAGTGTCGAAAGAACGAAAAGATCGACAAAAATGACCAAAAACGAGCTCTGCACCAGCAATGGGCCGTGACCACCGTGACGCCTCATATAGGTCACGATAGTCACGGTAGGTTTTTTGCACAGAAGAAACTGGAATTTTTGGACAGAGCCGTGACATCGACCAAAGGTCACGGTAGTCACGGCGCCCTTTTGGCTCAGTGCGTTCCAGCGATTGCCGCGACACCCACCGAAGGTCACGGGTGTCACGGTACCTTTTTAGCTCATAGGCATCAAGCCCCTGTCGTAATCTACCGTGACATGTCTATAGCTCACGGTAGTCACGGCACCTGCGACAGAAGTTTCCTAATTTAATTTTGGAAGTTTTCTAGGCCTTTTTGGAAATCGATCGATTGGGCTATAAAAGAGCAACGAACAGAACGGGATGTGTGTGCTTATTTTGGAGAGAAAAAACCCTAGCTTGGGAAGAGACAGTAATTCATCGTGAGAGATTCAACGATCCACCGCGTCTTTACGGTTTACTCGTTCTTAATTTCTCTTTGCACTGTTTTTGGTTTAATCACCATGAACAGTGAGTAGTCTCTTTATTCTGGGATCCTACGGATCCCGTGCTATGTACCCAACTCTTCATGTGATCATGTGAATGTTTTTCATTAATGCAAATCAAATATTCAATTTCATCGTGCTTAATTTATCGTTCTATGCAAGTATTTACATCAAAGGGTATGTTTGCATGCTATAACGTATTTAGGTTAATTACCGAAAGATGGATGGGTCCTAGGGATTAACCGGATTGTATGAAAACCTTTAGTTTAATAAATCGAGATCGTTGATAATCCGTGGATGGGCGGCGTTCAACGATTGAGATTAATCTAGATAATGATACGTGGATGGGCGGCTTATCTAGTTTTATTTTGGTTTATTTCGATATTCGATAGCATGATGAATTACATGATAATGATTGCATGATTAGTGGGGGTTAGCACGGGTAAAGTATGGTCCTGGGATTCTTACTCTAATTAAGTACAAACCTTTTATTTTCGGCTGTGTTTCGTGACAACGAACCTTTGTTAATTTGGAATAGCTAAATAGGTAACTAGTTAACTAGAATTCACACACACTGTTCCTTGGATCGACCCTTGGCTTACCAAGGTTATAAATTTTGTTTGACTACAATTTGACCCCTAAAACTCATACTTTGACAACTATAAAGGGTTACAAATATGCTTGTTAGACGCCAAGACCAAATTCGGACTTTAAGACCTGAGAAAAGCCACTAGAAGTCATACTCGCTCGAGCACTCGCCTACATTCACCCGAGTACCGACTTGCCTTGAAAACTCGAAATTCTTCTGACCATGTCACTCGGCCTAGTATGACGCCTTATCCGCCCGCGTACCAGCTTCCCCTACACCATGCCTCTTTGGATAACAGTACTTGCCCGAGTACGAGTTTGCTTGCGAGTTCGCTTACCACTGTACTCGCCCGAGTACGCATCTCAGCCAAAGCCAGACATGTCACGGAGGCTCGTACTCGCTCGAGTACACCCGAGGGTAGTTGGTACTCGCCCGAGCAACACTCGTGAACTAGATTTTTCAGCTCGAGCCTACAAATAGAAAATGAGGTTTTGACTCAAAGTGGTTGTTTTTAGAGAGAAAAAGTGTGAGGAAAGGGCCAAGAAAGACTCAACATCACGAAAGGATGCTTGGGTGGGACGAGGGAAGATCAAGGAAGAAATCTAGTCTCCTACTTGGGTTTTCTCTACCCATTTATCCTCCCCTTTAGTTGTTTTGTATTGAAAACATGTTATCATGATGATGTTTGAGTAGTTCTTGTGTTTTGAGGGTCCTATGACCCTCCTTGGTACTCAATGATCATGTACACACTTTTGATGATATAATACATGGTGTTGAATTCATTTTCACTAAGTGCTTCAAGTTTAACATGTCACTATGTTTGATGAAATGCCTAAGTGACTTGTTTGCCTTAAAAGCTAATCTAAGTGTTAAAAAATCTTAGTGATGGTTTAAATGTAGTGAAAATGATCATTTCTAGATTTTATGAACGTGAATACATAGATTTGATTTTAATCAATGCTTCACACCTTCACTTATTACCTTGGGAGGTGTTTCAAGGCTACTAAATGTTATAGAGTAAATCGATATCTCGAAAGAGTGAGGTTTTATTTGAGATGAGTTGACTAGGAATAGATTCACATGAAAATTGGTATACCTTAGTCTAAGCTTGGTTTTAGACAATTAACACCTTGAAATGCTTAGAAATCTTGTATGTGACCATTGAGGAATGCCAATGAGGGGAGTAGCCCCTCAAATGCCTTTTAATCACTTTTTATCTCTAATTACTTGCCACTTAGGATTTAGATACATACCTTCATCTTTTTTATTAGAATAGCCGAATAGAAACACAATCTTACATAGTGCACGTGATTAAATTTGCTCCTTTGGGTTCAACCCGATACTTTATCGGTATTATAAATGTTTTGACTACATTTGATTCTCTCTTAGTTGATATTATTTAGAGGTTAAAAAGAATAGTTTGTTAGATTCCTCCCAAAACTAACCCTCTGTTTGGTTGCAGAAAAATTCATGAGAAAGTAAAATTTTGGGGATAGAAAGTTAAATCGGACTGTTTGGTTACAAGGAAATTAAACAAGAAAGAAAAATTATTGAAAAAATGGTTTGAAAATTTGACCTATTTTCCTCAAAACATTTCCACCCGAAACTGAGAGGAAAATCAAAATCCAAGATTGAAGAATCAACGCAATCAGGCGAGAGTGGATCGCCTGCAGCTCGTTCAAACCCTCCCCCGACGGCGACTCATTGTTCCACCTCCGCGATCTGTTCGTCGTCCTCATTATTCAAATCAGTGCGTCTGCACGACTGGTGAATCCTTAAGCCTCCCGAAGGGTTGGCCGTTGCAGGTTTCTCATCTAGAGAGTGAGTGTATGTTCTATGTTGTTGTCTGACAACTTCATATACAACTATGGTTAATGTTGATGTTTGTTCCCTTGTTGAGTTTTTTAAGACTGCCTTTTTTTGACAAGCAGGAGTAAGACTGTGATACGACCAAGGGACCAAGCCAGTGTTTTTTAGACGACTGGTCGCTGTCCGCGCTGTCGTATCAGGCCTGCAGGCCAATACACCCCAACCGTCTTAGTAATCGGATGTTGGAGGTGGGAATCGACCCCAGACTCCCTTTGACACATATCCTTTTGGTGTGGGAATGTGACACCAAATCTGCTGCGATTTCTAAATTCTAAGAGACATGACGCAGCTATGCTTGAAATAGCTGATGGTTTCACCATTTCGCTTGCTGGTTTCATAGACAAAGATGTAACCCAGCAAAATGAATTCTCTGATGAGGTGTGTGACCCCTTTTACTTTGATTTTCATGGGCAAGATTGGGCTTGTTGCTGTTATTATCAACTTCAAGCTGATACTCTTCTCAATCCAATTTGAATATAAGATGGAGCCAACTCTTCTCTACACAGTACTGTCTGCTGTTTACCATAATCTATCCATTTGGTTACTTTCCAATTGGTTCTATTCTGTTCTTTAGTTATATGTTGAATCTACTAGGAATCCAAAATAGCTGGATGATTTTTTTTTTTTTGAAGTTGGAACAATTTACAAATCTCTGCATTGGGCGGAGCATGCAAGAAAAGGCGGATGCTAGAGTCCCTGCTCAGAGATCAAGTTGAACTCCAATAGTGGCTTCGTCTCCATCATCGATCACCCACTTTCTGTATCTCTATTTCTCTTTTCTTTCTTTACTACTCTTTAGTCTTTAGTCCGTAATTTTCTTTCTATTTATCATCATGTAAACCAAACATCCATTCATTTGTCATTAAATTTTCTATTAAATTTTTGGGAAAAGTACAAAAAGGTGGTATGAACTACCACCTTTTTACAAATTCTTGTCCGAACTATGGACATTTGCAAAACACAGTCAATTTACAACTTATGTACCAAATTGCAATTCTGAAAAATACATTAAGCATCCAAATCTTTTGTAAATTATGTATTTGGTTCAATTGAAATGTAATTGGTTCAATTGAAATATAATTGGTTCAATTTAATTAAAATAAAAATCAGATTATTAGGGTTTATTTGCAAATCGGTCGCGCAGAATTAACATCAACCCAATTTCTGGACGCGGCGCAGAATCAACATCTCTGATTGCCCCCGGTCGCCGCCTCAACCGTCCAGTCGCCTGAAAATCGCTGCACCGTTTTATTGTTCTGTTCAAGTTGCCTGAAAACCGCTGCTTCAACCGTCCAGTCGCCTTCTCCATCATCCGCTCTAGTAAGTATTGTTCTGTTCCGCGAGATTTATTTGAATCGCAAACCTTGTTACTACAATTTGAGTTATTAAAGGTCAACTTTTGGTTGTTCCTTGTCTAGGATTATTCAAATGAGTATATTGTCAGATACAAACTGTGAAGGGTATCTTGATTCAGATCAGAGCGAAGAACTTACTGATTTTTCCGACCAAGAATTTACAGAGGATATGGATGATCTGTTTTGGCTAGGCGAAGCAGAAAATGCAGAGGCCCGCAGAAATGTAAATGAAGCACTGAACAGAATGGAAATTGATGTACTTTCCTATGAAGGTGTGGGAAATCAAAATTCTATTGATGAGGAAGATATCAATGTTGATTCTGATGAATTAGAGACGGCTGCCGACACAACTTCAGATGAAGATGTTCCTACTGAGCCACAATATCTGTATTTTAATGAGAGGACTGGATTTGGATCAAAAATGGAATTCGAAATTGGCTTACGGTATAGAAATATTGACGTATTTAGGAAAGCATTGAGATATCATGCAATCAGAAAGGGGTTTGATTATGATCTAGTGAATAATTCAAAAAAGAAGATATCAGTGCAATGTAAATGCAAGGACTGCCCATGGAGAATGAGTGCCTCATGGTCTGTGGATAAGCAGGGAAGTAGAAGTTTTCAAGTGAAGAGATTGACTCCACATGACAAGAATAACTGTGCAAGAGATTTGAAAAATAAAAAAGTGACTTCTAAATTTTTGGCTGAGTTTTATCAAGATGCTTTTGAAGATAATACGAAGTGGGAAATTGAAGCGTTTCAAAAGCATGTGAGGCGAGATTTAAATGTAGATGTCTCACATGCTAAGTGTCGTAGGGCAAAAAAACTAGCATTGGAGTATTTAGCAGGAAAAGTGGGTGATCAATATAAGATAATCAGAGAGTATTGCACTGCACTTCAGAAATGGAATCCCGGGACCTCAGCTCATTTAACAACAGAAGATAGAAGATTTCAGCGAATTTATGTGTGTCCAAATGCATGCAAACAAGGTTTTGTGACAGGTTGCAGACCTATAATTAGCCTTGACGCATGTCACTTGAAAGGATCCTTTACTGGACAAATTCACTCAGCTATTGGACGAGACGGAAACGATAACATGTTCCCAATAGCTTATGCTATTTGTGAAGCGGAGACAAAGGAGACATGGACATGGTTTATTCAAAATTTGTTATCAGATATCCACAATTCCAAAGATAATAAATGGACCTTCATTAGTGACCAACAAAAGGTTTGTTTTATGTATTCATTTGGTATATGATTTGTGGTTTAGTTTAGTTTTCTTCTTCTGTTAAATTTCTCATTGAATTTTATTTGGCTTACATTATCAGAAATCTGTTAGCAGAAGGTTTGTTTTATTTGGCATACTGATGGACCACAATTATACGAATCAAAAACACAGATAAACCCCCCAAGTTAGACTGTTTGTCTGTCTAACATCCACTTGTTAGTCCCGATATATTTCCACAGGGCATTTTAGAGATTAAAGTGAAAACACGTTAAGGAGAGGCTTTTAGCACAGAAAAGATATAAGGAGTCGATTCAAGGTCAAGATCATATGCCGACTGAAGAAATATCAAGGATCCTGACGATGAATCACTCATCACAAATTGTGCAGAGATGGAATCAAGTCAACCCAGTGCCAAATTACACTGACAGTTTTGTGAAAAGACAGTGCAAAACTGTACAAAACTCACATATGGGCAAGATGACTTGTGACTTGGAGAAGAGGTGGCCAAAGAGGAAAACCACCCCAAAACCACCACCCACCACCGGCGGCTCCTCCCTCCTCCTCCATGGATGACCGGCTCTCCTCCGCCCAATGAGCCGCCGCCATGTGGTGGCTCCTCCACCACATGTTCCTCCTCTCTCCTCCTTGGATGACTTGATGACTTGCTTGGGAGGTGGCTTCCACCACCATTTGCTCCTCCACCACAACCACCCACCGGCGGCTGCTCCTCCACCACTCCTCCGCCGCCAAGTGGCGGCGCCTCCTTGGCTCATCCATGCCTCATCCTCCACCCTTGGATCAAATGAATCCTAGCCCTCCATTTCCTCCCATTTCTCCTATAAAAGGAGGCTCACCCCTCCTCATTTTATCATCCAAAAAACCATTCCATACACAATCACTTATCTCTCTACATTTTGTAATATTTTGTAAGTTGGTTTGGATCAATAAAGTTACGATATTTGGCTAGGCGCCCTCCTCCATGGACAGGCGAGGCTAAACTCCTCATTCGGCGGAAGGTATAATCTTGTATTATTTAATGTTTAATTAGCTTAGTTTATTTTCTTAGTATTCAATACTTGTTCTATGTGCCATATAAAAGTCAGAATGTCTCTAAGGTAGAGTGAACGATTTTGGGAATGTGACCATTAGGGGTCCAACTTCGTAAGCTCTTCCTTAAGATATTCGTGATCACACCCGGATAGGGGAGGTCGTAACAGACAAAGCTATCTGAAAGAGGTCGACTATATTTAAAAAACCATTATGGGAAACCGTAACAGGAGAGCAGGTGGATGCACATAGACTAGCGTACCTAACTGGTACTGGCGCTAGTCTAAATAGAACAAGTGTGATTTAGCCGATGTTGCAAGTCTTGAGCTATCGCTAGCCTCGATTCATCGTTTGAATACTTAGAAGATTTACTAAACTAATAAACATGTGATAATACAAGAATACCTGAAACCGAATACGCTCTTTCAATTGCAAACACCCCCTGTATTTAATTTCCTAGTATAACTGCTCAATCAAACACAACCACCAACCACTCACATACCGGAGGAATCAACAATCACGCATCACCCACTGTAAGTCTTCTAACCCTCAACTCCTTTATTTTCTGTATTTAATTTCGGTATTTATTTTTTGTATTTACTTTCCGCACAAAAAACCCAAAAAACCCAAAAACAGTAGTTTAGTAATTAGCAGTAAGTCCACACTCGACCTAAAATCACGCACCGTGTAAGCCGTAACGAACAATCTATCCCCCTAATTCCCTTGGGTTCGACCCCTACTTACCCTTACTACCCAGTAGTTAAGTCGCGAGTAGTGGACATTATAAATTTATTTGTACGAGACGCATTGCACCCTAACGACAGTGCAACCGACGCTCCCGTCACATACATTCTGCCATATTTTATTAATCAAGTCGCTTATATTTCCTTATGTTTGAAGGGACTAGTGGAAGCACTCAAAGATCTGACTCCTGGATCTGAACATAGGTTGTGCGTTAGACACCTATATGCCAACTTCTCCAAGATTTATAAAGGAAAAGAGTTAAAAGATGCCATGTGGTCTTGTGCTAGAGCAAGCACACTGAATCAACATAAAGAAGCTATGGAATTTCTAAAAGAACTGGACAAAGATGCATTTGCTTACTTGGAAAAGCTCGACAAAACAACATGGTGCAGACATGCTTTCAAGTATTATGCTTTAAGTGATAGTTTATGCAGTAATATTTCAGAGTGTTTCAATGCTTTTATAAAGACAGCAAGAGACCAGCCCATTATAAGTTGTCTTGAGACCATCCGAAAATTACTAATGAGAAGATTCAATGAAAAATTTGAAGGAATGCAAAAATATGAAGGTGAAATTTGTCCAAGAATATGGAAGAAGCTAGAGAATAACAGAGTTCAAGGTATGGGGTGTCATCTTACTTGGGGTGGAGGAATCACATTTCAAGTTGAAAGTAGCAAATAGGGATCTTATGTTTGCACTCCTATGAAATATTCTTGTGGATGTCAGATATGGGATTTAACCGGAATTCCATGTGTTCATGCCTGCTCAACAATCAATTACTTACGAGAAGATGTCAATAAGTTTGTACATGAGACGTACAAACGTGAAATATTCTTAAAAACGTATCAGTTCATAATCGAAGCCATACCAGGGCCTATTGAGTGGCCAGCGGTAGAAGGTGATCCAATACTTCCTCCACTTTTCAGGAGACAAGGTGGCAGACCAAAAAAACTACGAATTAGGGCAGTTGATGAACCAGTTAATCCGCATAGAAAAAGGAAGAAATGTGTTGTGATGCACTGTGGTAAATGTGGCCTACCGGGTCACAATGTAAGAAACTGTCAAAGTCAAGTCATTGATCCCAAGAAAGCGCTAACTGCTGCAAAAGCTACAAGAAGGGCATCAAAAAATAGATTAAAGAAGAAAGAAATGGTTAGTGCAGGTGTCGATATTCAAACAGTACAGCAAAATATGGATAGAAACGTCGATGGTAAAATTTTCAAAGCTAAGGTATCTAACTATTATCTTTCATTTAATAATTATCATCATAATTCATTAACATAATTAAATTGTTTGAGTACTTTCCCTATTTTTTTCCTGCAGACAAACCGAAAAGTAAGAGAGAACACCCCAATTACGATGAGAGAAAGTCGGGTTGGTTGTCTTTTAGTTTTCTTTGGTTCTTGTGAATGCATATATTGTGGCACAATTGTTTTCGACCTGTTTTAGTTCTGTTTCAGATGTAGGCTGTTGATTAGGATGTTTTCATCACATTTTTAGGGCTTATTGTGGTTTAAGTTCAGGTGCACTGAATTTCTTTTATATAATCACATTTTTTATTGTGGTTTCGTTTATGTTATTTGCTTTTCTTCTAGTTATGATTTTACTATAACTCAGATATGAATTTGGTAATGATTAATTTGGTTTGAACTTGTAGGTTGCAACTCAATTGGAGCAAAACAGAATATGGCAGCGGTCATACAATTGTATACTAGAATCAACATCATCTCAACCATCGAATCCCTTTCCCGATGCTAACTAGTTGGTTCTCATTGTTGTTTCATCTTTTTTTGTAGCCTTAGTGCTTTGGCTTTGTCTTGTAATCCAGGATTTCATTTCCAAAAAATGTTGTTTTTTTATTTTCAGACATGTTTCTTCAAATTTTTGCTTCCTTATGACGTTCTAAACATCAATTCATATCAGATGTGTTACGTATTTTCTTCTAGCTGATTTCTTAAATATTTTTATATATGTAGAGATGAAGATTGAAATCCATGTATTTAAATATTTATGGCACCTATCAAAAAAGGGTTGAGATCCGGTGAGAAGTGACTTTAAGGTGAGAAATAAGAATTATTCTTGTCCATTGATTTTTGATAATCAACAGCCACGATAAGCTGACAATATTTACCAAATTCAACCTATTCTACGGATGCAGGGTTAATTTCGTCACGCAAACAATTTCCAAAATCCAAATCGCGTTGATTGCGAACGAGAACCCTAACCCTTTTGCCCATTCGATTGATCCGCTATGGTTGCAGAATCGATAGATCCGCCAACGAAGCGGAGACGACGACGACCGTGAACGCATCAGAAGACATCGGCCATGGATCGAAAGACGGGGAAATTAGACGACCATTCGATTCGTCCGCCGAAGAGGCCGTTTCAAAAATTGGGTTTGATTTCCAACTACCGTTTAGGGTTTGCTAAATTCATCGTCGGTTTGTCGGAAATAACAGTGCAATTTTAGGGTTAAATGTTGTTCATAATCAACATATGCATATCATAATCCGTAGCGCAATTCAGCAAGATGCGTAGCATATAGTGGTTTTTGGGAGGAGATGAACTACCTAGCATTTTCGCTCGAAACCCTAAACCCGTTTGTATCTGCTCTTTGTTGTATTCTGATCGGAAGAATATGTTGGTTGCAAATAGCTTCGATTTATGGCAGAAAGATGGCTTCTTCTCCGCTGCTGAGGAAGTTGAGTTCTGGCGAGAAAAGCCAATTGTAAGTGTCCTGGTCTTGCTCATTCTCTATTAGTTGAATATGAGTTTTACTAATGCAATGTGTAGCAAACAATGGTAACTGATGGGCGAAAGTCACCAGAAAGATGTTATGCATTTTTTGAGAGGAGATGAACTACCTTAGCCCTTTGCTGTTATGCGTATGACTTTGATGAATTATTATTATTTATATACCCAGTGGTCAACAACCTCTGATTTATGATCCAGTAAAACTGAATATCCACCACGTAACTCAGAAGATGAACTTTGATTGGCTCTTCTTAATTCAGAAGGCCCTGCTTTACTTTTCGAAGCAAGTTGGTAAAATATGTATTGTCATGTATAAAATTGCACGTCAAAATGTTTGATTTTGATCATAATACGTAGCATACTTTGTCATAATACGTAGCAGACTATGTCATGATTCGTAGCTTGGTAAATATGTATTGTCATGTATAAAATTGCACAGCACAATGTTTGATTTTGATCATAATCAGTAGCATACTTTGTCATAATACGTAGCAGACTATGTCATGATTCGTAGCTTGGTAAATATGTATTGTCATGTATAAAATTGCACAGCACAATGTTTGATTTTGATCATAATCCGTAGCATACTTTGTCATAATCCGTAGCAGATTGTGTCATGATTTGTAGCTTGGTATAATATATACATATTGTCGTGTATCAAACTGCACAGGCTGGGTGGACAGTTTGTGGTAGTAGTTAATTTTAATTCGTGGTATTCATTTGGCATATCATAATTCATATCTTTAATTGGTGCATTGTAATTTTTGAGAGACATTTGTAGATCGCAAGAGGAAAAGAAACCCATCGAAGAAAATACCAGCCAAAGAGGGAATTTCGAAAGATAAAACAAGCACCCAAACAAAAACAGAAAGTGATGATGATTTTGTGCCAGCAACTTCGCAAACAAAGCTCAAGAGCACTGACTGCTAGATGTTACGTACTACGTATTTTGGCTAATATATTATGTACTATGTTTTTTGGGGTAGTATGGCTAATTTGTATTGCAGATGTTATGTTCTAGTTGCTCAACCTCATTTAATGTAATAATTAGATTCAGGGCAATATATCTTGCTCATTTGTATCACACAGGGTATTTATAATTTGTTGTGTCACGGTCATAATCCGTAGCATCACAGTCATAATCCGTAGTATCACGGTCATTATCTGTAGTATCACGGTCATTATCCGTAGCATCACGGTCATTATTCGTAGTATCACGGTCATAATCTGTAGCATTACGGTCATAATCCGTAGCATCACGATCATAATCCGTAGCATCACGATCATAATCCGTAGCAGCATGATCATAATACGTAGCATCACGATCATAATACGTAGCGTTTGTAAACATAATTTGTAGCAGCACGTCATGAGAGTAGCAAATCGATTATGTATTTCCGAAATCAGATGATAAAAAAAATAAGAGAAGTTTGTTGATATGAATCACGAATGTCAATCTACGAATTAAAAAGTCAACTGCTGCATGTTTTGTCAAGTCAAGCAAAATTAACTCAGCTTGCTGCATTTTAGTTTCAATCAAAGTTATTGTAAACAACTGCATCTGGTAAACAAAAAAGAGCAAAAAAAGTAACAGTGTTGTTACTTTTTACATCAAGTATGAAATTAATTAAAATTCAAGAGAGTATTTCAAAAGAGGGTCTTGTACTTCTTCTTTTCCTCCCGCTTCTCCATCTTCGTCTAAAAAAATTACTCCATAATGCATTAATAGTTGTTGCATCCACTGTAATGCAGTATATGTCCCTGGATAAATTCAAGCAGTAATTGAGCTATCTATGCCAACAAAAAAGTACATAATGATATCAAGGATAGTAGCAAATTCATATCTCTGGATAAATTCCAGCAGCAAGTTCTTACCCTGTTGCATCCACTATAATGCATAAGCATAACACTCAAAAACTGGATGTTGGAAAAAATGCATAACAACAAAGAATGGATACAGCGATAAATGCCTAACAATAAGAATGGATGCTGTACAAAATGGTTGCTGCAAAAAATGCATAACAGCAAAGATCTATTGCCATAAACTAAGTATTTTGTTTTAGGTGATACAAGAACATAAAGAACAATGACCAATTTTTTATAAAAAAATGTAACGTAACGTAAGAATGATACAATCAGATGTTGTATGTGTTATCAAGTCCAGCAAAATTAACAGAAACACACAAGCAACTTTCATCTTCGAGGGCGCGAGTTTGTTCATTGGTATCACCTGCAAAAATCAGCGCAATGTTAAAGATGTTACGGATTATGAGGTGTTGACTACATATTATACGAAGCCTGAGAAGAACAAAGTTACTAACCTAATACTCTATTAACCTGATCCATCTTTGTCGCTTCTGATTTCCGTTAATGGCTCAATTTTGAAGCTGTTGGGGGGCCTGTTTCTGGTTTGAATTGAGCCATGATAAAACCATGGATGACAAGTTCCCTGGTGAGCCCAAGTGAAACACTACACCTGACCTGAAATATTCCAATGGGGGCTGGCGGCTTTCCATCTGCACCGGTCACTGTTCGCCCAACAGTTTTGGAGCATCATTGAATCCTCTCCTGCTCAAATTTCTTCAGAAACCAAAAACCAGCACCAGGTGTGATGTGCTTCCAGTCTCAGCAGAAAGTGATGGCCTTCTACCAAAACATAATGGTATTCATTTTGAAAACGTATTAAATATAAATCTTTTCCGATGTAAACAACACATTCATACATACACATATGCGTGCCTTTGCCCATTAAAATTTAAGAACACTTCAAAAACTTCTCTTTTTATACTCATGGATACATGGACCATATTCAACTACTAGTCATTCAAGCCAAATGTATATCAACTCCCTCTTGTGATTCATTGCGAGGCTCTGAGATAACAATCTGTCGGCTGTGCTCTTTCACTTAAATAATGGGAATCCGCATGGCTCTTTCACTGAGGTAGCTCATAAATGCCAAATATTTCTTTTCACGGCCTCAAAATCAAGTCACGCGTGAATGACAAATCACATCTTCGACAGTGTTTGGAAAGATTTAGCAGAGGAGATCGAGACGAGGATAGTCGCTGTCAGACTCATTAACGCTAGTCCAACGAACTTGTCGCGATTGAATTCCACCACTGCGGCGATCGCGGAGCTGCTCTGTTCTCAAACTCTGGTTTCCGCGTTTGTGTCTGGATAACAAATCATCGAGCATGTGGAAAATTTTCGATCTGAGAATCAAGCCCTGAAGCTCCTGATTCAATCCGCGAGACACACTTTTCTCAAATTAGGTTAAAGATTCGGGGCCTGTACTTCCGAAAATACCCTTTACACCATAATTAATAATTAATTAAATATTAAATTGCTGATTATTAACAACCATAAGATCTTAAATCTAATGGCTGATTTAAATTCTTATTTCTCACCAAATCACACACTTCTCACCTGATCTTTTTCCATCAAAAAAATATTCATGGCAGTAATTATGATACAATTAATAATTTATTGTAAAGTTTTTTTAACAATTAAATATATATATATATATTGGTTTAAAGATATTTGAATTAAATTGAACCAATTATATTTCAATTGAACCAAATACATAATTTACAAAAGATTTGGATGCTTAATGTATTTTTCAGAATTGCAATTTGGTACATAAGTTGTAAATTGACTGTGTTTTGCAAATGTCCATAGTTCGGACAAGAATTTGCAAAAAGGTGGTAGCTCATACCACCTTTTTGTACTTTTCCCTAAATTTTTCATATGTAAGTGGGACGGAGCCAGACTGACGCAGTCTGGGCTCGAGCCCCACCTGTTTTGGGCCAAATTTTTTTTGTCTTTGGCTTGGCTTGAGATAAGTGTCGTTTGGCTTGCTAAAAATAATCAGTTTTGTCTTTAAACCTCAAAGGCTTCGACGGTTCGACCTCTCAGGCTCCCAACCATCACTACTCAATCCACTCCCCTCACAAGTCACAAATCATCTCTCAAATCGTACCTCGTCTCTAACCGGAGCTCAATAATTCACCGCCGATCAACCACTTCGCTGCTCTCGCATTCACTTACCGCGCCGGCATCAACGCCTTCAGCGACGCGGTTAAGGAGGTGAGTTTCCAATCGCTGCATTAGGTTACGATTCCGTCCTTCTTGATGGCGAGTTTGTCGATCGTGTTTGTGAGAATGTTGGTAGGGTTCGAATCGTGGTCGCGGATGTGGCCACGCCTAGCGGATTGGTGAAAGAGTTAGGGTTTGGGTGCGGCAGGAAGGTCTTGTGCCATTTTCCATTGATAGTGGGGATAGAGGAGCCACGGGTGGTGCCTGGGTTTCTGAATGAGATGGAGTTGAGTGGGTGGCTGTGAGGGTTGGGTTTCTGAATGAGATGGAGTTGAGTGGGTGGCTGTGAGGGTTGGGTTTCTGAATGAGATGGAGTTGAGTGGGTGGCTGTGAGGATTGATGCTTATGAGACGCGGTGTGGTAACCTCAAAAATTGAAGCGGTCGTCAACAACAACATCTGAAAGGGTAACCTCAAAAAAAAATTAGCCCTACATAGATTGGAATTCTGGCTCGTCTGTATGTAACCAAACACAAAATATAAAAAAATTTATTTTCCATTAAAAAAATTTCTTACTACTTTATAAATCAACAACCATGAGTTCACAAATGCCAACCAACTCCAAGCTTGAGGTGCTTATTTTCCCAACTACAAATTAAGCTGATACCACTGGGTTCACATTCTTCAGGTGCTAGTTTTATAATCAAATTACATTCGCCACAAATCTCAAATAACCAACGTACATTATTTAGGTCTTGAACACTAACTCATTTATCAAGTCAGATGCATGTGGCTTGAAGTGATGGTCCTCCATGTCAATCCAATTTACTCTTAGCACTTGTTTCCGCCCATATGAATAGATCAGCTTCGTCTGAATATTCCTGGAGAAATTGAACGGCATAGTCCTTATGATAGCTCTTGATTCTGCATCCGAATTACTATTACAGATATACACAGACACGGTTCCAGCCATGTCCCGGGGGGTCTCAGGACCCCTCTCATTTTTGGCGAATTTTGATCAATCAGTCCACTTTAGTCGCTGATATCACCAGCTTAACTTTTGAGTTTCATCTTGATGTAAACATGAAAGTTGTAGAACATTGAATTAGCTTTACGACGATATATAGATCGTCTTCAACGGATATCGGACGAGGCCTTTGTGAGCTCCAGAAGATTGATCGCTCATTAGCAACTTCAAACATACGGTCTATTTCGACTTGGTTTTGAGTTACCTTAACGTTATATTTTAGTTTAGGTGTAAACATAGAACTTGTAGCCATTGTCCTTAGCTTTATGTTCTAGGTGATCGATTTCCCAAATGGTGCTCTGGTTGCTTGTTATACCGTTGCAAAGTTGCTACGGTTATATGTGGTTGACCACGCACACTTGTAGGCGACCTTAGTGTGAGCGTGTTTTCAGCTGCTTTTCCGATTTAGATCTTAATATCAACTGAAGAGTCGTAACCTATTAAATTATTTTTCCAATGACATATGAGTCGAACTGATAGGGTAATTGATGTGTGTTTTATGACAATCCAAAGTTAGGTCGTAAATGGACAATATATATGAGTTTGAATTTAGTATTTTACTTAATTTCTTATGTCGTTGAACATAAATGATATATATCTGCAAAAAAAATTTTTTTTTTGCCAAATCAAACCAATATCCTTATTCATCGGTAAAAAAAATTTAGGATCCCTCTCTTACAAGTTACAACGCTCTGGAACCGTCACTGGATATACATCACACACCATTTTTAGATAGTTAGTACTTGAGTATATGTATTTGTATTGTTTGTGTACATTCTGCTATTCAACACAGAGTGTTGAATAATGTTAAACATTCCGCTATTTTGTAATGTTGAATCAGATGTTATTTAGGCTGGAAAATTTTGATTTGCATTGTCTAAACTTTTTTGTAGCAACTAAATTACTGCAACTAAAAACAAGTAGAACCAAGCCATAGTTTAACATTATTGAGTGCATACTTATGCCACTGACCATTGTTCATATGCGACTGTAGTTAGGTTCCCCGCAGAAGATGTCTTATGCGACTAGTGTGATTTTTCCTCTGTTGCTTCGGGTCTTATATTACATGGATTATGTGACTGGCCTTATGCGACTGACCGTAGCCACACAAGGCCTTGTGACTGCTTCAATACTTACGCTACTATTTTCGGTCAGTCACACAAGCTGTAAAATGGCATAATGTACACTGCCGATTAATTTTATAGAACAACTCCATGTTTTTTCTCAAAACTGATGATTATAAACAAAATTCTTAAACTTACCTGAAATCCTTTGAAAAAGCTGCCAGCAACTTAATATTGCATATTTTCGTCTATTACATGGCGGGATGAATTATATATGGGGAGGCTTGCCAGTTGCAACAACTATGTAAATGCTTTGGTTTTGTAGGAGCTTAGTTTTAGCAAGTTGCAACTATATATGTAAATGCACAGTACAGTGCCTGTGAGACTTGCAGTAACTATCTGAATTATGGGAGGCTTGCAACAATGCAAGTTGCAAGTTTTAACAGCTTGGTTTTTATAGTTCAGGCTATTTTGTTGTCTGTGATTTTTGTTAGAGAATACATTATTCTCATGAGATAGTCCAATAATATATTTACTCAATGAAAAAGGATCTGGTGCAAACAACATATTTTTGTAGAAAAAAATACTAACTAATGACAATCCTTGATTTGGTCATTTGAAAGGATGAGATTAAATCCCGTCGAATGGATGATTTTTTGGCGACAAATTACAAATCACTTTGACGAACTATGTCATACTACTGATTTTTCGGCGACGAATGATAACTCACTTTTGTCGAATTTTACAGTTTCCACCAAAAATATGGTTTGCACCTGATCTTTACCTATATTCAATATATTCTCTATTTCACTGTGCTTACCATGCATATGTATCATTTCTAAACTGCATATAATGACGTTTTCGTGATATTTTGATGCACTCAATTCATATTCATTACATGATATCTGATGCTTAGGTTTCAATCGCTCTTTACATTGACTTTTCCCATCTAATTTTCTCCTTTTCCGATCACTTTAAGTGTCGATTCACATCAATTTTTCCCTAATCTAGCCTTGATTTTCACACAGCAGCTTGTTTTTCATCATTGTCTGTGCTTATAGATCCGCTTTGTTGCTCTTTCCAGATATATATACACAATGCAGAAAGTGCTCATATGAGTCCAACGCAACTTCTCCTTCACACCTCTAGGTTTAAATTTTGGATACATGCTTAGTATGGGGTACTCATGGATTGATGCAGAAGACATAATCTCTGCTCTTGTTAACGAAGGTGGGTTGTCTCTTAATTTTACTTCCCCATGAAACTAGAAGCCGCACACTTCCATGAATGATCTCTATCAAGCCATCTGCAGTGGTCTTGTTAGGGCATTCTCCCCGCTAAATACTGAGCATAAACCTCATCTAAACATAAAGGACAAATTTTGTATTCTTTGGACTTTAGACCTCCCTACCTTCCCAAACCCGGTAAGCCATTGATTGTCCACAACACTGCAGCTTTCATGTTGAATGACGATCCTTCATGTCGATCAAATGTGAGTACTCCGGTGTCCCACAACATATTTAATTCATCAATCAGAGGTGCATAAACACGTTCAAGTACTTTGCCAGAGATTTTGAACCTGAAATCAACATAGCAACACGAATGTTAAAAAATTCATGCACAATGAAGGCGTGGCAAATTATAAGGTATCACTACAATTAGCCAAGTACTATGAGAAAGAGCGGCTGCTCCGAAGATATGGAAATCATCTGTAGCTAATCCAAGACGAACATTTCTAATGTCTTTTGAAATTCGGGAAGTTTTTTGTCGAAGTCTTGACATGCTTCATTATATACATGATGTCTAATGAGACCTTCTACCACTTTTTTTTTCTCGGTGCCACCTTATCTCCTTGGTAATATGCAGTGATATATAAAGTCGTTATAATCTTAGAGTTAAGGGAAAGTATCATACCACTTTTTCAGAATCTTGCTATCATCATCGCCGTGTAAGTACCTTGACTCGTAACACACCGGACTTGAGAGGATTAAAATGGACATTTCCACACCAAATTGCTATGTACCTCTAAAACTTGTGGATTTTAGATGAAGACCTCACAAAAGTCAGAGAATACCAGTCCTGGAACTTGAGAGGATGTTCTCCGACAAATGGGGCCTCTGCTAGTTTCTCAAATCACCTGCCAAATCCAACTTAACGAAAGCTTGTCGATTCTGCTTCAGAGTCGATTGCGCCAAGGAAAAAATTGATCGCCTCTCACCTGGTTTCATTGCGTCGTTTGAAAAGAAGAAAATGGATCGGCGGATTCTGACTTGCCTCTCATTTTTTGGGTGGAATTATTTTGAGGAAACTTGGCTAAATTTTCTAGAGTTAGGATCATATAAGAAATAAGAAATATTTGTAACGGTTGGATCTTAAATCTAGCGGCTCTCAAATTTTGGAATATTATATATATCAAAATATATTTAAAATGTAAATAAGGACAAATATGTCAATATGTACAAATTCTAATCCCCTATTATTAGGACCCACGATCTTCTTCTTTGTCCTGGAACCGATCGGTGAGGTTTCGATCTCTATCATCTTCACCGCCAGTAGACACTTCTAAAACCAACGCACCGCCGTAGCTGATAGCATCAGGACGGGGCTTGGGACTGGCTACGGGCTTGGAACTGACAACCTTGACAGTCAATGTTTGACTGCTAGTGCCCGGTTTGAGCTGATCGATTTTGACGAACACCAGCTTTCTCTTGGCAGTCTCTGTTGACGGGTTTGATGAAGCAGGCGCGGACGTCGGACGACATGGTAGGAAAAAAGAGAGAAGAGATTTTGCGATCGGAATCGGTCGTCGATGTTGAGATTGACCGTATAGCTTTCGGAAAAACCTAGATTGGAAATGAGCTGCTGATTTTGCTAACAAACCTTGTCGACAAGGACCACGCGCCTTCGCCTTGCTTTGCTTTATCTCTCTTGCAATTTTTTTTGATAGGCTCTCTCCTGCAAATTTTGATTTTTAGAATTTGTGTAGTGCAGTGGGGAAACGGGACATAGCTACTGCTGTTATTATGCAACGAGTCGCAGTCGTTGGATATAATTCGTACATATAATTCAGTGTATTCAATGTGTTTTGTACATATAATTCGTATCGCAGTGTATAGGGGAACCGATCATGCAATTGTTTAATGTGTAGGTGTCTACGTAGAATTCGTAACAGACCAAGTTGGATTGCGTAGATTAATACATATAATTCGTAACAGACCAAGTTGGATAAAATGCGTAGACTAAAATGCTTAGCAGTTACAAACAAAATTCGTAGCAGTCATGTTTGGGTGCTTTACGACTAAAATGCGTAGGAATTACAAACAAAATTTGTAGCGGTCATGTTTCGGTGCTTAACAACTAAAATGCGTAACAATTACAAATAAAATTCGTAACAGTCATGTTTCGGTGCTTTGCGACTAAAATGCGTAGCAATTAAAACAAAATTCGTAACACTCATTATGTTGAATATTAAATATTTAATTATTAAATAAACAATTAATTTACAAATATAGAATGAAGGTTTAGTGATAACCGCGAATGAAAAGCGAGATTTCAGTTTAGATTTATTTCATTGTTTCTAATTTGCCCTTTAAGCGTATTTAGTAATTAATTAAATACAAATTTAAATTATAATTCAGATTAATCTCAACCTTTTAATATTTTGATCGAATGGTTATTAAAAATTTCTTATTTCTCATCTAATAAGCCCTTCTCATCGATCTCAACTCAAATTTTCTAACCTATTTTGTATTTTCACATTGTTTTTCTTTCAAATTTATTTTCCTCGTAACCAAACAGTATAATTCCACTTTCCATGTCAAAAACTTTATTTTCCCACTTACTTTCTTACAACCAAACAGGGGTAAATCTTTTGATTACTGGAGTCCAGTAAACCTAAATATGATAATGATGATGAAACCATACCTAATCGTCACATGAAGCATAAGCACATCAAAACAAAAGCTAAAGAACAAATTCTTTTCACAACACGAAACCATAAACTAGACTTGTATCAACCCACCACATATGGTCTTGTTAGATTTCCAGCTGACATCAACCAACCAAATGAATGTTCACGCACTCATCATTCTGTGCCTAATCCAAACAATATATGACTTGAAAAATTGAGGCAAATGACAAACTTGCACGCTTGAAAAGTTATGGGCCAACAAGTGTATGATTATTATGGGGCTAATTCTTATCATGCTTCGCCAACCGAAAGCGCATATGGCGGCGGCCATGCTCTATTCTGCTCTACCCCACTATCTCCCAAATCTTGTGACTCAAGGCTTTCCACCAGTTTATAAACCCCAACTGACCCCTAGCTTCTCCATTCAGTTCAGTTCTCTAATTTGTCAGTTTTTTTTTTGTGTGTGTGTGGAGATTTTAGCTTTTATGGAGTCTCATTTGAAGTTGGGTTTCAATTCTTTAGTGGTTGTGTTACTCTGTTTTTATGCTAAGTTGAGTGGAGCTGAGGATGATATCAGTCCTAGCCCAGCAGCAGCAGCAGCTAGCGCTGATTTTATTCGCACCAGCTGCAGCAGTGCAACTCTGTATCCTGATCTCTGCTACGCCACGCTTTGCCGTTATGCTGAGTCTGTTGGCAACGACCGAGGTCTCCTTGCACAGGCTGCCATTTTTGTCAGCCTCTCAAGAGCCAAACACGTAGCTGCGTTCGTCTCTCGTGAAGCAAAGTCAGGTTCGGGCTCTGAAGCGGCCTCAGCGCTTCGAGATTGTGTTTCCAGCTTCGGGGATGCTATGGATCAGATGCGTGGCTCCCTGAAGCAGATGAAGGAGATTGAAACAGCAGAGACTGCTGGAGGGTCGTTGAGGTTTTGGGCGAGTAATGTGCAGACTTGGATGAGCGCGGCCTTGACGAACCAGGATACATGCACAGACGGGTTTGAGGGGGTGGATGAGGGGCCGTTGAAAGCGGAGGTCGGTCGTCGTGTTGGTGTGGCCAAGAAGGTGACGAGTAATGCTCTGGCACTGATCAATACATATGTAAATGATGTTTTGTCACCATAGTTACACTTACATTGATAGCAGGGAACAACTGTGGTATAATCATTGGGTACCTTCAATTTTATGTAATAAAACAGAACACTTCCTGGAGATCTCATCTGAATTTTATTATGCAAAAAACTGAGTGAAGCAGCACAACTGACAGATAAACTGTTGATCAAAGGATACTAGTCTAGTGACCAGTTATTTTCCCCAAGGATTCCAAGAGTAAAAGGATGTTACATATTTAAGATTCAACAGATGCCATGTGAGAAATTTTTAGAGACTGGAGAATCACTTGTTTTTTTCTTTCAGCTTACTCGATTTTATGTAATGACGGTTGGGGCAGATCGACCAGTGAACTCCTCCATCTTTGAGAGCCCAAGAGCAACTTTCACCTGTAGAAGATTTTGATTGTTAGAAAGTCTTTATAGTTGATTCTAAGGTATTTAACTAGGAAGTCAAAGGAACAAGTCTCTTACAAGGGGCCCAAGAGCATCTTGAGAGTCTCTTCCTGTCTTTGAGGAATCTTTTTCATACTGCTCGATATATAAACGGATGGTTGCTCCTTCAGAACCAGTTCCAGATAGGCGGAAAACCTGAATAAATACCCAATCAATACATGGAGGTCTTACTATAACAGTATTGTAGGCTAATACAGGAACTACTGAGGTACGCGATCGTAACATTTCTAGACATGCAGTAATGTGACACTAGCTATATATACATGTGCATACACAGGCGAGAAGACAACATGCAGTCATTTCTGTACATTAGAACTCATGGGATAATTGCACATCACTTACCAATCGTGATCCATCTTGAAACAAATATCTAATGCCCTGGTGCTTGGAGACTGAACCATCAACAGGGTCTGTGTACTCAAACTCATCAGCATTTGCAACATTTGAGACATCTGAGCTTATTTCCTTCACAATTCTGTGAACAGATAACAAGTTCTTAAGTGGCTCGAAGAGTTAAGATAATGATGTTCTATTAATTTCATTAGTTTCACTGTATAAGCTGTTTGTTGGACAAATGAAGTCATAAGTGTGTAGCATAACTTTGAGAGCTAGCTATGCCATCAGATTGTTGAAGTCATAAGTCGTAACTTTGAGGGATAACATACTTGTTGACTTCATCAAGATTAGATTGCAACTTGACTAGATATGCCATCAGCTCCTTTGCTGCTCCAGCATCAACATTCTTCATGGAAATAAATAAAAATATATTCAGGGCAGGATCAAAAGCAAATGCTGGAGTACCACCCGAAAGGATCAACAAGTTAAACACACCTCATAGTCATAACGGGTGTAATAGTGCCGCCCATAAGTTGCCCAGTGTTGACGAACAATGTCTTCAACTGTAACAAGCTTCCCTCCACCAAGGTTCTCTTTATTTTTAGAAGCCAGAATTGAAAGCCAAGCCAATACAGCCCAGATACCATCCTTCTCGCGTATATGGTCAGAACCTGTTCAGCATCATTAAAAGTTACATATTTAATATGAAACCAAGAAGTTCCATTTCCACAAAGAAAGAGGCAATGCAATAAATGTGCATAAACTCTACCAGTCCCAAAGCTTTCTTCACCACAAACTGAGCACATCCCAGCATCCATCAAGTTGCCAAAAAATTTCCAGCCAGTAGGCACCTGCAGTTTTATCAAAGTTAAAGGCATAGTGTTCGCTGGTAAACCGTCATTTTTACACACCGAAACCACTCATCTTAAACAAGCATGTACCTCGAAGAATTTCAGATTCAAGCTCTTGGCAACCACGTCAAGGGCAGCTGATGTCGGCATACTCCTACAAATGTGAATAAAAATGCATTAGAAAAACCTACGGTGGCTCAGTAAGATGATAATTATAAGAAGGGAGAAAAAAGAGGTCAAACAACGAACCTAGCAACTCCCTTCAAACCAGAGGAGAAGTACGGAATGGATTCAACTGCATTTGCAGCAATGATGGCAACAGAATCTGATGGTGTGACAAAGAACCTTCATTTTGAGAAACAGTCACAGAATCAGATGTAAAATGATCACCATTTTCAGCATGTATTACACAAGTTAAACAGAAATCTGCACAGTACCTTTTACCAAGAACCATGTTTCGATCCGCATCACCATCAGCAGCAGCACCAAATTCTGGGGGGTCTTCAGCAGCATTTGAGCCCAAACCCATTCGAGCAACCAACTCTTTTGCATATGTCAAATTTGGATCCGGATGTCCTCCTCCAAAGTCCTCCTGCTCAAAAGTAACGTTTGCAGTGATAAATTACAGTGGAATTGAAACAGACAACGATGATTTGATCTCCACAATATAAATTATCTATGTGTAACATTAACCTTAGGTGTGCAGTTCAAAAGGGAGCTCTCTTTTGCACCCAGCTCTTGAACGAATATGCGGTTTGCATAAGCTCCAGCTACCCCATGAAGTGCATCATAACTGGAACATTTGACATCAATGAGTCATACAAATATTCATGAAATCCAGATTATACAACTTAAGTTTCAAGGTATACCAGAATGAAAAATTTGGTGATGTGAGCAACTTCTGAATAGACTTAAAATCAAATATTGACCTGAAAATTATAATTAAAAGTCATCAGATAATGAAAACGTGAAGAACTGGATAATATCGTATCATAAACAAAATAAGGAATAGAGCAGATTAGAAGATATTTATATAAACAAAATAAGGAATAGAGCAGATTAGAAGATATAAATATCGGGGAACGGATGAGTTTGGAACTTTAGCTTGAAGCTTACTTCATCAATTTGACATAATCATCAGCGTTGTCAAATACGTCCACTTCAAACGATCCTTCAGGTCCTTCTAAGCTTGTTATGCCAATGGCAGAAATGTCTACCTGGTTAGATAGAGCAATGTAAACAAACATATTTAGTGATGATGCACACAATCCACTATCTCCAGTACGGAGAGAAAAAAGTGCTCCTTTATATTATATGAGCTGGGAAAGAAAATTAAGCTACTGGTGGTAGTAGTATTACATTTGGTATGTCTTCAGCAATCAAGTACTCCTTGATCGACTTGGTATTCTCAAATATCTTGTCGGTGATTGACTCAGGAGCAGGCCCTCCATTTTCCATGTTATATTTAATCCCGAAATCCTGCATTACCAACCAATGAAATGAAATTACTACCTCGTTTAATGTGATTTTGGTCATTGAGTTTCTAACAAACTACTTTAAGACATTCGGGTGATCTGAAAGAAAATTATCAAGACACCACTAGTTGCTAATTTTAGTAATAGAGTACTAGATGCGCAAACTAATACTTAAACACAATACTGAGTGGTAAACAGAAGGCATGAAAGAAAGAAGAGATTCATGATATTGATATTGTACCTCTGTGGGTCCACCTGGATTGTGACTAGCTGTCAAAATAAACGCTCCAGTAGATTTTGACCCCTGTTGGAACAATGGTTACCATGAACCCATAAACAAAGTTCACAATTTGTAGCAGCTTAATATGCTAATGAAGTACTGGAATGACTTACATCATGCCCAACTCTTTCACGTATGACTGCAGATACAGCTGGAGTGGAAAGCAACCCATGTTGCCCAACCCAAACTCGTCTCACTCCATTCGCAGCAGCCATCCTAATTATAGTCTGTAATTCGTTTCCAGAATATGTTGTTTAACAATACTGGTTTCTCATCAAGTTGATGCTTGTTCATCATTCAAAAGCATATATCATTGAGAACAGGACGTATTAGGAACCTGAATAGCTTGCTCTGAATAATACCGCCCATCTCCGGAGACGACAAGTGTCGCACCTAAAGCATATATAAAGAGGTTGCACGTCAGCTCCTTGAGAAAGTGTTGAAATGAAAAGAAAAAAAAAAAACTTCAACGGGGCTAACAATAACCCCAAAAAAAAAGAAAACATCACTTCATATTATGATGCTCTGCAAGTGCAAAGCAGAAATTTACCTCTTACTTTACTCTCTGTGAGGGCATTGAATGTCGACTGAACAAAGTTCTCTAAGTAGTGAGGCTGCTTGAATACTTTTACCTACAGTTAATAAGTCACAAGAGTTACAAATCTGACTGGTTCTCTCACTATATCCTAATCAAAATGACACGGACATCTGAGAAGAAAAATAGTAACATCATTTGAACTGAAGATGATGAAAAATAATGCATCTCTAACAAGTATGAAAAAAGCAAATTGTAAAAAAGGAAAGTTGCAGTGAACTTACATTTCATCAATACTCAGGAGACTACACATTTAAGTCATAATATTCACTATGAGTAATACTACTTAAATTCCATTGAGCGCTCTTTTCTTATTTTGTAAGCTGCTCGGCCATAGAATATACACGTGAGACTAAGCAAAGTCTAATATATTATTTTCAACTAAGAAATGTTAGGAACCGTATTGAATTCAATTGACAATTGTAGTATAAGGCCACCTTCAATTTTTTTATTTCAGCCAAATACAAATATTAAAAGTTGCAGTAATGCATGTTGCTCCTACACCAATCAGCTGATCGGATCACATTTTGTTCCCCATTTAATTCACCTAACCACAATCGCCAGAACTGGATCCAAATATCAACCAAGAAAAGAGAAAAAACATGGATCCATCCAATCAAGTTCAAGTGCATGTATACAGCCACCACAAAAATGTTTCCCAGTACAAGAAAAAGAGCACAAGCACCACGATCACAATCCACAAACCACAACTGAATTGCCACTGGAAACACCTATATCTAACGAGATCCCAAAAAGGAAACCAAAGAGATCAAACCAATGGCCAATTTCACCAATCGGCAACGATTCAGCAACAAATCCCAACAGAAACAAAACGATTGATGCAAATCGTACCTTCTTCCTCAGACCTGAGGTCCCAGGTTTCTGGCCTTCGATCGGCGATGTCTGCACGCGAGTGATCTTGAACAGAACCATCTCTCAACCTGCTCAACAATCCAAACCACATAAATGCACATCCACACAAATCAATCGTTCGTATTTATATATAAATTCAAAAGACGAGAAAGATAAAGAGATGCTTACAATGAAAGGTAGGCAGTCGACGAAGACGACGAGTGTGCAAAACTCCACTAGGATCCGATCGACAAATCGCGATACGAACTTGTCCCGAATTTATACTTCCAGCTGCAGATTTATTACATTACATGTGTATGTGTGTCTGTAGCCTATTTTCAGTAAAAAATTTATTATTGAGAGGAAAAGAATATGCTCGAGAATCGGGGGAACGTGGAACGTTTCACGAGGCTCTCTTTTTTTTTTTCTTACTTAAAATTATTTGCCACACATGCATTAGCAATTTAGCATAATCAAAAAAATATGTTGTGTCTGAGGGTTGGATCTATCATGAAAATAGAATTACGGTGGCAAGTCTGATTTAGGGTGGATTTGATTCGTGGAAATTGGCATGGGAGCAGCGATGAGCAACACGTAACTTCCACTTATGTGTAACAATTCCCCACTAAGCATAAATTCCATTAGAAAATTTAAAATAAAGAAGTGACTCCAAACCTGCGTTATTTAAATTAAGGTAAATTCAGGGCGAAGTGAGTGACCCCAGTGGTTGGGCACTCCTCCGGTGTGCGAAGCGATTCAGGTTCAAGTCCCTACACTAACAAACAAATACTAATTGAGCGTTCCCACACGCAGTAGTGAGGCACGGCTTTGCAAACACTTCTGATCACTGTCCTATAATTCTGAACTTGGAAGGAGAGGTCTTGTTGAAGTGCCAGAAACTAGCTCGGTTTGAGCCAATGTGGCTGAGACACAAGGACTTCAAGGAGGTGGTTCACAAAGCCTGGACAGCTCAAAGTGCCTCCCTAACCTTGTCGGACAAACTGGAGAATTGCATGAGTGACCTGCGCCAATGGAGTTCCTCAACTTTTGGTGACGTGAAGAAGAAAATTGAGAAGCCAAAAAAAAGAAATCCAATTCATAAAGGCTGGGGCGAGATCAGAAGAGATGGCTGCTAAGGAAGCTAAGTTATCACAAGACTTGATGAGTGGCTGGAGAGGGAGGAGTTATGGTGGAGACAGCGTTCAAGGGCGGAGTGGTTGAAGCATGGAGACAGAAACACATCATATTTCCATGCAAGAGCTTCCCAGAGACGAAAAAGAAACCATATCTCCCGCCTTAGAAATCAAGCAGGGGAGTTCTGTGAAACTGAAAATGAAATTACTAATACAATTACAAGTTACTTTTCTGATATCTTTAAATCCCAGGTAGCCATACAGGATGGAAGGTGGGAACAACATTTCGAGGTCATTCCAAAATTGGTAACGGGGGAAATGAATGCCATGTTGACAGCTCCTTTCACAGAAGGGGAGGTTAAGAGAGCTTTGTTCCAGATGCATCCCTCGAAAGCTTCAGGTTTGGACGGATTTTCTGCTCTCTTCTACCAAAATAACTGGAGTGTGGTAGGCCAAGATGTAGTAACAGAGGTGCTGAAATGCCTTAATAATGATGTGCTGAACGAACAGTTAAATGAGACACTGATAGTTTTGGTGCCTAAGGTGAAGAAATTGGAAAGGGTAGAAGAATTAAAGCCTATAAGCCTCTGTAATGTAGTGATGAAAATAATTACTAAGGCCTTAGCTAACAGATTGAAGGATATACTGCCGGCTATAATTTCCCAGAGCCTAAGTGCTTTTATCAAGGGGAGGCTCATCACGGACAATATTTTAATTGCTCATGAAATATCACACTGCATTAAGGGCAGGAAAGATCATAAGCCATGTTTTATGTCCCTAAAACTTAACATGAGCAAGGCTTATGATATGATAGAATGGAAGTTTTTAGAGAAGATGCTGCTGGTTCTGGGTTTTGCGGAAAGCTGGGTAAGGAAAATTAAGATTTCACTACTACAGAACAGGCATTATGCATCGGTTCAAAAATTACAATAGGCATCGGTTTACAATTATGCATCGGTTTTTAATAAAACCGTTGCATATAGTTAACATTATGCAACGGTTTTATGTAAACCGATGCATAATGTTACTTTATGCATCGGTTTTCAAGAACCGTTGCATAATGTTTACCATATGCATCGGTTTTCATAAAACCGTTGCATATGGTAAACATTATACAACGGTTTTATGAAAACCGATGCATAATGTGCGATAAAAGACTTAGGTTATTTCGAAATTTCTCAGTCCGCCTAAGCTCTCCTCCCTCCGAATTCGATACGCTCCTCCGACTTCGACGCCTCTCAGTCTCAATCCGTCTCACTCGTCGCTTCCGATTCGCCTCCGTCACTCCGTCGCCTCCGTCACTCCGTCGCCTCCGTCACTCCGTCGCCTCCGTCACTCCGTCGCCTCCGTCACTCCGTCGCCTCCGTCACTCCGTCGCCTCCGTCACTCCGTCGCCTCCGTCACTCCGTCGCCTCCGTCACTCCGTCGCCTCCGTCACTCCGTCGCCTTCGTCACTCCGTCGCCTCCGTCACTCCGTCGCCTCCGTCACTCCGTCGCCTCCGTCACTCCGTCGCCTCCGTCACTCCGTCACTCCGTCGCCTCCGTCACTCCTCGCCTCCGTCACCTTCTATTCCATCGATTCGTTCCACCACTCCGTCGCCTCACTCCGTCACTCGCCTCGTCAACTGCTATTCCTCCACTCGCCTACGATTCAGCAGGTAATTAGGGTTGTTAGGATTGTTAGGATTATTTTTCCAATGGTTAGGATTGTTAGGGTTTTTAGTATGTAATTGTTAGGATTAATTTTCAGTTGAATATCCGTAGTTTGTCTTCATCAAAATCAGTCATTGTATATTTGATTCAGTTGTGTATCCGTAATTTGGCAATGTGATTGTTTGGATATATGAAGGTGTATTTATAGTAACATGTTATTGAATCGATATGTTCTTAATTTCTAACTTGTGTTCGTTAAATACTTGTAGTCATTGTTAGTCTATTTGCAAGAGAAAGCATCTCCTCGCCAACTTGAAGATTGTTAGGTGAATCTTTTTTGGCTACTCGGCTTCGTTTGAGGTTTGTAATCCATTAATTGTGTTTTTAGTTTAATGGAGATTTGAATTTATTTTTCAGTGGTTACTAATTCGTTCTTATTGTTTACAGCTATATTCCGTACTTGTTGCACACCGGCCACCATTAAGATTCTTCTTCGTGAGCTTCTATTATAAGGTAAATCGTAAGTTTATGTACCTCGTTTACTACTTTTTAATTGTTAGAGTGCTTATAAGTCACTCAAATGTAAATGTTTGTTCGTGTAAATTAGTAGTAGTAATTAATAATATTTACACATTTCATGTAGTGAAATTATAATGAATCGAGAGTGGGTGTCCGGTAATAGGTTGAGTGATGAGTACGAGAAAAGGATTATGGATTTCTGTGCGTGTGCGTCGGCATATGCGTCTAGAAACAACATTGAACGTGTCTTTTGTCCGTGTATGGGTTGTTGGAATTTCAAAAAGGTCAAACCGAAGAAGTTACATAAACACCTGTTGTTAAAGGGGATTAACCCACAGTATACGGTGTGGTATTTGCATGGGGAGGGTGAACAACAAAACTTTGAGCCTCCACCCGTAGAAAGCTTGCCGGAGGATAATGATGATTGGGAAGAGGATAATCTAATTGAGATGGTTAACAACGTCGCTAATGACTTTGTTGATATGCCACATATTTTGGAGTCGTTGAGGAATGACTCCGAATTACCATTGTATGAAGAGTGTTCCAAATATACAAGGCTATCGGCAACGTTGAAGTTGTTCAATCTCAAAGCAAAAAATGGATGGAGCAACAAGTGAGTTTTTGTACGGGCTAATAATAGTGCGGCGGTTGAAGACATTGACCAAGTGAGTTTTTTAGAGATATATACATATGTTATTATCATTTAACTGTGTACTGTTGATTTAGTTCTTTTCTTTTCACTCTTTAATTGTTGATTTAACTTTATAGACGTTAGTCATTAATTAAGCTTTGTAAGGCTTAATCATTTTCACTATTTAATTGTTGACTTAGTTCTCTTGTTTTTTTTATTGTACCGTTTTCCTAATGGAGTAGAGCCATACGACGTCGACAATATTCATGGAGTTCGGGATGAAATCGCCAACTACCTACGTGAATATGTGACCACTCATCCTACACTACTATAGAACATTAACTTAGAAAATATTTGGTATGTGATGTTTTGTGGCGTATTTGTGCCAAAGAGACAAATATGTGTATGAATGATATTGTATGTTGCAAATTCAGTGAAACGATGTTTAGCATCTTCGTTGTATTGTATTTGAGAGTTGGAACAGCAGGTTTATTATTGATGTTTAATTTCAGGTGGATTTGAGCTTTTGTAAAGCTAAATCTGCCATTTTTTTGAACATTATGCATCGGTTTTTGAAGAAACCGTTGCATAATGTCTGGACGGGTTTGAACATTATGCATCGGTTTTCCCTTAAACCGATGCATAATATTCGATCTTATGCAACGATTTCTCTGGAAAACCGATGCATAATGTCTGGACATTATGCAACACTTTATTATGCATCGGATCCAAAACCGATGCATAATATAAAAAAAACCGATGCATAACCCTTCATCTGTAGTAGTGTTTGTGTGGAATTAGTTACATATAGAGTGAGAATAAATGACTTTATATCAGATGTCATAAGGCCAAGCAGAGGCCTTAGACAAGGAGATCTGATCTCACCGTATCTGTTCCTGATATGTGCTGAATGGCTGACTCATGCTCTGACTAAATACCAGGGGTTGGGATTAATAGAAGGTATACAAGTTTGTAAAAATGCACCCGCTGTTGCACATTTGATGTTTGCGGACGATTGTCTGATTTTTCCAGAAGGCCAGAAGTGACTCTGTGAGGTGGATTGGTGATATTCTGAGGAAGTACGAGACAGTCTCAGGACAAAAAGTGAACTACTCGAAATCTGAAAGTGTTTGCAGTGGTGGTGTTTCTGCTGACATTAAGAATGCATTGGAAGAAAGTCTTCATGTTAGTTTGGTTGAAGCACATTCAAACTACTTGGGCTTACCTCTTATGTTCAGTAACAAGAAGACATCACTCTTCAGAATGATCGAGGAAAGAATGCTGAAGAAGATAAATGACTGGAAACACCAACTTTTGTCCAGTGCTGGAAGGGAAGTGCTTGTTAAAGCAGTATCACAAGCTATTCCATTATATGCTATGTCTTGCTTTAAAATCCCTGTCACTTTGTGTAGGAAGATGGCAGGGGCTATGGTGAATTTCTGGTGGAATGGGAGGAAGAACAGAGGAATTCACTGGGTAAAGGCTACAGAGTTATATAAGGAAAGGAGCCTTGGAGGAATGGGCTTCTGGTGTTTGGAGCAAATGAATGTAGCTTTCTTAGCAAAGCAGGGATGGAGGATACTCAATGAGCCGGACTTGCTGGTGAGTAAACTTTTTAAGGCCCAATACTTTTCTAACACAGATTTCTTCAATGCTGCAAGAGGTAGCAGACCATCCTACGCGTGGCAAGGAATTTTTAAAGCAACAGACATAATTAAATATGGGGTGGAATGGGATAGTAATGGAAACAGATTCAGGTGGAAGTATGATGCTTTGGGAGTGCTAACTGTTAAATCAGCCTACTCGATCGCTCTGGAGATGCACAAATTAGTGGCTGGGTCATCTGGGGAACAATCAAACACAAAGGAAATTCAAAGCTTCTGGAGGGGCCTCTGGAAATTAAAGGTGCCAACCAGGGTGAAAGTTTTTGGCTGGAGGCTGTACCATGATGCACTTGCGACAATGCAAAACCTTATGAGAAGAGGATGTCATGTACAGAACATGTGTAGTCATTGTGGGGCAGCTGGTGAGTATGCAATGCACATGTTCAGAGATTGCTGGTGGATGAGAGGGTTGCTGCAGGATGTGAATCTTCCGGTGGATTTGTGGAATAACCAATGTAGCAACCCAGGTTACTGGTTGTGGTTATGCGCAAAACTTTGTACAGCTGAACACTTTACAACATTGCTGTGCGGTTTGTGGCTGGGGTGGAAAAACAGGAACGAAATTGTGCATGGGAAAGTAGGTAGCTACATGGAGGCACTGAAGGAAAGGCTGACTTGGCTGATGAAAGAGTTTAAAGGAGGAGGGAGGGTGCCTGGCAGTTGGGGGCAGAGGAAATGAATAGGGCAGGGGAGTATGTAATGTTGTGTGATGGCTCCTTTGACCTTGTTTCAAGGAAGGCTGGTTTCGCTGCAGTGTTGAGATCGGAAGGGTTGATATGTGGTGTGAGAGCAGACTGGCAGGAGAATGTGACCTTGGTGCTTGAAGCGAAATTATAGGCGATTGACCTGGGAATGAGGGTAGCGAAGGAGCTAAACTTGACAAAGGTCTGCTTCTTGTCGGACTTCACAGAGGCGCTTTGGGCACTGAATGTGGGAGCGTGGAGACCTGAGGCAAATGTGGGGCTCATCTTGGGTTGCATCAAGGCTCTTGACAATCACAAGGACTGGGCGTTGAGCGGAGTTGATAGGGGGTCGAACATGGCAGCAGATTGGCTGGCGAGGAAAGCACGCTTAGAGGACTGGGGGTGGTCGAATCTATCAGCCATTCCTAAAGATCTGTCTTGTGTCCGCTAGGTTTTTATTTCCTTGTTTTGTTGTCTTTGCTGTGTTTTGTGTTTGCCTTGGTTGCAAGAATTCCCACTAAAAAAACAATTAACACCCTATCAAAAATTTTTTTTAGGTAAACTCAATAACAAAATAAATAAATAAAGGTAAATGCGCATTTTATAAAGTTATTCTAAAAATAAAGGTATGTGGGTTGAAACGAGGCCCAAAAAACTTGGATTTTGTAAGGTCCACGAAAACCGAACCCATTGTACTATTTTTGGAATCTAGTGACTGCGCACGTGACTTATCCACAAACTACCGACCCAATCAGGTTACTGGTTTAACGATGGTAAGTGGTCTAATCGAGTTAACACGAATTGATCCGATCATACTAAAAAAACAAATTAAAATTTCATCAAAATCAACCTATAATTCGTCACTTTTTGTAGCCGAAAAATGAAAATGACGACATAGTTCATCAACTTTGCATATAATTCGTCACCAAGAAAATGCACTAAAATCAAGATTTAATCTCATCTATTCGAATCACAAGATCAAGTGCTATGATTTATTTGTATTTTGTACCAAAAAATCAATTTTGTACCTGATCATTTTCCTATATATGACATTATAATTTGATCTATTTATATAGGGGAGTGCTCGATTGAGAACCCTCTTATAATTCGAGAACTTGATAAGTCAAATCCAACTATTATATCATGATGCATTTTCGAATGTGCATATGACATCTGTCCCACTAATAAAGTCAAACTTGGTGGATTTGATTTTTCATTAAATGCAAGTTTGATTATGTGCATGAGACATGTGTCATCACCATTCACCACAATGACTTGATGCCGCATCCTGAAAAGTGCAGATTGAAATCTCAAATTCTCAAATATAGATAGATTCTCATTTGAGTGCTTCTCTGAGATTAATCTAAATTGTAAATACAACATCATTTGTACAAAAATTTACAATTAAATATAAAAAAACAATAATAAAATAACAACAACAATCTTAATCGTAACTTACAAGTGGCAACAAGATTATAAAATCATGTCCGACTAGTGAAATTTAGATGCGCAGAAAAGGGACTGGTGATCTTCATCAAAGTTGCTTGCATTTTCATTTGCATCACTCAGTACATCACTAACATTTGATTGTGTACTCATGTTGATCGGAATATCTCAATACAATTTTTTTGATAATGGGATACAACAACTCAGAACATTACAATGCATATTACTAAAGCTTTATCATCTAGTACACGTATATATTGATCTTTTTAAGGCTTTAGCAAGGCATCTTGATTGGATCCAAAATCATCTGGTACATCTCTCTACTTCTGAAGCGCTGGCCATGTTCGGTACTTTTACTATGGATCCACACAGTGCCGGCTCAACACCCAAGGCCACTAAAGCAACGGCTTTAGGCCCCAATTTTTTTTGATTTTTATAGTTAAAAAAGACCCCAATTTAAGCATTGTTCAATACAAATTTAGGTTCAAAAGGCCCCAAATTCCTATCAAAAGAAAAAAAAGGCCCCAAATTTATCATAACATGTAGTGAAAGGCCCAAAAAAGCCCAATTTTATTTAACAAAATATTGTTCAATAAAAAAAACTATATTAGAATACCTCTATGTTATATATTATTTATAGTATTTAATTGTTAAAAGGCCAATTTTTTTTCTGCTTTAGGCCCCCACAAGTCTAGAGCCGGGCCTGGATCCACACATCCACCCCATCGGTACATTCTTCAACACTTGGAGCTGAGTCCACATCGGGCACCTTTACGTTGCAAGATACCTCCACGAGGGAGGAAGAACACTTCCACGCGCGAGGCGTGAAGAGGAAGGAATCCACGAGGGATGTGAGAAGCATCCACGCGCAAGGCGGGACTAGGAAGGGATCCAAGAGGGATGTAGGAAGCATCCACACAAGAGGTGGGACGAGGAAGAGGGAAAAATGAAGAGAAAAATGAAGAGAAAAATGAAGAAAATCTCACAAAACTGTGAGAAAAAAATGGGTCCCTTTTTGTCCCTTAGAGCATCCTCCACCATGATAAAAAAATCATACCATCCATCTCTCTCATCCTTTTTCTCTCTCGTCTAATCATCCCTCATGGTTTTTTCAATCACATGCACCCCACTCATGATTCAAAAAAAGTTTATCATCAATCTCTCTCATCACTACATAAATTATAGCTCATAAATGTTAAGATTAATAAAAATATATCGAAGTGTATCTCGTTTTATAGAGCTCAAAAAATTATGAATATTGGTATTTATTTTGATTTTTTAATTTGTAATTCAGAAGATATATTCGTTGCAAGATCAAAATAAAAACTGTACTGTTTCTTACACAAGACACGTGTCGCGTTGCGATTGGCTCATTCTCATGATCAAAACACAAAAAAAGATCATGGGATGATCTTTTTTAGAAAAAACCATGGGATGATCTTTTTGATGATAAAAAAAATCATGGTGGGGGTGCATGATTTTTTTGATCATCTCCCATGATCACTTTCTATGATTCAAAAAAGCATGGTGGGGATGCTCTTAAAACTCCTGAAGTCACAACATCAAAATAAGGAACATCATGGTCCCTTTTTACTCTAAAAAATGTATCACGAATCACAAACACATAATTAGAAGGTTGAGCAGCAGCATCTCCATGTGAGAAAACCCCAAAATATAACTCAAGTATTGTCTTTCAATATGATGAAGAATATTGGAAAAAAAGAATTATGCACTGTTCAAGCAACCCTCCATAGTTATTCACAAGTACGTGCATGATATCAGTTATCGATTCCACATCTAGACCATCATTGGCAATTGTTTTGTCACGAATTGAGCTTTTTATAAGCCTTCTCAACTGATAGTGACAAATAATCAAAGGAGTGAGGAAAAGATACAGAAAAACTCTACTACAATGCACCACCAGAAATTCAGTGTCCATTTTATGCTTCCTCTTGAGTTCTTGTACCAAGTGATTCATCAATTTGTTAACATCTTCGTCTCCAAAGTAAGTATCACTAGCAGCGTCATTGACATCAAGAATACCCTCTTCAGTACTAAAAAGGGTCAGATCACTAGCACCACCAAGATCAAAATTCAAAACTTTTTTCTTAGCAACATTTGTAGCTTTTACTACGGGATAAAACTCTCGGACCGTAATTTCCAGACCACCAGAAAGAACCTTCTCTAGATCTTCGCATTGTAAAGTTGTTGTAGCAGCATTGGCATCAAACAATTTTTCCATTCCATCTATCCATTGAAATACTTCATTGGAAAGCCTTTCCTGCCTTAGTTCAGAATGGCTGTCAAAAACAATTATAACTTCAAAAATTGATGGCTCCCTTGAAATTTCATCACTAAAAGCCTTATTGAATGACTCAGTATTCAAAATTGCAGAACTATTGATCAGTCAATATTTGACTAATTATTCACTACATTCGATGAAGGATAACACTCGTTCTCCGAGCAAATTGTCTCTATTTGATATCTTTCTCTAGTGTTTCAGGTCTATCCCTCCTTCAGAGCCGAAGAACGACGAAACGAAGAAGAATCAAGGAAATTCCAGCAAAAGGGTCGTGGCCCCGTGACGCACCCTTAGGTCACGGGCCCTACGGGCGTCACGGGCCGACTCAGAGGTTCCGAAATACTGAGGACACCGTGAACCCCGTGACATCCCTTTGTCCCGGGCGAGTGCCCCGTGACCCACCCTTAGGTCACAAGCGCTACGGGCGCTACGGACTGGATCATCCATGCGAAGATTCACGGAGCCCGTGACGGGCCGTGACGACCTCAGGTCACGGGCGTTTGCCCCGTGACGTCTCCCTTGGTCACGGGCGTCACGAGCATCATCAAGGCAGAATTATCAGAAGTTTCCTAATTTAATTTTAGAAGTTTTCTAGGCCTTTTTGGAAATCGATCGATTGGGCTATAAAAGGACAACGACCTGAACGAATTTTGGTGTGCTTATTTGGAGAAGAAAAACCCTAACTTGGGAGAGAAGACGGAGAACATTGCGAGAGATTGAGGATCATCGAGCTACATCGTCTACGGGTTCCTCGCTCTTATCTCTTTATTACACTATTTGTGGTTTAATCGCCATGAATATTGATGGACCATATTTATATGATTCATTAAGACAGTTAAACCCACCAAATTAGACTCTTTGTCTATTTAACTTTTGGTTGTTAGTTCCGATATTTATCTACAGGGTATTTTGAAGTCTAGAGACGATACGAGCTAAAAAGGAGTTTTAAAGCTGAAAATGAATTACAAGTCACTCCAGGACACGACCAGATTCCGACTGTACAACTTTCATGAACTTGACATGGAATCACTCAAAACAAGTCCAGCCGAAGAGCAACCAGAGTCAGACCGGAGCTGAAAGGGAGCCGATGGCTTTTGGGAAAAAGATCTCAACTCACACTCACCCACTCCCCTCCACCTAGCCGGCGGCTTTGGCCATGGAAGTGACACATGGGGGGGGGGGGGGGGGGGGGCTCTCCTCCCCTCCACCTCACCCCGGCGGCTTTTCTCCCCTCCATTCCCCTTGTGCCAAGTGTTGAGTCCTCCTTGCTCCTCCATGCCTATAAAAAGAGACCTCTTCTCCTTGTAAATGCATCTTATTCCAAACCATCATCCATAAGCTCTCACTTCTCTCTAGATTTTGGCACAATCCTTGTAACACTTTCCTTTGATATCAAAAGCTTTAAGTTTGTTCTTGAGTACTCTTGTCGGTTCTTGTAGTACTCAAGCTTTTCTTTTACTCTTCTTGAGTTTACTCCTGTTGGTTCTTGAGTATTCTCCTTTTACTTTCCTTGTCTTGATTTCCAAAAACCTTTACTTTCCTGTCTTTCAAAACTACAACTTTACTTTCCTTGTCTTTACTTTCCAAAACCTTTACTTTCTGTCTTTCAAAACCTTTACTTTTCCAAGTACTTAGCTATGGTATCCACCTTTATGGATATTCGTAGCTAAACTCTTCATTCGGTTGAAGGGGTGTACTTGTATCATACAATGTTTTAGACCCTTCTCTTAGTGCCTCTTTGTGTTCAACTTGTTCTAGGTGCCATATATTAGGTCAGAATTCCATAGGTTGAGTGGATGCTCGGAAGAGCAAAGCTCTGCCATGGGTTCGTGATCTTCTGTGGATAAGTGGAGGCTCGGAAGGGCACAGCTTATCTGTGGAAGTCAACCTCTTTTAAACACCATTTGGTTTATCAGGAATGATGATCAAATGGATGCACATACTAGAACAAGAGTTCTTTGTCTTGCAAAAGACTAGAGGGTGTGGCAAGTCATGTGCTAGGAATAGCCTTGATTCACTTTTGAACACTTAGTATGATCATTAGAGGTCAATGATAAACGGATTATGATACAAGGCCCCTTATACCGAATCTTTCCTTTGATTCAAACATCACCTGTCATTTACTTTCAGTCTTACTATCAACTGTTTACTTTCCAGTCATTTACTTTCTGTAACTTTACTTTCAGTCCATATCAACTGCTTACTTTCCGTAAGACTTATCCATCAAGCAATTACTTTCTGTACTTTACTTTTACTACAGACTTTATCAACATCAGCCCGGCATAACCTTTGGTACGCAACACGCTTGAAACACAGCGTGCGGCCAGTATCAAACGTGTGTCTGCGGTTGATCTTGAAATCGACTGTTCCAGCACTTTATCTTTCAGTACTAAAACCAAAACCAACCCCCAACTGTTTTATTTACTTTTCCTTTTCGAAAGAACAACTATCCACTAATTCCATTGGGTTCGACCCGTACTTACCACTTACTACCCAAAATAGTAAAGTCGCGAGTAACGAAGATATAAATTTATTTTTGCACAGAGAACATCGCACCTTAACGACAGTGCGGTGGGCTCCGTCAAAATTGGCGCCGTTGCCGGGGAATTAGAATAATTGTTCTTTCTTTCTTCTCTTAAATTCCACACTCATAACCATGTCTCGCGAAGGAAGCCACCATGACTATCAGAATAACAACGAGATGAACTTGTACGATCGAAACAATGAGGCGCCGCCTCCATTTATTGACGATCCAGAACAACTCATCAGAAACCAAAGAGCTCGTAATAGGGAGGCCATTCGAAGAAACCAAGGACCACCCGAGGACCGAAATGAAGCTGGTCCAGTGCAACCCCCTAGACATCCCCCACCTCGACAAGTACCAAGGCGAGAACCCGTCTTTGATGATTACTATGGGGATAACAACTTCCGCGAACCTACTATGGGAGAACTCTCGGCACCAGATTTCAGAAACCAGCCGTGGTGCATTTACGAAGGCACTGAACTGGAAAACATCGCCATCAACACTTCAGTGGCCCACAACTTACCAAAGTTCTCAGGAACTCGTGGAGAATCAACAACGACTCATATCCAACGCTTACATGGCATTTGCCAAAACCTAAAACCCAATGGCGTGAACGTAGACGACTTCAAGCTAAAGGCGTTCTACTTTTCCCTCACTGACTCGTCGAACGACTGGTTCCTTTCATTGCCTTCCTGTAGCATCAGAACATGGGTTCAGATGCAGAAGAAGTTCTTAGACAAATACTACCCAGCAGGAAAAGCAATACAAGTAAGGAGGCAACTGCAGGATATCAAGCAAGGGCCCAATGAAGCCATGTACGACTACCTGGAAAAGTTCAACTGCCTGGAGAGAAGCTGCTGTACCCTTGGACTACCCGAGAAAATCATCATCGAGTACCTCATTGATGGATTAAGACCCTTAGACAAAATGCTCCTGGACGCCTCAGCTGGAGGATCCATGATGAATCTATCACTGAGTGGCATTAGGAATCTCATCACCGACGTCGCTAAAAATGCCCGATTCAGAGAAGAGACAACTCGACAGGAAGAATTTTCCCGAACAAAGAATGTGGCAAAGGCTGAAGAAACACCGATGAACTCCATGCCAGAGGAGATGAAACAAATGAAGGAAATGATGGTTCAGATCCTACGAAGGCAGCCAGCTCCAATAAAGCCTTGCGAATTTTGCAGTTCTACGGACCACAAAACTGACGCATGCCCAACATTGATAGTAGAGGAACCAGAAGAAGTGAATGCAGTAGTAGGATACCAAGGACACAACAACAACAACGATAGAGCAGGACCAAACTGACATTATAATCAAGCAACCAATCCGAACTGGCGGAACGACAACCATCCTCCGAGGGAGACACAACAAGCTGCACCACAATTAGCTCAGTCATTGATGGACCATAATTGTATGCATCATAAATACAGTTAAACCCACCAAATTAGACTGTTTGTCTATCTAACTTCTACGTGTTAGTCCCGAAATATTTCCACAGGGCAATTGAGAGATAAAAGTGAAAACACGCTAAGGAGAGGATTTTACGCTGAAAAGATAACAAGAGACAATCCAAGGTCAACATCAGACGCTGAACGAAGAAATCTCAAAATTCTGACCAAGGATTACTCAAATTAAATCCAACCGAGGAGCAATCAAAGTCAGACCGGAGCAAAATTGGAATGATAGTTTTGTAAAGACTGTACAAAACTGTCAAAATCTCATCCATGGGCAAGGATGACCGGTGGCTTTTGTGAAATGGATGACTCATGGGGTGGCTTTCTCATTTCTCCTCCTTGGATGACTTGAAGACTTGTGTGGAAGGTTGCAAAGCCACAAACTCCTCCCCATAAACCACCCATAACCGGCGGCTTCTTGTGCCACCATAAGGTGGTGACAAGTGGAGCTCTTCCCCTCCACAACCTCACTTCCTCCTCCTCCACCCTTGATCCTAAACCACATGGAGCCATCACCACCCTCCATTGCCTCCTCCTCCTCCTTATAAATGGAGAGCTTCACCTCTTCACAAATCATCACCACCACATCTCACAACTTATCTCTCTAAATTTGTAATACTTTGTAAAGTTTGGTTTTGATCAATAAAGTTACGATACTTTGCTATGCGCTACTCTTCCATGGATAGGCGTAGCTAAACTATTCATTCGGTGGAAGGTATTTTCTTGTGTTATATAATGTTTTAATATCTTTTAGTTTCATTTCTTTGTATTCAAAACTTGTTCTATGTGCCATTTATAGTCAGAATTTCCATGGTTGAGTGGATGCTACGAAAGGGCAAAACTCTTCCGTGAGGTTCGTGAACATACTCGGATAAGTGGATGCTACGAAAGGGCAAAGCTTATCTGAGGAGTTCGACTTATCTAAAACACCACTTGGTCAATCGTAACTGTGAGATCAGGTGGATGCACAGAAGGCTAAGATACTTCGAAAGGAGGAATTAGTCTGAAGTAGAACAAGGGTTGCTTTAAACGATGTTGCAAGTCTTGCGCTACGAAAGGGCCTCGATTCATCTTTGAATACTTAGAAAAGTTACTAACGGTTTATTATATACATGTTATAATACAAGAGTACCTGAAACCGAATACTTTCTTTCAATCACAAAAACCCCCTGTATTTACTTTCCTAGTATAACTGTCCCGATCAACCACAACCATCAACCGCTCAACAACCGGAGGAATCGCAATCACGCATCACCCACTGTAAGTCTTCTAACCCTTATTTCTTTACTTTCAGTATTTACTTTCAGTATTTACTTTCAGTATTTAATTTCTGTATTTACTTTTCCGCACAAAAAACCCAAAAAACCAAAAACAGTAGTTTAATTACTCGCGCTAAAATCTCAATCATCCTAAAACACGTCCTTGTTAGTAAAAGAACAACGTATCCCCCTAATTCCCTTGGGTTCCACCCCTACTTACCACTTCTACCCAGTAGTCGCGAGTAGCGAACTTATACATTTATTTGTACATTTGCTCTGACGACAAGCATTTGTCAAATTGGCGCCGTTGCCGGGGAATTAGCTGTCGGATAAGTTGTTCCGTTCTCCCCCCTTTCTTTTTATATATTTCTTCATGACGCAACCGATCACGTACGCATGGACAACACGCCACCTCTCCCTGTTCGGAGGTACTGAAGGAGAAGATCCAGTGCTGCACTGCAGAAACTTCCACCATGTATGCAGTATCATAAGACCTGAGGAGGAACGATTAGAAGAGTTTAAGCTTAACTGCTTTAAATTCTCTCTAACCGACTTCGCAACCATCTGGTACTACACATCAACAGCCTGGAATGCAGAACGTTTCATGGACATTAGCGTTCCATTCCTGAGGGAATTCTCCCCCCATCCTTACGACAACAAACCCGCGAAAGGATCATGAACCTTCAATAATCCCGGGATGAGACCTTGGGCGAATACTATGCAAACTATGACGCCATCATCTCAAGCTGCCCGCACCATGGATTCACGAAGAAGGTTCTCCTTCAAAAATTTCTTCGTGGGATGAAAGCCGATGATCTGACAAGGCTTAACGAAGCAATGAGGAGTTCAGCTAGGAACTTCACCATTGCCGATGTATGGAACCTCATAAACAACCTGGCTGCAACCATACAACAAATTCCCCAAGCTGACGGAGGAATACAGATGCAAGAGGCTGGTCCAGAGACATATGAAGAAGATACTCCAGAACCATCGGAAGTATCAGACATAGAAAGCTTCGGGAGTAACGAACCTTCATGGGAACAGAACGCCGTGTCAGCAATGGATGAAGTCCAGAATACCACCAGTATGCTGCCCGAGCCATACCCAGCTTTCTTCACCCAAGCTTCCGAGACCATCTACAACCAGGTCCCCACGGACGGACATGACGAGGCAGGACCAAGCCTTAAGATGCGACCATCCCAACTCTTCCCATCAATCAACAAGCAAATCGCAGAGAACTATGCGATCCAAGAAGAGGCTGAAAAGCGGATGGGAAAAGGGCCTGAGCAGAATGACTCCTACATGGAGCATGATTTCGCCATAACTAGACAAGGCAGCCCTAAACAGGAGAAAACCCAGTTCAAAAAGCTGATAGGGAAAGGTCCCTCGCCTTCTCAGAGACGTTGGAAGGAGATACCATCAGAACTGGACCCAAACCCGTCATCTGCTAAAAAATCAGGAAGACTCACCGCAAGAATCAAAGTCGGTGGAATCAAGAAGTATGACCTCAGCCACCCATGGGACCCCAACCAATGATCCAGAACGAGGTACTGTCGAGCCAACGACGTTAAACAAGTGCACTGGTCGAGAGGTAACCCGACACTATCTTACTTTCTGTCATTTTAATTTTCAATAAGCGCTCTCACCCACTTTTTGTCTAGAAGGAATGTCTTACATGTAGGAATAAAGTTTTTGGAGCAAGACCGGATCAGCCAGGCAGCTTCCGTGAATTTACCGGGCCTGCGCTGAGAGTTCGAGGCCCCAGCTGAACTCCCTCGATTATCCAGCCTCGTGCCTTGTCGTTCGCTCGACACCTTAAAGGGAGTTCTGTTCTTCTTTTTCCTTAATGACATTTCCTTCTCCTGTATATATTGCATGACTTTTGAACTAAGGCTTGCCTTCGTTCAAAAGTGTGGGGTGAGAACCAACTGCATGTTTTTCTTTTTTTAGTATCTTTTTGAAAATATGAACTTAAGAATGTGAAAAAGATAAGTCATAATTCATGCATTAACCTTGTGAAAATTCAACTGTCTAAAATTTAGGATGTAATTTTTCATTTGTCCCTTTGTGCTAAGATAACCAGGGATGTAGAGTTGATAGAAATGCCCTCGAAGGACTTGGCAAGCATTCGAAGGATCGAATCAAACTATATGGTTTTCGAAGTCAGTGGAGGCTGCACTTCGGGGTTCAGTGAATAATTGAAGTCAACTCTGCCAAGAAGCATCTATGCAAAGGCAAGGACGGGAATCAGACCGTCCTCTCTCTAGTCAAAATAGCCGAGAAAATAGATGAGCGACCCTTATCTTGACCCGCGCAAAACGACAAAGACGAGAGGAGCGGGGAGGTATTTCCATATGCTCGCGGGCGATGATTGGACCTCCCAAAAAGGCGAAAAAAGTGGACTTGCAATCACAAAGAAGCAAAAGCTCGAAGAAGCAAATCAAGAGGCCTAGAGCCCAATATTGTGAAGGTTTTAACCGACAAAAAAGTGAAGTTCTCAAAAGTCAAATCCAAGGCCAAAAGCCAAAGACCAATTCACTACAAAAAGCAGTCCATCGCCAAAAAGAAAGAAATCAAAAAGGCTCAACTCACTGAAACCCGAATCGAATCACGTGCTAGAGAAAGCTACAAGAAAACCATATAGTGCGAGACAATCTCGAGGATGCCAGCCTGGACCTGAAAAGAGCTATCTCCCGAGACATCCAATATAATTTGCATCTCGGCACGGAGGTACAAGTATCAAATTACTCCTACGTATTTATACGGTTCTATTTAGTAATAAGTAGTGATGCATGAATTAGGATAAGTCTAGTATCACAGTCTAATTTTTCATATTTTAAAAACCAAGCTTACTTAGTGCCGCCCTTTAATAGCATTGTTCGGGACGAACAACTAAAAGTGTGGGGTGATCTGATGGACCATAATTGTATGCATCATAAATACAGTTAAACCCACCAAATTAGACTGTTTGTCTATCTAACTTCTACGTGTTAGTCCCGAAATATTTCCACAGGGCAATTGAGAGATAAAAGTGAAAACACGCTAAGGAGAGGATTTTACGCTGAAAAGATAACAAGAGAAAATCCAAGGTCAACATCAGACGCTGAACGAAGAAATCTCAAAATTCTGACCAAGGATTACTCAAATTAAATCCAACCGAGGAGCAATCAAAGTCAGACCGGAGCAAAATTGGAATGATAGTTTTGTAAAGACTGTACAAAACCGTCAAAATCTCATCCATGGGCAAGGATGACCGGTGGCTTTTGTGAAATGGATGACTCATGGGGTGGCTTTCTCATTTCTCCTCCTTGGATGACTTGAAGACTTTGTGGAAGGTTGCAAAGCCACAAACTCCTCCCCATAAACCACCCATAACCGGCGGCTTCTTGTGCCACCATAAGGTGGTGACAAGTGGAGCTCTTCCCCTCCACAACCTCACTTCCTCCTCCTCCACCCTTGATCCTAAACCACATGGAGCCATCACCACCCTCCATTGCCTCCTCCTCCTCCTTATAAATGGAGAGCTTCACCTCTTCACAAATCATCACCACCACATCTCACAACTTATCTCTCTAGATTTGTAATACTTTGTAAAGTTTGGTTTTGATCAATAAAGTTACGATACTTTGCTATGCGCTACTCTTCCATGGATAGGCGTAGCTAAACTATTCATTCGGTGGAAGGTATTTTCTTGTGTTATATAATGTTGTAATATCTTTTAGTTTCATTTCTTTGTATTCAAAACTTGTTCTATGTGCCATTTATAGTCAGAATTTCCATGGTTGAGTGGATGCTACGAAAGGGCAAAACTCTTCCGTGGGGTTCGTGAACATACTCGGATAAGTGGATGCTACGAAAGGGCAAAGCTTATCTGAGGAGTTCGACTTATCTAATACACCACTTGGTCAATCGTAACTGTGAGATCTGGTGGATGCACAGAAGGCTAAGATACTTCGAAAGGAGGAATTAGTCTGAAGTAGAACAAGGGTTGCTTTAAACGATGTTGCAAGTCTTGCGCTACGAAAGGGCCTCGATTCATCTTTGAATACTTAGTAAAGTTACTAACGGTTTATTATATACATGTTATAATACAAGAGTACCTGAAACCGAATACTTTCTTTCAATCACAAAAACCCCCTGTATTTACTTTCCTAGTATAACTGTCCCGATCAACCACAACCATCAACCGCTCAACAACCGGAGGAATCGCAATCACGCATCACCCACTGTAAGTCTTCTAACCCTTATCTCTTTACTTTCAGTATTTAATTTCTGTATTTACTTTTCCGCACAAAAAACCCAAAAAACCAAAAACAGTAGTTTAATTACTCGCGCTAAAATCTCAATCATCCTAAAACACGTCCCTGTTAGTAAAAGAACAACGTATCCCCCTAATTCCCTTGGGTTCGACCCCTACTTACCACTTCTACCCAGTAGTCGCGAGTAGCGGACTTATAAATTTATTTGTACATTTGCTCTGACGACAAGCATCTGTCAGTCATTCTACCAACCCCCCCACCGTCAGTACAACCAGAACACTCCATCAGCAGGCCAATATCAGCAAAGAGGACCAAATCAATACCCAACAGGCCAATATCAACAGAAAGGACAAAATCAGTACCAAGACAACCCGAGCAATCAGCAAGGACCGAACAAATCGCTTGAAGACACAATGAAGAAACTCGCAGGAAGCGTAAATCAATTGGGTACTTCGCTACACCAATTCCAAGCGAAAACTGACGGGGCAATTTTAGATTTGACCAAACAAATATCCCAGCTCGCCACCTCATTGTCCGCGCTCATTAATGAACCTGGCAGACTTCCTTCACAAACCATCCAAAACCCAAAGGTGAATATTAGCATGATAAGGAAGTCAAACATGAAGGTAGCACTGGAAGAAGCAGCACGATCCACAACTTACAAACTTACGAACAAACACTTCACCCGTAGGCACCGTCCTGATTGGAATCAAGAGGAAGACCGACCCAATGATGGCAGAACGTGGGTCACGCATACTGACAATGGACGCTATGCGTTCACCGTTACCATGACACCACCACCAACCACAGACTTTGACATACCAGCATCTGGCTGGGATGACAATGACGATTTGGACTTTAATGGTCCCAGGTGGGATCCCCTAACTAACATCTATGCGTCGGAGCAAAATATTTACCTGGAAGATAAAGAATTAAAAGGACCCGATCATACAAATCCAGAGCCAAAGGATGGGCAGAATGGCCCAATCATGGAAAGATCCTTCACTTCAGATCATGAGTCACAACCAGAAAGGGATAAGGACCCAGGGGCCTTCACAATCACCTGTGGTATTGGAGAAGCCCAGATTCATAAATGCTTAATCGATCTTGGGGCTGCCGTCAATGCCATGCCTTACTCCTTATATTACTTATTGAGGCTTGGCCCATTGAAACCACCAAGGTCAAATATCGAGTTGGGAGACAAATCATGTATCCAACCGGTTGGAATGCTTGAAGATCTAATACTCGATGTGGGAGAGCTTGTAGTTGCTGCAGACTTTTATGTAATAGAAACAAGAGAGACCAGCGAAGACAAACCTCGAACGCTTATATTAGGACGACCTTTTCTCTACGCCACCAAGGCATGGATCGACATGGGCAAAGGCTTGTTATCACTTACATTTGGCGGCAAAAATTCAGATTTCTACATCAATGATTATGATGGCCGCTCAGGGACAAGGAAACCACCAGACATTGTGCCTATCTCGGATCTCAGTACACAAATTTCCGACCTGCCAAGAGAGACAGTAAGAGTAGCTAGACCAGCGACCATGGTTAAGGGTCCTGCACCTTCTCAAGAGAATTGGAAGAAGAAACCACCGAAACAATGGAGTCCTAACCCGGCTACATCATCCCACGAGAACTCAGGGAAAGTCAAGGCAAGAATGAAAGAAGGCACTTCGCAACACTACGACCTAAGCCACCCATGGGATCCAAACTTGTGATCCCCATGCGTCGAGCCAACGACGTTAAACAAAGGCACTGGTCGGGAGGTAACCCGACATCTATCTTCTTACTTTCAGTCATTTTTTCAGTCATTTAGTTTTTACTTTGTCAGTCGCTCTCACCCAATTTTTGTAGAGAAAGAATGACCACTTGTGTAGGAATTGAATTTTGGAGCAAGATCAGATCAGCCAGGCAGCTTCCGAGAAATTACCGGGCCTGCACTGAGAGTTCAAGGCCCCAGCCAAACTCCCTCGATTATCTTTCCACAACATGAAACGACACCGTAAAGGGAGTTCAGTTCTTCCCTTTTCCCTAATGTCATTTCCTTCACTTGTAAATATTTGCTTGCATAACTTTTGAACTAAGTCTTGCTGTGAAGCACGCCTTCGTTCAAAAGTGTGGGGTGAGAAACTGCCTTTGTACATAGTTAGTTAACATGTTTTTGCTTTTCCTTTTCCCTTAATATTATCTTTTTGAAAATATGAACTTGAGAATGTGAAAAAGATAGATCAAAATTCATGCATTTACCTTGTGAAAATTCAAATGTTTAAAAACTTAGGATGTAACTTCTCATTTGTCCCTTTGTGCTAAAATATACAGGGGATGTGGAGTTGACATAAACTGCCCTAGAGAGGCTTGGCAAGCATTCGAAGGACTGAATTTCACTATATGGTTTACGAAGTCAGTGGATGCTGCACTTTGGGTTTCAAAGAAGATCAGAGTCATCTCCGCCGTGCAGCGTTTATGCAAGAGGCGGGACGGGAATCAAACCGTCCTATCTCTAGTCCTAGTAGCCGGGAAAACAGATGAGCGACCCTCATCTTGACCCACGCGAAACGGCAAGGATGAGAAAGAGCGGGGAGGTATTTCCATATGCTCTCGGGCGACGATTGGACCTCCCAAAGAAAGGTTGAGAAAATGGACTAGCAAGTCACAAAGAAGCAAAAGCTCGAAGAAGCTAATCAAAGGCCAAAAGCCAAAGTTGTGAAGGTTTTAACCGAACAAAAGTGAAGAAACTCCAATTCAACATCAAAGGCTAAAGGCCAATTCACTTCAAAAGCTGTCCCTCACCAAAAGAAATCAAAGTGCTCAACTTAGTGAAACCCGAACCAAGTCACGTGCTAGAAAAAGCTACAAGTTAACCATATAGTTCGAGTCGGTCCAGAGAATGCAGTCCAGGAGCCTGAAAAGGGCTATCTCCCGAAACATCCAAATTAAATTGCATCTCGGCTCAAAGGTACAAGTATCAAGTTTCTTCTAAGTATTTACACTGTTTAGTTTGGTAATAACTAAGTAATGCATGAATAGGATAAATCTAGTCCCATATTCTCACTTTCATATTTAAAAGTTTACTTATATTGTGTTCCACCCTTAAAAAGCATTGTTCGGGACGAACAACTAAAAGTGTGGGGTGATCTGATGGACCATATTTATATGATTCATTAAGATAGTTAAACCCACCAAATTAGACTCTTTGTCTATTTAACTTTTGCTTGTTAGTTCCGATATTTATCTACAGGGTATTTTGAAGTCTAGAGACGATACGAGCTAAAAAGAAGTTTTAAAGCTGAAAATGAATTACAAGTCACTCCAGGACACGACCAGATTCCGACTGTACAACTTTCATGAACCTGACATGGAATCACTCAAAACAAGTCCAACCGAAGAGCAACCAGAGTCAGACCGGAGCTGAAAGGGAGCCGATGGCTTTTGGGAAAAAGATCTCAACTCACACTCACCCACTCCCCTCCACCTAGCCGGCGGCTTTGGCCATGGAAGTGACACATGGGGGGGGGGGGGGGGGGGCTCTCCTCCCCTCCACCTCACCCCGGCGGCTTTTCTCCCCTCCATTCCCCTTGTGCCAAGTGAGTCCTCCTTGCTCCTCCATGCCTATAAAAAGAGACCTCTTCTCCTTGTAAATGCATCTCATTCCAAACCATCATCCATAAGCTCTCACTTCTCTCTAGATTTTGGCACAATCCTTGTAACACTTTCCTTTGATATCAAAAGCTTTAAGTTTGTTCTTGAGTACTCTTGTCGGTTCTTGTAGTACTCAAGCTTTTCTTTTACTGTTCTTGAGTTTACTCCTGTTGGTTCTTGAGTATTCTCCTTTTACTTTCCTTGTCTTGATTTCCAAAAACCTTTACTTTCCTGTCTTTCAAAACTGCAACTTTACTTTCCTTGTCTTTACTTTCCAAAACCTTTACTTTCTGTCTTTCAAAACCTTTACTTTTCCAAGTACTTAACTATGGTATCCACCTCTATGGATATTCGTAGCTAAACTCTTCATTCGGTTGAAGGGGTGTACTTGTATCATACAGTGTTTTAGACCCTTCTCTTAGTGCCTCTTTGTGTTCAACTTGTTCTAGGTGCCATATATTAGGTCAGAATTCCATTGGTTGAGTGGATGCTCGGAAGAGCAAAGCTCTGCCATGGGTTCGTGGTCTTTTGTGGATAAGTGGAGGCTCGTAAGGGCACAGCTTATCTGAGGAAGTCAACCTCTTTTAAACACCATTTGGTTTATCAAGAATGATGATCAAATGGATGCACATACTAGAACAAGAGTTCTTTGTCTTGCAAAAGACTAGACGGTGTGGCAAGTCATGTGCTAGGAATAGCCTTGATTCACTTTTGAACACTTAGTATGATCATTAGAGGTCAATGATAAACGGATTATGATACAAGGCCCCTTATACCGAATCTTTCCTTTGATTCAAACATCACCTGTCATTTACTTTCAGTCTTACTATCAACTGTTTACTTTCCAGTCATTTACTTTCTGTAACTTTACTTTCAGTGCATATCAACTGCTTACTTTCCGTAAGACTTGTCCATCAAGCAATTACTTTCTGTACTTTACTTTTACTACAGACTTTATCAACATCAGCCCGGCATAACCTTTGGTACGCAACACGCTTGAAACACAGCGTGCGGCCAGTATCAAACGTGTGTCTGCGGTTAATCTTGAAATCGACTGTTCCAGCACTTTATCTTTCAGTACTAAAACCCAAACCAACCCCCCAACTGTTTTATTTACTTTTCCTTTTCGAAAGAACAACTATCCACTAATTCCATTGGGTTCGACCCGTACTTACCACTTACTACCCAAAATAGTAAAGTCGCGAGTATCGGAGATATAAATTTATTTTTGCACAGAGAACATCGCAGCTTAACGACAGTGCGGTGGGCTCCGTCAAATATCGAGTAGTCTCTTTATTCTGGGATCCTACGGATCCCGTGCTATGTACCCAACTCTCATTTGATCAATTAACGTTTTTATTTATGCGATTCGAATATTCAATTTCTTTGTGTGCTTAATTTTATCGTTCTATGCAAGTATTTACATCAAAGGGTATGTTTACATGCTAGAATGTATTTAGGTTAATTACCGAAAGATGGATGAGTCCTAGGTATTAATCGGATTACATGAAATTGATGTTAGGTCATGTTGCTACAATGGTAGTACATGAATTAATAGGAAAACCTTTACTTTAACAATCGAGATCGTTGATAATCTGTGGATGGGCGGCGTTCAACGATTGAGATTAATCTAGACAATGATCCGTGGATGGGCGGCTTGTCTAGTGTTATTTCAGTTTAATTCCATATTCGATAGCATGAATAATTTACGTGACATGATTGCATGATTAGTGGGGTTAGCACGGGTGAAGTATGGTCCTGGAATTCTTTCTCTGATAAGTACAAACCTTTTATTTTCTACTATTTAATTTCTGCAATTTTCGTGACAACAAAACCCTTTTTACAAAGTTTAATCGGGATAGCTAAGTAGGTCACACTGTTTGCTAGTATTCACACACCTGTTCCTTGGATCAACCCTTTGCTTGCCAAGGTTTATAAATTTTGTTTGACTACGATTTGCCCCCTAAAACTCATAATTTGACAACTATAAAGGATTAAAAATACGCTTGTCAAAATGGCGCCGTTGCCGGGGAGCAGCGTTTAGTGTGATATTAGATTAACGTGTGTAGTTTAGACTATTCCACCTTGTTTGGTATCTGGTTTTTCTGCCTTGATTTCTTCACTCACGGTGATTCTTGGCTCTTGCAGGTACTAGCTAGTTCATGCCAAAGAAATCACCCAGACGGAAGAAGTAGATTCAGATTTCAGACGAGGACACACCAGACCAACGAAACAATATTCGTAGGGTCCAGAACGAAGCTCGACAGCTACAAGCAATGAACCGAAACTTCGCAGCAATGACCATGAATCAAAATAACCCAGCCTTGCTGAATGGAGTGGTCGAAGATAATCAGCAGCATCTAGTGCAACAACCTGTGCACAGAACTCTTGGAGATTACACTGCTCCACGTGTCATGGGATTTCAGTCCGCCATTGCACCACCGGGCATAGCCAACAATACATGGGAGCTCAAAACAGGGCTCATACAAATGGTGCAGAACAACCACTTTTCTGGGAGAATAAATGAAGACCCTCACCAGCACCTCAAGCGTTTTATTCAGATGTGCAATATGGTAAAGACCAATGGCGTCCCTCCAGAGTCCTACTACCTCCGGCTATTTCCTTTCTCGCAGACCGACAAAGCTAGTAGATAGTTGGACAGCCACGCTGAAGGTACTTTTACTACCTGGGATAAGTTGGCCGAAGCTTTCCTCCAACACTACTTCCCACCATCTAAGACAGCTCACTTCAGGAACAAGATCATCTCATTCCGTTCTATAGATGGCGAGACTCTGTACGACTCTTGGGAAAGGTATAAAGAGCTGACGAGAATGTGCCCCCACCACAATCTAGAGCTGTGGCAGATCATGGACACGTTCTATCAGGGGATCGACCAGAGAATGCGCACTCTGATAAATCAAACTGCTGGTGGCAGCCTTACTGGAGTTCCTCTGGAAGACACGTATGCTATTGTGGAAAAGGCAGCCCAAGATTACCACCTCTGGACAAACGACCAAAGCAATCCTAAAGATAGAAAAGGTGTTCAAGATCTCTGCCAAGCCGAGAGCACTAATGACATCGCCAAGTTGACTGATACTGTGAAGATGCTCGCAACCGAAATAAAAAGTCTGAAGACAGAATCGGCTATGAAGCCATCAGTTGTTGCTCATGTAGGTGTCTATTGCCAAATCTGTGGCTCTCCGTCTCACTTCGCTGATGGCTATCCAGTAATGGGATAGGAAGAAGACGGAGGGAGCCAAAAAGATGCGAACTATGTTAAGCAGAATAATCAAGGGACTTGTTTCACTTCTGGATCAGCCCCTAACAGATGGGATAACCCGAACAGGAATAATTCTAACCTATCTTACAAGCCACAAAACCAGGCACCCCTTAGCTTCCCTTACAAACAGCAGCAAGGCACTACACCGTACCAGCCATGGGGGCAATACAACAATCAAGCTCCACCACCACAGAACAATTATCAGCCCAGGAACCAATATAATAATCAGAACCAGCAGCAGCAAAATCAGAATGAGGGGACCACGTCCAATCTAGAATCATTACTGACCAGTTTCCTAGCAAAACATGACAAGTGGAACCAGGATCAGGAAGGGCGATCAGTGGAGCAGGATAGAAGGCTTCAGGGAGTCGAGCAGTCACTAGAGCAGCTTGCTATTCAGAACAAAATGCTGGAAACTCAGGTAGCCCAGCAAGCAAATTCAGTAACCAGAGAACATGGGAAGCTCCCCTCGAAACCAGATCTAAACTCTAGGGCATCAGTGAATGCCATCACACTCCGAGGAGGGAAACAAGTTGAGATGGTGCCTGCTCAGGCCCCTCGAGCAACAGCAGCAAAATCAGCACCCAATTCTGCACATGCTGAAGAGGAATCATCAAAGGAAGCTGAGGACCGAGCTAAAAATTCTGCACAGACAGTGGAGCCAGCTCCTTATAAACCTTCGGTCCCGTTCCCTCAGCGGTTTGTTGCTACTAGGTGAGATAAGGATTTCAAGCAGTTCCTGGATAAGATCTGCACTCTCTACATCACTATGCCCTTCACCGATGCAATCACCCAAATCCCAACTTACGCCAAATTCATGAAGGAGATCCTGACCGAGAAACGGAAGATAGATGGAACCGAGATAGTGGCTCTAAGTGAGGAGTGCAGTGTTGCTATACACCAGCCCATGCCGCCTAAGCTATAGGATTCAGGGAGTTTTTCTATCCCTTGTGATATTGGTGGTCAACCTACATCGTGCCTTATGTGATCTCGGTGCTAGTGTGTCTATCATGCCTTATTCTCTGTATTCTAAACTGAATTTGGGTGATCTCTGTCCTACTAACATCTCTATTCTCCTTGCGGATCGTTCTTGTAGACTCCCAAAAGGGATTCTGACGGATGTACCTGTCAAGGTGAAGAACATTTACATTCCTGCTGATTTTATTGTGCTAGAGATCTCAGAGGACATTGATATCCCGATCATACTTGGTAGACCATTCCTTTACACGGCTAAGGTAGTCATTAACATGGATAGAGGGTCCATAGCTTTGCGAGTAGGCAGCGAACGTGTTGTCTTTTATTTGCCTGACATGTGCAAGACTCCTAGTCTTTTAGCTGACTGCGATATATTAGACTCTGCTGATGTAGATCAGCCTATTTCACTGACCTCTATTGAGTCTTACAGAGTTATACCAGGCTGCCCAATACCGATGGACGTATACGCGGTGGGCATAGAGGGAGCAGCTGCAGCTGAAGCCGAATAGAACGCCGAATCAGGTAAGGAACCTTGCAAGGTAGAGAGTCTAAGGTATGAATTTCTGGGCCTAACTCAACTTACCCGGTGATTGTAAATGCATCTCTAACCGACATAGAGACCCAGAAATTGCTAGACGTCCTGCGCAAACATAGACCAGCCCTAGGCTATTCGATAGACGATCTTAAGGGAATTAGCCTAGATTTGTGCATGAATAGAATCAACCTAGAGGGCGATGCTATACCCAGTAGAGATGCTCTGAGACGTTTGAATCCTAAACTGAATGATGTAGTTAAGAAAGAAATTCTGAAACTGTTAGATGCGGACATTATTTATTCTGTTGCTGATAGTAAGTGGGTAAGTCCTGTGCATGTTGTCCCTAAGAAGAGAGGTTTGACAGTTGTTTGCAATGAGCTTAATGAATTGATTCCCACTCGTACTGTGACTGGTTGGCATATGTGCATTGATTATAGGAAGTTGAATAAGGCTACTCTTAAGGATCACTTTCCTTTGCCTTTTATTGATCAAATGTTAGAACGTCTTGCGAAGCATAAGTTTTTCTGCTACCTCGACGGGTATAGTGGATTCTTTCAGATCCCTATACACCCCAAGGACCAGGAGAAAACCACTTTCACTTGCCCCTTTGGCAAATTCACTTATAGACGTATGCCTTTCGGTCTTTGCAATGCACTAGCCACTTTTAAGCGTTGTATGATGGCCATTTTTTCTGATTTCTTAGAAAACACCATGGAAGTATTTATGGATGATTTTTCAGTGCGTGGCTCTTCATTTAATTCTTTCCTCTCTAACCTTACTAATCTTCTTCGTCGTTGTGTTGACACCAACCTGGTTTTGAACTGGGAGAAGTGTCACTTTATGGTACAGGAAGGTATTGTGTTGGGACACATGGTCTCTAACCGAGGCATCGAAGTCGACCGGGTGAAGGTAGAGGTGATTGAGAAGCTGCCCCCTCTAAAAGATGTGAAGGGAATCTGGAGTTTTCTCGGGCACGCTGGATTTTATAGACGCTTCATACAGGACTTCTCGAAGATAGCTAAGCCACGCACTGATTTACTTTGCCAGGAAGCTGATTTCAATTTCAATAATTCATGTCTTAACGCTTTCCAAAATCTAAAAACTGCTCTCACTTCTGCTCTGATAGTGCAGCCTCCCGATTGGGAGCTGCCATTTGAACTAATGTGCGATGCAAGTAATTTTGCAGTAGGAGCAGTTCTGGGGTAGCGCGTTGATAAGAAGCTCACGTGGTTTACTACGCCAGCAAGGTCCTCGCTGGAGCAGCAGCAAACTACACTATGACTGAGAAAGAGATGCTGGCCATCGTATACGCCTTTGAGAAGTTCAGGCAGTATCTAATAGGTTCAAAGACCATAGTGTACACAAACCACGCTGCGATCAAATACCTGCTATCTAAGAAGGATTCAAAACCTCGTCTGATCCGATGGGTCCTTGACATGCGTCGTTTGACGCGTCAAACTTAAATTTATTTTTTCTCCTGCTATTAGCTAGTAAAGCGGCAAGCGGGGTCGAACCCAAGAGAGCTGGTTGTCGAAGTTGTTCTTGAAAACAATTAAATAAAAGGGGGTTTTGTAAACAAGTATCGTAAAAGCACGAGAGAAAAGAATAACGAAGAGTTCAATAAGAGGAAGCATTCAGTTTAGGGTTTCTATTGTGACACGTTTATCATTGACTGCTAATTATCTAATTTCAGGTTTCTAAGTGTGGTTACTCCGTTTCAGGTTATAACCTAAAGTATTCCGTTTCAGGCAATACACCACAATCTAATCGGTTTCAGGCATTAGACTTCTAGTTCTCCTAAATTTAATAATCCGGGATATGCATTATTTAATCTAGGTGTTCTTAGTCATTTTACGGGAAAGTCTCAAACAAGTATTAACGATAAGAACTGAATTATTCGGCTAAGCTTTACGGGTAAGTCTCAGCTTAGCTTCACAATTCAACCCTTAATATTATGCACAAGAACTAGATAAACAAGAAATTGCATTAAGTAAAAAGTCTCAAAACGATTGTCACAATGAACGAAACCCTAAACCGAATTAAAGGTTTAGCTACTCATAGTCATGGAAAACAAATGCAGAATTTAATGATGAAAACAAGTAGAAAAATCTTCGCTTCGTCAAAAGGTTGCGTCTTCGTCTTCTCCAGAGCCGTCGCAGTCTTCGTAGAATGATGGATTCTGAAAACCCTAGCCCAAACTTCTTATTTATAATAAACTGGGATTTCCAAATCTGTTTTGGGCTGGAATTATCAAAATTCAGACTTGTGACGTCATCAAATGGCCTGCTGACGTCAGCCCTTGCCGACTTGGCGCGTTTTCCCCTGGAATTAGTGGCACGTTCTCCGTTAACATTAGCGTTGCTGCTAATGCTTAGCAAAAACGCGATCCGAACTGAGTTGCGATCCTTCTTTTGCACGCCAGTTCTGACTTCGACTCTGGATTTGACCTCTTGGATTACCTCGGTGTGAACTAGCGAGTTGTAGGGAATTGAGTCACCTTTGCAATGGTATATGACTCGTATTTTTCTGATCAAAGGTCCATTCCCAGCGTCTCGTTGAACGTCCATGGGTCTGATTTGGCATTGTGATGTTTTCGGCCTAAAACGCAGTCTTTATGCGTGTTTCCTCCTAGAGCTTCCGAAATACCTGAAATGCAAAATCATACTAAAAAGTAAATGTTCGCATATAAAAGTGTCGAAATAAATAGGATTAGTTGATTCGACGAGTCGTATAAATACGACTCATCAAAGCACCCCACACTTAAACTTGTTCGTCTCGAACAAGAACTAAGTCATAGAAGGAAAATAAATGCACACCACAATGTCTTCGACGTCCTGGATAGTACTGCATGAAAATGAGCTGCTAGTCTAAATTCCTCCTTTCTATGCATCGCTCAATCGGTACTCAAATCATTATGCTTAACACAGAATTAACTTTGATACATGTTACCTTTTCAGCTGAAATTCAAATCAATTTGGATGAATGAGAGATAGTCCTCTTTAGACCCATGATCTGCATTCGCTGTTCCGAACTCTCGCTATATGGTTATATATCATTGCTTTTTCTTGCACGTGATTCATTCAAGCTTCAAAGTTTTCTGTGCTTTCTTTCTTTTGTTGGACAGCTTTTGTAGTGAATTTCTTTGGCCTTTGGCTCTTGATGTAACAATGGTGTAATTCACTTTTGTTGTATGAAACTTCACAATGTGGCTGATTTTTTTCTTTTTCTTGAAGCATTGCCTCTATATTGCGAATTGCTTGTCCTTTTCTTTTCTTTGACGAAGGTCCAATCATCGCCCGCAAGCATATGGAAATACCTCCCTGCTCTCACTCATCCTTGTCCTTTTGACGCGAGTCAAGCCGAGGGTCGCTCGTCTGTTTTCCTGGCTACTCAGACTAGATATTGGACGGTGTGTTGTTTTCCCATCCCACCTGACCGCATAAGTACTGCAGTGGCGGAGCAGACTCTTAACCATGTCGTCTCGAAGTGCTAGCCTCCACGAAATCCACATAACCATATAAATAGAAATTCGGTCCTTTGAATGCTTCGTCAGGTCTCTCTAGGACATTTTTATCAACTCCACATCCCTGTTTATCTCTGATAGCGCTAAAATACATGCATTTTAGGCGACCTCTATGCTTATTGTTTCATTCGTTTTATCACGATTTCACTTGCTATTTGATGCCTTGTGGTTCATTTCAGGCCAATTACAGAGCTTAAGCTGAGAACACAAGTGAGCATTGATTCTGGAGCAAAACCGAGCGTTTCGGAGCAAAAATATGGATTTTCGGGCATTACGGGACAAACCGACCTCTACGGAGTATTTTGGACCTACAGATCTCATTTGGTGTCCAAATGGGTTGATTCAAAGCTTGTTGGAAAGCTAATTCAATTCCCCACAACATTGTGGTTTACACCAAGATCAGATTCGGACGGTAAGAGGCTCTGAGGGTCCGAGTCAGCCGACTCAATTCTGCTTTACCAATCCAGCCCGCCGGCTCAAATGCTCAGAAACTTTATGAAGCCTTCCCATGATCGAGCCGGCCAGCTCAACACCAAGGCAAAATTTTGAGCCGGCCGACTGAAATCTGCTACAGTTCCGGAAACCCTAACTTGGGCTATAAATAGAAACTTTTAGATCTCATTTGAGGGGGCTTTTTGGAGGACTTCTTGGGAGCTTTTTGGGCGATTTTGGGGAGCTTTTGGGCAATATTGGGAGACAACAACAACACAAAGATTGGACCCTCACTTGTTCTTAGTTCTCCGTATTGGTTTTGAATTCCTAAACTCTACCTTTCATATGGGTGTTTACACTTTTGTCATTGTTTTTGCTTGTAAACTCACTATGAGTGAGTAGTGACTTTGATTGGGGATTATTGATCCCCTAGACATGTTTGTGATGATGTAAATGCAATGGATGTTGATATTGAATGAGTTTGCACATGAATCTTCTTCATTTGAACTAAATGTTTAGAGTTGCCCATAAGGTGTTTGTGAAATGTCCTCAATGGGAACTTAGCTTAATTTCATGTTTGATGTAGCTCACGTTGATCAACATGAATTTAATGAAATGAATGGAGAGGCATTAGGACTTTTGTGTTACATGGCGACACTTAAATTCTAATGAGATTGGCTTGAATTTAACAAGAATGTGTTTATCTAGTCAATAGAGCGCGACTGTGAAACTAGAAACGCATGTTCTATAGGGCCAATAGAGCGCGAGTGTGAGGTCCTATGCGAGGTGTAACCTCTTCATTCTAAGTTGTAGCGCGAGTTGAATTTAGGTTGAATGTTGCATGGCTATAATCTACTCACGTGCATGCAAATTCATAATTGACATCCAATATCATTGTCACGATAATTGTCTAGGTGGGGATGTAATCCCTAGTCATCTTTGATTGATTGTTTACTTTTTCATTGTTAAAATCTCCCTTTCGGATAGTAAATTATTGCTATCGACCTCTTTCGAGGAACAAACCCCCCCAAACCATAGACATTCTAGGTTTAATCGTTAGCACTATTAGTTTAATCACCTATCTCTTGGGTACGACCTTGGGTTTCCCGAGTCAAAATATAAATGTTTTGATTTACCGTGATTAGCATAAGTATTTGATTCACTTATCGAATATTTACACTATATTATCGAGCGATCAAATGGCGCCGTTGCCGGGGATAGGTTAATTAACTTGGTGCTATTTGATTATTTTAGTTCGTCTATTCTTGTAAATAGTTTTCTTTCTCTTATGCTTGTATATTCTTCTTTTTCTCTCATATCCCTTACTAACTTCGTTAATCTTGTTTTGCGAGGATGGATAACTATAACCAACAAGTCATGCACGATGAAGATTATTATGAAGAGGATTTTTCCAATTCTGCACTTAAAGATCAAATGGCGGATTTGGAAAAGAAAGTGGATAGCATGATGAGTATGGTTAAGGCTTGGGTTGACAAAAAGAAGTGTGAAGACAACGAAGATTATTATGAAGAGGGTCAACCAAATGCCCATTGTGAAGACTATTGGATGAACAACCAAAATCAACAAGTCTCTTCTAATGAGGGATATTATCAAGGGGAGGAGCAACCATATTGGAATTACCAAGAGCATGACTATCAAACTAATCATTATAATTTGGATGGGGATGACCAAGAAGAGGAGCAACCAAACGGCTATTGGGAAAACTCTTGGAATCCATCACATACCTACACTCAAAATTGGAATGATAGTCAATGTTTCGAAATTGAAGACTCCTACCCTCCATACCCTCAACCTCCTCAACCTTCAAATGTGCCCTCCGGTTTTGAAGCCATGGTTGCCGCATATCTAGCAGACCAAGAGGAGATGCATGCTCGCATGGATAAGCTTCTAGCTAAAATGGAACAACAAGCAATTGACTTTAAGAGCTTGGGTGAGGAAGAGGTGGTCTTCGAAGAAGAAGAAGTCCTTGAATCTAATGTCTCAAGGGAAGAATGGGATCGAGAAAGGGAAGATGAACTTTGGAGAGTCGGCACCGTAACTCATTACAACCAAAGGGATGGTGAATCTTGTGACGAAGACGAGGTGGTATGCAAGAGTGAAGCATCCTTCACTACTAGCATGTCTCAAGATCAATTGGACGAAAACACACAAGATCTCACCATTCCATCAATGCCTTGGCTCCCCGACGAGGAATTCTTCAAGGATGATGCCTCTTGCATAGAGGAAATGACTTTTATTGATGAAGAAGAACTCCCTCCTCCCGCTATGAGTGAGCTTGAATGTGAACCCAAACTTCTTGATGAGGATAAGATAGAGGAAGAGCCTATTGAGAGAAAAGGACCTCGGGGGTATGAAGACTTTGTTGAGGTTTTCATGGAGCAAATTGAAGAGCATTCTCGCATGCAAGAAGACAAAATTATAGAGAGGGATATTGAGAAATGGGCAACCAAGGAAATATGTGAAAAACTTAGGAAGGGATGCCCATCATTCTCGGGACAAGTTATGAAGACCCTTTCTTCACTACTTTGCCTCGAGACAAGTTTTGGAGCTTCTTGCCATATTTCCAAGGACTAATTGGAAAAAGCTCCCATGGCCCCTTAATTTTTAAGAGATTTTCATACTTGAAGGGGTCATGCTCCCAAAGGAAAGTCCATTGTAGGCTTGATGGGAAGAAATTCAAATGGGATTTGAAGGTGGTTTGACACGATCAAGTGCAAAGCCCCGCTTGAGGAGGGATCTTAGCAAAAGACTCCTCAAGCGTGCTTCTTATCTCCCAAGAGGAGAATCGGCTCCGTCTTAGCCAAGACGTTACACTAGGCTTGTGAGTGTTTTCTCTCCCGATCTTTAAGTATATCTATTTTGATTGGATTTCTATTTGTTTCGTGCAAGAATTTGAGGATATGAACTATGCATGTGTGAATGCCTATATTTGATGATCTCTTAACATGTGCTTCGTTAACTAGATGTCTTGATAGGGCATAAGTGTGGGGTGCCTATGTTTGTCTACAAATGATGTTTGTGCTTGCTTGATGTGCTTTAATGTGTGGAATTCAATCAACTTGTATGTTTTAGGGAAAACATTCACACTACTAGGCAATTCATCCAAAAATTTCGAAATATTAATGAAAACAAAAAGTCTAGGCAAGGCTACATCTTCGAAAAACTTCATTTCTAAAGTCAACTAGTTGTGCATGATTTCACTTGATTGATCCTTTAGATGACTAATGGATTGGATTGTTGACTTTCATTCTTGAGGATCAAAGCATCTACTAGCATTTCTTTATCTTTTATTCTAAGCTTTTTCTCATTGAGACTAAAGAGTTGATCTTTGAAAGCATAAAATCGAAAAATTTAATTTCAAAACCCTTGCATGCCATGATTGCCTTCAGGTGACCTTAGTGACCTTGTTTATCTAGTGGATTTTGTCTTGTTGGTTTGTCATGCTCCATTTTTAACACTTAGCCCTTTGTCAAGTTCTAAGTGTGGAGTCAAAAGAGAGCGAAAAATGGGCCCCAATGAAAAAATATATACTTCATTCTTATTGTCAAAAGAGGGCAAAGCCCCGACTAAAAACTTTCTCAAGTGCACGAGAAGTTTTGTGCAAAAACATACAAATGCCGGGGGTTAGGGAGGTAAGTCCCCCCTCGAAAGCATTTGTAGGCCAAAGGCCATTTGAAAGAAAAAAAGAGGAAAAGAAAATACGAAGCACTTAGGCTTGAAAATCGGCTATCCCGCCATTCTCTAGCATGAAAACCAATAAGACACTTGAAGCTTACTAGCAAGAATTCATTAAGGGACGAACCTCGTATTCTTTTATACTTAGGCATGATGTGACTTGCAAGTGTTACAAAAACTATAATGTTGGAACTCCTCTTCTCTTATGACTAAGTGACCTATGCGTCCTAGGCTTGAGAATGAGTTCAAAGCTCACGAGCCAATGGACTAGCCTCCTTGCTAGCATTTGTGAGTGATCCAACAAGATTTCTTTGCTACTATTAGATTGTTTTCTTGAAGTCACTAATATAGAAAACGACTAGAATCCTTGATTAAAGATTTATTAGTCTTTGCTTTGACTTGCTTTAATGTCCTAATTCATGAATTTCCATAAGGATTCGAAGAAGACTCATGTAGTGATTGAAATGCACATATCTAGTTGAATACATTATGAACTTCATGGAAAACACCTTGCCTAGTACTTTGACAATTGTGAACTTAAAATGCCTATTTGGATGGTTGTTCTCTTTGTGGGATTTGTGAGCATTCCCGTGTCTGAAAACTCTCAGGAGACTACAACTCCTCTACTAGGGTAGCCTAGGGGTTTAAAGGCTTGGTGCATTCGCTAAATGCACTCGTGTCACCTACGAAAGTGGTTTATCAAAAGTAGTATTTGTTTCTTAGTGTTTTTAGTTAGTTTTCATGACCATATGGAGTTTCCTTTGAACCGATCTTGAGTGAGTGAAGTGCCTTCTTGTTGTTGATCTCTATGATTAGTTTGCTCGGGACGATCAAACGTTAAGTGTGGGGTGATTTGATAGCGCTAAAATACATGCATTTTAGGCGACCTCTATGCTTATTGTTTCATTTGTTTTATCACGATTTCACTTGCTATTTGATGCCTTGTGGTTCATTTCAGGCCAATTACAGAGCTTAAGCTGAGAACTCAAGTGAGCATTGATTCTGGAGCAAAACCGAGCGTTTCGGAGCAAAAATATGGATTTTCGGGCATTACGGGACAAACCGACCTCTCCGGAGTATTTTGGACCTACAGATCTCATTTGGTGTCCAAATGGGTTGATTCAAAGCTTGTTGGAAAGCTAATTCAATTCCCTACAACATTGTAGTTTACACAAAGATCAGATTCGGACGGTAAGAGGCTCTGAGGGTCCGAGTCGGCCGACTCAATTCTGCTTCACCAATCCAGCCCGCCGGCTCAAATGCTCAGAAACTTTATGAAGCCTTCCCCTGATCGAGCCGGCCTGCTCAACACCAAGGCAAAATTTTGAGCCGGCCGACTGAAATCTGCTACAGTTCCGGAAACCCTAACTTGGGCTATAAATAGAAACTTTTAGATCTCATTTGAGGGGGCTTTTTGAAGACTTCTTGGGAGCTTTTTGGGCGATTTTGGGGAGCTTTTGGGCAATTTTGGGAGACAACAACAACACAAAGATTGGACCCTCACTTGTTCTTAGTTCTCCATATTGGTTTTGAATTCCTAAACTCTACCTTTCATATGGGTGTTTACACTTTTGTCATTGTTTTTGCTTGTAAACTCACTATGAGTGAGTAGTGACTTTGATTGGGGATTATTGATCCCCTAGACATGTTTGTGATGATGTAAATGCAATGGATGTTGATATTGAATGAGTTTGCACATGAATCTTCTTCATTTGAACTAAATGTTTAGAGTTGCCCATAAGGTGTTTGTGAAATGTCCTCAATGGGAACTTAGCTTAATTTCATGTTTGATGTAGCTCACGTTGATCAACATGAATTTAATGAAATGAATGGAGAGGCATTAGGACTTTTGTGTTACATGGCGACACTTAAATTCTAATGAGATTGGCTTGAATTTAACAAGAATGTGTTTATCTAGTCAATAGAGCGCGAGTGTGAGACTAGAAACGCATGTTCTATAGGGCCAATAGAGCGCGAGTGTGAGGTCCTATATGAGGTGTAACCTCTTCATTCTAAGTTGTAGCGCGAGTTGAATTTAGGTTGAATGTTGCATGGCTATAATCTACTCATGTGCATGCAAATTCATAATTGACATCCAATATCATTGTCACGATAATTGTCTAGGTGGGGAAGTACTCCCTAGTCATCTTTGATTGATTGTTTACTTTTTCATTGTTAAAATCTCCCTTTCGGATAGTAAATTATTGCTATCGACCTCTTTCGAGGAACAAACCCCCCCCCCCCCAAACCATAGACATTCTAGGTTTAATCGTTAGCACTATTAGTTTAATCACCTATCTCTTGGGTAAGACCTTGGGTTTTCCGAGTCAAAATATAAATGTTTTGATTAACCGTGATTAGCATAAGTATTTGATTCACTTATCGAATATTTACACTATATTATCGAGCGATCAATCTCAACTTAATAGGACACGTAGTAGGTTAAATTCACACGTAATCGCACAAATCAGATTTCACGGGAGAAATACATGTAGTCGGGACCAGAAATTTCACATACTCATACATCAATACTGTGTACCAAGAAAAAGAGAAATTTCATACTTCATCAGAAATTTTTTTTTATAAAGGGAAACTTGCAGACACTATGTAGGTGCAAAAATAAACGTGTTGACACAACAGACTGACTCTCCCACCCCACACTTTTGAACTAAGCCGTGTCCTCACGGTACGACTTAAATTCAAAGACACAAATAATGCAAGACACGCAAACGTAGGGGAAAACAAATAGAGAGTAAAAATGAACATGCACTCCCCTCGTGTCTTCGTGTGACGGTGTAAATTTTGGTCAACCGAATCGGTCAACGCTGGTCAACGGTCAGCCGCGTCTACTTCAGACGTTACGTGCCGCGTCTGGTGTAGACGTTACCTTAATGTTAAGGGCAAACACGGTCAGCTAATGTTGAGGGCTGACGCGATCCGTACTAAGGTGCATTGTTACCTGCATGAAGAATATCTCCTTTCCCAAAAGACAATGTAAAATTTGACTCAAGATTCAAATAAAATACAAAAGAAATAGAAATAGAAAAAATGACAAAATTACCGGGCTACCTCCCTGCGAGCGCCTTTGTTTTACGTCGTTGGCTTGACGGTACTTCATTTAGGGATCACAAGTTAGGATCTCATGGACGAGTGAGGTCAAACTTCACCTCAGCTACTCCTTCAGCCTGCCCGACATTCTCATGTAATGTCGTGCTCAGATTTGCTCTCCATCGATCAGGCGGGTTCACCTTCACGTCCTCCTGAGTCTGCGAGGATATTCTACTCAGAGCTACTAGTCTAGCTGCACAGTCAGTCTTGTCCGGTGGGTCTGGAATTAGGGCACCAAGGTATGATGTATTCATGATATCCGGTGGTTTCTTCATGCATGGACGATCGGCATCCTCATAGATCTGAAAGTTTGATGTTTTGCCACCAAACGCAAGTGACAGTAAGCCGAAGCCCATATCTTGGCCTTGGTGGCGAAGAGGAATGGCCGTCCCAAGATAAGCGCTGGAGGATCATAGTCTCTAGCATCTCCCATCTGCAAGACATAGAAATCTGTAGGAACAACAAGGTCTTCTACTCGGAAGGTTAGATCCTCTAGCAAACCAACAGGACGAATACATGATTTATCCCCTAACTCTACCAACAGTTCAGGGGGCTTCAATGGTCCAAATTTCAACAAACAATACAACGAATATGGCATCGCATTAATGGCAGCACCCAAATCAATTAAACAGTGATGTATTTGAGTCTCACCGATACCACTGGTGACTGTAAAGGCACCTGGGTCCTTACTCTTTCCTGGTGACTCACGACTCGTATCGAGTGGGTGCTCCATCGTTGGGCTGTTTTTCTCCTGCTTCGCCTCCAATCTGCCTCCTAGCTCATCCTTGTCGACAATCTGGTCCTCAGGAGCTATTACCTGCATAGATAACGAAGGAGAAGGGTCAGTTTTAGCACAAGTACCAGAAGGGGCTGCGTCTCGTTCACATGTTAAGGCCGCGTCTGCTTCAGACATTAGTGTTGGGCTAAAGTCTCTTTTGAACGCGGTCTGCACTGATTCCGGCTCATTTTTGCTATTTTCCGCCTCAATGTGCCTGTCGATCGCGAGCATCTGATTCACCCAATAAGCAGACTCCTAAAGTGCTGCGTCCACATCCACTACTGTGCCATTGTGCTGACATTCCCTCTCGGATTAGGCACTGGCTGCGATGGTAGCTTTCCTGGATCTCTCTTCAGCGCCGAAACTGTCTGGGCTAGGTTGGACATCTGCTTACCCAGTTCTGCTAAAGTCTCATCGTTCTTGGCTTGATTTTGATGTACTGTGGTGGTCAATTGCTGGGTGCTAGCTGCCAGCTCTTTCACAATGTCCTCCAGAGATTTGCTGCTGTTCTGATTACTGGGGCCTGCTTGATTGTAATTCTGCCCTCTTTGCTGATACTAGCTCTGATTATTGTAGCTGCCCTGTTGTTGACGATACGGAGTCCGATAGTACTGCTGCTGCTGTTGGGACTGCTGGGCTGGTTCCTTCGTAGTATTATTATTGTTGTCTCTCCAACTGAACCCGTTAGCTGCTAGCCCAAAATTTTAATTCAGTTTAGGGTTTCGTTCATTGTGACGTTTGTTTTGAGACTCTATTCTTAATGCTATTTCATGTTTTACTAGTTCTTGTGCTTATCCCATGAATTGAATTGTTAGGTTAAGTGGAAGCTTTGTCGCAAAGCTTAGTTTGACAACCAATTCTTATCGTTAATATTTACTGGAAACTGTGTCGTAATGGTAGATCGTAACACCTAGATTTAATAATACCTTTGTCGGATTATTTGTTTAGGAAAGAACTAGAAGTCTGACACCTTTTTCGGGTTAGATTGTGGTGTATCACCTTTGTCGGGATACTTTAGGATATTACCTTTGTCGGAATTCCACACTTAGAAACTTGAGATTTGATATTTAGCAAACAATGATAAACATGTCACAATAGAAACCCTAAGCTGAATATTCTCTCTAACTGAAATCTTCTTGCTATTTCCCTCTTTTGCACTCACAACTGCCTAAAACCCCCTGTTTCTTAATTTGTCCACAGATACAAATTCCAAAATCAGCTCTCTTGGGTTCGACCCTGCTTACCGCTTGCTAGTAGTCGTAGGAGATTATAAATATTAAATTTGATCCGTCAGACGACACGCGTCATTTGCCAAAACAAAGCCTAAGTTTAATCCCAAATCCAACAAATCCCATAAGTCTAAAACCAATAGCAAAGAATCTGAGAAAAAGCTAGAGAATGTCAAATGTTTTCCCTGTGGTGAGATGGGCCATTACATGAATGGATGCCCTAAGAGAACTAAAAATGATCATAAGAAGAAGGAACAAACTAAAACAGATTACACAAATGTGTGTGAGACTCAATATCAACCTGAAATTCTTGTTGTTGCAAACTCTGAAAGTATGAATGCTTGGATTCTTGATTCTGGTTGTACTATGCATGCTTCTCCTCATAAATCTGTGTTTGATAATATTAAACTCTGTGATGGTGGTGAGGTTAAGTTAGGGGACACAACTACACTTAAAATCAAGGGTATTGGGACTGTTCCATTGAAAATGTTTGATGGTAAAATAAGAATTTTTCAGAATGTTGCTTAGGTGCCTAATTTGAGAAGGAACTTAATATCTAAATCTGCATTAGAAGATAAAGGGTGTAAAATAATTTCTAAGAATGTAACTAGAGATGTCTTAAGAGATGACCATGTTGTGATTAGAAGCATGAGGCTAGGTGGCTTGTATCATGTTTCTTTCTCCCCTGAACTGAATGTTGTGCATGTTAGGGATAAGAATCTTGATGAAACTAAGTTATGGCATGCTAGGCTTGGTGGACACATTGGTAACAAAGGCTTGTTTCACTTGTTTAAAAAGGGACTGATTAACAAAAAGCCTTGTGATATTGAATTCTGTGAAATATGTATACTTGGGAAGAAAACTGCACATGCTTTTGGTAAATCAAAGATGACTGTTAATGAAAAGCTTGAATATGTGCATAGTGATTTATAGGGCCCTGCCCAAGTATCTACTGCTGATGGTAGGAGTTATTTTGTCTCATTTCTTAAACATTTCTCTAGAAGAGTGTGGATTTATTTGCTGAAATCTAAAACTGAAGTACTTGATTGCTTTAAGGCCTGGAAATTATCTGTTGAAAGTGAGACTGACTTGAGAGTTAAATGCTTTAGAATTGATAATGGCCTAGAGTTTTGTAATAAACTGTTTGATGATTTCTGTGCTGCAAATGGTATCAAGAGACACTTAATAGTTCCATATACACCACAACAGAATGGAGTGACTGAAAGAATGAATATAACACTTTTAGAGAAGGCTAGATGTATACTAATATGCTCAGGCCTTAAGAGTTCTATGTGGGGTGAAGCTATGATGACTGCTGCATATTTGATTAATAGATCACCCTGTTCTGCCATTGAGTTTAAAGTGCCCCTGGAGATGTGGTTGAATAAGAAAATTCAATTAGATCATTTGAGACCATTTGGGTGTACTGCATATGCTAAAGTATCTGAAGGAAAACTGGAACCTAAGGCCATTAAAACTGTCATGTTAGGCTATCCTAGTGGTTGTAAGGGATATAAGTTGCTTGTGATACAACCTGGTGCATATAAAGTTATTAGAGCCAGATCTGTTACCTTCAATGAGAAGGACTTTCATTTTAAAAATCAAATAACTTCTGCTCCACCTGTTTCAGGCACTTCCTAAAACACTACAGACATCATCCCATCTGGGTATTTCCTGGGAAATCAGGGAGGACCAAATGGTGATGGTGCATGGGAGGCTGACCCAACAGGATCACAAGGATCAAGAGGGCATTTGGACCTACACACCCCTCCTCAGGTAAGCTTGGGAAACCAAGAGGAAGGTGGGAGTGATCAAGATGAGGACCATGGGAGTAACTTACCCCATCAAACAGATGGGGACCAGCTAAGTCTTCCTAGTTCTAGTACTACTAGGGATGCTAGTCATTTACCTATTAGTCATAATAATATTGATGTGCTAGGTGTCTCCCAAAGCAACAGTGGTGGAGGCACAAATGCTGTTAGCACTGATCATGTATAATCCTGCTGTGAGTGCTGCCATGACTGATGACATTGCTAGTGCCCATGTTGATAATGATTTATCTGATTATGTGCTAGCTAGAGATAGGGTGCCTAGGACTAGAATTCCAAACAAGAGATATGCTAATGTTACTGAATTTGCTAACATTGCTGAATATGTTGTGAATATTGCTGAAAAAGTGAAATATGTTGTGCCTGAAACTTATGATGAAGCCATGAAAAGTAAGGATAGTGATAAATGGAAACTTGCAATGAGTGAGGAAATTGAGTCCATGTTTAATAATGGGCATTGGGAACTTGTTCCCAAGCCTCCAGGAGTTAAAATTATTGGTAGTAAATAGGTGTTTAGGATTAAAGAACCTAATTCCCCAACTGAGCCCCCTAGATTAAGGCTAGACTTTGTGCAAAAGGTTTTTCACACAGGGAGGGCATTGCCTATAATGAGATTTTTGCTCCTGTTGTGAAATATAAAACATTGAGACTTCTTATTGCTATGACAACTGTTTATGATTGGCATTTACAACAAATGGATGTTAAAACTGCATTTCTACATGGTAACCTAAATGAAACAATTTATATGTCTCAAGCTATAGGTTATGTAGATCATAAACTGCCAGATCATGTTTGTCTGTTAAGGAAATCCATTTATGGCTTGAAACAATCACCTAGACAGTGGAACATTAAATTTAATGAATGCATGATGTCTCGTGGTTTTGCTAGAAGCAAATATATATGATACTTGTTTGTTCCTGAAAAGACCCAAGTCTGGTCTTATTCTTTATTTGCTGCTGTATGTTGATGATACTGATTATGAGCAATTCTGAATCTGAAATATCTAAGATTAAAAAGCAATTGAGTTCAAACTTTGACATGAAGGATTTAGGCATTGCTAAGAGAATTGTGGGCATTAACATTGTTAGGGACAGACCTAAAAGAAAAATGTATTTGTCTCAAGCTGAGTATATTGACAAAGTCCTTAAGAAGTTTAATATGGATGATAGCAAACCTGCCATGATACCCTTAGGAGGGCATCTAGTCCTAAGTAAAGTAGACTGTCCTAAAGATGAAACTACTAGGAAGAAAATGATTTTAATTCCTTATGATGTTGCAGTTGGTAGTGTGATGTATTCATGCTATGTACTAGGTCTGATCTTGCTTATGGGATAAGTGTCTTGAGTAGATTCATGTCTAATCTAGGGGAAAGTCATTAGAATGCTATGAAATTTACAATCCACTTGTCTTAGTCAAGACAAGTTTCAGATGGTATTCGAACTGTGTCTCAAACACTTGTTGGACAGTTTCAGGTTTAGTTCAAACAGAAACTGGAACACCTTAGCAGACAGTACGTAAAGACAACAAAATAGGATCACACACGATATGATACCCAATTCGGCCACGCCTACTCTGGGGGGCTTCCCACACCCTAAATGGTCACAAATCTTATTACGAGTTTAGGGTTACAAGAGGTCTTACTCTTACACAACACCTTGTTTGTAATGGCCTCACCACTTACACTCCGTCTCTCGGATTCGCAATCTCGGTTCACCGCAGCTCACCTCAATCCCCTATAAGTAGGACGAGACTTCCCTCTCGACCTAGTCTTGGACCTCCCAGAAGCCTAGTCGCCTTCTTCCGAAGACGTGTCTTGATCACCGTGTGTGTGTGTGCGCTTTGTTGTCCTTCAAGAACTGTCTGAACAGCACACTGAACGGACTGCTTCTTTGCCGTTGATATTCCGGTGTGGAATAATCAGCCGGCCGTCGCTCCTCCTCCAATCTCACGAATGCTCTCGTGTTTTCTTTTCTCTCAGGAAGCGATACAGATCTGGTCACCCTAGCCTTGTATTTATATGCATAGGCGAATGTCCAAATCTGTTCCAAATATCCTCATCAAATATTTAAGAAATATTCCTAAATATTCGATGGATATTTCCAATCCAATCTTTGGGAAGATCTTGATGTATCTTCCGCAACAAGTCAGCCAACCTTCTTCAATCTGATGCGGAGATATTCATTTGAATATCAAGTCCAGATCCTCTGAATATTCTTGTCAAATATTTCGGAGATACTCCTAAATATTTGATAGATATTCAATCTCTTCCATATCCAATCTTTGGAGATTACTTCCGTGCCAAGCCATTCAATATTCTCGAATTCAAGCTGAATATATTCATTTGAATATTTGATCTCTAATGATGACTCGTCGATTAATTCCAATCAGATCATATCTTCGATCTTCCGAATTAGGAAACGTTCTTCTTTCCTCCAATCTTCAAGAAGATCTCGATCTTTCTTTCTCACCAAGTAATTCCAAATCTTCTTAAACGACTCCTAATTGATGAGAGGATATTCAGTTGAATATCTGATCCTCTAATTTATTGATGAGCTGACTCCAATCAGATTAGATCTTCGATCGTCCAGATTAGGAAACGTCTTATCTTCAGATCTGCTGTATGCGAGTTCCAGTAGTCGTTTGAACACTTCTTGAACTCCTGCTCGAACTGTCTAAAGCCGTTTTGCAAAAGCCATGCCATTCATGGGAACATCAATCTCCCCCTTGCATTCTGGCAAAACCAAATCTACGCTTTAGACACAACTTGAGGAACCAGAACAGTTACCTCAAAATACTCCCCCTTTTGGCCACAAACTGGCAAGGGGTCCAATCGTGCAACCTGGTCTCCTCGGCATCTGGAAACTTGTGAACTCCCCTTCGAACATAGCCTGGGACAGTGACACATACTATGAGTCTGTTGGACCATGGTGTCTCAGCCGCTGTATGACCATGGGTCAGCAATTGATAGGTTTCTTGAACTAATTCAGCTCGTCCAGTACTGCCGCGGGGTAGTTGATGGACCATAATTGTATGAAACATAAATGCAGTTAAACCCACCAAATTAGACTGTTTGTCTATCTAACTTCTACGTGTTAGTCCCGATATATTTCCACAGGGCATTTTAGAGACTGAATTAAAAACACGCTAAGGAGAGGATTTTATGCTGAAAAGATAACAAGAGTCAATCCAAGGTCAAGATCATATGCCGACTGAAGAAATATCAAGGATCCTAACGTTGAATTGACCATAACAAATTAATCAGAAGAATCAGGAGTGGAGTCAAGACATCCGGGGAAGAAACACATTGACAGTTTTGTGAAAAGACTGCACAAAACTGTACAAAACTCACATATGGGCAAGGATGACCGGCCACTTGATGAAGTGGTGGCCAAGGGAGGAGCTCCTCCCCCTTGGGCCACCGGCAACCGGTGGCTATGGGAGGAGTGACCAGCGGCTTCACTATTCCTCCACATGTCACCTCCTCCTCCTCCTCCCTTCTCCTCCCTTGGATCAAATGCACATGTCCACCATCTCCACCACCCATCTCCTCCCCTTTTGGCTATAAAAGGAGGCCTCCTCCTCATTTCAACACACCTCAATCTCATTTCACTTCTCTCTCTAGAAGTTGTAATATTTGTAACGTTGTAATCTTGCTTTGGAAATAAAGGATAGCTCCCTTGGCGCTTCAACGGTTGTAAGTAATTCTTAGTATTTATTCAACTGTTTTATTTCCTTAGTTATAATGTTTAGCGCGATAAATAGTAGCTAAACTTGTAGTTCGGTCTAAGGGGCGCACTTGTATTATAAAATGTTTTAGACTATTAACTTAGTGTCTAGTCTAAGTATTCAAAACTTATTCTATGTGCCATATATTAAGTCAGAACGTCCAAGGTAGAGTGGATGCTTGGAAAGGCAAAACTCTACAGCGGGGTTCGTAAACTTGTACGGATAAGTGGATGCTTGGAATGGCAAAGCTTATCTGAGAAGTTTGACTCATCTTAAACACCATTTGGTTGATCGGGAATGATTGATCAAATGGATGCACATAGGCTAATATAACCGGGAATGGAGTATTAGTCTAAATAGAATAAGTGTTCTACGTCCTTGGAATAGGCTAGACAGTGTACGCAAATTGAGTGCTTGGAATGGCCTTGATACACCGTTTGAATACTTAGGAGAGTCACTAAAGGTCAATGATAAACAAGATATAATACAAGTCCCCTGAAACCGAACATTTCTCTTTAATTATAAACTGTAATTTACTTTCCAGTATTAAAATCAACCAACCAACCAATCAATCAATCAAAATAGCTGGTAGCTTTAAAACCAACCAACCGACCTTAAACACGCTCCCACGCTGCGTAATCCCCCCGAAGAACAATTATTCCCCTAGTTCCCTTGGGTTCGACCCCTACTTACCAAGTACTACCCAGTAGTATAGTTGCTAGTAGCGGACTATTATAAATTTATTTGCACAAATCGCTTTGACGACGAGCGGTTATGTCAAATTGGCGCCGTTGCCGGGGAATTAGCAAATGGATAGTTGTTCTTTTTTCCATTATACATAATTCGCCATGTCTTCATACTACGACATAGAACCTTGGAAAAATGGGGGTAGCAACCTTATGTTTGAAATGATTAGACATCTTCCCCAATTCGGAGGTGCTCTTGGAGAAGATCCCGTAAGGCATACACAAACGTTCCACTCCATATGAAACCACATGAGGCCTAAAAATGAATCGCTAGAGGAATTTAAACTCACATGTTTTAAATTTTCTTTAACTGACTCGGCATTAAAATGGTATTACTCATGTGCTGAGTATGAAAGTGATTATGGGGGTCTACAAGCCAAATTCCTTGAGAAGTTTTGCCCTCCATCTCTCCGACTTGAAACCCGCGAGAAGATTCTCAATCTTGAGCAATTCCGGGACGAAACATTGGACGAGTACTTGGCGTACTTTGACTCCATTGTGGCGAGCTGCCCGCACCATGGATTCTCCAGAATCAATCTTATCCAAAGGTTTCTCGGTGGAATGATGCCACTTGAGCGGAAAAGACTTAACGATGCAGCGGGAGGCTCGATCATAAAGTTAACCATGTCTCAAACCTGACGACTCATAGACAATTTGGCAGAGAGCACAAAACAGGGGCCAATGCACCAAACTGAAGATAAGGCACCAACGATGGAAGTGGACTCAGTGCAAAACGAGCCCGACACCACACCCATTACGAGCTTGCCCGCAACAAAGCCGAGAGAAGACATCAGTACAAGGGCAGTAATGGACATGGAGGCGGCTCTAAAGGAGCCAATATTGGAGCCCACAGAACCAACTGAGGATGAGGACTCGCAAATAACCGAAGAGGAACCAGCCAAATCAGACCCAGTCCTCATTACCAAACTAGCCGAGCTACTTGAACCGGTCCTTATCACCAATCCATCCGAGGAAAGCACGGCAGGCCCGGTCCTGGCGCTCAAAGCACCCGAAACATGCCCAATCCTCGCTATCGAAGCACCTAAGGCAGGCTTGGTCCTCATTATCAATCTATCCTTGAAAGACCTGGCCCTTATGGTGGAAGTTCCCCAACTTTTCCCTTCGGTTTGTATGCGGATCACAGCCCCTAAAAATGAAGTAATTAACGCTGAGGTGCAAGGCGAGTTGGAGGTAAATCAAGGGCAAGACACGCCATCATCGAAGCTCTCACTCACCACAACTCAACAAAGCAGCCCTGAAAACTCGCTCGTTCTAGGACGACCATTCGTCGCTGCCACAAAGAAGAGGCTTAACATGGGGACATGCGTGTGGTTGCCAATGTTTGATGGCACAATGCTGAACTTCCAAACTTGCAAAGATGCCAACCGGCCATACATGAAGAAGCGGCAAAGACATGGGCCAAGAGAATGGAAACCCGGAAGGAAAAGCAAGAGAGCACGGCTCGACGGACCAGCAGCTATGGTCAAGGGAACCTCACCTTCTCGGAGTTATGAAAAGAAGAACCTACCGAAACCATGGAGCTCTTACTCCAGCAAGAAGTCAGGAAGAAGCAACACTGGAACGGTGGCAAAAGTTTGACCTCAGCCACCCATGGGACCCAAACCAGTAATCACAACGAGGTACAATCGAGCCAACGACGTTAAACAAGTGCACTGGTCGGGAGGTAACCCGACACTATCTTACTTTCTGCACTTTATTTTCTGTCTTTTTATTTTCTGTCTTTTAGTTTTTATCAATAAGTCGCTCTCACCCACTTGGTGCATAGAAGATTTGACTATTCAGGAATCGGACTTGGGTGCAACATTAAGCCAGTCAGGGCTACGCTAACAATTCAAGGCCCCAGCCGAACTCCCTCGATTATCCAGCCTCGAGCCATGTTGTTCACTCGACACCTTAAAGGGAGTTCTGTCTTTCCTTTTCCTTAATATCATTTCCTTCTCGTATAACAACTGCTTGCATGGCTTTTGAATTAAGTCATTTCGTAAAAAGAATGCCTTCGTTCAAAAGTGTGGGGTGAGAAACACCTGTATATATTAGTTAATAAATAATATCTTTTTGAAAATATGAACTTAAGAATGTGAAAAAGATAGACCAAAATTCATGCATTTACCTTGTGAAAATTCAACTGTCTAAAAACTTAGAACGTAACTTCTCATTTGTCCCTTTGTGCTGAGATAACTAGGGATGTGGAGTTGACATAAACTGCCCTAGAGAGGCTTGGCAAGCAATCAAAGGATCAGATCAAACTATATGGTTTTCGAAGTCAGTGGAGGCTGCACTTCGGGTTTCAGTGAAATTGAAGTCATCTCCGCCATGCAATGCAAAAGGCAAGGACGGGAATCAGACCGTCCTATCTCCGGTCAAAGTAGTCGAGAAAATAGATGAGCGACCCTCACCTTGACCCGCGTGAAAACGGCAAAAAAGAGAGGAGCGGGGAGGTATTTCCATAGGCTTGCGGGCGATGATTGGACCTCCCAAAAAGGCTCGAGAAAATGGACTAGCAGTCACAAAAAGGCGAAAAGCTCAATGAAGCAAATCAAGAGGCCAAAGGCCCAAAATTGTGAAGGTTTTAACCGAACAAAAAGTGAAGAACTCAAAAAGTCAAAACAAAGGCCAAATGCCGACTCACTACAAAAGCAGTCCCTCGCCAAAAGAAAATCAAAGTACTCAAACCACTGAAACCTGAACCGAATCACGTGCTAGAGAAAGCTACCAGAAAACCATATAGTAAGAGACGATCCCGAGGTTGCAGTCCAGGAGCCTAAAAAGGGCTATCTCCCGAAACATCCAATATAATTTGCATCTCAGCACGGAGGTACACGTATCAAGTTACTTCTATTTATTTATGCAGTTTAATTTGGTAATAAGTAAGCAATGCATGAATTAGGATAGATCGAGTACCACAATCTAATTTTCATATTCCAAAGCCAAACTTAGAACTTACGCCCTTTAATAGCATTGTTCGGGACGAACAACTAAAAGTGTCGGGTAATCTGATGGACCATAATTGTATGAAACATAAATGCAGTTAAACCCACCAAATTAGACTGTTTGTCTATCTAACTTCTACGTGTTAGTCCCGATATATTTCCACAGGGCATTTTAGAGACTGAAGTGAAAACACGCTAAGGAGAGGATTTTATGCTGAAAAGATAACAAGAGTCAATCCAAGGTCAAGATCATATGCCGACTGAAGAAATATCAAGGATCCTGACGTTGAATTGACCATAACAAATTAATCAGAAGAATCAGGAGTGGAGTCAAGACAGTCCGGGGAAGAAACACATTGACAGTTTTGTGAAAAGACTGCACAAAACTGTACAAAACTCACATATGGGCAAGGATGACCGGCCACTTGATGAAGTGGTGGCCAAGGGAGGAGCTCCTCCCCCTTGGGCCACCGGCAACCGGCAGCTATGGGAGGAGTGACCGGCGGCTTCACTATTCCTCCACATGTCACCTCCTCCCTTCTCCTCCCTTGGATCAAATGCACATGTCCACCATCTCCACCACCCATCTCCTCCCCTTTTGGCTATAAAAGGAGGCCTCCTCCTCCTCATTTCAACACACCTCAATCTCATTTCACTTCTCTCTCTAGAAGTTGTAATATTTGTAACGTTGTAATCTTGCTTTGGAAATAAAGGATAGCTCCCTTGGCGCTTCAACGGTTGTAAGTAATTCTTAGTATTTATTCAACTGTTTTATTTCCTTAGTTATAATGTTTAGCGCGATAAATAGTAGCTAAACTTGTAGTTCGGTCTAAGGGGCGCACTTGTATTATAAAATGTTTTAGACTATTAACTTAGTGTCTAGTCTAAGTATTCAAAACTTATTCTATGTGCCATATATTAAGTCAGAACGTCCAAGGTAGAGTGGATGCTTGGAATGGCAAAACTCTACAGCGGGGTTCGTAAACTTGTACGGATAAGTGGATGCTTGGAATGGCAAAGCTTATCTGAGAAGTTTGACTCATCTTAAACACCATTTGGTTGATCGGGAATGATTGATCAAATGGATGCACATAGGCTAATATAACCGGGAATGGAGTATTAGTCTAAATAGAATAAGTGTTCTACGTCCTTGGAATAGGCTAGACAGTGTACGCAAATCGAGTGCTTGGAATGGCCTTGATACACCGTTTGAATACTTAGGAGAGTCACTAAAGGTCAATGATAAACATGATATAATACAAGTCCCCTGAAACCGAACATTTCTCTTTAATTATAAACTGTAATTTACTTTCCAGTATTAAAATCAACCAACCAACCAATCAATCAATCAAAATAGCTGGTAGCTTTAAAACCAACCGACCGACCTTAAACACGCTCCCACGCTGCGTAATCCCCCCGAAGAATAATTATTCCCCTAGTTCCCTTGGGTTCGACCCCTACTTACCAAGTACTACCCAGTAGTATAGTTGCTAGTAGCGGACTATTATAAATTTATTTGCACAAATCGCTTTGACGACGAGCGGTTCTGTCATTAGTCCTTCTCTACCTCAATTTTTAATTTCAAGGGCTCGACTTTGTATAGATGACATATCTCTCTTTGGCTCATGGCAGCATGTCTTCAGATCATCCATGTCTCTAGCGTGCATGTCTATATCTTTCTTCATCTGTATTTTCAACCACTAGATAAATCAAGGAGTTCTGCCTTTTCTTCAATCAGGACATCAACTCTCTCCGTCTTCTTCATCATCACTGGGATACTTGAGAGCGCGCACTAATTGATTGATTCTTTTCCTCTGCTTTTGTTCGACCTCCAGTATGATCTCTACCTCCTTCAGTTAGCTATCCACGATCAGCTCGAGACATCTTCTCACTGACAACTCTCCTCATAGATAACTCAGGAACATTCTTCCTCTTTAGCTCGGGGTCTTTTAGATCGTTCTTATGTCGACCCTTGAACAGCTTGTGATCAACCACCAACTTCAACGGAGCACTTGATAGTCTGTCTTCAAATCTGGATGCCACTATGTAATTTCAAGGGAATGATGTTCAGCTCATAGATAAGCGATGGTAAGATTATCTGGTGCAGATACTTAGTAGATATGGCGTGTTCAGCAATCTGGTCGAACATAATTCTTCCCATGTCAATGTGCATCCTGTTTCCAATCTGGTATATCAGATGTCCCATCTCCTTACTGACTTTGGTTCTATGGTGATGAAGAACAACATCGAGTAGAATATAGTCAGATCTGCAACTAGGATGGAACTGTCTTCCCACTTGGCTGCTGCTTTTGTACTGGCACACCATACTCCCTTTTTTTCACAATCCCAGTTGGAACATGGGCAGGAACAGGATCTGGACTATACATTTTCCTCTTCTTAGACGCACTTGCTCCCCCTGCGTCTGTGTTCCCATTCATCTTGATAGTTGCCTTAGATGAGCATGCTTCGAAGGTCACTATCTTCTTGGGTTTCTTCTTTTCAGCTTTCTTGAGCTCAGACAGTGAAACTGTGTCCTGATCCTCCTTCTGAGTGTTCTCATGCTCAGCCTCTTCTTGATCAGATAATTGCATCTCTACAGCTGTATTAGCTGGGTGTTCCAACTCAGTCGGCATAGTTGGTGCATCAAATGCTTTTTCTTCAACATGTTCATTTTCTGATTGTGCTGCAGACCCAATATGCACATCTCCTTCCTTCTGTTTCTCTTTTACTTCAGCTAATGATCCAGGATTTTGACCAGCTCTCTGTGCGTGATTACCAGCACCATGTTCTACTTGAGTCATGATTACTTCTTGGACAGCTGACTGCTTTTCCTTCTTCTAGACGACAGGTTCAATAACAACTTGCTCTTCTACTTAGTCTGTCTCGGTCTGATTTTCATGTCGGTCTGACTCATCAGAGACAACATCTTCAGGCTCTTGTTGCTTCATATCATCAGCTTCCATAGGAACAGCTTCTTCTTATCAGAACCACAATGTTAGCCCTACTGGCTTCACCTTCTTCTGCAGCATCGGCCACAGAATATACAGCAGGTTTCAATCCCTTTGGCTTCTCATTAACCACTTTGACACCCTTATAACTCACTGAATCTTTACCAGTCGCCCGTACTTCCTCATCAACAGAATTGAGTGCAGTAGCTTAGGAGTGACAACAAGGGATTACCTTATTGAGGGGTGGTTCAGCCATTGCCTGATATTCCTTCGCAGTCTGCACACTCCCTATAGTTGGATTAGGATCAACCTTTGACGCCTTTGAAGTAACTTCTTTCAGTTCTGTCACAGCCGCCTCTTCTCCCTTCTTGATATGCTCCAATGGTTCATAGGACTGCAAATACTTTGAATTTAATAGTACGTACCATCTGTTCTAGCCCTCTTCGTGATAGGTCAGCCCAACTGATTTGCTGGGGTTCTGCTCTTGGCTGACCTCCTTCTGGAACACTTAGTTGGCGATAACACGCAGACCCAGAGAGGATCTAAGTGTTTCGAACTGAGTAGCGTTTAGGTGAGTGGTAAGAATGTCAGCTAGCAGCTTGTCGGTTGTCACATGGTTCACTGTGATGGCCTTCTTCTCTACCGGCTCACTGTGCTTTGTCTTATACTGTTGTACCAAATTTTCGGTACTGCTACTGGTACTCATTTTGTCACAGTCAGGCGTCATCTCCTCCTGTTCAACTCCGTATTTAGACAGCATCTGCTTCATCCATAACCACTGAGTGTAGCAGCTCCCTGCAGCGGTGCTCTCGGGCTCTCCTGCAGCGATGCTCTCCTGCTCTCCCAGCATCTGGTCAACATGTGTTCCAGGAAGGTATTTCATCTCTCCCGCCATGGTCACCTGGAGCTCCTTTTGCATCTGTCTCACAAACTGGCCAATCAGCTTCTGTGTACTCGTGTACTTGGCGAATATATGCTTCTCTACTCCCCCTCGCTCATAGCCATGGTCGATGAGGAACTTCTCGTACCATGCTCTGGGTGCTTGTGTGAGTTCGTATATAGTCTCCTTCAGTTCGTGACTGTGCACAAGATGATATAACTTTCATGCTTCACATCTGATGAGCTCTTCCAGTTCCACGTGAATGGCCACCACCCAAATCTAATCAATAAATGCTTTGATGACATTCTTCGGACTAGATGAACAGGCAGCCAGCTCTCGACACTTGATCTCATTCGCTCGACTCTTAATTCTCCATGAGGGTTGCAGCGCAGGTGCATCGTCAAGTGTCCCAGCTGGAGTAGGTGTGGCTTCATCAGCTAGACCTCCGTCTGGAATTTTATCTTCTGTAGACTTGGTCTGAATGGGTGTTTCAGATGAAGTCCCGCCTCTACATTTATCATCTTCTAGAACTGAGTTTGGGGCAACTTCGTCTTTCACCTTTCCAGAAGAAGACACCATACCTGTCCCTTGCAATTCCATCTCATGTATCGTGTTTGTCGGACAGACAGTGGCAGCTCCTGTTCCGACTGTGCCTAAAAAGTAGCTTTTGTTTGATGACCTACTTCCTTCCATCAGTGTGTCTCCATTCCTATCCAGTAATCGACAGGAATCACGAGTGAATGTAACAGACTGTCCTTCATCACACAATCTACTGATACTGACCAGGTTCACCTTTAACCCATCCACTAGGAGGATATCCTCGAGCTCAGGTAGATCCGGAACCTTCAATGTCCCACAGAAGATCACCTGGACCTTCCCTCCATCTCCAAAAGTGACAAACTGATGCTTGCGAATAGGTTTAACATTGATGAGATATTGAGGATTACCTGTCATGTGAGCCGAGCATCCACTGTCGAGGTACCAGCATTCTTACTTCATGTGACTGAATGAGCTAAGAGCAACGAGGCACACTTTTCGCTCAGCTAGAAGTAGTCGGCACCTTGATTTGATGTGCCCCATCTAATAGCAATACCAACATGTATGATTGTTTCTCCTCCATTCAGTACCATGTCTTCCATGGTTGGGCATGAGCTGCTTTCTTCCTCGATTCCCAAGCTGCTTCTCACGGTAGTGGTTCACACTCTGTTCTGCTCTCTGTGCAGGTTTCAGCTTTGCCTTAACAGACGAAGTCTTATCCGAGCCACTGTTACCATTGAAGCCGAGACCTCTATGTCCATCTTCATATCTTTGGGATCTTAGTATGGATTCCAAGTTCTTTGAGCCTGAGTTCCGCATCTTCGCCGATCTTTTGAACTTGCTCAATTCTTTCATAGTAGCAGCATGATTATCTCTCTCCATCTCGATTTGTAACTCCAGGGATTCTACCTTGTTCAGAAGATGAACTTCTTTGCGGCTCAACTCAGCATTCTTTCTCCTTAGCTCCACCAAGCCTGCAGGATGTGTTTCTCTATTTTTCTCCATCTCAGCTTTCAGAACCGATACAGTGTCTAGCAGTTTCACCTTCTGTGCAAGAAGTGACAAGTGTTCTTGATTCATTCCGATCATCTAGTGCTTCAAAGCAGATATTTCCTCATAATGTTCCACCTTCTTGGCATCGAGAAGTTTAACCTCCTGCCACTTTTTATCTTTTTCTTCTGTCAGGCTTGCCACTGTTTCTGTGAGCTTCTTGTTCAGGCCAATCACCAATAGCCACTTCTCATAGAGTTCCTTGTACGTCTCGGCCGAGGTCTCATGAGCAAGTCCTTCGTCATCACTGATTGATGCGTCGTCAACAGGCTGTTCAGACAGTGCACTAGAGTATGGATTTTCACTTGTCTCACTGCAGTCTTCAATAGTGACTACAAGTCCGACGAGCTTGACATTCTCATGTTCTTCTTCTTCATCGTTAGATTCACTGTCTGCACCCTCATAGGCTATTCTGAGAATATCCCATGCTTCCTTGGCAACCTCACATTCAGCAATCAGTTTGAACACGTTCTCGTCCACTCTTGAGAAAATTGCATTCAAGGCCGTTGAGTTTCCAGCAGCAGCTTTTTCATCTGCATCAGTCTACAGAGCTTCAGGTTATGGCACAGCTACTTCTTCAGGGTTGGCCATCGTGGGTTCTGTCCATCCAACCAACACAGCTCTCCAAGCCTTTTCATCGAGAGATTTCAGAAAGACTTTCATCTTGGACTTCCAGTAGAGATAGTTTGGCCCTTCAAGCAACGGTGGTCGGTTAGTGCACTGTCCTTCCTTCAAACTCATCTTGAACAGTTACCGGATCACACTCTGTATGTCGAGTGTCTGCTCTGATACCAATTGAAATCTACTTGTCTTAGTCAAGACGAGTTCCAGATGGTGTTCGAACTGCGTCTCAAACACTTATTGGACAGTTTCAGGTATAGTTCAAACAGAGACTGGAACACCTTAGCAGACAGTACGTAAATAAAACAAAATAAGAGCTCACAAGATATGATACCCAGTTCGGCCTCGCCTACTCTGGGGGGCTTCCCACACCCTAAAGGGTCACAAATCTTATTACGAGTTTAGGGTTACAAGAGGTCTTACTCGTACACAACACCTTGTTTGTATTGGCCTCACCACTTACACTCCGTCTCTCGGATTTGCAATCTCGGTTCACCGCAGCTCACCTGGATCCCCTATGGGTAGGACGAGACTTCCCTCTTGACCTAGTCTTGGACCTCCCAGAAGCCCAGTCGCCTTCTTCCAAAGACGTGTCTTGATCATTGTGTGTGTGTGTGTGTGCGCTTTGTTGTCGTTCAAGAACAGTCTGAACAGCACACTGAACAGACTGCTTCTTTGTCGTTGATATTCTGGTGTGGAATAATTAGCCGGCCGTTGCTCCACCTCCAATCTCACGAATGCTCTCATGTTTTCTTTTCTATCAGGAAGCGATACAGATCTGGTCGCCCTAGCCTTGTATTTATATGCATAGGCGAATGTCCAAATCTGTTCCAAATATCCTCATCAAATATTTAGGAAATATTCCTAAATATTCGATGGATATTTCCAATCCAATCTTTGGGAAGATCTTGATGTATCTTCTGCAACAAGTCAGCCAACCTTCTTTAATCTGATGCGGAGATATTCATTTGAATATCAAGTCCAGATCCAATCTGAATATTCTTGTCAAATATTTCGGAGATACTCCTAAATATTTGATAGATATTCAATCTCTTCCATATCCAATCTTTGGAGATTACTTCCGTGCCAAGCCATCCAATATTCTCGAATTCAAGCTGAAGATATTCATTTGAATATCTGATCTTTAATGATGACTCGTTGATTGATTCCAATCAGATCATATCTTCGATCTTCCGAATTAGGAAACGTTCTTCTTTCCTCCAATCTTCAAGAAGATCTCGATCTTTCTTTCTCACCAAGTAATTCCAAATCTTCTTAAATGACTCCTAATTGATGAGAGGATATTCATTTGAATATCTGATCCTCTAATTTATTAATGAGCCGACTCCAATCAGATCAGATCTTCGATCGTCCAGATTAGGAAACATCTTATCTTCAGATCTGTTGTATGCGAGTTCCAGTAGTCATTTGAACACTCCTTGAACTCTTGCTCGAACTGTCTAAAGCCGTTTTGCCAAAGCCATGCCATTCATGGGAACTTCAAAATTTTTGCTAAAATATTTGAACCATACTAAGAACCTTGGACTTGTCTTTGCTGCTTATGGGAACAAATCTTATTTAATAGGCTATATTGACTCAGACTATGCTAGCAATAGGGATACTAGAAAGTCTACAACTGTACGATTTTTTACTTGGCATGGTAATTGTGTGTCATGGAAATCCCAGCTGCAATCAGTGGTAGCATTGTCTTCCACTGAAGCAGAATATATTGCAGCCACTGAAGCAGCTAAGGAAGCTGTGTGGTTGAAAGGCTTGTTGTCTGAAATTGAGCAATGTTCCTATATGCCTTTGATCTATTCTGATAGATGAGTGCTTTGCATCTTTTTAGAGATCCTTTTTATCATGAAAGAAGTAAACATATTGATGTTAGACTTCATTTTATTAGGGATATCATTCACAAAGGTGTTATTAGAATTGATAAAATTCTTGGGGGATGAAAATCTTGCTGATTTTGGGACAAATGTTGTGCCTTATGTCAAGTGTGAGCATTGCAGGAAAGCCCTTAATGTGGGCAAGGTAACCTGAAGCTGTTGCTGAAAACTGGGGAATGGAACAATGGCTGATGGATAGCAGCTGTTGCAGAGAATGGGGAGATTGAATAAAGATGTACAAGACCAAGCAGACTAGAAGGACAATTTGTAAGGATTGTAATCTACTTGTTTGGTATATTACAATCACAAATCATTAGGCTTAGATAGGTTTTTAGCTAGCACAAAGTGGGCAGTAGGATCCCTGGCCAAGCTTAAGCAATTCTGAGTTTTGAGCATCTAAGGGCTCAAAACGGCGTAGTTTCATAGAAGTAGGAATTGGGCTTTTGAAGGAGTAAATGAAACGACGTAGCATTGACAAGGCGCCGAAATCAGGTTGAAGTCGTTAGGAGCCGTTGGAGTCTATACGTTGGCGTTTTAGGCGAAACGAAAACTTCTGCTTTAGTGAAACAGTGCCGTAACGCGAAGGCGCGGATTGGCTAATTCGAACTTGGCGGAACGCAGCGTTTCGAGTCGTCTTCAGCTAGAATAAAAGGGAAGCTCAATTTGAGATTAGGGTTCATCCCAAAATTCAAATTGAGTTTTACGATCGAGCGATTCTCCAAGAAAGTGAATTCCGTTTAAGAGTGCGAGATCCGATTCGAGTGTTCAGATTGACGTGGGTGATTCCAGTTGCTACTGGAAGCTTGTCGAGTGCTCAGGAATTGAGGTTGGTCTCCGGTGGCGTGGATAAGAGGTGAAGTGGTGCTGCGGCGTTCGACTTTGACCAGGGGCCATCGGAGGGGGCTAATAACCCTCCAGTCCTTATCTTACTGCGTCATTACTGCGTGCTAGTTAATCGATTGTGTATAGTCTAGTTGGGTGATTTGTGCTTGATTGAATATTGGGGCTTTTCCCTTTGATGTATTCTTTTGATTCAATCAATAAATACATAATTCCCCTATACTTTATCGTAATACACATTTTTAGGATCTCGATTCGATATGAAATCGTAAATTCGGCGTTTGAGGGCTTTGTCTTTGATTTCGTCGAGGACCATCCTCACACCCTTTATAAGTGCCCCGGTTCAAGCTTTTTGAATCCTTTATTTTAATAAAAGTGCTGACACAACCCAACTTAATTTAAAAAAAAGATTCATCCATCTATTGACATTAATTTGTATTTTTATCAAAACACTAGCTTTTTTGTCTAACATTACAATGAATAATTGTTTGATTTAAAAGTCACTGAGAGACTATCAAAATTAATATGATACGGTACCCTCTGAAAGAAGAATAAAGTATTTAAACTTACAACTCTTAAACTTTTCAAATTTCAAATCAAGAGCATGCAGTCGGTGAGCTTTTGAGTCATGAAAACAGGTTATGGGAGCTAAACAAAGTTATGTAACATCTGTGATTATTTTGATCATGTAGTTGGTGATTCGATATCCAAACAAAAATTTGATCACCGGCTGATCAAGTTTCATTTTTAGTCATGAGGTCTTAATAAATGAGAATGTGTCACATGTTCCATGCAAGAACTTTTACAGATTTAATTCAAATATTAAAATTGTCCTGCCTAAAACTTTAAGAAATAAACATAATTAAAAAATTATAAGTTTTTAACTTTATAGACATCCATTTTGATGTTATAATAATATGATTCTATGATGCACACTTAATATTTGGTTAGACTCATTTAGATCATTTCATTATACATCTCTTTTATTTGTGTTAAAGAGTCATGTCCTTTCATTTGTCTCATGTAATCCTATAAATAGGTGTCTATTTAAAGAAAAAAGGTGAAGAAAAAAATACAATTGTCTCTTGTCTTCCCTATTATATTACAACACGTCAGCACGAGTTGCTCAAAGGTAGTTATCATCGCTCTCTAATCATCTCTTCTAATCTTGTTCACAATGCAATGATGGCAACCTTGAGTCCTTGACGGAGCCCACCGCACTGTCGTTAAGGTGCGATGTTCTCTGTGCAAAAATAAATTTATATCTCCGATACTCGCGACTTTACTATTTTGGGTAGTAAGTCGTAAGTACGGGTCGAACCCAAGGGAATTAGTGGATAGTTGTTCTTTCGAAAAGGAAAAGTAAATAAAACAGTTGGGGGGTTGGTTTTGGTTTCAGTACTGAAAGATAAAGTGTTGGAACAGTCGATTTCAAGATCAACCGCAGACACACGTTTGATACTGGCCGCACGCTGTGTTTCAAGCGTGTTGCGTACCAAAGGTTATGTCGGGCTGATGTTGATAAAGTCTGTAGTAAAAGTAAAGTACAGAAAGTAATTGCTTGATGGACAAGTCTTGCGAAAAGTAATTGCTTGAAGGACAAGACTTTACAGAAAGTAAGTGCTTGAAGGACAAGTCTTACGGAAAGTAAGCAGTTGATATGGTACTGAAAGTAAAGTAACAGGTGATTTTACAATTAAAGGAGAGATTCGGTTTTAGGGGCCTTGTATCATAGTCTGTTTATCATCGACCTCTAATGATCATACTAAGTGTTCAAAAGTGTATCAAGGCTATTCCTAGCACATGACTTGCCACACCGTCTAGTCTTTTGCAAGACAAAGAACTCGTGTTCTAGTATGTGCATCCATTTGATCATCATTCCTGATAAACCAAATGGTGTTTAAAAGAGGTTGACTTCCACAGATAAGATGTGCTCTTCCGAGCCTCCACTTATCCACGGAAGATCACGAACCCATGGCAGAGCTTTGCTCTTCCGAGCATCCACTCAACCAATGGAATTCTGACCTAATATATGGCACCTAGAACAAGTTGAACACAAAGAGGCACTAAGAGAAGGGTTTAAAACATTGTATGATACAAGTACACCCCTTCAACCAAATGAAGATTTTAGCTACGAATATCCATAGAGGTGGATACCATAGCTAAGTACTTGGAAAAGTAAAGGTTTTGAAAGACAGAAAGTAAAGGTTTTGGAAAGTAAAGACAAGGAAAGTAAAGTTGCAATTTTGAAAGATAGGAAAGTAAAGGTTTTTGGAAATCAAGACAAGGAAAGTAAAAGGAGAATACTCAAGAACCAACAGGAGTAAACTCAAGAACAGTAAAAGAAAAGCTTGAGTACTACAAGAACCGACAAGAGTACTCAAGAACAAACTTAAAGCTTTTGATATCAAAGGAAAGTGTTACAAGGATTGTGCCAAAATCTAGAGAGAAGTGAGAGCTTATGGATGATGGTTTGGAATGAGATGCATTTACAAGGAGAAGAGGTCTCTTTTTATAGGCATGGAGGAGCAAGGAGATGTGGAGGAGAAGCATCCACATGTCAAGAGGGGGGAGGAGAGCTCAAAAGCCATCGGAGGTGAGTCATCTCTCCCCATAGCCGCCGGCCACATGGCTTGAGAGGAGAGGTGGAGGGCTTAGCCGCCCATGTGGTGGAGGAGGGGAGGATATGTGTGAGTGGAATGAGATCTTTTCTCCAAAAAGCCATCGGTTGGAATGTAACTCCAGTTGCTCTTTAGTTGCCTCTTCGGTTGCCCTTTGGTTGCTCCTTAGTTGACATCAAAAGATAAGTCACTTATATTTGACATTTCACTTGTGTTCTTGATCTTTGTTGGAATAAGTCATTGGGACTTAGTTGTGGCTTGATCGGAGTACTGTCGGAGTATGGTCAGTTCTGACTTGTAATCCACTTTCAGTGTTAAGAACTCCATTTTAGCTCGTTTTCATCTTTACTCCTTGAAATGGCCTGTAGAACAAAAGTGAAACTAACAAGTAAAAGTTGTCAAGATAAAGCATCCAATTTGGTGGGTTTAACTGTCTTAATGAATCATATAAATATGGTCCATCAGTCCTCTTTGTAGAGAATCTCAAAATAGCCTAGCATTCGAAAACTTAATATTCTTCTTCATGTAATTGGTTCTATATTCACATGATGTATGAATGTGTAGTATATGAATTTGATTCCCCCGAAGTGGAATCATATACATGTATCACTTGAAGTGGATACATGTATAGTTTGTGTTTTATTTGATTCCCCCGAAGTGGAATCATATACATGTATCACTTGAAGTGGATACATGTCTAGTTTATGTTTCATTTTATTCCCCCGAAGCGGAATCATATACATGTATCACCTGAAGTAGATACATGTATACTATATGTTTTGCTTTCTGTTATGAAATAGAATCATATACATGCATAACCTGAAGTGGATACATGTATAGTACATGTTTTTCGATTCCCTCGAAGTGGAGTGATATACATATATCACCCGAAGTGGATACATATATATTATTTTTCTTCTTTATCTTCATCCCCTGAAGAGGATGTTTCATTTCACTCTTTGAAGAGAGTAACATTCACTTCTTGTTGTAAGTGATAAAACATCAAGCATATGTTTGTTAGTGTGATTATATTATATCATCTCCTGAAGTAGATGATTATAATCTAGATAAAATCACTTCCCGTTGTAAGTGATAAATTTCTATTTTATTTATTTATATATGTTATTGTTGTTAATTATGCACATTCTTAAATTCATCTATTTAGTTACTTTTATAATGGTACGTTTTTATTCATATATCATATTTTGTATATTTAATCCCCTGGAGCGGATTCATATAGATCATACACACTTAATCCCCGGAAGTGGATAAACACACATCATTTATATTTATTTATCCTAATGAGAAAGTTAAAATCGTCCCCCGAAGAGGATGAATAGGTATAAAATATATTTTACTCTTAGAAGAGACTAATGTACCATTTTCCTTTCTTGTAAGTGAAATAAAAATAATGGTCCAAGAAATTATTTTTACTTACATCATATCATCTCATGAAGTAGATGATTATAAGATCACTTCATGTTGTATTTGACAGAACCATGAAATTTCTCCTTAAATAAGTTGGATGTGTATGATCAATACTTAGTGATTAAAATGTTTTAATTTCATGCTTTAACTGTTATATACATGTCTACGTCGAAGACTTTAGTTTACTGCCTTAATGTTTCCGGAAGAAATTGTTTTACAGGGGTAAACTGATGTTGAACTCCTTTTAGCATGTAACAACTTGAGAGCTTCTGTAAAATAAAACTACATCGCATCCCAGAAGGATTGTGCTTACTTTGTCATCATCTTCACGAGAGTCTAAAGCTCAAAACTTAATAGTCAAAGACTCCTCATACGCTGGAAGAGCTTAAATGATTATTTCAATCATTAGAGGACGGTCATTGTACCTCATGCAATATATGAATTCATATGGATGCATTTGAGGATATGAGATTTTAATTAGGTCTCGGATTATAATTCTGAACTATATTTTATTGTTTCAATCTTGAGACTATGTGAAGAGAGTAATGAAGACGGAGATAAATTAGAGAAAATATTATTCGTCTCTCATGTTATCAACCTTGTACTCCAGCAGAATTACATGGAACATGATTATTTTTCCTGTTTGTAGTTACTTTTTAAATTCGGTTTTAATGACACAGATTTAATTTCCGTAACTGAAGTTATTTTATTTATTATGAATTTGTCAAGAGTTAAATTCTATTTCAATTAGTCATATATATTGCTTATATTTCTTTATAGAATGAATCAATCTTGTACTCCAGTAGTAGTGCATGTTGTTTTTCCAACGGAAATATCAATGGTGGGGAGCTATGTCTCGTTAATAGTGCCACTTCTCATACTATATTGAAAAACTCAAAGTTTAAATAGTATCTCTGGAATGAGTAGTATTATAGAAGACTCCGGAAGAGCTTCTATCTTGTTACCTGAAGGAACGAGAATAAACATTAAAGACGCATTGTATTCCGGTGAATCACAAAGGAACTTACTCAGTTTCAAAAATATTCGTATAAATGATTTTCATGTAGAAACCATGTTTGAAGATGGTAACGAACACCTACTTCTTATATCTCATATGACCGGCTGGAAGCAAGTCTTAGAGAAAATGAGAGCATATGCATCTGGTTTATATGTCACAAAAATCTACCCCATTGAAGTGTATAAAGTAACTAACCTGAAGTTAGTTGATAAAGAATTATTTTCTTTGTGGCATGATAGACTCGGTCATCTTGGTGAAACAATGATCCAGAGAATCATTGAGAGTTCACACGGACACCCACTTAAGGACCTGAAGATCCTCCCAAAGGGTGACCTGACATGCACGACTTGTTCACTTGGCAAACTTATAACAAGGCCGTCTGCAATAAAAGTAAATGCGGAATCTCATATGTTTCTTGAAAGAATTCAAGGTGGCATATGTGGACCAATAGCACCACCGTGTGGACCATTTAGATATTTTATGGTGTTGATAGATGCTTCAACACGATGGTCACATGTAAGTCTACTCTCAACGTGAAATGTTGCTTTTGCAAGGCTTTTTAGCCCAGGTAATTAAGTTAAGGGCTCATTATCCTGATCAACCCGATCAAAAGAATCAGGCTAGATAATGCAGGAGAGTTTACATCAATGTCTTTCAATGGCTATTGTACATCAATTGGCATAGTGGTTGAACATCTAGTAGCTCATGTTCATACACAAAACGGCCTAGCAGAGTCATTGATAAAGTGGTTGCAATTAATAGCAATGCCATTGTTAATGAAGTCAAAATTACCATCCTCTGCTTGGGGACATGCAATTTTGCCTGCAGAGGCTTTAATCAGACTTCGACCAACCGCTCATAATAAGTATTCTCCACTACAACTTATCTATGGAAGAGAGCTTGGTATCTCATATTTGAAATTTTTTGGTTGTGTGGTGGATGTCCCTATTTCTCCCCAACAACGAACCAAAATGAGGCCACAAAAGAGGTTGTGAATATATGTGGGGTTTGAGTCCCCATCAATTATCAAATATCTAGAGCCATTAACTGGTGATGTATTTCGTGCTCGTCTGATTGTCATTTTGATGAATCAAAATTCCCAACTTTAGGGGGAGAAGAAAATGATATTAATAAAGAGGTTGTGTGGAATACACCTTCTATGTCGTTCTTAGATCCAAGAACAAATGAAAGTGAACTTGGAGTTCAACGGATATTACACTTACAAAATGTAGCAAATAGGCTACCAGATGCGATTACTGATGCCAAGAAAGTGACAAAGTCACATATATTTGCTGAAAATGCACCAGCTCGTCTAGAGATTCATGTAGTAACTCCAGACAAAAACATTACCAATAATTCTCAAATACATCGGAAGCGTGGGAGACCATTAGGGTCTAAGGATATAGTTCCCCGGAGAGGAAAGAACATGCAAGATATAAAACGGATGTCGGGATGTCAAATACGAACATTAATGAAGTAAGGACTCTCGAAGAGCCTTTATCTAAGGAATTTGAGAATAAAGACAAAGATATTGATGACAATTTTGAAATGTCAATTAACTATGCCAACACTGGTGTGGGTTGGTTTTGAGATGATGTAGACCTCAATGATATCTTTGCTTATTCAGTTGCCTTACAAGTCATTGGAGAAGATGACAATGATCCCCAAACAATTAATGAATGTCGACATCGAAATGATTGGGAGAGCTGGAAAGAAGCAATTCAAGCAGAGTTGAACTCTTTGAATAAACGTGGTGTTTTCGGACCTATAGCTCCAACACCCGAAGGTGTGAAACCTATAAGCGGGTGTTCGTACGAAACGTAACGAGTGTAATGAAGTTGTAAGATACAAAGCTAGACTGGTTGCACAACGTTTTACATAGAAACCTGGGGTGGACTGTTTGGAAACGTATTCACCTGTAGTGGATGCAACAACTCTAAGTTTTCTAGTTGCTTTGGCTGTTGTTGAATGACTCAAAATGCAACTCATGGATGTGGTAACTGCATACCTATATGGGTCATTAGATAAAGATATATACATAAAAATCCCAGAAGGATTAAAAATGCCTGAAGCATTGAAAGTGAAACCTCGTCATATGTACTCCATCAAATTAAAAAGATTATTGTATGGGCCGAAACAATATGGCCGGATGTGGTATAATCGACTCAGCGAATATTTACTCACGCAAGGGTTTATTAATAACAAATATGCCCATGTGTTTTTTATAAAATGTACAAAATCGGGTTTTGTAATCATAGCTGTGTACATTGATGATTTAAATATAATTGGAATTCCAGAAGAGATCCAATTGGCAGCAAATTATTTGTAAATGGAATTCGAGATGAAAGATCTAGGGACTACGTACCAAGTATTGTCTCAGCCTGCAGTTCGAACATAAAAATAATGGAATCTTTATACATCAATCAAAGTACACTGAGAAGGTTCTAAAGCATTTTAATATGGATAAAGCACATCCATTAATTACGCCGATGGTAGTAAGATCACTCAACATCGAAAAGGACCCTTTTCGTCTCCGGTCAAACAATGGAAAGATTTTAGGTCCAGAAGTACCTTATCTTAATGTAAATGGGGCTTTAATGTACCTTGCCAATAATACCCGACCAGACATATCTTTTGCAGTTAATTTGCTTGCAAGATATAGTTCATCGCCCACTAAAAGACACTGGAGTGGTGCTAATCACATCTTACGTTATTTACGTGGAACAAGTGATCTGGGTTTATTTTTCAAAACAACAAATGAAGTACAAAATGGTGAATTGGTCGGGTATACTAATGTTGGTTATTTGTCTGACCCACACAAGGCTATTTCTCAAACGGGGTACTTATTCATGTATGGAGGAACTGTCATTTCATGGCGTTCGACAAAACAGACATTGGTAGCCACATCATCAAACCATGCAGAACTGATTGCATTATACGAAGCTGGACGAGAATGTGTTTGGCTTAGATCGTTTATCAACCATGTAAAGACCTCTTGTGGATTAGTATCAGGTAAACAAAGCCCGACTGTAATATATGAAGATAATAATGTTTACATCGCCCAAATCAAAGAGCGATATATTAAAGGTGATAGAACAAAGCACATATCTCTAAAATTCTTCTCCACTCACGAGCTTCAAGTGGGAGGGGAGATCAATGTTTGCCAAATATAATCCAGTAAAAATTTTGCTGACTTGTTCACCAAGTCGTTACCGACACGACTTTTTAAGAAACTTGTAAATGACATCGGGATGTGCAGTCTGAAGGATTTGTCGGCTTGAGGGGAGTGTTATAACTGTACTCTTTTTCCTTAACTTGGTTTTAATCCCTTTTTGGTTTTTTCAGGTCAAGGTTTTAACGAGGCAATTTACAAAATAAGGAGTGTACATTCAAGGGGTGGTGTTATAATATGATTCTATGAATGCACACTTAACCTTTGGTTAGACTCATTTAGGTCACTCCATTATACCTCTCTTTTATTTGTGTTAAAGAGTCATGTCCTTTCATTTGTCTCATTAATCCTATAAATAGGTGTCTATGTAAAGAAGAAAGGTGAAGAAGAAATACAATTCCTCATACACATTTCTATCATCTCTTGTCTTCCTTATTATATTACAACATTTGATATATTTTTATATAAATTTTATAAAGATATTTTTTATATTTTAATTTAATGGTTAATAATGAGAGAAAATAGACGGAGAGTGAAACCAAATCTTTTTGAGTTATTAGTGACCTTGCAATGAGTAAAGATCATATATAAAATATATTTTTGGTGCAAAATGTAAAGTTCGTTAAAATTGGTTTATAATTTGTCGCCAAGAAATCAAAAGTACGACATAATTCGTCAAGAATAAGTTATAATTCGTCACCGAGAAATTAACCATAAACGAGATTTAATCTCATACGTCCAAATGACAAAATTAAGGGTGGGTTTGTATTTTTTTACAAAAATATGTCATTTGCACCGGATCCTTTTTCCCTTGCTATATGGTAAAAATTTGTTTGTACATTTTAGTTTTTACTTAATATATAACAAGAGTTCAGATCCCATGAGAAGCTTAATTTAGGTGAGAAATGAGAAATTACCTCACCCATCCATCCTAATAGATATATGGCTAAGATTAAACAAGATTTATTAATTATTTCACGATTTATACGATATTAAGGGTAAATTAGGCAAACAAAAAATCAAAATTAAACCGAAATCCCGTTATTCTCTCCTCATCCCATGACCTAAACAACCTCGCACAAACAAAAATCCCGTTATTCTCTTCCCATGATTGTAACCGATTCATTCAAGTTCGTAGTTGACTTATTTCGCTCTCTAGTAAAAGCGATTCTAATAGTTTAGTAGAAATAGTGTTTGCTGGATTCGGTTAAGTGTAACATTATTAGGGATGCAATGCGCCCGACCCAGACCAGATCGGGCTGGAATTTTATGTTCCGGTCCGGACCGGTGGACCAGAATTTTTCAAAAATATGGATGGGGGTTCGGACCAGTCTATTTTAAAAAAAATGAACCGGGACCGGACCGGAATTTCATGTTATTATCACTCAAATTTTACAGTCCGGACCGGTAGAAATTCGGGCCGATCTTGGATGAATCGTAAAATTCTGGTCTGGTCCAGTCCGGTCCAATTTTGTGCATCCCTAAACATGATAAAATTTGTGGCATCCTCAATAAAAATCCGTAACCGCATTCGTACCAAAATGCGTAGAATATAAAATGCGTATCATCCTCAATAACAGTCATAGGCGCATTCGTACCAAAATGCGTATGATACAAAATGCGTAGGATATAAAATGGATAGAATCATAATCAGTTTCCCTTAAATATTGGAGATAAATAGGATGTGGCGGATTTGAGAGGAGTAGCGATAGCGACAATGGTGGTCAACAAGATGTTATTTTTCCTACTTTTCTGGGACGTGGAGAAGATCAAAGGTACTGGGTTTTTGGCTAGGGTTGTGGAGACGTCGGGCATGGCGGATTTGAGAGGAGTAGCGATGACAGTGGTGGTGGCGGTAGCCGCACTCGACGATCGATAATTTTCAGAACACGGGTGAGAGCTTAAAATAACGATAAAAGAGGATCTGGATACGATATGCAGAATATGTTATCTAGCAAAATGACGACTTGCTCTTAGAATCAAATTTAATGGGTAAATATATGCAGATTATTTCAATGTTTAAGGGATATTCGATCTTCAGTCTAATGCCTTCGGTAATTTCTCAATTCTCATCTAATTAAGTGTTTCTTATATTATCCTTGGAGAGCGCTCGGTTAAGAACTTTCAAAAATTTGAGAACTCGAGACCCCATATCTCACCATTAGATCATGATGCATCTTTAAATCTGCATGTGACACATGTCTAAAAAGCAAACTCAAAGTTGGTAGCTTTGACTCTGTATTAAATGCATCTTGAAAAACGCACATGAGACACGTGTCACCACCATAATGACTTGATGATGCATTTTAGAAGGTGAAGATTGAAGTCTCAAGTTCTCGAAAAAAAAATAAAGATTATCATTTGAGCGCTCCTCTATGATCCTTTATACAATATCTTTTTACAATATCTTGGATTGGGCAATGATCAAACGGCCAGGATGCGCCATCCATGTGAGTAGAAAACAGATTATAGTTATTGGGCCCGAACATACTAACGGTTTGTTTCGGGGCACACTTATTTCCGTTGACCATCTAATGCTTCTAGCCTCACCTGTTTGCATCAGAAAATATGGCTAAAAATCCTACAATAATCTAATTATTTAATCAGCCTGTACGATGCAATTAGTCCTAAAATTTAGCTTATGTTGTGAAAATATGGATTTGTGGAGGAACTCAAATAGAGAATAACCTGAACAGATAAAGATATAAGAGAGTACTATTATTGTTTGATGATTGATATCGATCTTCATTGGTTTATAGTCTTTACAAGCGATCCCTTTATATAGAGCTAGAAATACATTGATGTGTGAAAAGACTAACAATTAAGATAGGTGTAAGTAGCACACCATTGGACACTCGTTGGGCACTTAGGGCATATTATTAGAGAATGAGATCTGGTGCTGCGCAGCTAATACTGCCAGCCCCGAATACGACATCATTAGACTCCATTTTCTATTGGAATCGTATCCCATGCTGCGTAGCGAAAAGGTGCTAGCCCAAAGTACTGTCGTTTTGTTATTAATAAAATGCAAAAGTTCCAAATTGTCCTTATGAGAAAAAGAAGTGAAAACCCTTGAGATAGCTCTATTCGTCTTAATTGGAGATGGCCAAGCTTTTCGAAGTGAAGGTAACAATCAAATTTGATCCGATAATTTTTGGGTTTGAATTGAATTTGTGAGTCGAACGCAAATAAGCTGCTGCTTCCTTTAAGCCTTCTCTTTTTACAAATACTACGGTTTAGACGCTGTAGCAACAACAATATAATGGCTACAGAGCTGTTGTTATTCAATCCCCATTCAGCAAATTCAAAGCCTTCAAATCCTCAACCGCCCTGAAATCATTAACCCCATTTCATTTCTATTAAGGCGGCGCCTATACTGTTTCGGGCTGGTCAAACTCGTGCGCGTTGACGCGGGCGGACACCCACGAAATCTCAAAGCCCACGAAATTTAGAAGTGCCTCTGCCTCAAATCCAAAAATAAATCATCTACACCCTGATCCCTGGCATCGGCAGTGCTTTGCTATATGTGCGGAACTATGATCCGTTCAAAACCCTGTGCTGATTGCTAAACGCTGTAAATGAAAATGTGACATTTCCACTTTCTCATTTTTAGGTGTTTTTCTCATAAGAACAGTTCAGAACTTTCACCTTTTGTCAGTAGTAAAAGATTACTTTGGGCTGGCAGCTTTTAGCTGCGCAGCACCGGATACGATTCCTTTTTCTATTTCAGCTTCAACATCCGCTAAAACACAGTCGTTTAAATATACTAAAGGCATTTCTTTGAGGCTGAATCACGTGCCTTCACTAACTCTTCACTAACGGAGTTTTAATTAATATGTCACTCTTTTTCTCCCCAATCTCCATCTCCAAAATCGGCACCAAGCTCCAACATCCCCCGAGTTCAAATTTCAACATCGACTTCCGCTCCGGGTGCTCGTCCACCACATCAAGGAGGTCCGTCATGTTGGGCTGCACCTGGTCTCATGAACGACGGAATGAACAAGCAAACGCCGAGTTCACCATTTCCGGTGGAGGAGGTTGAGCCTTCCTTCCTGGTTTCAGCGCTGACTTCGATGAACTCGGAGAAGGAGAAGTATGCACCTTCCCGAATGTTTTCAAGGCAATTTTTGGCACCATCATTTCGTCTGTGGCCTGAGATGATTTCTGAGTCACAGTTGATCTTTCTCGCAATAATGTTGATAACTACAAGATCCAGACTTAAAAACCTCAGAATCTCACTCAATTTTGATGCCTTTGTGTCCCCATATGTGTAATTTGGGATCAATGGTATCAAAGTTAAGACCTTGCAGTATGTCGTTGCAGAACGAAGTCCGACAACGCTTCTCTCAGAATTGAATAAGAGTGCAGCTTTTAAACGATGATTGAGATGGGAAAGAGACATAGTTAAAACAATGATGTGAATTAAAGTTTAAAGTAAAGGGGAGGAACAGTTTATTTGTTGCTACAAACATAGTTATTAAAACTGGACCGGACGATCGGTTCGACCGGTTGGACCGGAAATCGGTCACCGGATCGGTTTGGTTTTGGTGTTGGATCGGTTTACAATTGATCCGGTCAAAATTCGATTGATCCGGTCGGTTGACCCAATTTTTCATTAAAACGGTGATTTGATCGGTTCGATTTGATCTGAAAAATATTTATTTATTTTGACTTGGACAAGACTCGAACCTAGTCTTCCTCTATAATTATCCCCTCTCTTTCCACAAAGCTAAACATGATTCTTGTTTTATTATTTGTTTCAATAATGTATATTCATTTATCAAATCTATAAAATTTATTACTAATTATCAATTTAGCTAAAAATTCTGTTAGTATTAGAAATCCCTTATTACTGTAACTTGCAAATGAAGACTAAAATTATTATTGTTGTTCTATTATTGTTGTATTATTGATTTGTACTTTATTAAATTCTAAATTTGTTAGGGTATGTTGTTGTAATCAGATCATAAACATGTAATATTTATTCAAGTATAAATATGTTAAATTATAATATCATATATACGAATTTTATTTTTATTTTTTAATATGTGCGGGTCAAACCGGTTCAACCCGGTTGAACCACTGACCCATTGACCCAGTGACTTGACCGGTCGATCCACGGTTCGGTTTTAATAACACTGGCTACAAATCTAAATTTAAAAGAATAGAGAAGCAGAGGAGAGAGAGAGAGAGAGAGAGAGAGAAATTGAGGACAAACAAGGAAACGTTGGAGAGAATAGACTCGAATAGTGGGGGATGATCAGTAGGAGCTACGGGGCACGTGATTTGGTCAGAAACATAATCCATTAAACGACAGTATTTTAGAAATATTGAAATTTAAAATAGAAAATGGAGTTAAACGGCGTTGTTCCCTGGCTGACAGCATTTCGTTGCGTAGCACCGATCTGATTCCCATTATTAGCATACTGAGGAAAAGTCATCCACTGAATGATGATATTTATAACACTCATCTCTGAATGACTTGTACAAATATTATGCCTCATTAAAACCTTACCAGGAAAACCCTGTGGGAAAAACCTAGTGAAAGAAAAAAAGTACATAATTTGTATCATTCGCATAAATGTTACCTCGTTAACAATCTTATTTAGGAAAACCATAGGGATAAAACCTAAAATAAAGAAAAGAGTGTAAAGCATATCTTGCCCTCAATGTGACCTTTAACATAAATCTCTAAGATTTCGCATGCCGAATTTGTAGGCCAATTTCTCAAATCTTTCATTTCAAATTCACTTTTCAATTATGAAATCGTCTCAGTAAGTTCATCAGGGTCTCAATGATATTTAAATCATCAACATAAACCACGATAATAGAAAATTTGGATATTTTTCTTTTAATAAAAAACACATGGACAAATTGCATTGTGGATGTACCCATCTTTTAAGAGAGATTCACTTAAACGATTGTACCATATTCGACGGGATTGTTTGAATCCATAAAAAGCTCTTTGTAGTTTTATTGAGTACATTTCCCGTGGTTTTGTGGTACATGCTTCAGGTAATTTTAATCCTTCGAAAATTTTTATGTAAATGTCATTATCAACTGACCCATATAAATAAGCTGACACGACACCCGTTAAATTTATTTGGGTTTCTTAAAATTGATAAACTCAGTAAAAATATGAATGTTATCACATCCATGACCGGTGAATATGTCTCTTCATAGTAATGCCTGGTCTTCTCGAGAAGCCTTGTGCCACTAGGCGTGCTTTATATATTACTACTTCATTTTACTCTTTTTTTTACGCACAAATACCCATTTCTAAGCGACAGATTTGACATTCTTGGGAGTTAAGGAAAATTTTCCAAAGATTTGACGTTTTTAAGTGAATTCAATTTTGCCTCGATGGAACAATTTCATTTTGACCAATCATTTCTTTGTCGTCATTCATTAATCGATCTTGGCTCATGATCCTCATTTTCCTCTATAATGTCTAGAGCCATAGAATAGATAAATATATCATCCACTAAAACTTCTTTTCTATTCCACCTTTTCCCTGAAATGATATAATTGATTGAAATTTCTTTACTGTCATTATTTATCTCATTGTCTTTAGAAGATAGATATTACTTCATGGGGGAGCACTCCGTTGAGGCAGGGTTATAAGAGTGAGGCAGTGAGGCACAACGTGGACCAATCATTTTGGTGAGGTGGCAGTGGAAAAATATTTGTTGGGGGGAATTTATTAAGGGGTAATTTGGACATTTATGGGTATAATGATTTTGAAAAATCTGACATGTTTCAGAGGAGAGAGGGTGTTTTATCGAACTGGGTTTTGCGAACCACAATCAAACCCATTTTCTCAGTTTTGGGAGAGAGAAAGAGCGAGAGGCGACGATAGATGACCGGGCGTTCGATCGAACGCCTGCAACGGTGCCTGTTCGGCGGTTCGAGCGCGACGACACCTCCGGTGACACTGGTCCAAGGTGGTGAGCAGCAGAGAAGATCCTGTTCATGGGGAGCGACGGAGGTGTTTTAGGGTTCCATGAGTTATCTCTTGAGTTCGATTTGAGTTCGATCTAGGTATCTCTCCTTCTGGGTATTGAGTTCGATCTGGGTATCGGTGAGATTCCAAATCGATTCCATCGTAGTGAATCTGGGTATCAGTGGTGACGGCCAGATCTAGTCTGAACTCAGTGGTGAATCTGCGTTTTTGCGACGGCCAGATCTAGTCTGAAGTCAGTGGTGAACAAAGGTGGATCATTCCGGCAATTGCAGACAGGGTAAGAGTTTTATCAATGTTTGTACTGGATTGTTCGATTCTGTTGTTGATGTGGAAGAATGAAGTCGCTTTGAATCTCACTGATATTGATATTGTTCGTTGGTTGATTGGCGACAGATAAACATTGTGGATGGGAAGATGCAGTACTTGTTTGACGAAAATGGTAGAAGATACCTTGATGCTTTTGGAGGAATCGCAACTATGTGTTGCGGCCACTGCCATCCACACGTGGTCGATGCCATCGTTAAACAGACAAAGCGCATACAACACTCCACTATCTTGTACTTGAACCACTCTATTGCTGATTTTGCTGAAGCTCTCGCTGCTAAAATGCCTGGCGATCTTAAGGTATCTATCTCACTTGTATTGATGAACAACATTTGATTAGTGTCATTATGCCAAGTGAACTAACTTTTATTGTGTATAGGTTGTGTTTTTCACTAATTCTGGGACAGAAGCTAATGAATTGGCGATGATGATGGCCAAGCTGTACACTGGTTTCCATCTTCCTTGAAAGGTAAGCATATTTTCCTTTTTAGCTAATTTCCATTGAAAATCTGCATCCATTATTATTTATTATAGCTGCTGCTGCTGCTGTATTTTGTTCCTACAATTGGTATCTTGAATCTCATATATATGCATCTCTACTCCTGTTGTATTCTTTTACCCTTATGAAATCAGTCTCATTTTGTTGCTGTACTCCCATGTCTCCTCATTTCTGAATCAAGCAAATTCATTGCTTTTGTGTTATTCTGAATCACAGTATATCTTCTTTTGTTTCTTGTTCTGCAGAATTATTTACATACAAGCTTGGGAAAATCATTCTGAGCTATGTCTTCAGTGATGTCTCGCTCTGTCTCTCCACCAAACTTACAATAGTACTTACGATTCCTTTTAAATTGATGTATGAAAAACCAATTTCAAAAATAATATATTTAGAAAGGAAAGCTTGTTTGTGTGGCATTTTATCTTGTAAAGTACTTGTCCTGTGACATTTTATTTTTTGGGTAAATTGCCATGATTTAAGTATTGTTTGCTGGATTTCTCTTGCAGCAGCTTATGCATGGCACCACATTAGAAGCTTTGGGACGAGAAGAGCAGATTTGACTGAAGCCATGAAGATGAAGCAAAGTAGAGTGTTAACCCAATGGAGGCAAATCGAAGCTGAGATTGCAAGGGTGCCACGTGAGATTCATGAGATTTGTATATATTTATATATATTTTCGAGCATCTGAGATGTGAGCTTTTAGGAGCAAGGATGCACACAGTATCCATATGGGTTGGTTTAGTAGTGAAAAATTGTTGTAGAATTTTTGTATTTAGGTGTCACTAGCAAGTTCTAGCGATAGGAAATGTTGTAGACCTAAAATTTTAGACATCAAATGTATTAAAAAATGTATCATTAAAAAATGTATCATTTTTTTGCATTTTGTGTTTAATTTTTTAGGTGTAATGCAATTTATTAAATAAGAAATAAGGGTGTAATTTGATAAATTGCAATTTATCAAATTGCATTACAAAGGGTGTAATGCAATTTATTAAATAAAGAAATAAGGGTGTAATTTAATAAATTGCAATTTATCAAATTGCATTACAAAGGGTGTAATGCAATTTATTAAATAAAGAAATAAGGGTGTAATTTGACTTATGAAATAAGGGGATAATGACTTATGAAATAAGGGGTTAATGACTTATAAAATAAGGGGGTAATGACTGATGAAATAATGGTGTAATGAATTATGAAATAATGGTGTAATTTGACTTATGAAATAAGGGGGTAATGACTTATGAAATAAGGGGGTAATGACTTATGAAATAAGGGGGTAATGACTTATGAAACAAGGGGGTAATGACTTATGAAATAAGGGGGTAATGACTTATGAAATAAGGGTGTAATGACTTACGAAATAAGGGTGTAATGACTTATGAAATAAGGGGTAATGACTTATGAAATAAGGGGGTAATGACTTATGAAATAAGGGGGTAATGACTTATGAAACAAGGGGGTAATGACTTATGAAACAAGGGGGTAATGACTGATGAAATAAAGGTGTAATGACTTATGAAATAAGGGTGTAATGACTTATGAAATAAGGGGGTAATGACTTATGAAATAAGGGGGTAATGACTTATGAAATAAGGGGGTAATGACTTATGAAATAAGGGGGTAATGACTTATGAAAGAAGGGGGTAATGACTTATGAAAGAAGAGGGTAATGACTTATGAAATAAGGGGGCAATGACTTATGAAATAAGGGGGTAATGACTTATGAAATAAGGGGGTAATGACTTATGAAATAAGGGGTAATGACTTATGAAATAAGGGTGCAATGAACTTATGAAATAAGGGGGTAATGACTTATGAAATAAGGGGGTAATGACTTATGAAACAAGGGGGTAATGACTTATGAAATAAGGGGGTAATGACTTATAAAATAAGGGGGTAATGACTTATGAAATAAGGGGGTAATGACTTATGAAATAAGGGTGTAATGACTTATGAAATAAGGGGGTAATGACTTATGAAATAAGGGGGTAATGACTTATGAAATAAGGGGGTAATGACTTATGAAATAAGGGTGTAATGAACTTATGAAATAAGGGGGGTAATGACTTATGAAATAAGGGGGTAATGACTTTTGAAACAAGTGGGTAATGACTTATGAAATAAGGGGGTAATGACTTATAAAATAAGGGGGTAATGACTTATGAAATAAGGGGGTAATGACTTATGAAATAAGGGGGTAATGACTTATGAAATAAGGGTGTAATGACTTATGAAATAAGGGGGTAATGACTTATGAAATAAGGGGGTAATGACTTATGAAACAAGGGATAATGACTTATGAAATAAGGGGGTAATGACTTATGAAACAAGGGGGTAATGACTTATGAAACAAGGGGGTAATGACTTATGAAACAAGGGGGTAATGACTTATGAAACAAGGGGGTAATGAGATATCAAATAAAAAATGGATTATAAATTATTCTGAAACGAAGGTCCAGATGGGTTACCGACAAGGGTGTAATGACATATCAAATTAATAAAATCGATTGTAATTTATTCTGAAACAAATGTATCTAATTACAAATGCTTTCAATTAAGCATTCAGGTGATAAAAAAATCCATTCAGGTGATAAAAAAGAATTGAATATATGAATCCAAGTTGTGTTCACTATTTTGCACAATTGTAAAATGTAGAAAATAGTAATCAATTCTTACAAATTTGACAATTTGCGACTATTCAGTTTAATGAAAGCTATTGTGTTACATGATAAGACCATATGATGAAACCATGATGTATCTATGATGACCCCTAAAATAGTCTCATCTCATTCAGTTTAACAGTTTTGGCAGCGTGATAAGGAGTCCATCCATTTAGTCGAACTGCTGCCGAAGTTGCATCTCTGTTTCACTTTTCCATGAGGCATGTGATGACTGTCCCTTCATCCTCTTGTTCTTCTCCTTGTCCTTGATAGTTGATCCTTTCTTCTTTTCTGCTTCTTTGTTTGGGTTCGCAGGAGGGCGATCATTGCACACTGGGTACACCATTCCCTTTCCGGTGGTGAAGGTCTTAGGAATGCCACATTGTAGACACATCCTGTAACAAAGTTCATATTGGTTAAGACAGGTTTATGTAAGAGTAATCATGCAAAGGATTATCAAAGAAACAATGCCAACCTCAACAGCTCAGCTGCATCTTCGGGGTTTGGATTGGCTGCAGCTCAGCTGCAGTTGCCAGCTCTGATGCTGGGCTGATGGTGCAGCAAGAGTGCCGCCTACATCACTTCGCACTCTATCGCGAATTTCAACCAACTGAGGTTTGGACTCCAGTACAGCCCCTGTATAGACGCAGATGAATTGGGGCCAAGAGAACCACAGAAAGTAGACTACAACAGTCTACACTGAACAATAATAATCAGCAACTTCATAACAGACATTACTGCAGGACTACTGCCATTTTCTAGGGAAGTTTGCTATAAGAAGCTAAATATTGTGCCCGAGCTCACTCTACACAGCGGCGGATAATGCCTATTTGCCTAACATTCTATCTCCACTTACTATCCGCTTCCATTAATCTTTTGCCGTGTTAGAAATTAAAAATAAAAATAAAGTGCGAGTGTGACTCACTATGTGGCAGTTCCTCCTTCATTTCACCTCTTTCAAGGCATGAAGTAATTGAAGTTGAAGGCTTGAGGGAAGTTGCAAGAACTGTATGGATCTGTGGCTTAAATAAGTTGCGCCGCTTCATTTGAAGGGTAGAATTCACCGTCCCTATAGCCGTTTCTTGTACCTGACCAAAAGACCCAAAAAAACAAATTTAAAGGGTAATTCATTTCACTCATCATTTTACCTGAATCAACTTCATGAACATAACATATCCTACTATACTAGCAATAACCAAAATCAAACGCAAATTATACACAAACTAATTATTCCAATCACATTCTACATACAGCTTCCTCTACCAATGAAAATCCTGGTAGCACATTCTACATACATCTTCTTCCAATCTATACCTAATTTACCAGTCAAAATCCTTAACAAAATAAAATCCATAAATCACACACCATACCCATACGTCTTCCGGAGCGTAGATTAAGAAGCGGTCCATATATGATGTTGTCCTTCGTCACGCGTCCCAGATCCATAAGCACAGGTCCAGATCTGAAGTTCAATATAATACCGATCAAAACTACACCTGATGGATTAATATATGAATTCGAACAGTGCTGGATCGGGAAAGGACATACCTTGTTTTCAGGCTTCGATATAAGTTTCTGAAAATCACAGTTTCGTCGGAAGCAGGATTAAAATCGCGAAGTGAAGATAAATGATTGTCGATGGAGTAGAAGGCGGATACAGGACAAGGGATGGTGCATAACCGAGAAGAAGCCGTCGACGGTTGGGTGAAGCGGTCGTCGCCACGACACGATGAAGATTTAGGAGAAGAGAAGAGAACTGCATCTGGGTTTCGTCTCGGTCGGATGAGAGAGACGGTGTGAGTGAGAAGTTATGAGTATTGTTATTATAAATACCAAAATGCCCTTTGAAATAAATTTATAATTTGTTTGACGAAATAAAAGGTTAAGAAAATGGAAAAGATAGTGGGGCAAGTGTCATGTTTCTATTGGATGAATGAAGATGATGTGTCTGAATGAGTGGATGAGAAGTTGCCTCACTGCCTCACTTTACTGTAGCGTGCCTCATTTGAACGCTCCTCTTACTTCATGTATCATATCTATATATCTTTTGGAATAGTGGTTGATACATTAACTAGGTTATCTTGAACCTTTCTTTTTTTAGGATTTTTATCCTTAAACTCAATTGGTCTACCACGCTTCATTCGTGTGTTAAACTCACTTGCTAGTTTATTTCTAATAGCTTCATTGGGAAGATTGATTTTGAAAGGAACATTGACAACTGGTATATGTGACTTTGTCACTATCTTAACATTCATAAATACATTTTGCAATTGAGCAATCTTTTGAACTTCTAGTTCACATTGATTCGTACGAGGATCAAAATGAGACAATGACTCTGCATTCCAAGATATCTCGTCCTTTTCAGACTTTATTTTATCACCCCCTAATGTAGAGAAATTTGTCTCATCAAATTCACAGTCGGCAAATCGTGCCTTAAATATCTCACCTGCCACAGGTTCCAGAAATTTAATAATCGACTGAGATCAAATCCCACGTAAATTCTCAATCTTTGAAGGGGTCCCATTTTAGTACGTTGGGGGGGGAGATATTGGAACATAAATTGGACACCCATAAACTCTTAAATGAGAGATATTTGGTTGTTGGCCACTGATAAGTTGCTAAGGGAAATATTTTTTTGCACTTGGCCTTATACGAATTAGTGATGCAACATGCCAAATTGCATGTCCCCAATCAGAGTTTGCCAATTATGATCGCATAAGTAATGGTCTAGCTATCAATTTTAACCTCTTAATAAAAGATTTTGCTAGACCATTTTGAGTATGAACATCAAAAGACTAGGATGGTAATTATCTTGCATTTCCATATACTACATATTTTCTTAATTGTATGATCTGAAAATTGAGCTCGTAATTGAATAATTTGAGCAAGCAGTCTTGAAAATGTTGTATTACGAGTGGATAATAAATAAACACGGGACCATTGTGTGGATGCATCAATAATTACCATAAAGTACTGAAATGGCTGAATCGATGGGGAAATAGGTCCACGTATATCTCTTTGAATCTGTTCTAAAAATGTTGGACATTCAGTCTGAACTTTCATCGGAGATGGTCTTGTGATAAGTTTTCCTTGAAAACAAGCAACACATGAGAGATCTTTGAACAAGAGGATATTTTTACTCTTTAATGAATGTCCATGTGAATTTCCAATAATTCTTTGCATCATTATTGCTTCGGATGGTCTAATCATCATGCCATATAACAAAAACTTTCGGATCTATTGAATTCTTTTTTATCTCCATATATGATTCAATTGGACTTATAAAAGTATAATATAATCCAGAATTGTATGATGGAAGATTTTCCATCACTTTTTTCTTTCCTGAGACCATATACGTTATATATAATTATTCATTGTCGTTTTCATCTATTGCTTCAATATGATAGTCATTTTGGCATATATCTTTGAAACTCAAAATGTTCCTTTTTGATTTGGTTGAAAACATTGCATCATTTATGATAAACAGTGTACCATAGGTAACACTATTTGTGTTCTTTCATATCCTTCAATAAAATTTGATGCACCAGATATTATATTGATATTAGCCTTAGCTAACTCAAGATGTGTAATATATTTTTGTCTCTCAAAATTGTGTGTTGTTGCACTATTTGCTAAACATAGCGATAAACCATCTTCTTTCATCTTAATTGGAATGTAATAGTCATGTCTCATCCAAAAGATAAGTAAATAAATTAACAAGAAGGGGAAACAAAGCATAAAACATGAAATATAAAATACTTAAAAAATAAACACTTAAATTTTAATAAGCAAGGCATCATCTTTTATGTCGTCTTCCCATCACTGATTAGTTTATCAAACTCTCCATTGGCGTCTTAAAAATAATACCCAATATCCAAATGGGTGAGACTCATATTGGTCAACATGGGTGATATCTTTAGTATCATCACTTTCTTCAGTAAAATATATTTTAACACCTTTTTCCATCAAAAAAATTGGATATATATTAACAATGTATGTTTGGAAGTACGACAAGAACGATCCCAGTATTATTTTCCAATATATCTTTATATGTGATATATTCATCGCAAAACATCATTAAAAAGTAATTCCTGACATTGCAGATTTATACTCGCATACACTTTTATGATCTTGCAATTGCAAGTGTTTCCAATCAAAATGAGTTTTTGGGAGATCACTATCCTTTTTTTTGGTGATTATCTTTTCTTTAGATTCCTCAAAGGATTTAGAGATCTTTGATTGTCAAATATTCATTATGATCACTCATGAAGATGATGAAAATGAAATTCATAGCTTTTGTCTTGTTTTGATTCCTTATTTCATAGTATCATAAAGATACATGACATTAAGACAGATTTCACGAATCTATGCCAAATAATTATTACCAAAATCTGTCAAGAGTATTGAACTCAAGCTTTATTCCATTTGATATTGCAACTTGATATGACATGCATAACATGTATGAAATTCAAGTAGTAAATAAAAAGAAATGATAACTTAATAAAATAAAATTAAGCATGTCAATTGAATTAAAGACATGATTAGAAGGAAGTATGCATAATCTAAACACAATAGAAATAAGTCACATATAAATTATCCATGGCATTGAACATGAAAATAAACATGTTATGAACATAAAAGAAAATCATATTTCGACATACAAAATTAAGCATGCCAATATTTCTTTGGGAAAAGTATAAAAGGGTGGTATGAACTACCACCCTTTTACAAATCATTGTCCAAATTATAAAAAATTTCAAATGGCAGTCAATTTTGAAGTTTTGGACTTAATTGAAAATATGATTTTTACAATTGACATCATACAAAAGCAGGTTAAGCGGGTCAAACCCGTTAAAACCCGTTTAACGTTAGCGGGTTTAACGGACGGGTTCTTAACGGGTAGCGGGTTAAGCGGATTTACTAGGTTAACACGTTTAACCCATTTAGCCCTTTAACCTTATTAGTCTAAAAAAGATTATACTTGTTTCATTGTCAAATAATAAAATTATAATGTGAGAAATTCCACAACGTATGACAATGATACATGCATCATCGTTGAACCAAGTTAATGTTGAATGATGCAAGTGAAGAAACATGTCAACTTGCTCAGAGTTTGAATAGAAACCGTCAACAAACAAATGAGAGGATATTATCCCGTTTAGCGGGTTAAGAGCGTTAGGCCGTTTAGCCCGTTTAACTCACCTAATCCGGTTAATCCGCCTAACCCGTTCAACCTAGTTAGTTTAAAATATGACTAAATATGTTTCAAAATGAAATATTGAATTCAGATTAGAGTTTAACTCTCGTTTAATTTAAAACATGATTATATATGTTCCATGTTTCTCATCCTCGAGTTTAACCATAGAAAAATCTGTAGATGTATTTTATATTGGTTAAAAAATTGTAATGTATCACCTATTTAATATTTCAAAAAATCAGTTATCAACATTATCTAAATATTTATTTAAAATATATTACTAACTTAAAATAATACAATATATTTGATATTTGATACTTTATATATTTATTATATAAATTTATAATTTTTTAAATACAAATATATAATAAGATAAACGGGTTTAAAATGGTTATGCAGGTGAAGCAGGTTTTACCCGAATAATCCGTTTAGTAAACGGGTTAAACAGGTTTCGGATTTATTCAACCCGTTAAGTAAACGAACGGTTAACAGGCGGGTTTTTCACAGGCGGTTAACGGACGGGTAACGAGTTAGATTGCCACCTCTATACCGTGCTTGAATTTGTAATATCGATTTTGCTCTATTTTTAAAGAAACCGGTTTAGGGGAAACCGATTTTGTCAATTTTCGAATCAAACCGATTTTCCCTAAATCGTTTTGATGAGTAAGCGCAAATGTGGCATGTTTTTGTCATACGTGGATCAAACAATGTATATTAAGCTTACGTGTCAAGTGTCAACCCACGTACAAAACCGGTTCGCCAGGAACCGTCTTCTGTAAAAATTATTTCCTGTAAGTCAACAATTGCAGCAGAGGAGGTTGAGAGTCGTATCTAATCGGAATAGTGACTTGTAGATCGCCGGAGATGCAGAAGTGGGGGAGAAGCTTAACCGAAGCCCCTTGACTAATTTTTCTTAATGTCAAGCAGCCCGATTATCCCTGGAGAAAATTAATTGCGAAACAAACGGTATTAAATCTTAATCGTTTAAAATAATATTTCAAAAACCGAAAAAAAAAACTCAGAGATGCATCGAGCTGACGATGACAGGAGCTCATTAACAAAAGTGGCAACCCAGCCAAGTCAAACCCTACGGTGCGCCCGCACTCACCTGAGAACTTCTCATCTTCTATGAGATTAGGTTTTACTCCTACTCTCAGCCGATTTGGCTTTCTTCGCTTCATCTTCCCTTCACTTAAACCCTAATATATAACTTTCAACTGATTTTAATGGTGTTCTTCATGAACGGAGGTTTCTGGGGGTTCGTCAAAAAGAAGACAGGTTTCACGACAACCGGTTTTCTACCTGGCTGACAGCCTAAATGGAAAAAATTTCCAATGTAGCCTAATTTGAAATTTGAATTTCCTTTCTGGCCAAAATCTAAATTCGTTTTCCAAAATGGTCACTTACACTTAGGCGCTGTTAGTCACGGCACCTAATATATTAAGCGCTGTTACCAGTGGCGCCTTAAACCTAGTGTCCATTTTGGATAGATATCATGCTGCGTCATGTGACAACGTGACAAGATGAATTTAGGCGCTTAGAAGAACAACGCCTTAGTAAAGAGCGTTGTTAGCGACATCGGTGTAATATTGGTCAGTACTACTTAGTTTCACAGGGCAAAAGTACCGTGAGAGAGAGCGCTTTAATAGTAGTCAGTAAGTCCAAGGCATTGAGTTTCACAGGGCAAAAGCGGCGTGAGTAGGGGTGAGCAAATGGTAAATTACCGTTTACCGTTTACCGAAATATAAAATTCTATTCCGTTTACCGTTACTGATTTACCGAAATTTATTATTTTTCTAATTTTTAAAAATATATATTATAAATCTTATAAATATATATGTTGATTTTTAATATATATAAATGTTTTTTTTCAATTTTTTCTTTATATTATATATAATATTTATTTATTTATTTATATTTTTGGTAAAACGATAAAACGATAAATTTACCGATTTCAAAATTTAATCCGTTTACCGACTTATTTCAATTCGGTAAACGGTAATTTACCGAATTTTGCTCTCCCCTAGCCGTGAGAGAGAGCGCTTTAATAGTGGTCAGTAAGTCCGAGGAACTGAGTTTCACAGGGCAAAAGCGCTATTGTGGACAACACCTACAAGCATACAGTACAAACTTTAGGCGCTGTTGAGGACAATGTGTAACATGTTTCAAATATAGACAGCGCCATAACCTAAAATGGGCGCACTATAAAACTGTTTCGAAACTTCAACCAAAAAACAACCCTGCAAACATGTAAAATATAAAACCTGTCCAATACACCAATCCCATCCACCAAAGGTTAACAACAATAAAGAGCATGAAGCATAAAGTGATGACTGGTAAAAATTTCTAAAAGTTACATCGTGCCGACATGTAACAAAAGTCATCACTATTACAAATTAAAATACATGAACATTATTATAGTTTAGAACAATCGACCACTATCGATTTCCCGGCGTGAAACGATCGGGTCACCTTCTAGCGCGAGAAGACACTCTCCGAGTTGGAGTCCCTCGTGACTCTGCTTGAGTCACTTGATAAGGGCCGCCAACATCATAGTTATATTCAGGCAAGTCCACTTCTGCATCCGAGTCTACATTTAGGAAAAATACAAGTTAGGTATAAAATAGGTAAACATTAAAATTTCCACAATTTCAGTAAGTTCATATACCATCACGAAGGGAAATTATTGTGGGATCAACATCCAATGCTAGGACCTCTCCAATTCTAACCAAGTCCGCATGAGTAGCATGAAACAGATCATGGAGTGCCCTATTCGAATCCATGTTAGTCGTCTTAAGAAACACTCCCGAAGATACTTTGCACGTGTGCACTAACGACGTGATCTGTAGAAAAAGGCAAGCTGTTATAAGTTAAATATATTTAAAATGTTAACACAGAACCTAAAATGTATAAATACTTACAAGTGAATTAAGCTGAAATGTAGATGGTCGATATGGCTCTGGTGTGTCCAATGGTGGCTGAATGCGCTTCCGAGTGACAGTGTAGTACCATGTATAATATGCATCTAGATACGATCCATCCGTGTCAGGCTCACCGATAATAACTTCTTCTGCACGATTATCCCAAAGATTCATGTGAGCTTCCTGATGGACCATAATTATACGAATCAAAAACACAGTTAAACCCACTAAATTAGACTGTTTGTCTATTTAACTTTTGCTTGTTAGTTTCGATATTTATCTACAGGGTATTTTGGAGTCTAGAGAGAAAACACACTAAGGAGGAGTTTTTAAGCTGAAAATGAAGTACGAGTCATTCCAGGTCACGACCATGCTACACTCAAAATCAGCCTTAACATCCTTCATGGAACCGACTTGGAATCACTCAAATATGCTAGAACATTCGGCATTTGGACAAGAACGCAATGCAAAGGCACCGAGCCCGGTAAAGGCCAAATAAGGGCAATTTCAGTCAATTTTGGATTTCGACCATGTTCCAAGCAGAATTTGGCTTAGGTTCCTTCTTAAGATCATCTTAGAATGACATTTTCATTGAGAATACACTCTCCAAAATCCAAGAAGCTCCGGTCAAATTCCGGTCAAACCGATGGCTTTTGAGGAACAAATATCTTCCGATGGCTTTTTGCCATGGGAAGCCACATGGGCGGCTAGCTTGCTCCCCACTCCACTCCATGGGAGCTTGCAAAGTGTCCCCCTCCTCCTCCACAAGTTTCCTCCTCCTTGGCCTATAAATACCAATGCCCTCCCTTTGTAATCTTCATCCCAAAATGTGGAGAGCTTCTCTCTCTACAAATTCCAAAATCACAAATCACTTATCTCTCTAGATTAAGAGCACAATCATGTAAGCATTTTACTTTGGAATCAAAGCTTTAGCATTTTCAACGGTTTTTGTAAGTCCTCTCTTTTTTACTTTACTGTCTTTCAAAGTGCTTTAATTTCCTGTCTTTACTTTCGAAACTTTACTGTCTTTTCAATTCAGCAACTTTACTTTCCTGTCTTTACTTTTGAAAACTTTATTTTGCTATCTTTCAAAAACCTTTACTTTTCAACGCACTTAGATATAATGTCCTGTTCCATAAATAGTCGTAGCTAAACCCTTCATTCGGTTGAAGGGGTGTACTTGTATCATACAATATTTTAGACCCTGCACCTAGTGCCTCTTTGTGTTCAACTTGTTCTAGGTGCCATATATTAGGTCAGAATTCCATTGGTTGAGTGGATGCTCGGAAGAGCAAAGCTCTGCCATGGGTTCGTGATCTTCCGTGGATAAGTGGAGGCTCGGAAGAGCACAGCTTATCTGTGGAAGTCAACCTCTTTAAAACACCATTTGGTTTATCAGGAATGATGATCAAATGGATGCACATACTAGAACAAGAGTTCTTTGTCTTGCAAAAGACTAGACGGTGTGGCAAGTCATGTGCTAGGAATAGCCTTGATTCACTTTTGAACACTTAGTATGATCATTAGAGGTCAATGATAAACAGAAGATGATACAAGGCCCCTAAAACTGAATCTTTCCTTTAATTGTGATATCACTGTTCCTTTACTTTCAGTTCTCAAAACACACTCAAACCCAACCCCAATCGCATATAATTTCTGCATAAGCTTCATTAAAGAACAACTAATCCACACTGACTCTCTTGGGTTCGACCCCTACTTACCACTTGCTACCCAGTAGTGAAGTCGCGAGTAGCGGACTTATAAATTTATTTGTACACATTGCCTCGCGACAAGGCAGTGCTGTCAAATTGGCGCCGTTGCCGGGGAGTTGTGCATCGGAATAGTTGTTCTTTTTATTTTTGTTTTTGTTCTTGCAATCCACCATGTCGTTGTACTATGAAAACGAGCCTTGTAATGATGAAGAATTTTCCCCACCACCCTTCGAACTTGAAGTCCGCGAGAAGATCAACAACATAGAGCAATCCCGGGACGAAACTTTGGACGAGTACTTATGGTACTTCGATTCTCTTGTAACGAGCTGCCCGCACCATGGATTCACCAACCACGATCTTCTTCAAAGGTTTCTCAACGGGATGATGCCATATGAGTGGAATTGGCTTAATGACGCGGCAGGAGGCTCGGTAAATAACTTAAACATGGATGATCTTTGGAAATTGATAAACAATTTGGCCGCGAGGTCAAGAGAAGATCAGGCCATGCGGCACGAAGAACTTGCCAACATGATACACCAAAACCAGGCCGAAGCCGAGAAATCTTGGGCAGAGACAATGGCGACTATAAAAAAATTGGGAGATCAGGTCAACAAAATGCTCAACGCAAAGCCAAGGATTAGCGAAGAGGAGCCTAGATCAGATTGCACTGGGCCAACAAAAGGAAACGACCCACTAGCGCCTGAAGAAGAGCCGGCCAAGCCACTTAAACCGGATGTCATTGCCGAGCCAGTCGAGACATACCCGATCCTAACTGCCGAGCCAACAGAAGTCCCGAACCTCACTGCCGAAGCGACCGAAGAAATCAAGCCAGGCCCGGTCCTTGCGCTCGGAGGACCCGAGGAAGTCCCGGACCTCATTGCCGAACTGTCCGAGAAAGACCTGGTCCTCACTGTCGAATCACGTGAAACAGACCCAGTCCTCATGGTCGAAGTGCCTCAACTTAACCCTTTGTGTTTTATGCCGATCATAGCCACTGAAGATCATATAATCAATAATGATGAGGTGCAAGGGGAGTTAGAGGCGGAGCATGAGCCAAAAAAGCCGACAAAGGAACTCTCACTCGTCATAAGCCAAGGAAACCGCCTGAAAACTCACTCGTTCCAAGACAACCATCCATCACTGCCACAATGAAGAGGATTGGCAGAGGCGCATGCTTAATGTCGCCTACATTTAATGGCACAAAACCAAACTTCCAAACTCGCAAAGGTGCCAACTATTCAAACATGAAGAAGCGTCAAAGGCATTGGCCGAAGGAATGGAAACCCAGAAGGAGTAACAAGCAAACACGACTCATTGGACCAGCAGCTATGGTCAATGAGGCCTCACCCTCTCAAATCAAAAAAGCCACCGAGAAGAAGTTCGACCTTAAGCACCCATGGGATCCCTACTTATGATCTAGGAAGGAGGTATCGTCGAGCCAACGACGTTAAACAAAGGCACTGGTCGGGAGGTAACCCGACACCTATCTTACTTTCAGTCATTTAATTTCTGTCATTTAGTTTTTTCATTCTCACCTTTCCTGTATATATTTGCTTGCATGACTTTTGAACTACGTCGTGCTGAAAGGCACGCCTTCATTCAAAAGTGTGGGGTGAGAACCACCTTTGTACATAACATGTTTTTCTTTTGCCTTTTCCCTTAATATTATCTTTTTGAAAATATGAACTTGAGAATGTGAAAAAGATAGATCATAATTCATGCATTAACCTTGTGAAAATTCAACTGTTTAAAAACTTAGAATGTAACTTCTCATTTGTCCCTTTGTGCTGAGATAAACTAGGGATGTGGAGTTGACATAAACTACCCTAGAGAGGCTTGGCAAGCATTCAAAGGATCGAATCTAACTATATGGTTTTCGAAGTCAGTGGAGGCTGCACTTCGGGTTTCAGTGAAGATTGAAGTCATCTCCGCCATGCAGTGTTTATGCAAAAAGAAAAAAAAGGCGAGGACGGGAATCAGACCGTCCTATCTCTAGTCAAAGTAGCCGAGAAAATAGATGAGCGACCCTCATCTTGACCCGCGCGAAATGGCAAGGATGAGGGGAGCAAGGAGGTATTTCCATATGCTCGCGGGCGACGATTGGACCTCCCAAAAAGGCTTGAGAAAATGGACTAGCAAGCCACAAAAAGGAAAAAGCTCGAAGAAGCAAATCAAGAGGCCAAAGGCCCAAAATTGTGAAGGTTTTAATCGAACAAAAAGTGAAGTACTCAAAGAGTCAAATCAAAGGCCAAAGGCCGATTCACTACAAAAGCTGTCCCTCGCCAAAAGAAAATCAAAGACCAAACCATTGAAACCCGAACCGAATCACGTGCTAGAGAAAGCTACAAGAAAACCATATAGTGCGAGACGGTCCCGAGGTTGCAGTCCAGGAGCCTGAAAAGGGCTATCTCCCGAAACATCCAAAATAATTTGCATCTCAGCACGGAGGTACAAGTATCAAGTTTCTTCTATTTATTTACACGGTTTAATTTGGTAATAAGTAGTAATGCATGAATTAGGATAAACCTAGTCCCACAGTCTCACTTTCATATTTAAAAGTTTTTACTTAGATTGTGTGTGCCGCCTTTAATAGCATTGTTCGGGACGAACAACTAAAAGTGTGGGGTGATCTGATGGACCATAATTATACGAATCAAAAACACAGTTAAACCCACTAAATTAGACTGTTTGTCTATTTAACTTTTGCTTGTTAGTTCCGATATTTATCTACAGGGTATTTTGGAGTCTAGAGAGAAAACACGCTAAGGAGGAGTTTTTAAGCTGAAAATGAAGTACGAGTCATTCCAGGTCACGACCATGCTACACTCAAAATCAGCCTTAACATCCTTCATGGAACCGACTTGGAATCACTCAAATATGCTAGAACAGTCGGCATTTGGACAAGAACGCAATGCAAAGGCACCGAGCCCGGTAAAGGCCAAACAAGGGCAATTTCAGCCGATTTTGGATTTCGACCATGTTCCAAGCAAAATTTGGCTTAGGTTCCTTCTTGAGATCATCTTAGAATGACATTTTCATTGAGAATACACTCTCCGAAATCCAAGAAGCTCCGGTCAAATTCCGGTCAAACCGATGGCTTTTGAGGAACAAATATCTTTCGATGGCTTTTTGCCATGGGAAGCCACATGGGCGGCTAGCTTGCTCCCCACTCCACTCCATGGGAGCTTGCCAAGTGTCCCCCTCCTCCTCCACAAGTTTCCTCCTCCTTGGCCTATAAATACCAATGCCCTCCCTTTGTAATCTTCATCCCAAAATGTGGAGAGCTTCTCTCACTACAAATTCCAAAATCACAAATCACTTATCTCTCTAGATTAAGAGCACAATCATGTAAGCACTTTACTTTGGAATCGAAGCTTTAGCATTTTCAACGGTTTTTGTAAGTCCTCTCTTTTTTACTTTACTGTCTTTCAAAGTACTTTACTTTCCTGTCTTTACTTTCGAAACTTTACTGTCTTTTCAATTCAGCAACTTTACTTTCCTGTCTTTACTTTCGAAAACTTTATTTTACTGTCTTTCAAAAACCTTTACTTTTCAACGCACTTAGATATAATGTCCTGTTCCATGAATAGTCGTAGCTAAACCCTTCATTCGGTTGAAGGGGTGTACTTGTATCATACAATGTTTTAGACCTTGCACCTAGTGCCTCTTTGTGTTCAACTTGTTCTAGGTGCCATATATTAGGTCAGAATTCCATTGATTGAGTGGATGATCGGAAAAGCAAATCTCTGCCATGGGTTCGTGATCTTCCGTGGATAAGTGGAGGCTCGGAAGAGCACAGCTTATCTGTGGAAGTCAACCTCTTTAAAACACCATTTGGTTTATCAGGAATGATGATCAAATGGATGCACATACTAGAACAAGAGTTCTTTGTCTTGCAAAAGACTAGACGGTGTGGCAAGTCATGTGCTAGGAATAGCCTTGATTCACTTTTGAACACTTATTATGATCATTAGAGGTCAATGATAAACAGAAGATGATACAAGGCCCCTAAAACCGTATCTTTCCTTTAATTGTGATATCACTGTTCCTTTACTTTCAGTTCTCAAAACACACTCAAACCCAACCCCAATCGCATTTAATTTCTGCATAAGCTTCATTAAAGAACAACTAATCCACACTGACTCTCTTGGGTTCGACCCCTACTTACCACTTGCTACCCAGTAGTGAAGTCGCGAGTAGCGGACTTATAAATTTATTTGTACACATTGCCTCGCGACAAGGCAGTGCTGTCACTTCCATTTCTTCATCTATAGGCTCTGAAGTTCTTCTTTTATTCATGTGCATATATCTCTATGACTATGCGGTGACAAAGCTGGGTCTGGCTGTCTCCATCCAAACTGACAAAGAACTCGCGAAGGGTAGTGCCACTCAGCGATATTGAAACAAATGAGTGGCACTGCGGCCCTCCAACTATCTCTACCGGCTACACAAATTGGATTAAGCGTGCCTAAAATGTCATCCGTGTAAGGAGTCCATATAACATCATCGCTTCCTGTCGATCCATCAAATTACGGTACAACATCAAAACGTGATGTGATGTCTGCATCCATGACTTTGAGACATTCCATCTACAACAGAATTAATAACTAGAATAAGACCTCAAAATGTGAATATTAAGAAATAAATAGCAGGTCACTTAGTTGTATCCTAAAGTTGGAAGCCGCATAGGATCAACATCAGAACCAGAAGGTGAGGCGAGGATAGCAAGCTTCCTCGACCGCCCAATAATCAGGTGCTCCCAAGCCCAAAGTCGAATAAGAATGGCACATCCACATAGCTTTGTTTGTGTCGACTCACATGCATTGCACAAAGACCAGTACAGATAAGCTAAAGCCGCAGAACCCCAACTGTAGCTCGAAATAGCGTCCAATTCTGCCAGGAGTGGTAAGTAGTGAAGAGAAACATCACTTCCTGAAGAATCTGGAAATAAAGATGATCCCAACATGACTAAGTTGTATGCCCTCGTATATCTCTGTACAACCTCCTCTGTAGCGTCTGCGGGAAGCTCTTTCATATTGTCCTTAAACCAAGTGCGTATGACACACGTATCTCTCTTCCCGTGCGGTGGAACCACTCTCAATAACCGCAAACACATATCATCATCCATCTCCTGGTTCGTTGTCACAACTCTACCCTCAACAGGAAGTCACGTCAACACTCCTACATCCTCCAATTTAATAGTCACCTCTCCGTGATGCAAATGAAATGTATGCGTCTTTGAATGTCATCTCTCCACCAAAGTTGTCATGAAAGATCAGTCGACCTCATAGTTTTGCACATAATACCATGGACCAAAGCCGGCCCTAACGACGTAATCTAGTATACGCTCATCTGCAACCCAATGACGAACCACTAATAAGGATGTGCTCTGCACATGTAGAACAAATAATTAACATATTTTAATACACAAGAAAGAAACAATTGTCATACAATGGTACTATTTGAATTTATAACTAACCGAGGTCTCCCAAATCTTCATAGACCGATGAGTGGGCTCCTTATAAAGGAGCGTAGTATCAATGGGTCCCGGATCTTCAATATGGGATAAATCTGGTAACAGTGTGTCATCTCCATCTGAGGGCGCTGATGGAGATGGCACATCATACATGGCCTCAGAACGTGAACGTCGTGGCATATCTGTAACACAATTTTTCTAAATGCATAAGCTAACACATACGAAACGAAGTGCATACAAAGGTTAACACAAACAAGCATACAAAAGTGCATACACGGATCTTCATTGATGTTTCACATAAACAAAGGTTACATAAACCAAAAGTCATACAACAATTAAGTTGTTCCTAAAATAAGACTACAAAATGGTTTTTGGAATTACATTAACCTTCGACAAAAAAGTGAACCCCTAAAAATCTACTTGTCATCTCTACCATGAAATTCATAAGATTTCTTTGTGTGTCCAGCGACTCCACATATAGAACATTTGAACACTCTCTTTGGCTTTGTAGGAGGTTGCGAACTAGTCGATGGGACTTCTTCGGGTCTTTGGTCACGCCTTTGAGATCCACTTTGTTGGATGTCTTCCTTTTTTCACTCTTTTGTAGTGCTCACCTGGAATATGCTTGGGTCAAACATATTTTTTCCAATGTCTCATATCCGGAACTGGATTAAAAGTTGGCGCCCAAGTGTCTTTGTACGCTTGCGTTGTATATTCGTGAGCCACACAACTAAAAATGGATATGCCCTCTTGTTAACACACCGCTAGTGCGTGACAACAAGGATCATGAAACAGTTGCCATTTTCCACAACCACAAGTTTGGTCAATGGTGGAAACTCTGTGTGCATGTTCCTTCAATTTGGTAAAAACGGAGGTTATACCTTTAGCACGATCATAAATTTGCACAACGTTATGTCCGGATCTTTCTAAGTTTTCATTGATAATGCTTTGGATCTTTGGAACATGTTGGTTGGTATGATCCAACAGTGCATCACGTCGCTTGAAGAATCAACCATTGGCTTGCTTGAATGTATAGTGAACGATAGCCGATATAGGAAAATCACGGCAATGCATAAGGACATAATTAAACGACTCGGATTGGTTAGGCGTCATAGAGCCCCATCTTCTACCGCCCGTATCATAAGCTAAATCCCACTTATCAGCATTTACTTTGTCCAACCACTTTACCACATCCGGCCTATTCTTCAACAACTCTTTGAAATCTTAAAAACGATTACATAACTTTACTTGCTGATTCTCCTAGGCAATGTTGGCAAGCAAGTCTTTGTGGGCTATACACTTCGCATTTTGGTTGAAATTCGAGGCAAAATGTCTTATACATATACGGTGATAAGCTCTTGGTGTAGACAATCATCTTCTTTCATCACTCGCATTATGCCTATATGCCTATCCGAAATAATGCATAATCCATCTCGTTGGGTGACGCCACTTCGGATGCACGTCATGAACCACTTCCAACTCTCATTGTTTTCACTCTCTACTAATGCATAAGCAAGAGGAGGAATTTGATTTTCTGCGTCTAGGCCGGCTGCGATCATTAACACGCCCTTCCACTTTCCTATCAAATGTGTGGCATTTATAGAAATGACGGGACGACAATGTACGAAGCCACTAATAGCCGGTGCAAATGACCAGAAAACCCAATTCACAATTACTTTCCCACTCTCTAGCGTTGAATTGTCCCAATAAACAATGCTACCTGGATTGGACTCTTTGATCATGTCCATGTATGCCATTAGCTTTTCGAAGGATTCTTCCCAATCTCCAAATATATGTAATAACGCTTTTTGTCGGGATTTCCAAGCCTTCATGTAAGATATGTTGTACCCATACTTATCTCGCATTAACGCTTGCACCGCGTATGGGGAAAATCTCAGCTTCTCTTGAATTAAATCCCTTACGTCCATTCCAGTAAAGAGTTTGTTAGAATGGACATTGTCACGTGGGATAATATCAACCTCACACGTGTGATTTTCTTCTTATTTATTTATTCTCCACATCCCTTCATTTTTCTTCTTCGAAGCCCTTAGTTTCCATTTGCATTTATCCTTTCCTCGACGACATTCAAGAATCAATCGTGTTGTGGATGACTTTGAAGTGCCATATTCTCGATGGTGTTTGATAGATTCTTTTTGACAAGCATATATGAGTAACTCCTTGGTAATAAACATACCGCCTTCATGAAGGACTTTCGTATTAAACCGACTACTATTAGATCCATGGTCATCTATGGTCGGATGGTTGATCATACCGGATATGTCATTGAAAGGAGGAAAATCCCATAGAGAATTATCAACTCCTTCACCACATATGGGTACTTCAACGTAGCCTTCCTCTAATTCATTATCCAAATTTCCCATATTATCTCTATCATACTCGTCGAATGTGGGAACTTCAAATCTTTCTATAATTGATTCCAGTATTTATTCGTTTTCATCAATATCCATTGCTAAAAAATTGGATACATAGTTAGCATATATCGTTGAAATCTTCCCGTGGTGTGTTTGAGTTGTTGTTCTGGTTGGGTGCAAAACAATATCTAGAACAGCTAATGCGTAATTTAAAAAACCAGTGCAGGAACAATAATGACACGCAAAGTTGTTACCCAGTTTGGCGTTAACGAGCCTACGTCTGGGGGGCCATCTCCTAGCCCGGTAGATATCAATTCACTAAAAATCGAGTATTGCGAGTACAGGATCTTACGTTTATAGAATCCCTCTTAAACTGCCTGAGCCTCGGACACTCTAGCAATTGCACTCTAGGTCTCCCCCTAGAACTTTGCTCCCGCTTCGTATCCACCAATGTGATTCTCCGTGAGAACCAGCGCCTTCTCCCGAATGCGCAGTAACAGAACAGCAGTGCTTGAGCCTTCAGCTTGTTCTACGATCAATCTCCTAAGCACCAGCACAGATTGAATCCGAGTGCCTTTGAGAAACCAGTGACGATTATCTCTCCGGCCAATTACCTCCACCTCCCTTCAATGTATGTGAGCGTGTGTAATATCTTCGTGAGTGCTGACTAATACCTGAGCATTAGCCCTCCTTATATAGAGCGGTAGAAGTCCTAAAGCGACTAGGATTTCTGAACTAAACCACCTCTAATTTTAGAAAACCTTTCTTAATCTTTTGCGCATATCTTTTGAAGATAATCCTTTATTTGAATCTTTAATCTTGATTAGGCAATCTTCAAATATCTTCTCGAATAAGATAACTTCAGGCGCAAGTAACTGACTTCAAGATGTCTTCAATTATCCATAAGCACCGACTTGCCAAAAACAGATCTCGGAAATATCTTCTCGCTAAGTTATGCTACATCGGCTGAGACAAGTTTCCAAATCTGAATTTGGCAACTTCCATCTTCTGTCCATTGATAAGCAACCGACTTGTTCTTCCAACGGTCAGCTGAGTTTCCTAATCTGAATTAGGAAACATTCTATCTGCTTCACCTTGTTCCAGGACAGTTGTCTCATCTAGTTTAAAACAATAGCTTGAACAAATATTCTAAGTTTTGCCAAACTACATGCCATAAACTAACAATCGTATATTAGAACCATAACTAATTTAAGTAAAACTACACCAACACTAACCATGAAGAACCACTACACTTCATTTGACTAGTGTTATTATTAACCTATACTATGGATAATAAAAATGATGAACGCATAAAGAGAGAAAAAGTAATCGAATAAAGGAGACCAAACAATCAATCATTGTTGACAGCAACCTTGTACACGGCCAAAATATTCTACAAAATAGCCAATCTAAAACACCTAGAGCTTTACAAGTTTTACCAAATATCCAAATTAGCACACGGGTTTACGCTTTCTCCTTATGATGTGTGACATCAACCTTGGACACGGCGACTAACAGGAACAATGATGAATGTAAACAAGTTTGGAAAAGAAGCTTACCGGAAGCAACTGTGTAGGCGCAGTTGATCACGGTGAGGAATAGGGGCGTCGAGGTGGAGATTACAACGACGGACGGCGCAGGTCAGAGACGGGGTCGTGACGGATGTTGAGGGAGTTGCGACGGTGACAGAGGTGGAAATCGGATGAAAAATTGAAGATGGGAGGATTAAGAGAACATTGAAATTGAAATTAGGGCTCGAATCTGCATCTCACATTAGGCGTTGTTACGTTCATCACCCTAAGTATAACGCCAGGTCGGCGTGCGTACTCAGCAAGAAATCGATCCGAAATGGACACTAGGCATACGGCGCTACTGGTAATAGCGCTTAATATGTTAGTCGTTGTTGCTAACAGCGCCTAAGTGAAAGTGGCCATTTTGGAAAACGAATTTGGATTTTGGCCAGAAAGGGAATTCAAATTTCATTTTGGGCTAAATTGGAATTTTTTTTGCGTAAATGCATATAGTTTGAGCCACGTAGGACAAAAACATGCCACATTTGTGCTTAGTCATCGAACAGGTATGGGGAAAACTGGTTTTATTCAAAAATTGACAAAACCGGTTTCCCCAAAATCTATCTCTTTAAAAATAGGGCAAAATTCATATTACAAACTCAAGCACGGTAAAAGTGAAATTTAAGTTTCAAAACAGGGCAAAAAGGAAAAAAAAACTCCAAATTAAATTATGAATTTGATTCAATCTAAATTTATTTCGGTTCGACAGACCAATTGAATAGGCAAATAGGGTTTTCCAATTCAACCGCCACATGATTAGTCAAATTCTTGACTATCATTCCTCTACTTTTACTAAGTGTTTTGATTCGTTTCCAAGTAATTTTTGATGCCAATTAACACCCTTCTTGGTCTATTAGGTCCCAAATTGCATTCAACCTCGGTGAGAGCCTCAAAGATCAAATTTTGGCAAAAAGTTGAAGTTTCGGAGCAAAATATGGAGTTTCGGGCTAAACAGGACAGACTGACCTTTTCGGCTTATTTTGCATGCACAGATCGCATATGGTGTCCACATTAGTTGATTCAAAGCTTGTTGGAAAGCTTACTCAAGGGGCTACAACTCTGTAGTTTCCGCCAAGACTAAATTCGGACGTTAAGACCTCGAAAAATCCCTAGGAAGTCAAACCGGTTCGACTCAGAGCTGAGATCAAGAAGAGAGAAGCAGACATCTGAGGAGTGGAACCAGGCGGTTCAGACTTGAACCGCCCGGTTTAAAAGCTCAGAAAATTACAATCTTGTGGAGCCTTTCGCGAAACGGCCGGTTGGAATTCCCTCACTCAAGTGAACCGGCCGGTTGGACCCAAAACTCAGAAATTTCAGCTTTTGGGCTATAAATAAAAAGCAAGGGTTTTTACAAAAGGATCAAGACTTGAGGCTAGGCTTTTGAGAGAAAAATTGAGGGTTTCTAGAGAGACAAAGAGCAAGGCTTCAAAGGCAGGATCATCCATTGAAGATTGAAGATACCAAGGATTGAAAAAGATCATCTACACTAGATTGGTTTATTCATTCCTTGTATTTTCATCTTTTGTCTACTCAATACAACTTGTGTTTGTCTATGAATATGGGTTGTGAGTAGTCCTTTGTATTCTAGGGTCCTATGGACCTCATATGTGTGAAGACTTCTCATCTATTATGAATAAATGTTATAATAACATGTTTTGGGTGATTGTGATTTACTTTGATTGAATGGTCAAACTATGCACTCTAGGTGTTTGAGAAAATGTCAAGTGTATGGCTTTGGTATATGGATTGAGTTAAGCACTCTTGGTGTTTGAGAAAATGCCTAGATGATTAATTCCTATGGTTCTTTGGTCAAGTAGCCGAGAGGTGGATGCCAAAGTATCTAGATATCAAGTCATTTAGGAATCCTAGGCTAAGTAACCGAGAGGTGGACGCCAAAGGTTCTCGAAAGCAAGTAAATCACCCTTGTTAGGTGGTGTTCACGTGACCCATCCTAGCATTGAGATAGGCTAGAACTTCACCTCCTCATAAGGATCGATTATGCAACGAGAGTTGACAATCGAGAGATATGAGTAGGACGCGAGTCAAACATATCGAGAGATTGAGACTCGTGTGTATAAGGTATATCTTCCTCAAGTCGGAGAAGTAACTGAGAGGTGGAATTTGACTTGATAGATATACGGGCTTTAATCTAATCATGAAGAACAAGTATCTTGCATGTAATCGAATTCTTGGAGTTTAAAATACATATGAGTGAAGTAGTTCCCTAGAGTACACCTTTTACCTTGGTAGTGACATTTTCTCTAGATTCCTCAGATAGTTTATATTGTTTATATAGTTTAACTCCACCGAACCCAACCTTTCGCAATTAGGATAGACAAATCGGAACCCAATTAAATAGTGCTCATAAGTTTAGACTTGCTCCTTGGACGACCCGGTACTTATCGGTTTATAAATTGTTTTTGACCAAATATCTTGCTTTTAATCACATCGGTTGAAGTGCAAATATTGCAACGTTCAAAATGGCACCGTTGCCGGGGAGCAACGCATTAACTGGAGCACTAGAGTAGATTTTCTGAGATTTGGACTATTCTAGTAAATATTTTTCCTTTTCTTTTGTACATTCTTTACACTCATATCCCTTGCTAAGTTTTGTTCTTTTGTTTTGCGAGGATGGATTCATACAACCAACAAGTCTTTCACAATGAAGAATATTACCAAGAGGAGGAGCAACAAAATGCATATTAAGAAGAGCATGGCTATCCGACACATTCGTACTCTTCTTATCGGGATGATAGCCAATACTCATTTGAAGATGACTCCTACCCTCCCTATCCTCTAAATCCTCAACCTAGTGCCAATGAACTCTTCTACGGAGAATTGCTAAACTCCTTGAATAAAAGTGAAAAGGTTAGACAAGAAACTAGCAAGATGATAACTCTTAATGCCAAGATCCTCCAAGACAATCGAGACATGCTTGGAACTTTTAGAGCCTCGACGCATCAATGGGGTCAATCAAATGAAAATGGGGACTTGGATGATGAAAAAGAGGTTTCCAAATAAGAAGTTCTTAAATCTAGTGTTTCAAGGCAAGAATGGGATCAATCAATGGAGGATGAGTTCATGAGAGCCGCTTGCCAAGCTTTTACGAGGGGTGTGATGGTGAATCTTGTAACGAAGACGAGGTGGAATGCAAGAGTGAAGCATCCTTCACTACTAGAACATCTCAAGTTCATTTGGACGAGAACACACAAGAGCTCACCATCACATCAACGCCTTGGCTCTCCGACAAGGAATTCTTCAACGATGATGACTCATGCATAGAAGAAATATCTTTTTTCGAATGAAGAAGACCTCCTCCCTCCCGCTACAAGTGAACTTAAATGTGAGCCTGATTTTCTTGTCGAAGATGATATAGAGGAAGAGCATATTGAGCTACAAGAATTCCAAGTGTACAAAGACTTTGTTGAGGTATTTATGGACGGAACTAAAGACCAACCGTGCACACAATAAGAAACAAGTCTAAAGAGGGAGATTGAGGATTGGTCACCCAAGGACATCATTGAAAAATTGAAGGAAGGTGTGCCCATCAAGCTCGAGACAAGTTTTGAAGACCCTATCGTCACTACGACGTCTCGAGATAAGTTTTGGAGCTTCTTGCCCTATTTTGAAAGTTTATTTGAAAAAAGCTCCCATGACCCTTTAAATCTAAAGGGATCTTCATACTTGAAGGGGTCGTGCTCCCAAAGGAAAGTCCATTGTAGGCTTGATGGGAAGAAATTCAAATGGGATTTGAAGGTGGATTGACACGCCAAATCCAAGGCCCTGTGAGAAGGGATCCTAGCAAGGGACTTCTCACGAGTGATTCTATGGGGCGCTTTGCTACGTCTTTTCCAAGATGGGAAAAACTAGGCCCTCGCGGGAGGTAACCCGGTTTGTAAGTTGTTCATTCTTGTTCTTTATGTTTAAAGGTTTGGCATGATTTTGAGTGGCTTAGGGTCTAATTATGGAATGTGAAATTTATGATTAGTGGGTCGAATTTTAAGTGTGGAGTGAGTTCTACTCACCCAATTCCACTTCACATCGCCAAGCCCCTCCACCTCACCTTTATTTTATCTATGAATGATGATGTCGCCCTTTAATGCTCATGTGCTTTACGGGAGTTTACTAGAGTGAAACTATTTTGTTATACCATGCTATGACTCTAGTTCCAAACTTTCTTGGCACTTAAGGCACCTTGTGCACATTATGGAGGATGTAGATTACTTTCCTTGTTTGAATTCTATGAAACTTATGCCATGATGTTATCATGCGACTTGTGATGCTCTCTTGCTCGTACTTGAGTTTTGCATGACCTTGTATGTCACTTGTTGCTTTTAGCCTCTCATGTGTTCTTGTCATCAAGGAAGTTATTTGCACCATGTATGATCAAGTCTAGAACAATGGCGTATTTTCTATTGGCCACATCTACAAGCGAGGGGAGTTCTTATGCGCCTTATATCTCATTTTCCTTACTGCTTGCGCTTAGGGACTAAGCTAGATTCTAAGTGTGGAGTGGGTAGTCGCATAGTTCACTCATTTCATTCCATGCCTATCATTTTTGAATGGACACTTGCATTCATGTGCTTTATCCCAATTCTTATTAGTGTTATACTACTAAAGGCTTGTGACTATCACTTCTCCACTTCTATAAGTTACATCTAGCTCACATTTCACTTTTACTTGATTTAGAGTTTAGAACCGAAATAGTTCTAATGAATGCACATTCTTGTGAATCAATATTCATTGCTATCTTTTGCCTATCTAGCAATCTATGCATTTTTTGCGCATGCCTTGAACTTAGTTTTTAGCAAGCACACTTTAAAATCTTCATGGAAAACTTAAATCTCTCGGTTGGTTTTAGGTGACTTTAGTTCTCTTGCGTAGTGCCTTGTTGGTGGTTGTTTCTCACACATTCCATATTCACATTGGGCATTGATGGGACGTATTTATACAACTCATCGAGTACACTAAACCCACCAAAAACGACATTTGGTGATACAAACATATGCTTGTTAATGTCGTTTTGTGTATATAGGTGATTTTGAGGTCTAAAGAGGAAATATGCTTAAAAAGGGAGATTTGAGCCGAAAAGCACGCCACGTCATTCCTGGCCGAACCAGCGTCCGGGCGCGCCGAGAAACTTCAGTCGGGCCCGATAAAATTCCAACTGGGTCCGAAGAAGCTCACCCAAGCACCGAGGCCCGTTCCAGGACCTGTCGAGAAATACCGGACCTCACCCAGGCCGCGCCCGAGCTGTCCAAACCATCTGATCTGACGAATCTGCCTCGAACAAAGTGATCAAAACTTGCAAATAAGGTGGACAATGTCGGAAAACCAAGGAGAATGCCCGAGCAGATTAGCAGTTGGCCCAATTCCAAAGGTCCCGCGGGCGTTGATAGGCACCGAAACCAAGTCGCTGGACCAAACCAGCTAATCTGGCAAATCTGGCTCGACCAAGTTGTTTGAAATGCCCAACATCTCGGACAATCTCACTTCCCAGACAAAACGCCCGAGTGGAACCAGCTCAAGCCCACTCAAGGCCAAACTAGGGCAATTCCAGCCATTTTGGGATTTCGACCATGTTCCGGGCATAATCTAGCTTAGAACCCTTCTTGAGATCGTCTTAGAATGACTTTTTCGTTCCAAATCAGTTGTCCAAAAGCCAAGAAGCTCCGGCCAGATTCCGGCCAACTCTGGCCAACCTCCGATCAAGCTCTGATCAAGCTCAAGCCAAGTACAACCAAGTCCAACCAAGTTCCGGCCAAGAAGTTCCAACCAAGAACCAAATTCCCAATATTCCGGTTAACTTCTACTATTCATTTCGATTTGGTTTCGGATTTCGGTTGGCCTCTACTATTCAAGTCCGGTTGGCCTCAACCAAACCAAGCTAGTTGCCCTTTGAGTTGAGCCAAGCTCAAGTCGGTTGGAAGGCAAGTGCAAGGCATGTGGATGGCTTTTGGCTAAACCAATCAAAATGAAGTGCTTTTGGGATATTTCTTCAAGCCAATACATATCTCCTCCCTAAAGTCGGTTTAGATAGCCTATAAATAGAGGGCTTAGCTTAGTTTGTGAGGGTGCTTCGAAGTCCCAAGTCCTTAGAGACAAGAGAGCTTAACTCTCTTTTCTTCATTTTCAATACAAACACAATTTGCTCTCTACTTGTTCTTGCTTTTGTTCTTGATTTCCAAAGCTTTCTTCACTTGTTCTTGAGCTCCAAAGCTCTTAATTTCCAGCAAGCACTCTTTACTTTCATGTCTTGTTCTTGATTTGAAGCTCCTCTCCTTAACTTTCCTTGTCAAGCCACGGTTTCTTTACTTTTTCTTGTCAAAACCGAGTCCTTTCCTTTACAAGTTCTTGTTTTCCTTTACTTTCATAAGTATGGTGCTTGTATTCCTTGCCATGAATACAAGTAGCTAAAGCATATTCGGTCAAAGGGTGTTCATACTTGTGTATGCATCTTGAGACTTGAACTTAATGCTACTTCGTGTGTCAACTAGTTCGGTGCCATTATTCGATTGAACAACAAGGCTAAGTGGATGCTCGAAAGAGGAAAGCTTAGCCGAGTAGTTCAATCTTGATTAGACAACAAGGCTAAGTGGATGCTCGAAAGAGGAAAGCTTAGCCGAGTAGTTTAATCTTCCTTTAGTCGCTTGGTTGATCGTAACTGAGAGATCAAGTGGCTGCACTTAGAACTAGAAGTCTATGTCTTGATTTTGGAGTAGATTGTGGTGTAAGTGCTTGAAAAGGCCTTACTTTAGGGTTTAAGTCTTGAAAAGGAATAAACTCACACTTATGAACACAAAGTAAGATCATTTGACGTCCATGATGGTTGTCTCACAAGTAGAGACCCTAGACTGAATATCTTTCGTCCTTACTTACCTATCATTTACTTTCAGTAATTTACTTTTCTGTCATTTACATTTCAGCACTTTACTTTTACGCACTTAATTTTACGCACTTTACTTTCAGTATTTACTTTACGCAATTTACTTTCTCGCATTTTAATTTCAGCACTTTACTTTCTGTCATTTACTTTTCTGTCTAAAAAACAACCATAAAACCAATCTGTCTTTACTTTATTTTTTCTTTCTTTTCAAGAACAAGCATTCCACACTGACTCCCTTGGGTACGACCCCTACTTACCGCTCTACTAATCCATAGTAAAGTGTACAAGTAGTAGACACTTATAAATTTATTTTGCAAGGTCCTAATGACACCTTTTTAAATTGGCGCCGTTGCCGGGGAGTCGTGCAATCGGAATTGTTGTTCTTTTTGTTTGTTTTTGTTTTTGTTTTGCAGCCCAATATGTCACTATACTATGAAAGCGAGCCTTGGTACAATAGGGAGTTTTCCCCACCATCCTTCGAACTTGAAGTCCGCGAGAAGATCATCAACCTAGAGAAATCCCGGGACGAAACACTGGACGAGTACTTGTCGTACTTTGATTCCATTGTGACGAGCTGCCCGCACCATGGATTCACATACTTCGATCTTCTTCAAAGGTTTCTCGATGGGATGATGCCACATGAGTGGAATAGGCTAAATGATGCAGCGGGAGGTTCGGTGAATGACTTATGCATAGATGATCTGTGGGACTTGATAGAGGATATAACAGAAAGCTCGAAACAAGATCAGGCCATGCGACTCGAGGAACTGGCCAACATGGTGCACCAATTCAGGGCTGAAACCAAATCATGGGCGGCAGAAAACGAAGCTGCAAGGGTCAACAAGGAAGAGCTTACGTTAGAGCCCACGGAGCTGACAGAGGATGAGGACTCACAAATGACCGAAGAAGAACCGGCCAAGACAGGCCCGGTCCTCACTGTCAGAGCACTCAAGACATGCCCGGTCCTCAATGCCAAACTACCCAAATCAAGCCCGGTCCTCATTACCGAGCCGGCCGACCAGCGCCGGAGCCCGTTCCCCATTGCCGAGTGATGGACCAAAGTTATACGAGTCAGAAACACAGTAAAACCCCCTTAATTAGACTGTTTGTCTATCTAACTTCTACGTGTTAGTCCCGATATATTTCCACAGGGCATTTTAGAGACTGAAGTGAAAACACGCTAAGGAGAGGATTTTATGCTGAAAAGATAACAAGAGTCAATCCAAGGTCAAGATCATATGCCGACTGAAGAAATATCAAGGATCCTGACGTTGAATTGACCATAACAAATTAATTAGAAGAATCAGGAGTGGAGTCAAGACAGCCCGGGGAAGAAACACATTTACAGTTTTGTGAAAAGACTGCACAAAACTGTACAAACTCACACATTGGGCAAGGATGACCGGCCACTTGATGAAGTGGTGGCCAAGGGAAGAGCTCCTCCCCCTTGGGCCACCGCCTACCGGCGGCTCTTGGTGGTGGTGACCGGCGGCTTTTGGAACTCCTCCACATGTCACCACCACCTTCCTCCTCCTCCATCACTCCTCTTCCTCCACATGTGGCCATCTCCTCCCTCCATTTTCTCCTCCAATCAAAATGCAACACTTGCCACCCATCTCCACCACCCATCTCCTCCCCTTTGGGCTATAAAAGGAGGAGCTCCTCCTCCTCATTTCACACACCAAATCTCAAATTCACTTCTCTCTCTAGAAGTTGTAATATTTGTAACGTTGTAATTTTGGCTTTGGAAATAAAGGATAGCTCCCTTGGCGCTTCAACGGTTGTAAGTAATTCTTAGTATTTATTCAACTGTTTTATTTCCTTAGTATAATGTTTAGCGCGATGAATAGTAGCTAAACTAGTAGTTCGGTAGAAGGGGCGCACTTGTATTATAAAATGTTTTAAGACTATTAACTTAGTGTCTAGTCTTAGTATTCAAAACTTGTTCTATGTGCCATATATAGTCAGAGTTTCCAAGGTTGAGTGGATGCTGTAACAAGCAAAGCTCTTCTGTGGGAATTCGTGATCATACTCAGGTAGTGGAAGCTGTAACAAGCAAAGCTATCTGAGGAGTTCGACTCATCCTAAACCCCATCTGGTCGAGCGTAACTGTGAGATTAGGTGGATGCACCCAGGCTAGCATACCTTAGGGTATTGGCGCTAGACTGAAATAAAACAGGAGTTGCTTTAAACCGGTGTTGCAAGTCTTGAGCTGTAACTAGCCTCGATTCACCGTTTGAATACTTAGATGATTCACTAATGGTCAATGATAAACAGGATATAATACAAGTCCCCTGAAACCGAACATTTCTCGTTAATTATAAACTGTAATTTACTTTCCAGTATTAAAATCAACCAACCAACCAATCAATCAATCAAAATAGCTGGTAGCTTTAAAACCAACCAACCGACCTTAAACACGCTCCCACGCTGCGTAATCCCCCCCGAAGAACAATTATTCCCCTAGTTCCCCTTGGGTTCGACCCCTACTTACCAAGTACTACCCAGTAGTATAGTTGCGAGTAGCGGACTATTATAAATTTATTTGCACAATCGCTTTGACGACGAGCGGTTCTGTCAAATTGGTGCCGTTGCCAGGGAACTAGTCATCGGATAACTGTTCTTCCCTCCCCTTTCTTTTTCCTTCTTTTTCCTATGTCATTACCCGTTACGCATGCATGGACAACGCGATTTCTGCCCCTGTTCGGAGAAACGGAGGGAGAAGACCCTGTACAGCACTGCCGAAACTTCCACCAAGTCTGCCACAACATCAAACCTGAAAATGAAGTGTTAGAAGAATTTAAGCTGAAATGCTTTAAATTCTCTCTAACCGACTTCGCCACGATATGGTACTACACATCCACCGCTTGCAGTGCAGAACGTTTCGTAGACCTCTGCGTTCCGTTCCTGAAAGAATTCTCCCCACCATCTTTACGCTAAGAAACCCGCGAGAAGATCCTGAACCTTCAACAATCCCGGGATGAGACTTTGGACGAATACTACATGAACTACGATGCCATCGTCTCAAGCTGCTCGCACCATGGATTTACGAAGAAAATTCTTCTCCAAAAATTTCTTCGTGGGATGAGGTCCGAAGAGCTGGGAAGAGTCAACGAAGCTATGAGAAGGTCTGCCGCAAACCTCACCATTGCAGACATGTGGTACCTGATAACTGGCCTAGCTACTGCCACAAGACGAGTTCCTCACACTAACGAGGAAATGCAGACAGAAGAAGCTGACCCTGAGGCTGACAAAGAAGAAACCACAGAGCCGTCAGAAGAGACTCCCGAATCATCTGAGGAATCAGACATGGAAAGCACCGGAAGCAACGAAGTAGAAGTCCAGAACACCACTGACGAACTGCCCAAGCCATACCTGACTATCATTACCCAGGCAGCTGAAACTATCTACGACCAGTTCTTCACGAACCAACATTACGAGGCAGAACCAAGTCTCATGAGGCCTTCCCGACTTTTCCCCTTAATTAATGAGCAAGTCGCCGCGAACTATGCGATCCAAGAAGAAGCTCAAAGGAGAATGGGAAAAGGGCCTGAGCAGAATGACTCCTACATGGAGCACGCTTTCGCCATGACTGGACAAGGCAACCCTAAACAGGAGAACACCCAGTTCAAAAAGCTGATAGTGAAAGGTCCCTCGCCTTCTCAGAGACGTTGGAAGGAGATACCATCAGAACTGGACCCAAACCCGTCATCTGCTAATAAATCAGGAAGACTCACCGCAAGAATCAAAGTCGGTGGAATCAAGAAGTTTGACCTCAGCCACCCATGGGACCCAAATCAGTAATCCACAACGAGGTATCGTCGAGCCAACGACGTTAAACAAGTGCACTGGTCGGGAGGTAACCCGACACTATCTTACTTTTCCGCACTTTAATTTCTATCATTTAAATTCAGTATTTAGTTTTAAGCTTGCATGACTTTTGAACTAAGGCACGCCTTCGTTCAAAAGTGGGGGGGTGAGAACCACCTATGTACATAAATAACATGCGGCTGTTTTTCTTTTTTAATAAGTACCTTTTTGAAAATATGAACTTAAGAATGTGAAAAAGATAAATCATAATTCATGCATTAACCTTGTGAAAATTCAAACTGTTTAAAAACGTAGAATGTAACTTTCCATTTGTCCTTTGTGCTGAGATAACTAGGGATGTGGAGTTGACATAAACTGCCCTAGAGAGGCTTGGAAAGCAATCGAAGGATCAGATCAAACTATATGGTTTTCGAAGTCAGTGGAGGCTGCACTTCGGGTTTCAGTGAAAATTGAAGACATCTCCGCCATGCAATACAAAAGGCGAGGACGGGAATCAGACCGTCCTATCTCCGGGCAAAGTAGCCGAGAAAATAGATGAGCGACCCTCATCTTGACCCGCGCGAAAACGACAGTCAAAGTAGCCGAGAAAATAGATGAGCGACCCTCATCTTGACCCGCGCGAAAACGGTAAAAAAGAGAGGAGCGGGGAGGTATTTCCATAGGCTTACGGGCGATGATTGGACCTCCCAAAAAGGCTCGAGAAAATGGACTAGCAGTCACAAAAAGGCGAAAAGCTCAATGAAGCAAATCAAGAGGCCAAAGGCCCAAAATTGTGAAGGTTTTAACCGAACAAAAAGTGAAGAACTCAAAAAGTCAAAACAAAGGCCAAATGCCGACTCACTACAAAAGCAGTCCCTCGCCAAAAGAAAATCAAAGTACTCAAACCACTGAAACCTGAACCGAATCACGTGCTAGAGAAAGCTACCAGAAAACCATATAGTAAGAGATGATCCTGAGGTTGCAGTCCAGGAGCCTAAAAAGGGCTATCTCCCGAGACATCCAATATAATTTGCATCTCAGCACGGAGGTACAAGTATTAAGTTTCTTCTATTTATTTACACAGTTTAATTTGGTAATAAGTAAGCAATGCATGAATTAGGATAGATCGAGTACCACAGTCTAATTTTCATATTCCAAAGCCAAACTTAGAACTTACGCCCTTTAATAGCATTGTTCGGGACGAACAACTAAAAGTGGGGGGTAATCTGATGGACCAAAGTTATACGAGTCAGAAACATAGTAAAACCCCCTTAATTAGACTGTTTGTCTATCTAACTTCTATGTGTTAGTCCCGATATATTTCCACAGGGCATTTTAGAGACTGAAGTGAAAACACGCTAAGGAGAGGATTTTATGCTGAAAAGATAACAAGAGTCAATCCAAGGTCAAGATCATATGCCGACTGAAGAAATATCAAGGATCCTGACGTTGAATTGACCATAACAAATTAATTAGAAGAATCAGGAGTGGAGTCAAGACAGCCCGGGGAAGAAACACATTTACAGTTTTGTGAAAAGACTGCACAAAACTGTACAAACTCACACATAGGGCAAGGATGACCGGCCACTTGATGAAGTGGTGGCCAAGGGAAGAGCTCCTCCCCCTTGGGCCACCGCCTACCGGCGGCTCTTGGTGGTGGTGACCGGCGGCTTTTGGAACTCCTCCACATGTCACCACCACCTTCCTCCTCCTCCACCACTCCTCTTCCTCCACATGTGGCCATCTCCTCCCTCCATTTTCTCCTCCAATCAAAATGCAACACTTGCCACCCATCTCCACCACCCATCTCCTCCCCTTTGGGCTATAAAAGGAGGAGCTCCTCCTCCTCATTTCACACACCAAATCTCAAATTCACTTCTCTCTCTAGAAGTTGTAATATTTGTAACGTTGTAATTTTGGCTTTGGAAATAAAGGATAGCTCCCTTGGCGCTTCAACGGTTGTAAGTAATTCTTAGTATTTATTCAACTGTTTTATTTCCTTAGTATAATGTTTAGCGTGATGAATAGTAGCTAAACTAGTAGTTCGGTAGAAGGGGCGCACTTGTATTATAAAATGTTTTAAGACTATTAACTTAGTGTCTAGTCTTAGTATTCAAAACTTGTTCTATGTGCCATATATAGTCAGAGTTTCCAAGGTTGAGTGGATGCTGTAACAAGCAAAGCTCTTCTGTGGGAATTCGTGATCATACTCAGGTAGTGGAAGTTGTAACAAGCAAAGCTATCTGAGGAGTTCGACTCATCCTAAACCCCATCTGGTCGAGCGCAACTGTGAGATCAGGTGGATGCACCCAGGCTAGCATACCTTAGGGTATTGGCGCTAGACTGAAATAGAACAGGAGTTGCTTTAAACCGGTGTTGCAAGTCTTGAGCTGTAACTGGCCTCGATTCACCGTTTGAATACTTAGATGATTCACTAATGGTCAATGATAAACAGGATATAATACAAGTCCCCTGAAACCGAACATTTCTCGTTAATTATAAACTGTAATTTACTTTCCAGTATTAAAATCAACCAACCAACCAATCAATCAATCAAAATAGCTGGTAGCTTTAAAACCAACCAACCGACCTTAAACACGCTCCCACGCTGCGTAATCCCCCCCGAAGAACAATTATTCCCCTAGTTCCCTTGGGTTCGACCCCTACTTACCAAGTACTACCCAGTAGTATAGTTGCGAGTAGCGGACTATTATAAATTTATTTGCACAATCGCTTTGACGACGAGCGGTTCTGTCACCGAGCCAGCCAAGACAGTCCCAGACTTCACTTCCGAAGTGGCCGAGGAAATCAAGCCAGGCCCGGTCCTTGCGCTCGGAGCACCCGAGGAAGTCCTGGACCTCACTGACGAGCTGGCCGAAACGTGCCCAGACCTCACTGCCGAACTATCCGAGAAAGGCATTGTCCTCCATGCCGAGCTGGCCGAAGTGCCTGAGCTACCCGAGACAGACCCGGTCCTCACGGACGGGCTGGTTGAGACAGACCCTGTCCTTGTGGCTGAAATGCCCGAACTTAACCCTTTATGTTTTATGCAGATCATAGCCACCGACGATCATGGAATCAATGATGATGATGTGCAAGGGGAGTTGGAGGCAAATCAAGGGCAAGAAAAGCCAGGTTCAGACTTGAACCGCCAGGTTCAAAAGCTCAAGAAGAGAGAAGCAGCCTCTGAGGAGTGGAATCGGCCGGTTCAGACTTGAACCGCCAGGTTCAAAAGCTCAAAAAATTACAATCTTGTGGAGCCTTTTGCGAACCGGCCGGTTGGAATTCCCTCACTCATGTGAACCGGCCGGTTGGACCCGAAACTCAGAAATTTTAGCTTTTGGGCTATAAATAGAAAGCAAGGGTTTTTACAAAAGGATCAAGACTTGAGGCTAGGATTTTGAGAGAAAAATTTAGGGTTTCTAGAGAGACAAAGACCAAGGCTTCAAAGGGAGGATCATCCATTGAAGATTGAAGATACCAAGGATTGAAGAAGATCATCTACACTAGATTTGTTTATTCATTCCTTGTATTTTCATCTTTTGTCTACTCAATACAACTTGTGTTTGTCTATGAATATGGGTTGTGAGTAGTCCTTTGTATTCTAGGGTCCTATGGACCTCATATGTGTGAAGACTTCTCATCTATTATGATTAAATGTTAGAATAACATGTTTTGGGTGATTGTGATTTACTTTGATTGAATGCTCAAACAATGCACTCTAGGTGTTTGAGAAAATGTCTAAGTGTATGGTTTTGGTATATGGCTTGATTTAAGCACTCTAGGTTTTTGAGAAAATGCCTAGATGATTAATTTCTATGGTTCTTTGGTCAAGTAGCCGAGAGGTGGACGCCAAAGTATGTAGATATCAAAGCATTTAGGAATCCTAGGCTAAGTAACCGAGAGGTGGACGCTAAAGGTTCTCGAAAGCAAGTAAATCACCCTTGTTAGGTGGTGTTCACTAGCGTGACCCATCCTAGCAATGAGATAGGCTAGAACTTCACCTCCTCATAAGGATCGATTATACAACGAGAGTTGACAATCGAGAGATATGAGTAGGACGCGAGTCAAAAATATCGAGAGATTGAGACTCGTGTGTATAATGTATATCTTCCTCAAGTCGGAGAAGTAACCGAGATGTGGAATTTGACTTGATAGATATACGGGTTTTAATCTAATCATGAAGAACAAGTATCTTGCATGTAATCGAATTCTTGGAGTCTAAAATACATATGAGTGAAGTAGTTCCCTAGAGTACACCTTTTACCTTGTTAGTGACATTTTCTCTAGATTCCTTAGATAGTTTATATTGTTTATATAGTTTAACTCCACCAAACCCAACCTTTCGCAATTAGGATAGACAAATCGGAACGCAATTGAATAGTGCTCATAAGTTTAGACTTGCTCCTTGGATGATCCGGTACTTACCGGTTTATAAATTGTTTTTGACCAAATATCTTACTTTTAATCACATCGATTGAAGTGCAAATATTGCAACGTTCACCATGCCTTGTCTCATTCTCCATACCCGATGCTCCATCCTCGTCGCCGAGGAAGCTGAATCTCTAAAGACAGAGATCGAAAAGCTTTCCTCATAAATTAGGTTGGCAAGGTAAGTGTTGTAACATTCATTGGTTTATAAATCAGTATGTTAACATATTCGAATGTCATACCCTTAAGCTCCAGTTCACTTTTTCCGTTTCTTTGGGGTTTGGTTTTGAAATCTGTCAAGTTTGATTTGATTATGTGATAAAGTTCTTTCCAAAAAATAAACAAAATGGCTCAATCAAACAACTAAAAGTAGACGGTTGGTCGACTTAGTTCCGATTAGGTAGTTTCTCTAGTCAATCTAGTATGTTGTTTTTTTACTGATGAATCACATTAATATAATTACATTTTTTAAGCATTTTATTTAAGTCTTGATTAGTCAGTGTAGTGTGTGTTGATTTGATTTTTTATAATTCTGTTTGTTAAGTAATGATTATATGATTTATAGATTAGAAGTCGTGCAAACAAGATAGCTCAAATGAGTATATTATCAGATAAAAGATACCATGATTCAGAGCAGAATGAGTATATTATTGTATTCTATATTGATATATTTAGAGGCGTTTGTCAGTTCAAAGTTAACATGACTGAGGTTTGATTCTTGTTTTTTTAGTTAACATATGAAGTTAGCATTGATCAGTTATTGAGATATTGATTCTTGTTTGATTTTGGACTAAATGTTTGCTGGTCAAATATTGTGACAACTTTGTTCAGACTAGCTCGATACATTTAAAATATTCCGAGTGTCAATTAGGTCGCGCAGCCGTTAGACGTGTTTTAAGTTTTGGATTATACACTATGCCCATATAATTTGAAGCTGGGTAGACTTGCGATGTCTTTTCTTATGTTCGTATGCCATGTAAAGCTCGGTGTTGTACTTCGGTAATTGGAATGTTCCTAGTGTCAAAAAAAGAGTTATTGATATATATTATGTTGTATGAACGTGTAGGTTTCCACTCAATGAGAGCAGAACAAAGAATGTCAGCATTCGTACAAATATTTCCCAGGTTCAGCATCAACATCTCAGCCATCGACTTTAGTTATGGGATTTTGACCTATAGTTAACTTTTTGGAGACCTTTCATGGTTCCAAACATGTAAAAATGATTTATTATGTGATGGATGGTAGGATTCAGGGTGCATATACAATAAATGAGCTTGTAAACATATATTATAAAAATATTTTTTTTAAAGTAAATTTACTATTGTCCGAAATCTTTATAAATTGATGTTAACTGTCACAAATTTATAGATTTTTAATGAACCAAATACATTTGGACAGAAAATTATATTTAGATTGAACCAAAATCATAATTTAATCTGTGGTTTAATGTCGATTGTAAAAATCAGATTTTCAATTAAGTCCAAAACTTCAAAATTGATTGCCATTTGAAAATTTGGATAGTTCGGACAATTATTTGCAAAAGGGTGGTAGTTCATATCACCATTTTGTACTTTTCCCTATTTCTTTTTAGAAAACATGATTAGATGAAATACACATGCTATAACATAAAAGATTTAGATTTAAGTATGCATATATGCTATAACCATAAAGAAATTGATTCTTTCAAATGTTAAGCGATTTTGAGATTTATCCAAGAATGTACTCAATGTTGGATCAGTACCTTGAGCAATTCGTGGTGATAACGTGTTGTGAAATGTATGGATTTGTAGAGGAACTTAAATAGAGAAGAACATAAACATATAAAGATATAAGAGAGGAATATTATTGCTTGATGATTGAGAGGCCGGATCTAGTGCAAAACCCAGAAACCATACAAAATACAAACTCATCTAAACTGTTCATTATGGAAATCCAATGGCTGATGTTCATTAGATTAAATAAATTAGACAACTGAATTTTATACGTGTATCTCTCCATAGGAGGGTATAATTGACCCAATAAAATTCAAAATCAACCCCGAATCTCTCCTCCCCAACAAAAACCCCGACGATTTGGGAAACCATAATCCTACGCATCTTTGAAGATCGACGAAGTTAGAATTGCAGTTCACACGACAAATTTAGGGTTTGCATTCATCAAAGCAGGGTTTGCAGTCACGCGATATATCAAAGCCTCGATTTTTTGGGTTTTGGAACAATATCGACGAACAATGATGAGTTGAGTTACTGGTTTCATGACTGATCAGTCGAGTATTCGACTGATTTATGGCCATTCTAAACTATAGTTTTGGGTCGTTTCCGACATTATTTTGATGTCATTTGACCTCTTACCCTACGTTTCAGGTTCAAAACAAGGCCCTCTCAATGCCAAAGCCTAAATACAAAAACTCAGGAAAAACCGAAGATTTGGAGCAAAAAATGGACAAAAGGCATTCCAGCCGACCGGCTGGGAATTTACCCTGCACCAGCCGACCGACTGGATAAAGGCACAAGACTTCATGACAATCGACCACTTTCAGCCGACCGGCTGAATACTCACCCGATCAGCTGGATGAAAGACCTATGGATGCAGACAATCGGCCAGTTTCAGCCGACCGACTGGATTTCCATCTTCAGTTCAGCCGACCGGCTGGTCCCTGCTCCTCACAATCAATGCAATCGGCCAACTTCAGCCGACCGACTAGATTTTCACCTTCAGTTCAGCCGGCCGGCTGAGATATGCTACAGTGCGGATTTTTACCCGAGGCTATAAATAGAAAGTGGCATGTTTGACCTAGGGGGCTGGCATCTTGGGGGGAAATTTCCAGAAGAAGAGATCAAATCAAGGTCATCAATCATCATCCAACCAAGGAGAAGTGAAGATCAAAGGGAGACATTAGGATTAACCATCCTACTTCTATCCATCTTCTGTTCTCTTTGGTGTTGCTATAAACCCTACTCACACCATGTTGTCTTACATGATGGGTGAGTAGTCCCCTTGTGTTTTGAGGGTTTTACAACCCTCCTTGGTACTCTATGATCATGTATACACATTGAATATACAATCTATGGTGTTGATTTCATTTTCACTAAGTGCTCTATTCATGACATGTTACTAAGTGTTTGATAAAATGCCTATGTGACATGTTGATCTTAGAATTTGATCTAAATATTGAAAATGCTTAGTGATGATTTGGATATGGTGGAAATGATCTCATCTAGTGTTTATGTGAGTAAATGCATGGATGTGAGGTTAACTAAAGCTTAATGCCTATAGCATTTATTACCTTGGGAGAGGTTCCAAGGATAATATTGCTATATAGTGAATCGATATCTTGATAAAGTGAGGTTCTAATTAGGATGGCTTGACTAGGATTAGATTCAAATGAGAATTTGTCTATCTCAGTCTAGGCTAGGTTCTAAACCAATTAACACCTAAAAATGACTTAACTCTTGTGTACATGATTGTTGGGAAATTGCCAAGGAGGGGAGTAACCCCTCGAAACTCTCTTTGAATTGAATTAAAACCCCCTTGAAACCATTTCATTGTTAGTTTTAAATTGGAAACCATCTCATACTCAATTTAAAGGAATAGCTGAGTTGAAAACTTGATTCTTCTAGCGCATAATCGAATTGCTCCATTGGGTTCGACATCGGTCTTACCGGTCATCACTATAAATTGTTTTTGACTATACAAAATTACAAATGTCAAAATGGCGTCGTTGCCGGGGAGCAATGGCTAGATTTTCCCTAGCACGAATCATTTAGTACTTTGTCTATTCCATGTTTTTCTTTTATTGTTTCGCTACTTGTGATTCTTGAGTTCATTCCACTATCCTCACTTGTCTTGTTGTGTTTTCCCCTTATAGGTGCGTTTCTTTTATGCCACCTAGGACAAAGAAGCTCACCCAAATTGTGGATGGAGACTTGAATCAACCCATAAGAGATATCGTTGATCCCCACCTCACAAGGAGTAAGACAACCAAGGCTAAAGGATCTACATCGAACGCTCAAAAACCATTACTCAAGACATGGGAGATAGAGATAGACTTTCTCCTCCTCCCCCTCCTCCCAACTACCTCAAGGCCCTCGTGCTAGAAGGGTCCTTAAAGACTATGCCGCTCCCAATGCTTATGGATATCGGTCCCCAATCCTTGTCCCGGCGGTGGATAACCGAGACTTCAACTTGAAGACCTCAACAATCCAAATGGTCCAATCAAACTAATTCTCGGGGAGAGACACGAGGACCCGAACTCTCATTTGACTACATTTCTTGAAGTTTGCGATACTTTCAAGATCAATGGATTCTCCGAGGATGCTAAACTCTTGAGGTTGTTCCCTTTCTCCCTCACGGGAAGAGCAAGGGATTGGTTAAGGAGCCAAACGCTGGATAGCTTCACCACTTGGGAGGAGCTCGCCGTAGTATTCCTCAATAAGTATTTCCCTCCTTCCAAGACGGCCTAATATAGGAGTCAAATCATGAATTTTGCACAAATGGATGGAGAGACACTCTATGAGGATTGGGAGAGATACAATGAGTATGAAAGGCTTTGCCCACATCACAACTTAGATAACCTCCTCGTGTTCCATACCTTCTATCATGGTGTTGATGGTCCCTCGCGGCTTGCACTTGATACTGCCGCGGGAGGAGCTATCATGGAGCTTGAGCGTCATGAAGGATATGCGGTGATTGAGAAGATCACAAATAACTACTTCATGTGGGGAAGTGAAAGAGGAAACCCAAGAAGGAAGGGAGAAAGACATGAAGCAAAGGCCGTAAGCATAAGTGACTATGATGCATTAGAAAAAAGGTTCGAAAAGAGACTTGAATGTCTTTCAGACAAAGTGTTTAAATTGAAACATCCGGAGAGAGACCACTCAACGAGCTAAGGTTGCGACATTTGTGAAGTCTATGAGCATGACACCACCTCTTGCCCTTTGGTTCAAAGGGATGGAAATAGAATTGGGTATGAAGAAGCAAATTATGTTGGTGGAAACCAAGGTAGAGAGTATGATGCTTGTGCCACTCAAGGTCAAAATTCTCAATCTAATTATACTACGCCAAGGTTTTCCTCGGTTTGGAAGAATCACCCAAATTTCTCATACAAGACTACAAATCCCACTCGTCCCGATTTTGGTCCTACACCTCCCGGATTTAGTCCTAAGCCTACTTCAATTAATCAAACTTTCCCACCAAAGAATCAATTCCAACCAAGGAACCAATATCAAGGGCAACAATACCAGGCTCAAGCTCAAAAGCCCTACCATCAAGTTAACCATCCTCCTCAACCTTCTAACGAACCCTCCGGTGTTGAGGCAATGTTGGCCAAGATCCTTGCACAAAATGAAAAAACAAGTAGGGAAGTTCAAGCTCAATTGATGGACATGCAAACCAAATTTGAAAGGTTGGAAACCCACAAGAAGATGCTTGAGAACCAAATAGCTCAACAAGTCGAGTCCTCTACAAGAGCACAAGGGAAGTTACCGGCTCGACCTGAACAAGGGCAAAGGGAGCATTATAATGCGGTTACACTAAGGAGTGGCAAAAAGCTAGAGGGTGAACAACCAAAGAAAAAGAAAGTTTCTTTCGATCTTCGAGGCCAAGCTAGTGCCGAAATTGAAGAGTTAGACGAAGAGGTCCCTAATCCTCAAAACCAAAAGGAAAAAGTAGTGGAAAAAGGGAAATATGAACTTAAACCCTACACCCCTCCTATCCCATTCCCACAAAGGCTAAAGAAAAAGAATAATGAAAAGCAATTCTCCAAGTTCACCGAGATGATGAGGAAGCTCTATGTCAAGATGCCCTTTACCGAGGTAATCACTCAAGCCCCATCTTATGCGAGGTTTCTAAAAGATGTTATTATATGCAGGAGGAGGATTGAAGATGTTGACACGGTGTCCCTCAAAGGAGAATGTAGTGCCATACTCCAACCACGCATGCCACCCAAACTTGAGGGTCCCGGTAGTTTCTCCATTTCATGCTATATAAATGATGTTAAAATTGAACGTGTCATGTGTGATTTGGGTGCTAGCATATCTTTAATATCTTTAATGATTTTAAGACTCGCGGACCGCCTCGAGATTTCCTAAGGGAGTTCTTAAGGATGTCCCGGTTAGAGTAGGGAATTTCTATATTCCGGGCGATTTTGTTGTGTTGGAGATGGAAGAGGATAATGAAATTCCCATTATTTTGGGAAGACCTTTCCTCTACACCGCGGGAGCTATATTTGATACTACCAAAGGATCAATTACCATGAAAGTAGGTAATGAGGAAGTTGAATTTAATCTAGAAAAAGCACAAAAAGGTCCTAGTTCTACCATGAGTTGCAATTATCTAGACCTTGTTGATGCCTATGAAGTATATGATGTACCTAACTTGCCTATGTGTGAAATTGACCTTGATTATGAGCTCCCTAAGCATGTCGATTGTTTGGCTATCTTGGACGACGAAGGTAAAGGGGAAACTCAAAGCGACAAAGGTAAGGAGTCTTGTTCGGTAGAGTTAAAAACTCTACCAACAAGCCTAAGGTATGAGTTCTTAGGCCCCAATTCTACTTTGCCCATCATTGTGAATGCCTTCTTGAATGAAAATGAAACTTTGAGATTGCTTGATGTGATTAGAGAACACGCAAAGGTACCATTGGTTATTCTATTGATGATTTAAAGGGAATAAGTCATAATTTGTGCATGCATAGAATTAATTTGGAGGATGATAGTTTACCATTGAGGGAACATGCTAGGAGACTTAATCCCATAGTTGGTGAAGTGGTTAAAAAGGAAATTTTGAAAATGCTTGATGCGGGAATCATCTTCCCTATTGCGGACTCTAATTGGGTGAGTCCCATTCATGTGGTGCCCAAAAAGGGAGGCATGACGGTTGTGAAAAATGATAAAAATGAGTTGATACCAACTAGAACCGTCACCGGTTGGCGTATGTGCATGGATTTCCGAAAACTTAACAAGGCAACTAAGAAAGACCATTTTCCACTTCCTTTTATTGATCAAATGTTAGAGAGATTAGCCAAGAATGACTACTTTTGCTATCTTGATGGATATAGTGGGTTTTTCTCAATCTCTATTGATCCACGAGATCAAGAAAATACTACTTTTACTTGTCCCTATGGAACATTTGCCTATCGGCGAATGCCCTTTGGGCTTTGTAATGCATCGGGCCCATTTCAAAGATGCATGATGGCAATATTTTCAGAATTTATTGAGGAAATTATGGAAGTGTTTATGGATGACTTTTCTGTCTATGGCTCTTCATTTGATGATTGCTTGGCCAACTTGGCAAAAGTCTTGAAAAGATGTATTGAGACAAACCTTGTTCTAAATTGGGAAAAATGTCATTTTATGGTGCATGAAGGCACAGTGCTTGGACATTTGGTCTCCAAAAGAGGAATCGAGGTGGATAAGGCTAAAGTGCAAGTTATTGAAAAATTGCGACCTCCAAGGGACGTTAGAGGGATTAAGAGATTTCTAGGCCACGCCGGCTTCTATAGAAGATTTATTAAGGACTTCTCAAAAATTGCAAGGCCTTTGACGAACCTATTATGCAATGACACCAAATTTCAATTCGACGAAGAATGCTTGTTGGCCTTTGAAAAGTTAAAAAAGGCATTGGTTTCAGCTCCCATTATTCAACCTCCGAATTGGGATTCGCCATTTGAGCTCATGTGTGATGCAAGTGATTATGTCATTGGAGCGGTTCTCGGACAAAGGGTTGACAAGAAACTTCATGTCATTCACTACACTAGTAAGGTCCTTAATGGAGCTCAAATGAATTATTCTACAACCGAAAAAGAGCTCCTTGCCGTTGTGTATGCCTTTGACAAGTTTCGTCAATACCTTGTGGGATCAAAGACCATAGTCTTCACCGACCATGCGGCAATCAAGTATCTCTTGTCAAAGAAGGACTCCAAGACGAGGCTCATAAGGTGGATTCTCTTTCTTTAAGAATTTGATATCGAGATCAAAGATAAGAAGGGAGTGGAAAATCTTGTCGCCGATCATCTATCTAGGCTTGAAGGAAATGAAGAACTCAAAGAAGACACTACCCTTGTTGATGACGCTTTTATTGGAGAGCAACTTATGATAGTAGAAGCGGAAGCCCTCCCTTGGTATGCGGACATGGTAAACTTCGTAGTATGTGGGATCATACCTCATGACATGAATCATCATCAAAAGAAGAAATTTCTATCCGAGGCAAAGAGGTATTATTGGGATGAGCCACTCTTGTATAAGCTTTGCGCGGATGGGATATATAGGACTTGTGTCGCCGAAGAGGAAATGAGGAATATCCGATACCATTGTCATTTGTCTCAATATGGAGGACATGGAAGTGAAGCTAAAACGGCATTAAAAATCCTACAAAGTGGATTCTATTGGCCTACCCTCTTTAGTGATGCTTATGAATTTGTCAAGGCTTGTGCCAAAGGTCAAGAAATATTTCTAAGAGGCCTGAAATGACCCAACAAAGCATCCTACCGGTTGAAATATTCGATGTTTAGGGTATAGACTACATGGGTCCTTTCCCGTCTTCACATGGAAATCAATATATATTGGTCGCGGTTGACTATGTCTCTAAATGGGTAGAGGCCATCGCCTCCCCTACTTGCGATGCCAAGGTTGTCACCAAGCTTTTCAAGAAGATAATTTTCCCAAGGTTTGGAGTTCCAAGAACCGTCATTAGTGATGGTGGCTCACACTTTAAGGAAAACCACTTTGAAGCTTTCCTTCGCAAGTATGGGGTAAGCCACAAGGTAGCAACGCCATATCATCCACAAACAAGTGGGCAAGTGGAGATCTCAAATCGGGAAATTAAGACAATTTTAGAAAAGACGGTGGGTAGCTCAAGGAAAGATTGGTCATCGAAGCTAGATGATGCATTGTGGGCCTATCGTACCGCATACGAAACCCCCCATTGGGATGTCTCCATATCACCTCATTTATGGGAAACCATGCCATTTGCCGGTTGAATAGGAATACAAGGCAATGTGGGCAATTAAATTCTTGAACATGGATCTACAAACGGCGGAAGAAAATAGGGTCCTTCAACTTCATGAGTTAGAAGAGATAAGAAATGAAGCATACAAGAGCGCTAGAATCTACAAGGAAAAAACAAAGATATGGCATGACAAGAGAATCTTTCATCGTGAGTTCATGGAAGGAGATAAGGTTTTGCTATTCAACTCTAGACTCAAACTCTTCCCGGGTAAACTAAAAAGCTGATGGAGTGGTCCAATCGTTGTCTACAAACCCTGTAAAGATGGGCACGTAAAACTCTACAACGAAGATGGAACATTCTTCATTGTGAATGGACAAAGGCTCAAACACTACTTCGGGGAAACTAGAGATGAGAGTCATGAAAGTTATTCTTTGACCGACCCGTGAAAAGGCTACAAATCCGCTTGAGGAGGGATCCTAGCAAAGGAATCCTCAAGAGTGTTTCTTGAGAAGAGATTCGACTCGGTCTTTGCCAAGACGTTAAACTAGGCCCTCACGGGAGGTAACCCGGTTTGTGAGTCGTCCATCCATGAACTAACAATTCCATATATGTGTGGCATGCATGTTTTGAACTTTGAATGTGAACTTTGGGCTACAAAGATCTAGATGCATGATTAGGTGTGCTTGGTGTGGAGTTGTGCTTGCATGAAATTTCTAGATGATAGCGATGTCTTAAGTGTGGAGTGTGTGATCCTAGCTTGCTCTTTTGTCAAAAATCATATGAATGCTAGTGATTTCTTGGTGAAGCATGTGTTATTTGTATTGATTTGTGGAGTTAAGTGAGGCTTAAGTGTGGAGTTGGGCTCAAGCTAGAATCGAAGGATCTTTGAAATCAAAATTCGGGAAAATTGTTGAACTCCAGACCCCAGCCGACCGACTGAGAAATCCATTAAATTTAGCCGACCGGCTGAAGATCTTCATTACAATTCATACCTCTTGGCCGGTTTCAGCCGGGCGGCTCACATTCTAGCCGATCGGGTGAGATTCTCATATCCAAATATTGTACCTTCCGCCGAGCCAAGCCGAGCAACCCCCATTTTCTACCTAAAAATCGCCAGCCAGTTGATCGGCTGATAGTTTATTCCTCAGCCCAACTGACCGGCTGAATTTAGTGCTCCCAAAAATCTCAATTTTGTTTCCTCTATTCAATCATGCCTCAAGCTGGTTCTTCCTCCAAATCCAAGTCAAAAGGCAAAGGAATTGCTCAAGAGCCATCAAGGGACATTCGCATCGAAGAGCCGTATGATAGAGATGAAGATGACATGCCTCTCGTCACTCCCAAAAGGAAGCCATTGAGAGCTTTGCTAAGAGATTCTAGCTCGGACGAGGAAATGGAATCTCCTCCACCTTCGCCTAGCCCACCACCTAAGAAGAGAAAGTCTTCGAAAGGAACCTCCTCCACGACCAAGAAACCAAAGAAGAAGACCCCGGCTCCTCCTACTCATCGAGCGCCTTCACCACCTATCCCTTGGGAGCCTTCGCCAGCTCCTAGCGCCCTTCCCTCTACAACACTTGTGCCCGTCGTGGCGAGAGATGGGCCATTAGAAGGTGCACTACCGTCCCCTACAACTTATCCCTTTTCCGAGCCTCTCACATTCACAAACGCCAAGCACAAGGAGAATTATGAACGCATCAAGCGGAAGGGAAAGGAAGCCATAGCGACTCTCTACCCCGACATGAGTATCCTTGGAGATGGGGTGGCCAATGAGGTAGGTATGAAATTGCTACGTAGTGGCCTTGAATTCTTATTTTTTGATGATCCGGGGTCCTACCAAAGGGCAGTAGAGGAATTTGTATGCTCATTTGAGAAATTTAGATATGAGGAGGGGATTGATGGACCATAATTATACGAATCAAAAACACAGTAAAACCCACCAAATTAGACTGTTTGTCTATCTAACTTCTGCTTGTTAGTCCCGATATATTTCTACAGGGTATTTTGGCGCTTAGAGAGAAAAAACGCTAAGGAGAGGATTTTACGCTGAAAAGATGTTACGAGTCATTCCAAGGTCAAGATCAGACACTGAATGAAGAAATCTCAAGATCCTGACATTGAATTACTCAATTCAAATCCAACCGAGGAACAACCAAAGTCAGACCGGAGCAAAATTGGACTGATAGTTTTGTGAAAAGACTGCACTAAACTCATCCTTATCTCCTAGTGACCGGCGGCTTTGGGAAGAAGAGATGACTCATGGGTGGCTAAGCCACCTCACCCCTCCCTTCCTCCTCTTCCAACCGGCGGCTCTCCTCCATGGTGACCGGCCACCGGCGGCTAAGCCTCCCCCCATGTGGCTTCTCCTCCTTGCTCCTCCTCTCCCCATGTGACAAGTGTATGGCTCTCATCCCTCTCCCATGGCTATAAATACAAGCCAATTCCTTTGTAAATCATACAATTCCAAAATCAATAAACACTTATCTCTCTACATTTTGTTACTTTGCAAGTTTGGTTTGAAATTATAATACTCCTATTGGTTCTTGAGTATTATAATACTGTAGAGAATACTCCTGTTGGTTCTTGAGTATTCAGTAGGAATTGGGAATACTCCTGTTGGTTCTTGAGTATTCCACCCCTCTCCTCTTACTGTTTTCAAAAACCCCCGAGTATTTAGCTATGGTATCCACCTCTATGGATATTCGTAGCTAAACTCTTTATTCGGTTAAAGGGGTGTACTTGCATTGTAAAATGTTTTAGACCCTGCACTTAATGTCACTTTGTGTTCAAAACTTGTTCTATGTGCCATATATAGTCAGAATTTCCAAGGTTGAGTGGAAGCTGTAACAAGCAAAGCTCTTCTGTGGGAATTCGTGAACATACTCGGTAAGTGGAAGCTGTAACAAGCAAAACTTATCTGAGGAGTTCGACTTATCTAAAAAACCATTTTGGGAAATCGTAACAGAAGATCAAATGGATGCACATAAGGCTAAGATACTTCGAAAGGAGGAATTAGTCTAAAGTAGAACAAGTGTTTTAAACGATGTTGCAAGTCTTGCGCTTAGAAATGGCCTCGATTCATCTTTGAACACTTAGTATGATCATTAGCGGTCAATGATAAACAACTATGATACAAGGCCCCTGAAACCGAATGTTTTCTTCAGATTACAAAACCCCCTGTATTTACTTTTAATATTAGTATAACCGCAATCATCAACCGCTCACCTTCCGGAGGACTCGCAAATCGCGCATCACCCACTGTAAGTCTTTTTCTTTACTTTTCAGTATTTATTTTTTGTAATTTTATTTTTCCGCACTCAAAACCAAAAACAACCAAAAAAGTCACTTAGTCATAACCGCTAAAACTCAATCAACCTTAAAACACGCTCCCTCGCTGTACAAATCCCTTAAAGAACAACGTATCCCCCTAATTCCCTTGGGTTCGACCCATACTTACCACTTACTACCCAGTAGTGAAGTCGCGAGTAGCGGAAAATATAAATTTATTTGTACAGAGAACATTGCACCTTAACGACAGTGCAGTGGGCTCCGTCAGGGATTGAGTTCCAAATTAGTGAGAATATGATTCGGGATTGGCTCCATTTCTTTTTTTATTGTCATGAGCCTCTTGGGTACACCGAGCACCAAAAAGCAAGGTTTTGGAAGATACTTTCAGGGCGGCAAGAGTGGTTTACTCCTTCCTATAACTCCTCCGCGATCACAGTTCTGGTTTGGAAGGTTATCCACCACATTATCGCCATCGGGTTTAATACCCGTAAGGAGTTAGCTCGTTCGGTAAGCAACCCCGACCTCGACTTGATGAAAGACATTGGGAATAGATTCACTCCAAATTGGCTCGACGTCCTTGCCTCTAGATTTGAGAGTTGTGCTACCGAGACCACAAGAAATCTTGCATTGGGAGGAGGTTCTTTGATTACATTGATCGCCTTAGGGTGTAACTTCATCTTTGGCCACGAGGGATGCCCCATGCCATCCAAGAGGATCCTTGACTTATCAACCATGAAGACTATGCACCGACTCAAGGTGGATGGAGTTACTTGGGAGGAGGACAAGAGGCCTCACAAGAAAGAACTTCGAGATGCGGCAAAGAAGAAGAGAGAGGCCTACAAAAAGAAGCACCACCTTTATTGCCAGACCAACCTCACACCATCCCCTCCTTCCTCTCCTATCCCTTCCCCTCCCCCAGCCACCGAGCATGAGGCTCCCATTGTTGAGGAGCCACCCATCGAGCGAGCCTGCTGTTGAGAGTGCTCCCCCCACCACAGATGATTGGGCTGAGTGGCGAGAGTGAGTCTCCTCTGATATTGCTGATTTGAGGAGCGGGCTAGCTAGTCTTGAGGCCTTCACTAGAGCTGAGGTGTTGAGAGCTCGCCAGGAGTCGGAGTGGCTCCGATCTACACTATTATCAATGATTGGAGGTTTTAGTGCTTGATGAGCATAAATTTGTACTATATTTATGCTCCACATTTAGTTGATTTTCAATCGTTTGCTATGTTTTTATGACCTCTCACTTTATGTTTTGGTGATGTGTAGGTGAAAAATGAATCCAAGGCCAAATAAATAGTTTTGTGGAATTTGGGTGAACAGTGCAAAATAGGAGGATTAACATCCCTACATGTCGCGCACACCTAGGGCTCATACGGTGTCCGAATGAATTGATCTTTGGCTTGTTGGGAAGCTGAAAACAAGAGCTACAACTTTGTAGTTGGCACCTAGAGCAGATTCAGCCGCTACAAATGTCAGAATTTGAGCTCAAGAGGCCATCTCAATCTGCGCTTGTGTCACCAAAATAGTGGACACAAGTGATATGGCGGTTTCCAGCAAGCATGCAAAAAGTGCTCTATGTCACCAAAGTACCGAATAAGCGACACAAGCGACACAGCAAGACTGAATGGGCCAAAAGCCCAATTTTTACTGGGGTTTTGGAAAAATGAAAAAAAGGAAATTGAATAAAAAGAAGAGGAAGCATCCGCCAAGGGTTCATGAGAGTTAGTCGACCAAATTGAGAGAGAATCACAACACATCAATGAAGGAAATCGATCGGAATCAAACTGATTACAAAGCGAAGATCAACAACATCATCATCTACATCAAGGTTGTGATTGTTCATCGTAAAAAACTTGGAATTTTCATTTCGAACAAAAACATGAGTTGTATGTTCACTACTATGGATAGTGAGTAGTGACCCTATTTTAGGGTCCTACGAATCTTTCCTAGCATGAATCGTTGAATAAAATAGAAAATTGCATGAATTGAATTGTCTATTTGGATTTGTATTTTACTTAGCGCTTAAACCCAAGTGATGCATACTAAGTGTTTGACGAAATTCCTAAGTGTATTGCGTTGAGATATTAAGTCAATAGCGCCGAAAGGGTGAGACTTAGTATCTGACAATTAAGTAAAATACACGTTATAAACTCGGTGACTGCGAGAGTGGCCTGAGATTGTAACGGGAAAGGCTAGTTTTACGACAAGGGCTCCCCATGTTTACGCGACCAGAGTTGGTAAACATCAGTGAGTTTCTTGATTCGAACCAATAGCGCCGAAAGGGTGAGGTTCGTAGTTTAAGGTACGTTTCCAATATAAACCAATAGCGCTGAAAGGGTGAGGTTTATACTTGGAGTGTACAGCTATTTTCCAATCAATATAAGCAAGTCATGAATGCTAAATAATAGAAACTCGATTCCAATGTTAGGCAGGTGAAGTAGTTCCCCAAAATATCTCTTGAAATCGAAAAAACTTTTCTTCCTTTCATTTATTTTGAATTCTAGAAACAAACCAAAAACGCGATTTGGATTAAGATAAGTAGAAATACAACCTAAATAGTGCAATAGTTTAAACTTGCTCCCTTGGACGATCCGGTTCTTACCGGCTTATAAATTGTTTTTGACATATAAAATACTACACGTCAAAGTAGCGCCGTTGCCGGGGAGCAACGCATTAACTAGCCACTAGCTTAGGTTGTGTGTATACTTCGACTAGTCTACAAAATTTTCTTGTTTATTTTCGTTCTTGTTACCTGTTTTGAATTTTGTTGGACACTTGCGTTTCACGGCTGTTCTTGTTTTAGTCTTTGTCCAGGTTATCTAGTTGATGAAAACTCGGTCAAAGAGGACTTACGGGTTGGCTTCCAACAACGAAACTCCTGCCCCAGAATCAAGGATCAAGGTCAGATCTAAAAAGAAGGAAAGTTCTAGCTCGCCTTCTTCCTCGACAAATACCAAACCCAAAACCCCAACAAAAACACCTATAAGAGCCATGGATAACCAAGAACCCCATGTTTAAGATGAAAGGGTACTAAAGGATTATGTGACCCCCAACCTCACGGGATTTTGATCACCGATAGCCCCTCCCGTAGTAGCCGCGCATCAGTTTGACTTGAAACCGGCTTTGATATACATGGTCGCCACGAATGCATTTAGTGGGCTTGGGAATCCCAACACTCACCTAGCGTCGTTCCTAGAGCTTTGTGACACATTCAAGATCATTAACGTGCCGAAGGAGGCCATATATCTTAGACTTTTTCCGTTCTCACTAATGGGGAAAGCTAAAGAGTGGTTATGGAGTCATGAACCATGGACGTTCACCACATGGGAAGACCTTGCACAAGCTTTTCTCCTTCAGTATTTCCCACCGGGAAAAACTGCCAAGCTAAGGAGCCTGATCAACATGTTTTCACAGCGTGATGGTGAAACATTTTACGAAGCGTGGGAAAGGTACAAGGAGCTTCAAAGATCATGTCCCCATCATAATTTGGACAAGTGGACTCTCATCCACAATTTTTATGGAGGTATGGATTCCGAGGCTAGGAACCAAATGGACCAAGCCGCAAGAGGTGCCATAATGGATCTTCTACCAATTGATGGAGAAAGGATCATTGAGAAAATCGCGAGAAATTCTCACTTATGGGGAAATGAGAGGAGTTACCCCAAAAGACATGGAGGTACACAAAATGTTAGTCCAATGGAATCCAATGAGGAAGTTCGTGCCATTTCTAAGAAGCTCGATGCACTAGTTTCTTCTCTTAGCAAACTACAAATGGGGCAAGCTCAACAACAACCTTAAGTGGTTTGTTCCATATGTTCAATCTCTTCTCATTTAGAAGATTCGTGTCCTCATAACCTCCCATACAACAAACTTCAGAATATCGAAGACGTTAATTATATGGGGAGAAATCAATGTGGCACTTATGAGTCCAACTTTACCGATGCCCACCCTCAAAACTACAGAAATTCCTCATACTCAAATCCTCTATATCAAATCCAAGCTATCCAAAGCCAACCGAGAACCCAATATCAACAAGGGTCGAGCTACACAAGTCACCAAAATCAAAATAGTTATCAAAGACAACTCCCGCAACAACCTCAAGCCCCACCTCAATAAATTTCACAAGATGAATCCCTGGCTAGCATCTTGGCCAACCTTGTGGCAAACCAAGCAAAAACCACACAAGAAAACTCGATGATACTCCAAAATCAGATAGCCACGACAAAAGCACTCCAAGCACTTAGCCAAAGAATGGACGAAATGGATATCCACAAAAAATGATGGAGACTCAATTGACGCAACAAGCAACCTCATCATCGAAGAACCAAGGGAAACTTCCCTCTAACCTATATTTACATCCAACCGAGCATTGCAATGCCCTTTTCCTTGCTGATGAAGAACATTCATGGGAAGAAGTACTAGAGATTGATGATAATGATGAGGTCGATGAGCCAATAATAGAGCCTCCCAAAGTAACCCCTAAAGAATCCGGAAAGAAAGCACCTTCAAAGCTTTTCCCCGACGATCCTCAACCATATATTCCACTCACTCCATTTCCTCAAAGGATTGTGAAGCCCAAGATAGAAAATGAGTTCGAGAATTTCGTGGCCATTCTAAGGAAGCTATACGTCCACCTACCCTTTTTGGAGCTCTTAGAAAAAGCCCCGCGCTACAACAAGTACTTGAAGGAAATTTTATCTAAGAGGAAAAAGATTGAAGAGGATGAGTGTTACACCCTCAACCATGATTGTAGTGCACTATTGTCAAGTCATATTCCAGTCAAAAGGAAAGATCCTGGTCGCTTCACCATTCCATGCACAATTGGTGCTACATGTTTCGATAATCCTTTAGCCGACCTTGGTGCAAGTGTGAGTGTTATGCCCTTAGCCACTTATCACATGCTCGGCTTAGAAGGGATGAAAGCTACGAGGATGAACTTACAATTAGCAGATGGGACTTCGAGGTACCCCGCTGGAGTAATAGAGAATGTGCCTCTCAAAGTTGACAAGTACTACTTGCCTTGCGACTTCATAGTCGTGGATACAGGGAGTAGAGATGATGCCCCATTGATTTTTGGGAGACCCTTTCTGGCCACCGCCGGTGTTAGAATTAATGTGGGGAGCGGAAAATTGACTTCAAAGATTGGTGGCGAGAAAGTAAAGGTGCAAATGCATAGAGAGGCAAATCTGATGCTCGTCGAGAAAACTCACAAGAAAGACCACAATGGTTTGAAGGGAGGCAAAAATACAACAAATGAATCCAAGATGAAATCGCCAAAGATTCATGAGCCAAATTCAGATCCGCCTCTTAACAGCCGAGGATCATTCGTGCCTATAGATTATGGACTGAGAAATGATAAAGCGAGCACATCGATGAATGAAAAGCAAAGTTCACTTTGGGGGTTTAGCATCAAGAGAGTGGCTTGCAACTCTTCAAAGAAACCAGACTGAACTCTACGATATTTCCACTTGAGGAGGGATCTTAGCATTAGACTCCTCAAGTGTGTTTCTTGGGAGAGCTCTAGCTATGTCTCGCCAAGACGTTAAACTAGGTCTTCGAGGGAAGTAAAGCCACTTGTAAGTTGCCTAATCAAATATTTTTCAGCACTCACATCAGTACTACCTATATGCTTTTGAATTAAGTGTGGAGTCCCAACTATGATACATATTGTACTCGTGACATATTATGCTAATATCTATCAAGTGGTCACTTGTATGTTTTACAGACTTTGTTGTCATACGCGGGAAAGGAATGAGCAAACGATGAATCACACTCTTTGAGCTACAATTTCAGGGAAGCCCTTTTCACTACACTTTTTATTTCTATACATTTGTCGCTTAGGGACTAAGCGTCCTCTTAAGTGTGGAGTGGGTGTGTAGTGCATTCTATTGCAATTATCCATTTTTAGGCACTTGCACTTTTTATGCGCTAGCTTACATTTGAGTACTCGAATTTCGAAGGCATCCGCATTACCCCATCACTCAACTATCTAGTTTGATTGCTAATGACTTGATTTTGAATCTAGAATCGCCATGACTTTTATGAGTGCATAATTCCTAGTCGTTATCTTGTGTCTATCTAATGATTTAGGAAACCTTTTTGCATCACTTGAGCATAAAATTAGCTAGCATGAAAACGAGAATTTAGTCATTGCTCTTAGGTGATCTTTATTCTTTCACCTTGTTTGCACACACCATTTATATCCTTAGTACATTGCCAAATCTTAAGTGTGGAGTCAATTTGGGTGGGAAATTGACCCCAACAAAAAAATTATTTTGTATATGCAAGCATAAGTGACAGGCGTCGTCTGACCTCTCAAATTTAAATTTATATTTTCCTTACTCTTGGCTAGTATAGCGGCAAGCAAGGGTCGAACCCAAGGGAGCTAGTGAGGTTACTTGTTGTTCTGTAAAGAAAGCAATTGGGGTTTGTGAGTAATTGTAAGCAAGTGCAAGAGGAAATAAAACGAAAGGTGTTTTCAATAAGAGAGAATATTCGGTCTAGGGTTTTCTATTGTGACTTCGTTTATCATTGATTTCTAAACATCTAATTCTATGTTCTCAAGTGTGGTTACTTCGTTCCAAGTTATAACCTAAGGTAGGGCCGTTCCAAGCACCTACACCACAATCTACTCCGTTACAGGTTATAGACTTCTAGTTCTAGCAAACCTAATACTCCGTTCCAGGTTATATCAGGTTAAGTGCAACTACTCATTCTAACGGTCTAGTATCTAACAAGCAACAAATAAGGGAATTGAATTGCTTGGCTAAGCTTTACCATTCCAAGTCCACTTAGCTTCACAATTCAATCCAGGATAATTATGCACAAGAACTTGTAGAACATAAAAATGGCATTAAGCATGGAATCTCAAAACTACGTCACAATATATTAAAACCCTAAACCGAATAACAGGTTTAGCTACTCATGTCATGGAAACAAAATACAATAATAATGAAAGAAGGAAAAGGGAATTCTTCTCTATGCCGAAGGAAGGAACTTGAGAGAATGGCTGAAGTTGCTGCCCGGATGGAAGGATGATGATCTGATGGATGGATGATTATGCCCTACCCAAGGGGTCTTATTTATATGAGAAGCTAGGGTTTTGAAGTTTCCAATTTGAACAGACCTAAATCCGTTTTTGGCCAAGCCCAAAAACCAATTTAGGAAACTTGTCCAAAACTAAATTTGTTTGGTTTGCAAGCTAACTTGGCTTGCAAGTAAACTTGGCCAACAAGTTAGCTTAACTTCCATGCCAACGCACTGACTTGGCCTGGGACGAGTCGAGAATTGCTGGGCTGCGCGCAGACTCGGGTGGCCTCGGACGGAACTAGGCATTTCTCGGGCATGGGCTAGTTCCACTCGGGCATTTTGTCTGGGAAGTGAGATCGTCCGAGTTATTGGGCATTTCGAACAACTTGGTCGAGCCAGATTCGCCCATCTCGTCGAGCGACTTGGTTTTGGTGCCTATCAGTGCACGCGGAGCGGAGCCTTTGGAATTTGGCCAACAGCCAATCTGCTTGGGCGTTCTCCTTGGTTTAGTGACATCGCTCTTCTAAAGTTATTTGTCATTCTAAACACTTCTGTCGAGCCAGAATTTCTAGATAATGAACTTGGGTCGAGGATTATGGCAGTGTGCCCATTCCGTGCGCACAAGGCCCATGTCGATTGGGCCTCCGGGTGACTCTTTAGGACACTATGGGATTCTTCACTTGTCTCCATATATAGGCCATTGTAAGACTTTTGGTCAAGCCAGAATCTCCAATTGGCCAGTTTGGCTCAAGGATTTTCTCCATGCTCAGGTTCTGCGCCCGGGACGCCTTGGTCTGTCTCGGCCCGTGCTGGTTTGGCTCGGTCAGCCGGTGTTGGGGCCTGGCGCACTCCACACTGAGGTGCATGTTCCCTGCATAAGAAAAATTGTTCCCCTTCCAAAATACAATGTGACTCAAGACTCAAATAAGCAGAAAACTAAATATATGAATGAAAACTGGAAAACGAAGAAAACAAAAATTTGCCGGGCTGCCTCCATGTGAGCTCCTTTGTTTTATGTTGTTGGCTCGACGTTACCTCTTTAGAGATCACAAGTTAAGATCTCATGGGTCTGTGAGGTCAAATTTTGCCTCAGCTACTCCTTCAATCTGCCAAAGATCACCGTGTAATGATGTGCTCGTGTCTGCTCTCCATCGATCAGGCGGGTTCGCCTTCACATACTCCCGAGTTGGTGAGGATATCTTGCTCATAGCTACTGGTCCATTCGTATGCATGGTCTCTTCCGGTAGGTCAGGAACTAGGGCACCAAGATCAGATGTGTGCACTATGTCCGGCGGTTTCCTCGCGCATGGACGGTCATCATCCCCATAGATGTAGAAATCTGATGTCTTGCCACCGAATGCAAGCGACAACAAGCCTGTGCCCATGTCAATCTTGGTCTTGGTGGTGAAGAGGAATGGCCGTCCCAAGATAAGTGCTGGAGGATCATCGTTTCTAGCATCTTCCATCTGCAAGACATAGAAATCTGCAGGAACAACAAGATCTCCTACATGTAGGGTTAGATCCTCTAGCAAACCAACCGGGCGAATACAAGATTTATCCCCTAACTCTATCAACAACATAGGCGGTTACAATGGGCCAAGTTTCAACGAGCAATATAATGAATAAGGCATAGCATTCACAGCAGCACCTAGAGCAATCAAACAGTGATGTATCTGAGTCTCACCGATACCACATGTGACCGTGAAGGGACCTGGGTCCTTACTCTTTCCTGGCGACTCATGGCTCATAGCGAGTGGGCGCTCCATCATTGGGTCGTTCTGTTTAGGCCTGGCCTCCATTCTGCCTTCTAGGTCTTTGACGGAGCCCACTGCACTGTCGTTAAGGTGCAATGTTCTCTGTACAAATAAATTTATATTTTCCGCTACTCGCGACTACACTACTGGGAAGTAAGTGGTAAGTAGGGGTCGAACCCAAGGGAATTAGGGGGATACGTTGTTCTTTAGGGGATTTGTACAGCGAGGGAGCGTGTTTTAAGGTTGATTGAGATTTTAGCGGTTATGACTAAGTGACTTTTTTGGTTGTTTTTGGTTTTGAGTTCGGAAAAGTAAATTACAGAAAATAAATACTGAAAAATAAAAAGAAAGACTTACAGTGGGTGATGCGTGATTTGCGAGTCCTCCGGTTGATGAGCGGTTGATGATTACAGTTATACTAGAAAAGTAAATACAATGGGGGTTTTGTAATTCAAAGAAAACATTCGGTTTCAGGGGCCTTGTATCATAGTTGTTTATCATTGACCGCTAATGATCATACTAAGTGTTAAAAGATGAATCGAGGCCATTTCTAAGCGCAAGACTTGCAACATCGTTTAAAACACTTGTTCTACTTCAGACTAATTCCTCCTTTCGAAGTATCTTAGCCTTATGTGCATCCATTTGATCTTCTGTTACGATTTCCCAAATGGTGTTTTAGATAAGTCGAACTCCTCAGATAGCTTTGCTTGTTACAGCTTCCACTACCCGAGTATGTTCACGAATTCCCACGGAAGAGCTTTGCTTGTTACAGCTTCCACTCAACCTTGGAAATTCTGACTATATATGGCACATAGAACAAGTTTTGAACACAGAGATGCACTAGGTGCAGGGTCTAAAACATTTTACAATACAAGAACACCCCTTTAACCGAATAAAGAGTTTAGCTACGAATCCATAGAGGTGGATACCATAGCTAAATACTCGGGGGTTTTTGAAAACATTAAGAGGAGAAGGGGTGGAATACTCAAGAACCAACAGGAGTATTCCCAATTCCTACTGAATACTCAAGAACCAACAGGAGTATTCTCTAAAGTATAATACTCAAGAACCAACAGGAGTATTATTTCAAACCGTTATAATACTCAAGAACCAACAGGAGTATTATTTCATAAACCAAACTTACAAAGTAACACAAACTTAGAGAGAGAAGTGAAATGTTGATTTTTGGATGATACAAATGAGGAGGAGGAGCTCTCCTTTTATAGGCTAAGGGGAGGAGAATGGAGGGTGGAGATGGTGGCATGTGGTGTTGCATCCAAGGGAGGATGAGGAGGTGATGAACTTGTGGAGGAGAAGGCCACCACATGGCAACTTCTCATGGTTGCTCATCTAGCCGCCGGTTGGAGGTGGTCCAAGGAGGGGAGCTTGTGGCTTTGGCCACCTCTTGCCAAAGACACCGGTCATCCAAGGAGGAGAAGGGGAGGAAGGCCACCCATGAGTCATCTTCTTCACTAAAGCCGCCGGTCACTTGGTCCATGGATGAGTTTTGATAGTTTTGTGCAGTCTTTTCACAAAACTATCAATCCAATTTTGCTCCGGTCTGACTTTGGTTGTTCCTCGGTTGGATTTGTACTGAGTAATTCAATGTCAGGATCTTGAGATTTCTTCGTTCAGCGTTTGATCTTGACCTTGGAATGACTCGTAATATCTTTTCAGCGTAAAATCCTCTCCTTAGCGTGTTTTCTCTCTAAGCGTCAAAATACCCTGTAGAAATATATCGAGACTAACAAGCAGAAGTTAGATAGACAAACAGTCTAATTTGGTGGGTTTTACTGTGTTTTTGATTCGTATAATTATGGTCCATCAGTCTTCCCTATGGGTCACACGGCCTTCGGAAGCAATTACCTGCATGGAACACGAAGGAACATTAGTTAAGGAACTCTCGGCCACGAGGACCGGGTGACAGATGCTTGTCGTCAGAGCAAATGTACAAATAAATTTATAAGTCCGCTACTCGCGACTACTGGGTAGAAGTGGTAAGTAGGGGTCGAACCCAAGGGAATTAGGGGGATAGGTTGTTCCTTTAAAACTATACTAGCGATGGACGTGTTTTACGTTGATTGAGCTTTTAGCGTGATTAACTAAACTACTATTTTTGGTTTTTTCGGTTTTTTGTGCGGAAAGTAAATTACAGAAATTAAATGATTAATTACAAAGAGGGACTTACAGTGGATGATGCGTGATTGTTGATTCCTCCGGTATATGAGTGGTTGATGGTTGCGGTTGATTGAGACAGTTATACTAGGAAAGTAAATACAGGGGGGGTTTTTGTGATTGAAAGAAAGTATTCGGTTTCAGGTACTCTTGTATTATAACATGTATATAATAAACTGTTAGTAACTTTTCTAAGTATTCAAAGATGAATCGAGGCCCTTTCGTAGCGCAAGACTTGCAACATCGTTTAAAGCAACCCTTGTTCTACTTCAGACTAATTCCTCCTTTCGAAGTATATTAGCCTTCTGTGCATCCACCTGATCTCACAGTTACGATTGACCAATTGGTGTTTTAGATAAGTCGAACTCCTCAGATAAGCTTTGCCCTTTCGTAGCATCCACTTATCCGAGTATGTTCACGAACCCCACGGAAGAGTTTTGCCCTTCCGTAGCATCCACTCAACCATGGAAATTCTGACTATAAATGGCACATAGAACAAGTTTTGAATACAAAGAAATGAAACTAAAAGATATTACAACATTATATAACACAAGAAAATACCTTCCACCGAATGAATAGTTTAGCTACGCCTATCCATGGAAGAGTAGCGCATAGCAAAGTATCATAACTTTATTGATCAAAACCAAACTTTACAAACTATTACAAATCTAGAGAGATAAGTTGTGAGATGTGGTGGTGATGATTTGTGAAGAGGTGAAGCTCTCCATTTATAAGGAGGAGGAGGAGGCAATGGAGGGTGGTGATGGCTCCATGTGGTTTAGGATCAAGGGTGGAGGAGGAGGAAGTGAGGAAGTGAGGTTGTGGAGGGGAAGAGCTCCACTTGTCACCACCTTATGGTGGCACAAGAAGCCGCCGGTTATGGGTGGTTTATGGGGAGGAGTTTGTGGCTTTGCAACCTTCCACACAAGTCTTCAAGTCATCCAAGGAGGAGAAATGAGAAAGCCACCCCATGAGTCATCCATTTCACAAAAGCCACCGGTCATCCTTGCCCATGGATGAGATTTTGATGGTTTTGTACAGTCTTTACAAAACTATCATTCCAATTTTGCTCCGGTCTGACTTTGATTACTCCTCGGTTGGATTTAATTTGAGTAATCCTTGGTCAGAATTTTGAGATTTCTTCGTTCAGCGTCTGATGTTGACCTTGGATTGTCTCTTGTTATCTTTTCAGCGTAAAATCCTCTCCTTAGCGTGTTTTCACTTTTATCTCTCAATTGCCCTGTGGAAATATTTCGGGACTAACACGTAGAAGTTAGATAGACAAACAGTCTAATTTGGTGGGTTTAACTGTATTTATGATGCATACAATTATGGTCCATCAGATCACCCCACACTTTTAGTTGTTCGTCCCAAACAATGCTATTAAAGGGCGGCACTAAGTAAGCTTGGTTTTTAAAATATGAAAAATTAGACTGTGATACTAGACTTATCCTAATTCATGCATCACTACTTATTACTAAATTGAACCGTATAAATACGTAGGAGTAATTTGATACTTGTACCTCCGTGCCGAGATGCAAATTATATTGGATGTCTCTGGAGATAGCTCTTTTCAGGTCCAGGCAGGCATCCTCGGGATTATCTCGCACTATATGGTTTTCTTGTAGCTTTCTCTAGCACGTGATTCGATTCGGGTTTCAGTGAGTTGAGCCTTTTTGATTTCTTTCTTTTTGGCGATGGACTGCTTTTTGTAGTGAATTGGTCTCTGGCTTTTGGCCTTGGATTTGACTTTTGAGAACTTCACTTTTTTGTCGGTTAAAACCTTCACAATATTGGGCTCTAGGCCTCTTGATTTGCTTCTTCGAGCTTTTGCTTCTTTGTGATTGCAAGTCCATTTTTTCGCCTTTTTGGGAGGTCCAATCATCGCCCGCGAGCATATGGAAATACCTCCCCGCTCCTCTCGTCTTTGTTGTTTTGCGCGGGTCAAGATGAGGGTCGCTCATCTATTTTCTCGGCTATTTTGACTAGAGAGAGGACGGTCTGATTCCCGTCCTTGCCTTTGCATAGATGCTTCTTGGCGGAGTTGACTTCTATTATTCACTGAACCCCGAAGTGCAGCCTCCACTGACTTCGAAAACCATATAGTTTGATTCGATCCTTCGAATACTTGCCAAGTCCTTCGAGGGCATTTCTATCAACTCCACATCCCTGGTTATCTTAGCACAAAGGGACAAATGAAAAATTACATCCTAAGTTTTTAGACAGTTGAATTTTCACAAGGTTAATGCATGAATTATGACTTATCTTTTTCACATTCTTAAGTTCATATTTTCAAAAAGATGCTAAAAAAAGAAAAACATGCAGTTGGTTCTCACCCCACACTTTTGAACGAAGGCAAGCCTTAGTTCAAAAGTCATGCAATATATACAGGAGAAGGAAATGTCATTAAGGAAAAAGAAGAACAGAACTCCCTTTAAGGTGTCGAGCGAACGACAAGGCACGAGGCTGGATAATCGAGGGAGTTCAGCTGGGGCCTCGAACTCTCAGCGCAGGCCCGGTAAATTCACGGAAGCTGCCTGGCTGATCCGGTCTTGCTCCAAAAACTTTATTCCTACATGTAAGACATTCCTTCTAGACAAAAAGTGGGTGAGAGCGCTTATTGAAAATTAAAATGACAGAAAGTAAGATAGTGTCGGGTTACCTCCCGACCAGTGTACTTGTTTAACGTTGTTGGCTCGACAGTACCTCGTTCTGGATCATTGGTTGGGGTCCCATGGGTGGCTGAGGTCATACTTCTTGATTCCACCGACTTTGATTCTTGCGGTGAGTCTTCCTGATTTTTTAGCAGATGACGGGTTTGGGTCCAGTTCTGATGGTATCTCCTTCCAACGTCTCTGAGAAGGCGAGGGACCTTTCACTATCAGCTTTTTGAACTGGGTTTTCTCCTGTTTAGGGCTGCCTTGTCCAGTCATGGCGAAAGCATGCTCCATGTAGGAGTCATTCTGCTCAGGCCCTTTTCCCATCCGCTTTTCAGCCTCTTCTTGGATCGCATAGTTCTCTGCGATTTGCTTGTTGATTGATGGGAAGAGTTGGGATGGTCGCATCTTAAGGCTTGGTCCTGCCTTGTCATGTCCGTCTGTGGGGACCTGGTTGTAGATGGTCTCGGAAGCTTGGGTGAAGAAAGCTGGGTATGGCTCGGGCAGCATACTGGTGGTATTCTGGACTTCATCCATTGCTGACACGGCGTTCTGTTCCCATGAAGGTTCGTTACTCCCGAAGCATTCTATGTCTGATACTTCCGATGGTTCTGGAGTATCTTCTTCATCTGTCTCTCGACCAGCCTCTTGCATTTGTATTCCTCCGTCAGCTTGGGGAATTTGTTGTATGGAACGCTAATGTCCATGAAACGTTCTGCATTCCAGGCTGTTGATGTGTAGTACCAGATGGTTGCGAAGTCGGTTAGAGAGAATTTAAAGCAGTTAAGCTTAAACTCTTCTAATCGTTCCTCCTCAAGTCTTATGATACTGTATACATGGTGGAAGTTTCTGCAGTGCAGCACTGGATCTTCTCCTTCAGTACCTCCGAACAGGGGAGAGGTGGCGTGTTGTCCATGCGTACGTGATCGGTTGCGTCATGAAGAAATATATAAAAAGAAAGGGGGGAGAACGGAACAACTTATCCGACAGCTAATTCCCCGGCAACGGCGCCAATTTGACAGATGCTTGTCGTCAGAGCAAATGTACAAATAAATTTATAAGTCCATTACTCGCGACTACTGGGTAGAAGTGGTAAGTAGGGGTCGAACCCAAGGGAATTAGGGGGATAGGTTGTTCCTGTAAAACTATACTAGCGATGGACGTGTTTTACGTTGATTGAGCTTTTAGCGTGATTAACTAAGCTACTGTTTTTGGTTTTTTCGGTTTTTTGTACGGAAAGTAAATTACAGAAATTAAATGATTAGTTACAAAGAGGGACTTACAGTGGATGATGCGTGATTGTTGATTCCTCCGGTATATGAGTGGTTGATGGTTGCGGTTGATTGAGATAGTTATACTAGGAAAGTAAATACAGGGGGGGTTTTGTGATTGAAAGAAAGTATTCGGTTTCAGGTACTCTTGTATTATAACATGTATATAATAAACCGTTAGTAACTTTTCTAAGTATTCAAAGATGAATCGAGGCCCTTTCGTAGCGCAAGACTTGCAACATCGTTTAAAGCAACCCTTGTTCTACTTCAGACTAATTCCTCCTTCCGAAGTATCTTAGCCTTCTGTGCATCCACCTGATCTCACAGTTACAATTGACCAAGTGGTGTTTTAGATAAGTCGAACTCCTCAGATAAGCTTTGCCCTTTCGTAGCATCCACTTATCCGAGTATGTTCACGAACCCCACGGAAGAGTTTTGCCCTTTCGTAGCATCCACTCAACCATGGAAATTCTGACTATAAATGGCACATAGAACAAGTTTTGATTACAAAGAAATGAAACTAAAAGATATTACAACATTATATAACACAAGAAAATACCTTCCACCGAATGAATAGTTTAGCTACGCCTATCCATGGAAGAGTAGCGCATAGCAAAGTATCGTAACTTTATTGATCAAAACCAAACTTTACAAACTATTACAAATCTAGAGAGATAAGTTGTGAGATGTGGTGGTGATGATTTGTGAAGAGGTGAAGCTCTCCATTTATAAGGAGGAGGAGGAGGCAATGGAGGGTGGTGATGGCTCCATGTGGTTTAAGATCAAGGGTGGAGGAGGAGGAAGTGAGGTTGTGGAGGGGAAGAGCTCCACTTGTCACCACCTTATGGTGGCACAAGAAGCCGCCGGTTATGGGTGGTTTATGGGGAGGAGTTTGTGGCTTTGCAACCTTCCACACAAGTCTTCAAGTCATCCAAGGAGGAGAAATGAGAAAGCCACCCCATGAGTCATCCATTTCACAAAAGCCACCGGTCATCCTTGCCCATGGATGAGATTTTGACGGTTTTGTACAGTCTTTACAAAACTGTCATTCTAATTTTGCTCCGGTCTGACTTTGATTGCTCCTCGGTTGGATTTAATTTGAGTAATCCTTGGTCAAAATTTTGAGATTTCTTCGTTCAGCGTCTGATGTTGACCTTGGATTGTCTCTTGTTATCTTTTCAGCGTAAAATCCTCTCCTTAGCGTGTTTTCACTTTTATCTCTCAATTGCCCTGTGGAAATATTTCGGGACTAACACGTAGAAGTTAGATAGACAAACAGTCTAATTTGGTGGGTTTAACTGTATTTATGATGCATACAATTATGGTCCATCACCGGGTCTGGCCCAGATGCTTCGACCGCGTCCTCTTCAGACATTGGTAGCCCGGTAGTGTCTTCTGTAGGCCTGGTGGAATCTGAGCTAGGCTCTTCCTTGCTGTCTCTTGCCTCCGTGTTGTCAATCGCGAGCATCTTGTTCACCCAATATGCGGACTCCTTCAGTGCCGCATCCACGTCCACTACTTCCATCATGCTGACATTCCCTCTTGGGTTCGGTATGGTTTGTGATGGCAGCCTTCCTTGGTCGTTCTTCAGCTCGGAAACAGTCTAAGCAAGGTTGGACATTTGCTTCCCTAGCTCCGCTTAAGTTCCATTGGTCCTGGCCTGGTTTTGATGTACCGTGGTGGCCAACTGCTGGGTGCTAGCAGCCAGCTCTTTTACAACTTCCTCCAGTGACTTATTGGGGTCTTGTTGGCTTTGGCCGGCCTGGTTGTTGTTCGGTCCTCTCTACTGGTACTGGCCCGACCCGTTTTGCTGTTGGCGATATGGTGGACCGTAGTACTGCTGCTGGGCCGGTTGGGACGGGGCATGTTGGGCCGGTTCCCTTGGTGCATGATTATCATTCCTCCAGTTCTGTCCATTAGCTACTGGTCCGTACTGCCTGTTCAGTCCGGCCCGATTGTTGTACCCTTGGTACCCGTCCACTGCATTGACCTCACCTTGGTTTTCTTCTACTAGCATCGGACAAGCGTCTGTCTTGTGGTCTAATGCACCACAAAACTCGCAAGGCTTCACTTGGACCGGTTGTCTCCTCATTAGCTGCATCATCATTTCTTTCATTTGCTTCATATCTTCGGCCATTGAGCTAGATGGAGGGTCGGCCCTTGAGACGTTCCTGGTTCGGCTGAACTCTTCTTCTTTGCTGGCCTCGTCTCTGAACCTTGCATTCTCGGGCTACTTCCGTAATCTTCCTTCGCACACCGGCTGGGGACAGATTCATGATAGTCCCTACAGCCGAGGCGTCCAGTAGCTTCCTGTTGAGCTGCCTCAGTCCATCAAGCATGTATTCCACGATAAGCTTCTCCGGGAGCTTGAGATTGTAGCAGCTCTGCTCTAGGGCACTGAACTTCTCCAGGTAGTCGTACATTGTCTCGTTTGGCCCTTGTTTGAGATCTTGCAGCTGTCTATGAACCTGCATTGCCTTGCCAGCTGGGTAGTACTTGGTCAGGAACTTCTTCATCATATGGTCCCATGTCTGAATACTACTTGAAGGAAAAGATAAGAACCAATCATTAGCAGCATCAATAAGAGAAAAATAAAATGCTTTCAGCTTGAAGTCCTCCACTTTGACTCCATATGGCCTGAGATTTTGGCAGATGCCATGATAGCGTTGAAGGTGCGTGGTGGCCGACTCTCTCTGGCATCCCGAGAACTTGGGCAGATGGTGCACGACCGCCGAGTTAATGACTATTGCCTCAAGCTCTGGTCCTCATAGATGCACCATGGTTGGTTCCGGAAGTTCGGTGCACACAGCTCTCCCATGGTGGGCTCTCGGTAGTAGTTCTCTCCTTGGTACTCTTCCCTGATGAGCTGTTGTGGCGCTAGCGGTCGTGGAGGCTATAGAGGCGGTGGAAGATCTTGCTGTGGAGGAAGCGGCTGTCATGGTGGTGGAATGTCTTGGTAGACCATAATATCGTCTATGTTGTCACCGAAGTGGCTTCCTGCATGAGATATGGTAATAGAAAGCAAAGGAGAAACACTAATTTGAAAATTTCTAAAAACGGAAAATTTCTAAAAACACTAAAAATTCAAAATAAAATACTAAACGATCTCGGATGGCCAAAAAACACCCTATGTCACGGCTTCATAGTGATTTCTGACTGCCTCGTTGTTTAGCTCAGAACAAGGTATTAACGGCCAAAATCGGACACCCGCAGCTCGAATCCTGCTGTTTGCCGATGTGTAGCTCCCCGGCAACAGTGCCAAAATTTGACAGGCGTCGCCTGACCTCTCAAATTTAAATTTATATTTTCCTTACTCTTGGCTAGTATAGCGGCAAGCAAGGGTCGAACCCAAGGGAGCTAGTGAGGTTACTTGTTGTTCTGTAAAGAAAGCAATTGGGGTTTGTGAGTAATTGTAAGCAAGTGCAAGAGGAAATAAAATGAAAGGTGTTTTCAATCAGAGAGAATATTCGGTATAGGGTTTTCTATTGTGACTTCGTTTATCATTGATTTCTAAACATCTAATTCTATGTTCTAAAGTGTGGTTACTCCGTTCCTGGTTATAACCTAAGGTAGGGCCGTTCCAAGCACCTACACCACAATCTACTCCGTTCCAGGTTATAGACTTCTAGTTCTAGCAAACCTAATACTCCGTTCCAGGTTATATCAGGTTAAGTGCAACTACTAGTTCTAACGGTCTAGTATCAAACAAGTAGCAAATAAGATAATTGAATTGCTCGGCTAAGCTTTACCATTCCAAGTATCCACTTAGCTTCACGATTCAATCCAGGATAATTATGCACAAGAACTAGTAGAACATAAAAATAGCATTAAGCATGGAATCTCAAAACTACGTCAAAATATATTAAAACCCTAAACCGAATAACAGGTTTAGCTACTCATGTCCATGGAAAAAATACAATAATAATGAAAGAAGGAAAAGGGAATTCTTCTCTATGCCGAAGGAAGGAACTTGAGAGAATGGCCGAAGTTGCTGCCCGGATGGAAGGATGATGATCTGATGGATGGATGATTATGCCCTACCCAAGAGGTCTTATTTATAGGAGAAGCTAAGGTTTTAAAGTTTCCAATTCGAACCGACCTAAATTTGTTTTTGGCCAAGCCCAAAAACCAATTTAGGAAACATGTCCAAAACCGACTTTGCTTGGTTTGCAAGCTAACTTGGCTTGCAAGTAAACTTGGCCCAAAAGTTAGCTTAACTTCCACGCCAACGCACCGACACTCGGGCATTTTGTTTGGGAAGTGAGATAGTCCAAGTTATTGGGAATTTTGAACAACTTGGTCGAGCCGGATTTGCCAGATTCGCCCGACTGGTCGAGCGACTTGGTTTCGGTGCCCATCAGTGCGCGCAGAGCCTTTGGAATTGAGCCAACTGCCAATCTGCTCGAGCGTTCTCCTTGGTTTAGTGACATCATCCAACTTATTTGCTATTTTGATCAACTTGCTCGAGTCGGAATTGTCAGTTCAACTCGTTTGCCCGAGCGATTTGATTTTGGTGCTAGACTGCTCGGCTCGGGCCTCGGACGCTGCTCGGGACATGCTGGGGCGCGGCGTGGAACAGCCTGGAACGCGGCCTGGGTCGCGTCCTGGGCGATGCTCAGGCGTTTCTTGGCCAAAGATGCCTTGTGATGTTTTTGGCACAAAATGACATCTTTAATGCGCGTTTCCTCCTAGAGCTTCCAAAACACCTGAAATGCAAAACAATATTAACAAGTAACTTGTTCGCATAATAAAGTGTCGAATTGGTGGGATTTGTTGACTCAATGAGTCGTATAAATACGGCTCATCAATAAGCCAAAATAAGGCAAACTACAAAATTGATCAGAATCAAACGGATTACAAAGCGAAGATCAACAACATCATCATCTACATCAAGGTTGTGATTGTTCTTCGTTAAAAACTTGTAATTTTCGTTTCGAACAAAAACATGAGTTGTATGTTCACTACCATGGATAGTGAGTAGTGACCCTCTTTTGGGGTCCTACGAATCTTCCCTAACATGAATCGTTGAATAAAACAGAAAATTGCATAAATTGAATTGTCTATTTGGATTTGTATTTTACTTAGCGCTTAAACCCAAGCGATGCATACTAGGTGTTTGACGAAATTCCTATGTGTATTGCGTTGAGATATTAAGTCAATAGCGCAGAAAGGGTGAGACTTAGTATCCGACAATTAAGTAAAATACACGTTATAAACTCGGTGACTGCGAGAGTGGCCTGAGATTGTAACGGGAAAGGCTAGTTTTACGACAAGGACTCCCCATGTTTACGCGACGAGAGTTGGTTAACATCAGCGAGTTGCTTGATTCGAACCAATAGCGCCGAAAGGGTGAGGTTCGTAGTTTAAGGTACGTTTCCAATATAAACCAATAGCGCCAAAAGGGTGACGTTTATACACTTTGGAATGTACGGCTATTTTCCAATCAATATAAGCAAGTCATGCATGCTAAATAATAAAAACTTGATTCAAATGTTAGGCAAGTGAAGTAGTTCCCCAAAATATCTTTTGAAATCGACAAAACTTTTCTTACTTTCATTTATTTTGAATACTAGAAACAAACCAAAAACACGATTTGGATTAAGACAAGTAGAACTACAACCTTAAATAGTGCAATAGTTTAAACTTGCTCCCTTGGACGATCCGGTTCTTACCGGCTTATAATTATTATTTTTGACATACAAAATACTACACGTCAGTGCTCCCATTGGTACTCCTCCGATTGTTCCAGGGTCTTCTGTCCCTCGTGCTGCCTCCCCCTTGCCTACCACGCCAGCTTCTAGACCCGGGAGGCGGGCACACCACTTACTGGTGCCACGGTGGAGTGGAATGAAGGATTTATTAGAGAGGCGAGCACACCACCTTTAGGTGCCACAGTGGAGTGGATTGGTGATTCTACTAGAGAGACCACTCTGGGAGGCGATGATGCTACGTCATGAGTCCATGCTTCATTTTGTTTTTTCATGTGTATCTCTTCATTGACTTGTTGCATTAAATGATGTTTTTGGATGTTAAGTCGCCTTTTGGTGCAATTTTGGATGATGTATGCCATTTTGGTGATATACTCTTTACTTGTCTTTGGTTGTGTGCTACATTCCTATGATATTGATGGTGTTCACCATTTATGATTGTGAACTTTACAAGATATATATACTTATGCTCTTCTCATGCCCAAAATCACCTCCTTTATCTACATATGCAACCAAAAGGCTATTTCTCACTCCCAAGAGTTATATCCCCGGTTCTACAAACGAGGGAGTTCCTATGCACCCTTGCCTTTATTTTATCATTCTTTGCGCTTAGGGACTACGCTAAAATTAAGTGTGGAGTGGTTTAATGCGCATAGTTCACATGCTTTCATGCCATACATATCATTTTTAGATGGACACTTCCATCTTTTGCACCTTATCCCTAACATGAGAGTGTTTTTAACCACATAGGCTTGTGATTATCGATTCTAAATCCCTATAAATCACATCTAGCCTATTTGTCACATTTATTGGATCTTGAACTTAGAACCGACCTAGTCCATTGAGTGTGTATTCTTGAGAACCAATGTCATTCTATCTCTCGTCTATCTAGTTTTCTAAGAATTTTCGTTGAAATACCTTGGATCAAGTTTTAGCAAGCACTTTTAAAATTCCCGTGAAAAACTTAGACCCTTTGAATGTTCCTAGGTGACTTGAGTTTCTCTAACACGGTGCCTTGTTTATGATTGTTCCCGCACATTCCATACATGTTTTGAACATATTGTCAAGTATTAAGTGTGGAGTCAAAAGAGGGCAAAAAATAGGCCCCACTCAAAAAAAATGTTTGTGGTCAAAGAGGGCAAAGCCCCGACTAAAAACTTTCTCAAAGCTAGAGAAGTTTTACTTCAAAAATGATACAAATACCGGGGGTTAGAAAGAAAAGTTCCCCCTCGAAAGCATTTGTAGGCCAAAGGCCATTTCAAAAAGAAAAAAAACACTTAATACTTGACTCTATGTTTTCCTCCATTCTTCATTTGTGCGGGATTCATCATTTGCATTGTGTGCTAGTTGGAATAACTCTTGGACGATCCTTGTGCTTTCACGTGAACTATCATTTGGTCGTTGCTTGTTTTATAAGAACTCTAGTGTCGAACTCCTCTTCCCTTATGGATTATGGCTTAAGCGCCTAAAACTTAGGAATGAGTTACATGTCGCGAACCCATGGACTAGCCCTAGCTAGCATAGGTGAGCGATTGACACTCTTTTGTGCAAACTAAACTATCACTCTATTGTATTGCCTTGAAAATGAGTGGATCTTTGGATGAGACTTTTGATAGCCCTAGTATTGATGATCTTGAATGCACAACCTCATTGGATACTTGAATGGTTCAAAAGTTCTTTCGATGATATTGTGACGGTAGTCCTAGCTTGGGGTAAGGGATTTGTTTTGAGAAATCATCGCCTTGGTTAAACACTCTTGCATTCATTCTCATGGGATAGGTGCATTTGGGATTTGTGAGTATTCCCTTTTCGGAAAACTCTCACGAGACTATAACTCGTCCAATAGGATAGCCTAGGGGTTTAAAGTCTTAATGCATACGCTAAATGCATTCGTAACACCTACGAAAAGGAGCTGTACATACTTGTCATTTACCTTTCAATAACACGTTTAGAAATACTGATCGAGACCTTGTGAAATCTAGTGAGGCAAATAGACGAAAAACATAGCACCACTAGCATTTTGACATTTGCATGACCTTGGCATATTTTCATACTCTGTTCGGGACGAACAAAGCTTAAGTGTGGAGTGTTGATCAGTCAAGTATTCGACTGATTTATGGCCATTCTTCACTATAGTTTTGGGTCGTTTTTTACATTATTTTGATTTCATTTGACCTCTTACCCTACGTTTCAGGTACAAAACAAGGCCCTCTCAATGCCAAAGCCTAAATACAAAAACTCAAGAAAAACTGAAGATTTGGAGCAAAAAATAGACAAAAGGCATTCCAGTCGACCGGCTGGGAATTTACCGTGCACCAGCCGACCAGCTGGATAAAGGCACAAGACTTCATGACAATCGGCCACTTTCAGCCGACCAGTTGAATACTCACCTGACCGGCTGGATGAAAGACCTATGGATGCAGACAATCAGCCAATTTCAGCTGGCCGGCTGGATTTCCATCTTCAGTTCAGCCGACCGGCTGGTCCCTGCTCCTCATAATCAATGCAATCGGCCAACTTCAGCCGGCCGGCTGGATTTTCACCTTGAGTTTACCCGAGGCTATAAATAGAAAGTGGCATGTTTGACCTATGGGGCTGGCATCTTGGGGGAAAATTTCCATAAGAAGAGATCAAATCAAGGTCATCAATCATCATCCAACCAAGGAGAAGTGAAGATCAAAGGGAGACATTAGGATTAACCATCCTACTTCTATTCATCTTCTATTCTCTTTGTTGTTGCTATAAACCCTACTCACACCATGTTGTCTTACATGATGTGTGAGTAGTCCCTTTGTGTTTTGAGGGTTTTACAACCCTCCTTGGTATTCTATGATCATGTATACACATTGAATATACAATTTATGGTGTTGATTTCATTTTCACTAAGTGCTCTATTCATGACATGTTACCAAGTGTTTGATAAAATGCCTATGTGACATGTTGATCTTAGAATTTGATCTAAGTACTGAAAATGCTTAGTGATGATTTGGATATGGTGGAAATGATCTCATCTAGTGTTTATGAGAGTAAATGCATGGATGTGAGGTTAACTGAAGCTTAATGCCCATAGCATTTATTACCTTGGGAGAGGTTCCAAGGATAATAGTGCTATAGAGTGAATCGATATCTTGATAAAGTGAGGTTCTAATTAGGATGGCTTGACTAGGATTAGATTCAAATGAGAATTTTTCTATCTCAGTCTAAGCTAGGTTCTAAACCAATTAACACATAAAAATGACTTAACTCTTGTGTACATGATCGTTGGGAAATTGCCAAGGAGGGGGGAGTAACCCCTCGAAACTCTCTTTGAATTGAATTAAAACCCCCTTGAAACCATCTCATTGTTAGTTTTAAATTGGAAACCATCTCATAATCAATTTGAAGGAATAGCTTAGTTGAAAACTTGATTCTCCTAGCGCATAATCGAATTGCTCCCTTGGGTTCGACACCGATCTTACCGGTCATCAATATAAATTGTTTTTGACTATACAAAATTACAACTATCAATGACCCTGGTTCGTTTAATTTACTATTTGTAGATACTGTACATATGACCATATTGTGGGTGTTGCTGAACTGTCTCGTGACCTAGGACTACGTTTTTGAACTGATGTTTTTTTAACTAACTAGCCGACTGTATAATTCATCAACATCATAGTATATTTTGTCATATTATGTTGTTAGGTAATTCAGTGTGAGTAGATATCATACGCCCAAGAGCATAATTCGTCAAGAGTATTACATAATTCGTCATATTGGATTTGACCTTTAAACTATTTTCCATTTGTTTGACAGCGCGCAAAAGAAAGTCACCCCAAGCCAAGGGAACTTTAGATGCACAGGCTGTGGTAGGACAAGTGACAAGAAAAAAATTGAAATTAGTTAGGCCTCAACCGAATGGCAAATTAAAAGGTACCACACCAACCAGTACAAGTGACAGCGATTTTGAAGACACTAATATTCGTCAACCAGTTGAACATCCTACTAAGAAACAAGGTACTGAATTTGTTGGTGTTTATTCATATTTTTGTATGAATAATATTACTTGAATAATATTTTCGTGTGCTCGCAGCAGTTCAAAACCAGTCTTCTTCATCAAAGGGCACAACAATAGCCAGTGAAAGTGCATCGGTTCAAAAACTTGATGCCAGAGGAAAAGGAAAACCAAGCACTGAATCGAAAGGAAAAAGTGGGATAAAAAATCAGGTTGGTGTGGCAGTTAAGAAAAAAGGAACTGGGTTTAAAACAAGAACGACACCGAAGCCTTGTCAACTGCGATTAAATTTCTGAATGTGGATCAAAAAAAAGTTGTAAGGTCAATAGGGTTATGAGGCATATTGGGACTGAAACTGATAGAAGTACCAGGCAATCTAGCATATTGGCTGCTAGATTCATTTGATGCTGACACATACATTGTGAAAATCTTAATAGGAAGTTTCGGAATTCTACCAAGAGACGTACAACATGTACTAGGGCTCCCATCAACCGAGCATAAAATATTGGCGAGGAAGCGTAGTGATCCAACAAAAATGGTGATCAATTGGAGAATGACTTACGGATCTACATCCTCAGAAATCAAATGCACTGATATAGTTTAGAAGTTGAGAAAAATGCAAACTAGTGATGACATGTTCAAGCTGAATTTTATCGATTCTAAAAAGTGTGACTACGCCCACAAATCAGATCCCACAACAGACGCCTCACGAATCAAGTAGACATAAGCATGTCAACTTCGAGATCCCAGATGTTCCCATATTGAATCCCGTTGTGAGTAACACACACATATCAGCTCGATTCGATGATGGCTGGTGTGCAGAATCTACGGGAAAAGAGCTAGCAATGGTAGAAGAAATAGCTCAACCACTACAATGTATAAGTGTAGAGCCAGTGTTGGATGATAATCCACCAAAAATTATTGAACCCTTACGTAGAACCACAAGCTGGACCTCAAACAAAATCACCATTCAAGGACCGAGTAGTGAACATCAAAGAGGAAGTGTCAGAAACTTACAGATTCTTTTGTGAGTGGGTATTCAATTCAGATGAGAAACAAAGGTATGCACTCTGTTTAATTCTCTGAGTGTATAATATAATATTGCTTATTTTACTGACTGAGGTGTTTATATTATAGTGAAATTCAGTTCAAGTGGGATACAGTGGTGGCGCGACAGGAGGATTTTGCTACTATGAAGCCAGAAACTGACATTATAAATGTCATCATAGACGTTTGGAGTGTGATACTAAACGACAAAGAGAAATACAGATCATTTGAATTACCCAGTACAACATAATCAACGGTAAGTACAATTAGTACAAGTTCAATGATATTTGATCTCACTTCCATTAACTAATATGATTTTTGTGTTAATTTACAGATCTATTCCACCTTTGAAAAAATGACAGAAGAGAAACGTGCCGATGTTTTCTTCACTCGCTTCACCATCGATCTGGCAAGATTTCCACTGGTGAACGTCCACGATGTACAATTGGTTAGTCTGCACTTATTATGAATTTATAATTCGTCATGGTTTAATTATAATTCGTCATTATAATGTTGGTAGTTCTTACCACATGTTCCTTGTAGTTCTTCTTCCCAATGCACCACAAGGGCCATTATTTTGTCCTATGCTTCGACATGAGGCACGGTTTCCATGAGGTCTTGGATAACATGGCAACCGACGTTCCCTTTGATGTCAAAAATGGGGATTCAGTGAAAATACTGGTTAGTAAAACAACGAAATATATAATTCGACATTCCCAATATAAAATTCGTCATTCCCAATATATAATTTGTCATTCCTAATATAAAATTTGTTTGTGTATTTCCATATCTAATTCATGTTCTTTTGTAGCATTCCAATTTCTACACATATCTGAAAGGAATCAAACACAAACATGCCGATCTATTTGAACATTACTTTCCACTTCGTCTAGAGATGCGATGAAGAACCATGTATAATGATAAAGATTGTGCCATATTCACTATGAGGCACATGGAGACGTACAAAGGTGGAGGCATAAAACAGTGAAAGTGTGACTTTGTAAAGGATTCAAAAAGGTTAGTAAAAATGTGAGCATGGTAATCGTTCAAAAGCTGAAATTTTTTAGATTACTTCTGATAAGTTTTATATATGGTGCAGCAAAAGAAGCAACTATTGGCTCTACGAGAACTGTACTTGAACATTATGATTAGATCAGACTTGAACACACAGAGATCAGATGTGCTTCGCAAAGCAAGACAATGGAGACTAGTAAAAGCCGCAGCTGATGCGTTAGATGCAGCTTGATGTTCCCATGAATGGCATGTCTTTGGCAAAATAGCTTTAGACAGTTCAAGCAGGAGTTCAAAGAGTATTCAACCACCTACTGGAACTCGCATACAGCAGATCTGAAGTTAAGACGTTTCCTAAATCTGGACGATCGAAGATCTGATCTGATTGGAGTCGGCTCATAAATAAATTAGAAGATCAGATATTCAAATGAATATCCTCTCATCATTTTGGAGTCGTTTAAGAAGATTTGGAATTACTTGGTGGGAAAGAAAGATCAAGATCTTCTTGAAGATTGGAGGAAAGAAGAACGTTTCCTAATTCGGAAGATCGAAGATATGATCTGATTGGAATCAATCGACAAGTCATCATTAAAGATCAGATATTCAAATGAATATCTTCAGCTTGAATTCGAGAATATTGGATGGCTTGGCACAGAAGTAATCTCCAAAGATTGGATTTCGAAGAGATTGAATATCGATCAAATATTGAGGAGTATCTCCGAAATATTTGACAAGGATATTCTGATTGGAGTCGGCCAGCAGGAATTCGAAGATTCAGGTATTCAAACAAATATCTACACATCAGATTAAAGGCGGCGTGGCTGACTTGGGAAGGAAGTTTTTGAATATACTTCCTAAAGATTGGATTGGAAATATCCATCGAATATTTAGGAATATTTCCTAAATATTTTATGAGGATATTTGGAACAGATTTGGATCTTGCCCATGCATATAAATACAAGGCTAGGGCTACCAGATCTGCATCACTCCCAGAGAGAAAAGAAAACACGAGAGCATTCGTGAGATTGGAGGAGGAGTGACGGCCGGCTAATTATTCCACACCGGAATATCAACGGCGAAGAAGCAGTCTGTTCAGTGTGCTGTTCAGACTGTTCTTGAAGGACAACAAAGCGCACACACACACGGTGATCAAGCTACGTCTTTGAGAGAAGGCGACTGGACTTCCGAGAAGTCCAAGACTAGGCCGAGAGGGAAGTCTCGTCCTACCCATAGGGGATCGAGGGGAGTTGCGACGAACCGAGATTACAAATCCGAGCGACGGAGTGTTAGAGGCTAGGCTATTACAAACAAGGCGTTGTGTAAGTGTAAGTCCACGAATAGCTCTAAACTCGTAATAAGATTTGTGTCCCTTTTCAGGTGTGGGAAACCCCCCAGAGTAGGCGAGGCCGAACTGGGTTATCATATCGTGTGTGCTTCTATGTTGTGCTGTTTATGTTCTGTCTGCTAAGGTGTTCCAGTATCTGTTTGAACACAACCTGAAACTGTCCAACAAGTGTTTGAGACGCAGTTCGAACACCATCTGGAACTCGTCTTGACTAAGACAAGTAGATTACAATTGGTATCAGAGCAGGCACTCGACATACAGAGTGTGATCCGGCGATAGTTCAAGATGAGTTTGAAGGAAGGATAGAGCACTAAACGATCACCGTTGCTTGAAGGGCCGAATTATGCCTATTGGAAATCCAAGATGAAAGCCTTTCTGAAATCCCTCGATGAAAGGGCTTGGAGAGCTGTAATGATAGGATGGACAGAACCCATGATGGCCAACCCTGAAGGAGCTGTTATGCCAAAACCCGAAGCCCTATGGTCTGAAGTAGATGATGTAGCGGCTGTTGGGAATTCAAAGGTCCTGAATGCAATATTCTATGGAGTGGACGAGAATGTGTTCAAACTGATTGATGAATGTGAGGTGGCCAAGGAAGCATGGGATATTCTCAGAATAGCCTATGAGGGTCCAGACAATAAATCTGACGATGAAAAAGAAGAACATGAGAATGTCAATCTTGTCGGACATATAGTCACTATTGAAGACGGCAGTGAGACAAGTGAAAATCCATATTCTAGTGCACTGTCTGAACAGCCTATTGACGACGCTTCCAGCAGTGATGACGAAGGACTTGCTCATGACACCTCGGCCGAGACGTACAAGGAACTCTATGAGAAGTGCCTATTGGTGATTGGCCTGAACAAGAAGCTCACAGAAACAGTGGCAAGCCTGACAGAAGAAAAAGATAAAAAGTGGCAGGAGGTTGAACTTCTCGTTGCCCAGAAGGTGGAACACCAGGAGGACATATCTGCTTTAAAGCACGAGATGATTGGAATGAATCAAGAACACTCGTCACTTCTTGCACAGAATGTGAAACTGCTAGACACTGTATCGGTTCTGAAAGCTGAGATGGAGAAAAAGGGAGAAACACATCCTGGAGGCTTGGTAGGGCTAAGGAGAAAGAATGGTGAGTTGCACATCCGTAAAGAAGTTCATCTCAATATGACAGGTAATCCTCAATATCTCATCAATGTCAAACCTATTCGCAAGCGTCAGTTTGTCACTTTTGGAGATGGAGGGAAGGGCCAGGTGATCGGCAGTGGGACATTGAAGGTTCCGGATCTACCTGAGCTTGAGGATATCCTCCTAGTGGATGGGTTAAAGGTGAACCTGATCAATATCAGTAGATTGAGTGATAAAGGACAGTCTGTTACATTCACACGTGATACGTGTCAAGTACTGGCTAGGGATGGAGACACACTATTGGAAGGAAGCAGGTCAACAAACAAAAGCTACTGTCTAGGCACAGTTGGAACAGGAGCTGCCACTATCTGTCCGACAAACACGATAAATGAGATGGAATTGCAAGGGACAGGTATGGTGTATTCTTCTGGAAAGGTGAAAGATGAAGTTGCCCTAAACTCAGTCCCAGAAGATGATAAATGCAGAGGTGGGACAGTGTCTGAGACACCCATTCAGACCAAGGCTACAGAAGATAAAACTCCAGAAGAAGGTCCAGCTGATGAAGCCACACCTACTCCAGCTGGGACACTTGACAATGCACCTGCGCTGCAACCCTCATGGAGAATTCAGAGTCTAGCGAATGAGATCAAGTATCGAGAGCTGGCTGCCTGTTCATCTAGTCTGAAGAATGTCAACAGAACACTTATTGATGAGATTTGGGTGGTGGCCATTCACGTGGAAACTGGAAGCGCTCACCAGATATGAAGCATGGAAGTTATATCATCTTGTGCACAGTCACGAACTGAAGGAGACTATATACGGACTCACACGAGCACTCAGAGCATGGTACGAGACTTTCCTCATCGACCATGGCACTGAGCGAGGGGGAGAAGAAAAGCATATGTTCGTCACGAGTACACAGAAGCTGGCTGGCCAGTTCGTGAGACAGATGCAAAAGGAGCTCCAGCTGACCTTGGTGGGAGAGATGAAACACCTTCCTGGAACACATGTTGACCAGATGTTGGAAGGGCAAGAGAGCATCGCTACAGGAGCGTAAGAGAGCACCGCTGCAGGGAGCTGCTGCACTCAGTTCCTATGTATGAAGCAGAATCTGTCTGAACACGGAATGGAATGGCCAGTACAACACTCTATGAGCAGATATCACTTCATCCGAGAGCTAGTGAAGAAGAAGGTCATCACATCGAAGTACATGACAACCACAACTGCCGTGCTCACCATGCCACTAGACGCCGCTCAGTTTGAAATGCTTAGATCCTCTCTGGGTCTGCGTGTTATCGCCAACTAAGTGTTCCAGACGGAGGTCAGCCAAGAGCAGAGCCCCAACAAATCAGATGGGCTGACCTACCAAAGAAGAGGGCTGGAACAGATGGTAAGTGGTTGGAACTGATTACTAAGTTCAACATATTTATAGCTTTATGAGGCGTTGGAGCATATCAGGGAGGAGAGAGGTGATTGGACAAATATCTCAAGAGATATACACATAACCGTTTTTGGCAAGTGGAGGAGTCCAAATATTTGCAAATCAAAAGGCAGTCGAATCGAAGTCGGATGAGGATACAATATCAGCAAACCCTAAGATCATAGAAGGGAAAAAGAAGGGAGAAGAGGCGGCGATGACTGAACCACCCCTCAATGAGGTAATCCCTTGTTCTCACTCTCAAGGTATTGCACTCAATTTTGTTGAGGAGGAAGTACAGGCGATTGGTAAAGATTCAGTGAGTCATAAGGGTGACAAGGTGGTTAATGTGAAGCCGAAGGGTTTGAAACCTGCTGTAGATTCTGTGGCCGATGCCGCAGAAGAAGGTGAAGCCACTAGGGCTAAGATTGTGGTTCTGATAAGCAGAAGCTGTTGAATGCAAAGGTAGATGCCACTGGCTCCGTGCTGAAGAAGACAGGAAAGCAGAAGGAAGGGATTGTTAGTCAAAAAGGAGTTGTGACTGATATGCCAAGGAAGCTGAAACAGTCAGTCGATCCATTTGTGGAGTTACTGAAGACTGTTCAAGAAGAGCTTGAGGATGAAAAAACACACAAGAGGATGATAAGGACTCACTTTCATTGGCTGAGCTCAAGAAGTCTGAAAAGAAGAAACCGAAGAAGAAAATGATCATCCAAGCATGCTCGACTGAAGTAACTACCAAAAGGGATGATAAGCGAACAGATGCAGGGGAAGCAAGTGCATCCAAGAAAAGGAAGAGGAGTGCTCCAGGATCTGTTCCGCCTAGTGTACCAATTGTAGTGTCTAAGCATGGAATGTGGTTTGTCAGTACAGACGCAGCAGCTAAGTGGAAGGGAGTGCAAGAAAGAAAGATCATCCCTGAAAGGCTGCTTAATGAGAAGACAGTTCCATCCCAGTAGCAAATCTGACTATATTCTACTCGATGCTGTTCTTCATCACCATAGTCAACTGGAAGCCCACATCTCATAGAACCATGGTCAGCAAGGAGATGTTACAGCTGCTATACCAGATTGGAAAAAGGATGCTCATTGATATGGGAAGAATTATGTTTGACATTGGGTATGTTTGACCAGATTGCAGAACACGCCATATCTACAAAGTCTCTGCACCAGATAATCTTTCCATCGCTTATCTATGAGCTGATCATCAACCAACATCCAGATTTGAAGACTGACCAGGACAGACTATCAAGTGCTCCGTTGAAGTTGGTAGTTGATCACAAGCTGTTCAAAGGTCGACATAAGAATGATCTGAAGGACCCCGGGCTGAAGAGGAAGGATGCACCTGAGTCTTCCATAAGGAGAGCTGCTGGTGAGAAGTTGTCCCGAGCTGAACGCGGATAGCGACTGAAGGAGGTGGAGATCATATTGGAGGTCGAACAGGAGCAGATGTCAAGAATCAACCAATTGGTGCACACTCTGCGATATCCCAATGATGATGAAGCACATGAAGCTTGACGAGCTCATGGGGTGACTAAGGACATTTGAGATGAATTTTTTATGATGATCTTCGAAGAAGGATAGAAAAATGTGTTGCTCTGAAGACTAATGTATCTGAAGAGTGGAACAGCGTCAAGGACAAGTTTGAATCAGTTCAAGACATCAGTGAAGATGTTAAACTCTGGATCAAAAGACCTAGATATGATTCTGAAGTCCTGGAGGATGAGTGGAGGACATAGAGGCATTGGCTACACTGATGGGAGCAGTTCAGGAAAGACTAAATTTGTCAAAGCTGAACAGTCGGTGAACAGAGAGATGAATAGGTACCCTCTGGCCAACATGAAGAGTTCCAACGGTGAATGGAGACGAGACTCAAGAACCTGTTGGTACTATCACAAGAAGGGGCACATCAAGCCAAGGTGTCACGAGTTCTTCAATACACCAAGGATGACATGAGAATGAAGAGTGAGAACGTGGACCGAGAATCTCTGATGGAGGAAACCAGATCATCAAAAACCTATCAGTTGCTGGCCTGTGGTCGAACAGCTGCTGAGACACATGGTTTGACAGACTCACAGCATGTGTCACTGTCCCAGGCTATGTTCGAGGGGGAGTTCACAAGACTCCAGATGCCGAGGAGACCGTTTGCTTGTTTGGACCCCTTGCCAGTTTGTGGCAAAAAGGGGGAGTATTTTGAGCTAACTGTTTTGGTTCCTCAAGTTGTGTCTAAAGCGTAGATTTGGTTTTGCCAAAATGCCAAGGGGGAGATTGATGTTCCCATGAATGGCATGTCTTTGGCAAAACAGCTTTAGACAGTTCAAGCAGGAGTTCAAGGAGTGTTCAACCACCTACTGGAACTCGCATACAGCAGATCTGAAGATAAGACGTTTCCTAAATCTGGACGATCGAAGATCTGATCTGATTGGAGTCGGCTCATAAATAAATTAGAAGATCAGATATTCAAATGAATATCCTCTCATCATTTTGGAGTCGTTTAAGAAGATTTGGAATTACTTGGTGGGAAAGAAAGATCAAGATCTTCTTGAAGATTGGAGGAAAGAACAACGTTTCCTAATTCGGAAGATCGAAGATATGATCTGATTGGAATCAATCGACAAGTCATCATTAAAGATCAGATATTCAAATGAATATCTTCATCTTGAATTCGAGAATATTGGATGGCTTGGCACAGAAGTAATCTCCAAAGATTGGATTTCGAAGAGATTGAATATCGATCAAATATTGAGGAGTATCTCCGAAATATTTGACAAGGATATTCTGATTGGAGTCGGCCAGCAGGAATTCGAAGATTCAGGTATTCAAACGAATATCTACACATCAGATTAAAGGCGGCGTGGCTGATTTGGGAAGGAAGTTTTTGAATATACTTCCTAAAGATTGGATTGGAAATATCCATCGAATATTTAGGAATATTTCCTAAATATTTGATGAGGATATTTGGAACAGATTTGGATCTTGCCCATGCATATAAATACAAGGCTAGGGCTACCAGATCTGCATCACTCCCAGAGAAAAAAGAAAACACGAGAGCATTCGTGAGATTGGAGGAGGAGTGACGGCCGACTGATTATTCCACACCGGAATATCAACGGCGAAGAAGCAGTCTGTTCAGTGTGCTGTTCAGACTGTTCTTGAAGGACAACAAAGCGCACACACACACGGTGATCAAGCTACGTCTTTGAGAGAAGGCGACTGGACTTCCGAGAAGTCCAAGACTAGGCCGAGAGGGAAGTCTCGTCCTACCCATAGGGGATCGAGGGGAGTTGCGACGAACCGAGATTGCAAATCCGAGAGACGGAGTGTTAGAGGCTAGGCTATTACAAACAAGGCGTTGTGTAAGTGTAAGTCCATGAATAGCTCTAAACTCGTAATAAGATTTGTGTCCCTTTTCGGGTGTGGGAAACCCCCCAGAGTACGCGAGGCCGAACTGGGTTATCATATCGTGTGTGCTTCTATGTTGTGCTGTTTATGTTCTGTCTGCTAAGATGTTCCAGTATCTATTTGAACACAGCCTGAAACTGTCCAACAAGTGTTTGAGACGCAGTTCGAACACCATCTGGAACTCGTCTTGACTAAGACAAGTAGATTACACAGCTGATGCCTTAGAAGAAAATGAGATCATACAGAACGTTGAATGAAACACTGTTTTAGTGCAAGCTTTAGGTCACAACAGTTGTACAAATTTTTTGCCTAGTACATAGGATAGTTCTCACTTTTGGGGCCTTACTAGGTCGGATAGGAGTACCGTATGTCGACCAGAAATAGTACCATATGTCGACAATTATGTGCTGAATGTGACGAATTATATCTTAAGTTAGCATAATGAGCCACAAAGTATTGCCATGTCTCAACTTTCTGGCTACACTATATTTACAATTCCATTTCTCGACATATTTTGTCACTCAGGGAACAAATCCAAAAACATAGAGGGAAAATATTTCTATTAATATCATGACGAACTATAAAATAGTCACGACGAATTATATAATAGTGAAGTCGAATCTGAATATAGAAACATTGAATTTTTTTAATAAGAAGTGCATGTGTATGTGTTGATGAAAACAGATACCAAAAAAAGTTTAATAGATAAACATAATCATGCAGCTATGTGAGGATCATCCTCATTTCCAATATGCTCTTTTGCATTCACATCTAAATTCTCCACGCATGTTTTTTTGGGCAGCTTCGCTTGTTGTGATGCCCAAGTTCTTGGCAGTTTCCACACAATCTTTTTGGTCTGTTGGCTTTCTCAATCATCAATTCATGAGTGATCCGATGTCTTTTCCCACATCCTTTGTTTCGAGCCACCTTTGGTGGCTTGATATTCACATGAGAGGGTTATTCCATGCCAATAACTGTTTTAAAGTAATCTGCCTTAGATAATACATTGGTCGTACCTTCAGGAACTTGAACAATATTCCTCAATCGTTTAACATTCTCAAGAATACTTCTCAGATTAGTCAAATCACTATCTGTTATATAGCTGATCGAACTAGAGTCCATATTTCAGTTGTAACTAATGCTACCTCCTGATTTGGGTGGGAACATTGAGGTATTAATTCTTGTACGTTGCTTGCACTTTTCAGCCATCTATTGAAAAAGAACGCACTAGGAATCTAGGAAACATCCATAGAGCAAAACACATGGAACACATGCCTGCATAAAATTCCAGTAGTTTCAAACTTTCTGCAGCTGCACCTTGCATCTTTTGTTGAGCTAATTCACAAAACCTATATTTCAAAAAAATTGAAGTGAGCATATACAGGGAAATACAATGACGAACTATAAAATAGTAATGAAGAACTATAAAATGGACTGCCAAATCTTTAAATAAAAGTGTGCATGCTTGAAACGTAGCTGTGTTGTAATCTTTATCTATGATAGTGTACGAAATTTGATCACCATCACACCTCGTCATCTCATTGTAACATCTAAATACCCCTGCAAAGATATCATTCTGAAATTCTCTAAAGATATTATGCGTGAAAATGTTAGCCGCATGTCTTTCAATATCAAGTTCAGTCTTCAAAATAGGGGAATACTTAGTGGATGCATTGTCTAACGTCCATCTATTGTTTCTTTGCGTGTCCAGTGCCCTATCAAATGCCATATAAAACTCCACCAATGTCATTTGATTGTGCAAAACCCTCCCAAAAAATGAGTTCTCACTTTCAGATCTGGATGTTGTCCTTAATAACTTCCCTATATGCTCATTTTTTAAATACACTGGGATCCATGAAGTCCTAATCCCATTTATGTTTGACAGCCAAATATGCCCTTCAAGTCCATATTTTTCAATGACACATTTCCATTATTTTTCAAAATCAGCAGCATCACCAAATTGATGTACTGATATTTTTCATAAAATCTGTTTGCCTACATAATGGAACACCAACATGCACACACACAGTAATGTGAAATCTGATACACTCATTGTATTAAATAAATTTATATAAAAAGACTAACAGTACCTTTACTTTCATCTTCTCAGCAATGTGCCACAAACAAAACGATAAGTGCTTTCGGGGAATATTTTAGCAATAGCAGCCTTCATAGCTGTGTCTTGATCAGTGACTAAGACACTGGGTAAACAAAATATTGACTTTCTAAAGCATTCAAGAATCCGAGTGTACGAATCCACATCCTCATTAGATATCAAACCAATTGCAAGGGTAACAGAACACTTGTGGTTATCAACACCAGTGAATGGTACAAAAACCAGATTGTACCTGCATATTATCAAACCTGATAATACTAGTGAATTATAAATTGAATATGACGAATGACAGAACCGCTCGTCGTCAAAGCAATTTGTGCAAATAAATTTATAATAGTCCGCTACTCGCAACTATACTACTGGGTAGTACTTGGTAAGTAGGGGTCGAACCCAAGGGAACCAGGGGAATAATTGTTCTTCGGGGGGATTACGCAGCGTGGGAGCGTGTTTAAGGTCGGTTGGTTGGTTTTAAAGCTACCAGCTATTTTGATTGATTGATTGGTTGGTTGGTTGATTTTAATACTGGAAAGTAAATTACAGTTTATAATTAAAGAGAAATGTTCGGTTTCAGGGGCCTTGTATTATATCCTATTTATCATTGACATTTAGTGAATTATCTAAGTATTCAAAGATGAATCGAGGCCCTTTCGTAGCGCAAGACTTGCAACATCGTTTAAAGCAACACTTGTTCTAAGCAAAACTAATTCCTTCTTTCGAAGTATCTTAGCTGTAAGTGCATCCACTTGATCTCCCAGTTACGTTTTTGACCAAGTGGTGTTTTAGATAAGTCGAACTCCTCGATAAGTTTTGCTTGTGACAGCTTCCACTTACCGAGTATGATCACGAATTTCTACGGAAGAGCTTTGCTTGTGACAGCTTCCACTCAACCTTAGAAACTCTGACTTGATATATGGCACATAGAACAAGTTTTGAATACTAAGACTAGATACTAAGTTAATAGTCTTAAAACATTTTATAATACAAGTGCGCCCCTTAGACCGAACTACAAGTTTAGCTACTATTCATCGTGCTAAACATTATAACTAAGGAAATAAAACAGTTGAATAAATACTAAGAATTACTTACAACCGTTGAAGCGCCAAGGGAGCTATCCTTTATTTCCAAAGCCAAGATTACAACATTACAAATGTTACAACTTCTAGAGAGAGAAGTGAAATGAGATTGAGGTGTGTTTAAATGAGGGGAGGAGCTCCTCCTTTTATAGCCCAAAGGGGAGGAGATGGGTGGTGGAGATGGGTGGCAAGTGTTGCATTTTGATTGGAGGAGAAATCAAGGGAGGAGATGGCCACATGTGGAGGAAGGGGAGGAGGCCGGCGGCTTTTGGTGGAGGAGGTGGCGCCGCCGTTTGCCGGTCACCCAAGGGGGAGGAGCTCCTCCCTTGCCCACCTCCTTGAATGGTGGCCGGTCATCTTGCCCAAATGTGAGTTTTGTACAGTTTTGTGCTGTCTTTTCACAAAACTGTCAATGTGTTTCTTCCCCGGTCTGTCTTGACTCCACTCCTGATTCTTCTGATTAATTTGTTATGGTCAATTCAACGTCAGGATCCTTGATATTTCTTCAGTCGGCATATGATATTGACCTTGGATTGACTCTTGTTATCTTTTCAGCATAAAATCCTCTCCTTAGCGTGTTTTCACTTCAGTCTCTAAAATGCCCTGTGAAAATATATCGGGACTAACACGTAGACGTTAGATAGACAAACAGTCTAATTTGGTGGGTTTAACTGCATTTATGTTTCATACAATTATGGTCCATCAGATTACCCCACACTTTTAGTTGTTCGTCCCGAACAATGCTATTAAAGGGCGTAAGTTCTAAGTTTGGCTTTGGAATATGAAAATTAGACTGTGGTACTCGATCTATCCTAATTCATGCATTGCTTACTTATTACCAAATTAAACTGCGTAAATAAATAGAAGAAACTTAATACTTGTACCTCCGTGCTGAGATGCAAATTATATTGGATGTCTCGGGAGATAGCCCCTTTTTAGGCTCCTGGACTGCAATCTTGGGATCGTCTCTTACTATATGGTTTTCTTGTAGCTTTCTCTAGCACATGATTCGATTCGGGTTTCAGTGAGTTGAGCCTTTTTGATTTTCTTCTTTGGCGAGGGATTGCTTTGTTGTTGTAGTGAATCGGCCTTTGGCCTTTGATTTGACTTTTTGAGTGCTTCACTTTTGCTCGGTTAAAACCTTCACAATTTTGGGCCTTTGGCCTCTTGATTTGCTTCATTGAGCTTTTCGCCTTTTTGTGACTGCTAGTCCATTTTCTCAAGCCTTTTTGGGAGGTCCAATCATCGCCCGCAAGCCTATGGAAATACCTCCCCGCTCCTCTTGTCTTTGTCGTTTTGCGCGGGTCAAGATGAGGGTCGCTCATCTATTTTCTCGGCTATTTTGACTAGAGAGAGGACGGTCTGATTCCCGTCCTCGCCTTTGCATAGATGCTTTTTGGCAGAGTTGACTTCAATTATTCACTGAAAACACGAAGTGCAGCCTCCACTGACTTCGAAAACCATATAGTTTGATCTGATCCTTTGATTGCTTGCCAAGCCTCTCTACGGCAGTTTATATCAACTCCACATCCCTAGTTATCTCAGCACAAAGGACAAATGGAAAGTTACATTCTAAGTTTTTAAACAGTTGAATTTTCACAAGGTTAATGCATGAATTACGATTTATCTTTTTCACATTCTTAAGTTCATATTTTCAAAAAGGTACTTATTAAAAAAGAAAACAGCCGCATGTTATTTATGTACAGAGGTGGATCTCACCCCACACTTTTGAACGAAGGCGTGCCTTAGTTCAAAAGTCATGCAAGCTTAAAACTAAATACTGAATTTAAAAGACAGAAATTAAAGTGCAGAAAGTAAGATAGTGTCGGGTTACCTCCCGACCAGTGCACTTGTTTAACGTCGTTGGCTCGACAGTACCTCGTTGTGGATTACTGGTTTGGGTCCCATGGGTGGCTTAAGTCGAACTTTGCCACCATTCTTGTGTTGTTTCCAGCTTTGACCTTCTCCGAGTTCTTGTGGAATGTTGAGTTCGGGTCAGGACTCCATTGTTCTGGTGGTTTTGTCTTCCTATTCTTCCGCTTCTTCCGATTCTTTCGAGAAGGTGAGGGACCTTTTACTACAGTCGCTGGTCTTTTAAGTCGGGCTTTCTTGTTTCTCCATCCGGGCTTCCATTCCATCGGGCCATTTCTTTGTTTCTTGTTTGAACGGTTGGCATCCTGGTTGTGCTCTTCGATAGCCCTCTTCTTTGCGGCAGAGGTGAATGGCTGTTTCAGCATGAGTGAGTTTCCAGGGCTGTTTGGTTGGCTCGTGGTGAGAGAGTGCTCCATGGTTGACTTTTCTTGCCCTTGTCCCGCCTCCATCTCGCCTTGCACCTTACCATTGATTACTTCATCTTCAGGGGCTGCAATCCGTATACAAACTGAGGGGACAAGCTGGGGGGCTTCCACCACAAGGGCCGGGTCTTTCACGGATAGGTTGGTAATGATGACCGGGTCTACCTCAGGTACTCCGAGCGCAAGGACCGGGCCTGGTTTGGGCAGTTCTTCTTCGGCCATCCGAGAGTCCTCATCCTTTGTTGGCTTGGTGGGCTCCAATGTAGGCTCCTTTAGGGCCGCCTCCACGTTTATTACTGCCCTTGTTCTGATGTCTTTTTCCGGGTTTGCTGTGGGCAAGCTTGCAATGGGTGTAGTGCCGGGCTTGTTTTGTACTGAGTCCTTTTTCACCGTTGGTACTTTATTATCAATTAGGCGTATCGGCCCTTGTTTTGTTCTTCCTACCAAATTATCTATGGCGTCCCAGATTTTAGTTATGGTCAACCTCATGAATGAGGCTCCCACTGAATCATTGAGCCTTTTCCGCTCATGCGGTAGCATTCCGCCAAGAAACCATTGAAGAAGGAATACGTTTGTGAATCCATGGTGCGGGCAGCTTGCTACAATGGAGTCGAAGTACGATAAGTACTCGTCCAATGTTTCATCCCGGGATTGCTTGATGTTAATGATCTTCTCGCGGAATTCAAGTTGGTAAGATAGCGGAAAAATCTCCTCATCGTCATCTTGATAGTCATGGTGACTTTCTTTGCGAGACATGGTTGTTTTGAAGCGCGTAACGGTTTAAAGAACAGTTATCCGATGACTAGTTCCCCGGCAACGGCGCCAATTTGACAGAACCGCTCGTCGTCAAAGCGATTTGTGCAAATAAATTTATAATAGTCCGCTACTCGCAACTATACTACTGGGTAGTACTTGGTAAGTAGGGGTCGAACCCAAGGGAACCAGGGGAATAATTGTTCTTCGGGGGGATTACGCAGCGTGGGAGCGTGTTTAAGGTCGGTTGGTTGGTTTTAAAGCTACCAGCTATTTTGATTGATTGATTGGTTGGTTGGTTGATTTTAATACTGGAAAGTAAATTACAGTTTATAATTAAAGAGAAATGTTCGGTTTCAGGGGCCTTGTATTATATCCTATTTATCATTGACATTTAGTGAATTATCTAAGTATTCAAAGATGAATCGAGGCCCTTTCGTAGCGCAAGACTTGCAACATCGTTTAAAGCAACACTTGTTCTAAGCAAAACTAATTCCTTCTTTCGAAGTATCTTAGCTGTAAGTGCATCCACTTGATCTCCCAGTTACGTTTTTGACCAAGTGGTGTTTTAGATAAGTCGAACTCCTCGATAAGTTTTGCTTGTGACAGCTTCCACTTACCGAGTATGATCACGAATTTCTACGGAAGAGCTTTGCTTGTGACAGCTTCCACTCAACCTTAGAAACTCTGACTTGATATATGGCACATAGAACAAGTTTTGAATACTAAGACTAGATACTAAGTTAATAGTCTTAAAACATTTTATAATACAAGTGCGCCCCTTAGACCGAACTACAAGTTTAGCTACTATTCATCGCGCTAAACATTATAACTAAGGAAATAAAACAGTTGAATAAATACTAAGAATTACTTACAACCGTTGAAGCGCCAAGGGAGCTATCCTTTATTTCCAAAGCCAAGATTACAACATTACAAATGTTACAACTTCTAGAGAGAGAAGTGAAATGAGATTGAGGTGTGTTTAAATGAGGGGAGGAGCTCCTCCTTTTATAGCCCAAAGGGGAGGAGATGGGTGGTGGAGATGGGTGGCAAGTGTTGCATTTTGATTGGAGGAGAAATCAAGGGAGGAGATGGCCACATGTGGAGGAAGGGGAGGAGGCCGACGGCTTTTGGTGGAGGAGGTGGCGCCGCCGGTTGCCGGTCACCCAAGGGGGAGGAGCTCCTCCCTTGCCCACCTCCTTGAATGGTGGCCGGTCATCTTGTCCAAATGTGAGTTTTGTACAGTTTTGTGCAGTCTTTTCACAAAACTGTCAATGTGTTTCTTCCCCGGTCTGTCTTGACTCCACTCCTGATTCTTTTGATTAATTTGTTATGGTCAATTCAACGTCAGGATCCTTGATATTTCTTCAGTCGGCATATGATCTTGACCTTGGATTGACTCTTGTTATCTTTTCAGCATAAAATCCTCTCCTTAGCGTGTTTTCACTTCAGTCTCTAAAATGCTCTGTGAAAATATATCGGGACTAACACGTAGACGTTAGATAGACAAACAGTCTAATTTGGTGGGTTTAACTGCATTTATGTTTCATACAATTATGGTCCATCAACGAACTATGTACATAGTGGTTATGTAATGAAAGATAACGAACTTTATATTAATAATGACGAACTATAAATATAACTAAGAAATAACTAATACTGATGGGCGGCTTACTTGTTGGTACTGTATGTTGCATCAAAAGACACAACATCAACAAACATTTCCCTATCATTGGCCGACTTTGAATCTGCCCAAAAAAGACGGATAAGAGTACCTTCTTCATCCGCAACATATTCAAAAACATATCCCTTCCAACAATCCCTTTTGTTCTTTAAATGGTTGATGACCATTTTAGCATCACGACCACCAATAAATGCCTTCATATCTCTTTTGAAAATTTTAAAGTCTATCAAAGTAGCACCAATGTTAGAGTAATCGCCAACCATTTCTTTCACCAAGTGAAACGCTCGAGTTGCTCTAATCCTCATGTGGCCCAAATCCATAATAAAATTTTGTTTGTCAATACTGAAATTCTTGTTTTGCATCAAAAACTGTTTCCCAAAGGTTGAAGCAAGATGATGGTTATGGTTCTCATCAAACACATAAACAGAATACATGCCTCCAAGCTTGAAATACAATTATCTTCACATCCACATCTAGTTTCTTTCCTATTCGTCTGATTCGAATTAGGATTTTTCAGCGTGTCTACCTTCGTCTTTTGGCGCTTGAAACCTTGACGGTGGCACAACAGATGTTTCAACTTTACTACATCCTCACTGCATATTGTCGTATTAGCACGCACATTGAATCCAGCTATTTGAGCATCATTCTCGTAGAATTTGACAGCATCATCCGGAGATAAAAACGTTTGACCAATAAATGGCTTGTGCTGGTCAGGGCATTTGGGCGTCCAGAATGCAACGCCACTTTGAGAAAAGTAAGACGGTTCCATTGAATAAAAGTTCTCAGTTGGATCGATGGTACCTGCACGCAAGATATGAACTCCGTGCAAAATTCATCACCACTACTTTCACCGATATTTAGAAAGGATCGCACAGTTCATCGCATTCATATCACCACAACATTCAATGGACGAATAACAACAATTAAAAACATTCAAACCTCTGATGTTGCTGTCGACCATGACTCCATAATGTTGATGTCGAACAACGTTATCTCGCACTACTATGAATCGAGGGAAGAGCTTTGCACGAGAACGACCTGGAGAATCAAACCCAATTTGGTTGATTGAACACGACAGTTTAGGAAACTGAAGATCAATCGGTTACGCTGAAACCAATTATAATAATTGTATGTCATATTTGCCCTCTACACATTAAAATTTGAAATTAAACAGATTTATTTTCAATTAATCATATTCATCCAAAAGATTAAATGAAGGGTTGAGATGATTTTGTATTTTTTACAGTAATTGGGGTTTTGTACCTGATCCCTTCTCTGATGATTGATATTAATTCTCATTGGTTTATAATATTTACAAGTGGTACCTTTTATATAGAACTAGAAATACATTGATATGTGAAAAGACTAATAGCTAAGACAGGTGTAACTAGCACATCATTGGACACCTATTAAGCACTTAGGACACACCATTTTGGGAAAAGTCATCCATGATGATATTTATAACAGCTGAAGTTTTATTCACTACGGTCTGAAAAATGAAGATATATGACTCTGTGGCTTTACAAGAGGATTAGTTAGACATGTATTGAAAAAATAAAACGAAAAAGAAAAATTATCTACATCAATACACTGCTAATCTTGTATGGGGCGCTTTCCATGGTGATCTGGTCTGGGGCGGGTACGCAAAGATTGGCTGTGAGTTGCTGGGTTTGTGTTGGGTCTACGTCGAACTTGTCTGGGGCTTGCGGCAGGGGATATGGTGCGGGAGGCTGTGTTAGATGTAGAACCAAATGGCTGACCGGAGGAAGAGTCGCCACTTGAGGTCTTGGCCGTGGAGGAGGATGCACCCGTTTTAGGGGCATGGCTCGTTCTGGATCTCGAGTATCCAGGCCTTTCTGGATCCTCTAGTGAGCCGGGTTTTTTTAGAAGCATGACCATTACGCGGCTCATGCTTGGCCGTCGGTTGGGGTCACCTTGGACACAGAGTAGACCGATGTGTATGCATATTGATACTTGTTCCATGTTTGCGGATGATGCAATCAAAGGATCCATGATGTCCAAGCTCTTGTTGCTCTTGAACAAATGCCATGCCTGCATTGCGAAAGTCAGCGCACTAGTTGCCAGATCGTTATAGTTCTACCCTAAAGATGCTCGATTAGTTTTAACTCATCTGTTAATCTACAAACATGCAAGCTGAATATATAAAGAGAAAACTGTTGAGGATCTTACCCATTCGATCAAATTCTGAGAATCATGGCTAAGATTAAATGTGGAATTTTTCTTGCCACTGATAAGCTCGAGCACCAAAACTCCAAAGCTAAATACATCCGCTTTGGTAGATAATTTTCCATGCATGACATATTCAGGAGCCATGTAGCCACTGTTATGAAACGCAGACCGAGTCAACATTCTAAGTTCTATCACAGCCAAATATCTTGGAACACTGATAAGGGGTTCAAAATAGAGCCTACTTGGTACCAGCAACACGGGTGACAACATGTGTAAAATCTTCATTAGTGAAGAGCCTGGCCAAGCCAAAATCAGCAATTTTGGGGATCCATTTATCATCCAGTAGTATGTTGCTTGCCTTGATATCTCGATGGATAATGCAGCTATGTGAGTCCTCGTGTAAGTAGAGTATGCCCCGAGAGATTCCAGTTATGATATCATGTCTCCGCTTCCAGTCGAGCTCTCCTCGTCTATTTGACTCTGTAAATTATGTCAATATGTACTGTCTCAGTACTAAGTAATCAAATGAACACTCCAGATAAAATGACAGAATTGATTGAGATTTGAGACAAAACCAGTAGATTGTGGTTCAGAACGGACATTGAAAATCACTTCTAAATTACCACCATTTTACCCATCAAGCATTACAATGTCAAAACCTAATCCAAGGACCCAAAATTCAACCTAACATAACCAGTGACAGACAAGTCTTCAGTGAGACTTAAGTGCACCATCACTTCATCAGCCTTCCAGGTATCATTTGAAAATTCTACTGCAGGTGATCTGAAAAGTCAACCCACAAAATGCAACTCATCTAGACAGCAATTTGGTCCCGTCTTATCTTTTGCCCCCTTCCGAGAAACTATGTAACAAGATTATTAAATACAACACGAAACAAGACACAACCATATAGGAATACTCACAATGCAAATAATGCTTACTGAATAAAATCTTGTCGAGGCTCTCATTCACCACATACTCGTACACTAACAACTTCTCCTCGCCATGAGTGCAATAACCTAGCAAATTCACAATATTACGATGCTGTACAGAAGACAACAATTTGGCTTCGATCATGAACTCCTTTGCCCCTTGTTTTGATGTCCGTGACAGCTTTTTAACCGCTATCACCCTACCATCTTGCAAAGCCCCCTACCATCAACACATAATTCACAACAAACTTTTAGCTCAACCATAGTTCCCAATGTCACCAATGACACCATCTACATACAACATTCTCATCAATCCTCTTTAACATCGGTTTTTTTTTCTCAGACGAACTTTTCAACTTCGAAGCACACGCAATTTGATAAAAAAAAAATTAAAATTGATGTTATGACTTCTTTTTTTTCTTATCTTACTTTGAAAATGAAGAACCAATGTACCTTAAAGACAGGACCAAAACCCCCTTCTCCTAGCTTTTTAGTGGTGTGAAAATCGTTGGTAGCATGAGCTAGGGTTCCGTACGCGAAGCTCTTCTGCTGCTGGGCAGCAATCCTCTCCAAATCGACCCCAACTTCTGCTCCAAAAAAAAACAACACAATTGTAATCGAAATCAAGACACGAACTCACACCAAAAGCAACAACAACCGAAACCATGACGAAGAAAAAAGCAAAAGAAAAGAAGAAAAAACTGCTTAAAAACGATCTCACCCTTACCGGAATTTGACTTGAAAAATGGCTTGATTAAACTGCTAAAGAATTTGGGCATAGCTTCGAGCGGCTATTCCATGTAGCGAGCGACACGGTTTCAGACAGACTTTCGAAGAAGAAGAAGACGAAGACAACGTCACAGAAAAAGAAGGAGAGAGATAATTCGCTTTTCAGCGTGTTACCGGTGACAGAAGATAGGAGAAGAGAAGCGTGTTGTGTCTCAAGTACTACGAATGAGACATAAGTTGACCCATACAGCGGGAGGAAGGTCAACACGTTGTCGTTTTTATGTTTTTATTTTAATAGTGTTTTTATGTTTGAATGCGGTTCATATACAAACTAATGTTATTTATACAAACTAAAAACCAAATTTTAAGCCGATACGTGTTCAAATTCGTCGAAATTCCAGATATAATACGGAAGGGTATTATGGTCATTTCACATATATCGCAATGATCAGACTTAACATGGAATGATCAGCCTTAAACAATCAAACTTAAATTGGTATGATTAGACTTTTTTTTTATAAAATTGGAACGATTAGACTTAAATGAGAATGATCAGACTTAAAACAGCAATGATCAGACTTAAAACAGCAATGATCAGACTTAAACATCAATGATCAGACTTAAACAGCAATGATCAGACTTAAATTAGAACGATCAAACATAAAAATTAGACTTAAACATCAATGATCAGACTTAAACAACAATGATCAGACTTAAACAACAATGATCAGACGTAAATTGGAATGATCAGACTTAAACAACAATGATCAGACTTAAACAGCAATGATCAGACTTAAATTGGAATGATCAGACTTAAATTGGAATGATCAGACATAAAAATCAGACTTAAAACAGCAATGATCAGACTTAAACAGCAATAATCAGACTTAAATTAGAATGATCAGACTTAAATTGGAATGATCAGACATAAAAATTACACTTAAAACAACAATGATCATACTTAAATTGGAATGATCGGACAAAAAAATCAGACTTAAAACAGCAATGATCAGACTTAAACAGCAATGATCGGACTTAAACAACAATGATCAGACTCAAATTGGAATGATCAGACATAAAAATCAGAATTAAAACAGTAATGATCAAACTTAAAACAACAATGATCAGACTTAAAACTGTAATGATTAAACTTAAAACTATAATGTAGCAATGATCAGACGTAAATCTACAATGATCAGACTTAAAACAGCAATGATCAGACTTAAAACTATTACTGTAGCAATGATCGGACTTAAAACAACAATGATCAGACTTAAAACTATTACTGTAGGAATGATCATACTTAAAATTATTACTGTAGTAATTTTAAGGACGATTATACCCTCGCATCTGTTATGTATTTTTAAATAAGTCTATTTTAATTTTTTTTATTTACAAAAAGCGCCCCGAATTACGATTGGTCGAAATATACACGTGGCAATTTTTTATTGGATTTTTAGCTTTTATTTATAACTATGGTTTGTATTTGATCCAAATCCTTTATGTTTTCTATTTAGTTTTGCAATTTTGGCGTCAAATAAACAAATCAACAATCAAGGTCCTGCTCTTTTAAACTAAAATTAACTTTTTTATAATAAATTTAAATTTGTTTAAGTTTTTTAGTTTAATTTAAATGAACTTAATTTATCTGTATTGAATTTAGTTTAACTGTATAAACTTAATTTCACTGTATTAAACTTAATTTAATTGTACTGAACTGAAACTGAAAAAGAATTGAAACACTGACAACTCAATGTAAAACACAGGTATGTAATATGACTATTTTGTTCTAAATATATAAAGAATTCAATATTCATGTTCATAATTTTCATATTGTAACTATAAACTAGGCCCTTAATCCAACATATAGTAGTGTGACTGAAGCATTGATGAGAGCACCTTTAGTGATAATCTTCAAAAATAAATCACCAACATTTTTTTTGTCTCAAAAGATTACTACCTTACAATCTTTCATCAACCTTCTACCTTAATAATGATCTAATAGACAAAGATTATCACATATGCTCTCCAAATTTATATCATATACCTATCTTATATTATCTCTCGTCATTTTTTACTCTGATACTTATGCTTTAATTTACCAATATTATATAATATTATATTTAGGCAATATGGCATAGAACGCGGAAAAAAAATTAAATATTGATATATTTTTCATTTTATCATGCATTATATTTTTAGTAGCTGAAAACTGTGATTTATTGTCTGTATTACAAAACTTGTGGGGACCAATCATGTTAAGCTTATTTTCAACCAATCAAAAGATGTTACATTCATGTCGTAAATTTTCTATGTGGTTTGCCATTTTGATCGTGTGTCGTACCAAGTTTAGACGAACCTTGTTCTTGTTTAGATATACTTAAAAATTTAAGCTATTAAGAAGGAAAGATAAAAGTTTACCTCTACAATCTTTGAAAATGTTGACAGAAGGATGCTCTGATACTCTCTCTCCCTCTCTCACTTAAGTCTTTGGCTGTCAAACCTAAAGGAGTTGTATTACCATCTGACTAATTCCAGTTGTGGATTCTGTTCTTTCCTTCTCTGTTACTTTCCTCTTTGTATTCTTGCTTTTCAATACAACACACAACACCTGCATTTTCTGAAAAAGTTGTTGTCCGCATCATATATGCAAGCGTTCAAGTCACGAAGGCTATTTTGTGCAGAAAAGATGTCGAGGCCCATTCCAGGCGGGCTGAACGTCCAATACGAGAAACTTTCAAGAATTTGTTTCAAATGTGGCATGTTCACTCAGAGGAGCGCTCAATTAAGAATTTCTTTAAATTTTAAGAATTTGAGACCTCAATCTTCATCTTCCAAAATACAAAATGCATTTTGATGGTGACACATGTCCTATGTGCATTTTCCAAGATGTATTTAATGCAAAGTGAAAGTCACCTTTTTTTACTTTGCTTTTCGGACATGTGTCTCATGCAGATTCAAAGATGCATCATGATCTAATGGTGAGATTTGGATTCTCAAGTTCTCGAATTTTAAGGGCTCTCAACCGAGCGCTCCCCTGTTCACTCATGTATCTAACATTTATTTGAGAGCTGACGCGGAGCTTACTAAGAACGGTGACCCTAATTATATTGGTCCATGGTTCGAAATGGACAGTTCAAGTCAAGGACCACCCTTGGTCGTTGATCTAGATACACTCAGGGTTGCAAACATGTTGAAGGTAGATAAGAGTCATAAACAAAAAGCTATAAAGAGAGAGGGACACGCGCGGGCGCGGGCGCGTGAATCTCGGATTCCTTCTCCGAGTCCAATTTCCTTCGTTCTGGGCTCAATCACTCCGGCCAGGCGCGCTGGTCTTCCGTCCAGGCGGCCCCGGTAATTGCAGACGCTCCTCTACTTCGGTCAGACGCTCCCTTATTTCGAAACCGTCCTTTTCATTTTTCCGAGGAAAGCTTCTGGTCGTGCGTTCCAGGTTGGTGCTTTCTTCCGGTTGTGCCCAGTTCCGTTTGTTTGGAAGTAAGGTCCCGGCTGTCTGGAGATCAGATCCGGCTGGTTGGGATCAAATTCGGTGAGTGTGCAAGGAGATCCCGGTTGGTTGTTTCAGCTCGGGGTGGCTGGGGTCTGATCTGGCGGGTGTATTCGAAAGCTTTCTTCAACCCGAAGTATCCTCGTAGCTCCAATGGTGAGAGATTATCCTCTCAGAGAAGGTTATTTCCGAAATCTAAGAGCTGAGTTGTTTAGTGTGTTCATTGATAATATTCTAGAGGGAAAGGGAGTAGATTGGCTGAGAGCTTTATTCAATAAAGATGGTAAACCGATGGATGTGTTCATTCCGGCTAGGGTGAGAAAGGCGACTAATCGTAGATTCGGATTTGTTAGATACAAATCGCTAGAGGTGGCGGAAGCAGCAACCCGAAGGTGGAATGGAGCAAATGTTGGGAATGCTAAGTTATTGGTATCGTTAGCGGATAAGGGAGGAAAGCCAAATGCTGCTTGTCGAGTTGAGAGAAATTGGCCTGAGGTCCATGTGGGTGACCACAGAATAGGGGGAGGTTCGCCAGATGGGTTGTTTAATCGCGGGGGAGCAAGTATGGGTATTCAGGCGAACAGGGAGGGCGAGGTAGCAAATAATAGCAAAAATTTTAAAAGAAGAAGAGTCAAAATGGAGGCATTTCAAGATTACGAAGTTTGGGTGCACAAAGCTCTAGTGGCAGAGTTGAAAATCCTAATTCTTGGTGAGACGCTAGAGAAGGAAATGCGAGCGGAAGGGATATCTCTTGTCAAGGTTATTCCTTTGGGCGGGAGGAAGATGCTAGTCCAGTTCGCTTGCGAGGAGGACCTGGAGAAATGTCTCACAGAAGATTTCAGTTCTGTTAAGCGGAACGTCTCGAAGCTTCTGAGATGGAGAGAGGAGGAGGTGCCCACTTCAGGATCGGTTTGGATTAGTATTTTTGGCTAACCTTTCAGGGCATGGACAGAACAAAATTGCGAGCGTCTGGAGGTGCCTTTCGGAGTCTTCCTTAAGATGGACGACCGGGATGTGCGCTTTGTAGGGGTGGGGAGGGCGAGGATGTTAATCGAAACAAGCAAGATGGAGAGAATCAGTGAAGTCCTTGAAGCGGATATCTCTGGTAAGGTCTATGAAATTAGTCTCTGCGAGGAATGCTGTTTGGGAGGGTGTGGGATTGACAACCCTGAGTCGTTCGGAGTGGATTCCGGGGAGTAGCAGGGACAGGAGGTTCAGGATACCTTGGAGTCTAACCAATCAGTGCAAGAATCCCCTAGAGGGAAGGAGGTGGATGGTGAGTTTTCTTTGTCAGGGACAACAGGGAAAGAAGAGGGAAGTAGGACTTCGGTTCCAAGTCGGGACGTGTCTGAGTGTAGCTGGGATGCTACGCTGAATTTTTTCTTGCAGCATAAAGGAAAGGGGAGTGCGGGGAAGAGATCTGATGCGCAGTTAGGGAGTAGAATGCTTTTGTCTTCTCCTGGAGTTGAGGGTCAAGGCATCGACCATGCTTCTACGGAGTGTGAGGATGCGGTCTGTTGCATTCAGCCTGAGGTGGCAGTAAATGCGGGTCGCGACTCTGAAGTCCAATCTGGCGTTGTAAGATTAGATAAAATGCTTGATGCTAAGGTTGTGGAGGAAGACGATCTTTCTCAAGATGAGATCTTCTCTCTTGATGAGGACTTTAGCAATCGTCACGATAGTTTAGAGAGTGCGTCGAAGAGGAGATTCAAGCAGAAATCGAGCACGATTAGGGACTGCTCAGTTAAAAGAATCTTGAAAGGAGTAAAAAGTAAAGAGTTGAAGGAGAAGGAAGTCTTTAAGTGTCAGAGAAGGAAGAAAAGGGCAGAGTTAGATCACCTCAAGAGATCCTACCTAGAGGTGTTGGAAAACTCGAACAAGTCTAGTCAGTTGCCGGGGGCAGATAGTCAACTAGATGTGGAGAGGATAGGATCTGAAGAAGAAGAGAGGAAGTTATTTCAAAGGAAGGAAGCAGAAGAGACCGACAAGTTTGGCAAGTCATTAGGGATTATAGCCAGTGCTCCGGACGAGGAAGTTGTCGAGTTTTTTATCAAGTTAGACGAATAACGGAGGAAATTAAGAGAATATGATGAAAGATGCATAGGAAAGCAGTAAGGTGTCCTATTAAGTGTAGAGGCTGTTGGAGTTGGTTTTTAGAGTTGGTGTGCAGGCGTTTTGAGTGTGTTCTTATTGGAGGGGTAGCACAGGTTGTTTCCGGGAGGGGCGTCAGTGGGATAGGGTTCTGCTGCGTTCTTAGAGGTGGCTATTTTTGTGGGTCGAGTTGCCCGTTTCCTGAGCTTTGGCTCATCAGTTGAGGGTATGGCTTGGCTGGGTTCTCGTTGTTTCTGGTGTTTTCTGCGAGTGAGTTTTCGCGAGTGCGTCCCTAGCTGTGTGTTGTTGTTCAATGATTTTATGTGTAGTGTTGTTTTTTAGTGGTTGTGGTCTTCAGTGTTGTCTGTAGTTATTTGTTCTGCTGGGCCTCAGCGTTTGTCAGAGATCTTTATTTTCGGTGGTGAAAATCCACTTGTGTATCAAAAAAACATGTTGAAGGTAGAAGCGATGATAAGGTGGTTGCGACAAACTTGGTTGGAGGAACCTGCATGTACCTAGTCGCATGCCCGAGATATAGTGTTAAGGAAAGGAATTGGGACAACTTGAACATACAGTGACAAAATTTCTTCTTAGTTGTGAGCTTGGGGCGACGACGGCTGTTCAACAATCCCACTTAGAGCTATAAGAGTTCTTAGCTGGAATTGCGGGTATGAGGAAACGCCTTGCAATTCAAAGCCTCAAAACATCCAGTCCTCAAAATGTTGGCATGTTGGAAAGTAAATTAAAGAAGTCCAAGTCGGAAACAATTAAGTTAAAGTTAGGTTTTGCAAGTTATCTGAAGTTTGGGCCAAAGGAAAATTTGGTCGTCTTATGTTACTTTGGAAACAAGGAATTTAGGTTAGTATTTCAAATTGCTCATTTTATCACATGCATTTTCTAGTCAATTACTCTATCAAGTTTAGAAAAACTCTTTTATGGGGCTCCTAAAGCTAGCTTAAGACACATGAGTTGGAATCTTATTTAGAATCGTTTTGTGGTTCCTGTTCGGCAATTTCAATGAGATACTACAGTTTTCAGATATTTCCAAAAATAGAACTAATAGAGTTGTTGCAAATAAGGCAGTGGCGGATCTAGAGTTTTAAAACTAGATGAGCGGAAAAAATTATTAATAAAAAACCTTTTGCATCACCTCTTATACTTCCAGATCACGCAAAGTACTGCAAAGAGTCCCCAATACCTTCTGATTTACAAAGTACTGCAAAGAGTCCCCATATTTTTCTTGAAATGCTTCCCTTAGATCACGCAGTTCAGGCAAATCGAAACCCTTGCAGCCGCAAACATTAGTGATGCTACAACTCCCTTGCGTTCTGCAGGGCACTCACTGCCAAAAAGAATAATAATAATAAATGAAAGTGCTCGGTATTCATCAGCTTGGAGTGCAATAATGCAACTTAGGTGTCCCGTACCCCGTGTCAGAAACTAATGCAGCCTTAATTTAATCTGACCCTTTGAGGCCATACAACCCTGAGTTGAGACCATTTATGTACCGAAATCCACTCTATTAATTTCGATTAAACTGAACACCAATCAGAAAGGATGCTCCTAATATGAATCACAATAAAGATAAACAATCGAATAACTGATTTTACCACAAACATAACCCTAAAAAATCCAGATACTGAAAATCAAGTTAAATTAATCCATGAACTGGTAAACAATAAAAGGCGTTTCATAGATCTAATGAAGGAAACGAAAGATGTTGAGCGAACTGACGTGTAATCGATCCGGAGCGAATCCAACTCGGCGCGGCTTCAACGACGCTCGAAGCAGCTCAAACTGCGAAAGCAATGTTGAAAATGACGACGAGTCACACGACACTTGACCGGGCTATTTTTTTTATAAAAACTTGACCGGGCTATTTTGTTTTTACTAACGTGGGCTTGAATATTTTACCGGGCTATAGCTGGTCAAGCTCCCATGTAAGTCCGCCACTGAAATAAGGAGTGGAGAAATGTTTTCAAACAAGCCTTGGCATCTCATTTACCTTGTCATCGTTCTACCACTACCCTTATAAGGCTGGAATTAGAAGCCCAAAATTGAATGGTAAACAACTGTTTCAAGTTCGAAGATGTGTGCATTAGAGCATATGCATCCGAGCACCTTCTGAATTGAAGGAGGAGGAGGTGCTGAAGCACCTTCTAGATAATCAGCACCTCCTCAAATTGCAGTTTATGCACCAGTCAAAAAATTTAGCACCTCCTCTCACTATTCACTGAATAAAAATATTACTTTATAATTTTAGTTTATAATATAGAAATTAATCGAAATTTACGATAAAATTTTTGTAAAGTGAGCATGCGACACATATGTGTATACGTTTAAAAAAATGTAAAAAAAGTAAAAATCCAAATCTTATCGTTTGAATTGATGTTAAGATTTTCGATAAGATTTTGGTACAATCGGTGAGTGACACGTGTATATATTCAAATAATAAAAAGAACATAAATATGTATATTATCATCTGAATTATCAGTTTAGATTTCCGATAAGTTTTTTATCCAATAGCTTTGGCACACGTGTATTTGATAAGATTTTCTTGAAATTCAAAAAATTCTTTAAATACTGGACATACATATATTTCTATTCTCACATCATCTATCACCATATACGGTTTTATCTTCTTCTCATTTTATCTCCAAAGATATGGACCCTTTTGATTTCGATGGCAATAGAAGATGGTACCAACAACAAAGAAGAGAAGGTAATGAAATTACTAATTCTTTCATCATGGATGCGGTTACGTTGGCTACAACTGATGATGAATCCAATCCTCCCACTCGTCGTCAACCAAATATACAAAGACAAAGAGAATCCAGGGGACAAAATTTGTTGGACGACTACTTTGTTGAACGTCCAATTTTTCGAGAACAAGACTTTCGTCGAAGGTATCGTATGAGTAGTAACTTGTTTAACCGTATTAAAAGCGCACTTTGCAATTATGATACATTCAGGCATCAACGTCGTGATGCCACTGGATTGCTTGGTCTACTTCCGGAAAAAAAGATGACTGGTGCTATACGAATGTTAGCATACGGAGCGTGTGCAGATCAATGCGCCGAACTTACAAGGATGGGCGAGTCGACAACCCTGAAATGCATGAAGAAGTGGTGTGAACAAGTAATCGAGCTTTTCAAAGACCAATACATTTGATCTCCAAATGATGCAGACATATCTCGACTTCTTCGTAAAGCCGAGCAACGAGGATTTCCAGGTACGGTTGGCAATATAAACTGTATGCATTGGAAAAATTGTCCAACTGCTTGGCAAGGTTCATATACAGGTCGTAAAGTTCGCCCCACTATCATCCTAGAGGCAGTGGCCTCGTATGATACTTGGATATGGCACAGCTTTATTGGTGTTCCAGGAGCACTAAATGATCTTAATGTCTTATATAAATCAGACATAATCGATCCTCTCCTTGCTGGAATCTCACCACGAGTCACATATAAAGTGAACGGGAGCACATACGACCATAGTTATTATTTAGCTGACGGCATTTATCCAAGGTACTCATCTTTTGTCAAAACAATTCCTAATCCACAAACTGATGCAGAGAAGTTATTCGCAAAGAAGCAAGAATCTTATCGAAAGATGTTAAAAGATGTTTCAGAATTCTACAATCCCGTTGGGCAATACTTCGTCATGCGGGTATGACCCATCGACCAAGTGTTTAAAAAAGTTATGTTAGCATGTATTATCATGCATAACAAGATTATTGAAGAAGAATTTGTGGAGGAAGAGTTCGTCGAGCATGAAGAAGAAGATTTGCACAATCCATCAATTGCCTTTGCAATATATGATGGGCCGGTCGGTCCAAGCGGCATTCGGATTCAGCATGATTTAGTTGATAGAGCAAAAAGATCAGAAGCATTTCATAATCGACTCAATACCCTGCAATCTGCATATCTACATACACAACTACAAAGTGATTTGGTAAAACATAATTGGGTCATGGAAACCGGTGAAGAACTTTGAATGGTACTTTCAATTTCCTATGTACTTTTTTCAGTTTCGGTATGTTTTTCAAAATTTGTGTGCCTTTCAGTTTCAGCTGTACGCTTTAAATATGTATGTTTGAGTTGTGTGCCTTTCGGTCTCAATGTTAAATTGAAAGTTTGAGTTGTGTTTGATTGAATTTAATTCTACTTCGCATAATCAAATACTTAAACAATCAATTTGTAATAAAAACTGAAATTAAAAATTACATAATCAAATAAATATAAAATTACATAATCAAATTCATATTAAATTTAAAACGACATAGTGAAATTGAAATCGTAATATGAAATTATTCTAACTCGTCGAAGTTAATATTGCGATTAGGACGATAACAATTGTCGAATTCTCTCGAAGTACCTGGTATGTCATCATCGTCATCATATTGTTGCATGATCTGAGCTTTTCTTTTGGTGAAATACTTTTTTGAGAGAGGAGTCATATGTTCCGTGCTAGTTTCCATGATTTTTTTTCTCTTCGGCCATCCTCTTCAAATGCACTGCATCTTTTTGAATTACTACTTCTTCGTCTCCTTTTTTCATTTGCCATGCTATATAATTTGCTTGGTTCTTCGCCATGGCTTCCAAAGCATCATCTCGGCGTTTACTTGCTACTTGTACGCCTTTTCTTTTTGCTTCCTTGGCCGCTTTTACTCTGGACGGTCTAATCGGACTAGATGAATTTATATGATCAATTTCGGGCGTAGAGAAATTAAGATCTTCGATGCTTACATTTTGATTCACTTCATTGGTTGAAGGAGTAAATGTTTCGGACGGATCATTATTTGCATATGTTTGTGGAGTACTACTTTCGGTATGAGCAAATGTTTGATGATCCTTCACTACATCCCAGCATGGAAAATGTATGAATTCCTTCTTCTTTGAAACATACCTAACTTGTGCTTTTCTTATCTGTCAATAAAAAATTTAATTAAACTCATAAAATGCAATTCTCAATATGAAATTGAATAAATATACCTCATCTTGCAAATTGCATCCGGATTCCTTATTTCTTTGTGCGTAGGAAAGACACGAACCCCAGTAGGCCAAGTTCGCCTTCAATTTGCAGAAACGAGAAGCAAGTGAAACTTGAGACCTTAATTCCGCCATAGGTTGGTTGACATTCAACTCCCAATTGTTGTAAATGTCGATATGGATTTTTTTTCCATAGATTCTCAATCTTTTGGTTCTTCCCGGAAATGGGATCAACAGATTGCCGACAATATGAGATACACAATTGTACATCTTCGGCCATAGACCAAGAATGAGACATTTTAGGAAAATAAAACTATGAAACTTATGAAAATTAGGAAGTAGAGAGATGAATGGGAGAAATGTAAATATATTTGTGTGAGATATGAGTTACAAGAAGTGTGTATTTATAGATAAATGTTATGAAATTGAAAACAGTTTTTAAAATAATATTTGCTCAAAATAGTAACGTTGGAACAAGTGTTACCGTTTTTTTAAAACAAATGTTACCATTTTTTTTAAACAAATGTTGCCATTTGAAAAAAAACAAAGAAAAGTATCTAATCCAAATGTTACCGTTTGATATAAAAAAAACATAAAAATTTGTTACCGTTTGATAAAGTTACACATATTGTAACAATTTTTCTTTTTTTTAAAATCAAAATGCAGGCCCAAATCCTCTCCTTGGCCCAATAAACTTAAGCCAGCAGCTGCAAATTCAGCAGCTTCTGCAGCACCTTCCCCAGTAGCTTCTTCAACTTGTTTCCGCTGCACAAAATTTCACCTCCAAGCTGAGCTGGCAAGCAACACCACCTGCTGGAATTACCCTCAGTGCAGATGCTCTTAGGCATCGGAATCTTACAAACCTTATCTCTGATTTTTGGAACACCAGCAACAATCCAAAGAATTTCTTCACTATACCATTACAAAATAACCTCAGCTACTAGAACAAGAATATTTGTAATCTTGTTATTAGCAAAAAGTGCTTTTGACATGTTGATTTGGTAATTTCCGATCATTTTACACCTCAAGAATGTTACACGGCATAATAAATATTTAGGCCTTCTTTAACTGCTAAAAAAGAGGATTGGTGACAACTTTCAAGGACTTCCAATGAAATTTAGAGCAAAGTGAGTGGTTTGAATTCGTCACATCTATAAGCTGGAGGTAGAGCAATTTTAATGAACGTTGTTCTTGAATGCTTACCGTAGTGCTTCATACACTGCTACCTCATTTTTGATTATATCATTACTTAGGGTCTGTTCTGTAAAGCTTAAATTTCATGTTTATAAGTTCAGTAAAGTTAAATAAAATTCAATATAGTAAAATAAAGTTCAGTACAGTTAAATAAAATATTTTTTTCCAATTCAATCTATTAATTTAAAGTTGCCAATTTTGTAGCTAAATTTAAATTCAACACCTGATCACAAGATTAATTTATTTTCTAACCTTTGTTGCACGAATCAAAAGAACATGGTCAAATAAACATAAAAATGCACACATATTAAACATTAGATACGTACAAATGACAACAAGTGCAGTACAATTGGATAACATTATATATCATCATCTTCATCCATGTTCATTTCCTCTTCATTATCTGGACAAACCTCTATAATTTGAAACACTATCATGTTGCGTACTTGATCATCTGGTCCTTTCGATGTCTATCAAATAAGTTTGAATCTGCACTTCTTCCCTGCACCTCTTGATTAGGTAAAATGGGTATCAAAAATTTATGCATGCAAATGAAGTTGTGCAATATACATGTACCTGTAATATGTTACTTTGGCGCTCTTCTAACACTTGAGGCATGACTTTGTATCTTCCACGAATTCTTTAAGATGCCAAATACTCTTTCAATGTTGGTTCGTAAAGACGAATGTCGATAGTTGAATTTTTTATATACTCCAGTAGGTTGATCACCGTCGCGAAAGGTTGGCATATGATAGCGAACTCTTTTGTCTTTATAAGGTGCTAAATAATATCCAATTGTGTTTGGATATTCAGAATCAACCGAATAACATTTGCCTGTGAAATAATAAATGATATTACGACTGTTAATTTATATAGTAGTGAAATAAAAGATTTAATCCTTCGAGAGGATGTAGAAAACAAAATTGTGTTTGAGTGATTGCATGAATCCAAACTGTTTGATCATGAACACTTCCTTCCCATCAAACACGTGTTAAAGATAGGATTTTAAATGCTTTGAATGAGTCAATAAGTATTGGTTATTAGTGGCATTAGTGTATGCTTTATTGTTAGGCGGTTACTTTTTATAAAGGCTTTTATAAGCTTGTAGTTCTCTATCAAACAAATCGACCAATTTCGTTCTATTTGATTTCTAAACCTAACAAGTGGTATCAGAAAAAATCGATCCGCCGTTCGGCGGTAGTAGCCGACATGCTACCGTCCGCCGGATTCTTGTAGTGTGATGTTGAGACCAAGCATCGATCTAGTGCCGGTAACATACGGCTCCGAACGATAACCGACAATTGGGTGACGAAGTTGAGCCGCGCGTTCGAAAAGCCAAGACGAACTGCAACGCCAGTGATTGAGAGCACATCAAGAGTCTTAGCAAGCGCCGATGTTGGCGAAGTTGGCGCTACCAAACAAGAGGATTTTGATCCGCTGCAGTAATTGGGTTGGAGGCGCTGAAACATATTGCTTTGGAGTAGAGGGCCTGCTTATTTTTTTTTTGATGGGAGCTTAAAGCTCAGAAAATAGCATCTGTTCTTTTTTTGATGCGCTGATAGAGACTTGAACCCGGGCCGCCTACAAGCACCGGAGGAGCTCCATACCACCATGGCAACTCACTTCGCCCTAGAGAGAGCCTGCTTATCTGGACGGGCAAAGTGGTGTTTGACTTGGCATGTAACACTGCCACCAAGATGCAAACTGCAACTATCTCATTTTTGGATGGAAGAGTGAGTTGAAGGTGCTTCTGTAAAAATGGATTCAATGAAGATGGGAATGTGGTAGGAGGGTCCGCTCAGAAGCTGTTTAATGAAATTATTATGGGAAATGTTGTGGCATTGGAATGCTTTGATTGACACATAAGGGCCATGACGCGTACTCATTTTTCTGCGACGAAAGTGATGGGATTATTAATGCTTCAAAGAATGTTATATGGGATAGTTGTAAGAATATGTTTGATTACACTACAGTGCAATGAAGTTGAAGGTTGGGGAAATGGAGAGCGCAATGAAGGTGTTTGATGAACTAATTTAGAAAAGTGAAGTGTCCAAGACGTCCTAGGTAGGAGCGCATACCTTGTTTGATGATCTAGTGCCCTACAAGGACATTCCTATGTGTAGTATGATGATAGATGCTCGTTTGAAACACGGAGATATGAAGACAGCATGGGGTTTGTTGCTTAATGAGTCCTCAAAAGAGAAACCATCTATTGGAAGGAACTGTTTATCGTGTGGTGTGGTGATTGCGCTCACTCATTTGATGCATCTTGCAACTCAAGCTTCGGTCAGCTTGTAAAGACTAAAGAGTGTCGCAGAGCCATTAAATACTGAAAGAGCATCAAGCAAGATCATTGAAAGGTGACTAACGAGTCTTCATCTGAGACCAAATGTGAAGGTTTTCTAAATGCACTTGAGTAAGATGAGTGAGGGGTGGATGAGAAATGAGTTTATGGTTATGCATCAGTTGGTGGGTGATACCGATTGCTAGTGTGAGGAAGCTGAATTGATTGGAGATTAAGATAATGATAACGAGGAAGACGAAGACGAAGACGAAGCCACATTTCAGGCGGAATAGATGTGGTGAGAATGATGATGAGATGAGGTTACTTGGCGCGCATTATGCGCATATGTGGCTTGATGTATGGTTGTTAAGGTGCTGTTAACAATTTTTGTTGTTGTTATGGGTGCGAGTCTCTTACCAGAAACAAGCCAGTAGTTGTCATGCAGTTCGAAATGGAGAAAATGCGAATATTGACTGATGTGCAGTTGAGAGTGTCCTAAGGAGACTGTTTAGAGTGAAAACCTATGAGGAGTATAGGTTGCCTACCGAGTGCGGTAAGTAAAGTCTATGAGTGAAGTATACTTGGTTTCTAGTCATATAACAAGTAGTGAAGAAGAGCAGTGACTCTCACTTGTTGAGGAGATGACTGATACTGCGGTATCGAGGAATGGCGCTAGAGGAGCGGCCTAGGAGAAGAAACCTGAGATAGTTGATGGTCAACAAAACCAGTCAACAGGAAACAGTTGAGCAGCCCAGCCAAGAAGTATCGACATCATTATAAAATGTATATTAACATATTCAGTTTAAGGGAGGGTAGGGTGTTGAAGATAGGATTTTATGTGCTTTGAATGAGTCAATAAGTAATGATTATTAGTATTATTAGTGGTATTAGTGTAGGCTTTATTGTTAGGCGGTTACTTTTTGTAAAGGCTTTTATAAGCTTGTAGTTCTCTATCAAACCAATTTTGTTATATTTGATTTCTAAACCTAACAACATGCACATATGTAAATATCATGTCGAATGAGCAACAAGCAAGAACATTCCATGTTTTTGTTCCTTTGCGACCTCGAATTGATTTCCTTTGTCATCTGATAATCTTGCTTCAATATGTGTGCTCCTAAACAAAATAAATAAAATAAACATGACAATGGAGCAAACATCAAATAAAGTGACATATTCTGACATCCTAGGAATTTACCTTAAAATAGGGTGAATACAAGCTACTATTGAGTATTTACTGAGGTACTTCTTCCAAAGGTGTATGAGGTCTTATGATATCAAATGACAATTTTTTTAGAACAAGTAACACCTCCGGGAGATAAAAAATGAGATGGACGATATCGAATATTTGAATGTATCAGCCACATCTCGGTATGAAGCTCCTTTAGCTAATACATATAAGCATACGCCAACTTGTTCAATAACCGTGATAAATTTGTTGTCGGTCAAATATCCTCGTGATTTCAATATGTCAACCAAATAGGTAAGTTGCTCGTTGGATAATATGAGTTTCTCTTGACAAAGTTGTGGATGCATATTCATCAGTCTATACATGAACTCATTTCCAGTCTTACCTCCGGATCTTAATCTTTGTCGTTTGGGTTTCAATGTCGATCTTCTTAACGTATCAAGTGTTATCCTCTTACAATGCTCGATCACCTCTTCATTCATTCTATAACAAATAACAAAATTGAAAGTATCTAATAAAAATGAGGTTTAGCAAACATGAATACATCAGAATATAATAAGATAGCAAACATAAGCATGTTACCAAACATAAGTTGTTGGACATAAGCAAACATTCCAAGTAGGTACCAGTTGACAAGTAAACATTACAATCAAACATCAGAAGCAGGTGTCATTTCACTGCGCAAAAAACACATGTGTTCACAAACAAAAAGCTTGTTCAGAACTCCAAAAAGCAGGTGCCAGTCCAAATTTTCACTCTTCGAGAACTTTAAGACAGTATCATTGTTCATCATCAGTTTCAAACTCTAAAAACATTTTGCCTAGATTCTCTTTTGTAAGATAGAAGATAGCTCGTGTCTGGAAATTCCGTCCGCGCAGTTTCACTTGTTCCATATTCTTCACTGCAAGATATAATTTTCTTTCTTAAGTCTCTTGGCCATCAACCATCTTCAGGATTGTAAATGCTTTGTTCAGATCGTCACTCACTCTTGCTTTTGAAACAGAGACAGAACTATGCTTATGTCTTTTTGAACTACAAGATTTAGGAGGAGATGACCTACTTTCAGTAGATTTCTCGGACAACACATACTTTGCAGGGGTCTACTGACTGTCTTCACTATCTCCAGAACCCTCCTTTTCATTACCTACGTGATCCTTTCCATTTGCTTTTCTCTTTTGCAAATTGATCTCAGCTCTGGCCGATGCAGGTGAATAACTATTCGCACCAGTTGCAGTTCTTCTAGCAAATATATGGTTCTAAATATTCATGTCATCAAGTTTATGCTTCGTGACAAAAGAAACAGCAACCTTATGCTTCTGCAAAATAAAAAAAGATATAAATTATAGTTCAAACAATTGAAATTGGTTGTAATGGTTAACTACAAAATGAAATATTACCTGCAAAAACTGTTAAATTCTATCACTTTGAAACTCTATTTCCGTAGGCAATCCGTCATCAGTTAAGACAATACCAGTCATTTGACTCAATGTAGTCCATGCTAACCATTTGCCACGACATTGGTTGTAATGGTTGATGACTTGTTTTTGTGTCACAGGTTTTTTCGATCGTCCATTTTAAACCTCAACAACTTTCTCCCAACTGTGAGCAATAGGGACCCCAGGCTTCAGAAATTCAAGCACAACTTCCATTACCCTTCTACTTTCTTCAGGACCCTACCACATATGCATATCTAATGTATGATAAAACTAACAGTACATTAAAAATTTTATAAGTTCTGGATTTTACAGAAGTGCTTGCAATTTTAACTAGCTTACTAAAGCCATCACAGTGACACCAACAAAACCTATGCAACATGCTATAATCCAACAATCATAAATGTAGTGACTTCCAGAAATTAAGTATTTCACAAACAAAGCACAACAAAATTCACTCTCACATCATGGCATTGTAAAACAAAAACAATCCAGTAGCAACATACCTGATCCAGTAACAATTGGAAACAAGTTTTATCCCAAAAAACAGACAACCTCCCTCTGACCTATGCAAGGAAGAACTTCGGATTAGAGAAATATATAAAGGAAAACAGAGGCGCCCCTACCCAATAATAAATGCGGTAGATATGCAATAAACATGGTACATGAGAGGTGTAATCGCTTGGCTGAGAAACTTACTTTGTGTTGCGACATGATGGGCACCCGATTGGCTTAAATGTAAAGCTGAATTGCTTCGTTTTGTTTCGCTACAACTGTATTTGCAATCGTTGCATACGACTGAGTAACAACTGGTTCAGATACCGGAAGAGTAGTCGTTGCAGAGAAATCGGAAGAACTGAATAGTATGAGTGCAAAACAGAACAGAGAATGAAATCAGAAAGCGCGCAACGATCAATCGAAACTGGAGTGATCGGCGGGCTCTGATACCATGTTGATTTGTTAAGTAAGGAGAATTGCCGGAGAAATCACCGAAAAAACTAAGATCGTCGGTGAGAAAATTGTAGAGAATAAGAGAATGGGGGAAGAAACTAAATTCAAATTATGATCGCCAATGTATGTCATAACAGACATTTGGCATTTGTTCAATTTACATCCGAGGTTACTCAGTTTGAGAATTAATACTAGGTATCTCTTATAAATACAATAAACTCCTCAAGTATCAAAAATTACAATAGGACCCCAAAATCACATTACCCTAAATCCGCCATTGGAGATTCCTGAAGCTCAATTCCAATACGAAAGAGGAAGGCGTTAAAGTATATGTGTCAGCCCTTTACTTCAGCCTCACATGGTTAAATAGGTGTTTTTGAAAAAACACTGTTAATGATTCTTCTAAATAATATAGCAATTATGAAAGTCAAACGGTAGATTTTTTCTTCTTCTCAAAGTCACTATGACACTCATCTACCCAGGCGGATGTATGTATATGGGAGTGGGGGCAGCTGCCCCCAATGATTTTACCAAATTATTCCTAGCTTTAGTGTGATTTTTGACTTTGCCCCCACTGATATTTTGAATTTGCCCCCACTGTATTTTTAATTTACCCCATTAACAATTTATATTAAATCATTAAATAAAAAACAACACACAATGTAAAAACAAAACGACAGAGACTTTAAAAAAATAAAACAACATAGATTGAAAAGCATAAAGTGGAGGCAACGACCGCACGAGGCAGTGGCGCGGCGCTTGAGCCGGGAGATCGACCCATATGCCTTATTTGCTTTTCGTTTATTCTACAATTATTCGAAATCAGGTAAGAGATGAGACTGATTAACTGACTATTTGAGTATTTTAGTTTTGAAGAAGATTGACAGGTTACAGGTAAAATTAAGGTTTATTGTTTGATGGTGAATTAGTGATTGTTTAATGTTGGAATTGCAAACTGAATTCTTGGTTGATATCGGGTTGACAGCCTTGAAGAATATAACACTTTTACTTGAGTTTAGTCTCACTAAGTTTTGACTATTGTTCTTATGAATGTACAGAACACACAGGTTTGATTTTGAGAGTTAGTAATCAAGTTCGTTTGATCATAAGCTCATATGTCACGTAAGTTTGTACATAATAGTTTATTTAATGTATTAATATTTTTTATGTGAAAACAAGCTTACGCAACTAAAATTGGAGGTATCTGATAGATGCACAGTCGTTATGTGCAAATGTCAAGAATAAATTTATAATAGTCCGCTACTCGCGACTTTACTACTGGGTAGGAAGTGGTAAGTAGGGGTCGAACCCAAGGGAATCAGGGGAATAGATGTTCTTTGAGGGGGTTGTCCAGCGAGAGAGCGTGTTTTAGGTCGGTTGGTTGGTTTTAAAGCTACCAGCTAAGTGATTGATTGATTGATTGGTTGGTTGGTTTTAGTACTGGAAAGTAAATTACAATTTATAATTAAAGGAAAGCGTTCGGTTTCAGGGGCCTTGTATTATATCCTGTTTATCATTGACCTTTAGTGACTCTACTAAGTATTCAAACGGTGTATCAAGGCCATTCCAAGCACTCGATTTGCGTACACTGTCTAGCCTATTCCAAGGACGTAGAGCACTTATTCTATTTAGACTAATACTCCATTCCCGGTTATATTAGCCTATGTGCATCCATTTGATCAATCATTCCCGATCAACCAAATGGTGTTTAAGATAAGTCAAACTTCTCAAATAAGCTTTGCCATTCCAAGCATCCACTTATCCGTATAAGTTTACGAACCCCGCTGTAGAGTTTTGCCATTCCAAGCATCCACTCTACCTTGGACGTTCTAACCGAATATATGGCACATAGAATAAGTTTTGAATACTAAGGAGAGACGCTAAGTTAATAGTCTAAAACATTTTATAATACAAGTGCGCCCCTTAGACCGAACTACTAGTTTAGCTACTATTCATCGCGCTAAACATTATAACTAAGGAAATAAAAACAGTTGAATAAATACCAGAAATAATACTTACAACCGTTGAAGCGCCAAGGGAGCTATCCTTTATTTCCAAAGCCAAACTTACAATTACATAACTTTTAGAGAGAGAAGTGAATTGCTTATGGATTTTGGGATGTTGAAAATGAGGGGAGGAGCTCCTCCTTATATAGCCATGGAAGGAGGAGGGGATGAGGACACTTGTTGCATGGAGATTGGATGAGCAAATCAAGGGAGGAGAAGCCACCACATGGAGGAGGAGGAAAGCCGCCGGTCACCATGTGTGGAGGAGCCGCCGGTTGCCGGTGGTGGAGGGAGGAGGAGGGGTGGCTTTGGCCACCTCTTGCCCAAGTGGCCGGTCATCTTGCCCAAATGTGAGTTTTGTACAGTTTTGTGCAGTCTTTTCACAAAACTGTCAATGTGTTTCTTCCTCGGACTGTCTTGATTCCTCTCCTGATTCTTCTGATTAATTTGTTATGAGTGATTCAACGTCAGGATCCTTGATATTTCTTTAGTCGACATATGATCTTGACCTTGGATTGACTCGTAACATCTTTTCTGCTTTAAAAGCTCCTCTTTAATGTGTATTCTCTCTAAGCTCTGAATTACCCTGCAAAAATATATCTGAACTAACAAGCAAAAGTTAAATAGACAAAATGTCTAAATAAGGGGGTTATACTGTGTTTATGATTCGTATAATTTTGGTCCATCAGTATCAATGGTTCTTTTAGTAGTTTACCGGATAGAAATTGGTTGGATAGCATATGTATGAACTAGTGCCTGTTTTGGTTTTGGTAGTCTGTTGTTAGGCCTTTGGGTGCCTAGTTTTGGTTGGCGTAGTGTTGGGGCTGAGGTTGTACATTCTTTTGAGTAATGATATCATTCTTTATTAAAAAAAACCGCATGGCAGATTCTTTTTTGTGTGACGGTCTCTTTTGTTATATTGAAAAGGATTTATTTCATTCCGTTAGTAACGAAGATGTGATGGGGCGCTTTATGAAAATGAAAACTTGAAGAGAGCAATTATAATAAATTTTCTTTACTTTTACATACTGCCCCCAGTCAAAATAAATCCTGAATCCGCCACTCTCTACCCTAATCAAAAAGAAAAATATTCATATTAACTTAAGGCCACATGAAAACATATATGGAAAATGCAAGAGGCTGCTGAGCTTGAGCTAGCTTTCCTCCATGTGCCTCAGTGCTTTCAGATGCTGCAAGATCTCTTGAACCAAACGCATCCCTTCATCCCCTTTCTTCACCGACTTCATGCAGTTCCTCAAGAACTCATTGTCCTCTTCCAACCCTTGCAGCCTCTCATACACATGTCCAACTTCCTCTTCAATTCTACACTTCATTCTGCCCTCCTCCTGATCGAAATGCGGTGACTCTTCTTCATTGAGTTGTACCAGCTTCATCTCCAGCTCGTTGAGCTGGTTCAAGATTGCCAGCCTCTCATTTTCAACACTTACAAACGGGTCATCATCGAGCATTGTAACAGATTGATGGTGATGGTGGTCGTCGTCTTCAGTTGATAATTCGTCACTGTCTTGATCGCCAAAGCTGCTACAACAAACTGAAACACTCTCACTCGCCACCCCCATGTTCTGATCTTCGGTGGATCTTCTCAGCTCCGCAAACCGCTTTCGATACAATTCTAGCTCCTTGTCGAGTTCCTGATTCTCCCTTTCCCTTCTCCTCACAATTTCATCCAATAGTAAAACCGCTTCCTGATCGAATTCAATCTGCTCATCCATCATTCTTTGGTACTGTGAAGCTTCAAGCTGCAATGCAGCTTTTTCTTCTTGAAGCCTGGTGATCATAGCCATTGTTTGGGCAGAAGCCTCCGCTGCATCGTTCCTTTCTTGCTCGAGCTCAGTGTATACCTCGTTGAAGGCCCTTGTTGAAGCCTCAAGTTCTGCTTTCAGCATTTCCACTGTTAACTCATATTCAAAACCGTTCTGCTTTGATGGATCTTCATTAGATGCACTTAGGCCAGATTTATGGCTCTCGGTAGGTAACAAGCTGTCGTTAGATCCAACCAGAGTCACATCCTCAGCTGAAAGCAACTCCTCTTGCACCAAATGAACCACATTTTCAACTACTGAACCTATCTGATCGATAACGATGCTCTGCTTAATACTCACCACCTGACTTTCGACTTCATCATTGGTTTCAAGAGTGGAAGGCTGTTCTATGTTGCAACCCCGATCACCCTTGGTCTGATCCTCATCATCTTCCATTGCTGAATATGTCTGATTTTGAACCTGTTCAATGATCCCAGTGGCGAATGCTTCTTCCTTGATTTCTTCTTGTTCATCTATCTCAAGTTTTAGACCAAATCTAGGAGCTTCAAACTCATCCAAAGTCTCATCACCTGTCAGTACATGAGCTTCTTCTGGAAGTTCATTCTCAAGCACATTGACAGTTTCTTGCTCTTCGATCTCCAGGTTCACGAAAAATTCGGAATCAGACTCATCTTCAATTCCATTGCTTCTCTGTTCTTGACCTTTTCCAGACACATCATTCTCTGTTTCTTTAACTTCCTCATATTCTTCAATCTCCATGTTCTCAAAGAACTCAGAATCCGATTCATGTGTTTCAGCTTCCTTCGATATATCAGCCACTTGTGATTCTTCTGCTACATCCAGCTCTCTGCTCTGCTCTTCAGCTTCTGCATTCTCCTCAGCAACAACCAACTCCACATCTTCAACCCCAGCAAAATCAAACAAGTGCGAGTCACCGTTTTCAACCAGAACCGGTGACATCGTCTCGTCCTCCAATTTACCATCACTGCAACAACACCTCGAATCTTTTTCGATATTGTAAAACGACGATGAGAAACAGTTGCGACACATACTCTGACATTTCACCAACTTCTGATGGCTCGGACAAAACCCCAGTTCAGATATCTCCACCGCGTGCTCGCCGCAAATCATATCTTTACGTACTCTCTTGTCTCTTCCATGATCAATCCTCGAGCACAAAACGCAGGGTCTCTTCAACCCAAAGTAGTCGGCATACTTGGCGATCAAGTAAGAGAAGAGCGAGTTGAGAAGAATCATAGCGATCAGAATCCAATCCAACAGAACATAGATCAGGATGAGAGTGAGTCTGTTCGTGTTGCGATGCAAAATGCTCGCAAACCTGTTGGGTGCCATTTGGTGGGAAGGCTAGCTAGTTAAAGTTCAGTTTCAATTACAGCAATCTTGCTGTGTGTAAAAATGTTACAGAGCAGAGCAGAGAAAACAGAGGTTTGATGAGAAAATGATTGAATGAAAGAATGAAGAAGATGGAGAGACTGGCTGGGTTGAAGCAGACGTATTTAAGCCCACTTGGATGGATGGAAGGAAGAAGATGCGGATAATTAGTCTGAATTGGACCAACGAGAAATGGTCAAAAGAGCTTATGTTTAATCCTTAAGGTGTTTAATATTGACAAAAAAGAGTCAAGATACGGTACAAATTAGATTTTTGGTGCAAACTACAAATAGACGATTTATGGTACACTTTTTACGAATTAAATCATGATTTTACTTTTATCAAAATGAATCATAGATCATTTTTCCGAACAATGTCATAGTTCATAGAAAGTATATCATATTTCTTCGATTTGTAGTTTGCACGTTTAACCTGATTTTTTTTCTTAGACAAAAAAAACATAAAGAAAATAATGATTTTTTTTTTGATAAGGAAAATAATGATTTTTGAGAGACTACAAAGGTTGACAATTGAAAATTTGAATGGAGCAACGACCTGACATCCTTATGGTAATGGTAGGTGGCAAGGGGATTGGGATTCTCTCCTCATAAATCCTCTCCTCATATCTTCCTCATGGCCACGTGTCGACCAACGATTGGTCCATAATTAAAAGAAAAACATTAAATCTTCTCAGTACAAATGTCACTCACTGATTGGTCCACAATTAATAGAAAAAATCATATAACTTGTAACTATTAAACATTTTTTATAAAATATATCAATATTTTTAATTTTGCGGCCTCTATTTAGAGAGATCCATATTGCATAAATATAATATTATATAATATGTTGGTAAATTAAACCAAAAGTAAAAAAAGATTGAAAAAAGATACTACAAATTTCGGGTGAAACTTGCGATAACACATATTTATTTTAGAGTTATCGTATTGTGGATGAATGCGATAACTTTGCGAAAAATGTATTGTTATCGTAAAATCGCGCGATTTTACGATAACAATACATTTTTTCGTAAAGTTATCACATTCATCCACAATACGATAACTCTAAAATAAATATGGGTTATTGCGATAACTTTGCGAAAAATGTATTGTTATCGTAAAATCGCGCGATTTACGATAACAATACATTTTTTCGCAAAGTTATCGCATTCATCCACAATACGATAACTCTAAAATAAATATGTGTTATCGCAAGTTTCACTCGAAATTTGTAGTATCTTTTTTCAATCTTTTTTACTTGTGGTTTAATTTACCAACATATTATATAATATTATATTTATGCAATATGGATCTCTATAAATAGAGTCCGCAAAATTAAAAATATTGATATATTTTATAAAAAATTTCATTTTATATTATATGATTTATGAGATGTTTAATAGTTACAAGTTATATGATTTTTTCTATTAATTGTGGACCAATCAGTGAGTGACATTTGTACTGAGAAGATTTAATGCTTTTCTTTTAATTATGGACCAATCGTTGATCGACACGTGGCCATGAGGAAGATATGAGGAGAGGATTTATGAGGAGAGAATCCCAATCCCTGGCAAGGCATATCAGCAGTATAAAGTGTTGTACTGAGGTCTTTGTTGTGCTCGTGCTGTTAGGTTTCGCTGGCTGCTGCTTTGTTTTTCGCTCACTGTTTTCGTCATGCTATACTTTGTTGGATGATTCTGGTTAGAATAAGGTTTTGGGATGAGATTTCTGTTCAACGTTGTGACTCGTCTAGAAGTTGTGTGCAGACATAAATGGTGGGACTAGGTAGTTAGTAGCAGCCAAGGATGAACAATGTTTATAGTTTTTTTTTTAATAAAAACTGATTTCATTCAAAAATGCTATACACCAAACAAATCATTCCTCCGGGCAACAACAGAGTAAAAAATACTAGACAAAACAGCACTAAGAGCTTAAACACAGCAAAATAACTCTAGCAAATCCAAAAAAAAAGAGAGACTTAAATCATGTGCATTCTCCTAATCCAATTATGATTACTATTATTCTTCTCTGTAATCTGCACAGCCCAAATAATTTTTTTTCGTTGGAGAGTTAGTATCAACTAGAGGCTCCTCTTCCCTGAAAACAAAAAGATTACACATCCTCCAAATGTCATTCATTGTCGTAATTGCAACTGCTGCTATAAATCTGGTTTGAAGCCTTTGTAGCGGAAGCTTTGTGAACCATGGAATCAACATGTGCCTTTGGTGCTCTCCTCCAACTACGCCCAAGAAAAACAACACATTCTGCCATGTTCTTTTACTTGCAATTGGCGATGAGATGGTCACCGGTCTCATCCTCGCCCCTGCAAAAGACACACTTTTGATCACCGTTGAACCCCCAAATACGAAGTCTGTCCTTTGTGAGCAGTCTGCCATGGGCAATAAGCTAGGCATTAATAGAATCTTTAGGGTTGTTGAAATTGTTCCAAACCAAGGATGTCAGTCCATTTTCAGTCCATGATTAATTTAAATATCATATGTATCCTTAACATGAAACCTTAACCCTTACCAGTCCAATGCAAGATAGTGTTGATGGCAGTAGAATTAGAAGCCAATTATTGACTAGTTAACTAAGCGTTTGAGAATCCAAGAATTACTGGATTTTTCCTCTACCTCTCACCAATTCTTGTCCTTAGACCAGTAGGCCTTAGTCCATTGCACCCACTTGTTACTTTTATCCTGAATGATGTCCCATAACTGCGTCTAAACTATGACTGCATTCATGGGCTCTAGGCACTTAATCCCCAAGCCACCCTCAACTTTAGCTTTGCACACATCTTTCCAACTAACAAGATACATGCTTCTTCCATGTCTGTGGCCATTCCAAAGAAATTTTACACAATGTTTATAGTTGCTCAGGGAAAATATATTTGTTTCATCAACTGACGGTTCTTCTCTGTTTGGATTGGAGAATTCATATTAACAAGCTCATTATTTTGTTCTTTGTGATAAAGGATGAAATACTCCCATGTATGTTGAGATGTTGTCTTAGATACTTGTAGAACAATGTGCTAACACAACTTGAGCAGAACAAGCATCGTGCAGAAAATAAAGACGCACAATATAGTGCCTAGTTCGGCCTCTTGCCTAATCTGGGGTGAAAAGCAATTCAATATTTTGAGTTCATAGTACAGATGGACTTACGATTACAGACTTGCTCTTAACCGGCCTACTCCAACACTCCTCGGTGAGCTTGCAGTTTAGGATCCCCCAAGACCAAAGATCTCTCCTCTATTTCCACAGATGATCCTCCACGAAGATCAACGCCTTCTCCCGAACGCACAGCAACCAAGCAGTAGTGCATGTGTATCCAATTCATTCCACGGTCAGTTTTAATAGCATCCAAAACACACTGACTCCGAGCACCTCTAATCTTACCAGAATATTAAGCTCACCGGCCATGTACCTCCTCCTCCCGATCAGTGTATGAGGGTAAATAATTTCTCCAAGAGTGCTTAATGGTTCGAGAACCCTAGCGCTCTTTATATATGGGTGGAAGATTCTTAATATGCCGAGAAATCAAATCTTCAACCGCCTATATCTTTTAGGGAATATTTCCCAATCTTTTAGGAATGTTTCCTAAAATCTTGAGCCGCCACTTCTAGATAATATTCCACCAATATATCTACAATATCTGTTTCTACAATATATGTTCCCTAAAAGCTTTCAAACGACTCCAAGATGCATCGCCGACTTACTAAACACAGATTAGGAAATTCTACTTCTGCGTCAGTCTTGTCTTACGCCGCTTGTGTCTCTCTGGCCTTGAACTCCTCCTTGTCTAACAACTTGAACAACTTTACAGGTTTTTCCTAAACCACATGCGACTAAATCTAACAATCTCCCCCTTGGCATTTTTGGCAAAACATCTATTTGTACTACATTTACATTTGAAACTTTGAGGAGATTTCAAACTCCCAAGCTGGACTAACAAAAATAAAGCTACCGAATGAATATTTAGGGAGCTTTCAAACTCCAAAATTTTGTACCTCATATGAATCTTATACAGAGTTTTCAAAGTCCAAACTAAAACTACTCCCCTTTTTGCCACAAAGTGAAAAGGAGGGTAAACAAAACAATAGTATAGTTCTAGTTTAACAATAGAAAGTTCAACAGCAACAGTAACAAAAGGATTATAGATAGGTAGACTTGTCACCATGAGTTCAATAGTTCGATTCTTCATCTTCTTCATCACCGTCTTCCTCCTCGTCATGATACCTCAGTTCCACCAATAGACTTGTGATCTTCTTCTTCCTAGCCACGAGAGAGAAAATTCTTTCATTGACATCCGCCAGCTCCTCTTCCAGGTGAGTAATTGCCTTCTTGCGAGTCGCGACAGGCACTCTAGAGCTTAGATCACGCGGAGACTGTTCAGAAGGCTTCTTTTTGTTCATCTCCGGCACACCTTGTTCCATATCCAGGATATGCTTCCCATTGAAATGTTATAATCCACCACAAAAACCTTTGGTGCTCCTGTCAGCTTGTCCTGGTTAGTCTTGATGTCCGGATGCTGGGCTAGAACAAGCTCGAAGATAACTGATGGAAAACCAATGGGATGATTTATCTTGTCAGAGGTAGCATGTGAAGCAATTTGATCAAACACCAGTTGTCCGAAGTTAATCTTTTGTTTACTTCCTAGTGCTCTCAGGAGGAGACCTATAGTTTTTCCCACTATTGTATGATGATGGTTAGGCAGCCAGTTCTTAAATGCAATGATGTTGTGTAAGGAATGCCTTGAAGATAGATCAGTGGCCGGTATAGTTATCTTGTTCCACTTAGTCCTCACACCGGCAGTGATTATTTCAGCAAGCTTGTGCTAGTTGGGTTCAGTCAGAGCCACCTCTCGCCCTTCAACTCCATAGTAATCATTTATAGCTCCTGGGTGATCACAATCTTGTTTCTCCTTACTTGTAGCTTCTCATAGGACTGATCCTCAGCATCAGCAAAATTCTCTGGTAAATTAGCAATGGCTTCTCTCACAATGCTTACTACGAATGGGTTAGCCATTGTAAATGATGACCACAAATCCATCTCTTTAATACGTCTCATTATTTCTTTAGCAGAATACTTATCTGCCTCTAGAATTCTTTCAGCCACTATCTCAGTTTCAATACCATATCCCATCTCTCAGCTTGCTCCTTCTAGAAAACCAGACTCCATTCACAACTACACATGTATCAATCTGCACGTTTTACCCTTTTTGTCACCTTTAGCTCCCCCAGCAGCTGTACTTGCCTTGGATTTCTTTGCTACATGTGTTGCACCCTTCTTTCGACCAGCAGTTTCTACCTCAGCAGAACCTTGTTCAGATGTTTGAACAAGTTCACTAGCTTTTCTCTTTTTGACACAGTCTCTTCTACCACCGTTGGTGCTATCTGTTTCACCGCTTGTTTCACTACATCTTTCTTCTTCTTGACTGGCGGTTTTGTCTTGCCAGTAGGTTCCATAGAGACTGGAACGACTTCTTATACATTTTCCACTTCCTCAGGGGTCCTTTCTCCCACATCTCATGGAACATGAACTTGTTCTTCCATCTCAACATTCTCCTTGTCCTGGTCAGGTTGATTAACTTCTCCTTCTTCAGTAACACCATTTGGGAACAACTCTTCCTCCATGTACTCTTCCACATCATCAAACAATTCTTGAAGTGAGTCAGCCGGCTTGCTCGACTAATTGTGTGTGTTATTCTCCCCTTCATTTTTAGACACCTCCATTTGTTCCTTCCTCGCTCCTCTTCAGACACCTCCACTTGCTCGACTTGCGCAACCTCTTCAGTCTGGCCTTCCTCGCTCTCAGTAGGAACCTCAACCAGCTCCTTAGTGTCAGATTATTCTGGCTCAGATTCTACCTCGTCCTGATCGTCAGATTCCTCGATGTTCTCTTCAGGTTCCTCCTGTTCATCGCCTGCCTTCTTTAGAGTATATCCACTAGGATCTTCATCATACTGTTCTACAACCTCTTTCTCAGCAACAACAGAGATGTCTTCTTCAGATTAAAAAACAACCACTTTTCGTCTGACAACTCGAAAGTTTTCCTTTACTAGTGTCTTCTTTTGAGCAACCATCTTAACCATATTAGGAGTAGCCACAGTTCATGTAGTGGAACAACTCTCCCCTGAACCGACGCCACTAGGTTTGGCTTTTCTAAAACTATCTCCGAAACCTCCACGGATACATTAGGCAAACTAGGGCTAAGCACACCAATAGTCTTTGAGATTTAAGAGATGACCTCTTGTGCCTATTTCTTGACCGGCTCCTTGTCTGAAGCAGGTTTTGATGAAGCCTTCTCCTTAGGGTTTTGAACTAGAACATATTTAGGAATCTGTTTAGCTTTTGCTGGATTGTCAGTGGCCACGTTCTTTATAGATTTCTCTGTCCTTGATTTCTCTGGGATAGTCTTTTTCCACCACAGTCGCCTTTGGCTTCGCAGTCACCGCTTTAATTTCTGTCAACTTAGGGTTTGCTTCGGGGACTTTCTTTTCACCAATTGGCTTGGATAGTGCTTCAGTAGTAGTCGCCTTAACAATCTTGTTCATCCGGATGTTCACTAAGATTGATTTCCTTCAATAAGATTCGCTTAGGGTTTCGTTAGGAGAGAATGTGCGAGATAGATATAGTTAATTTGAAATTTAAATTCACAATCTCCTTTTGCACGCCTTATATCTACCCGCGACTTCTTTAAGAACCACGTCGATTTGAGCCGTTTGATCCATTCGAGTATCTTGGCTAAACCGATCGTCGCCTATCGCACTTATTTTTGCATAATTTGACCTTCCTTCCACGCCAACACCCAAAAAATATTTTGTTCGAGCTCAGCTGGCTGACCACCTCTTGCTGGAACAACTTAGTTATCAATGACACACATACCAATGAGGATCTAAGTGTCTCAAACTGCAATTTGTCCAAGGGCTTTGTGAAGATATCTGCTAGTTGTTTCTCTATTGATACTTGCTTCAGGGTGATCACTTTCTTTTCAACTAGCTCCCGAATGAAGTGATGTCTTATGTCAACATGCTTTGTTCTGGAATGCTGAACATGATTCTTGGATATGTTGATTGCGCTCATGTTGTCATAGTAGAGTGTCATCACATCTTGTTCCACTCCATACTCCTCCAGTATCTGTTTCATCCACAACATCTGAGTGCAATAACTTCCAGCAGCTATGTATTCTACCTCAGCTATAGAAAGAGAGATGTTGTTCTACTTCTTGCTTAACCATGACACCTGGTTGTTGCCTTGAAAGAAGCATCCTCTAGTTGTAGTCTTGCGATCCTTAGCATTCCTACCCAATCCGCGTCGTAATAGCCTACCAGACACGAGTTAGTGTCCTTAGTGTACCAAAGACTGTAATCGTCTATTCCACAGACATACTTGATAATCCTCTCCACATTCATTAGGTGACTCTCTTTAGGATTTCCTTGATATCTGGCACAGACTCCTACAACATGGGCAATATCTGGTCTATTGGCCGTCAGACACACTAAGGTCCTAATAATGCTTCTGTACAAGGTCTGGTCCACACTTGTGCCAGCTTCATCCTTGGTGATCTTCACATGGGAGCTACATGGGTTCTTTTATGAGCGGCTTTCTCCAAGTCAAACTTCTTGACTAAATTCCTGACATATTTGCTTTGAGAGACAAAGATTCCATCCATCTTATGCTTCACTTGAAGTCCCAGGCAATAAGACATCTCTCCTACCATGCTCATCTTGAATTTGCTCTTCATTTACAAACTTGTCCACCATCCTATGATTACTTGAGCTGAACATAATGTCATCCACATAAATTTGAGCAATAATAAAGTCTGACCTTGTGTGTTTGACGAAAAGCGTTTTGTCTACTCCCCCTCGCAAATAGCCATGGTTAATTAAGAACTCCATAAGCCTCTCGTATCATGCTCTGGGTGCCTGCTTAAGACCATATGGAGCTTTCGTCTACCAGTACACATGGCCAGGATTGTGAGGGTCTTCGAATCCCTTCGGTTGTGCCACATAGACTTCTTCATTGAGCACCCCGTTCATGAAGGCACTTTTGACATCCATCTGGAACAACTTAAACTTCAGATGACCGGCAAGGGCCAACATCAATCTTATACCCTCCAGTCGAGCCACTGGAGCAAAGGTTTCATCAAAGTCTACTCCTTCAATTTGAGTATATCCCTGAGCAATAAGCCTCGCCTTGTTCCCAGTGATGTTGCCCTATTCATCGGATTTGTCCTTGAAGATCCACTTTGTTCCAATAACATTCACACCATCACGCCGTGCAAGATCCCACACATCGTTTTGTTGAAATTCACCAAGCTCTTCTTGCATCGCCACCACCTAGTATTCATCGTTAATTGCTTCTTTGATGTTCTTCGGCTCCACAGTTGACAGCAAACAAAAATGAACAACCAATTGTTGATAATTTACTTATTTACCTCGAGTCTTCATGCCATCAGTTGGTTCGCCAATAACCTCTGTAATAGGATTATTCTTCTCAACTATTTTGGACGGTTGTAGTATTCGAGTGGGAGCAACATGTGATCTGAGTTTAGCTTCTTCTGTAGGCGAGCCTTCTTGTCCATCAAGGTGTTCTGGCATATTGTTTATGAGAGTTTCTGGCGCACCGGGATCTTGCACATCTTCTCCATTATGTTGTTCAGGGAGAGCTGCTACACCATCATCCGCATCACCCTGGTCAGATCGTCCTGTTTCAATGTCCTTTATAGTGACATTGACAGACTCCATGATAGCTCCATTGCGCTTATGTAGACCCAGTAAGCACGACTATTTATAGAATAACCAACAAAGTTTCCTTCATCACTCTTTGGATCTAGCTTTTGTTGGTACTTGCGATCTCGAAGGATGTAGCATTCACTTCCAAAGATATGAAAGTACTTCACTGTTGGTGTCTTTCCTTTTTATAACTCATAGCATGTCTTCTCTGTGCCGGTTCGAATCGTTACTTTATTTATGACATAGCAAGTTGTATTCATAAATGCTACCCAGAACTTCAATGGAACTTTCTTCGCATGGATCATCACCCGAGCCATCTTCTGAATGGCTCGATTCTTTCTTTCAACAACTTCATTCTGCTGTGGGGTGATAGGAGACGAGAACCGTTGAGAAATTCCCCTTTTAGTACAGAGTTCAACAAGGACATTATTCTTGAATTCCTTTCCATGATCACTCAGACTGCGTCTAGATGTTCGCCATTGTCTTCTCTTTCTCTCTCCAGATGAGTGTATAGTTGAACAAATGCTTGAACATAATCTAACTTTTCTCATAAAAAGTTTGTCCAGGTAAATTGAGAATATGCATCAACACAGACTAGCACATACCTCTTCCCGGAGTGGCTTTCCACCTGCATTGTCCCCATCAGATCCATGTGCATCAACTCCAGAGGCCTCCTCGTGTTGTTTTGAGTGGTTCCTTCGTGGGCGATTTCGATTTGCTTCCCAATCTGGCAAGCATGTTGTTTCAGTTGTAGGTCGACCAAGTTTTGCAAGTAGTAGTTGTTTGGGGATCTTCTTTCCGTCAGAACTCGTTCATCATTCATGTTCAACACCACACATTCATCCTGTGTGAACTTGACATGATGCTCTACATTGCATAGTTGAATTATGCTGATTAGATTTGCTTGCAGGCCTTTGACGAGGAGAACTTCCTACAATCTGGGTAGAACTTGAACATTCAGAGTTCCTCTTCCAAGTACCTTGCCTTTCACTCCATCTCCAAAGGTCACGACTTTCCTTTGAACTCTTTTAGATAAGTCAGGAAATCTTAGTTTCTAGTCATGTGCCTTGAGCAACCACTATCGAAGTACCAACGTTCCTTCTTCAGTTGACTATTGGAACTGAAGGCAACATAGCATACCTTGTCCTTCTGTTTGACTCTCCAGACTTGTCTCAACCGTGGTCCAGGCCCGCTTCTGCTTCCTGAGGGACTTAAGGAATTCCTGGCATCTTGGTTTGATGTGTCCTACTCTGTTACAGTAGTAGCACGTTCTACTATCTTGTCTCCTTACATAGTACTGTCTTGACCTTCTTGCCTTGCCTTTACCCGCATGGTAATGGATTCAGAGCTGCCTATATCCTGCGAGACGCAATGGGTAGCGTTAAATGGCATCTAGTGAGCTTCGCTCACGACCCCCTTCACAGTCTTCTGGATACCTTACTTCTTCTCAGAGATCTCAACATGATGTCGCATGCCATTCAGTCTTGCCACCCTATAGTCAACAATCTAAAGCTCAGCCGACCTAGGTCTCAGGTATCTCTCCGTGTCCTTACTCTTGTGGAAGGTATCAGCATGCATCACATCTGCAACGCTGCTAACTCGGCTGCCTCCTCCCTCACCTGTTCTGATCCTCCCTCGCCCAATGATGCTTTTTCAAGAGCAACTCGCCTGGCCTTACGTGGTGATCGCCTCCGCCTCCCCTCTCTCTTCTCCTCCCACCATGCTTGTCTCGCTAGTTAGCTTGGTCTCTCTTTGGGACGACCTGGTTCCCGTTTTAGTTCCTCTCGGTGCTTTTAGAGCCTTTTAGCTTAGCACTTGAGGACCCCCTCTCTAGTCATGTACTTGGCACGGGTCGTGATGTGGTGATCTTTCTTTTAATAAACTTGCTGGCTAAGTCCAGTTTTGATTTAAGAAAAACATAAATTAATATAAAGTAAGAAATCAATAAGATCATAGCGGTAATATATAACTCATTTTAAATACTTCCTCCGATATATCAAAATACTAATCTCGCACTTAATATGATTCATAATGCTATATGTATCATAAAAGTCCTTTTATCAAAGACACGTCATGTTTGTCGTCACATAAACACATTTATTTATATATACAACATAACATTAAATAGAACATACAATAACAAAATAGAAATTATATTGAGCTCATCATATCAATAAATCAAGAACATATATAATGTTAACATTCAATAGTATCCAACCTATCAAAATGCTCATTAAATGTCTTTTTGCGTAAATCCTTTAGTCAATGGATATGTTGCACGCAAAAATTTGTTGATCGTGCTCTCAGTACACTTTACGCATGCGCCCTGCGCACACTTTAGCTCGTCGCACGCAATATTAAATTGTAAGCCCCGCGCGGAAACGTCTGAGAAAAATTCAAATCTAACCCTCCTCTTCCTTTTCTTGTGCAGGTAAAAGCCTTAAAAAGTATATGATCAACAAAGAAGTGTGGGAACTTCAATATTCCACTACTAGAAGCGATAAAGAAAATCCCGCGCAATGAAATGTTTTTAAAGGAGTTGTGCACCAATAGAAGATGTTCTTCTTACACCGAGGAGTAATTATATAGCGAGAGTGTTTCTTCAGTACTTCAACACAAGGCACCCTGAAATGTGAAGATTCTTTTACCTTATCTAGTTCCTTGCACCATTGGAAATATCTGTATAAGTAATTGCATGCTTGATCTTGGTGCATCTATCATGTATCGCCATATTCCTTATATCTTGTTTGCGTATTGGATCACTGAACCTGCAAGGCTTATTACACAATTGGCGGATAGATCGTGTAAGCAACCAACGAGAATTATCAAGGATGTACTTGTGCAAGTACTGGAGCAGGTGTTCCTAACAGACTTCTACGTGTTGAAAATGAACATCAACGATCCACAAGACTATCCACCTATTTGACTGGGTCACCATTCTCGAAGACTTCTAGAACGAAGATCGATATTCATAGTGACACCCTGACTATGGAAGTATAAGGCTAGGTGATTCACTTCGACATCTACAAAGCCATGAAACATCTTCCAGAGCGAGCGTCAGTACACACCCTAGGCACACTGGATGATCTAGAAAAACCACTAGAGCTTGCACTAGCGAGTGCTACTATCTCGCATGAAGATTCTTATGAGTTTATAGAGGACACCAAAGATACACTAGCACACCTTCAAGGTTCGAGACCGTTGATTGTCAGGTATAAAGTTAATGAGGTTAAATTATTTAAAGCTAACATGTTGTTGGCTTCTACCGTGCATGAACCAATATCGGAGCTGAAACCTCTACCGATACATCTGAAGTATGTGTTTCTGGGAGTAAATAACACATTACCAGTAATCATTAGGAGTATATTTGATGTAGAGCAAGAAAGACGCGTGGTTGATATGCTAAGCTTCCACAAGTTGGCTATTGGTTTGATGCTCTCAAATATTCGGGAGATCAACCCCGCTGTTTGTATGCACCGCACTCTATTAGGGATGGAGCTAAACCCTCGCGTTTACCACAACGGAGTCTTAACCCAATGATGATAGAGGTAGTGCAAAAACAAATCCAGAAGCTACTAGATGCTGATATGATCTATCCAAATTCAAATGCCCATTGGGTAAGTCCATTACACGTAGTCCCCTACCACACGGTATCACAGTCAAGAAGAATGTTGATGGCCAGATGGTCACTACGAGAGTATGTTTCTAAGTTGGTAGAGGCTAAGTGATGAGTCATATTTATATGACTCGTCAAATCAATTAATCCCATTAATTTTGACACTTTATTATGCGAATAGTTACTTTTTAGTGTTGTTTTGCATTTCAGGTGCTTTGGAAGCTTTAGGAGAGAATGCGCAATAAAAGATGGTGTTTCATGCCAAAAACACCACAATGGCAAATCAGACCTTTAGAGGTTCGACGGAGTGCTGGGAATGACCATTTATCAAAAAAAATACGAGCTACATGCCGATGTGTAGCGGACTCAAATCCCTACAACTCTCTAGTTCACACCGAGAGCAGCCGAAGTCATTTGGAAGGTCAAATTAAGAGTCGAATTTGGAACTGGCACGCAGAAAGGAGAAACCAAGTCAGTGTGGATCGTGTCCGACAGAGATATTAGCGTTAACGCTGGGCGCGGCGCTAACGTAGTGGCTGGGTGCGGCGTGCCAACGAGGTGATGATGTCAGCAACGCGTTTGATGATGTCCTTAGTCCGAGATTTGGTAATTCAGCCCAAAACAAACTTAGAAATCCAGTTTTGCTATAAATAAAAGCTTTGGAGAAGGGTTTCATTGATCCCATCATTCTACGAAGATCAGAAGACCGCTCTGGAGGAGAACGCAAAGCTTTCGACGAAGAGAAGAATTTTCTATTTCTTTCATTCCAAAAATACTTGTGTTTTTGTTATGGCTATGAGTAGCTAATTTTCTTAATGCAATTTTATGTTTTACTAGTTCTTGCTTTCATCACATGAATTAATTTGTGAGGTTAAATGGAAGCTTATCGCAAAGATTAATCAAACAATTAATTCTTACCGTTAACATCTACTGGGTACTTTGTCGTAAAGGTAGATAGTAACACCTAGACTAGATAATACCTTTGTCGGATTATTAAGTTTAGGAAAGAACTAAATGTCTAAAACCTTTGTCGGGTTAGATTGTGGTGTATGACCTTTGTCGGGATACTTAGGGTTGTTACGTTTGTCGGAATAACCACACTTAGAAATATAAGATTTGATATTTAGCAAATAATGATAAACGTGTCACAATAGAAACCCTAAGATGCATATTCTCTCTGATTGACTCCTTACTTTCTATTCGCCTCTTTTTCACTCACAACTACTTAAAATCCCCTCTTTCTTTATTTGTTTACAGTTACAGCTTCAACAATTAGATCTCTTGGGTTCGACCCTGCTTGCCGCTACACTAGCTTTTAGCAGTAGAAATATAAATATTAAATTTGACGCGGATCAAATTTTGACGTCGTTGTCGGGGAGCTGTGCTTTGGTGAAGTTGTTTCTTTTTGTTATTTATTTTTGTTTTTATTTTCTATTTTTTGTGTGCTTTGCTACTTTGCATTGCAATGTCTCATGCAGGTAGTGAGATTGGTGACAACAACAATGAGAACGGCGATGTCGGTGATGATCAGATAGAGCCGTATCAACCTACAATGAAGGAGTTGTGTGCCGCTAATTTTCAAAATATACCTTGGTGCATCTACGAGGGGCCAAACATGCAGGTAATTGAGATCAAGACTACGGTAGTGCACCATTGATAGATGCACAGTCGTCGTGTGCAAACGTCAAGAATAAATTTATAAGTCCGCTACTCGTGACTTTACTACTGGGTAGCAAGTGGTAAGTAGGGGTCGAACCCAATAGAGTCAGTGTGGATTAGTTGTTCTTTAATGAAGCTTATGCAGAAATTAAATGCGATTGGGGTTGGGTTTAAGTGTGCTTTGAGAACTGAAAGTAAATTACAATAGTTGATAATAGACTGTAAGGAAAGGATTCGGTTTAGGGGTTTCATATCATATCATATCATCGTTCATCATTGACCCTTAATGGTCCTACTAAGTGTTCAAAAGTGTATCAAGGCCATTTCAAGCGCTCGATTTGCACACACTGTCTAGCCCATTTCAAGGTCGTAGAGCACTTGTTCTATTTAGACTAGCACCCCATTTCAAGGTATACTAGCCTATGTGCATCCATTTGAACAATCATTTCCGATCAATCCAAATGGTGTTTTAGAGAGGTCGAACTCCTCAGATAAGCTTTGCCATTTCAAGCATCCACTTACCCGAGTATGTTCACGAACCCTTGGAAGAGTTTTGCCATTTCAAGCATCCACTCAACCTTGAAAGTTCTGACCTAATATGAGGCACATAGAACAAGTTTTAAAACACTAAGTAGCATTAAGCATAGAGTCTAGAACAGTTTATGATATAAATACCCCTCTACCGAATACAAGCTTTAGCTACTTGTAGTCATGTCAAGGAATACAAGCAAACTATGGCTTTGAACAAGGATACCGAAAAGGAGAATAACTTTTAAAGTAAGAACAAAATATACGGAAAGTAATTTTGTACCTACAATAAGTGGAGGAGAGGAGCTCCTAAGCAAGATCCAAGCAAGGGAAAGTAGCTCCAAAATGAAGAACAAAGTGTTTATTGAAAGTGAAGAGAAGAGGGTTAAGCCCTCTATCTCTCTAAAGACTTGTGAAATTATGGGATGAAGATTACAAAGGGAGGGGGGTTGTATTTATAGGCAAGGGAGGAGGGGAAGATGTGGTTTGAGATGAGAACACATGGCAAGCATCCATGGGAGAGGAGTGGAGAGCAAGATAGCCGCCCATGTGAGGAGGAGCCTCCTCCCATTTAGCCGCCCCCCCCCATGTGAGGAGGAGCCTCCTCCCCTTAGCCGCCCATGTGTGAGGAGGAGGAGAGGACATGTGTGAGTTTGTGATCTTTCACAAAAGCCATCGGTCCATTTCAGCTCCGGACTAACTCTGGTTGCTCTTCGGTTAGATTTGTTTTGAGTGATTTCACGTCAGGATCTTGAGATTTGTACAGTCGGCATCTGGTCGTGACCTTGGAATGACTCGTAATATATTTTCATCTTAAAAACTCCTCCTTAGCCTGTATTCTCTCTAGACTCCAAAATACCCTGTAGATAAATATCGGAACTAACAAGCAAAAGTTAAATAGACAAAGAGTCTAATTTGGTGGGTTTAACTGTGTTTATGTTTCATACAATTATGGTCCATCAGATCACCCCACACTTTTAGTTGTTCGTCCCGAACAATGCTATTAAAGGGCGGCACACACTATCTAAGTAAACTTTTAAAATATGAAAGTGAGACTGTGGGACAAGATTTATCCTAATTCATGCATTACTACTTATTACCAAATTAAACCGTGTAAATAAATAGAAGAAACTTGATACTTGTACCTCCGTGCCGAGATGCAAATTATTTTGGATGTTTCGGGAGATAGCCCTTTTTAGGCTCCTGGACTGCATTCTCGGGACCGTCTCGCATTATATGGTTTTCTTGTAGCTTTCTCTAGCACGTGATTCGGTTCGGGTTTCAATGGTTTGGTCTTTGATTTTCTTTTGGCGAGGGACAGCTTTTGTAGTGAATCGGCCTTTGGCCTTTGATTTGACACTTTGAGTACTTCACTTTTTGTTCGGTTAAAACCTTCACAACTTTGGGCCTTTGGCCTCTTGATTTGTTTCTTTGAGCTTTTTCCTTTTTGTGGCTTGCTAGTCCATTTTCTCAAGCCTTTTTTGGGGGGTCCAATCGTCGCCCGCAAGCATATGGAAATACCTCCCCGCTCCTCTCATCCTTGCCGTTTCGCGCGGGTCAAGATGAGGGTCGCTCATTGATGGACCACAATTATACGAATCAAAAACATAGATAAACCCCCCAAGTTAGACTGTTTGTCTGTCTAACATCCACTTGTTAGTCCCGATATATTTCCACAGGGCATTTTAGAGATTAAAGTGAAAACACGTTAAGGAGAGGCTTTTAGCACAGAAAAGATATAAGGAGTCGATTCAAGGTCAAGATCATATGCCGACTGAAGAAATATCAAGGATCCTGACGATGAATCACTCATCACAAATTGTGCAGAGATGGAATCAAGTCAACCCAGTGCCAAATTACACTGACAGTTTTGTGAAAAGACAGTGCAAAACTGTACAAAACTCACATATGGGCAAGATGACTTGTGACTTGGAGAAGAGGTGGCCAAAGAGGAAAACCACCCCAAAACCACCACCCACCACCAGCGGCTCCTCCCTCCTCCTCCATGGATGACCGGCTCTCCTCCGCCCAATGAGCCGCCGCCATGTGGTGGCTCCTCCACCACATGTTCCTCCTCTCTCCTCCTTGGATGACTTGATGACTTGCTTGGGAGGTGGCTTCCACCACCATTTGCTCCTCCACCACAACCACCCACCGGCGGCTGCTCCTCCACCACTCCACCACCGCCAAGTGGCGGCGCCTCCTTGGCTCCTCCATGCCTCATCCTCCACCCTTGGATCAAATCAATCCTAGCCCTCCATTTCCTCCCATTTCTCCTATAAAAGGAGGCTCACCCCTCCTCATTTTATCATCCAAAAAACCATTCCATACACAATCACTTATCTCTCTACATTTTGTAATATTTTGTAAGTTGGTTTGGATCAATAAAGTTACGATATTTGGCTAGGCGCCCTCCTCCATGGACAGGCGAGGCTAAACTCCTCATTCGGCGGAAGGTATAATCTTGTATTATTTAATGTTTAATTAGCTTAGTTTATTTTCTTAGTATTCAATACTTGTTCTATGTGCCATATAAAAGTCAGAATGTCTCTAAGGTAGAGTGAACGATTTTGGGAATGTGACCATTAGGGGTCCAACTTCGTAAGCTCTTCCTTAAGATATTCGTGATCACACCCGGATAGGGGAGGTAGTAACAGACAAAGCTATCTGAAAGAGGTCGACTATATTTAAAAAACCATTATGGGAAACCGTAACAGGAGAGCAGGTGGATGCACATAGACTAGCGTACCTAACTGGTACTGGCGCTAGTCTAAATAGAACAAGTGTGATTTAGCCGATGTTGCAAGTCTTGAGCTATCGCTAGCCTCGATTCATCGTTTGAATACTTAGAAGATTTACTAAACTAATAAACATGTGATAATACAAGAATACCTGAAACCGAATACGCTCTTTCAATTGCAAACACCCCCTGTATTTAATTTCCTAGTATAACTGCTCAATCAAACACAACCACCAACCACTCACATACCGGAGGAATCAACAATCACGCATCACCCACTGTAAGTCTTCTAACCCTCAACTCCTTTATTTTCTGTATTTAATTTCAGTATTTATTTTCTGTATTTACTTTCCGCACAAAAAAACCCAAAAAACCCAAAAACAGTAGTTTAGTAATTAGCAGTAAGTCCACACTCGACCTAAAATCACGCACCGTGTAAGCCGTAACGAACAATCTATCCCCCTAATTCCCTTGGGTTCGACCCCTACTTACCCTTACTACCCAGTAGTTAAGTCGCGAGTAGTGGACATTATAAATTTATTTGTACGAGACGTATTGCACCCTAACGACAGTGCAACCGACGCTCCCGTCAAATTGGCGCCGTTGCCGGGGAATTAGTCAGTTAATCGGATAAGTTGTTCAAATCGATACGCGCTTCAAAACGACCATGTCTCGCGAAGAAAGTCACCATGACTACCAGGATGACGAAGAAATAAACCTGTACGATCGAAACGATGAGATGCCGCTTCCATATATCGACGATCCGGAACAGCTCATCAGAAACAGGAGAGCTCGCGATAGGGAAGCTAACAGACGAAACCAAGAACCACCCGAGGACCGAAATGCAGCTGGTCCAGTACAACCCCCTAGATATCCACCACCCCCACGCCCTCGACAAGTACCAAGACGTGAACCCGTCTTTGATAATTACTATGGGGATAACGACCATTATCACGAACCTACTTTGGGAGAACTCAACGCACCGGATTTCAGGATTCAGTTGTGGTGTATCTACGAAAGCCCTGAGCTGGAAAATATCAACATCAACGCTTCAGTGGCCCACAACTTACCGAAGTTCGCAGGAAATCGTGGAGAGTCAGCAATAGCCCATCTCCAGCGCTTACATGGAATTTGCCAAAACTTAAAACCGAATGGCGTAAACGTAGACGACTTCAAGTTAAAAGCGTTCTACTTTTCCCTCATTGACGCGGCAAACGATTGGTTCCTTTCATTGCCTTCCGGAAGCATCAGAACATGGGCTCAGATGCAGAAGAAATTCTTAGACAAATACTACCCAGCAGGAAGGGCAATGCAAGTAAGAAGGCAACTGCAGGACATCAAGCAAGGACCCAACGAAACCATGTACGATTACCTGGAAAAGTTCAACCACCTGGAGAGAAGCTGCTGTACGCTGGGACTGCCCGAGAAACTCATAATCGAGTACCTCATTGATGGATTAAGACCCTTAGACAAAATGCTCCTGGATGCCTCAGCTGGAGGGTCCATAATGAATCTATCATTGAGCGGAGTTAGGCAACTGATAAATGACGTTGCTGAAAATGCTCGATTCCGAGAGGAGACAATTCGGCAGGAAGAATTCTCCCGAACAAAAAGTGTGGCAAAGGCCGAAACACCATTGAACTCTATGTCTGAGGAGATGAAACAGTTAAAAGAAATGATGATTCAGATCCTACGAAGGCAGCCAGTTCCTGTTAAGCCTTGCGAATCTTGTGGCTCGACGGACCACAAAACTGACGCATGCCCAACTTTAATAGAAGAGGAACCAGCAGAAGTGAATGCGGTGGGAGGATACCAAGGATACAACAACAATAACAATAACAGAACCGGACAAATCAGACAGTTTGGTCAAACAACCAACCCGAGCTGGCATAACGGCAACTATACTCAGAAAAATGCTCAACCAGCTGTCCGTCAATCAACTCAGTCATCCTACCAACCCCCACACCAGCAGTATAATCAGAACACTCCTTCGGCAAGCCAATATCAGCAAGGAGGACCAAACCAGAATCAAGCCAGCCCGAGCAATCAGCAAGAACCAAGCAAGTCACTCAATGACACGATAAAGGAACTTGCGGGAAACGTTAATCAGTTGGGAGCTTCACTACACCAGTTCCAGGCAAAAACAGACGGGGCAATTTCTGAATTAACCAAACAAATGTCCCAGCTTGCCACTGCCATGTCAACACTCACTGCTGAACCGGGCAGACTTCCTTCACAGACCATCCAAAATCCAAAGGCTAATATAAGCATGATAAGAAGGTCGGACATGAAAGCTACACTAGGAGAAGTAGCACGATCCCCAGCCTACAAACTGACGAGCAATCACTTCAACCGCAGACGTCGACCTGATTGGGACCAAGAGGAAGACCGACCCAAGGATGGCAAAACATGGGTCACACATGCCGACAACGGACGATATGCATTCACTGTTTGCATAACACCTCCGCCAATCCTACACTCTGACGTACCAGCATCTGGATGGGATGACGACAACAAGCTAAGGCGGGATCCCCCGACAAATATTTATGCTTCAAGGCAAAAGATAAAAGGGCCCGAATATCCAAATCCCAAGCCAAGGAATTGGCAGAATGACCCAACAACTGAAAAAGCCCTCACTTCAGATCATGAGTCACAACCGGAAAGAAACAAAGACCCAGGGGCCTTCACAGTCACCTGTGGTATTGGGGAAATCCAGATCCGTAAGTGCTTAATCGATCTTGGGGCTGCGGTCAATGCCATGCCTTCCTCCTTATACTATTTATTAGGACTGGGTCCGTTGAAACCACCCAGGTCAAATATCGAGCTAGGGGATAAGTCGTGCATCCGTCCGATTGGAGAGTTGGAGGATGTAATACTTCATGTAGGAAAACTCGCTGTGGCTGCAGACTTCTATGTCATACCAACAGAAGAGACCTGCGAAGACGACTCGCCAACAATATTATTGGGACGACCATTCCTCTACGCCACTAAAGCAAGAATTGATGTAGGTAAGGGATCGTTATTGCTTAAGTTCGGCGGCAAAATTGCACACTTCTACATCAATACAAGCCGCCCGGACACAAAGAAACCACCGGACATAACACCTATCTCAGATCACAGTGCACAGTTTGCTGACCTGTCATTAGAAACCAAAAAAGTAACAAGACCAGCAGCTATGGTCAAGGGTCTCTCGCCCTGTCAGAAGCAATGGAAAGAGAAAACACCAAAACCCTGGAGTTCTATCCCAGGCACAGGAAAAGTTAAAACAAAAAGCAACGCAGGAACGGTGACAAAATTCGACCTAAGCCACCCATGGGATCCCAACCAATGATCCAGAACAAGGTACTGTCGAACCAACGACGTTAAACAAGTGCACTAGTCGGGAGGTAACCCGACACTATCTTACTTTCTGTCATTTTAATTTTCAATAAGCGCTCTCACCCATCTTTTTGTCCAGAAGAAATGTCTTACATGTAGGAATTAAGTTTCGGAGCAAGGATCAGATCAGCCAGGCAGCTTCCGTGAATTTACCGGGCCTGCGCTGAGAGTTTAAGGCCCCAGCCGAACTCCCTCGATTATCCAGCCTCATGCCATGTCGTTCACTCGACACCTTAAAGGGAGTTCTGCTCTTCTTTTTTCCTAAAGTCATTTCCTTCTCCTATATATATTTGCATGACTTTTGAACTAAGGCTTGCCTTCGTTCAAAAGTGGGGGGTGAGAACCAATGCAATTTTTTTCTTTTTAAAAAAAAAGTATCTTTTTGAAAGTATGAACTTAAGAATGTAAAAAAGATAGATCATGATTCATGCATCAACCTTATGAAAAGGCAAACTGTTTAAAAACTTAGAATGTAACTTTTCATTTGTCCCTTTGTGTTGAGATAACCTAGGGATGTGGAGTTGATAGAAATTGCCCTAGAGAGGCTTGGCAAGCACTTAAAGGATCAAATCAAACTATATGGTTTTCGAAGTCAGTGGAGGCTGCACTTCGGATTTTCAGTGAACAATTGAGTCAAACTCCGCCAGGAAGCATCTATGCAAAGGCGAGGACGGGAATCAGACCGTCCTCTCTCTAGTCAAAATAGCCGAGAAAATAAATGAGCGACCCTCATCTTGACCCGCGCGAAACGACGAAGATGAGAGGAGAGGGGAGGTATTTCCATAGGCTTGCGGGCGATGATTGGACCTCCCAAGAAGGCTGACTAAATGGACTAGCAAGTCACAAAGGAGGAAAAAACTCAAAGAAGAAAATCAAAAGAGGCCTAAGGCCCAAAAAATTGTGAAGGTTTTAACCGAGCAAAAGTGAAGCACTCAAAAAGACAGAGGCAGAATCACTACAAAAAAAGCTAGTCCCTCGCCAAAGTAGAAAAAAGAAAATCAAAAAGGCTCAACTCACTGAAACCCGAATCGAATCACGTGCTAGAGAAAGCTACAAGAAAACCATATAGTGCGAGACGGTCCCGAGGGTGTAGTCCAAGAGCCTAAAAAGGGCTATCTCCCGAAACATCCGGAATAATTCGCATCTCGGCACGAAGGTACACGTATCAAGTTACTTCTAATTATTTTTACAGTTTAAATTGGCTATAAGTAGTAATGCATGAATTAGGAGAAATCGAGTACCGCAAACTTAATTTCATACTTCAAACCAACTTACATAGTGACGCCCATATAAAGCATTGTTCGGGACGAACAACTAAAAGTGGGGGGTGATTTGATGGACCACAATTATACGAATCAAAAACACAGATAAACCCCCCAAGTTAGACTGTTTGTCTGTCTAACATCCACTTGTTAGTCCCGATATATTTCCATAGGGCATTTTAGATATTAAAGTGAAAACACGTTAAGGAGAGGCTTTTAGCACAGAAAAGATATAAGGAGTCGATTCAAGGTCAAGATCATATGCCGACTGAAGAAATATCAAGGATCCTGACGATGAATCACTCATCACAAATTGTGCAGAGATGGAATCAAGTCAACCCAGTGCCAAATTACACTGACAGTTTTGTGAAAAGACAGTGCAAAACTGTACAAAACTCACATATGGGCAAGATGACTTGTGACTTGGAGAAGAGGTGGCCAAAGAGGAAAACCACCCCAAAACCACCACCCACCACCGGCGGCTCCTCCCTCCTCCTCCATGGATGACCGGCTCTCCTCCGCCCAATGAGCCGCCGCCATGTGGTGGCTCCTCCACCACATGTTCCTCCTCTCTCCTCCTTGGATGACTTGATGACTTGCTTGGGAGGTGGCTTCCACCACCATTTGCTCCTCCACCACAACCACCCACCGGCGGCTGCTCCTCCACCACTCCACCACCGCCAAGTGGCGGCGCCTCCTTGGCTCCTCCATGCCTCATCCTCCACCCTTGGATCAAATCAATCCTAGCCCTCCATTTCCTCCCATTTCTCCTATAAAAGGAGGCTCAACCCTCCTCATTTTATCATCCAAAAAACCATTCCATACACAATCACTTATCTCTCTACATTTTGTAATATTTTGTAAGTTGGTTTGGATCAATAAAGTTACGATATTTGGCTAGGCGCCCTCCTCCATGGACAGGCGAGGCTAAACTCCTCATTCGGCGGAAGGTATAATCTTGTATTATTTAATGTTTAATTAGCTTAGTTTATTTTCTTAGTATTCAATACTTGTTCTATGTGCCATATAAAAGTCAGAATGTCTCTAAGGTAGAGTGAACGATTTTGGGAATGTGACCATTAGGGGTCCAACTTCGTAAGCTCTTCCTTAAGATATTCGTGATCACACCCGGATAGGGGAGGTCGTAACAGACAAAGCTATCTGAAAGAGGTCGACTATATTTAAAAAACCATTATGGGAAACCGTAACAGGAGAGCAGGTGGATGCACATAGACTAGCGTACCTAACTGGTACTGGCGCTAGTCTAAATAGAACAAGTGTGATTTAGCCGATGTTGCAAGTCTTGAGCTATCGCTAGCCTTGATTCATCGTTTGAATACTTAGAAGATTTACTAAACTAATAAACATGTGATAATACAAGAATACCTGAAACCGAATACGCTCTTTCAATTGCAAACACCCCCTGTATTTAATTTCCTAGTATAACTGCTCAATCAAACACAACCACCAACCACTCACATACCGGAGGAATCAACAATCACGCATCACCCACTGTAAGTCTTCTAACCCTCAACTCCTTTATTTTCTGTATTTAATTTTAGTATTTATTTTCTGTATTTACTTTCCGCACAAAAAAACCCAAAAAACCCAAAAACAGTAGTTTAGTAATTAGCAGTAAGTCCACACTCGACCTAAAATCACGCACCGTGTAAGCCGTAACGAACAATCTATCCCCCTAATTCCCTTGGGTTCGACCCCTACTTACCCTTACTACCCAGTAGTTAAGTCGCGAGTAGTGGACATTATAAATTTATTTGTACGAGACGCATTGCACCCTAACGACAGTGCAACCGACGCTCCCGTCACTCATCTATTTTCTCGGCTTCTTTGACTAGAGATAGGACAGTCTGATTCCCATCCTCGCCTTTTTTTCTTTTTGCATAAACACTGCATGGCGGAGATGACTTCAATCTTCACTGAAACCCGAAGTGCAGCCTCCACTGAATTCAAAAACCATATAGTTAGATTCGATCCTTTGATTGCTTGCGAAGCCTCTCTAGGGCAATTTCTATCAACTCCACATCCCTAGTTTATCTCAGCACAAAGAGACAAATGAGAAGTTACATTCTAAGTTTTTAAACAGTTGAATTTTCACAAGGTTAATGCATGAATTATGATCTATCTTTTTCACATTCTCAAGTTTATATTTTCAAAAAGATAATATTAAGGGAAAAGAAAAAAGAAAAAACATGTTATGTACAAAGGTGGTTCTCACCCCACACTTTTGAACGAAGGCGTGCCTTTCAGCACGACTTAGTTCAAAAGTCATGCAAGAAAATATATACAGGAAAGGTGAGAATGATTTAGGGCAAAAAACTAAATGACAGAAATTAAATGACTGAAAGTAAGATAGGTGTCGGGTTACCTCCCGACCAGTGCCTTTGTTTAACGTCGTTGGCTCGACGATACCTCATTCCTGGATCATAAGTAGGGATCCCATGGGTGCTTGAGGTCGAACTTCTTCTCGGTAGCTCTTTTGATTTGAGAGGGTGAGGCTTTATTGACCATAGCTGCTGGTCCAATGAGTCGTGCTCGCTTGTTACTCCTTACGGGTTTCCATTCTTTCGGCCATGTCTTTGCCGCTTCTTCATGTTTGAATAGTTGGCACCTTTGCGAGTTTGGAAGTTTGGTTTTGTGCCATTAAATGTAGGCGACATTAAACATGTGCCTCTGCCAATCCTCTTCATTGTGGAAGTGATGGATGGTTGTCTTGGAAAGAGTGAGTTTTCAGGCGGTTTTCCTTGGCTTGTGACGAGTGAGAGTTCCTTTGTCGGCTTTTTTGGCTCATGCTCCTCCTCTAATCCCCTTGCACCTCATCATTATTGATTATATGATCTTCGGTGGCTATGATCGGTATAAAACACGAAGGGTTAAGTTGAGGCACTTCGACCATGAGGACTGGGTCTGTTTCAGGTGCTCCGACAGTGAGGACCAGATCTTTCTCGGATAGTTCGGCAATGAGGTCCGGGACTTCCTCGGGTGCTCCGAGCGCAAGGACTGGGCCTGGCTTGATTTCTTTGGCCGCTTCGGCAGTGAGGTTCGGGACTTCTGTTGGCTCGGTAGTTAGGACTGTGATTTCCTCGGATGGATTAGTGATAAGGACCGGGCCTGATTTGGGCAGTTCTTCTTCTAACTCCCAGGGATAATCTGAATGGAGCTCTTCTTCAGGCAACCATGGGTCCTCATCCTCGTCATTCATATGGTCTCCGGGGGCAATCATACTGAGGTATGGGTCTGATATGGGCAACTTGTCATTGAGGTCCGGGTATGTCTCGGATGGTTCTTCTTCGGTCATCCGCTGGTCCTCATTCTCTACCGGCTCCTCGGGTTCAGCCGTCCTTTTTATTGCCTATGATTCGGTTTCGTCCGTGAATTGGTGCATCAAGGCACTCAATTGCTGTATGTCTGCGGCCAATTGCTGGGTGCTAGCTGCCAGCTCATTTTCTGCTGCCCATAACTCAGTTTTGGCCCTGATTTGGTGCATCGTGTTGTCCAGTTCTTCGCGCCGCATGGCCTTATCTTTTCTTTGTCTTGACCTTGCGGCCAAATCATCTATTAAGTTCCAAAGATCATCTATGTCTAAGTTGTTCACCGAGCCTCCCGCTGCATTATTCAACCAATTCCACTCTTGTGGCATCATCCCATTGAGAAACCTTTGAAGAAGATCGTGGTTGGTGAATCCATGGTGCGGGCAGCTCGTCACAATGGAGTCAAAGTACGCCAAGTACTCGTCCAAAGTTTCGTCCCGGGATTGCTCTATGTTGTTGATCTTCTCGTGGATTTCAAGTTCGAAGGGTGGTGGGGAAAACTCCTCATTGTTCCAAGGCTCCATTCCGTAGTAGTAAGACTTAGTGAATTGCATGATAAAACAAAAAACAAAATAGAACAACTATTCCGATTCACAACTCCCCGGCAACGGTGCCAATTTTGATGGATGCACAGTCGTCGTGTGCAAACGTCAAGAATAAATTCATAAGTCCGCTACTCGTGACTTTACTACTGGGTAGCAAGTGGTAAGTAGGGGTCGAACCCAAGAGAGTCAGTGTGGATTAGTTGTTATTTAATGAAGCTTATGCAAAAATTAAATGCGATTGGGGTTGGGTTTAAGTGTGCTTTGAGAACTTAAAGTAAATTACAATAGTTGATAATAGACTGTAAGGAAAGGATTCGGTTTAGGGGTTTCATATCATATCATCGTTCATCATTGACCCTTAATGATCCTACTAAGTGTTCAAAAGTGTATCAAGGCCATTTCAAGCGTTCGATTTGCACACACTGTCTAGCCCATTTCAAGGTCGTAGAGCACTTGTTCTATTTAGACTAGCACCCCATTTCAAGGTATACTAGCCTATGTGCATCCATTTGAACAATCATTTCCGATCAATCCAAATGGTGTTTTAGAGAGGTCGAACTCCTCAGATAAGCTTTGCCATTTCAAGCATCAACTTACCCGAGTATGTTCACGAACCCCACGAAAGAGTTTTGCCATTTCAAGCATCCACTCAACCTTGGAAGTTCTGACCTAATATGAGGCACATAGAACAAGTTTTGAAACACTAAGTAGCATTAAGCATAGAGTCTAGAACAGTTTATGATATAAATACTCCCTCTACCGAATACAAGCTTTAGCTACTTGTAGTCATGTCAAGGAATACAAGCAAACTATGGCTTTGAACAAGGATACCGAAAAGGAGAATAACTTTTAAAGTAAGAACAAAATTTACGGAAAGTAATTTTGTACCTACAATAAGTGGAGGAGAGGAGCTCCTAAGCAAGATCCAAGCAAGGGAAAGTAGCTCCAAAATGAAGAACAAAGTGTTTATTGAAAGTGAAGAGAAGAGGGTTAAGCCCTCTATCTCTCTAAAGACTTGTGAAATTATGGGATGAAGATTACAAAGGGAGGGGGGTTGTATTTATAGGCAAGGGAGGAGGGGAAGATGTGGTTTGAGATGAGAACACATGGCAAGCATCCATGTGAGAGGAGTGGAGAGCAAGATAGCCGCCCATGTGAGGAGGAGCCTCCTCCCATTTAGCCGCCCCCCCCCCCCATGTGAGGAGGAGCCTCCTCCCCTTAGCCGCCCATGTGTGAGGAGGAGGAGAGGACATGTGTGAGTTTGTGATCTTTCACAAAAGCCATCGGTCCATTTCAGCTCCGGACTGACTCTGGTTGCTCTTCGGTTGGATTTGTTTTGAGTGATTCCATGTCAGGATCTTGAGATTTGTACAGTCGGCATCTGGTCGTGACCTTGGAATGACTCGTAATATATTTTCAGCTTAAAAACTCCTCCTTAGCCTGTATTCTCTCTAGACTCCAAAATACCCTGTAGATAAATATCGGAACTAACAAGCAAAAGTTAAATAGACAAAGAGTCTAATTTGGTGGGTTTAACTGTGTTTATGTTTCATACAATTATGGTCCATCAACCATCTACCGAAGTTTTTGAGTCGGCAAGGAGAATCAGCCACCAGGCATCTTCAGGATTTTCATGGCATCTGCCGGACTCTCCGACCTTATGGAGTCACAGTAGAGAATTTCAAACTCAAGGATTTCCACTTTTCTTTGACTGACATGGCTGGATCATGGTTTTCGACTCTTCCTTCAGGTAGCATCAGGACATGAGACCAGATGCAGAAAAAGTTTCTTGCGAATTACTACCCAGTAGTTAAGGCAGGACATGTTCGTAGACAGTTGCAAGATATCAAGCAGGGGCCTAACGAGTCTATGTATGACTATCTGGAGAAGTTTAATGCTTTAGAGCTGAGCTGCTGCAACCTAGGAGTGCCTGAGAAGCTGATAATCGAGTACTTGCTAGATGGGTTGAGACACTCGATAGGATGTTGCTTGATGCCTTAGCTGGAGGCACGATCATGTATTTGCCCCCAGCTGGAGTAAGAAATTTGATCGCTAAGGTGGCCGAGAATGCTAGGTTCAGGGGAGAAACCAGTCAACAAGAGGAATTCAGCGAGACCAGAAATGTTGCAAAGGCTGAGACCCCATCAAACCAGATGACTAAGGAGCTAAAACAGATGAGGGAGATGATGCAGAAGCTCATGATGAATCAGGTGGTCCAGGTGAAGCCTTGTGAATTTTGCGGTGCGACTAATTATAAGATGGATGCTTGCCCTTGTTTACAGGAGGATGCACAGGCCAATATCAATGCGGTGGGTTGATTCAAAAATTACAATAACCATGGACCCCAAAACCCTCATCAATAGCAGTAGTACTATCGTGCACCATAACGTCAGCAGCAGGGTGCCTACAACAATAAGAATCAGTATCAGCAGCGAGGGCAGAACTATAGTCAAGCAGGCCCTAGCAATCAAAATTCCAGCAAGTCTCTGGAAGACGTGGTGAAGGAGCTGGCAGCTAGCACCCATCATTTGGCCACTACCATACAGCAGAACCATGCCAAGACTGATGGAGCCATTACAGAGCTGGCAAAACAAATGTCTCAGATAGCCAGCACAGTTTTTGAGCTGAAGAGTGATCCGGGAAAACTACCATGGCAGACCATCCCTAACCTGAGAAGAAACATCAATACACTAGCAGTGGTAGATGAACCGGGGGCAAAAAATAGCGAAAAGGAGCCTGAGTCAGTGCAGATTGTGCCCAAGCAAGACATTAGCTCGACGCTAATGTCTGCACTGGACGCGCCCATAATGTTAACGTCGGGTGCGGCGGAAATGTTTGAAGCGGGCGCGACCCGCACTGATGCATGTTCCAAAACTAACCCTCTGCTTCCATCTTTTGTGCAGGTAAGAGCTCCTGAAGACTGTGTGATCAATAAGGATGAAGTAGGAGACGAGTTGGAGGCAAAACATGTGCCAGAAGAGCCAATAATGGAGCACCCACTTGCTACGAGTCAAGAGGCACCGCCTGGAAAGTGTAAGGATACAGGTGCTTTCACAGTCACCCGTGGTGTTGGTAAGACACTCATTCATCATTGTTTAATTGACTTGGGTGCTGCTATTAATGCTATGCCATATTCTTTGCACCGTTCTCTGAAACTGGGCCCATTGAAACCTCCTAAACTTTTGGTAGAGTTAGGGGATAGATCTTGTGTTCATCCCGTTGGTTTGCTTGAATACCTAACCCTCCGTGTTGGAGATCTCGTTGTTCCTGCAGACTTTTTTGTTTTGCAAATGGGAGATGCTAGAGATGATGATCCTCCAACACTTATTTTGGGACAGACATTCCTCTTTGCCACAAAGACCAAGATTGACATGGAAACAGGTTTGTTTTCACTTACGTTTATTGGCAAGACATCAAATTTTTACATTTATGAGGACGATGACCGTCCATGCATGAAGAAACCTAACACATCATACCTTGGTGCCCTTATTCCAAACCCACCAGATGAGACTAGGTGTGCAGCTAGAGAAGTGTCCATGAGCAAAGTGTCCTCACAAACTCAAGAGGATGTGATGGCTGACCCGCCTGATCGATGGAGGAAACACACGAGGACACCATTCAATGAGGGCTATGAACAGAATGCAGGAATTGCTGAGGCAAAATTTGACCTAACACGTCCATGGGAACCAACCTGTTATCCCTAATGAGGTATCGTCGAGCCAATGACGTAAAACAAAGGCGCTCGTGGGGAGGCAGCCCGGCAAATTTTTGTTTTCCTTCGTTTTCGTGTCTTATGTTTGTTTGAATCTTGTTCAGTATAACTGAGTCTATTTTTGACTTCATTTTTGTGGGAACGAGATGTTTTTATGCATAAAATAGGTCTACCCAGTGTGGATTGCGCCGAGCCTTAACATTAGGCTCACGCCCAACCTTGACTTTAACATCGCACTCCATGAGGACATTGAGGCGTTGACCGCGCCTCTAATGTCTACACTGGGCGCGGTTGACCATTGACCAGCGTTGACTAACTCATTTGACCAAAATTTTTACCATCACGTGATGAGACGAGGGGAGTGCCTGTTCACTTTTTTCTATCTTTTTCCCTATACATGTGTGTCTTGCATTGTTTGTGTCTTTGAACTTAAGTCGTGCCATGAGGAGACGGCTTGGTTCAATAGCGTGTGGTGCGAGAGTCAGTCAGTCTGTTGTGTCAGCATGTTTCTTTTTCTTGCATATTGTACTGTGTCAGCACGTTTCATGTTTAAAAAAAATTTGAATAAAAAGTATGAAATTTCTCTTCTGTTCCTTTAATATGCAGTATTGGATATTGTTGATATGAAATGGATGATGCTGATTATATTTTATTTCTCTCACGAATCTGAATTGTGCTTTTACATGTGAATTTAACCTACTACGTGTCTTTTGAGTTGAGATAAACAGGGATGTGGAGTTTATAGAAACGTCCTAGAGAGACTTGATGAAACATTCAAATGATCGGATTTTAAACTATGTGGTTATATGGATTTTGTGGAGGCTAGCACTTCAAAATTTTATGGTTCAGAGTTTGCTCCGCCACTGCAGCGTTTATGTAAGTAGGCAGGACGGGAAAATAGACCGTCCTATCTCTAGTCTTAAGTAACCGAGAAAAGGTGGAGGGCCCCCATCTTGACTCGCGTCAAAAAGGGCGAGGATGAGAAAGAGCGGGGAGGTATTTCCATATGCTTGTGGGCGATGATTGGACGTCCTTCAAAAGGAAAAGGAAAAAAGGATAATCAATTCACAGAAAAGGAGCAAAGCTCAAGAAACAATCAGCCAAGTTGTGAAGTTTATTCAAAGAAAGTGAAGTACATCATTCATACATCAAGAGCCAAAGGCCAAAGAAAGTTCACTACATCAAAAGCTGTCCAACACAAAGAAAGAAAAGCTCAAATAACCTTGAAGCTCGAATGAATCACGTGCCAGAAAAAAGTAATGAAGTATAACCATATAGCTAGAGTTCGGGACAGCGAATGCAGATCATGGGTCTAAAGAGCACTTTCTCCCATTCAACCGAATTGATTTGAATTTCAGCTCAAAGGTAACATGTATCAAGTTAATTCTAAGTTGAGCATGATGATTTGAGTAACAATTGAGTTATGCATAGAAAAGCTGAATCTAGACTAGCAACTCATAATCATGTGCACCATCCAGGACGTCGAAGAAATTGTGGTGTTATATTTGTTTTCCTTCTATGACTTGTTATTGTTCGGAACGAACAAGTTTAAGTGTGGGGTGGTTTGAGGATTCGTATTTATACGACTTATCGAATCAATTAATCCCATTTATTTCGACACTTTAATATGCAAACAGTTACTTTTTAGTGTTGTTTTGCATTTCAGGTGCTTCGGAAGCTTTAGGAGAGAATGCGCAATAAAAGATGGCGTTTAATGCCAAAAACACCACAATGGCAAATCAGACATTTGGAGGTTCGACGGAGTGCTGGGAATCGATAATTGATCAAAAAATATGATCTACATGCCAATGCATAGCTGACTCAATTCCCTACAACTCTCTAGTTCACACCTAGAGCAGCCGAGGTCATTTGAAAGGTCAAATCAAGAGTCGAAGTCGAAACTGGCAAGCAGAAAGGAGAAACCAAGTTAGTGTGGATCGTGTCTGGCAGAGACATTAGTGTTAACGCTAATGTCAATGCTAGGTGCGGTGCTAACGTAGTGGCTAGGCACGGCGAGCCGACGAGGTGATGACATCAACAACGCGTTTGATGATGTCAGCAGTCCGAGATTTGGTAATTCAACCCAAAAATAGACTTAGAAACCCAGTTTTGCTATAAATAAAAGCTTTGGAGAAGGGTTTTATTGACCCGTCATTCTACGAAGATCAGAAGACGGCTCTGGAGGAGAACGCAAAGCTTTCGACGAAGAGATGAATTTTCTATTTCTTTCATTCCAAAAATACTTGTGTTTTTGTTATGGCTATGAGTAGCTAATTTTCTTATTTCAGTTTAGGGTTGCGTTTATTGTGATACTATTTTGAGACTCTTTTCTTAATGCAATTTTATGTTTTACTAGTTCTTGCTTTCATCACATCAATTAATTTGTGAGGTTAAATGGATGCTTTGTCGCAAAGCTTAATCAAACAATTAATTCTTATCATTAACATCTACTGAATACTTTGTCGTAAAGGTAGATAGTAACACCTTGACTAGATAATACCTTTGTCTAATTATTGAGTTCAGGAAAGAACTAGAAGGCTAACACCTTTGTCGGGTTAGATTGTGGTGTATCACCTTTGTCGAGATACTTAGGGTTGTTACCTTTGTCGGAATAACCACACTTAGAAACATAAGATATGATATTAAGCAGTCAATGATAAACGTGTCACAATAGAAACCCTAAGCTGAATATTCTCTCTGATTGAATCCTTCCTTGCTATTCGCCTCTTTTGCACTCACAACTACTTAAAATCCCCTCTTTCTTTAGTTGTTTACAGTTACAATTTCAACAATCAACTCTCTTGGATTCGACCCTGCTTGCCGCTACACTAGCTTTTAGCAGAAGAAATATAAATATTAAATTTGACGCGTCAGACGATGCGCGTCACTGAGCTACAAGATGCGATGATTCTAAAAGTATTATGAATATCTTACGCACTAACATTTTTTGAGTCTCTTGCCGCTACAAGATGCGATGATGCTAAAAGTATTATGAATCTCTTGTGCGAGAGACATCCTAAAGTTTTTATTATTATTTTGAGTCTTTTGTGTGTGTGGTCGTATGTCTGCCTAGTTATTTGAGTCAGATTCGATTTCAACCTAATTTTTGGGGAAGATCACATTTTTTGGAGGAAAAGAACAGAGTTTAACAGACATATCCGTGGGTTGAGTTCACTTTATGTGATGCATGCTGGATTCAATTTACAGAGTTTATGCATGCATCCGGTATGTAGTTGATTTATATTGGTAGTTGTTAATTTTAGGGTTAATTGTTAGTGTGAATATAAGTTAAGGTTCTTGAAGAATATGATTTGGTTAATTGTTGATTTTGATTGTTAATTGTTGAATTTAATAGTGGAATTTGATTGAATTGTTGATTTTAATAATCGATTTAGATTGTTAATCGTTCAATGGTGTAATTGTTGAAGTTGTGTTGAATTGAATTGGTGATGAAATGGTGTAATTGTTGAAGTTGTGTTGAATTGAATTTTTTTTAATATTGAATTGTTGAAATATTGATGAAATTGTGTAATTGTTGAAGTTTTGTTGATATTGAATTTTTTTATAATAGGGAATTTTTGAAATATTTATGAAATTTGGATTTTTGTGATGTAGATATGGACTCACAAAGACCATCATCTTCACAAAGATCATCGCAAGTTATATTGCATCCAAATATGGATGCGGATGACATATTCATCCTGGTTCGATTGACGCATCAGTCCTTAGTCAGCAGGATAGTCATCGTACCGAGCTATTTGGAACCCACAGGTAAATATGCTAAATTATGTTAATTATCATTCATAAGTTAATATGTTACTAATGTTGAATTACATTGTTGTTTCACAGTTGGATCTGAAAGGGAAGGCCAACGTACCCCTTAAGGTTCATAAAGGGGGTGCCTTGACCCTTGATGCTCGCATACGCCCTTATGTGGTTACTGCTGGATTTTATTCGTGGACTTGCGATGTGAAGGCTGATCCGTCGCTATTGACAGCGGTGGTCGAGAGGTGGAGGCCAGAAACTAACTTACACCTTTCATTTTAATGATGGTGAGGACAATCACGTTACAGGATGTGTCACTTCTTACCGGGCTGTCTGTAGATGGAGAGCCCATTACGGGAAAGTCACAGTTGAATTTTGAGGAGGTTTCTGTAAGATTGTTGGGGGTATACCCCGATTGCTTCGATAAATCGCCCGCTATGGCGAAGAGAAGTTGGTTCACGAACCATTTGGCGCAGGGCGTATCTTGTAAATCTGATAAGATCGACCTTGTTCAGTGAAAAGAGCGGTAAGACGATCCCGCTCTAATTTCTTCCCTTGTTAGAGGATCTAGATAGGGTCCGCAATTATAGTTGAAGAAATGCTACGTTGGTGTGTCTGTACAGTAACATGTGTAGTGCATGCAAGATCGGACACAGTCAGGTGGCCGGAGCGCCCTTGATTATTCAGTTGTGGTCCTGAGAGAGACTATCTCATATCGGTGTGCCTAAGGTCAAAGTTCCAGTCGTGGTATCGCCACCGGATGCGGAGTTTGATCCAGCTTTGTGGGGAGCGTGGTCGTACGTGTAAAAGTTTATGTTTAAAAATTATATTTTATTCCTCGACGGGGAGTTTGATCTAGCTTTGCGGATTTTCACCGTCCATCTAGCTTTTCACAGCCACTGCGAAGAGGCGAGCGCCAACGTGAGGAGTCAGCATGGTCGTATATACGCAACATAGGGAAGAGGGCACGGAGAGGGCGAGGTGGTCGTGGAGCTGAAGAATGATGATTGTGTTATCATGTTGTGTCATGTGAAGGATGTTTTTGTGAAGTTGAATAGTTAAATATTGATTTTTTAAATTTCCTTCATGGTTGAACCACATAAATTCTTTAATTGATAGAAAAGGACTACAACTTGAACACATGACGTTAAAGAAACAGGAATTACAAACAACATAGATGACTTAATTCTGGTATCGAGTCGGACAAGCACGTTTGTTGTGACCCACTAAGTGGCAGTTTGCGCATCGCTGAATTTGTGGGCTCAGAGTTGATGAAGATACTACTTGGCTGCTGGATTCCCTTAAATGTCAATGTCGTGGGTCCATCTCGTTATGCCTTCGTCTGGTTGGGGGTCTGCCAGCTTTCTCATGTTTTTCTTGGATTCGAAACATGAACAGGTCCATCATAATCTCTCCAAAAATCCTGATGAAGTAAAGGGTTGAAAAAATAACTCCAGGTCCGGTAGTACGCTTCGAGCGTATATTTTGTGGGGACAAAATCTGAGTATTCAACCCGGGCGTATTTGCAAGCAGTCATGGCATGAAAACAAGGGTACTTGAACAATGTCCACTTTGCACACGAACATGTTTGTGTTTCCAGACAGACCATGTACGTGTTATGTGATCGGTCAAATTCTTGACCTATTATTCACTTCATTCGATGAGGGATTATGTTTGTTTTCCCGACATTTTACTGTCATTTAATCTCTTTTCTAGTTTTTCAGGTCAAATATCACATACCTCAGACTTTTGCGTTTATCCGAAGTAAAACAAAGCATTTGGTGAAGATTTGGGCAAAAACAGGACAAAACAGGCAGACTGACCTTTTCAACTTAATTCTCATGCCCAGATCCCATATGGTGTCCAAATGAGTCATGCTATAGCTTGTTGGAAAGCTACTTCAAAGAGCTACAACTTTGTAGTTTACACTAAGACATAATTCGGACGTTACAATTGTGAAAAAGCCATGAGAAGTCTCTGCCAGTTTGCCCTGCCGTGACATCCATGACAAAACAATATGTCACGGGTGTTACAGCCCCTAAATTGCCCAGAAACATTTAGGGGGGTCGTGACACCCGTGACAAAATCATATGTCACGGGTCCGTTGTCGATTTTAAGCTAAAAATAGCAGTTTCGAACCAGATTTTGAGTACGCTGACTTTGGGGATCGATTTCGACCTAAATTGAAGAAGGAGAACAACTAAGAGTTCTAAAAAGTCCAAGATTCGAGGCTTCGCTTCATCAAAACACGGTTTCCTCGTTTCTAATCTTTTCATATATATATTTGTGGTTGATAGCCATGAATCATAAGTAGTCTTTTTATTCCAGAATCCTACCAATCCCGTGCCTTGTACCCAACTCTTCATGTGATCAATTAAACGTTTATTATTTATGCAATTTGAATATTCAATTTCATTGTGCTTAATTTTATCGTTCTTGCAAGTTTGACATCGAATGGGATGTTTGCATGCTAGAACGTATTTTGGTTAATTACCAAAAGATGAATGGGTCCTAGGTATTAACCAGATTGTATGAAATTGATATTAGGTCATGGTAACTACAATGGTAGCACATGAATTAATAGGAAAGTTGACTTTATTGTATGAAAAACTAATAGCTTAAATAATCGAAATCGTTGATAATTCGTGGATGGGCGGCGTTCGACGATTGAGATTAATCTAGACAATGATCCATGGATGGGCGGCTTGTCTAGTGTTATTTTGATTTATTTCCATATTCGATAGCATGTTTAATTTGCGTCCCATTGTTGCATGAATTGTGGGTTGGCACGGGTGAAGTTTGATCCTAGGATTCTTTCTCTGATCAGGGAAAACGTTTTTATTTTTCTGCATTTAATTGATGTAATTTTCATCACACCAAAACCTTTAATTGTTCGGAATAGCTAAATAGGTCACTTGTTAGCTAGTATTCACACACGTTGTTCCTTGGATCGACCACTGGTTTGCCAAGGTATATAAATTGTTTTTTACTACAATTGGACCCTTAAAACATATAACTTGACAACTACAAAGGGTTAAAAATATGCTTGTCATTATGCTTCTTTCTGGTCAGTATATCAAAAACGTGACTTACTGGATTCTACAGCGTCACTATGTGGTAGTCTGCCCTAGCCCGTAGTTCTGCCAATCTTTCACAAATTTTTGGAGGAAACAATGCTCCGTCGTAGTTGTACGGGCTCTGGTAACGCTTCAAGAAATAAGCAGATGTCTGCTTAAACGTTTACATATCCAGTGAAGAAACTGGCAAATCATGACCACTCTTCAGAATTTTGTTGTAATATTCTGAAGCATTTGTAGTCATTGAGCCCTATCGAAATCCACCGTGGTCAAACGCATGTGTCCATAGTTCTACATCCATTTATTCCAACCATTTCCGAGCAAGTGGCTTATCGTGCAATAGTTGTAAGAGCTCTGCAAAGTTCTCCTTGAACTTCAACTCCTTCTTCTCATATGCCAGATCGCCAAGTTTAGCTTTCAAAACCTCATCTTTTACCTTTGTCATGAAGTTGCTTTGCAAGTGAGGAACGCATACACGATGGTATACCTTAGGCTCCTTCCATGCAGGTTCTCGCATGGCAACCAATATTCCATTGTGCCTGTCAGAAACAACGCAAAACCCATCCGTTGGGTCACTCCTTCCCGGATACAAGACATAAACCACTTCCAGCTGGAAGTGTTCTCGCTCTCCACAAGCGCAAAGCCTAAGGGCAGTATGTGGTTGTTCGCGTCTAACCCGATTGCAACCAACAATTTCACATAGTACTTCCCGTACATGTGCGTGTCGTCAATATATATTATAGGACGATAGTGGTTTAATGCATGGATGCATTTGGAAAAAGACAAAAAATATGATTTACTTGCATGGTACCATCATCGAGTGGTGTGACATCACACTTAACAAAATTGTTGGGACTGGAATCCTGTAAAGTCTACATCAAATGTGGCAGCCTATTGAATGATTCGTCCCATTTGCTGAACAAGTTGACCAACGCTTTCCGTTGTGCTTTCTGTGCCTTCCAAAAACTTATTTGATACCCCTAATCTCGATGAATTATATTCTATATCTGTCCGGTGGAGAACCTCGTATTTTCACTCATCGCATTCCATAACTCCCTCGATATGAAATAAGCGTTCAAGTGGATGTTACTGTGTAGGATGCTGTTGTTATGGCATATGTGGTCCCCTCCGTACTTGCGGACTGTCCAGTAAATTGTTTATTGCATCACCACCACTCGAAGACGCCACAGACATACTTCTTCACCCTTTCGACATTCTAAAACCAGTTTAGTAGTGTCATACTTTCTTACCCTATACTCCACCCGCTTAAGAATTGAGTATTTCTGCACAGCAAGTATGACATCCTCTTTTTTCCAAAAAGTAGTACCATTTTGAAGATCCGGGAAGTGAGGATGGTGGACCGTCACATTCTCATAGAATGGTTGATATGTTTCCCACGCCGAGATATCACTGAAACTCGGATGATCCCAGACGATCCAATCTTGAACTATTTCAGAATCAGAATTTTCAGCGCAACATTATATCCAATTCCTCCATCTCATCACGGTCATACTCGTCTATTATTGGATTATCCAATGTTGCCAATGTGGACATATACACGTCATCAGAATCATCATTCAAGTTAGACATGGTAAGAACAATAAGAGAGATGATTGATTTGAAGAGAGATGATTGAATAGAAGAGAGATGATTCAATTGTGTGTTTAAAATGAAGAAACTGATGTCGTATTTATAGTTGAATGATACCGGTTTCACAGGAACTGGGAACATTGTGATGCCGGTAGCCCGGGAAGTTCTCGTCTAGGCAATTCCCAACCGGGTCCATCGTCTCTTAAAAGCATGTTCGTTGGAATCTTTTGCCGTAGAAGGTACCGGTTTCTCCCAAACCGGTATCCTTTTAGTTAAGTCACATCCCAATTGAGTCTGTGATGCCCCGACCAGGTCTAAAAATCCTGTTCGATTAATCCCGGTGTCCCTAACATCGGTACTACCGTAGTCCCAGTTTCTCAGAAACCGATACTCCAGATGGATGCCATGCTGGCACGGAATGTGTCCGATTGGTCCACGTATGCCCAAAATCTAGCCACGACTTCAATTTTGTTTATTCCCGGTAGGAGAGGAACCTGGATTTTAAATAAAAGTTGAGTATCGGTTCCTTAGGAACCGGGAATATTAAAAATTGATAGATTAATTATTTGAGTTTCAAATGGTGCAGTTGGATAATTTAAGTTTGGTTTTGGGTTACTTTGGTGAATAACTCAAATTTCGTTTGAAAGTCAAGCCGTTCAAAACTCCCAGGATTCGGTTCCTAGATTTTGTGCGTGCAACGTTCATTTTAACGTGTCGCGCGCTCATTTTATTTTAGTACCACATGCGGTCACACTTTAAGTTTCCTTGCACGCGGCTGAGCGTTGACCAAATTTGACTAGTGCAATTTTGAGCTATTCCTTCAATTTTCTTGTTCTAGTTTATTATGGCACCAGAGTAGACGTTTGAGCAATTATTTGAGGAGTATTTAGCCATAGTTCATGGCTCGCATTCCTTCGAGGCAGTGAGTAGGGCTGCAAACGAGCCGAGTCGAGTCGAGTAGTAAGCTGCTCGAATTCGACTCGAATGGATATATACCATACTCGAACTCGACTCGAAACTCGACGAGCTTCAAAAGTCTTGTTCGAACTCGACTGGAAATTTTTTCATATTATTCGAGCTCGACTCTTACTCGAATCTTATACTCGAACTCGTACTCAACTCGAGCTCGACTCGTACCATTACGTACAAACTGCTCGAATTTAATGCTCATTTGCATGAGCAAATATAAAGCATTTAACATTGGAATTCAATAGCGACCCAAGGACCAAAGAGTCCAAGATAAGTCTAGCCCAAAGAATCCCAACTTGTGTTAAAATGGATAGGCTTACTTCCCCTTTTATAATCATTTGTGAACTAAAGACATGTATAGGGAGCAATGTGGGACAATACGACTTCACTTACTTTTTAACTTCTTCCTTCCTTCTTTGTAATATTTGCTTTTGTCCCACATTGGATGTTCATTACAAAACTAATATGATGAATGAGTATATATAGAGGACACTCCCACTTCAAAATCCAATCTACTCAATCCAATCTACTCAATCCAATGAATTTTTTTGGGATTATATAGGCTAAAGCCTATTATATTCTAGTAATTCATATTGAATAATCGAGTAGTATATCGAGTATTTAATCGAGTTGTTCACGAGTACATACGAGTCGAGTATTACCTTGCTCGTACTCGACTCGTTTAATAAACGAGCTGGAAATTTATGCTCGTGCTCGACTCGTTTAGTTTCGAGTCGAGCTTTGACCGAGTTTGTTCACAAGTATCTCACGAGTGTATCGTCTCGTTTGCAGCCCTAGCAGTGAGGTTGAGAACAAAGTCTGAGTGATCTTGATGAGGAGTGTGATCGTTCGAATTCTCGACATATTATTCGCTTCATTTGATGATGGGTTAAGTTTGTTTTCCCGATATTTTGTTTTCATTTAACCTCTTTCTAGTGCTTCAGGTCAAATCGCATGCTCTAAGGAATAGGGAATTGGAATTGAAATTCACCAAAGTAAAGCCTGGCCATAATTTGTTTGTTAAAGGCAGGTCTCAACCTAAATAGTCTAACAGGCCTAAGTTCAATAATTTTACTAATAAGCGTAACCTAAGAAAATAAATGTAGGTAGAGGTCAGCCTAGAAAATCTTACTTTTGTGGTAGGATTGGTCATTTGAGGAAACAATGCACTAAGAGTTTCTAGCTAGATACCAAAGTTAAAATTCCCATAAGGCTGATATTGCATCTGCTATGAATAAACCATGTAAATTGCATGAAGTATTGACTGTTTCTGAATGATCCATTGAAGATTAATGGATCCTTGATTCCGGATGTTCTTTTCACATGTGTCCTGTTTCTTGAGTTTCTTGAGTTTGCTAATAAACCTGCTGAAAAATGTACTTATGAGTCATAACAATGTTTGTAAGGTTATTGACACTGGATCTGTGAAATTGTGTCTTGTTGATGGCAAGGAGATTATTTTAACAAATGTTAGGTGTGTCTCTGGTCTTAGAAGGAACTTGATCTCTCTTGGCACTCTTGATGATAATGGTTGTGAATATAAGGTAAAAAAATGGAACCATTAGCGTTTATAAAAAACAGGGAAATACTTATTGGTAGTAAACAAAATAGTTTATATATTTTAAATGGTTCACACATAAAACATAAACTGAATGCTGTAAATAAAGACTTGCCAATTAATAGTGATACTCATGAGTGACATTTAATGCTTGGATCTATTAGTCAAAAAGGTTTGGTTGCCCTTAGTAATCAACGCCTGTTACGACAACATAAAATCACTGATTTAGGTTTTTGTGAACTGTGTGTCATGGCTAAATAACATAGGGTTAAATTCAGTACTGGTACACATAACACTAAGGGAATCCTTTAGTATATTCTGATTTATGGGGCCTGAAAGTCATGAAACAAACGGGGTAAATAAATATTTTCAGAGCATGATTGATGATTACTCTAGGAGGGTCTAGGCTTTTTTTAAATAAAAAAGATGAGGCTTTTGGAAAGTTTCAAGACTGAAAACCCCTAGAAGAAAACCAAACAAATAAATATGTGAAGTGCTTAGGAATGATAATGGCATTTATTTGTAATCCAGAATTTGATTTGTTTTGCACTGAACATGGTATACTGAGACATATGACAGTCAAACACACACCACGTCAAATTGGGGCAGCTATAAAGATGAATAAAACTCTGCTAGAGAAACAGAGAAGTTTGCTCCTTCAGGTTTGCCCAAATCTTTTTGGCCTTGTACACTTCAGCTTACTTGATTAACAAGTGCCTTGGCAGAGAGTTCTTGACTTGAAATGGACCGTGGAACTGCGGTCTAATAGGAAACCAGACCTAAGTCACTTAAAAATATTTGGGTGTGCTGCCTATGAGTCATGTAAACTTTTGAACCTAGGGATGTTAAATGTGTTTTCTTAGGTAATCAACAACAGCAGGGAACACAAGGATATAGGCTATGGGAATTTGGTGCTAGAGGAATTAAAATCTGAAATTCAATGTTACCTTTAATGAAAAATATTTTCCTTGCAAAGAGAATTTAAAATCCACTGAACAAGTTGCGTCCGAACCTAACTTACCTGGAAAAATTGTTGAGGTGGAGCCTAGTAATCAGGAAGAACACATAGCAAATAATCTAGAACCTCAAGAACAGCAAAAACCTGAAAATCATCCTGAATCTGAACAAAATAATCAACCTTAAAAACACTAAAACATGCTATTGTCGAGGTACATGGTACAATAGAAACATGCTCTCAATGAAATCCAAATATAGCAATGAAGCGGAGATCGAGTGAGACTGTTGGAAATTCACATTCGAGGCCCGAGCAGAGGAAGGCCCCGCCGAGGAGTTGCGCTGATGACCCAGATGGCAGCCCAGAAGTGACCAAGCGGAGGCCCCGACAAGAGGACTCGGGGGTCCCGAAGACCTCGATGACCCCAAGGGCCCCGAGCAACATGACATGGCCAAGTAGACGAGGACCCGGGGAAGGAGACCTTGGCAAATCAGCAGGTCACCCAAAGGCACCAGGAAGGCCCCGAGGCAAGGCAGCGCTGGGCGGAATTGGCCATGGCCCTGTGCGCGCAGAATTGGCGCGATGCAAGAATCCTCAACCGAAGGTCATCATCTGACGTTTGTAGCTCAACATCTATTCTTAGGATGGTCCATATAGGTGCACAAGTGAATAAACCTACGGGGTCAAGGCAAAGCCATCTAAGGGCCCAAGCGACTAGTGCCATGGACGAGGGCCAAAGCGAGAATGCCCAAAGCACACTCGAGAGTCCGGACTGGAGTAACAACGGTCAGAAGATCTCCACATTAAAGATAGAGCCGTTACCAAATCTCCTCAAGAGAGTCGTTGCCCACTTGGAGTCCAAGAGAGCTGTTGGGCATGGGTCAAAGGCAATAAAGAGCATTAAATACACGTCGGTTACTACTTGGACTCCCAACCAAGGCTGCAGCTATAAAACGGAGCTTGACCAGCAGCTGTTCAGCATCAAAGAAGAATAGACAAGAGTCCTCTCTTTGGTCACATATCGCATATGTCGAGGTTGGCAACCTTTGGGGCCTAAGTTATCTTTCCCTGCGGGGTCAAGGCAAAGCCATCTGAGGGCCCAAGCAACTAGTGCCATGGACGAGGGCCAAGGCGAGAATGCCCAAAGCACACTCGAGAGTCCGGATTGGAGTAACAACGGTCAGAAGATCTCCACATTAAAGATAGAGCCGTTACCAAATCTCCTCAAGAGATACGTTGCCCACTTGGAGTCCAAGAGACCGTTGGGCATGGGTCAAAGGCAATAAAGAGCATTAAATACACGTCGGTTACTACTTGGACTCCCAACCAAGGCTGTAGCTATATAAGAGAGCTCGACCAGCAGCTGTTCATCATCAAAGAAGAATAGACAAGAGTCCTCTCTTTGGTCACTTATCGCCTATGTCGAGGTTGGCAACCTTTGGGGCCTAAGTTATCTTTCCCTACAAGGGATAACTTTGTGCATTGTGTCCTATTGTAGTGTTCTCCCACTTATCACTTTCCATCAATTCATATCAATACAACCATTCGATCATTTCCTTTCATTCATATTCATACATTATTCCCATCGCTTCTGCAATTTTCACCATTCTTTCCATACAATTCTACTTCCGCTGCGTATTTGGGAATTTGTCCACCCTCTGGGTGGCAAATTCCTAACAGTTGGCCTCAGAGCTGTTCGGTCCTAGGAACCACTTCCTATGCGACATTTCATTGTGGAGATACAAAGAAAATTTGCCTAGTGACTTTCACCAGCAAGTTCAATCGCCGAGGACCTTATACAACGACTACCAATGTCCAGAGCGGTCGAGAGGGGCAGATCCGTGAAGATCAGTCCTCTACCATCGAGTCGAGGTTAGTAATGATTACTTTGGGCGTCATTGGGATCATGAGAATCCTATTGGATGGGCGCGGGCTGATGCGCGCGAAACAAATCAGCAAAGGCAACACTACTTGGAGGCTACCGAGGAGAAATCCCAACAAGAGGCAAGGCAACGTTACGCAATTCTTACCGACATAAAGGCGAAGCTTGATGCCCTCTTGACCAAGGTGGATGATCAGCACGAAGATTTGAAGCAAGTATTCTCCAAGTACACCAAGAAGGAGCAAGGCAAAGAAGTCCCAAGTTGCGACAATGAGGTAAAGGCTTTAGATTCAATGATTTCTAAAGTTACTAACAATGTCGAAGGGACCTCGGGCGATGGAGAGCAACCTTGGGAGGACACATCTAAAGCCACTATGGTCGAGAAGAGGCTCGCGCAGCCACTCACACACGGGGGATTACCGGGGCACCAAGCTGACCAATTCAGCGTGAAGGGTCCCCGCGAAGATTGCCCCGGTCACTAAGAACTTATGAGTATGGTGCCCATAGCTGAGAGGCCTCCGTACGTTGATCCCTTCCTCGCTGAGCTGGTCGAGTTTGGAAGTCCTCTAGCACACATCTTTGCTAGGAAAGCCAAATTATGGCATCGACGAAAGCCACCGACTCTGCTAGGTTTGCAAGGTTTGTTTTTCCTTTTAGAGCAATTGATGTTTCCTATTATCTTGGGAACCAGAGTGGGCCGTTGCGCGGCAAATACCAAAGATGGCTCTTAGACGAGCGAAGCATTGTTCTGTTTGACCGGGGGAAAGGAGAGCGACTACAAAGTGACCCACAAGGTGACCTCGGCCTAATCCCATTCGATCCTGGGACACTAGAGGAGAAGGGGCAGAATAAGCCTAGATGCAAGGCGCCAAAGGCCCAAGTCGTCGAGGGCAATGAGAAGGACACCAAGAACCTCGAGCCAAACCACCAAGTCGCGGACTTGCGCAGAGAGATATCCAACCGCTTGCTAGCCATCTTGGAGGAGGATTATAAGCCAAAAGAGGACCTTGGAGGAACTGAAGTTTGAGGCACCAAAGCGCCCACATCGACCAACAAGTGCGCACACAAAAAACACCACTGAGACGGAGTACAGCAGCGGCCAGGGGCTCAACCACGAAGGCCCTCGACAAGGACCGCACACGAGGAAACCCCCAACCGAGGAATGGTCTGACGGCGAACCATGAGTCAAGGTACAAAGTGATTTATGCAAGTTTGATTTTTCTAATCTAATCCTACATGTGCTACTTCACTCCTTAGGCGAGACTCCCAAGTGGTGATATGAGACCCACACAATGATGTACTCGGAGGGAGGCCCGACCAAGGCCTTGAACAGAAACTGGGCGCTAGGAGGGACCGGTGGCCAAGCCCTCGACCAACTCTCACAGCGAGGGTGTGCCACTTCAAGGTTGTGCACGCAAGATCAGTGGAGGAAGCCATGCGTGCAACAAGCTGCGATCCTATAACAAGTTCGGGAAAGGCCAAGACCACCTCTCGAGCAGAATTTCGAGCACGATATCTCTTCGCCAAACTGCCCGCACGTCCGCTGGAACCTCATGCCCTTTAATCCCGGGATACTAGTGGGAGTCGGCACTACCCAAGGAGGAGAAGTACTAGACCAATGGAGGTGACGCACACTCAAAGTACGAAAGGACTGACTTCCTCGAGGCTGCTATGCAAGGTCCCCGCAAGTATTGTGGGCGGCATGCGGGCGTAACCAGTACTCGCTCAATGAAGCTAAGTGGGCCATCATAGAGAACTGAAGGAAGCTACCACGACCTTGAGGACAAGGTCATCATTGAAGGGGGAGGAATGTTGGAAATTCACATTCGATGCCCAAGCCGAAGAAGGCCCCACCGAGGAATTGTGCTGATGACCCAGATGGCAGCCCAGAAGTAACCAAGCTGAGGCCCCGACAAGAGGACTCGGGGGTCTCGAAGACCTCGATGACCCCAAGAGCCCCGAGTAACATGACATGGCCAAGTAGACGAGGACCTGGGGAAGGAGACCTTGGCCAACCAGCAGGTCACCCGAAAGCACCAGGAAGGCCCCGAGGCAAGGTAGCGCGGGGCAGAATTGGCCAGGGCCCTGTGCGCGCAGAATGGGCACGATGCAAGAATCCTCGACCGAAGGTCATCATCTAAGGTTTCTAGCTCGACAGTTATTCTTAGGATGGTCCATATAGGTGTACAAGTGAATAAACCTACGGGGTCAAGGCAAAGCCATCTGAGGGCCCAAGCGACTAGTGCCATGGACGAGGGCCAAGGCGAGAATGCCCAAAGCACACTCGAGAGTCTGAACTGGAGTAAAAATGGTTAGAAGATCTCCACATTAAAGATAGAGCCGTTACCAAATCTCCTCAAGAGAGCCGTTGCCCACTTGGAGTCCAAGAGAGCCGTTGGGCATGGGTCAAAGGCAATAAAGAGCATTAAATACACGTCGGTTACTACTGGGACACCCAACCAAGGCTGCAGCTATATAAGGGAGCTCGATTAGCAGCTGTTCATCATCAAATAAGAATATACAAGAGTCCTCTCTTTGGTCACGTATCGCATATGTCGAGGTTGGCAACCTTTGGGGCCTAAGTTATCTTTCCCTACAAGGGATAACTTAGTGCATTGTGTCCTATTGTAGTGTTCTCCCACTTATCACTTTCCATCCATTCATATCAATACAACCATTCGACCATTTCCTTTCATTCATATTCATCCATATTCATACATTATTCCCATCGCTTCCGCCATTTTCACCATTCTTTCCATACAATTCTACTCCCGCTGCGTATTTGGGAATTTGTCCATCCTCCGGGCGGCAAATTCCTATCAGAGACCCTGAGCTGGGTGGGAATACAGATAATATTAATCTCATGCATGAAAATCATAACACATGTGCCACTATGAGATCGTCTATCGAGATCTATGACGAACAGTTCTTTTTCACCTCTAACTAGTATCAATTAAAAGAGGATCGAATGTAGTAGGTCAAACATTTATAATGACCGTTAAAGTACCCGGTCGAACCCAAAGGAGCAAGCCAAGAACATGCACTACATGAGATTGTGTTTCCGTTCGGATATTCTAAACGAAAAATGTATAAAGGAGTATATCTAAATCCTATGTGGTGAGTAATTAGAGATAAAAGTAGATAATAGGCATTTCGAGGGGTTACTCCCCTCGGCATTTCTCAATGATCACGTATACAAGAATTATGCAAATCAATGTGTCAAATAGTTTTGAACCTAGTTTAGACTAAGGTGGACCAACTTCCGTGTGAATCTATTCCTAGCCAAACTCTCTTAATTAGAACCTCACCCAATCGAGAATGTTGGTTCACTCTATATCATTTATTAGCCTTGGAACATCTCACAAGGCAATAAATACCATAGGCTTAGGGGACTAGTTCACTTCCTACCCATGCATTTACCATCATAAACATTAGATAGGATCATATTCACTACATCCAAACCTTTCCTAAGGCCATTCGATACTTAGCTCAAGTTTTAAGATCAACATGTCACTTAGGCATATTTCATCAAACACTTAGTAGCATGTCATTTATGAAGAGCCTGGTGAACATGAATTTAACACCATAGATTATTGAATCAAATGTACATACATGATCATGGAGTACCAAGGAGGGTTACAACACCCTCAAAACACAAGATCACTACTCACACATCATGTAAAACAACATGGTGTGAGTAGGGTTTATAGCACACAACAAGTAGAATGGAAAATGTGTAAAGGAAGTAAGATGGTTAGTCCTAGAATCTCCCTTTTGTCTTCTGTTCTTCTCTTTAGTTGGATCTTTGGTTGATGACCTTGGTTTGACTTCTTTTCTTGAGCTTCTTCTCCCCAAAAACTCAACAGACTTAGGTCAAAACCCCCTCTTTCTATTTATAGCCTCCGGTAGAAAAAAACCATTCTGTAGTAGTTTCAGCCGATCGGCTGGATATGCGCTTGGGCAAGCCATCTGAAATCCTATTCCAGGCGATTGACTGGACTGGTCAGCCGACCGACTCGATGGGGCCAGTTGTTGAACCTTCTGAAATCTTATTCCAGCTGGTCGGCTGGTGAGTCCAACCGACCGACTGAACGTGGCATGCTGCTCTTATTTCTACTCTTTCATCCAGCCAATCGGCTGGTTCAGGGGAGATTCGGAACCGGTCGGCTGGGATCCTTTTTCTATCCACTTTTGTTCTAAATCTTTGGTTTTTCCTTGAGTTTTCATATTTAGGCTTTGACCTGGAGGGAGACTCATATTCTACCTGAAACATAGAGATAGAGGTCAAATGACATCAAAATATCGTTGGAAATGAACCTAATCTATAGTGAAAATGGCTATTAATGAGTCGAAAACTCAACTCATCAATACTCCACACTAAAACTTTGTTCGTCCCGAACAAAGTATGAAAGTAGGTCAAGGTCATGCAAATGGAAAAATGCTAGTGGTGCTATGTTTTTTGGCTATTTGCCTCACTAGCTTTCACAAGGTCTCGATCATTATTCCTAAACATGTTATTCAAGGGAAATGAAAGTATGTACAACCTAACTGACAAGCGTATTTTTAACCCTTTATAGTTGTCAAGTTATATGTTTTAGGGGTCAAGTTGCAGTCAAACAAAATACTATTCCTCCTTGTTCGTTGCTTGACTTTTTCTACCTAATTTACTTCACTCACGGTGATTCTTTGGTCTCACAGGTACTGACTAGTTTATGCCAAAGAAAACACCTAGACGAAAGAAACATGTTCACGTATCGGACGAGGACTCACCGGACCAACGAAGAACTCTTTGAAAGGTCCAAAATGAAGCTCAACAAAACCGAGCATAAAACCACAGATTCACATCACTTGATATGGAGCCCCAATCATTACCTGGTCTGGTCGAAGATAACCAGCAGCGTCCCGCGCAGTAGCCAGCTCGCAAGACTCTTGGAGACTACACTGCTTCGCGTGTCTCAGGATTCCAATCTGCCATTGCACCACCTGGTATAGACAACAACAACTGGGAGCTCAAAACCGAACTCATTCAGATTGTTTAGAAAAACCAATTTTTGGGAAGGATGAATGAAGACCCTCACCAGCACCTTAAGCATTTTATTTAGATGTGCAACACGGTGAAGACTAATAATGTTCCTCCAGAGTCCTACTACATGAGGCTATTCCCATTCTCACTCTCTGACAAGGCTAGTAGGTGGCTAGAAAGTCATGCAGAAGGCACTTTCACTACCTGGGATAAATTGGCTAAGACCTTTCTACAACAGTACTTCCCACCATCAAAGACAGCACATTTCAGTAACAAGATCATCTCGATCCGCTCTATGGATGGTGAGACTCTCTATGAAGCTTGGGAGAGATATAAAGAGCTGATGAGGATGTGCCCCCACCACAACCTAGAGCTGTGGCATATCATGGACACCTTCTATCAGGGAATCGACCAGGGAATGCGCACCTTGATAAATCAAACAGCTGGTGGAGGACTTATTGGAGTTCCCCTGAAAGAGAACTATGCTATCGTGGAGAAAGCAGCTCAAGATTACCACCTCTGGATGAGTGATCGAGGTAATCCTAAGGATAAGAAGGGTGTTCAAGACCTTTACCTCGCCGATGGAACTAATGATATTGTTGAGTTGACCAACACAGTAAAGATGCTTGCAACTGAGATCAAAAATCTAAAGACAGACTCCGCTATAAAGTCGTCTGATGTTACTAATGTGGGTGTCTACTGTCAAATATGTGGCTCTCCTTCTCATTTTGCATAAGGTTGTCTGGTGATGGGACAAGATAATAACGGTGGAAACCAGGAGGATGCCAATTATGTAGGGCAAAACAATCAAGGAAATGGTTTCTCCTCCATTTCTAGCATGAACAGGTGGGATAACTCGAACATGAATAATCCCAACCTCTCTTATAAGCCAGAGAATCAGGCACCGCCAGGCTTTCCATACAGAAAGCAGTAGAGCAATGCACCGTACCAGCCAAGGAACCAGTATAACAACCAGCCCCAACAGCAGCCAAATCAAAATTCAGGGAACTATAACAATCCACCTCAGCCACAGCGAGATCATAACTCCATACCAACGTCAAACATCGAAGCCATACTAGCAAGCTTCATAATCGACCAGTGAAAGACATCTGAGTAACATCGAAAGGCATCTGAGGAAACCGCTGCTGAGGTAAGAGACTTGCGAAGGACTGTATAGCATCTCGCTATTCAAAATAGAATGCTGGAGACTCAGGTACCTCAGCAAGCAAACTCGGCGACTAGAGAACATGAGAAACTCCCATTGAAACAAGATATGAATCCTGGGGCATCAGTGAATGCCATCACACTCCGAGGAGGAAAACAAATTGAGATGCTGCCAGCTCAAGCCACTCGACTTCCAGCTGAAAAATCAGCACCTGATTCTACACCTGCTGAAGAGGAAACGTCGAAGGAAGCTGAAAACTGAGCTGAAAATTCTTCACAGACAGTGGAGCCAGCCCCTTATAGACCTCCAGTTCCATTCCCTCAGCGGCTAGCAGGAACAAGGACAGACAAAGCTTTCAAGCAGTTCGTGGATAAAATTCGTACTCTGTACATCACTCTGCCACTCACCGATGCCATCACCCAGATTCCTACTTATGCCAAATTCATAAAGGAGATTCTGACTGGGAAAAGAAAAATGGATGGGACCGAGACAATGGCCTTGAGCGAGGAGTGTAGTGCAGCCATGCACCAGCCCATGCCGCCCAAACTTAAAGACTCAGGGAGTTTTTCTGTCCCTTGTAATATTGGTGGCATTACTATTCGTCGTGCTCTATTGTATCTAGGTGCTAGTGTGTCTATTATGCCATATTCTTTGTATGCTAAATTGAATTTGGGTGATCTTTGTCCTACAAATGTTGCTACTCACCTTGCGGATTGTTCCTGTAGACTCCCGAGAGGGATTCTTAAGGATATGCTCGTCTCGGTGAAGAACATTTACATCCCTGCTGATTTTATAGTGCTAGAGATCTCAGAGGACATAGATATCCCGATTATACTTGGTAGACCATTTCTTTACACGGCTAAGGTAGTCATTGACATGGATAGAGGGTCTATAGCTTTGCGAGTAGGCAGTGAAAGAGTTGTCTTTTATTTGCCTGATGTGTGCAAGAGTCCTAGTCTTTTAGCTGACTGTGATGTACTAGACTCTGCTGATGTTGATGACCCTATTACACTGACCTTTGTTGGTTCTTACAGAGTTATACCAGGCTTCCTAATACCGTTGGATATATGTGCAGTGAGCACTGAGGAAGCAGCTGAAGCAGAACAGACAACCGGCTCAGGTAAGGAACCTTGCAAGGTAGAGGTGAAACCTATGCATGCACGTCTCAGGTATGAATTTCTTGGTCCCAACTCGACCTACCCGGTGATTGTGAATGCATCCATGACTGATGTAGAGACCGAGAGACTGCTAGAGGTCCTAAGAGAGAATAGGCCAGCCCTAGGGTATTCGATCGATGATATTAAGGGGATTAGCCACAATATGTGCATGCATAGAATCCATCTAGAGAGCGATGCTAGACCCACTAGGGACGCCTCGAGACGTCTAAATCCTAAGCTAAATGATGTAGTGAAAAAGGAAATTTTGAAATTATTGGATGCTGGCATTATTTATTCTATTGCTGATAGTGAGTGGGTAAGTCATGTGCATGTTGTCCCTAAGAAGGGAGGTTGGACTGTTGTTCGTAATGAGAATAATGATTTGATTCCTACTCGTAATATGACTGTTTGGCGCATGTGCATAGATTATAGAAAGTTGAATAAGGCTACTCGTAAGGATCACTTTCCTTTGCCTTGTATTGATCAAATGTTAGAGCGTCTTGTGAAGCATAAGTTTTTCTGCTACCTCGACGGTTATAGTGGGTTCTTCCATATCCCTATACACCCCGAGGACCAGGAGAAGACTTCTTTCACTTGCCCTTTTGGCAGAGTTGCTTATCGACGCATGCCTTTCGGTCTTTGCAATGCACCAGCTACTTTTCAGCGTTGTATGATGGCCATTTTTCTGATTTTATAGAAAACACCATGGAAGTATTTATGGATGATTTTTCTGTGTATGGCTCTTCATTCGATTCATGCCTCTCTAACCTTACTAATGTTCTTCGTCGTTGTGTTGACACTAACTTGGTACTCAACTGGGAGAAGTGTCACTTTATGGTACAGGAAGGTATAGTGTTGGGACACCTGGTCTCCAACAGAGGCATTAAGGTTGATCGCGTGAAGGTGGAGGTGATTGAAAAACTGCCCCCACCAAAAGACGAGAAAGCATTTTATCAAGGATTTCTCCAAGATAGCTAAGCCACTCACTGACCTAATCTGCCATGACGCTAAGTTTAACTTCGATGAATCATGTTTTAATGCTTTTGACACTCTGAAATATGCTCTTACTTCTGCTCCTGTAGTGCAGCCCCCTAACTGGGAGCTGCCATTTGAACTAATGTGTGATGCTAGTGATTTCGTAGTGGGAGCAGTCTTAGGGCAATGCATTAACAAGAAGCTACACGTGATTTACTATACAAGTAAAGTCTTGGCCGGCGCAGCAGCAAATTACACTACGACGGAGAAGGAGATGTTGGCCATCGTTTATGCTTTTGAGAAGTTCAGGTAGTATCTAATAGGTTCGAAGACCATAGTGTACACTGACCATGCTGCAATTAAGTATTTGCTGTCCAAGAAGGATTTGAAGCCTAGATTGATTCGATGGGTCATCCTCCTTCAACAGTTTGACATTGATATTAGAGATAAGAAGGGAGCTAAAAATCTAGTTGCAGATCACATGTCACGCCTCGAGCTAGGAGAGCTCGACCGCAAAGAGGACAAACTACCGATGACTGACTCTCTAGCAGGTGAGCAACTAATGAGTGTCCATGTGGGCATCGCTCCTTGGTATGCAGATTTTGTTAACTACTTGACCTGCGGTTTTATTCCTCCTGACCAGTCACATAACCAGAAGAAGAAATTTTTGTCCGACGTAAAGAGGTACTTCTGGGATGACCCATTTCTATACAAATTATGTGCTGACGGTCTCTACAGGACTTGTGTTAACGAGGACCAGATCAGATGGATCCTAAAGCGCTGCCATTCATCACAATACGGTGGACACGGGGCTGGTTCAAAAACAGCTGCAAAGGTCCTACAGTCCGGGTTCTACTGGCCTACTCTATTTAATGATGCACATGAGTTGGTTAAAGCTTGTGATCAGTGCTAGAGAACTACAAACATTTCTAAGCAGCAGGAGATGCCTGAGCAGAGCATTCTAGCAGTGGAGTTATTTGACGTATGGGGCATCAATTTCATGGGACCATTCCCACCTTCTTATGAAAATCAGTATATCTTGGTAGCAGTCGACTATGTTTCCAAGTGGGTTGAAGCAGTGGCTACTCCTACTTGCGACACCAAGGTAGTCATGAAAATGTTTCAGAAGGTTATTTTTTCTCGGTCTGGATTCCCAGAACGGTTATTAGTGATGGAAGCTCCTACTTCAAAGAAAGAAATTTCGAGACCTTGATGAAGAAATACAGTATTTATCACAAGGTTGGCACTACATATCACCCTGAGACTAGTGGGCAGGTAGAGATCTCTAATCGAGAGATCAAGAGTATACTGGGAAAGACAGTCTCCAGCTACAGGAAGGACTGGACGTCCAAGCTACTCCTACCGGGATGAGTCCTTTTAGGCTTCTTTATGGAAAAACTTGCCATTTGCCAGTCGAGCTCAAGTACAAGGCTCTGTGGGCCGTTCGAGAGCTGAACATGGACATGAAAGCAGTTGGGGAAAAAGAGACTACTGCATCTAAACGAGCTTGATGAGATCAGGTTGGACTCATACGAGAATGCTTGTATTTATAAGGAGAGGACAAAGAAATGGCATGATAAGCGAATACTGTGCAGAGAATTCAATAAAGGCGAGCGAGTTCTTCTCTACAACTCTCGCCTTAGATTCTTTCATGGGAAGCTGCGCACCAAGTGGAGTGGGCCATACACAGTGGAGAGAGCGTACCCAGACAGCCACGTGGAGCTTAGCATGGAGGGAGAAAAATCAATGGTGGTCAAAGGGCAGCACCTTAAGCATTACCATGTTCTGAAGCACCTGGCACCACCTGAAGGCATTGATGATAACCTACTTCTCGGGAAGGGATCTCAGCAAGGGACTTCCCGAGAATGCTTCTAGTCCTATCTCCCTCGTTATGTCTCGCCAAGACTTTAAACTAGGCACCGGTACAAAATGTCAAAAAACTTAAATTGCATCTCTTTCTCTAGGTGACCTTAGTACTAGTATGTGTTTCTCTATACTTGTTGTGATTTGCATGCACCCGCCTTTATTCATACACTATGTCAAGTTTTATGTGTGGAGTTAGAAAGAAAAAAAAATTGTCAAAAGAGGGGCAAAAAATAGAGCCCCAATCAAGAACAAAGTTCTGAATTTTCAACCAGAGGGTGAAAAATTGACCTCAAGCATAGTTGTTTTTGAAGAAAAACAAAGAAAAAAACAAAAAATAATACCAAGGGCAAAGTGAGAAAAGTCACCCCTTGTGTATGAAAAAAATGAAATTTCTGCCCCCTTTTGCTTAATGTAGTGTATTTCCACCTTTTCATTGCATGCAATCATGACTTGTTTTGATAATTCATGTACTAGAAACTAAGGGACGATCCTCGTGCTCGCACTGGAATTTTGATGTGATTTTCGTACTATTTTTCAGAAAATTCTTAAGCCAGGCTCCTCTTCTCTAACGGGTCATTGCCTAGTCCTTGGCACTTGAGAATGAGTTTTGCGCCAAGAGCCTATGGACTATCCCTAGATAGCTTAGGTGAATGACGAGCATGTTTTGTGTAACTATTCATGTTCTTATTCTGTTGTTATAGAACTATTTAGAACATGTGATGAGTCACTTGCTAACCGTGAGTACTGACCGTTTCAATGCATGACTCGTTTGATCTATGATTGTCTGACAACTTTGATGAAGATGTTTGACCTGAAGTCAAGGTAACACGATGAATCCGAGGTATGACATGACTTTACTGTGACTCGTTGAGCATCATTTCATGCATACACGTTAGTTAGTTGTATAGGGGATTTATACGTAGTCCCATTCCTGAAAACCTTCACGAGACTATACTCGTCCTACTAAGGCAGTCTAGAGTTTTAAAGGCTTGATGCATATGCTAAATGCATTCGTGTCCTCTACGACAGTGAGTTATGTTTTTATTTTATTTTTTTAGTTAGGATTGATCACATGACACTTGAGTGGGTAGCTTAGAGCATATGGTTGCTAAGCCTCACATGGACTTGCATTTATTCTGCCATATGGTTGTTTTAGTGTGGAGTGTTTTGATCAGTCAATATTTTAACTAGTTATTTACTCTCATCATTTGATCCTTTTGTCCTAGTGTTTCAGGTCAATCGACGCGATGAGCAATATGGATTTCATCCAAAACAAATCAACGCAAAAATAGGCGGAAAAGCACTCACAGTGGAGCCAGCCGACCGGCTGAGAAATGGGCCCAACGGAGAAGCTCACCCGAGCAGGAGAAGGCTCGCCCGAGCCTGCGCATGACCCGGATACACTACCGGTATTTGCTCGCCCGGGCTCCTTTTGGCTCGCCCGAGCCATTTTGGTCTCATCATCACAATGCCTTGAAGCTCGCCTAAGCTTGGGAACGCTCGACCGAGCCTCGCTGCCATGTATCCACACTGCCGCATCTTGCTCGAACGAGCTTAGCAAGGCTTGCCAGGATCACTCAGCCATCATCTCATCCACTCGAGCAAAAGCTCGCCCGAGCCTCACTGCCGTGAATCCAATCTGCCGAATTTAGCTCACACGAGCTTGATCGTTAAAAATAGATTTTTTGTTATTACCACATCGTTTTTGGGCTTTTCCTTTGGCCATTTAGGGGGAAATAAAAGAGGGCAAGCAGATCAAATTGAGCGCGCGACATTGACGAGAATTCCCAAGCTTGAATTGGAGAGAAAACCCTAACTTAGAGAAGAGAACAGAGCATCACATCGCGAGAGATTGAGGATTCAACGAGCTACATCGTCTACACGGTTTCCTCGTCCTTCATTTCTTTTTCTACACTATTTTTGGTTAACTTACCATGAATAGTGAGTAGTATTCTTTGTTCCGGGATCCTACGGATCCCGTGCTATGTACCCTACTCTTCGTGTGATCAATTGAACGTTTTTCATTAATGCAATGTGATTATTCAATTTCATTGTGCTCAATTTTATCGTTCTTGCAAGTTTTACATTGAATGGGATGTTTGCATGCTAGAACGTATTTAGGTTAACTACCAAAAGATGAATGGGTCCTAGGTATTCACCGGATTGTATGAAATTGATATTAGGTCATGGTAGCTACGCTGGTAGTACATGAATTAATAGGAAAGTTGACTTTATTGTCTGAAAACCCCTAAGCTTAACTAATCAAGATTGTTGATCATCCGTGGATGGGCGGCATTCAACGATTGAGATTAATCTAGACAATGATCCGTGGATGGGCGGCTTGTCTAGTGTTATTTTGGTTTATTTCCATATTCAATAGCATGATTGAATTACGTTATATGATTGCATGATTAGTGGGGTTGGCACGGGTGAAGTTTGATCCTAGAATTCTTTCTCTTATCAAGCCAAAACCTTTATTTTTCTGCAATTTGTTCTACACCGAAACCTTTAATCATTTGGAATAGCTAAATAGGTCACTTGTTATCTAGTATTCACACACATTGTTTCTTGGATCAACCCTTGGCTTACCAAGGTTTATAAATTGTTTTTTACTACAATATTGACCCCTAAAACATATAAATTGACAACTATAAAGGGTTAAAAATACGCATGTCAGTGAAGCAGTTCTTTTGCATCAACAAAAGGTATTTCCTCTATGTAAGAGACATCATCACTGAAGAATTCCTCATCGGAGAGCCGAAGCGTTGTTGGAATGGTGGGTTCTTGTGTGTTCTCATTTGAACAATCTTGAGATGCTTTTTCGCGTTCCATCTCATCCCATGCCTCGTAAAAAGCTTCGGTGGCGGCTCACCAAAATTCATCCTCTGATTCTTGATCCCCTTCTTGCTTTGAGGCATTAGATTCAAGGGCTTCTTCTTCGGATACCTCCTTTTCCTCACCCGAGCTCCCATTTTTGATTGTTCTTCGCTCCATTTGAGCTTCAAACATCTCGTCGCGAGCCCACATCTCTACTATTTCATCCACTCGAGCTTCCAACCTTTTACATTTGGCAAGGAGTGTAACATACATAATGGAAAGCTCACTTGTGGGTTGAGGATATTGAGGGTAGGAGTGTTCAACTTCAAAACATTGGCTATCATCCCAATTCGGAGTGTAGTATGTGATGGATGCCAAGAGTTTTCCCAATACGCGTTTGGTTACTCCTCTTCTTGATCATCCCCATTAGAATTATAATAACTAGTTTGATAGCCAAGTTCTTGGAAATAAAAATATGTTTGCTCCTCCTCTTGGTAGTGTTCTTCAATAGAAAAGACTTGTTGTTTGTAGGGGTCCATCCTCGCAAAACAAGATAAACGTAAGTTAACAAGGGATATGAGAGTGAAAAGAATATACAAGTATAAGAAAAAGAAAAATATTTACAAGAATAGTCAGAACATCCACACAATCTAGTCTAGGGATGAGCTAACTAGTTGCTCCCCGGCAACCGCACCATTTGACGAACTATTCTTTTTCACCTCTAAATAGTATCAATTAAGAGAGGATCGAATGTAGTAGGTCAAAACATTTATAATGACAGGTAAAGTACCGGGTCGAACCCAAAGGAGCAAGCCAAGCACATGCACTTTATGAGATTGTGTTTCCGTTCGGCTATTCTAAACCAAAAATATATATAGGAGTATATCTAAATCCTATGTGGTGAGTAATTAGAGATAAAAGATAGATAAGAGGCGTTTCGAGGGGTTACTCTTCTCCTTGGCATTTCTCAATGAGCACGTATACAAGAATTATGCAAATAAAGGTATCAAATAGTTTTGAACCTAGTTTAGACTAAGGTAGACCAACTTCCGTGTAAATCTATTCCTAGCCAAACTCTCTTAATTAGAACCTCTCCCAATCGAGAATGTTTGTTCACTCTATAGCATCTATTAGCCTTGGAACATCTCCCAAGGCAATAAATACCCTAGGCTTAGAGGACTTGTTCACTTCCTACCCACGCATTTATCTTCATAATAATTAGATAGGATCATATTCACTACATCCAAACCTTTCCTAAGGTCATTCGATACCTAGGTAAAGTTTTAAGATCAACATGTCACTTAGCCATTTCATCAAACACTTAGTAGCATGTCATATATGAAGAGCATAGTGAACATGAATTTAACACCATAGAATATTTAATCAAATGTATATACATGATCATAGAGTACCAAGGAGGGTTACAACACCCTCAAAACACAAGATCACTACTCACACGTCATGTAAGACAACATGGTGTGAGTAGGGTTTATAGCACACAACAAGTAGAATGGAAAAGGTGTAGAGGAAGTAGGATGGTTAGTCCTAGAATCTCCCTTTAGTCTTCTCTTCTTCTCCTTAGTTGGATCTTTGGTTGATGACCTTGGTTTGACCTCTTTTCTTGATCTTCTTCTCCCCAAAAACTCAGCACACTTAGGTCAAAAAACCCTCGTTCTATTTATAACCTCGGGTAGAAAAAAACCTAATGTAGCAGTTACAGCTGGTCGGCTAGATATGCACTTGGGCAAGCCATCTGAAATCCTATTCCAGCAGACCGACTGGACTGGTCAGACGACCGACTCAATGGGGGCAGTTGTTGAACCTTCTAAAATCTTATTCCAGCCGGTCGGCTGTTGAGTCTAACCGACCGACTGAATGTGGCCTGCTGCTCTTATTTCTGCTCTTTCATCCAGCCAACCGGCTTGTTCAGGGGAGATTCTGAACCAGTAGGATATGACCCTTTTTCTGCCCACTTTTGCTCTAAATCTTTGGTTTTTTCCCAAGTTTTCGTATTTAGGATTTGACCTTGAGGGAGACTCATTTTCTACCTGAAACGTAGAGATAATGGTCAAATAACATCAAAATATTATCGGAAACAAACCAACACCACAACTGATTCTGAAAGTCAGGAGTAGACAGCTCCTTCATGGTAGGCTCATAGTAGTATTCTTCATCGTCTTCCAGCCTCCTATGGATTTGCGACTGTGGTGGTTGCGATGGAGGCGGCTGCCTCACACCCGTACCATTCCTCGCATTCTGTGCAACATGATCTCTCTGATTTTGCTGAGCCCTCATGGCATTATTAACACGGTTGCAAGCACGGAAGAGTTGCTCCGGATCCTCATATAATAGAGTCACGTTCTCAACAATCGGAGCAATCTCGTTGTTATTGTTATCATCACCAATCTGGTTACCTGCACGAGACATTGCAAACAAGTAGTGAAGCACAAACAATAACTAAACAAAATAAAAAAATAGAAAATAAAAACACAAAAAGAAGCAACTTCACTGAAGCGCAGCTCCCCGGCAACGGCACCAAAATTGGACGCGCGTCGTCTGACGCATCAAATTTAATATTTATAATCTCCTGCAAACAACTAGCTAGTGGCAAGCCGGGTCGAACCCAAGAGAGCTGGTTTGTGAAGCTGTATCTGAAAATAATTAAAATATCAGAGAAATTTTCAATCAGAGAAAGCATTCAGCTTAGGGTTTCTATTGTGACATGTTTATCATTGACTGCTAATAATCAAATCTTGAATTCCTAAGTGTGGTTATTCCGGCAAAGGTAACAACCCAAAGTATCCCGGCAAAGGTGTTAGACTTCTAGTTCTTTCCTAAATACAATAATCCTGTAAAGGTATTATTAAATCTAGGTGTCACTACCTGTCTTTATGGCAAAGTATCCAATAAGTATTAACGGTAGGGTTTGAATTGTTAGGCTAAGCTTTACGGCAAAGTATCCACTTAGCTTCACAATTCAATCCTTAAAATTGAGCACAACAACTAGAGGAATAAGAAATTGCATTAAGAATAAAGACTCAAAACACAAGTCACAAAGACGAAACCCTAAACTGAATAAAGAGTTTAGCTACTTATATCCATGGGAATAACAAACAAATATTTTTGAATGGTGAAAGTAGAAATTTTCTTCTCTCTTGTTGAAGCTTCCGTCTTCTCTCTCGAGCCGTTCTCTCTTCAAAGCTAGGAATATCGATACTGATGGCTACTGTGAAACCCTTATTTATAAGAAGGTTGGGTTTCTAATTTCGTTTTTTGGGACAGATTTCTAAATCCCAGTTTGCTGACGTCAGCCGTAGATGCTTCACACACTAGCTCCGCGGATCATGTTCATGTTACCATCCGCGGACAGTGACCATAAAATGGCCTACGTCCGCGGTCTGCTTTGATGTGCATCTCTTCCTCTGCTCGTCAGTCTTGACTTTGGCTCTCGAATCGACCTCCATGAACTCCATGTGATGTATTTAGCATTGAAATGCCGTCTTTAAGCGCGCATTCCTCCCAAGGCTTCCGAAACACCTAAAATGCAAAACAACACTAAACAGTAACTGTTCGCATAATAAAGCGTCGAAATAAACGGGATCAGTTGATTCGACGAGTCGTATAAATACGACTCATCAGCCCGTTTAACCCACCTAACCCGTTTAACCTAGTTAGTTTAAAATAAGACTAAATATGTTTCAAAATGAAATATTGAATTGAGATTAGAGCTTAACTCTCGTTTAATTTAAAACATGATTATATATGTTTCATGTTTCTCATCCTCGTGTTTAACCATAAGAAAAATCCGTCGATGTTTTTTATATTGGTTGAAAAAATTGTAATGTATCACAATTTAATATTTCAAAAAATCAGTTATCAACATTATCTAAATATTTATTTAAAATATATTACTAACTTAAAATAATATAATATACTTGATAATTTATATTTATTAAAAAAAATTATTATTTAAATAAAAATATATAATAAGGTAAACGGGTTAAGCGGGTTTTACCCGGATAACCCGTTTAGTAAACGGGTTTCCGGTTTATTCAACCCGTTAAGTAAACAGGCGGTTAACGGGCGGGTTTTTCACGGGCGATTAACGGACGGGTATCGGGTAACGGGTTAGATTGCCACCAGGGGCGGACGCAGCTTAGGCCTGGGGTGACACATGTCACCCCAGGTTGGTCAAACATTTTTTTACTCATTTTTTTAGATATTTATATATATATATATAATAAGTTAAAAAGCATATAATTATAATAAACATAACAAATCTTCAAATCATGCTTGAGCTTTGACGCAATTTGAGTTTGCCGACTTTGGGACTTGGAATCGGAAACAATCTAATCGACTCAGTGTCCTCAATCCTCACATAGACATAGTCCACTCGCGACTCCGAAAGCTAATTCAGGTGAACATCACTTCATCACCCGTCTAAACTACTGAAATTAGGGCTTTTTATGGTTTTGAATGTTTCTTTTGTAATTAGGGTTTCATTGTAAATAATTGGATTGTTGCGTGTGTACTTGAGTGAGGTCTTGCTGCAATCAAATATAAAATATTCAAGTTCTTGTTTTGATGATGACCCATCTCTTTGAAATTTTTTTACTAATCATAGCACATGCCGGCATGTCGCATGCATTTAGGCATTTAGCTGCTAGTCTTTTAGTCATCTAACTTAGAAGGTCATTTGAGCAAAGCTGTGTTGTGTTGTGACTTGCGAAATTGGTGCTCTGAATGGTATTGTTGTGTGTTTGATTGTTGAATTTAAAGGTTAAGAATGAATTAATTTTAACTTGATTCTAATATTTGATTTTTAGATGAAAACGTCAACCATTGATTCATTCTTCAAAAGAAAATTGACTGAAACTTCATAGCAAGACAGTCATTTACAGGTGAGGAACATCGTGCTCTAAAAGTGCAAATGCTTGAAATTGTTGATGAATTCGATATCAACAAATTAGAACGCAACCCAGGTTTACGTCCACAAATATGGAAGTATCCCATTGGTAAGCGCGATGAGATTCGAAGAGCTTGTATTAGCTTTGGTCCTTATCAGCCTATACTTGACAAGTATCCAAAATCAGATAAACAATCTCGTAGCTTTCAGTCTTCTTGGTATAGCCGTTTTGCATCGTGGTTAGAATACTCGAAGGAAGTAGATGCTATATTTTGTCTGCCATGTTTTTTATTCCAAAAAGATGATGGACCATCAGGATCTTATGTGTTCGCCGTCGATGGGTTTCGGACATGGAATAAGGTAGGAGGGAAAAATTGTTCACTTATGGCACATGTTGGAAAAGATCACAATTCTCCTCATCATAAAGCTTTGATGAGTTGGTCAGATCTCTTGAATCAACCAGCTCATATTCCAAATAGATTTGGCAATTTCAAAACACAATAGATACTTGATAATAGACTTCGCTTGAAAACTTCTATTGAATTTTCTAGATGGCTAGCGAACCAGTCTTGTGCTTTCAGAGTCATGATGAATCAGACACGTCAAATAATCGTGGTAACTTTATAGAATTGTTGAGATACTGCACGTCTTTGAATATTGATGTAGCAAAGGCTCTAGATAATGCTCCGCGGAATGCATCATATACATCACCAAAAATACAGAAGCAGATATTGCAGTTTTTGGCAATGAAAGTAAATAAGTATATTCGGGAAGAAATTGGTTGTGTAAAGTTTTGTATAATAGTGAATGAAGCTTGTGACGAATCTAAAAAAGAGCAAATGACACTTGTGTTGCGATTCGTCGACAGAGATGGTTGCATACAAGAACGCTTTTTTGGATTGTTTCATGTTCAGGACACTACATCATTGACTTTGAAAAATGGTATTTTCTCTATGCTCTCTCGCTATAATCTTGATATCCAATCTATCCGAGGGCAAGGTTATGATTGTACTACTAATATGCGTGGAGAATGGAATGGTTTGCAAGCTTTAGTTTCATGCAAGTGTCCATATGCTTGTTATGTCCATTGCTTAGTTCATCATTTACAGCTATCCTTAGTTGCTGCTTCAAAAGAAGTTTATCACGTCAACCACTTTTTTGAGAAGCTCAATTTGATTATCAACATCGTTAGTGCATCATGTAAGCGCAACGACCAATTAAGAGATGCTCATGCATCAAATGTGGCTTATTTACTTGGTATTGGTGACCTTGAAAGTGGAAAAGGTCATAATCAGTTAGGTTCTTTGCAAAGAGCCGATGACACTCGTTGGACTTCTAACTTTAAATCAATTTCCAGTTTGATCAAGATGTTTAGTATGACATGTGAGGTTTTATTACTTATCAAATCGGATGGATATACTCATAGTCAGCGTGGTGAAGCAAGTTCGGTTTATGAGACAATGACTTCATTTTACTTTGTCTTTATTATGCACCTAAAGAGAGAGGTTTTAGACATCACTAGCTGCCTTTGTAATGCTTTGCAATTTCAGTCGCAGGATATTTTGAATGCTATGTCACCTATTACGTCTTCAAAGTCTCTTCTTCAGAAGCTTAGAGATGATGGATGGAGCAACTTAGTTGAAAGTGTGAAAACTTTTTGTGGAAAAGTGAACATAGTAGTGCCTGATTTTAGCGCTCAGCGTGAAACAAAAAGAGGAGCTTCTCATCAACAAAACGGAATCACAGTGGAGCATTACTATAAAGTTGATATTTTCTACACAATGATAGATTCTCAATTGCAAGAACTAAACAACCGATTCAATGAGGACACTGTGGAATTGCTCATTCTCTGTTCAGCTTTAGATCCTAAAGAGTTACGTACATCAGTCAGAGTTGATGATATATGATTCGACAACTTTCAGATTTTAACATTTTGACCGAGATTTCTGAATTATGTCAATGGTTAGCGAGGACAAGAAAATCAAACATGTTTCCTTTACTATACAAGGTGATATCTCTTATTCTGACTCTTCCAGTTTTTACGGCTACTGCTGAACGCTCCTTTTCGAGAATGAATATAGTAAAAAGTGCACTTCGCAACAAGTTGGAAGACGATTTTTTATCGGATTGCTTGGTTGTCAACATTGAGAAAGACATAGCTAAAATGTTTAGCACCGATTCAATAATAGATGATTTTCATGATATGGAAACAAGACGTTCTTCATTTTATTGTAATAAGACTTTTGTAAAAAAAATAAAAAAATTTATAATACTACGATTATTTTCGACTGTCACCCTGCCTCAAATACTGGATCCGCCCCTAATTGCCACCTCTACACCACCCGACCTAAAACCCAATCTATGTTATGTGCCAGTACAAATAAACTCGTTGTCATATACATTTTTCTAAATAAATAAAATAATACTGTGCAGCAGTGTATGGGCTGGGCTGCACATTTTTCCAAATAAATAAAATAATAATGTACATCAGTCTATACATACGTATGGGCTGGGCTGCAGAGGTAGATTATTAAAGCTTATCCGTTTCATCATCATTTTGTGTTGAGAAATGAATAAGTCAATATAGAATTTTTTTTTTTTGATTACAAAATAAGTCAATATAGAATTGAGTGCTGATTGCATTGAAAACTCCATTTAGGTTAAATGAGCTGAATTAAGGGCATGTACAGCGGTGAGGAGGGCAGCACTTCCTCACCCAGCACCTTCTTCTCTCATTCTCCAAACCAAACATAAAAGTTGGTGGGAGGTGCAATCAGAAATATTACTTCAGCACTTGGAATAGCACCTCCCACCAACTATTGTGCTTGGTTTTAAGAATGAGGGAGGAGGTGCTGGGTGAGGAGGTGGTACCCTCCTCACCGCTGTATATGCTCTAAGGATCCAAGAGCTGTCGGCTTTCACTTCATCCTCCCACCAGCGCTTGCCTTTAGGCCAATACTTGTCCATCCATTCTGTCCAGGCGCTGGTATTGCCATCTTTGTTGCCCCACATCTGATTAATGACCATCGAGTAATTCATCAACTCAATGTCTTTAATGCCAAGCCCGCCTTTCTTCTTGTCTCTACAAACTTTCTCCCAACTAACCAGGTGACCCCCCTTCTTATCGCACCTGCCCTTCCATAAAAATCTGCCGCACAGAGAATTAACAGATTGAATAACTTTCTTGGGAAGCATACAGACTCACGCCCAAAAAAAACACCATAGCCTGCAGCACCGCTGAAACGAGCACCTTCCTTCCAGCTCTAGACAAGAATCTATTGCTCCAACACTCCAGCCGAGCTGTCATCTTGGTAATGAGGTTATCACAGTCCTTCCTGCTCAACTTTTTGGAGGTAAGCGGGAGGCCCAGATAACGCACCGGGAGAGGGCAGGCCTTGGTACCGATCACTGATTCCACCCGGGCCACTTTGGCCTCATTCATCCCACCTGTGAATAGCTGACTTTTCTCCAGATTAATAGCAAGCCCAGAACAATCTAAGAACTTCGCCACCACCTCCTTAATCGCTGTTATGGCTGACCCTCTGCCGCTACTGAATAGAATGAGGTCGTCCGCGAACAATTTATTTTATTTAGGATCAAAGCTTTGTACATATTATGAAAATCACGCGATGCTTTTGGACCACCTCTCTCTCTCTAACTTGTCTTCCCATAAAATTCACATCCCAACTTGGTCCGTAGGTGGTAAAATTTTATCAAAAATGTATCTCATATTATTATTACATATTCATCAAAAATTAACTTACAGTTTAATAGATTTGCCGCCCACTAGCTAGTGGAATGTGACAATGTGTGATACGTGAATGGATCAAAAATTAGTTTACGAAATGGAGAACCATATCTTGTCATGTGGATTTGTTGCACATAGTAAAATCAAAATGAAATAAAAGGCATTGATGAAATTTGCAATAATGGAAAGAAGAATCGAGCGCTAGGGGATGGCCTTAAAGTGATGAAGCAAGGTTGCATAATTGATCACATGGTGGCACCCCCGCCGGACTAGAATGTTCATGTGTGATCCCACGCGTGGGGACAATCAAGCAAATATAGATTCATGACCCCTCAGTGGACCACCCTTTTTTAATTTGCTCAACTAATGTCGTTATTGTCTACCATCATATGCTATAAATAATGATATTCACTGTTCATGTTATATATGAGTCATTTTGACTCCTTACTGAATATCTTTTACATGGTTGAGACTAAATAATCACAAGCACGGTGTTATATACAAACGGTGCGTTCCGTTGCACTTTGAATTATGGTTGTTCAATTTACTGCTATTACATTCATCAAAAAGAAAAATTAGTAAATTACTGCTATTTCATTTCATTGTTTAAGTATATAATCTAATCTTTTATTTCCAAAAAAAAGTATATAATCTTTTAAACTTAAAAGGTAAATAATTAAATCAAACTTTTGTATATTTGATCAATTCTCCTACCTTAATCAAGTCTAAATTATTTTATTATTACATTTAATATAAATTATTAAGTTTAATTTAATTTAAATCCTGAATTAAAATTAGATTTTATTCAGTATAATTTGGGTATTGTAAATTGCTACAAGGCCCTTGGATAGTGAACGTTATGTGAAGTGAGTGATGGAGATTGTTACTTGCTAACCAAGGTAGGAAAAAGTGCAGTTTGTATGATGGTGGGAGAATAATATAATGAGAAGGAGAGGCCAGATCTGGTGTAAAGTTCAGATTTGATGCAAAATACAAAATAATTCTATCTATTCATTTGCATAATCATGTGGATGTAAATCAATGAAATTAAAATAATTAATAATTGTATTTTGAGTGTGTATTACTCAGTCAAAGGGCAAAATTGCCCAAAAAACTCCAAAATCCAGGGCGTCGTCGTCGATGATGGATGAGTAAAGGAATCAATCGGATCGGTGTCGTCACTGTCGGCGTCGGCGTCAAACAACAACAGCATTCGGATCGGATCGAAATCGTCGTCGTCGTCCAGAGGCCGGATCGAAAACAAGTTTCCCTTTTGGCATGACGAACTACAAAATCAGATCGGATTCGTCGTCGTCATACAGAGCATCGTCGTCGTCCATAGCCTTTAAACAGAGGCCGGATCGGATCGGAATTCTGGGAAATTAGTTCGGAAACTGATTTGGGATGACGAACTACAAAATAGTGATAACGAATTATAAAATTGGCATGACGAATTATAAGAAACCCGACTTAATTTGATCAAATTGAAGGAGTAAAACTTCGTTTAACTCAATTGTTCACACTCTGGATCATCTTCGACATCAATGTAACTTAGAACAAAATGCAATCGACGGTTTTCGAACAGAAAAATTCAAATATGTTCATGACGAACTATAAACGATTATGAACTATAAATGATACAGTCAAATTCTTGTCGAATTATAGTTTGTTTTTGACGAATTATTGCATAATTCGTCGAAGTAACAGGAAGTAATTCATGCAGCAAGTAACAGGAAGTGACATAAACTAGCAGCAACTAATATGTATATATTTGAATGAAACTATTCTGTAAATAAACCAGCAACTAAACTGCAGCAGCTTGACTGAACCGAAGACTAAACATGCATAAACAGCAGTAAGCATATATGAATTTCATGCTGAAACTAAACACAGAATACGAGTCGCATAATATGAAAATTAGCAGCAGAATAAACAATGAATCTGAGTGTGAAAACAGCAGATAAGAAGCCATAGTGAAAAACAAATCATTGACGAACTATAAATGATTATGACGAACTATAAATGATACAGACGAATTCTTGTCAAATTTTAGTTTATTTTTGACGAATTATTGCATAATTCGTCAAAGCGCACTACAATTCGTCAAAATTTTTGACGAATTATAGTCAATTTTGACGAACAATGACATAATTCGTCAAAATTGACTATAATTCGTCATCTCCGGCAAATTCGGAACAACATCTCCTCTTCAATTCGTCATCTCCGGCAGACGTGACGCAACATCTCCTCCTCTTGCTTCATCCTTCCATCATCATCGTCCATGTATAACTTGACCACTGCAATCCCCGACCTCCAAGCCATGTCGAAAACCATATTATCATCCAGTCGTTCTCCGGTAAATTATCATCCCGTCGCTTCAGTCCGTCGTCTGCCATGGACTCGACAACCGCAGCCAATTAGTCGGTCGTCCTTCGTCGCTTCAGTCCGTCATCCGTCGTCTGTCGTCTGCCATAAGGAAGAGAGCTTATTGTCGCTTCAATCTGTTGTTCGTCGTCCATGGATGAGAAAAGGTATGACATATTTGCCCTTTCCACAGTTAAATTTGAAATTAAACATATTTATTTGTAATTAATCAGCACCATCCAATTGATTAAATGAGAGGTGGAGATCATTTTGTATTTTTTACAATAATTATCACTTTACACCTGATCCTTTCTCATGAGAAGGATAAAGAAGTAGTAGCTGTAGATGAAATAAATACAAGGGAAAATGGTGGATGAAGCTTATTATTGCATACACAAAATCAAAGTTTTTGGTGAGCGTGGTGACCGATATCTGCTCCCTTCCATCCTTTTAGAGGATAATATCGACTCAACATTCATTCGTATTGAGAGAAAAAAATTAATGAGAAGGATAAAGAAGTAGTAGATGAAATAAATACAAGGAAAAATGGTGGATGCAGCCAGTGGCGGATCCAGGACTGGATCGATGGGGGGCGAACTTCAGGGCCGTCTCCAGCCATTGTGAGGCCTGAAGCGAATTTTTTTTTGCCTCTTAAACCCGTCTTTCGAAAACACATCAACTTTTTTCATGAAAATGAGGCATTTTTTTATAAAATTGGGGCATTTTTCATGAAAATGAGATCTTTTTTTATAAAATTGGGGCCTTTTTTCATGAAAATTAGGCCTTTTTTTATAAAATTAGGGCATTTTTCATGAAAATGATGCCTTTTTTAATAAAATTTGAGACTTTTTTTATAATGAAAATAGAAATTTTATACTTATTTTTATTAATACAAAATTGCAAATTTTGGGGCCTGAAGCGGATGCGTTCGCATGCTTGTGACCATGCGAGCGCATGATTTCTTGCAGGCTGGGAGTGTGAGCGCGCAGGGCCTTACGTGCGAACGCACGAGATTTCTATGCGTCTGGTCTGAATTGTGCAAGCGCATGAAGTGGACTGTGCGAGCCAGTGTTCAAGAAAACTCTAGGCTGGAATCGGGCGGTCAGGGTCCTCAAAGGATTAATCGGGGATTAATCGACGACTAATCGGTTTCGATTTTTATATATTTTTAATATATATACATTAACATATTGATAGTACTGTATTTTGAATCATTTTGATTTTTGATATATTAACTTTAAATATGAGTATTTTATTTTAAACTTAAAATGGTTGACATGTAGTTGTATGGTTCAATTCATACGTAATGGACGATATCAAAAAAATAAAATAAAAATTGTTTATATTATATTCGTTTAATTTGAATTTGAATTTAATATTTTAAAAGATATTTTAAAGAGATATGGTATGTTTCTTTCAACAAAAAAAGAGATATGGTATGTTTGTAATGTTTTCATACTTTGAGGGTTTAAGTGTAATAACTTAAAGTTTTAATTAAATTGGTCTTCATCTTCCCAAAAAAAACCCTACCACGCCGCATCACCATGTTTGCCGCTGCTGACCATGTTTGCCGACCGGCGACCAGCAAGCTTTGCATCTTCAACTGACCTATTTCAGGCGACGATTTTGTCTAAGCGAACGTGGGGGCGAATCAAGGGGCGGAGGGGCAGACAAGACATCGGAGTGAACCTCCAACAGGAGATTTGCCGGCGAACGTGGGGGCGGCCGCGTTCAAATATAAATTTAGAATATATGCTCAGGGACGGAGCCAGGATTCAAATCCATGTAGGGCTAATTTTTTTGAGGTTTGCGACATAGGCTGATTGTAGTCCGCAAGCTTCCATTGCGTTTGTTTCTTCAATTTTAAAACTTTAATTTACTAAATTTTAGCAGAATGAACCATTTAAAGGTATCAAAATATTATTTGGGCATACTAAAACCTAAATTTCTTTTTGTATAAATGTTTTATAACTTTTTTTTTACTTAGCCCAAAAGAGGTAGGGCTTGAGCCCAAGTGGCGTCAGCCTACCTCCGTCCCTGTATATGCTCACTGCGTATCTACTATTGGCTGTTGTTTATCTGGAAGGGACCATGTTTCTCTTCATATTTTTCACATGCAACATTGTGATATTTGGGATTCTTTCCTCGTCAAATTGGTGTGTAGTATTTTGAGCGTCAAAAATGATTTATAAATTCGGTAATTATCGAGTCGTCCAACAGAGCAATTGTAAACTTGCGCACTATGTAAGGTTATGCTTCTATTTATCCTAGTCCGAAATGAGTGTTTGTTTTGGTTTAAGAATCTAATCAATCTAACTATGCAAGAAAGTAAGAAAAGGTTTTAACAAATTTCGAGAAGTATTTCGGAGAACTACTTCACTTACCCAATATTAGAATCGAGTTTATTAACTAGCATGGAAGAATTTGCCTATATTGATTGGAAAATAGTCGCACAATCCAAGTAAGAATCTCACCCTTTCGGCGCTATTGGTTCAAATTGGAATTGTACCAAAACTACGAACCATACCCTTTCGGCGCTATTGGTTCGAATCAAGTAACTCGCTGATGTTTACCAACTGTCATTGTGTAAACATGGGGAGTCCTTGTCGTAAAACTAGCATTTCCCGTTACAAACTGATGGATGCACAGTCGTTATGTGCAAACGTCAAGAATAAATTTATAATAGTCCGCTACTCGCGACTTTACTACTGGGTAGCAAGTGGTAAGTAGGGGTCGAACCCAAGGGAATCAGGGGAATAGATGTTCTTTGAGGGGGTTGTCCAGCGAGAGAGCGTGTTTTAGGTCGGTTGGTTGGTTTTAAAGCTACCAGCTAAGTGATTGATTGATTGGTTGGTTGGTTGGTTTTAATACTGGAAAGTAAATTACAGTTTATAATTAAAGAGAAATGTTCGGTTTCAGGGGCCTTGTATTATATCCTGTTTATCATTGACCTTTAGTGAATTATCTAAGTATTCAAGAATGAATCGAGGCCCTTTCGTAGCGCAAGACTTGCAACATCATTTAAAGCAACACTTGTTCTAAGAAAAACTAATTCCTCCTTTCGAAGTATCTTAGCTGTAAGTGCATCCACTTGATCTCCCAGTTACGTTATTGACCAAGTGGTGTTTTAGATAAGTCGAACTCCTCGATAAGTTTTGCTTGTGACAGCTTCCACTTACCGAGTATGATCACGAATTTCCACGGCAGAGCTTTGCTTGTGACAGCTTCCACTCAACCTTGGAAACTCTGACTTGATATATGGCACATAGAACAAGTTTTGAATACTAAGACTAGACGCTAAGTTAATAGTCTTAAAACATTTTATAATACAAGTGCGCCCCTTCTACCGAACTACTAGTTTAGCTACTATTCATCGCGCTAAACATTATAACTAAGGAAATAAACAGTTGAATAAATACTAGAAATAATACTTACAACCGTTGAAGCGCCAAGGGAGCTATCCTTTATTTCCAAAGCCAAACTTTACAAATACATAACATAGAGAGAGAAGTGTTTTTTTACAAGTGAGGGATGATGAAAATGAGGGGAGGAGCTCCTCCTTTTATAGCCATGGAGGGTGGAGATGGGTGGTGGAGATGGATGCATGTGGAGGCCATCCATGGAGGTGGAGAATGGAGGTGGAGAATGGAGGGTGGAGGAGCCACCACATGTCTTTTGATCCAAGGGAGGAGAAGAGGAGGAAGGAGGAGTTGACATGTGGAGGAGCAAAAAGCCGCCGGTCACCATGGGTGGAGGAGCCGCCGGTTGCCGGTGGTGGAGGGAGGAGGAGGGGTGGCTTTGGCCACCTCTTGCCCAAGTGGCCGGTCACCTTGCCCTTGTGTGAGTTTTGTACAGTTTTGTGCAGTCTTTTCACAAAACTGTCAATGTGTTCCTTCCCCGGGCTGTCTTGATTCCTCTCCTGATTCTTCTGATTAATTTGTTATGAGTGATTCAATGTCAGGATCCTTGATATTTCTTCAGTCGGCATGTGATCTTGACCTTGGATTGACTCGTAACATCTTTTCTGCTCTAAAAGCTCCTCTTTAATGTGTATTCTCTCTAAGCTCTGAATTACCCTGCAAAAATATATCTGAACTAACAAGCAAAAGTTAAATAGACAAAATGTCTAAATAAGGGGGTTATACTGTGTTTATGATTCGTATAATTTTGGTCCATCAGATCACCCCACACTTTTAGTTGTTCGTCCCGAACAATGCTATTCAAGGGCTGTACTCTAAGTTGGCTTTGAAATATGAAAATTAGACTGTGGTACTCGATCTATCCTAATTCATGCATTGCTTACTCATTACCAAATTAAACTGCGTAAATAAATAGAAGAAACTTAATACTTGTACCTCCGTGCTGAGATGCAAATTATATTGGATGTCTCGGGAGATAGCCCTTTTTAGGCTCCTGGACTGCAATCTTGGGATCGTCTCGCACTACATGGTTTTCTGGTAGCTTTCTCTAGCACGTGATTCGGTTCGGGTTTCAATGGTTTGAGTACTTTGATTTTCTTTTGGCGAGGGACTGCTTTTGTAGTGAATCGGCATTTGGCCTTTGTTTTGACTTTTTGAGTTCTTCACTTTTTGTTCGGTTAAAACCTTCACAATTTTGGGCCTTTGGCCTCTTGATTTGCTTCATTGAGCTTTTCACCTTTTTGTGACTGCTAGTCCATTTTCTCAAGCCTTTTGGGAGGTCCAATCATCGCCCGCAAGCCTATGGAAATACCTCCCCGCTCCTCTCGTTTTTTCCGTTTTCGCGCGGGTCAAGGTGAGGGTCACTCATCTATTTTCTTGGCTACTTTGACTGTCGTTTCGCGCGGGTCAAGATGAGGGTCGCTCATCTATTTTATCGGCTACTTTGACCGGAGATAGGACGGTCTGATTCCCGACCTCGCCTTTTGCATTGCATGGCGGAGATGACTTCAATTTTCACTGAAACCCGAAGTGCAGCCTCCACTGACTTCGAAAACCATATAGTTTGATCTGATCCTTTGATTGCTTTCCAAGCCTCTCTAGGGCAGTTTATGTCAACTCCACATCCCTAGTTATCTCAGCACAAAGGACAATTGAAAAGTTACATTCTAAGTTTTTAAATAGTTTGAATTTTCACAAGGTTAATGCATGAATTATGATTTATCTTTTTCACATTCTTAAGTTCATATTTTCAAAAAGATACTATTACCAAAAAAAGAAAAAACAGCAAGCATGTTATTTATGTACATAGGTGGTTCTCACCCCCACTTTTGAACGAAGGCGTGCCTTAGTTCAAAAGTCATGCAAGCTTAAAACTGAATTACTGAATTTAAATGACAGAAATTAAAGTGCGGAAAAGTAAGATAGTGTCGGGTTACCTCCCGACCAGTGCACTTGTTTAACGTCGTTGGCTCGACAGTACCTCGTTGTGGATTACTGGTTTGGGTCCCATGGGTGGCTCAGGTCAAATTTTGCCACTGTTCTTGCGTTGATTCTGGCCTTGACTCTTCCTGATTTCTTGCTTGGGTTGGAACTTGGGTGTTTTGGTGTTTTTTCTTTCCATTGTTTCTGAGAAGGCTGAGGACCTTTTACCATAGCTGCTGGTTCAATGAGTCGGGCTCTCTTGTTTTTCCTTCCAGGCTTCCATTGCACCGGGCCATGTCTTTGTCGCTTCTTTGTGTATGGCCGGTTGGCATCTTTGTAGTTTTGGAAGTTCAGTCTTTTGCCAAGCGACCTCAAGCATGCGCCCTTGCTAACCCTCTTTTTTGTGGCAGAGATGAATTGCCATCCTAGAACGAGTGAGTTTTCAGCCGGCTTTTCTTGGCTCATGACGAGAGAGTGCTCCATTGTTGGCTTTTCTTGCCTTTGTCCCGCTTCCAACTCACCTTGCACCTCCTCATTGATCACTTTATCTTCAGGGGTTGTGATCTGTATACAAACCGAGGGACAAGTTGGGGGACTTTCACCACAAGGGCTAGGTCTTTCTCGAGCAGTTCTTTAGTGAGGGCCGGGCCTAATTTGGCCGATTCCTCTTCGGTTATTTGTAAGTCCTCATCCTCAGTTGGCTCCGTGGGCTCCAATGTTGGCTCCTTTAGAGCCGCCTCCACGTCCATTACTGCCCCTGTACTGGTGTCTTCTTCCAGGTTTGTTGCGGGCAAGCTCGCAATGGGTGTGGTGTTGGGCTCGTTTTGCACTGAGTCTACTTCCATCGTCGGTGCCTTATCTTCAGTTTGGTGCCACTGACCCTGTTTTGTGTTCTTTGCCAAATCATTTATGAGGCGCCAGGCTTCACCCACGGTTAACTTCCTGAGTGAACATCCTGCTCTATCATTAAATCTTTTCCGCTCAAGTGGCCTCATTCCACCGAGAAACCTTTGAAGAAGATTGATTCTGGTGAATCCATGGTGCGGGCCGTTCTCCACAAGGGATTCAAAGTACTCCAAGTACTCGTCCAAAGTTTGGTCCTAGGATTACTTAATGTCGATGATCTCTTCGCGGAGTAGCCAAAAAAACTCATCACATTTCCACGGCTCGTTTTCGTAGTAGGAAGACATGGCGGATTATGTATAGAAAAAAGAACAACTACCCATTTGCTAAATCCCCGGCAACGGCGCCAATTTTGATGGATGCACAGTCGTTATGTGCAAACGTCAAGAATAAATATATAATAGTCCGCTACTCGCGACTTTACTACTGGGTAGCAAGTGGTAAGTAGGGGTCGAACCCAAGGGAATCAGGGGAATAGATGTTCTTTGAGGGGGTTGTCCAGCGAGAGAGCGTGTTTTAGGTCGGTTGGTTGGTTTTAAAGCTACCAGCTAAGTGATTGATTGATTGATTGGTTGGTTGGTTTTAATACTGGAAAGTAAATTACAGTTTATAATTAAAGAGAAATGTTCGGTTTCAGGGGCCTTGTATTATATCCTGTTTATCATTGACCTTTAGTGAATTATCTAAGTATTCAAAGATGAATCGAGGCCCTTTCGTAGCGCAAGACTTGCAACATCGTTTAAAGCAACACTTGTTCTAAGCAAAACTAATTCCTCCTTTCGAAGTATCTTAGCTGTAAGTGCATCCACTTGATCTCCCAGTTACGTTATTGACCAAGTGGTGTTTTAGATAAGTCGAACTCCTCGATAAGTTTTGCTTGTGACAACTTCCACTTACCGAGTATGATCACGAATTTCCACGGCAGAGATTTGCTTGTGACAGCTTCCACTCAACCTTGGAAACTCTGACTTGATATATGGCACATAGAACAAGTTTTGAATACTAAGACTAGACGCTAAGTTAATAGTCTTAAAACATTTTATAATACAAGTGCGCCCCTTCTACCGAACTACTAGTTTAGCTACTATTCATCGCGCTAAACATTATAACTAAGGAAATAAACAGTTGAATAAATACTAGAAATAATACTTACAACCGTTGAAGCGCCAAGGGAGCTATCCTTTATTTCCAAAGCCAAACTTTACAAATACATAACTTAGAGAGAGAAGTGTTTTTTTACAAGTGAGGGATGATGAAAATGAGGGGAGGAGCTCCTCCTTTTATAGCCATGGAGGGTGGAGATGGGTGGTGGAGATGGATGCATGTGGAGGCCATCCATGGAGGTGGAGAATGGAGGGTGGAGGAGCCACCACATGTCTTTTGATCCAAGGGAGGAGAAGAGGAGGAAGGAGGAGGAGACATGTGGAGGAGCAAAAAGCCGCCGGTCACCATGGGTGGAGGAGCCGCCGGTTGCCGGTGGTGGAGGGAGGAGGAGGGGTGGCTTTGGCCACCTCTTGCCCAAGTAGCCGGTCACCTTGCCCATGTGTGAGTTTTGTACAGTTTTGTGCAGTCTTTTCACAAAACTGTCAATGTGTTCCTTCCCCGGGCTGTCTTGATTCCTCTCCTGATTCTTCTGATTAATTTGTTATGAGTGATTCAACGTCAGGATCCTTGATATTTCTTCAGTCGGCATGTGATCTTGACCTTGATTTGACTCGTAACATCTTTTCTGCTCTAAAAGCTCCTCTTTAATTTGTATTCTATCTAAGCTCTGAATTACCCTGCAAAAATATATCTGAACTAACAAGCAAAAGTTAAATAGACAAAATGTCTAAATAAGGGGGTTATACTGTGTTTATGATTCGTATAATTTTGGTCCATCACAAACTTAGGCTACTCTCGTAGTCACCGAGCTTGTAAGGTGTATTAGGGTCACTTACTAGTTCGATGTTTAGCCTCACCTTCTCGGTGCTATTCGCTTAACGTCTCAAAGCTATGCACTTACGCATTTTCTCAAACACCTAGTATGCATCGCTGGGTTTTAAGCGCTAAGTAAAATGCAAATCAGGTAAAATAATCCAAATCATGCAAAATTTAATTTATTAAATGATTCATAGTTAGATCAGATTCGTAGGACCCCAAAATATGGGTCACTACTCACTATCCATTGTCATGGAAATACAAATCATGTTTTGTTCAGAACGAAAATTACAAAGAGAAAAATGAATTACTACACACTTCGAATTGATGTTGATAATCCCTTTCAAGCATAATCTTTGATCCGATCAAAATCCTCGCGTTTTTGTTCCCCCTTCTCTCTTCTTTGTTGTTTCCAAGTAGTAGAATGAATCTATGTGTATGGAATGTGTGTCCAAAAAAATCACTTGGCGGCTATCTTCTCCTCTTTCTGTTTAATTTTGTTTTTTTGCATTTTTTTTTCAAAAACCCTAGCCCAGATTGCGTTTTTGGCCCTTTTGGCCCATTTGGCCCGTTTGGCATGTGTCGCATGTGTCACCTAATTGGTGACACGGATGAATCTAGAAAGAATGCAGTGTCACCTATTGTTGACATATCTTGACACGTGTGACACAGGTGCATTCTGTATAGCAGACTTTGGCTCTAATTTGGACCTCTGTAACGACTGAATCGGCTCTTGGTTCCAACTATAAAGTTGTAATCTTTCAAGCCAGCTTTCCAACAACCTATAGATCAATGACTTCGGACAACGTATGAGCTCTGAGCGTGCGCGACAAGTAGGGGTGTCAATCCACCTACTTTTGTCGTGTTTTTGTCCAAATTTTCACAAAACACTTTGTTTTGCCTTGGAATCATTTTCCACCTGAAAAGTATTAAAACATAAGGTGAAAGCTCATATAAATAAGGAAGATGATCAAAAATTGACTAAATGTGGAGCATAAATATAGTACAAATGTATGCTCATCAAAACACTCCACACATAGAACTAACATGAACTAAATCCTAACCACTGTCGTAGGAACACGAGTGCATTTATCGTATGCACCAAGCCTTTAAACCTCTAGTCTACCTTACAGGACAAATTTTAGTCTCGTGAGAGTTTTCATAAAAGGGAATACTCATAAATCCCAAATTCAACTAGCTTTATGCATGGACAAAGATAGCTCCTCATCTATCTAGGCAATAAGCAACGAATACCTCATGCACAACAACTGAAATAGTAATCAAAGACTAACTCCTTTTCAAAAGAATTTCGAACCACCAATAACTCTACAAAGATGCACATTCAAACACAATCAATATTATAGTTATCAAATGACTAACCGAACAATTCATTCAACCTTTTCACAAGATACTCAAAACATGAACCTTAGAAGCACAAAAAATGTGTGCCAATCATGCGACTATGCTATCAAGAAGGATAGCCCATGGGCTAACAATACAAAACTCATTTCCAAGTTTTAAGAGCTAAGTCCATAATCTGTAAGGAAAGATGAGTTTGACACTTCCTTTTCAAAACTATCTCAAACAAAGTCATGCTCATGTACTAGTGCAAGGGTCATCCCTCTACTCAAATCACAATGCACAAATGCTAAAAGAAATGATGGAAAGTACATTGACAAACTTAAGTGTGTGCCTCATCTTTTTTTAAGGCATTTTGACCACGATATGCTTCACCGAATTGGATTGTGCTGCATATACAAAATTTTTTGCTTTTTTTTTTTGTAGCTTGCCTTATTTTGGCTTATGCTTGCATATACAATAATTTTTGTTGGGGGTCAATATTTCACCATATTGACTCCACACTTAAGATTTGGCAATGTACTAAGGATATAAATGATGTGCGCAAACAATGTGAAATAATAGAGATCATCTAAGAGCAATGACTAAGTTCTCGAAGAGAAGAAAAGTATTATGATGCTTGTTAATTTTATGCTCAAGTGATGAAAAAAAGGTTGCCTAAATCATTAGATAGACACAAGATAACAAAAACATTGATGCCTAGGAATTATGCACTCATAAAAGTCAAGGTGATTCTAGATTCAAAATCAAGTCATTAGCAAAGAACTAGGTAGTTGAGTAATGAGGTTATGCGAATGCCTTGGAAATTCGAGTACTTAAATGTAAGCTAGTGCAAAAAATGCAAGTGCCTAGACGTGGATGATTTCAATAGAATGAACTCACACCCACTCCATACTTAAGAGAAAGCTTAGTCCTTAAGCGAAAAATATAAAGAATTAAAAAGTGCAGTGCATGGGACTTCCCAGAAATTGTAGCACTAGAGCGTGTATCATTTGTTTGCTCTTCCTTTTCAGATATGACAACAAAATCTGTAAAATATACAAGTGACCACTAGATAGATATTAGTAGAATATGTCACAAGTACAATATGTATCATATAGTAGCTAGGGACTCCACACTTAAATCAAAAGTGTCTAGTGAGCGATGATAAGAGTGCAAAATAAATTTGATAAGGCATATTACAAATGTTTTTACTTCCCTCGAAGACCTAGTTTAACGTCTTGGCAAGACTAGCAAGGCGCCCCATGGATTCGCTTGCGAGAAGTCCTTTGCTTGGCTAACTTCTCGCGGGGCTCTAGATACTTGAGCCATCAATCTACCTTCAAATCCCATTTGAATTTCCGTGCATCAAGTGTACGATGTACTTTCAATTGTGAGTTCAACCCCTTCAAAAGTATGATTCCCTTTATAATGGAGGGATTGTGGGAGCTCCTTTCTAATGATTTTACAAAATGTGGTGGGAAACTCTAAAATTTTCTCGAGACGACGTGATGAAGAACGGTCTTCAAAACTTATACCGAGTTTGATGGGCATGCCTTCCTTGAGTTTCTCAATGACTTCCTTGGGTGCCCAATACTCTTAACTCATTCTCAAAACTTGCATTCTCTTGTATGCGAGGTTGCTCTCTTGTAGCATCCATGTATACATCAACAAAGTCTTTGTACATCCCAAATCCTCATGGCTCAATATGCTCTTGCTCTATTTCATCCACATCAATAGATTGAAGCTCACATTTAACCTCACTTACCATTCGTGGAGGTAAAAGTGTCTGAAAAGTACAGTCTTGCATACTTGAATCCTCCCCTTCTAACTATTTGAAGCTTGGCTAGGCTTCTCAAAAGAGAAATTCAACACTTTATCCTCACTTAATTCAAAGACTTCTTCTTCGGAAACCTCTTCTTCATCATCCAATTTCCCATTTTTAATTACTTGTCGAGGCAATTTGCATAACACTTGGTTTTGGGCAGCGAGTTCTTCTAAACGTTGGTTCACAACTTGAAAACTTTGTAGCATGTCTAGTTTGTCTTGGGAAATCTTAGCTTAATTAGCTTGAATCAGGGCTAACATTTGCCTGTTGGAGAGTCTACCATTAGGTTGAGGATCCAAATGATATTAAGGGTATGAGTCGTCTATGAATGAGCATTGACTACTATCCTAATTTGAAGAGCATGAATGTGCTGGATTGCTGATATCTCCCCAACAATAGTTTTGTTGCTCCTCTTCTTGGTCATCCCAATTTATAGTGTAATACTTTATTGGGTAGCCATGTTCTTTCCAATAATAATTTAATTAGTTGCTCCTCCTCTTGGTTGTATCCTTCATCGTACTCGACTTGTTGAGTGAATGAATACATCCTCGCAAAAGAAAAAGAAGAAAAATTAGTAAGGGATATGAGTAGAGAATAATAAAAGCAAAAATAAAATATTTACAAGACTAGTCGAGATATCCACACAACCTAGGCTAATGACAAGTTAATGCATTGCTCCCCGGCAACGGCACCATTTGAAGCACGTGTCGATTTGAGAGGGAGTTTTATAACTGTACTCATTTTCCTTAACTTGGTTTTTATCCCCTTTGAATTTTTTTCAGGTCAAGGTTTTAACAAAACAGTTCACAACATAAGGAGTGTATGCCCAAGGGGGAATGTTATGATAATATGAAATTATGATCGCACATTCAACCTTTGGTTAGACCCATTTACAACCTTATTTAGATTGTATCAAAAAAAAACCTTATTTAGATTATCCCATCATGCCCTTTCACTGGCTCATGTAACCTTATAAATATATCTCATTGTAAGAGCATATACACCGGTAGTGTTTTTGACGACGTGCTGCAAAAAATAATTGTGCATCGGTTGAAGGAGAACGTCCGCTGCCAAGGACGTTCTCGAGGACGTGCTATCGGAGGACGTTTGAGCAGACGTCCTCCAAAAATCAATTGCCTTGTTTTAAATTCCAATTAAACTCCAATTAAACCCCATCAATCCTCCTATGAACTTCTGATCATCGATCGATTCTCCTAAACCCGTGTCCGATCGATTGCAGTGTTTTAAGATGATGATGAACAGTAAAATGAACCGCCGCGCGTTTGCCTTTGACATTAGAATCGCGTTCGCTTCAGACATTAGCAAGTAATGTTTGAATAGAACGCGGTGGGAACGTAATGTCTGAAGCGAACGAGTTGGGGAGGTTTCGCGCGTTCGCAAATAACGTTATCACCGCGTTCTCTGCAGACATTAGGAGTAATGTCTGAAGCGAACGCGCTATGATCCAACTCCAAGTGCCATATATTTTTCCTCCAATGGCCATATTTTTTTTCCTCCAACGGTCATATTTTTTCCTCCAACGGCCATATTTCCTCTAATCTATAAATATGCACTTAACTTCTCTCATAAATCACACAATATTTTCCTCAAAATGTCTTCCAATTGGTCTATGTCTGAAGATGTACAATTGTGTATATCTTTTTGTCGGCAATCCGTTGATCCAATAACCGGCGTTAGACATAAAGTTGATAAATTGTGGGAAAAAATTCATATTGATTTTCACAACGGTTGGCTTTTGGGTGGTAACCAACCTAGGGTGGAGGCTAGGTCTCAGACTGCACTCGCTTCTCGTTTTGCCAAAGTGAAGTCGATGTTGGTTTTCTGGGGTTCTTGTCTCTCTTACGCAAAAAGAAATAGAGAATCCGGATGTAATTTGCAAGACGAGGTAATTATTTCATTACAATAATTATTTGTATATGAACTAGTTCTATTTGTTTGATTGTGTTGCTTAATTTCAAAATGAATAGATACGGAAAGCTCAAACAATGTATATTGCAAAAAATAAGGAGTTCAAACACTTTGCTTGTTGGGAAGAAGTGAAGGCTCACCAAACATTTGCTCGAACAGAAACAAGTACTCCCCCAACTTATACATACGAAGCCAACGCAGAGATTGATGAAGTAGTCGTCAATGAAGCTAGTCCAAGTGTAAGTATTGATGATCTTATAGCTTCTACACCTGAAAGCTACACCGGAGGTTCATCTAGTCCGGTGAGACCACCCGGAGTAAAAGCGGCCAAGGAGGCAAGGAGGCAAGGAGAAAGGGAAAATACTCCGCGACTAAATCAACTCAACGCCGAGACGATGTTTTGGAAACCATGGCAAATAACCAGAAAGAACATATGAATTGGCAAAGAGAGCAAGCAAAGAGAGCTCAACAAATTCAACAAGATGCTATTAATGTTAGGAAGTTGAAGGAAGATACAAAGATCATGCAAATGAATACAGAAACGATGACTCCAACATCAAAGAGATACTTTTCAAAGAAAAAGGCCGCTATTGTCCGCCAATATGAAGAGAAGGAAGCCGAAGTGAACACTTCATCTTTTTCGGATTGTTACCGTCCATTACACTTCGATGATTAGGTAACTTAGGGGTTTTAGTTAAAATCAATTTATGTAATTTCAATTTCAAATAGTTCCAAGTTATGTAGTCCCAATTTCAAGTAATTTCAATTTCAATTTCAATTTCAATTTCAATTTCAATTTCAATTTCAATTTCAATTTCAATTTCAATTTCAATTTCAATTTCAATTTCAATTTCAATTTCAATTTCAATTTCAATTTCAATTTCAATTTCAATTTCAATTTCAATTTCAATTTCAATTTCAATTTCAATTTCAATTACAAGTAATGCCTTGTTTGAACGACACAAACAAAAATTTAAGGAGATATTGAAATTCAAACTCACAACGGAAATTAAACCACACTTATTTAGTCCAACGACCATATTTGCTCAAACGGCTATATTTGGTCCAACGACCATATTTGATCCAACGGCTATATTTGCTCCAACGTCTATATTTGCTCCAACGGTCATGTTTGCTCCAACGACCATATTAGCTTTTTATACAAATTCTGGTCCAACGGCCATGTTAACATTGATTTTTTAAATATTTTGAATTTCAATCTATAAATATTTTAAATTTCAATATTGTATGAATAGTAATAGGAAGTCCTGCATGTTCAACGGCTGTATAAATAGCGAAAATAGGACTTCCTATTTTCAGAAATAGTAACAGGAAATGCTATTTGAGGAGGTCCTCAAAACAGAGAACTTCCTCAATGGGTGTATATGCTCTAAACGAGATGAAGATAATTTTCCTTACACATTTTCCCTATTATATGACAACTTATTCGGAGGCAAAGAGATTAGCCCAGTGGAAGGGCGTCCCCCTGCGCTCAAAGTGGTCAGGGTTCAAGTCCTCACCAGCTCAAAATGAGCAGATACTAACTGTAACCCACTAACCCCCATCAAAAAAAAATGACAACTTATTCTTTGTTAGCCGATTATATATTGATTGGTTTGATATAACCTAAGGTGGACGCTGACATACACAAGAGTTGCGAGACTATTCATGGTCGCAATTATTTGATAAACTTGGTGTCATGTGTGGTTGGCGATATAATAGTATTAAGTACTAGCTTGCCGGCTGATAGGATATTATTCGTCACAAAAATTGACATTATATATTAATAAAAGGGTGATGTATCATGTATGTACCGAGTCATAATCATGTTTAAGGGGACCATGGTCACATTTATAAAACCCTAATCATGTATTGAGATTGAGAATTTAGTGGTTGTAAAAATATCGTATTGATTAGGATAATGAGCATTGGATGTGTAGAATGTAACGTGTGATTAAGACTAAGTATATTTCTATATTGCTAATATTTTAATGGATTGAAATTTCAAAAAAATTCTTAATATGCTCTTTAGCAGGGACGGCAAACTAAAATAAATTATACTAGCTTAGAAAACCAAAGACATGACTCATAGTATATAAAGTTTGGATCAAATAAAAATTACATTTAATTATAAAAATTATAAATCAATTAAGAATTTGACACGTGGCACTCGAAACCTATCATAGTTCGGAACACTTTTTGTAAACAAAAAAAAAATAAAATGGACTAATTTAAAAATACATAATATATGCGAGGGTATAAACGTCAAAAAAATAACTTTGTCAAATAACTCTGCACATTACCAAATAACTCTGAACATTATCAAATAACTCTGAACATTATCAAATAGCTCTGTCATCAAATAACTCTGAAAATTATCAAATAGCTCTGTCAAATAACTCTGAACATTATCAAATAACTCTAAACACTCACTACAAATTTGGCTCAAATATGCATAGGAATTATGCAGGGGGGGTTTTTTTCTGCTGAAAAAATATACAACAGTAATACAATAATAATGCAGCGGTTTTTAAAAATACATTGCGTTTGCAGCGGTACTGTGGCACAATTTGCGATGACAAATATGCAGTGGTAATTGCCACCGCAAAAAGCAGAATTTGCGATGGCTTTACAGCGGTTTTGCAACAAATGTGTTTATACCATGGTCTTTTTCACTGCAAAATCATTGGAAATAACATACAACGGTAATACAATTAAAATGCAGCGGTTTTAAAAATACATTGTGTTTGCAGCGGAAATTGCAGCGGTAATACCATAACACACAACTCTGAACTTTATGCTTTGAATTAATTGAATTAAAATTAATTAATTATGAAAATACGAAAATACTATTTTGCCTTTCGTGTTGGATTAATAAGTTTTTGACAAATATGTCACGTGTCAACTTTTGAGGAGGTTAGTTTTTATAAATAAATAGGGCTTTTACCCGATCTCTACCCTAGTATATATCTGTATGATAATCGATCTGAGCGTTGAGTTAAAATAAAAAAAATGTTATTAGAACATAATTCGTGTGTACTTAAGAGCATTTTCAAAACACTTGTTCCTAAAAAGGATTCACCTTTTTATTCATAGTTTAATGTAAATATTAGGGATAATTACAAAAAGACTACCTGGACTACAATAGTATTTCAAATCGCGGCCTTGACTATTTCAATTTTCAATTTAGTGTTTTTGGACTAAATTGAACACAATAAACTATCGCCTTTTGGACTAAATTGCACACAATAAACTAACGCCGTTAATGAATACCGTTTATAATTATTATTCTTTAATAAAAATTATTTAATCTAACTGTGAACACATTGTCCTAATGTAATATAAAGTTTTCCTTCACAATTCAATCAAATTACAGTCACACCGTAGCTCGCTTCTTCTCATGACTCTTCATGAAAGCATGCTCGCTCGATCAGATCTTCCCCATCACTCCACTTACGATTTCCAATCGATTTGATTCTGGCGATAGTAGCTTTGGGAGAATTCTTCAGGTATCTGATGGACGGATGCCTCACTAGCTGCGACGACGTGATCGACTAGAGGTCGTACCACCGAAACTGTAAGTACGAGCTTCACAAATCCTGCAAGCATAACTGCCTAAAAGAAGCAACGCTAAGAAAGATTCCATCCGTTCGTATCCAATCTAGCTCTTTGTGGCTTTTCCTCTCCCGTGTCGTCGCCTTAATGCGTCTCTTCTTCCGTTGGTGATGCTCCTTGTCTTCCTGGGAAAATGAAGAAATAGTTTCAGGGATCGACGAGTGACAATGACGATCTGTACCCACGGATCATTTCGCTCGATAGGCAAAAAGTGAGGAGGAAATTCGAATTGTAATTTGATTGAATCGTGAATAGAAAAGTTTTTATTACATTAGGGTAGTGTATTCACACTTAAATTAAATTATTCTGATTCAATAATAATAATTGATTAATGTTGTTAGTTGATTGTGTGCAATTTAGTGTCCAAAAATACTAAATTGAAAATTGAAATAGTACATGCCACGATTGAAATGGCATAGTAGTCCAAATAGTCTTTTTATCATTTTCCCTAAATATTAAAAAAGATCAATATATGACAATACTAGTAAATAAAACGAATATTTGCTAATATTTTTCTTATCAAAAGAAAGCAGAATGATTCATTGCAATTTTGTTTAAAAAAATTGTTGTTGTATGTTGGTACAGCAAGTTGAAAGAAATACAAGATGGATTGTTTTCCATGCAGTTATGAAATTATTGAAGCTTATTATAAATCCAACATCCGATGTTTGAAGACTTCTTGTATTAGTCATGGTTCAGGCTTTGGGACCCCTTTAATATAAAAAAAGAAAAAAAAATTCTAAGACAAAATTACAAAGGAAAACTATCCTAGTTCGTCAAAAATTACCTAAAACGTTGAGCATGTAATAATGTGATACCACAATGATTGTATGTCGAAAAGTCCATGTCCACATATCGGAACCCTAATAAAAGAAATATCATCTGTTTTACTAATTCGGAAAAGAAAAAAGTGCAGCTATGTGTATAAAGTTTTTTTTTTTGTGATGGTGCCCTATGTGTATAAAGTTGATTTTGAACACTTTAGGTCTATATAGATTAATCAATCTTTTTTTCACCTGATGTTTTTATAGTGTTTTTTTTTCGATTTAAGCTGTGAATTATAAAGACAACGGCAAGCCAATGTCTTAAAGCTGGAACAAGTTAATCAGCCGAAAACCATACAGATAAGAAAAAAATAAAACATGAATAAAGGAGAGTCCGCAGCTCCACTTCGCCTTGGCGTGGGCACGTCATCCCGTCATTCACAGCTGGAAAACGGCCGGATCACCCTAGAAAGCATCCTCGCAGCATCCATCCGACCTAAACAAAAACCTGTACAGACAAATATGTACAGCCACAACCCGGACGAATCCGGTCACCCGGGATTGACCCGGCCTAATTACAACCCGGACGAATCCGGCCACCCGGCCTAGACAACACCCTAACCTAACAACTATACACAAAAACGCAGCAGAGCCGGCCCACCATCCACCCGCCGGCGACGCCATAGCCAACAGCCGCCTCCCAAGCCCATCCCGTTGAGCCATTTGCTAGCCAGCGCCACAACAACGAGCCAGCACGAAGTCGAGCAACCGGCAGCCCAACCTCAACCGGAGCTGACAGCCAACCGCCCGACGACCCCGTGGCCTAACCCAAAAATCCAGCAGCGTCGCACGAACCGACCCCCGCACCCGCACGCCGCCAGATCTGGACCAAACGTACCGAGAACAGCACGAGGAGACGGCCCACGGACAACTGCCACCCGCAAAACACCTCTCCGCCGCTCGCGCCTCTTGCTTTCGCCGCTTCCGCCTTATTCGTCTACCGCTTTCGCCGCTTGGCTCAGCAGTTGGGAACAAGAAGACTAATCGACTGACATTGTTGAAACAAATTGATGTTTTTATAGTGTTTTAATGATATAAAAGTGTCCCAAAAACGTGGCTACTTTGGACAATCTTTTACTTTATAGGTCGAGGATAAGTAATTCTATGTCGCTATCTTTTTTTTTTTTTGATGGAACGCTAATACAAACCAGACTCAACAACAAACATAAAGAGAGTACAACAACTATTGACCTAAAAGCTGAAAAAGACACAGAATAACGTAGCAGCGCCATCCGTGCCAATCTAAGTCATCGTCCAGCTGTTGAACCGTCTTTACAGTCCAGAGTCCAAAAGTTGTATCACGCCAAAGGTGGCCAAACGAAAGAAGCCAAGCTCCAAATAAGCAGTACATCCCAGCCCCATTTCTATAAAGTTAAAATTCATCAGCCCACCAGGCCACCCCGTCAAAACCCGGGGTAGAAAGACACACGTAAAAGGGTCGTAACTCAGTCCGCAAGCGGTTGAGAAATCCAAACTCAGTCCGAAACACGGCTGAGGACAACCACTTATTGAAACTAATCTAGTCTACCCTAAACAGCTACCAACTAAAACTAACCATTACACAACTAACTGCATCTGAATGCAGCAAAAAAACCACCACCATCACCGGCGGAGGGAACGACCAAGAGAAGTCACCGCCAGCCACGACGTCCGCAGCCTCCAACCGCCCAACATCCAACACCACAACCACCCCAGCAGCGGCCAGAGGAACACCTCCAACCGCCCAACAGCCAGCACCGCGCCACCCAGCAGCGACCGAAGGATCCCAGCTACGAGCAACCAAGGGGAATTAGCTGAGACGACGGAGGCCGTCGAGTAAAACAACTCCCGCATCCCTCCCCCGCCAGCCGGCGGATCGTATTTGTCAACAGCCGGAGAAGATCAGAAGAAAAGGGCCCTCGAAGGCGGAGTAGAATTTGCAGAGAAACCGAGAGAATGTGGAGAATGGAAATATATTATATGTTGCTTCTATTCAGAAAATTTACAAAGCAAATTTCTATAATTAAAAATGTTATATTAATTTTTTTTCACTATCTGACAATCCATCGTGTTTAATGCAATATCCCTTAACCTCTATGGTAATAACCTCTTTTGTTAATAAAAATTGTATTATAAATTCATACTTAGGGTTAAGATCAGGTACAAAGTTAAATTTTGGTACAAAATATAAAATTCGTCAAAATCATTTTATAATTCGTCAGTTTATTTTATAGTTCGTCAAAATTATTTTATGGAGTGTCACTTTTCCCGAAAATGAAAAAGACGAGCCGAAAAATGAAAAGACGACATAGTTCGTCAGTTTCATTTTATAATTCATCACCAAGAAAAAATACCAAAAAATCAAAATTTAATTTCATCCATTCAAATCACAAGATCAAGGACTATAATTAATTTATATTTAATTAAATTTTCGATTTCTTCGGCAAATAAATGAGAGTGACAGTTACAGTTACATGAGGTGATCGCATAGTAGTTGAGATTTTGGACGCATGGTTCATATATTTATATTGATGGAATACTTTAAGATAAAAAAAAAGAAGCGTACGGCGATAGAAACAGCCTTCAAGCAGGCATGGGACCCATAGGTCTTTTCGGGGAATAATAAAACGTGGACGAATCCCATGGGGAGGACTCTTAGCTGGACGATTGAGATGGCTCCATGGTTTTAGCTTTAAAGGTGCGTGCCCTGCGCCCTGACCGTACCGCTGCTTTGTCAGACTGGGTGGCAATGCCATTGGGCTAGCCGAATCTCCATTATTATTGTTTAATTTAATATTTGTTGTACGTGGTATTTAATTTTGTTAATGTTTGCAGCAGATCAGGAAATATCTGCCTTGAACAAAACCATAATAATAAATATTAAATTAAGTATATATTTGGTATTCATCTGAATTTATAATCTAAATTAATTATTTGTTTATAAATAATGTGAGCCACTGGAAAGGACAGATGGAACAGTTTGAGCACTTTGTATTGATGATTACTAGGCAAACTCTGTGGCTCAGCCGTCACTCAAGCCGTTTGTAATCTTCAAGGGGTTTTCAATCTTGACTTCAGAATAAAATGAGAAGATATAAGTGGTGATATGTTGGGTTAAGGAATTCGTTCTCAAATAGTTGGATCATTACATCTTGAGTTCGAGTCCTGCACTACCAATTTTTTTTTCTATCTTGCTCGTTCCGTCTCGTGTCTGGATTCCTTAAGCTTGTAAAAGGTGTCAAATCTGGTATGTGCTTCAAGAGACAGATAAATATATACCATTGATTTCAAGATCTGACTGAAATGCTCATAAAAAAAAGATCTGACTGAAATGTGATATATATATATAATAGATGATATGTATTGAATCATTATACTTTCATCAAAACAAAACAAAAAGTTTAGAGTAAAGATGACAATCTTTTTTTTTTATTATGAGCTCATGCTCTTAAGGTAGTATCTGCTCAATTTTGAGCTTGTGAGGACTTGAACCCTGGATCATTTTGATACAACAGGAGAGGTGCTCCACTGAGCCTAGGGATGTGCATCCGGGTCAGACCGGACCGGACCGGTGGACCGGATTTTGCCGGTCCGGGTCGGACCGGTGGACCGGATTTTTTTTGAAAATAAGACCGTGGACCGGACCGGACCGGATTCAGACGGTCCGGGTCGGACCGGTGGATCGGATTTTTGTGAAAATGTGGACCGTGGACCGGACCGGACCGGATATATCCGGGTCGGGTGTGGACCGTGGACCGGATTGGACCGGACCGGACCGGAAAATTATAAAAAAATTCGTATATTTCTACTGAAAAATGAAGAAAAAATGAAGAATTTTTTTTATGCAAGCCGGATGTGCTTAAAATTAATGATTCAATATGTTTCCATCTTCAATTTTGTGAATTTTAAAAAAAATAAGGTTTCTTTTTGTATTTTATTTGGTATTTAAAAAATCAAAATTAAGTTACGGTCCAGACCGGACCGGAAAATATACCGGACCGGACCGGACCGACCCGGAACCCGGAATTTCAGAAATATGTGGACCGTGGACCGACCCGGAACCGGTCCGGTCTTGGACCGACCCGGAAAAAACCGGTCCGGTCCGATCCGGTTTCCCGGTCCGGGTCAAATTTGCACATCCCTAACTGAGCCACCTCTTTACCTCGAGTAAAAATGACAATCTTAATATAACGGATAAAGAAATTACTATTGTTCCGATCCAAAATTCAATACTAATTTAAGTCTACGCCGCGTGAAGCGCACGTGCGCCCGTAAGTCGTCTCTAATCGCACCTACAAAGGCTACAATTTGCACCAATGACATCTTTTTCCGTAATGTAGCCAAACCTCTCTTTCACAAAACCCAAAAGAATCTGATTATTAATTATTGTAACATCTGCTATTTTAAATAACACTAATTAATTTTGAAAGAATATATAATTGCTCTAAGACGAATAATTAATTTATATAATCAAAAATGTTATTTTACTTTTTTTTATAAGGCAAATTGTTATTTTACTTACTGTCTAGAGAAACTATAGAAAATCTATAGGAGTACATCATAATTTCAAAAATCCAGGGGCGTCATCCAATTTTCACCGAAGTCAATTGCAAATTTGGGGTCCAAATATAACTAGTAAAATCACAGTAAAAGACTTTATTGCTCTAATCTAAATGACATAATGTTTCTATTATTTTTCTTTTTTCGATATCTAAACTATTTAGTGAACATGAACAAGACACCAAGAATCAGTGTTATTAAAATCGGATCGGATCGATCGGTTCGATCGGAAGCCGGTCACCGGACCGGTTCAGTTCTGTAATCAGACCGTTTTGCAATCGAACCGGTCAAAATTTGATCAAGATCCGATTGAATCGGTGGTTGAGCCGGCCGGATGAACCGGTTGACCCGCTGATTGACTCAATTTTGCATTAAAATGGTGATTTGATCGGTTCAATCGGTTCGATTTGGTCTGAAAAAATATTTATTTATTTTGACTTGGACAAGACTCGAACCTGGTCTTCCTCTATAATTATCCCCTCTCATTCCACCAAGCTAAACATTATTTATAGTCCTCTGTCAAGTGATTGAATTTTTGTATTACATTCACAGGGTCAGGGACGGAACTACTGTTAGCCGGAGGTGACACGTGTCGCCGCCAACTTTATTTCAAATTTTGTTTATAAAATATATTAATTAATTAATATATTAGACAATTTCATATTTATAAGTATAATTTAGTATAATTATTTATTACTATGAAAAAATTAGTATAATTATTTATTATTTTAGTTTTGATTTTTGAGTTATCCTCCCACATCACACAATTGTTGGTTCATTGTTCATTTACATCCAGGTCAGTGTCTTATTTACTTTTTTAGTTTATGGGATTTTATAATGAATTAGGGTGTTGTGAACCATATGAGGTGATTTTTAAGAATTAGAACTTCTATTGTTTTGAGAAGTAAATTAAGGTTTGTTGGTCGGTGTTATCTTGCCCTTCTAATAACATTTTGTTAAGAGTTAATTATGTTAACATCGATAAAGATGCTTGTTAAAACATTGCTTGTTGACAACACCGATAAAGACATAGCTATAATATTTAGTGAGAATTTCGTAAAATATAACTTTCGTGATAGGGAAAACTAACGTTCTAATCTGAATATAATATAACTTTTTATATAATAATGCTATATTTATTCAATACGCCATTGTCATCCTACTTCAATTCCTGGATTCGTCCCTGCACATGGTTAAAGATTCAAACTTCATTGATGGTAAGTATTATTATGATTTTTTTTCTTTCGCTAAGATATCATGTAAACTTACTATAAAAGAAGAAGGAAGCAGATCAAATAAAAACCAGGGTTATATATAAAAACTAAAAATCTAATAAAATATTTCCACGTGTATATTTCGACTAATCGTAATTCAGGGCGCTTTTTGTAAAAAAAATAATAATACTGACTTATTTAAAAATACATAACAGATGTGAGTGTATATCATCCTAAAAATTTACATAGCATTATCCAAACTTAATTTAAGTCTGTACATTTTGCTGTATAAAGCCGTTTTTAAGTCTGTACATTACCATTTTAAGTCTGGACATTACCATTAATATCCAGACTTAACTTAAGTCTGGATATTACTATCTAAGGCTGTTTTAAGTCTGTACATTACCATTTAAGACTGGACATCGCCAATTTAAGTCTGTGCATTACTTACTTAAGTCTAGATATTGTTGTTTAAGTCTGGATATTACTGTTTTAAGTCTGAATATTGCTGTTTAAGTCTGGATATTGATGTTTAAGTCTAGATATTGCTGTTTTAAGTCTGGATATTGCTGTTTTAAGTATGGATATTACTGTTTAAGTCTGGATATTGATGTTTAAGTCTGGATTTTGCTGTTTAAGTCTGGATATTACTGTTTTAAGTATGAATATTTCTGTTTAAGTAATGGATATTACTATTTAAGTCTAGATATTGCTGTTTTACGCTGGATATTGTTGTTTAAGTTTGGATATTGCTGTTTAAGTCTGATTATTAAGTCTGATCATTCCAAGTTAAGTCTGATCATTCCAAGTTGAGTTTGATTATTCCAAGTTAAGTCTGATTATTATGTCTAATCATTTCAAGTTAAGTATGATCATTCCAATTAAGTCTAATTATTATGTCTGATCATTCCAAGTTAAGTCTGATCATTCAATTTTAAGTCTGATCATTCCAAGTTAAGTCTGATTATTATGTCTGATCATTCCAAGTTAACTCTAATCATTGCAAGTTAAGTAAGATCATTGCAAGTTAAGTCTGATCATTTTAATTCTGATCATTTTGAGTCTGATCGTTTTAATTCTGATCATTCCAAGTTAAGTCTAATCATTCCAATTAAGTCTGATCATTCCAAGTTAAGTCTGATCATTCCAAGTTAAGGCTGATTATTATGTCTGATCATTTCAAGTTAAGTCTGATCATTCCCAGTTAAGTCTGATCATTCCAAGTTAAGTCTGATTATTATGTTTGATCATTCCATGTTAAGTCCGATTATTATGTTTGATCATTCCAAGTTAAGTCTGATTATTGCAAGTTAAGTCTGATCATTCCAAGTTAAGTCTGATTATTATGTCTGATCATTCCAAGTTAAGTCTGATCATACCAATTAAGTCTGATTATTATGTCCGATCATTCCAAGTTAAGTCTGGTCATTCAAATTTAAGTCTGACCATTACAAGTTATGTCTGATTATTATGTCTGATCATTGCAAGTTAAGTCTGATTATTTCAAGTCTAATTATTTTAAGTCCGATCATTGTAAGTTTGATCATTCCAAGTTAAGTCTGATCATTGTAGTTTGATCATTCCAAGTTAAGTCTGATCATTCCAATTTAAGTCTGATTTGAAATTCAGGATATATGAAATGACTATAATGCCCCTCCGTGTTACATCCGAGATTTCGACAAAATTGGACACTTGTCAGCTTGAAATTCGATTTTTAATTTTCATATATAATCGTGATTTTTACCTGAACCGCACTCAAAAATAAAATTAATGAAATCGTAGGAACAAATATAAATTTTGAAACACCAAGAGTAAATCCTGCATATTTGTACATCTATAATGAATGGAATGATATAATTCAAATATCAAATCAACATTTTAATTATTTTTAACAAAAAAAACTTCAAAAATAGAAAAAGAAGGGGCATATGGTAAAACATTTTAATGAAGGTATAACGAATATAAAAAAAGAAAAAGAAAAGGAGAGTTAGATCTCATCTCTTTCTAGAGCACAGAACACCAGAGCCCAGAGGAGAGGTGGGTTTCATCGGAGGTTGGACCTTTCATCACGAGCCTCTCTCTCTCTGTTTCTATCTATATCCCATCTCATCATCTGCTGTGCCATAAAAATGGCAGTCACAGATTAGACCAGGTGAGAAAATCAGTCATCTAAAAGTCTAAAACAAAAACCCCATCTATTCTCCTCTCTCCAATTCTCCATCTAAAAACTCTCATTCCCTTTTCAACCAACCCACAAACACAGATACATACACAAACTGTTTTATTGTTAATATCACGAGCAAGAATGAAACGTGAGAAGCAATACATGTATCCAGTCGGCAGTAGCAACGGCAAAGCAAAGATGTTCTGGGAGGAAGAGTCGCTCCCAGATGCTGGGATGGACGAGCTGCTAGCTGTTCTGGGTTACAAAGTGAAGTCATCAGACATGGCGGAGGTGGCTCAAAAGCTTGAACAGCTTGAAGAAGTGATGGGCAGTGTCCGAGAAGATGGCCTTTCTCATCTCGCTTCTGAAACTGTCCACTACAACCCGAGCGACATCTCTAACTTTATTGAAAACATGCTCTCCGAATTCGTTCCTTCTGGCTTCGACTCCTCCCTCCAACCACTCCCTACCACCACCGCCTTCATCCCCGGAGTCAACTCCAGCTTCCCACCCATGCTCGACCAGCCGAAGATGAATCCTATTCTCTTCGACTCATCCTCCTCCTCCTCCTTACCTGATTACGATCTCAAAGCCATTCCCGGTAAGCAGATTGTTTACCCGCAGATGCAACAACAGATTGAACACGGCGCTAACAAGCGGCTGAAGCCGACGATACCATCAACGGAGGCTCCCTCCACTCGCCCTGTAGTCCTCGTCGATTCGCAGGAGGCTGGAGTTCGTCTGGTACACACGCTCATGGCCTGCGCCGAGGTGATTCAACAGTCGAATCTCCAAGTCGCGGAAACCCTAGTAAACCAGATCGGTATGTTGGCCGCGTCTCAAGCCGGCGCGATGCGCAAGGTCGCTACCTACTTCGCCGAAGCTTTAGCGCGCCGCATCTTCAACTGCTATCCACAGGAAGCAGTCAACCCTAGCTTCACAGATCTACTCCTAATGCATTTCTACGAGACCTGTCCGTATCTCAAATTCGCACACTTCACAGCCAATCAAGCCATCCTTGAAGCTTTCTCCGGCAAGAAGAAGGTCCATATCATCGATTTCAGCATGAATCAGGGTATGCAGTGGCCGGCGCTTATGCAAGCTTTAGCCCTCCGTCCAGGTGGTCCTCCGGCTTTCCGATTAACAGGCATCGGTCCTCCTTCACCTGACAACAAAGATCGGCTGCGTGAAGTCGGATTGCGCCTCGCGCACCTGGCCGAGACGATCCACGTCGAGTTTGAATTCAGAGGCTTCGTCGCCAACAGCTTGGCAGACCTGGACGCCTCCATGTTGGACCTCAAACCAAGCGAGACCGAGTCGGTGGCGGTCAACTCGGTATTCGAACTGCACCGCTTGCTGGCCCGACCCGGCGCGATCGAGAAGGTGCTAAACGTGATAAAGGAAATCAAACCGGAGATTGTTACGGTGGTCGAACAGGAAGCGAACCACAACGGTCCCGTTTTTCTGGACCGGTTCACTGAGTCACTACACTATTACTCAACCTTGTTCGATTCGCTCGAGGGGTCAGCCTGCAGCGAGGACAAAGTGATGTCTGAAGTGTACCTAGGTCGTCAGATCTGTAACGTGGTGGCATGCGAAGGGCTGGAGCGGGTCGAGCGACATGAGACTTTGGACCAATGGCGGGCGAGATTCGTTTCAGCTGGATTCGAGTCGGTTCATATCGGTTCAAATGCGTTCAAGCAAGCTAGTATGTTGCTTGATTTGTTCTCCGGCGGAGAAGGTTATATGGTGGAGGAGAATAACGGTTGCTTGATGCTGGGATGGCATACACGGCCGCTGATTGCGACTTCAGCTTGGAGGCTCCTTGCGGCTCAGTGAGTTATGTTGACCCGAGCGCGTTGAGCCGGTGAAACAGCATGTGGGAGTGGGCCGTGGGGTGTAGTGGTGGCCTGGATTAGACCGGTCGGGTCAGTGGGTTATTGTGGTCCTTGAGAAACTGGAGAATATGTGATAGGGGCCCACCACACATGGAATGAAAATGAGAGGAATTTGTGAATTTAAATTATGGTGTCGAGTAGGAGTAGGTCATTTTGTGGGTCGATGGGTGGCAATATTGTAATTTCGTGGTTTTTTTTAAATTATGCAGTTTGCAAATAAAACAATGATTAAGCTGTCCTCATAATCTCTTTAAAGTGGTTTCAATCATGTTATTATGTTTCATAATCTAGGTGATATGTAATCAATCAAACATGAAGCACTTGTTCATATGAAAGCTAAGTACACTACAAAAGCTAAAGAAAAAGAAATCGTCAAATGTTGTTTTGACATATTTATGTTATGTGTGTTGTATTTCTACATTATAATTGACCACCAAGTATTCACGTGTTGAGATTAGGTAGCTTTGTGTTGATTCCTTAATCAAGTTGAAGGGTGAGTGTCAAGTTTAAATAACCTCTTTTGTTTCAGAGCATCTACATCCACGTAAAAATTTAGTAAGTTCTGGAGGAACAGTTACTGTTATATGATTTATTTTTTATGCACTAGTGACTGTTAAAAAATAGACACAAATAACAATAATTGTTCATCTCCAACCGTTACTGAATTTTTACAAAGGTGCATGTGCTCTTACCATTACGTTATTGTACATTATTCCTCTCAAGTTGGATGGTACGTTCAATCTTTTTAAATAGTTTCATTGTCCATCCAAAGGTTTTGTATTTGTTTGAAATGTTGTGTCATTATTATTATTCAAGTATTTGCACTGTTATTCGATTTATGTGATATATGCTCATTGGAAACTCAGCTAACTAAAACCTCTAGTTTACATCGACTGAACCTCGTGATGTATTTTTCCGGAGGTAAAAACTAGAGCTTATATTGTCTCTTGTACTTTCGCATTTGAAATAGTCCCCAGCATCTATCAGTTCATTCATGATTCATTATAAGTAAGGATTGATTAATCAGTAAATGACTATTAGATAGATCTCCAGCTGTTGCCGGATATATAAAAATACAAATAAAACATCAAGTTGCATTATATAGAAAAAGCGCAAGTGGAAAATGGAGAAAGGGATCTTGTGTACGAGTATGATGTAATAGAATAGTGTAGTTATTAAATGAGATTAGTCTCGAGTGAAATGTAGGCATAAACCAACATGGCACACCCCTCCCCATGTTAGAGGAATTGTATTGGATAAATGGTTCAATTATTACATCCACGCTAACTAGAGTTGCTCTTCCCCAAGTGTACGCTTATAGAATTAATTAAGATCCCCTTTTTAAAGAGGTCAGGCATTTATAATGATGTATAACCAAAGGTGTGACTGATTAGTAATTTCTTGTCATATTTTAAAATAAAATAAAAAAATTTGTGGTAGACCACAAAAAGTAGGGCAAGATGAATAAGTGGAAGGCTTGATCATACATGGAAGCTTCCAACAGTTGAGATGGTGCGTGGTTGATGAGGATAAAGTTGTTCAAGCGGATAAAAATAACAGAGTAAATGATGTTTATATCTGGGTTGACATTTTTTATTATTATTACCAAGAGTGGTAAAGTTCAAATGTGCAGGCGATTTAATGCAGTCAAAAAATTGATTGTTGTTTTTCATAATACGCAAGTGTTGTGTAAATAACAGGAGCCAGCCATGGTTTTCGGAATGTAACTATCAGAAAGGTCATTAACAGTAACATATCAAAGCGACTTCTAGTGGTTATAGTCGAAGAGACGTACACGATTTGGAGGTACTGGACCACAAGATGGGAGGGGGTCACCAAGACTGGCAAAGCTCTGAAAACAATGTTACTAGTTGCTGGTATATTGTTCATTTCCAGCTCCATTGGAATCTGTTCAAAAAGGAATTTCCTTATCGTGTCTTAGAAGTCCACGATCCTAGGGTATAACTAAAAAAGGACGCAATATCTAGAAAGGGATGACCCTGCCAAATTACTCGTTTGTGTATGCCTAGAATCTTAATCCTCCATTTGTATTTTGGAAAATAGTTGAATAGCTTTCCCATGAAAAACCGAGTGAAAAGCTTGTATTTCATTCATCTATTTTGTTTTAATTTTTCATGCCAAATCAAACAAATTACTTTATTTTTCATCAAACTAACTCTCCATTCTCCTATTTTCCGTGATAGAAACGGGGGCCTATATCATTGTTAATCTGTCAACACTTTGACACAATAAGATATAAATGGGAATTAAGGTTCATATTCTCAAGGTTATAGAAATCGCTAATCGCTAATCCGGACAAGGTCTTCAAGAATTAATCGGGGATTAATCGAAGAAGATACATCGGGATTAATCGATTTTTTTTATTTTTATCCTATTTTTATGTTTATAATTGTAAATAGTTATATAAATGCTTTCTATAATGCATTTGTTGACATGTAATCAAAATAAAACAGGATGCATGTGAAAACTAAACAATCCATACCACTTCAAAAAATCAAACAATCAATAGCAAAAAAGTCACAAATCTGAAATCACAATCAGGATCTTTACAATTACATAATTTGTGAGTAAATGTCACAATCACAATCAATATTCAATACTAAATAGCAAAATACAAACAAACAAGCTTTAGTTCGCAATTCACAAGTTTACGGAGGACTGCATGAGCCGATCGCAATTCACAAGCCCTAATCGGACAAGCTTTAGTTTTAATTTTCAATTTCAATTTAAAAAAATCTTAATTATTACAATAAAATCCTCCAAGTTTATTTCTTAACACTTAGCTGCCCAGACCGATTAATCCCCGATTCGATCGATTAATCCCCGATTCAGCTGATTAATCGCTGATTCAACCGATTAATCGGACACATAATCGCTTCCCCGATTTTTTATCCGATTTAGGTAAAATCGGATCGGCTTCAAGATTTAGGCCGCCTAGGCGCCGATTAATCGGTCGATTCGGCCGATTTCTGGAACACTGCATATTCTCAATCTGTTTAGCTAAACAAAGAGATGCCTAACATGATAATTAGGAGGTAAACTAGAGTTGACTGCAAAATAAAATAGTCACTGCATTCATGTAACAGTTATTTAGAAGATTCACATAAAAATACAATGTCTTCAGCGTTCAGCATCACAAAAGATCAGCCCACATTCAAAGGCTTGGTTGATTCCTAACCAATTTGCGTTCTTAACCAAATTACCAATTAATATAAACCAGATGAGACAATCCACCAATCAAATAGACATATCAGACAGATATGGTTCCTAACCATAGGAGGAAAAAAGAAGAAGAAGAAGGTCAAAATAGATGTGAAACACCAAGCATATCAGACTGTCAAAAAGGAAGGAAATGGTGGACAACTGCCTCCCAACAAAATGAAACAATTCAGTTCCAGTCACAAAACCAAAACATGATGAATACTATAAACTTGGCCACAGCACTTCCAGATTCTTGAAAAAGTTGCAACCCAAACTGGGAAACAACTACGGAAAAAAAAGAATATTGACATAACACTTGCCTCACTATATACCTTCAATAGAACCTCAGGAATAATTAGGCAACAAATGAAAACTCCAACCCTGAAGCTCTTTCCATTATATTTTCTCTCCAAAACCACCACTAATCCAAATTTCAACACAAGCCAAGGTAAAAAAAAAGAGCAAGAATTTCACATAGAACATATTTTTTTGGCAAAACAACAGAAAATTCCTTATCCTAAGCATTATAGTTTGACTTCAAAACTACATGAAGGAAAAAACATTTCACATGCTAAATGAAGAAAGAAAAAAACACCAGCGAATGTGTTGAAATTTAAATTTGGTATGCCGCTGGGCCTAAGTTAACCAACAAACATACCCAACCAACATGTTAACCATATGAGCTGTAGCTCATATGGTTAACATGTTACCTGCATAGTCATGTTAAAGGGTGGGGAACTTTTGTTGAAATTTAAATTTGGTATGTCGCTGGGCCTAAGTTAACCAACAAACATACCCAACCAACATGTTAACCATATGAGCTGTAGCTCATATGGTTAACATGTTACCTGCATAGTCATGTTAAAGGGTGGGGAACTTTTGTTGAAATTTAAATTTGGTATGTCGCTGGGCCTAAGTTAACCAACAAACATACCCAACAAAGCCTGCAGGCATGCATCCCAACCTCTTCTCAAGGCCCAAATAATTGAGAAATCTTTGCCGGTTGGTGGTGGGAGTTGAACCATGGACATTCCCCACCATTTAACATGACCATGCAGGCAACATGTTAACCATATGAGCCAATTATTTGGGCCTTGAGAAAGGGTTGGGGTGCATGCCTGCAGGCTTTGTTGGGTATGTTCGTTGGTTAACTTAGGCCCAGCGGCATACCAAATTTAAATTTCAACAGAATATGTAAAAAAGGAAGCATGTAACTGCACAGAATTCTTATTAAGCAATTGAGACAACAAATTTCAGGATGGTAACTTTTATTCTGCAAAGAACTATTCAAGTTCTTTGCTCAAACAAAATAATGTGCCAAATGAAATCAATGTCTAAACATAAAAAAACATAATCTGCTAAAAGTAACGAGATAGTTGAAGAAATTTCAATGTGAAGTAATTTTCAGGTTCAGAGACTTATTGAGCCATGCCTTGAAACTCCCACTCCCTTTCTGTGCAGCTTCTGGAACAGCAGATGCTCCATCACTGCCAATTCCAATCATTGTTTCCGGCTTCTTTCCCAGCATGAAGTTCCTGACACCATATCTTCCAATAGCCTCCCATGGACTCAGACCTGCAAGTTTAGTCCATGATTGACCATCAGAGCTAATTAAGATAAAAATACCACAAACGGTAACTCCTTAGGAACTAGAGAATCCTTCAAACCCTAATAATGGACACAAAACTTGAGTTAAAAGCATGGAACTAAAATTTACCATCTAATCCTGCAATGGGGCAGTAGAGCAGAAACTTGTTAATATCAGATCCCAACACAGGAAGCCTTCCCTCACGCGCATAAGTTTTCAGCGCCATATCAATCACATTGGCCACCGTCTCCTCCTCATTCACCACCAGACGAATCGGTCCAGCGCTCCCGATGACATTAATACTAATAAGAATGCGATTCTCCTTTGGATTCGCATTTTGATTCTTCTTCTGCTTATACAGAATCATCTCGAACACCATTATACCTCACGAACGCGAACAGAAAATAAAATAAAAGACGAAACCAGAAATTCAGATGAAAACCGATCAATTAAGGGTCGACGCCGATGCAGCGGTAGTACCAGGATTCCTTGCAGGAAAGAAGCACCGTGAAATCGGATGAGTTCCTATCGGCAGACGGCGCGGAGTGTGCACACGGAGTCGGCCAGCGGAGGCCGAAGAGCATCAAATAACTGGAGTTTTCCACCATTCACAACCAGTTTGGGCGAGATTGGATTTTTTTTGGAAACGTGAAGCCCTAGAAATCGAGAGTTGCGTTGACGAAAATGTACGAAGGGCGTGGTTGTGATAGTTTGTGTATAAATAAGGTTTCGTAAGAAAAGGTCATAAACTTGAATAAACTTGAGCTGCTCCATTTCGCCTTTCGCGTGGGCACATCATCTCGTGATTCACATCATGAAAAATGACAGGACAACACTTGACAGCATCCGTGCATCATCTGCCCGCCCAAAGCACCGACCAACAAAACCGACCGAGAGGAACCAAAAAGAACACAAAAATCGTGCAGACACGGCGAAGCAAGCTCAACCGAAAAAGCTGAGAAGACAACCCTCATAAGCTAAGAACACTTAGTGGGAATAAATACACAAAAAGTAAACCAAAAAACTCACTCCCTACCAGTCAAAACACACCGCCCCAAAACCACCCGTGGGGGGGGGGGGGGGGGGGGGGAGGACTGGGAACGGATGTGGGCTGGTGGATTTGTTGGAAAAAGCTTGGGTCGGGAAAAAGTAGATCAAGAGAGTTCTAGAGAGAACCAGTTGGTAGTGTTTGATGCTATAACCACTACAACAACCTAAATGTCGAGAACGAAAAAACCTCAAACGACTATTGATTTCTGGGCGAGTTGGGTGTTTGTATTCCAGAACGATGTCGTTTACTGGGCTCTATCTTTTGGGCTATAAAAGCTTGTTCATCTAGGCATGGTGTCTGACACGCGTATTTTTAACCCTTTATAGTTGTCAAAAGTATGAGTTTTAGGGGTCAAATTGCAGTCAAACAATATTTATAAACCTTGGTAAGCCAAGGGTCGATCCTAGGAGCAGTGCGTGTGAATACTAGCAAACGGTGTGACCTATTTAGCTATTCCAATTAAAAGAGGTTTGTTTGTTTGTAAATTACAGAATTTAAATGGCAGAAATTTAATGGTTGTGTTTAAATCAGAGAAAGAATCCCAGAATCCGTACTTCACCTGTGCTAACCCCTCTAATCATGCAATCATGTTACGTTAATTATTCATGCTATCGAATATGGAATATAATCGAAATAACACTAGACTAGCCGCCCATCCACAGATCATTGTCTAGATTAATCTCAATCGTTGAACGCCGCCCATCCACGGATTATCAACGATTTCAATTTATTAAACTAAAGGTTTTCCTATTAGTTCATGCAAACATGACCTAATATCAATTTCATGCAATCCGGTTAATCCCTAGGGCCCATCCACCTTTCGGCATATAACCTAAATACGTTCTATCAATGCAAACATACCCTTTGATGTAAATACATGCATAGAACGATATTATTAAGCACGCAATGAAATTGAATAATCGAATCGCATAAATAATAAACTTCAATTGATCACATGAGAGTTAGGGTTACATAGCACGGGATCCGTAGGATCCCGGAATAAAGAAGACTACTCGCTATTCATGGCGATTAACCAAAAACAGTGTAAATTGAAGGAAGAAACGAATAAACCGTAGACGATTGGCTCGTTGATCCTCACGATGAAAACTTGTCTTCTCTCCCAACTTAGGGTTTTTGCTCCAAAATCACAACACTCAGTCTATTATGGTTGTGTTTCCTTATATAGATCGTCTAAAAAGGCCGAAAAGCCCAAAAATCAAATTTAGAAACGACTTGTAATTTTTGCCAACCGACGGTCCCGTTACAGCCAAGCCTGTAACGGCTGTAACGGGCAGAGCTGAAATCTCTGAGAAATTTGATCCCGTTACACCCGTTACAGTCCAAGCTGTAACGGTTGCTGAGGCCTGTAACGGGCTGTTCTGGCATAACTCTGGTTTTTGGCCTTTTTCGATCGATCTTTCTGTTCTTTCAACATTTTGGCTCCAAGGAGCGATGATATATCGATTTTACCTGAAACACTAGAGAAAGACATCAAATATAGACAATATGCCGGGAGAATGAACGTAATCCTTCCTCGAATGTAGTGAATAATTAGTCGAAATATCGACTGATCAAAACACTCCACACTTAGGATTTGTTCGTCCCGAACAAATGTCGAACATATGGCAGAATAAATACATGAGAGGATGCAGTGCCCAACGACCATAAAAGCTACCCTACTCAAGTGACATGTGATCAATTCTAACTAAGCATGAAAATAAAAAGATAACTCACTGTCGTAGAGGACACGAATGCATTTAGCGTATGCATCAAGCCTTTAAACCTATAGGCTGCCCTAGTAGGACGAGTATAGTCTCGTGAAGGTTTTCAGGAATGGGACTACCTACAAATCCCCTATACAACTAACTAACGTGTATGGATGAAACGATGCTCAACGAGTCACAGTAAAGTCATGTCATACCTCGGATTCATCGTGTTACCTCAACTTCAAGTCAAACATCTTCATCAAAGTTGTCAGACAATCATAGATCAAACGAGTTATGCATTCAAATGGTCAGTACACACGGCTAGCAATCGACTAATCACATGTTCTAAATAGTTCTATCGCAACGAGATAAGAACGTGAAAAGTTGCACAAAACATGCCCACCATTCACCTATGCTATCTAGGGATAGTCCACGGGCTCTTGGCGCAAAGCTCATTCTCAAGTGCCAAGGACTAGGCAACGGCCCGTAAGAGAAGAGGAGCCTGGCTTGAGAATTTCTAAGAAATAGTACGAAAATTTGCATTGAAATTTCAGTGCAAGCACGAGGATCGTCCCTTAGACTCTAGCATATGAATTCTCAAGACAAGTCACGATTTGCACGCAATGAGAAGGTGGAATTACACTACGTCAAGCAGAAGGGTGTAGAAATTGTTTCAAGAGTGTTTTCCATACACAAGGGGTGACTTTCGTCACACGGTCCTTGGTATTTATTTCTTCTTCTTTTTTCGCAGAAATTTTTCTATTTTTTTTTGCTTGGGGCCAATAATTCACCCAACTTCGAAAACTGAGAATTGTGTTCTTCAAGGAAAACTTGAAGGCCAATTGTCTAACTCCACACTTAAAGCTTGACATAGTGTATGAATAAAGGCGGGTACATGCAAATCACAACAAGTATATGGGAAACACATACTAGTACTAAGGTCACCTTGAAAAAGAGATGTAATTTAAGTTTTTGACATTTTTGAACCGGTGCCTACTAACTTCAGGTCTCAAACATGCTTCAAGAAATACGTAAAACGTGTGATAGTCAAAGGTTAGCAATGATACTGACTCAAGAGAATACACACACGGTTTAAAACTATTTCAAGTCCTAGACTTCAAATCCAAATGAGTGTCAATCAGTCAAGGAGTATCATATAAAGTGAGGATTTCAATCGCAATACATAGACAGTTGAGCATATGCAAGAGTGAATGTGTGACATGCTATGAATGTATATGTGACTATGTGCTACCCACTCCACACTTAAAAATGAGCTTAGTCCCTAAGCGCAGAAATAGAAAATAAGAAAAGGCGCATAGGAACTTCCCTCGTGTGTGACGGTGTGATATCCATGGAGATTAATCGATGTCCGGTGAGTGAAACACGACTTGTGAGCTGGTAGATATATAGGGAAACACACAAAGCTTCACAAGTAATAGGTTAGCATCGAAAATCGTGAAAGGGCTGGTGCACTCCACAATTAGAACCTTGAAATGTCCACACATAATGCAAGTGAAAAATGCAAATAACAAAAACTTACAGCGCGGGTTACTCCCCGAAGAGACCTAGTTTAACGTCTTGGCGAGACTCAGCAAGGGAGGTAGTGTCAATCCACCTTCAAATCCCATTGAAATTTACGTCCATCTAGTATGACATGAACGTCGAGCAGAGCATGCAGTCTCTTCAAAAATTTAAGACCCTTAATAACCAAGGGGCTGCAAAAACTCCCTATCAACAGTTTCAAGACGTAAGGCAAGAACTGCCAAAACTTGTCTGGTGGCGGTGTGTCAAGATAAATATATTCAGTGCTAGCTCCAGTAAGAACACTTCCGTTATACTCTTTAGATAAGATTTCAGGTGCATATACTTCAGAGTTTTCCTTCACCATCATATTCAGGCGTATGCGAGGGTCCTCTTCGATTGAACTCAGGTACACATCAACAAAGTCTTCGTACGTGTGATCCTTTGATGGCTCTTCAGCATCCAGAGGAACCGGTGTCGTAGTGTAGGGAGATGTATCTTCATATTCTGAGACGTCATCAGTATAAAACTCATCATTCTCTAACTCAATATAAGCCTTGGCAACTGTGCTAAACGCCTCAAAACCGTCCTCATAAACAAGTTGTTCTAGTTTAGAAAGCATTCTCGTATCCTGATCATCTTCCACGTGGATTCGAAATAAAGCTGAAGATGAATATGCTTCATAGATTTGAACTTCTTGATGATTTGCCATTGTCATCTCGATGTCCTCGTCTTCGCATGCATTGGTGGCTACAATGGCTTGTTGCTCTGGGTGATCTTTCAGTATCTTGTTCCGAATGGCTAGTTGCTTGCTTTGGATGCTAATCTGCTTAATTTTCTGCTCGAGTACTGTCAGTTGCCTATCCTGCTCTTGAGCGCGCCTTTCTTGCTCTTGAGCTCGCCTGTCTTGCTCCGCCAAGAAACTAGCCATCATGGACTCTATACGTAAGTATTCTTCAGTGTCCTGAGGTTGTTGCTGCTGCGAGTGATTCTGGCAGCTCTCATAATACGGATCATCTTGATAATAATGTTGATCATGGAGCTGATATTGTTGCTGCGAGTGATTCCGGTAACTCTCATAATAGTGGTCATCTTGATAGCATGGTCGATCGTAGAACTGATTTTGATTTCCTCCCCAATTTGTATCATATGAATATGTCTGACAATAAGACTCTTCCCTTGGGTAGGCGTCTTGATGACCAAAAGAGAACATCCTCGCAACATTCAAAATAAAAGTGATTAGTGAAGGTCAGAAGTATATAGAGTATGTACAGTGAAGTGTATAAAAAATGGAATAGTCTAAACTACACAAGTTAAATCTAATATCACACTAAACGCTGCTCCCCGGCAACGGTGCCATTTTGACACGCGTATTTTTAACCCTTTATAGTTGTCAAAAGTATGAGTTTTAGGGGTCAAATTGCAGTCAAACAATATTTATAAACCTTGGTAAGCCAAGGGTCGATCCTAGGAGCAGTGCGTGTGGATACTAGCAAACGGTGTGACCTATTTAGCTATTCCAATTAAAAGAGGTTTGTTTGTTTGTAAATTACAGAATTTAAATGGCAGAAAATTAATGGTTGTGTTTAAATCAGAGAAAGAATCCCAGAATCCGTACTTCACCCGTGCTAACCCCTCTAATCATGCAATCATGTTACGTTAATTATTCATGCCATCGAATATGGAATATAACCGAAATAACACTAGACAAGCCGCCCATCCACGGATCATTGTCTAGATTAATCTCAATCGTTGAACGCCGCCCATCCACGGATTATCAACGATTTCGATTTATTAAACTAAAGGTTTTCCTATTAGTTCATGTAAACATGACCTAATATCAATTGATTTTTGATCAAGAAAAGACCTAACAAGATTGGGAACTGAAAGTAAATGAAACAATCAGTTTTTACGTGGTTCGGGGGGCTGCCCCTACTCCACGGAGCCTCGGGGACGAGGAGTCTCAACCCAAGGTTCCACTATAAGTCAAATAGGTTACAAAGAGGCACAAAAGTTCTAACGCTAATTTTGCAAGACTAACTATAGGTCACGAGTTCTAAGCACCACAATATATCAAAAGGAACACAAAGACAGTAATGACTTCCCTGGAGATCGGTCGAATGGATGCTTTCACTAAAATCCAGCTACGACAGTCAGTTCCGAGTTTGTGGCGTGCTTCACCGGACGCCTGAGTCGTCTCTGATCACATTGCCGGTGCAGAAGACTTTGCCACACAGTATATATCTCGTCGGGGTTGTCACAGTTCTCGAATCGCTCTCGTCATCGTCGAATCGCTCTCGAGTTCTCTTGCTCAAATATTTTCCCTAATTCCCAATTAGGAAATCCAACTCGATATAGGCTGTCTATTGCAGCTGACCAGAACGACATTGTTTCTATCCACATCGAAACTCAACTTCGCGCTCGTCCTTGCGACGTCGTCTTCAAGTAAGCCCAAAAACTCACGCGGTGAAGCAAACGACGCCGTTCTCTTTAACTCGATATCTCTCAATATGCAAAGCGACACCGTTCCACTTGAACTCAAAAACTCCCGCTTGCCCAATACGCCGTCGTTCCCTTTGATCTCTCAAATCTCACTTGGCACCTTGGCTAAACTACATCGTTTCGGTTGGAAGATGCTGGACTTAGGCTAAGAGAAATCCTAGTCCTACCCAGATCTAAACTAACCTAAAGCCTGTATTACAAATATCACCAAAGGGCACTTTCCACTTCACAAAATGGATTACAACCCAACAAATGCCTTCCTAATCTATTTTGTACCAAAACCTTTAAATGACTTACAATGGATCATTGGACCAAGTCTCCCATATCCCTTCATTGGCTCACTCCACATCTCAGCCTACTTCATCAATGTGAAGCTTCCTCGTGCAAAACACAAACTTGTCAGTTGGAACAATTTTTGTTCCAAAATCTGCAGGATTAATATCACCAGAAATCTTCTTTAGCACAATCTCATTTGAATCAATTTTATCCCTTATAAAGTGATATCTTACATCAATGTGCTTAGATCTTTCATGATAAACAGGATCTTTACATAAGTAAAGAGCACTTTGGTTGTCCATATGAAGTTGAGGGACTGGGATTTTCTCCTCAATCTCACTGACAATACCAGCAAGTCATAAGGCTTCTTTAACTGCCTTAGTGGCAGCAACATACTCTGCCTCAGTAGAGGAGAGTGTTACAATGGGTTAGAGTTGGGATTTCCAACTCACACAGTTTCCATTCCATGTATAAAAGAAGGCAGTTGTAGATTTTCTATTGTCTTTATTCCCAGCATAGTCAGAATCTACATATCCTACCAAGCCTGCATTAGGATCATAATTTTGAAAAACTAGGCATATGTCTTTAGTTCCACTTATATACTTGAGCAAGTACTTCATGGCCAACCAGTGTTTTCACATGGATTGGACATGAATCTGCTCAAAACACTGATGGAGAAAGCCAGGTCAGGCCTTGTACACAACATGACATACATGACTGACCGAGTTGCAACATCATAGGGGACATTAGCCATTAATTGTTTTCATCTTCATTAGAGGGGCAATCAGCTTTGGAGAGCTCAAGATGTCCTCCTAATGGGACATGGGAAGGTTTAACATTTAGCATAGAAAACTTATTTAAGACCTTATTAACGTAATCAGTTTGAGATAAGTAGATGGTCCTAGATTTTCTATCTCTGATTATTTTTACTCCAAGGATCTTTTGGGCTCTCCCAAAATCCTTCATGTCAAAGTTTTGTTTTAGCCTTTTCTTAACAGTTTCTATGGCAGGCTTGGACTTACAAATGAGTAGAATATCATCAACATAAAGAAGCACATAGATAGGAGAGACAGTGTTCAGCATTTTCGAATATAGACAACTATCATAGTTGCTTCTAATGAAGCCAAGGGAAATCATGCAAGAGTCAACCTTCTTATTCCATTTCCTAGGGGACTGTTTCAGTCCATAAATTGATTTGTTTAATAGGCAAACATGCTCAGGGTGATTTCTATCCGCAAAACCTATAGGTTGTTGATGGAGCGCACCACAGCGTCGTTAATGTGCGATGGCTCTGTGCAAAAATAAATTTATAAGTCCGCTACTCGTACTCTACTATTGGGTAGTAAAGCGGTAAGTAGGGGTCGAACCCAAGGGAATTAGTGGATAGTTGTTCTTTCGAAAATGGAAAGTAAGACAGTTGGGGGTTGGTTGTGATTTTAGTACTGAAAAAGTAAGTGGGTTGGTTGTGATTTTAGTACTGAAAAGTAAATGACTGAAAGTAAAGAAAGTAAATAAGGGACTGAAAGTAAATAAGGGACTGAAAGTAAATAATGAAAAGTAAAGTGCTTGAAGGACAAGACTTGCTGAAAGTAAGTGCGTAAAAGTAAGTGCTTGAAGGACAAGACTTACTGAAAGTAAATGCTTGAAGGACAAGACTTGCAGAAAGTAAGCAGTTGATATGGAACTGAAAGTAAAGTAACATGTGATGTTTTAATTAAAGGAAAGGATTCGGTTTTAGGGGCCTTGTATCATAGTCCGTTTATCATTGACCTCTAATGATCATACTAAGTGTTCAAAAGTGTATCAAGGCTATTCCTAGCACATGACTTGCCACATCGTCTAGTCTTTTGCAAGACAAAGAACTCTTGTTCTAGTATGTGCATCCATTTGATCATCATTCCTGATAAACCAAATGGTGTTTAAAAGAGGTTGACTTCCACAGATAAGCTGTGCTCTTCCGAGTCTCCACTTATCCACGGAAGATCACGAACCCACGGCAGAGCTTTGCTCTTCCGAGCATCCACTCAACCAATGGAATTTTGACCTAATATATGGCACCTAGAACAAGTTGAACACAAAGAGGCACTAAGAGAAGGGTCTAAAACATTTTATGATACAAGTACACCCCTTCAACCGAATGAAGGGTTTAGCTATGAATATCCATAGGGGTGGATATCATAGCTAAGTACTAAGTAAAGTAAAGGTTTTGAAAGATAGGAAAGTAAAGGTTTTCGGAAATCTAGACAAGGAAAGTAAAGGGGAGAATACTCAAGAACCAACAGGAGTAAACTCAAGAACAACGAAAAGTAAAGGAAATGCTTGAGTACTTCAAGAACCGACAAGAGTACTCAAGAACAACCTTGGAGCTTTTGATTCAAAGTAAAGTGTTTACATGGATTGTGCCCAAACTTTAGAGAGATAAGTAACAAGTGACTATGGATCTTTGCACACAAAATGGGATGATTTACAAAGGGAAGGGAAGTGTGGTATTTATAGGCAAGGGAAGAGGAGGAGATGTGGAGGAGAAGAGAACACATGTCACATGGGGGGTGGAAGAGCTCAAAGCCGCCGGGCAAGGTGGCAAGGCTCAAAGAGCCACCGGCCATGTGGCTTTTCCTCATGGAAAGCCGCCGGTGGTGAGGTGGAAGGGGGAGAGTTTGAGTGTATTGAGATCTTTTCCCCAAAAAGCCATTGGTTGGCATATGACTCTGGTTGGTCTTCGGTTGCCCTTTGGTTGCCCTTTGGTTGCTCCTTAGTTGACATCAAAAGATGAGGAACTTAGACTTGGCATTTCACTTGTGTTCTTGATCTTTGTTGGAATAAGTCATTGGGACTTAGTTGTGGCTTGATCGGAGTATTGTCGGAGTATGGCCAGTTCTGACTTGTAATCCACTTTTAGCGTTAAGAACTCCATTTTAGCTTGTTTCGTCATTACTCCTTGAAATAGCCTGTAGAACAAAAGTGAAACTAACAAGTAAAAGTTGTCAAGATGAAGCATCCAATTTGGTGGGTTTAGCTGTCTTAATGAATCATATAAATATGGTCCATCAGATTACCCCACACTTTTAGTTGTTCGTCCCGAACAATGCCATTTAAGAGATGCACACGATCCAAGTAAAAACTTCAAATTGGAAAGTGAGAATATAGAACTAGATTTATCCTATTCATGCATTACTTACTTATTACCAAACTAAACCGTGTAAATACTTAGAAGAAACTTGATACTTGTACCTTCGAGCTGAGATGCAATTTAATTTGGATGTTTCGGGAGATAGCCCTTTTCAGGCTCCTGGACTGCATTCTCTGGACCGACTCGCACTATATGGTTAACTTGTCGCTTTCTCTAGAACATGATTCGGTTCGGGTTTCACTGAGTTAAGCATTTTGATTTCCTTGTGGTGAGGGACAGCTTTTGAAGTGAATTGGCCTTCGGCCTTTGATTTTGAATTGGAGCTTCTTCACTTTTGTTTCGGTTAAAACCTTCACATACTTTGGCTTTTGGCCTTTGATTAGCTTCTTCGAGCTTTTTCTTCTTTGTGACTTGCTAGTCCATTTTCTCAACCTTCTTGGGAGGTCCAATCATTGCCCGAGAGCATATGGAAATACCTCCCCGCTCTCTCTCATCCTCGCCGTTTCACGCGGGTCAAGATGAGGGTCGCTCATCTATTTTCTCGGCTACTAGGACTAGAGATAGGACGGTTTGATTCCCGTCCCGCCTCTTTGCATAAACGCTACACGGTGGAGATGACTCTTATCTTCTTTAAAACCCGAAGTGCAGCCTCCACAGACTTCGTAAACCATATAGTGAAATTCAGTCTTTCGAGTGCTTGCCAAGCCTCTCAAGGGCATTTTATGTCAACTCCACATCCCCTGTATATCTCAGCACAAAGGGACAAATGAGAAGTTCCATCCTAAGTTTTTATACAGTTGAGATTTCACAAGGTAAATGCATGAATTTAGATCTATCTTTTTCACATTCTCAAGTTCATATTTTCAAAAAGATAATATTAAGGGAAAAGGAAAAGAAAAAACATGTTAACTAACTATGTACAAAGGCGGTTCTCACCCCACACTTTTGAACGAAGGCGTGCCTCACAGCACGACTTAGTTCAAAAGTTTATGCAAGAAAATATATACAGGAAAGGTGAGAATGTTTTAAGGCAAAAAACTAAATGACTGAAATTAAATGACTGAAAGTAAGATAGATGCCGGGTTACCTTCCGACCAGTGCATTTGTTTAACGTTGTTAGCTCGACAGTACCTCATTTCTGGATCATAAGTTTGGATCCCATGGGTGGCTCGGGTCATACTTTTCTACCGCGCCCACCTTGATTCTGGCCTTGACTCTCCCTGAGTTTTTGTGGGATGATGTGCTCGGGTCCTGTTCCCATTGTTCTGGTGGTTTCTCTTTCCAACACCTCTGAGAAGGCGAGGGACTGATGGACCATAATTATACGAATCAAAAACACAGTAAAACCCACTAAATTAGACTGTTTGTCTATTTAACTTTTGCTTGTTAGTTCCGATATATTTCTACAGGGTATTTTGGCGCTTAGAGAGAAAACACGCTAAGGAGAGGATTTTACGCTGAAAAGATATTACGAGTCAATCGAAGGTCAAGATCAGACGCTGAATGCAAAAATCTCAAGATCCTGACATTGAATTACTCAATACAAATCCAACCGAGGAACAACCAAAGTCAGACCGGAGCAAAATTGGATTGATAGTTTTGTGAAAAGACTGCACAAAACTGTCAAAACTCATCCATGGACCAAGTGACCGGCGGATTTGGTGAAGAAGATGACTCATGGGTGGCTTCCTCCCCTCCTCCTCCTTGGGTGACCGGTGGCTTTGGCTTGGAGGTGGCCAAAGCCACAAAACTCCCCTCCTTTCTCACTTGCAACCGGCGGCTTTCAAGCCACCATGGGAATGTGACATGTGGTGGCTCCTCCACCACATCTTCATCTCTTCCTCCTCCACCCTTGGATGCACCACCACATGCCACCATCTCCACCCTCCATTCTCCTCCCCTTAGGCTATAAAAGGAGCCATCCTCCTCCTCATTTCATCATCCAAAAAATCAAAATCACTTCTCTCTCTAAGTTTGTGTTACTTGTAAGTTTGGTTTTTTGAAATAATACTCCTGTTGGTTCTTGAGTATTATACTGATTGGAAATAATACTCCTGTTTGTTCTTGAGTATTATACTTTAGAGAATACTCCTGTTGGTTCTTGAGTATTCAGTAGGAAATTGGGAATACTCCTGTTGGTTCTTGAGTATTCCACCCCTTTCCCTCTTACTATTTTCAAAAACCCCCGAGTATTTAGCTATGGTATCCACCTCTATGGATATTCGTAGCTAAACTCTTTATTCGGTTAAAGGGGTGTTCTTGTATTATAAAATGTTTTAAATTCTTTTAGTTTCTTTTCTCTGTATTCAAAACTTGTTCTATGTGCCATATATTAGATCAGAACTTCCAAGGTTGAGTGGATGCTTGAAATGGCAAAGCTCTTCCGTGGAAGTTCGCAAACATACTCGGGTAAGTGGATGCTTGAAATGGCAAAGCTTATCTGAGGAGTTTGATCTCTCTCAAACACCATTTTGGGTAAATCGGAAAAGACAACCCAAAATGGATGCACATAGGCTAGTATACCTTGAAATGGGGTGCTAGTCTAAGTAGAACAAGGGCTTTACGTTTTTTGCAAAAGATTAGACAGTGCTGCAAGTCGAGTGCTTGAAATGGCCTTATTCACTTTCGAACACTTTTGCAAAAGACTAGACAGTGTGGCAAATCGAGCGCCGGAAAAGGCCTTGATACACGTTTGAATACTTAGAAGGGTTACTAAAACAATAAACAGGCTATGATACAAGGCCCCTGAAACCGAATGTTTTCCTTGAATTACAAAACCCCCTGTATTTACTTTTGTAAACTGCTCGATCAACTACAACCATCAACCACTCATCTACCGGAGGAATCGCAATCACGCATCACCCACTGTAAGTCTTCTTCCCTTAACTCTTTTACTTTTAGTATTTTAATTTCTGTATTTAATTTCTGTATTTACTTTTCTACATAAAAAACCAAAAAAACCAAAAACAGTAGCTTAGTAATTAGCAGTAAGTCCGCAATCGACCTAAAATCACTCACCATACGATCCCCTATAGAACAGTTATCCCTCTAATTCCCTTGGGTTCGACCCCTACTTACCACTTACTACCCAGTAGTGTAGTCGCGAGTAGCGGAAAATATAAATTTATTTGCACAGAGAACATTGCACCTTAACGACAGTGCAGTGGGCTCCGTCAGGGACCCTTCACTATTGGTCTCTTGAGTCGGGCTCTCTTGGGTTTAGGACTGCCTTGTCTAGTTGTGGCGAAGAAGTGTTCCATCAGGGAGTCGTTCTGATAAGACCCTTCTTCCATCATTCTTTCAGGCTCTCCATTGATCATATAGTTTTCTACGATTTGTATATTGATCAGAGGGAAAAGTTGCGAGGCTTCCATTATACGCGCCGGATCCATATTGGCCAGATTGTCCGTGAGGAACTGGTCTTGATTGATTTCTTCGGCTGCTTCGGTGGTGAGGATTGGGTATGTTGTGGGTTGCTCGCTAGTGGCGTTCTGGACTTCCTCTTCGGCCTGCTCAGGAGTTAATTCTAATGAAGACTTTTCTTTATCCTCCTCTAAATCGGCTTCCGGCTCTGGGTCTTCTGATGGCTCGGGGGTGATCTCCCATATAGGTTCTTCTTCGTTGCTCCCGGTGCTTTCTGTATCTGATTCCACCATTATGGCTTCTGCATTGCCTTCTCCACTCCTGTCTATATTAGCTTCTACCATCTGCGCTCTTCCATCAGCTTGGAGCATTGGCCTTCGTTTTGTGGCTTCGGCCAAGTCATCTGTAATATCCCACATCTGAGTCATAGTTAAGTGCAAGGTCGACCCTCCTACTGCGTCGTTAAACCTTGATTGGTCAACCGGCCTCATCCCACAAAGGAATTTTTGAAGAAGAACCACATTCGTGAATCCATGGTGCGGGCAGCGTGAGACGATGGTGTCAAAGTACGTGTAGTATTCGTCCAAAGTCTCATCCCGGGATTGTTGAAGGCGGATGATCCTCTCTCGGGTGTCATGTCGTAGAGATGGGGGGGAAAATTCTTTCAGGAATTGAGCACGAAGGTTCTCATAATAACGTGCACAACTAGCATTTGATGAGTAATACCATACTGTCGCAAAGTCAGTTAGAGAGAATTTAAAGCATTTCATTTTAAACTCTTCTAGATCCTCATTTTCAGGTTTCATGTAGCGGCATATATGGTGAAAATGTTGGCAGTGTATTACAGGGTCCTCTCCAACTGTACCTCCAAACTGAGGGAGATGTTGAGTCATCCAAGCATACATAGTGGACAGTGCAAATGAAGAAATGAGAAGGGAAAGAAAAGAACAACTAATCGAGAGCTAATTCCCCGGCAACGGTGCCAATTTTGACGGAGCGCACCACACCGTCGTTAATGTGCGATGGCTCTGTGCAAAAATAAATTTATAAGTCCGCTACTCGTACTCTACTATTGGGTAGTAAAGCGGTAAGTAGGGGTCGAACCCAAGGGAATTAGTGGATAGTTGTTCTTTCGAAAATGGAAAGTAAGACAGTTGGGGGTTGGTTGTGATTTTACTACTGAAAAAGTAAGTGGGTTGGTTGTGATTTTAGTACTGAAAAGTAAATGACTGAAAGTAAAGAAAGTAAATACGGGACTGAAAGTAAATACTGAAAAGTAAAGTGCTTGAAGGACAAGACTTGCTGCAAGTAAGTGCGTAAAAGTAAAGTGCTTGAAGGACAAGACTTACTGAAAGTAAATGCTTGAAGGACAAGACTTGCGGAAAGTAAGCAGTTGATATGGAACTGAAAGTAAAGTAACAGGTGATGTTTTAATTAAAGGAAAGGATTCGGTTTTAGGGGCCTTATATCATAGTCCGTTTATCATTGACCTCTAATGATCATACTAAGTGTTCAAAAGTGTATCAAGGCTATTCCTAGCACATGACTTGCCACACCGTCTAGTCTTTTGCAAGATAAAGAACTCTTGTTCTAGTATGTGCATCCATTTGATCATCATTCCAGATAAACCAAATGGTGTTTAAAAGAGGCTGACTTCCACAGATAAGCTGTGCTCTTCCGAGCCTCCACTTATCCACGAAAGATCACGAACCCATGGCAGAGCTTTGCTCTTCCGAGCATCCACTCAACCAATGGAATTCTGACCTAATATATGGCACATAGAACAAGTTGAACACAAAGAGGCACTAAGAGAAGGGTCTAAAACATTTTATGATACAAGTACACCCCTTCAACCGAGTGAAGGGTTTAGCTACGAATATCCATAGGGGTGGATATCATAGCTAAGTACTAAGTAAAGTAAAGGTTTTGAAAGACAGGAAAGTAAACGTTTTTGGAAATCAAGACAAGGAAAGTAAAGGGGAGAATACTCAAGAACCAACAGGAGTAAACTCAAGAACAACGAAAAGTAAAGGAAATGCTTGAGTTCTTCAAGAACCGACAAGAGTACTCAAGAACAAACTTGGAGCTTTTGATTCAAAGTAAAGTGTTTACATGGATTGTGCCCAAACTTTAGAGAGATAAGTAACAAGTGCCTATGGATCTTTGCACACAAAATGGGATGATTTACAAAGGGAAGGGAAGTGTGGTATTTATAGGCAAGGGAAGAGGAGGAGATGTGGAGGAGAAGAGAACACATGTCACATGGGGGGTGGAAGAGCTCAAAGCCGCCAGGCGAGGTGGCAAGGCTCAAAGAGCCGCCGGCCATGTGGCTCTTCCTCATGGAAAGCCGCTGGTGGTGAGGTGGAAGGGGGAGAGTTTGAGTGGATTGAGTCTTTTCCCTAAAAAGCAATCGGTTGGCATATGACTCCGGTTGGTCTTCGGTTGCCCTTTGGTTGCTCCTTTGGTTGCTCCTTAGTTGACATCAAAAGATGAGGAACTTAGACTTGGCATTTCACTTGTGTTCTTGATCTTTGTTGGAATAAGTCATTGGGACTTAGTTGTGGCTTGATCGGAGTATTGTCGGAGTATGGCCAGTTCTGACTTGTAATCCACTTTTAGCGTTAAGAACTCCATTTTAGCTTGTCTCGTCATTACTCCTTGAAATAGCCTGTAGAACAAAAGTGAAACTAACAAGTAAAATTTGTCAAGATAAAGCATCCAATTTGGTGGGTTTAGCTATCTTAATGAATCATATAAATATAGTCCATCAGTTGTCTCATGTAAATAGTTTCATGCAAGTCCCCATAAAGAAAAGCTGTCTTTACATCCATTTGTTCTAACTTAGTCATAAACAGCCACCATAGCAATCAAAAGCCTCATAGTTTTGTATTTAACAACTGGAGCAAAAATTTCAGTATAATCAATTCCTTCTTTTTGTGTAAAGCCCTTAGCAACTAACCTAGCCTTAAATCTAAGTGGATCACTAGGACTATTTCCCTCTTCAATTTATAGATCCATTTACACTCAATAGTTCTGGCTTTTTCTGGATTCAATTTCTTCAATCATATCAATCTTCCATTCATTAGCATTTCTACTAGTTATGGCTTGCTTATAAGTTTCAGGAACAACAGTCTCAATTGATCTAGCAGCAACAAGAGCAAATTCAGCATGATCATTCACAACATAATTCTCAGCCAAGTTAGCATACTTCTTAGGGGTGAGCATGACCCGTCCCGACCCGGTCGATATTTTGGACGAACTTGAACTTGACCCGGTACTAAATAAGTCGGGTTCGGGTTGCTCCTCGGGTGACCCGGTCCTATAACTATATTAATATAGAATAAGATAATTTAACTTCAATACAAAAGTCTATTGTTTTGTCTTGAATTGTTTCAATATGAGCTTCACATCATTTTGTTACAACAATGTTGGGCGGTCAACATGTTTAAGCTCACTTTCTTTTTTCGTAGATTATTTTGTTTTAAGCTTTTAGCTACTTGATATGTTATAAGTCTATCGTTACGACGGGTGTGGGTTATCAAATGCGACCTGGTCAATATTTAGTGATGGGTTCGGGTTGACCTAAATGATCTGATCGTCGTTTCAGGTCGGGTTAAGGACGAACCTAACCCGTCCTAACCCGTCCCACGATCACCCCTAATACTTCATATTAGGTTTTGGAATCCTAGGTTCTCTATTCCTAGATAGCAAATAATCCCTAACATGTGAATCTCTAACAGTAATGGGATCATTTCTAGTATGGGAATCACCTGAGGTGAAGGGAACCTTAGGAAGATCAACATGGGAAGCATGATCAATATTAATATTATCATCAACATCACTAGGAGAAGTAGCATCAATATTAATAGGATTAACAGCAGCAGAAGCATCAAGTTCTGGATTTAAAAAAAGAGTAGTTAGATGCACTTACCTCTCCCCCACCTGATTGGTGTGGATGCACATTACCTGGTGAGTTTGAGCCACCTTGGGGCTCATTTGTTACCTCATGTTCCATCTCTGGAATCTCTAAGTCCAGTGACTGGCCTGAGTAAGCTCCTGGAGGATCACCTGGATCATCAACTAGGAAGAAAACAGGGTGACCTGGTGGGAGAAAACTGGTCACATTCTCAGATGTGCCAACAGGGTTACCAACACAGTTTAGTTTAGACTTGAAGTAATAATCATCTTCATTAAAGGTAACACTTCTAGATACAATAACCTTGTATCCTCTTGGTTGGATTAACAGTATCTTGTAGCCTTTGACACCCTCAGGGTAGCCATTCATGATCCCCTTTTGAGCCCTTGGCAGCAATTTGGGTGTATGCTGTGCAGCCAAAAGGTCTCAAATGACCAAGGCCTGGTGGTTTACCAGTCCATAGTTCCTGGGGAGTCTTGAAGTCTATCAAGGACCGAACAAGTGGCTTGAGGACATGATGAAGGAGCTCCAAGGCAATATTAATCAATTGTCGGGCACCGTGAATCAATTAAGTGCTATTGTCCATCAAAACTAGGCGAAAAATGATGGAGCAATAGCCGACCTGAAGAAACAAATGTCTCAGCTCGCTACCTCAATGTCCGCCCTTACTAATGAGCCTGTCCGACTTCCTTCACAAACCGTCCAAAACCCAAAAGGAAATGTTAGCATGGTAACGATGTCAGACATGAAGGAGGCGCTGGAAGAAGCAACACGACCCTCGCTACCAGCTACAGAAGTAAATAAGGAAGAGTTCCTTGGTATGATGTGGGAAGACAAAACATGTGCCCAGACATACGGAGAACTAATAGCCATAGAAAAACTCAAAGAAGCACAAACGGCAGCTCTACTGGCAAAACAACAACGAGGACCAGCAACTTACAAACCTACGGTCAAGCACTTCAACCGTAGGCTCCGTCCTGATTGGAATCAAGAGGAAGACCGACCCATTGATGGCAGAACGTGGGTTACACATACTGACAATGGACGCTATGCGTTCACCGTTAACAATGACACCACCGCCAGTCACACACATTAACATACCAGCATCTGGCTGGGATGACAATGAAGGCTTAGACTCTGACGGTCCCAGAAGAGACTCCTCACCTAACATCTATGCATCGGAGCAAAGCGTTTACCTAGAAGATCCTACGACCCAAAAGAACAAAGAAGAAAAGGAATTGGAGCCAAGGAATGGGCAAAATGGCCTGATAGCGGAAAAGCGCATCACTTGGAGTCCTGAGGTACAACTGGAAATGAATAAGGACCCAGGAGCCTTCACAGTCACCTGTGTTATCGGCGAATCCAAAATTCATCATTTCCTGATTGACCTTGGAGCTGCTGTCAATGTTTTGCCCTTCCATCTATATTGCTCATTGGGGCTTGGTCCATTAAAACCACCACGGATATCCCTCGAGATGGGGGACAAGTCGTGTATCCGTCCGGTTGGAGTGTTTGAAGATCTAATACTCAGTGTGGAAGAGCTTGTCGTTGCTACGGACTTTTATGTAATACGAACGGGAGATACCAGCAAAGACGACCCTCCAACAACATATTGGGACGGCCATTCCTCTACGCTAACAAAGCAAGGATCGACATGGGCAAGGGCTCATTATCGCTTAAATTCATCGGCAAAAATTCAGACTTCTGCATCTATGCTAATGGCCGAGCGGATACAAAGAAACCACCAGACATTATGAACACCACTGATCGCAGTACACTAACTTCTGATCAACCAAGAAAGACCGAGAGTGTGCCTAGACCAGCGACTACAGTTAAGGGTCCCTCGCCTTCTCAGAGGTGTTGGAAAGAGAAACCACCAGAACAATGGGAGCAGGACCCGAGCACATCATCCCACAAGAACTCGGGGAGAGTCAAGGCAAGAATTAAGGTAGGAGCAGCAGAAAAATATGACCTGAGCCACCCATGGGATCCAAACTTATGATCCAGGAATGAGGTATCGTCGAGCTAACGACGTTAAACAAAGGCACTGGTCGGGAGGTAACCCGACATTTATCTTACTTTCTGTCATTTTATTTTATGTCATTTAGTTTTTGCCTTGAGTCATTCTCACCTTTCCTGTATATATTTGCTTGCAATCGGCTTTTGAACTAAGTCGTGCTGTGAGGCACGCCTTCGTTCAAAAGTGTGGGGTGAGAACCGCCTTTGTACATAGTTAATTAACATGCTTTCTTTTTTCCTTTTCCCTTAATATTAACTTTTTGAAAATATGAACTTGAGAATGTGAAAAAGATAGATCATAATTCATGCATTTACCTTGTGAAATCTCAACTGTATAAAAACTTAGGATGTAACTTCTCATTTGTCCCTTTGTGTTGAGATATACAAGGGATGTGGAGTTGATATAAAATGCCCTAGAGAGGCTTGGCAAGCACTCGAAGGATCGAATTTTAGTATATGGTTTACGAAGTCAGTGGAGGCTGCACTTCGGGTTTCATTGAAGATTGAAGTCATCTCCGCCGTGCAGCGTTTATGCAAGAGGCGGGACGGGAATCAAACCGTCATATCTCTAGTCCTAGTAGCCGAGAAAATAGATGAGCGATCCTCATCTTGACCCGCGTGAAATGGCGAGGATGAGAAAAGAGCGGGGAGGTATTTCCATATGCTCACGGGCGATGATTGGACCTCCCAAAAAGGTTGGGAAAATGGACAAGCAAACCACAAAGGAGCAAAGCTCGAAGAAGCAAATCAAAGGCCAAAGGCCAAATTCTGTGAAGGTTTTAACCGAAACAAAAGTGAAGAAACTCCAATTCAAAATCAAAGGCCGAAGGCCAATTCACTTCAAAAGCGGTCCCTCACCAAAAGGAAATCAAAGAACTCAACTCATTGAAACCCGAATCAAGTCATGTGGTAGAAAAAGCTACAAGAGAACCATATAGTGCGAATCGGTCCCGAGAATGCAGTCCAAGAGCCTGAAAAGGGCAATCTCCCGAAACATCCGAAATAAATTGTATCTCGGCTCGAAGGTACAAGTATCAAGTTTCTTCTAAGTATTTACACGGTTTAGTTTGGTAACAAGTAAGTATTGCATGAATAGGATAAATCTAGTCCCACATTCTCACTTTCTTTTTTAAAGTTTTTACTTGGATTGTGTGCGCATCTTTTAAATAGCATTGTTCGGGACGAACAAGTATAAGTGTGGGGTGATCTGATGGACCATATTTATATGATTCATTAAGACAGTTAAACCCACCAAATTAGACGCTTTGTCTTAACAACTTTTACTTGTTAGTTTCACTTTTGTTCTACAGGCTATTTCGAGGATTAGAAATGAAACGAACTAAAGAGGAGTTCTTAACGCTAAAAGTGGATTACAAGTCAAAACTGGCCATGCTCCGGCAGTACTCCGATCAAGCCACAACTAAATCCCAATGACTTGTTCCAACAAAGATCAAGAACTCAAGTGAATGCCCTTTGGAACAAGCCACAACCTAGCCACCCTTTGATGTCAACCAAGAAGCAACCAAGGGCAACCAAAGTCTAACCGGAGTTGGGAGGCAACCGATGGCTTTTGGGAAAATATCACAACCCACTACCTCACTTCCTCCACCTCATAGCCGGCGGCTTCAATGGGAGAGTGTCACATGGCCGGCGGCTTTGTGGCTTGTGCCACCTATGGCCGGCGGCTTTTGGCCTCTCCTCTCCCCCTTTGACATGTGTTGGCTCCTCTCCTCTCCTCCTTGCCTATAAATACAACACTTCCTCTCATTTGTTCAATGTCCCAAGTTCTAGTCCTAAATCCTTAGTTTGGGTCCTTGATCACTTGATACTTATCTCTCTAGTTTTGTACTCACAATCCTTGTAAACACTTCACTTTGATATTGAAAGCTCCAAGTTTGTTCTTGAGTTTGAGTGTGTTCTTGAGTTTAACTTTCGAAAACCTTTACTTTCTTGTCTTTCAAAAACCTTTACTTTCTTGTCTTTCAAAAACCTTTCCTTTTTAAGCACTTAGCTATGATATCCACCCCTATGGATATTCGTAGCTAAACCCTTCATTCGGTTGAAGGGGTGTGCTTGTATCATAAAATGTTTTAGACCCTTCTCTTAGTGCCTCTTCGTGTTTAACTTGTTCAATGTGCCATATATTAGGTCAGAACACCATTGGTTGAGTGGAGGCTCGGAAGAGCAAAGCTCTTCCATGGGGTTCGTGAACATACATGGATAAGTGGAGGCTCGGAAGAGCACAACTTATCTGTGGAGTTCAACCTCTTTTAAACACCATTTGGTTGATCGGGAATGATTGATCAAATGGATGCATGATGAGACGTATTTATACGACTCATTAAGTCATTAAATCCCACCATTTACGACATTTGATCATGAGAACATTTACTTGTTAATGTCGTTTTGGATTTAGGGCCTTTAGGAGTCTAAAGAGGAAATGAACTTAACAATGGCATTTTAGGCCACAAAAGCATCACAAGGTGATTTGGAGGCAAAATGGGACTTAAGGACTTCATTCGGGACCTAAGGACCCAAGCCGGGTACCCAGGGACCTAAGGACCCAAGCCGGGTACCCAGGGACCTAAGGACCTCAGCCGGGTACCCAGGTACCCAGGGACCTACAACTTGCAATCGACTTTTGACCTAGTTCCGGGCATTTTTTGGCAAAACTTCCTTCTCGTAACTTGCTTAGAATCATCTCAACTATCCAGAACCGGAGCCCCGAGACCCAGAACTCAAAATCCAAAAATGGTCTTTCCGAAGGGTCAAAACACAAGGTCAAGGTCAAGGGTCAATGGTCAACCTTCCCTTGACTTTCTCGGCTCGTCCCCCAAGGTGATGACGTCATCCTCCTTGTGCTTGTGCCAGAGCTGAAGACATTGCTGCCAAAGGACCTAAGGCCAAGGAGTTAGGGCGGTTTTGGTCTTACTTGTGCCAAACCACTTATGCCACTCAAACTTGAAGCCCAAGCCAATTCAAAGACCTAGAACCTTCCTCAATTCTCTATATAAGCAGCACCTTGGCCCTTGTAAATGACATTCGAAAATCTCACTAAAAATCATAGTTGTTACTCTTGTCATTTAGCTTTGGAATTGGAAAGTTCAACATCTCTCTACTCCTTCTTTACTTTTATGCAATTTACTTTCTTGTAATCTACATTCTTGCACTTACTTTACTGTCTTTACTTTCATGTACTTCCATTCCATCCATAGCTCTCATATCCTTCCCATGGATATGAGTGGCTAAAACTCCATTTTCGGTTTGGGGATCATTCTACTTTGTGGCACGGTTTTGAGACCTTATTCCTAATGCTTCTTTGTGTTCTAGTGGTGTAAGAGCTTGGAAAGGCCTTACTTTGGGTGATCTCTTGGAATGGAGTGAACCACACTCATGACACAAAGTATGATCTTTAGAGGTCAATGATAAATAAGCCACAATAGTATTGTCAACACATTTTGAGATTCATGTCCTTAATGCTATTTTACATTTCACTAGTCCTTGTGCTTCATGCCACGGATCAAAGGCTTGGCTAAGTGGATGTCTTGCCACAAAGCTTAGTCAAGCTAATGATCCTTATTGTAATATCCCTTTGATGCTTTGCGGCAAGAATGGATAGTACACATAGATGGAACATTACCTTTGCCGGATTGTTCAATCTACTAAGGACTGGATTAGAAGGTCTAAACCGTGCATAGTGAGGTAGTGGAGCTTAAATGCTTTGGGTTGCCTACGGCACCACACTACTACCTAGTTCGGTTAAGACCGTGGTGTATTACCTTTGCCGGAATACTTTAGGTTGTCACCCTTGCCGGGACAACCACACTCTACGAAATGTGAAATAGATCATTTGATATCCATGATGAATGTGTGACAATGGATCCCTAGACCGAATACCCATTGCTTGTTTACATTTCGTCCATTTACTTTATGCACTAGTATTAACTTGTTTCCAAAACCCCCCCAAAACTGTCTTTACTTTCCTTTACCTTTTGTTTACAAGAACAACAAAGTAGCCATTACAAATCCCTTGGGGTCGACCCCTACTTGCCACTTACTACCTTTGTAGTGAGTCTAGTAGTGGAGATTATAAATTTAAACTTGACATTTTTTCCCTTCGACAAGGAAGTACTGTCAAATTTTGGCGCCGTTGCCAGGGAGTTGTGCGTTGGTGAAGTTGTTCTTTTGTTTGTTTCCTTTTTTTTGTTCTGATTATCTGGGTTCACCATGGCCTCTTATTACAATAGAGAGCCTTGGTGCGATGAGGAGTTTTCCCCACTATCCTTCCAACAAGAAATCCGCGAAAAGATCAATTACATTGTGCGATCCCGGGATGAAACATTGGATGAGTACCTTCGGTACTTTGATTCCCTTGTGACAAGCTGCCCGCACCATGGATTCACTAACTACGATCTTATTCAAAGATTTCTTGGTGGAATGATGCCACATGAGTGGGATGGGCTCAATGAGGTGGCAGGAGGCTCGATCTATAAGTTGACCGTGAGTGCTATTTGGAACTTGATATATGATTTGGCCGAGGACTCAAGGGTAAGGCAAGAGCAACGCAAGGCGCTTGAGGACATGATGAGAGTATTGGCCGCCAACAATGAGCAATACCAGGCCACGGTTCAGCAGAATTTGGACGAGATCCAAGGGCAAGTGTCCAACTTGACCCAAGCCGTGTCCGAGTTGATAAGAGGCCTAGAGGGAGAATGCACAAGGGATGAGGACCCATTGATGATTGAAGAAGTCCCAGCAGACTTAAGCCCGACTCCAGATCCCTCATCCGGACCAGTCCCAGCAGCGCACCAAGCGCCAAGCCCGACCTCAGTCCTCTCGGGCAGACTTGATCCTACGCCCGGACGAGACTTGATTCTCTCAGACCTCAGCCCGACCTCAACGCTCAGTCCTCCAGTGGGGAGCCCGGTATCCATTCCAGCAGACATGAGTCCGGTCCCCACGGACAGTCCTCCTTTTGCGCCTAAGGCACCCGAGCCCGAGACTACCCCATTCCTCATTGATGAGCCATCCGAGGCATGCCTTGTCCTCCTAGCCGAAGAGTCCCCACTTGGCCCTTCCTTGTCTATGGAAATCACGACCACCGAAGCTCATGTAATCAAGGACGAGGTTCAAGGCGAGTCAAAAGTGAAATCAAACATGGGGACAAGCTTGATGTCGCTTGTGAGCGATGGCAAAATTATGATCTTCGAAAAGTGCACGAATGCCATCCGCTCATACATAATGAAACGACCGAGGCATGGGACATTTGCATGGAAGCCCGGATGGAGAGACAAGAGGGCGCGGCTTGATGGATCAGTGGCTAGGCTTAAGAGGCCTCCTCCTCCTCGGAAAGATGTGAAGGCAAGACCACCTGACCGGTTGAAGGCAGAACCGAGCCCGATGCGATATGTGAACCATGGAAAGATTAAGAGAGCAGTCGGGAAGAAGTTTGACCTCACCCGCCCATGGGATCCCAACATATGATCCCTAGAGGTACTATCGAGCCAACGACGTTAAACAAAGACGCTCGCCGGGAGGCAGCCCGGCATTTTACAGTATTTTCTTGCATTTTACTTTCTTGCATTGTTCTAACCCTCACCTCTTTTATTTTTGGAAAGAATTAAGGATGTTTTTGTAGGTCGGTCCAAGTGCTACGCACTTTGCTCTTTGTCCTACGCATTTTATGCCAACCGGGCTGGACCCAAGGAGGACGGACGCGTCTGAGAGAGAGAGACCGAGCCTGACCTGAACTCCCCATGAGCTTCCGACACTAGACCATGCCTTGCCACTTCATGGCATACGAGGGGAGTTCCGTTTCACTCTAGCACCTTGTTCTTTCCATTGAGTGCGTGCATATTGTCTAGATTAAGTTGCGCCGTGAGGCCACGGCTCATTACAAAAGTGTGGGGTGGGGTGTTTAGTAGTTTGTTGTGTCATCACGTTTACCTTTATTGCCAGGCATGAGTCAGCACGTTTCCCTTTAAATTTTAAATTTTTTGAATAAAATGAGTAGATTTGTGAATAAAATGCGTAGGAAAGGGGTGTTGAGCTTAAATGATGTGAAATAGATGGATCCGAGTATATGCATTCCTCTTATAAAATCTAAATTGTGTGATGACTTATGATATTAACCCATTACTTGTCCTTGAAAGTCGGAATAAAGAGGGATGTGGAGTTGATAGAAAGGGTCCTAGTGAAGCTTGACAAAGCACTCAAGGGATTGGGTTTGAACTATATGGTTATATGGATGCCGTGGAGGCTAGCATTTCGAGGCTTATTGGTATAGAGTGACTCCACCATTGCAGCGTTTATGCAAGTGGTGGGACGGGAATCAAACCGTCCTATCTCTAGTCTTAGTAGTCGGGAAAATAGATGAGTGACCCTCATCTTGACTCGCACGAAACGACAAGGATGAGAAAGAGCGGGGAGGTATATCCATATGCTTGAGGGCGATGATTGGACCTCCCAAGAAGGAATGGACAAAGAAAAATCACAAAGGGAGCAAAGCTCAAAAGAAAGAAAAAAAACATCTCATGTGAAGTTCTAACCGAAGCAAAAAGTGAAGGATCATTAAAGTCATACAAAGGCCGAAGGCCAAGTTCACTTCTAGTATGTCCAAGCAAGTACCAAAGACTCAAACCTTAAACTCGAATGAATCATGTGCTAGAGAAAGCGAAGAAATATAACCATATGGCAAGAACCCTAGACCAAGAGTGTAGATCATGGCTAGAAAAGGACCACCTCCCACTCATCCGAATTGGTTTGCATTTCGGCTCCAAGGTAACAAGTAGCAAGTTAAATCTATGTCGAAGCATGATACTTTGAGTAATAGTCGAGTTATGCATGAAAGGGGAAATCTAGACTAGCACATTATCTAGTGGCCGAAAAGAGAGCTTGTGATGTTTGTATGTGTTTTCCTCTTGTGACTTAAGGCCTTGTTCGGGACGAACAAGTTCAAGTGTGGGGTGGTTTGATGAGACGTATTTATACGACTCATTAAGTCATTAAATCCCACCATTTACGACATTTGATCATGAGAACATTTTCTTGTTAATGTCGTTTTGGATTTCAGGGCCTTTAGGAGTCTAAAGAGGAAATGAGCTTAACAATGGAATTTTAGGCCACAAAATCATCACAAGGTGATTTGGAGGCAAAATGGGACTTAAGGACTTCATTCGGGACCTAAGGACCCAAGCCGGGTACCCGGGGACCTAAGGACCCAAGCTGGGTACCCAGGGACCTAAGGACCTCAGCCGGGTACCCAGGTACCCAGGGACCTACAACTTGCAATCAACTTTTGACCTAGTTCCAGGCATTTTCTAGCAAAACTTCCTTCCCGGAACTTGCTTAGAATCATCTCAACTATCCAGAACCGGAGCCCCGAGACCCAGAACTCAAAATCCAAAAATGGTCTTTTCGAAGGGTCAAAACACAAGGTCAAGGTCAAGGGTCAATGGTCAACCTTCCCTTGACTTTCTCGGCTCGTCCCCTAAGGTGATGACGTCATCCTCCTTGTGCTTGTGCCAGAGCTGAAGACATTGCTGCCAAAGGACCTAAGGCCAAGGAGTTAGGGCGGTTTTGGTCTTGCTTGTGCCAAACCACTTATGCCACTCAAACTTGAAGCCCAAGCCAATTCAAAGACCTAGAACCTTCCTCAATTCTCTATATAAGCAGCACCTTGGCCCTTGTAAATGACATTCGAAAATCTCACTAAAAATCATAGTTGTTACTCTTGTCATTTAGCTTTGGAATTGGAAAGTTCAACATCTCTCTACTCCTTTACTTTTATGCAATTTACTTTCTTGTAATCTACATTCTTGCACTTACTTTACTGTCTTTACTTTCATGTACTTCCATTCCATCCATAGCTCTCATATCCTTCCCATGGATATGAGTGGCTAAAACTCCATTTTCGGTTTGGGGATCATTCTACTTTGTGGCACGGTTTTGAGACCTTATTCCTAATGCTTCTTTGTGTTCTAGTGGTGTAAGAGCTTGGAAAGGCCTTACTTTGGGTGATCTCTTGGAATGGAGTGAACCACACTCATGACACAAAGTATGATCTTTAGAGGTCAATGATAAATAAGCCACAATAGTATTGTCAACACATTTTGAGATTCATGTCCTTAATGCTATTTTACATTTCACTAGTCCTTGTGCTTCATGCCACGGATCAAAGGCTTGGCTAAGTGGATGTCTTGCCACAAAGCTTAGTCAAGCTAATGATCCCTATTGTAATATCCCTTTGATGCTTTGCGGCAAGAATGGATAGTACACATAGATGGAACATTACCTTTGCCGGATTGTTCAATCTACTAAGGACTGGATTAGAAGGTCTAAACCGTGCATAGTGAGGTAGTGGAGCTTAAATGTTTTGGGTTGCCTACGGCACCACACTACTACCTAGTTCGGTTAAGACCGTGGTGTATTACCTTTGCCGGAATACTTTAGGTTGTCACCCTTGCCGGGACAACCACACTCTACGAAATGTGAAATAGATCATTTGATATCCATGATGAATGTGTGACAATGGATCCCTAGACCGAATACCCATTGCTTGTTTACATTTCGTCCATTTACTTTATGCACTAGTATTAACTTGTTTCCAAAACCCCCCCAAAACTGTCTTTACTTTCCTTTACCTTTTGTTTACAAGAACAACAAAGTAGCCATTACAACTCCCTTGGGTTCGACCCCTACTTGCCACTTACTACCTTTGTAGTGAGTCTAGTAGTGGAGATTATAAATTTAAACTTGACATTTTTTCCCTTCGACAAGGAAGTACTGTCAATGCACATACTAGAACAAGAGTTCTATGACTTGAAAAAGACTAGACGGTGTGGCAAGTCAAGTGCTAGGAATAGCCTTGATACATCTTTGAACACGTAGTATGATTATTAGAGGTCGATGATAAACGGACTATGATACAAGGCCCCTAAAACCGAATCTTTCCTTTAATTAAAACCTCACCTGTCACTTTACTTTCAGTCTCACTATCAACTGCTTACTTTTCAGTCATTTACTTTCCACACATTTACTTTCTGTCGCTTACTACAGACCCTTTCAATATCAGTCCATACCAAAAGTATGTTGATTAGTCGATATTGAATTCGACTGTTCCAGCATTACTTTCAGTACTTTATTTTCTGTCGCTCACTACAGACCCTTTCAATATCAGTCCATACCAAAAGTATGTTGATTAGTTGATATTGAATTCGACTGTTCCAGCAATTTACTTTCAGTATTTTACTTTCAGCACTTTACTTTCCGTAATTTACTTTCAGCACTTTACTTTCTGTACGCTTACTACAGACCTTTTCAATATCAATCCATCATAACTTTGGTGCGCATCGCGCTTGAAATATAGCGTGAGGCCAGTACCAAAAGTATGTTGACTGATTAATATTGAACTCGACTGTTCCAGCACTTTACTTTCCAGTCATTTCCTTTCAGTACTAAAACCACAACCAACCCCAAATCACACTCCCCTCCAGTACATTTCCTCGAAGAAAAACTCTATCCTCTAATTCCCTTGGGTTTGACCCCTACTTACCGCTTTACTGCCCAATAGTGAAGTCACGAGTAGCGGACTTACAAATTTATCTTGCTTAGCACTCAACGACGTGCTCTGTCACGGTCGAACCCAAGGGAATTAGTGGATAGTTGTTCTTTCGAAAATGGAAAATTAAATAAGACAGTTGGGGGTTGGTTGTGATTTTAGTACTGAAAGTAATGTGGGTTGGTTGTGATTTTAGTACTGAAAAGTAAATGACTAAAGTAAAGAAAGTAAATACAGGATTGAAAGTAAATACTGAAAAGTAAAGTGCTGGAACAGTCGAGTTCAATATCGACTAAACAACATACTTTTGGTATGGACTGATACTGAAAGGGTCTGTAATAAGCGACAGAAAGTAAATTACTGAAAAGTAAATTGCTGGAAAGTAAATGTGCGGAAATTAAAGTACTGAAAGTAAATGACTGAAAATAAGCAGTTGATAATGAGACTGAAAGTAAAGTGACAGGTGATGTTTTAATTAAAGGAAAGGATTCGGTTTTAGGGGCCTTGTATCATAAATCTGTTCATCATCGACCTCTAATGATCATACTACGTGTTTAAAATGTATCAAGGCTATTTCTAGCACTCGACTTGCCACACCGTCTAGTCCTTTTCTAGACATAGAACATTTGTTCTATTTAGGCTAATTCCTCCTTTCGAAGTATCTTAGCCTTATGTGCATCCACCTGATCAATCATTTCCGATCAACGAAGTGGTGTTTTAAAGAGGTTGAACTCTACAGAAAAGCTTTGCTCTTTCGAGCCTCCACTTAACCACGTATGTTCACGAACCCCATGGAAGAGCTTTGCTCTTTCGAGCCTCCACTCAACCAATAGTGTTCTAACCTAATATATGGCACATAGAACAAGTTTAAACACAATAGAGGCACTAAGAGAAGGGTCTAAAACATGTTTTGATACAAGCACACTCCTTCAACCGAATAAAGGGTTTAGCTACGATTATCCATGGAAGAGGACATCATAGCTAAGTGCTTGAAAGGTAAAGGTTTTCGAAAGACAAAAAGTAAAGTTTTTTGAAAGTAAAAGACAAGGAAAAGCTTGAGCACTTCAAGAACCAACAAGAGTACTCAAGAACAAACTTGGAGCTTCCAATATCAAAGTAAAGTGTTTACAAGGATTGTGCCTAAAATCTAGAGAGATTTTCTACAAAGACTAGAGAGTATGGAACATGGGACTCAAACTAGGACTATGGGACTTGAGACTACAACTTGGGACATTGAACAAAGGAGAGGGGATGTTGTATTTATAGGCAAGGGGAGAAGAGGAGGGCCAAACACATGGCAAAGGGAGAAGAGGAGGGCCAAAGCCGCCGGCCATAGGTGGCATCATCTCATGGAAAGCCGCCGCCCATGTGTCACTCCCCTAAGCAAAGCCGCCGGCCATGAGGTGGAGGAGGAAGTGAGTGGGTTGTGATATTTGTCTCCAAAAAGCCATCGGTTCCCCCTCAACTCCAGTTAGACCTTGGTTGACTCATGGTTGCTTCTTGGTTGCAATAAAAAGACAAGGCACAAGCCTTGCACATGGGTGGCTAGACTTGGCATTCACTTGAGGTCTTGATCTTTGTTGAGGTTTGGAACAAGTCATTGGGACATGTTTGAGTGATTCCACGTTGGGTTCATGAAAGTTGTAAAGCCGGAATCTGGTCGTGGCATGGAATGACTTGTAATCCATTTTTAGCTTTAAGAACTCCTTTTTAGCTCGTTTCATCTCTAATCCTTGAAATAGCCTGTAGAACAAAAGTGAAACTAACAAATAAAAGTTGTTAAGACAAAGCGTCTAATTTGGTGGGTTTAACTATCTTAATGAATCATATAAATATGGTCCATCAGATCACCCCACACTTATACTTGTTCGTCCCGAACAATGCTATTTGAAAGAGGCACACACAATCCAAGTAAAAACTTTAAATAAGAAAGTGAGAATGTGGGACTAGATTTATCCTATTTATGCAATACTTACTTGTTACCAATCTAAACTGTGTAAATACTTAGAAGAAACTTGATACTTGTACCTTCGAGCTGAGATGCAAATTAATTCGGATGATTCGGGAGATAGCCCTTTTCAGGCTCCTGGACTGCATTCTCGGGACCGACTCGCACTATATGGTTTTCTTGTAGCTTTCTCTAGCACATGATTTGGTTCGGGTTTCAATGATATGAGCTCTTTGATTTCCTTTTGATGAGGGATAACTTTTTAAGTGATTTGGCCTTCGGCCTTCGATTTTGAATTGGAGTTTCTTCAATTTTGTTCGGTTAAAACCTTCACAATTTTGGGCCTTCGGCCTTTGATTTGCTTCTTCGAGCTTTGCTTCTTTGTGACTTGCTTGTCCACTTTCTCAACCTTTTGGGAGGTCCAATCATCGCCCGAGAGCATATGGAAATACCTCCCCGCTCTTTCTCATCCTCGCCGTTTCACGCGGGTCAAGATGAGGGTCGCTCATCTATTTTCCCGGCTACTAGGACTAGAGATAGGACGGTTTGATTCCCGTCCCGCCTCTTGCATAAACGATGCATGGTGGAGATGAATCTAATCTCCATTGAAACCCGAAGTGCAGCCTCCACTGACTTCGTAAACCATATAGTGAAATCTGATCCTTCGAGTGCTTGCCAAGCCTCTCTAGGGCATTTTATATCAACTCCACATCCCCTGTATATCTCAACACAAAGGGACAAATGAGAAGTTACATCCTAAGTTTTTATACAGTTGAGATTTCACAAGGTAAATGCATGAATTTAGATCTATCTTTTTCACATTCTCAAGTTCATATTTTCAAAAAGATAATATTAAGGGAAAAGGAAAAAAGAAAGCATGTTAATTAACTATGTACAAAGGTAGTTCTCACCCCACACTTTTGAACGAAGGCGTGCCTCATAGCACGACTTAGTTCAAAAGTCAATTGCAAGCAAATATATACAGGAAAGGTGAGAATGACTTAAGGCAAAAACTAAATGACATAAAATAAAATGAATGAAAGTAAGATAAATGTCGGGTTACCTCCCGACCAGTGCCTTTGTTTAACTTCGTTGGCTTGACAGTACCTCACTCAGGAGGGATCTGGGTCCCATGGGCGGCTTAGGTCATATTTTGCCGCGGCTCCTGTATTGATCCTTGCTTTGACCTTCCCTGATTTCTTGCGGGATGATGTGCTCGCGCCAGGACTCCATTGTCTGTGCGGATTTTCCTTCCAATTTCTCTGAGAAGGCGAGGATCTTTTGACCATAGTTGTTGGTCTTTTGAGTCGGGCTCTCTTGTGTTCAGGGCTGCCTTGTCTAGCTGTGGCGAATGAATGCTCCATCAAGGAGTCATTCTGCTTAGGCCCTTCCTCCATCCTTCTTTCAGGCTCTCTATTGATCACATAGTTTTCTGCGACTTGCATATTGATCAAAGGGAAAAGTTGGGAAGCTTCCATTATAAGGGCTGGTTCCATATTGGCAAGACTGTCCGTGAGGAACTGGTCTTGGTTGATTTCTTTGACCGCTTCGGTAGTGAGAGTAGGGTATGTCTCGGGCACTTTGCCAGTGGTGTCCCGGGTTTCCTCCTCTGCCGGCTCGGTAGTGAGTTCCCATGAAGGCTTTTCCTCGTCCCACACTGTATCGGTTTCTGGCTCTAAGTCTTCTGATGGCTCGGGAGTGATTTCCCATGTAGGCTCTTCCTCGTTGCTTCTGGTGCTTTCTGTATCTGATTTGACTATCATGGCCTCTGCAATGTCGTCTCTATTCCTTTCTAGATTAGCTTCTACCATCTGCGCTCTTCTATCAGCTTGGAGCATTGGCCTTCGTTTTGTGGCTTCGGCCAAGTCATCTATAACATCCCACATTTGAGTCATGGTTAAGTGCATGGCCGATCCTCCTACTGCATCATTAATCCTTGATTGGTCAACCGGTCTCATCCCACAAAGAAATTTTTGAAGAAGAACCACGTTTGTGAATCCATGGTGCGGGCAGCGCGAAACAATAGTGTCGAAGTACGTATAATATTCATCTAGTGTTTCGTCCCGGGATTGTTGAAGGCGGATGATCTTCTCGCGGGTATCATGTCGTAAGGATGGCGGTGAAAATTCTTTTAAGAATTGGGCACGAAGATCCTCATAATAGCCTGCACAACTAGCAGTTGATGAGTAATACCAAATTGCAGCGAAGTCAGTTAAAGTAAGTTTAAAGCATTCCATCTTAAACTTCTCTAACGTCTCATTTTCAGGTTTCATGTGGCGGCATATATGGTGAAAATGTTGGCAATGTATTACAGGGTCCTCTCCAACTGTACCTCCAAACTGAGGAAGATGTCGAGTCATCCATGCATACATAGTGGACAGTGCAATGAAGAATGAAAAAGGAAAGAAAAGAACAACTAATCTGATAGCTAATTCCCCGGCAACGACGCCAATTTTTGACAGATGCTCGGCGTTAGAGCAAATGTGCAAAAGTTAATTTATAAGTCCACTACTCGTGACTTTACTATTGGGTAGTAAAGCGGTAAGTAGGGGTCGAACCCAAGGGAATTAGTGGATAGTTGTTCTTTCGAAAATTGAAAATTAAATAAGACAGTTGGGGGTTGGTTGTGATTTTAGTACTGAAAGTAATGTGGGTTGGTTGTGATTTTAGTACTGAAAAGTAAATGACTGAAAGTAAAGAAAGTAAATACAGGACTGAAAGTAAATACTGAAAAGTAAAGTGCTGGAACAGTCGAGTTCAATATCGACTAATCAACATACTATTGGTATGGACTGATATTGAAAGGGTCTGTAATAAGCGACAGAAAGTAAATTACTGAAAAGTAAATTGCTGGAAAGTAAATGTACAGAAATTAAAGTACTGAAAGTAAATGACTGAAAATAAGCAGTTGATAATGACACTGAAAGTAAAGTGACAGGTGATGTTTTAATTAAAGGAAAGGATTCGGTTTTAGGGGCCTTGTATCATAAATCTGTTCATCATCGACCTCTAATGATCATACTACGTGTTTAAAATGTATCAAGGCTATTTCTAGCACTCAACTTGCCACACCGTCTAGTCCTTTTCAAGACATAGAACACTTGTTCTATTTAGGCTAATTCCTCCTTTCGAAGTATCTTAGCCTTATGTGCATCCACCTGATCAATCATTTCCGATCAACCAAGTGGTGTTTTAAAGAGGTTGAACTCTACAGAAAAGCTTTGCTCTTTCGAGCCTCCACTTAACCACGTATGTTCATGAACCCCATGGAAGAGCTTTGCTCTTTCGAGCCTCCACTCAACCAATAGTGTTCTAACCTAATATATGGCACATAGAACAAGTTTAAACACAATAGAGGCACTAAGAGAAGGGTCTAAAACATGTTTTGATACAAGCACACTCCTTCAACCGAATGAAGGGTTTAGCTACGATTATCCATGGAAGAGGACATCATAGCTAAGTGCTTGAAAAGTAAAGGTTTTCGAAAGACAAAAAGTAAAGTTTTTTGAAAGTAAAAGACAAGGAAAAGCTTGAGCACTTCAAGAACCAACAAGAGTACTCAAGAACAAACTTGGAGCTTCCAATATCAAAGTAAAGTGTTTACAAGGATTGTGCCTAAAATCTAGAGAGATTTTCTACAAGGACTAGAGAGTATGGAACATGGGACTCAAACTAGGACAATGGGACTCAAACTAGGACAATGGGACTTGAGACTACAACTTGGGACATTGAACAAAGGAGATGAGATGTTGTATTTATAGGCAAGGGGAGAAGAGGAGGGCCAAACACATGGCAAAGGGAGAAGAGGAGGGCCAAAGCCGCCGTCCATAGGTGGCATCATCTCATGGAAAGCCGCCGCCCATGTGTCACTCCCCTAAGCAAAGCCACCGGCCATGAGGTGGAGGAGGAAGTGAGTGGGTTGTGATATTTGTCTCCAAAAAGCCACCGGTTCCCCCTCAACTCCGGTTAGACCTTGGTTGCATCATGGTTACTTCTTGGTTGCAATAAAAAGACATGGCACAAGCCTTGCACATGGGTGGCTAGACTTGGCATTCACTTGAGTTCTTGATCTTTGTTGAGGTTTGGAACAAGTCATTGGGACATGTTTGAGTGATTCCACGTTGGGTTCATGAAAGTTGTAAAGCCGGAATCTGGTCGTGGCCTGGAATGACTTGTAATCCATTTTTAGCTTTAAGAACTCCTTTTTAGCTCGTTTCATCTCTAATCCTTGAAATAGCCTGTAGAACAAAAGTGAAACTAACAAGTAAAAGTTGGTAAGACAAAGCGTCTAATTTGGTGGGTTTAACTATCTTAATGAATCATATAAATATGGTCCATCAGGTACCAGGGACAATTAAATGCCTCCTAACTCCATTTTCAGAACAAAACTTATCAAATAGTTTGTTGCAAAACTTTAAACCATTATCAGTTGTTAGGCCTTTTAGTTTCAAGTTTGTTTGGCTCTCAACCTTAATTTTCCATAGTTTAAAATGTTCAAAAGTCTCATCCTTAGTTTTAACAGATAAACCCACACTTTTCTAGTAAAATGATCAATTAAAGAGAGGAAATAATGTCTTCCTCTAATAGTGGAAACCTGAGCAGGCCCTAACAGATCAGAGTGAACATATTTCAAAGGTTGGTTAACCTTAAATGTTGATTTACTAAAGGGATGTGAAGTCTTTTTACCAAGGACACAGTTTTCACAAAATTTCAAGTCAATAGGTTGAGAATCAATAAGATCAGATTTATACAAGTGTAAAAGACCTTTGTTACCAATGTGACCTAGTCTGGTATGCCATTTATGAGTATCTTTTAAAACCTTTTGTTCATCAACTGTGTTAATTCAGGTGAGAAAACCACATGATATAGACCACCTTTATTAATGCTTTTTATCACAGTTTTGTTGTCTTTAATAACCTCTCTTATCCCATTATGTGCATTAATGTGACAACCAAAATTATTAAACTCAGATTCAGATAAAAGACTCCTTCTCAAATTAGGCACCCAACCAACATTTTGCACAGTTCTAATAACACCATCATGCATCCTTAAGGGAACTTTACCAACTCCCTTAATCTGTAGTGTGGTTTGGTCACCAAGCATGACACCACCAGCATTGCGCAGCTCCAAGGAGCTGAACAAGTGCCTATGAGGAGTGGCATGCATGGTACACCCTGAATCCAAGATCCAGGAGTTACCAGCATCAGCATTTGTAGCCATAAGCAGTTCCTCATTGTACTGAGGCCTTTTTTCACACACATTACTTATACTGGTTTTATTTTCAGTGTTTTCTCTTCTTTTATCTTGAAACAAGAGCCAATAGTGTGGCCTAACCTTCCACAGCAGGTACACTATAGGGGAGTAGAGGACTTATCATAAGTTTTCTTTTCATGATTTTTGTTAGAGTGATTTTGATGAGGACCTTTATAATATTTTTATTAGATTTCCCCTTGTAGTTGTTTTTACCCTTAACAAACATAACCTCAGTTTATTAATTTTAGAGCCATTTTTAGATTTGAAAACCCTTAAGGTTTCATTCTTTTGACTAACAACTTCTATTATTTTAGAGACAGCCAAGTCATCTCTACCATATTGTATGACATCTCTCAAGGTGTCAAACTGAGGGGGAAGGGAATTAAGAAGGATAACAGCTTGATGTTCCTTCTTAATTTCATCATCACATCATTTCAATTCTTGGGTCATCTTAAGAAAAGCATCCAGGATCTCTTGAAAACTAATGGAAACATCCATCTTGAATGTAAACAATTTACATAATAGTGAAATCTTATTTGGTAGGGATTTGGCCAAATAGATGTCTTCAAGAGCATCCCATAACAGTTTGGGATCAGAATGTTGCATGACTTGCCTGACAACATCATCATTATTTCAGAATGCAATTTCCTTTAAGTCCGTTTGTTATTGTTCTAAGGTGGGAGCTATCCACTCTTCAGTAATAGCTCTATAACACCTTTCTTTTATTAAAATAGCCTTCATTCTGACTTTCCGCATAGCCAAGTCAGAAGTGCCATAAAAGGGTTTCAGTTTAAGAGAATCAGCCATCCTAAGTGATGGATCAAGGCCAAAAGACAGGGGAAGGGAAAAACAAAAGGCAAGGACCTTCAAGGTCTGTTAAGAACTCTCAAGACAAGTCCCTAACGGCTCTGATACAACATTGTAAATATAGATTAAGCCAATGTATGTTAATCCCCCAAGTTCTCTTAGTCCAACTGTATGACCTTAAGTTATTTTCGATCAAGAAAAGACCTTACAAGATTAGGAACTGAAAGTAAATGACACAATCAGCTTTTACGTGGTTCGGGGGGTTGCCCCTACTCCACGGAGCCTCGGGGACGAGGAGACTCAACCCAATGTTCCACTATAAGTCAAATAGGTTACAAAGAGGCACAAAAGTTTTAACGTTGATTTTGCAAACAAAACTATAGGTCACAAGTTCTAAGCACCACAATATATCAAAAGGAACACAAAGACAGTAATGACATCCCTGGAGATCGGTCGAACAGATGCTTTCACCAAAATCCAACTACGGCAGTCAGTTTTGAGTTCGTGGCATGCTTCACCGGACACCTGAGTCATCTTTAATCAAATTGCCGGTGCAGAAGACTTTGCCACACAATATAGATCTCGTCTGGGTTGTCACCGTTCTTGAATCGCTCTCGTCGTCGTTGAATCACTCTCGAGTTCTCTCGCTCAAATATTTGCCCTAATTCCCAATTTGGAAATCCAGCTCGATATCGCTTGTCTGTTGCAGCTGGCAAGAACAACATCGTTTCTATCCACTTTGAAACTCAAATTTGTGCTCATCCTTGCGATGTCATCTTCGACTCAGACCAAAAACTTGCACGCTAAAGCAAACGACGCCGTTCTCTTTAACTCGACATCTCTCGCTACGCAAAGCGACACCGTTCCACTTGAACTCAAAAACTCTCGCTTGCCCAACACGCTGTCGTTCCCTTTGATCTCTCAAATCTCACTTGGTGTCTTGGCTAAACTGAGTCGTTTCGGCTGGAAGAGGCTGGACTTAGGCTAAGAGAAATCCTAGTCCTACCCAGATCTAAACTAACCTAAAGCCTGCATTACAAACATCACCAAAGGGCACTTTCGACTTCACAAAATGGATTACAAGTTAACATATGTGTACGGTGAAATCTTGAATGAAAAACGAGAATCAAATTCATCATGGTATCACAGCCAAAGGTTTGAGGATACATATTTTTCACCAAGAGTTTGGTGTGTGACATTTTTTTTAGTATGACCGATGGTGTGGCTACCACAGACAAGAGCGCCAGTGGCGTGAAAAAGAAAGATGTTTTTTCACTTGGATAAAATGATAATCCGGGTAATCTCATCACTCCGTTGCAATTGAAAGGCGATAATTATGATGAATGGGCAAGAGCTATTTGCACGAACTTGAAAGCAAAGAGGAAATTTGGGTTTCTAGATGGACCCATCTTGATTCCCAAAGATGAAGACAAACTTGAAGATTGGTATATGGTGCATTCCATTTTGGTCGCATGGTTGATGAACACCATCGATCCTTCGCTCCATTCCAATCTTTTGTACTATGATGATGATAGGTGTCGTTGTACCTGTGCAAAAATAATAGTTCTTTTTCCGACTAGCAAGTGGTAAGTCGGGTCGAATCCACAGAGATCGGTTGAGAATCTGTTCACTAAGTATTAGAGTAACAATGGGGGGGGGGGGGGGGTTTGAATGCAATAGGTAAATAAAACGCAAGCAAGTAACAATGATTAATTATCTAAGAGCAATCGTCACACAAATTCTAGTATCAAATGTCAAAGAACAATGCAAGCTAGAACTCTCGACCGTGATGCAAGACTAAATCATTAACCCAACCGTTTTGATTTCTAATGTTTTACAACTTATAGCTCCCCGCTAGGTTGCACTACAAGTTGTCCTAGGGTGTCAATCCTAGTGGTATATTACTCGTATCCTAGTTTACTATTCCCGCTAGGTTGCTAGTAAACTGTGATAATTGAAATCAACAAACTAACAGAAGCTCCCCCGCTAGGGTTCCACTTATGCTAGCACATCAATTCCATAAACATTGCATAATAATATAACGCAAAACATAGAAATCTATATAGGTCTTAAGTCAAGCCATCACAATGTCGAGTTCTAGCCTACACATATGAGTTTAGCTACTCATCGTAATGGAATACATCATCAAGTTGTTTGAATATAATGAAACGAAATTACTAATGATGAATTCTCCACCAAACTTCAGCTCAACTCTAACACTTGAATCCATGTCTCTTTTCTATCTGAAATTCCAGATCTGGTCGCCTAGGGTTTCGTGCTTCTTTATCCTCTCTTTTGGGCTTTTAGATAATGCAATTCGAAATTAGGAAATTTCGACTGCCAGCTGGCGGGCGCGGACGTCTCCTGATTTACGACCCGCGGACGTCTCTTGAATTACTGTAAATGGTCATACGTCCGCGCCCTTAATTCTTCAGCCCTCTGCGGTCTGCACTGACGAAAATTCCAAAGTGCTTCAAACTTCATTTCTTTCCGCGCCAAACATCTTCAAATAGGCTCCTTTTAGCCGGTATTTCTTCCATGGTCTCCGAGTGTACCTGAGAACAAAAACTACACACAGGTAGTGAAATAATATACAGGTAACACTAAGAGACGGGGTTTTAACATATAAAATAGTCATACAACTACGACTCATCAAACTACCCCACACTTAAACTTGTTCGTCCCGAACAAGAACAAAGCCATAGAACGAATTACAATGTACTAGTCATGCTAATCCTTACATCTCAATCTCAAATACAGCAATTAATCTTATCATGCTTAAGATTCTAACAATGCGAGTATAGATAGATTTTTCGATACTTGTTACCTCGCGAGTTGCAATTCAAACGACCTTGGATGTTTGGGAGATAGTCCCCTGTAGGTACCATGGACATTGAATTCTTTTCTGAGTTTTGGTCTTTAGAATTGAGTCAGCGGCTTTCTCTGACACATGATTTATTCACTGCTTTCATATCATTGAGTCGGACCTTGATAAACGACACATTTTTGCTTGAATCATTCAGATTTCTGATTTTCTTCTCACTTGATGGTTTGCCTTCGGCTTTTGAATTTGTTTCTTGTCCACATAATCATTTGCGCCTTCTGCTCTTTTCTCATCCCCGTCCTTTTCACGCGAGTCAAGCCGAGGGTCGCTCGTCTGTTTTCCCGGCTACTCAGACTAGAGATTGGACGGTGTGATGTTCTCCCGTCCCACCTAACCGCATAAGTACTGTAGTGGCGGAGCAGACTCTCAGGATTAGGCTAGTGAAGCGTCAACCTCCACCGCTTTTCTCAATCATCAGAACCAAAAACTCAGAACTTCCTGCAATTTTCCGTACCTTTCTAGGACATTTCTGTCAACTCCACATCCCTGCATAACACAACTCGAAAGAACAAAGCATCGAATTTTTTTGAAATTTTGCATTTTTAGTCAAATGAGCACAATAGTCATAAAAAAGCTGGAAATGAAATTTTTGACATATGAGAAAAGCATAGCAGTGCATCATCAGTTCATCACGAGTTCATCAAGACACAAAACATGCGACATAGAAATTTTAAAACAGACATGACGCACAACTGACTCAACAACATCCCACCCCACACTTAGATGGATCCGTGTCGTCACGGTACAATTCAAGAGATGAGATGTATAACAAAACAGACTCACACAAAATAGACTCAACAGACTCAAATAAAAATAAAAAGACATAAATAAAAAGCGAAAGGAACTGGTACTCCCCTAATAGTCTGGTGGTGGTGGCTCTACGATTTCACCCTTTTGAAATGCATCGCGGACGTCTCGTTCTTTTCCTCCCCCGGACGTCTGAAGAATATGCAATAAATGCTGAGGCGTCCGCGCTCTAACAGTTGAGACGTGCGTGAGTTACACTGATGTAGAATTTTTCTTCGTTTAATCACCTGAAAACACCAGAAATAAAAAGAAATGCACTCGAGGTGCATTATCAGCTTCCCAATTCCACTATAACATGTGTAAAGTAAAAAAAAACTTACCGGGTTGCCTCCCGGTAAGCGCCTTTGTTTTACGTCCTTGGCTGGACATTACCTCTTTTCGGGATCATAAGTTAGGATCCCATGGCTGCTCCAAGTCAAACTTACCGCTCAGCGTGCTCCTCTCCTCAGCACGTCCACAAGTTAATCGTTCCTCAGTGCTCTGCCCGATATCAGGTGGCTTCGATCTCCAGTTCTTTTCTTTAGGCGTCCACCGCTTCTGCGCAGCCACCCCACATTTTTGTTTCTTTACTCGCTGCTTATCTGGTGGGCGTGTTTTCCTTGTTACCTTCAGCTGCTCACTGACACCCTGAATCACACGCAACGATTCAGCAGTTGTAATATCAACACAAGTCTTACCAGCAATCTCAGGTGGTTTCCCCGCACAAGGCTGGTGGTCGTCCTCAAAGACACGAAACTCAGCCACCTTGCCACCATATTTCAGCTCTATAATACCCTCAGCGACATCAATCTCCGCCTTCATCGCAAACAAGATAGGTCGTCCTAGAATGAGTGTTGGTGACTCCTTAGTCTGGGTGTCCTCCATCTGCAAGACATAAAAATCTACAGGCACAACAACTTCACCAACATTCACGGTTAAATTCTCAAGCAAGCCATAGGGATGAACACATGACTTGTTTCCTAACTCAATAGTTAACTTGATCGGTTTCACCGGTCCAAGTTTTAATGAACAATATAGATCATACGGCATAACATTAATGGACGCTCCCAAATCAATCAAACAGTGGGGAATAAGCGTGTTACTGACAAGCGTATTTTTAACCCTTTATAGTTGTCAAAGTGTGAGTTTTAGGGGTCAAATTGCAGTCAAACAAAATTTATAATCCTTGGTAAGCCAAGGGTCGATCCTAGGAGCAATGCGTGTGAGTACTAGGTAACAAGTGACCTATTTAGCTATTCCGATTGAAGTTTGTAAAACAGTTTTGGTGTCACGAAAATAACAGAAATCAAATAGCAGAAAATAAATTGTTGTGGTTAATTCAGAGAAGGAATCCCAGAATCCGTACTTCACCCGTGCTAACCCCACTAATCATGCAATCATTCTATGCTAATTATTCATGCTATCGAATATGGAAAATAACCGAAATAAAACTAGACAAGCCGCCCATCCACGGATCATTGTCTAGATTAATCTCAATCGTTGAACGCCGCCCATCCACGGATTATCAACGATTTCGATTTATTAAATTAAAGGTTTTCCTATTAAATCATGTAAACATGACCTAACATCAATTTCATGCGAATCCGGTTAATCCCTAGGGCCCATCCACCTTTCGGCATATAACCTAAATACGTTCTATCAATGCAAACATGCCCTTTGATGTAAATACATGCATAGAACGATAAAATTAAGCACGCAATGAAATTGAATATTCGAATTGCATAAATAATGAATTTCAATTGATCACATGAGAGTTAGGGTTACATAGCAAGGGATCCGTAGGATCCCGGAATAGAGAAGACTACTCGCTATTCATGGCGATTAACCAAAAACAGTGTAAATTCAAGGAAGAAACGAATAAACCGTAGACGATTGGCTCGTTGATCCTCACGATGAAAACTTGTCTTCTCTCCCAAGTTAGGGTTTCTTTTCCAAAGTTTCAACACCCTGTCTATTCTGCTTGTGTTTCTTTATATAGACCGTCTAAAAAGGCCAAAAAGCCCAAAAAATCAAATTTAGAAACAACTTGTAATTTTCAGCCGACGGTCCCGTTACAGCTGTTACAGCCCAGTGTGTAACGGCTATAACGGTTGAAGCCCAAATCTCGGATGCGTTTCATAGCCGTTACACCCGTTACAGCCAAGGTGTAACGGGTGATTCTTCTTGTAACGGGTGGCTCTGAAAACTCGGGTAGAAAACACAGCCGTTACACCCGTGACAGCCTGGTGTGTAACGGCTGGTGAGCTTGTAACGGGCAGTGCTGGCTTAATTCTGGTTTTTGGCCTTTTTTGATCGATCTTTCCGTTCTTTTGACATTTCGACTCCAAGGAGCGATGATATGGCGATTTTACCTGAAACACTAGAGAAAGACATCAAATATAGACAATTTGCTGGGAGAATGAGCGAAATCCTTCATCGAATGTAGCGAATGATTAGTCGAAATATCGACTGATCAAAACACTCCACACTTGGGATTTGTTCGTCCCGAACAAATGTCGAAAATATGGCAGAATAAACACATGGGAGGATGCAATGTTCCATGACCATGAATTACCTACTCAAGTGACATGTGATCAATTCTAACTAGACAAAAAAAAAGAGATAACTCACTGTCGTAGAGGACACGAATGCATTTAGCATATGCATCAAGCCTTTAAACCTATAGGCTGCCCTAATAGGACGAGTATGGTCTCGTGAAGGTTTTCAGGAATGGGACTACCTACAAACCCCCTATATAACTAACTAACGTGTATGCATGAAATGGTGCTCAACAAGTCATAGTAAAGTCATGTCATACCTCAGATTCATCGTATTACCTCAACATCAAGACAAACATCTTCATCAAAGGTTCGGACAATCATAGATTAAACGAGTTATGCATTCAAACGGTCAGTACACACGACTAACAAACGCCTCATCACAAGATCTAAATAGTTCTATAGCAACGGGATAAGTATGAAGAGTTGCACAAAACATGCTCGCCATTCACCTATGCTATCTAGGGATAGTCCACGAGCTCTTGGCGCAAAGCTCATTCTCAAGTGCCAAGGACTAGGCAATGACCCGTAAGAGAAGAGGAGCCTGGCTTGATAATTTTTCTGAAAAATAGAACGAAAAATTGCATAGGAAATTTCAGTGCAAGCACGAGGATCGTCCCTTAGACTATAGTATATGAATTCTCAAGATATGCTATGATTTCCACGCAATGAAAAGGTGGATTTACACTACGTCAAGCAGAAGGGAGCATAAATTGTTTCAAGAGTGTTTTCCATATACTAGGGGTGACTTTTCTCACCGGGTCCTTGGTATTTTCTGCTTTCGCAGAATCAACAAAAGCATATTTTTTTTTCGAACTGGCTTTTTCTTTCATAAACAACTATGCTCGGGGCCAATGTTGCACCCATTTTCCAGAATTTAGAACTTCGCTTTTGAGGGGAAAACTTGAAGGTCAATTGTCTAACTCCACACTTAAAGCTCGACATAGTGTATGAATAAAGGCGGGTGCATGCAAATCACGACAAGGGTAGAGAATCATATACTAGTACTGAGGTCACCTAGAAAAAGATATGCAATTTTAAGCTTTTGAAAGTTTTGAAACGGTGCCTACTAGTATCAAATCTTAAACATGCTTCAAGAAATACGTAGAACATGTGATAGGTGAGGGTTAGCAATGATACTGACTCAAGAGAATGCACGTACGAGTAAAACTATTTCAAGTCCTAGATTTTGAATCCAAAAGAATGTCAATCAGTCAAGGAGTATCGTAGAAAATGAGGATTTCAATCGCAATACATAGACAGTTGAGCATGTACAATTAGTGAATATGATATGCAATGCATGTGACTATGCGCTACCCACTCCACACTTAAAATCGAGCTTAGTCCCTAAGCGAAAAAATATATAAAATAAGAGAAAGTGCATAGGAACTTCACTCGTGCGTGGTGGCGCAAAAGTCAGAGAGATTAAACGATGACCGGTGAGTGAAATACGACATGTGAGCTGGTAGAGTGAGAATAAAAATATAGAGCTGCACAAGGTATAAGTTAGCATCGATAATCGCGAGATGAATAGAAAAATGAACGATGTGAGTAAAGATGAACAACAATAATGGAATAACTCAAACATCGAATAAGAAGAAAGTAGTGAATAATATCCAAAAGTCAGTTTACAATGATGTGAAATGCAGCAAATACTGACAATATGGCAAAAAGAAAATCAGCATAATAAAATCCGAAAGGGGAACTAGCTAGCCCCATCGTCAAAAGTATCCCCAATGGGGCCAAACAACCGCTCAATGCTGTATGAGTCTGCAGGAGGAGAAGGAGCACAAGGGCCAGCCCCGGGGTTCTGTGACCAATGCTGCGCTGCCTGCATACGGAGTGCTGCGAACTCATCTCTGAGCTGATTATGGGAGACGGAAAGCCGACTTTGAGTGGAAATCATGGGGGCCTGGTTTGCCAAAATCTGGCGCTGATAGGCCATCATAGCCCTCAGCTCATCTCGAAACTCATGCTGTGTGGCGATGAGCTGCTGATGAGAGGTCTCCAAGCGTGTGAAACGCTCTTCGAGCGAGAAAGGCAACTGATCGGCAGCAGGAAAGGGCTGAGGAGGGGGAGGGATGTGGCTAGCTGCTGGAGGCGAGTGCGCCTCGTCCATATCGACGTCATCATGCTGAGGCTGGCCCTCCGGAACTGGTGATGGCTCGCGAGGAGGGGAGGCTACCCTGACCTGAGCCCTATCAATGCGTCGTTTCTTCGCCCCACCTGGGAGCTCGGGGTTGTGCGTCCACTGCCCGTCTCTCCCAATAAACTTGTAAAGAGCAATCTGGTCCATATTCAGGGGTAGGTACATGTCAGTACCCTCCAGTGAGCTGAGGTCCCATCCTCGAGATTTGGCGAGCGCAGAAATAAAGAGACCACCACCCATGGCCTTGTTTGAAGTCGATGTGGCCCATACCATCATCATTCCACTGAGGATCTGAAAGAAATCCACTGGCCGTCCTCTGCTGAGGGAGATCATGATATCGAAGTCTGGGTTGTTGATCACAGTGGCGCCCTCAAAGCGAGTATTAATGCTCAAAGCCACAAACCGATGAATAATCTTCCAGACTGGCTCCTTGATCCCAGCAGAACCCCAATCGGATCGGAAATAGTAATCAAACCCAGAAATAGCCTTCCAAAACTCATATCGCTCCTCAGTAGTGTATTCCCCACAAAAGCCCTCAACGGGAAATCCCAAAACCTCACAAACTTCGGCCTTGGACATAGTGTATTGCCGCCTCCCAAACTGAAATTTCCAGTGCGTCACCCTCAAAGGACTACCCTCAATTTCAAACATCGCCATAAACTCTTCCACTAACAAGGGATATGTGGGCAATAGACGGCGCGTGAACAATATGTCTAAACCAGATGCAATAAACATGCGACGGCACTGCGGCAAAATTCCCAATTCTAATTTCTCTAGAGTGGTCATGCAAGGGACAAGAGTGGGTCGTACCGTTTTCTGAGACAGAATGTTTTCGAACCGGTCCCGGGACGCAGGCATGAAGCGGCCGGTAGTAGCCAGAAGGTAGACTTGGGCTCGGGCGGGTGATGGTGGTGCCGGAATAATGGCAGTGGAGGCACCCGGAGGAGGGGGACGGCTGGGTCGGCTAGAGCGGTTGGAGGACGGATTTCTGGCGGGTTTGGATGGCGGCTGCGTCCGTTTCATGAGGGGGGAGGGACGGTTGAGGTTGTGGTGTTGGTGGAGTGAGCGTGGGTGGTGGGCGGAGACGGCTGAGTGGGTGGAGGTGTGGCGGAGACGGCTGGAGTATGGCGGGTGGAGTTTGGGGAGAGGCGGCGGCGGAGAGAAATTTGGAGTTGGGAAATTGTATTTTGTGAGATTAGGGTTTCAAAGGCTTGAAAAACGAAAAATTTGTTCTGCCCGTTACAACCGACTGTAACGGGTGTAACGGGTAGGCCCAAAGTCACAGACAAAATTTATGCCCGCTACAACCGTTACAGTCCAGGGTGTAACGGTTGTAACGGGACTGCTGGGAATCTCGGCTGTAATTCATGCCCGTTACAGCCGTTACAGTCCTGGGTGTAACGGCTGTAACGGCTCGCTTTCCTGGTTCAAAAATTTCTTTTCTTTGCCGTTTACTCCACACTTTGAATCCTGCATGGCTTACACACAAATCGTACAATGCAAAATGCAAATTAAATAAGACTTACAGCGCGGGTTACTCCCCGAAGAGGCCTAGTTTAACGTCTTGGCGAGACATAGCAAGAGAGGTCGGTCTAGAAGCATTCTCGGGAAGTCCCTTGCTGAGATCCCTTCCCGAGAAGTAGGTTGTCATCGATTCCTTTAGGAGGCGCAAGATGCTTCAGTACGTGGTAGTGCTTGAGGCGTTGCCCGTTGACTACCATGGTTTTTCCTCTTTCAACACTGATTTCCACGTGCCCGTCTGGATGTGCTCATTCCACTGTATATGGGCCACTCCATTTAGTGCGCAATTTTCCAGGAAATAATCTAAGGCGGGAGTTGTAGAGCAGAACTCGCTCGCCTTCGTTGAATTCTCTGCGCACGATCCTCTTGTCATGCCATTTCTTTGTTCTCTCCTTGTAAATCCGAGCGTTCTCATATGAATCTAATCTGATTTCATCAAGCTCATGGATCAGCAGTATTCGCTTTTCCCCTGCTGCTTTCATGTCCATATTCAGCTCTTGAATAGCCCATAACGCTTTGTACTCGAGTTCGACCGGCAGGTGGCAGGTTTTTCCATAGACTAGTCTGAATGGACTCATACCGATAGGCGTTTTGTATGCAGTCCTGTATGCCCACAGCGCGTCATATAACTTGGACGCCCAATCTTTCCTGTGGCTCGAAACTGTCTTTCCGAGAATGCTTTTGATCTCTATGTTAGAGATCTCAACCTGTCCACTAGTCTGACGATGATAAGGAGTGCCAATTTTGTGGTAGACACCATACTTCTTCAATAGAGTTTCGAAATTCCTTTCTTTGAAGTGAGAACCACCGTCACTGATAACTGTTCTGGGCACTCCGAACCTAGGGAAGATCACCTTCTGAAACATTTTTATAACTACCTTGGCGTCGCAAGTAGGAGTAGCAACTGCTTCAACCCACTTAGAAACGTAGTCGACTGCTACCAAAATATACTGATTACCATAAGAAGATGGGAATGGTCCCATGAAATCAATCCCCCAAACATCGAAGAGATCCACTGCGAGAATGCTCTGCTGAGGCATCTCTTGCTGCTTCGAAATATTACCTGTCCTCTGGCACTGGTCACAGGCTTTGACGAATTCATGGGCATCCTTAAATAGTGAAGGCCAAAAGAAACCGGACTGGAGAACCGTTGTGGCTGTTTTTGAACCAGCCCCATGCCCACCGTATTGCGAAGAGTGGCAGCGTTCCAAGATAAACGGGATCTGATCCTCGTCGACATAGGTTCTGTAGAGACCGTCAGCACATAATCGATATAAGAACGGATCATCCCAGAAGTACCTTTTAACATCGGAAAGAAATTTCCTCTTCTGGTTGTGCGAGAGGTCGGGAGGGAGGATCCCACAGGCCAAGAAGTTGACAAAATCTGCGTACCATGGGACGTTGTCCACATCAATGTGCATCAGCTACTCGTCTGCTAGAGAATCATTAATCGGGAGCTTGTCCTCTTCGCGATCGAGCTCTCCTAGCTCGAGGCGTGACAAGTGATCTGCAACCAGATTTTCTGCACCCTTCTTGTCCCTAATTTCAATGTCGAATTCCTGGAGGAGGAGGACCCATCGGATAAGATGAGGTTTGGAGTCCTTCTTGGACAGTAGAAACTTGATAGCAGCATGATCAGTGTATATTATGGTTCTCGAACACAGTAGGTACTGCCTGAATTTCTCGAAAGCATAGACAACGACTAGCATTTCTTTCTCGGTGGTAGTGTAATTGACTGCTGCTCCGACGAGGACCTTGCTGGCGTAGTAAACTATGTGTAGTTTCTTGTCGATGCGCTGCCCCAAAACTGCTCCTACTGCAAAGTCACTAGCATCACACATTAGTTCAAACGGCAACTCCCAATCGGGAGGCTGCCTTACGGAAGTGGAAGTAAGAGCAGTTTTTAGACTGTTGAAAGCATTTAAATAAGAATCAGTAAATTTAAACTCAGCTTCCTGACAAAGAAGATCAGTGAGCGGCTTTGCTGTCTTCAAGAAATCCTTGATAAATCGCCTGTAAAATCCAGCATGCCCAAGAAAACTCCTGATCCCTTTTACGTCTTTTGGTGGCGGCAGCTTTTCAATCACCTCTACCTTTGCGCGATCAACCTCGATACCTCTGTGAGAAACCATGTGTCCTAGTACTATCCCTTCCTGCACCATAAAGTGACACTTCTCCCAGTTCAAAACCAGGTTAGTGTCAACACAACGACGAAGAACGTCAGTAAGGTTAGATAGGCACGAATCAAACGAGGAACCATACACCGAAAAATCATCCATGAATACTTCCATGGTGTGTTCCAAAAAATCAGAAAAGATGGCCATCATGCAACGCTGAAATGTGGCTGGCGCATTACAAAGACCGAATGGCATACGTCTGTAAGCAAAAGTGCCAAAAGGGCAAGTGAAAGTAGTTTTCTCCTGGTCCTCGGGGTGTATAGGGATCTGGAAAAATCTACTATAACCGTCGAGGTAGCAGAAAAATTTATGCTTTGCTAGACGTTCTAACATTTGATCAATAAAAGGCAAAGGAAAGTGATCCTTAAGAGTTGCCTTATTCAGTTTCCTATAATCTATGCACATACGCCAACCAGTCACAGTACGAGTAGGGATCAATTCATTATGCTCATTTCGTACAACAGTCAAACCTCCCTTCTTAGGGACAACGTGCACAAGACTAACCCACTTACTATCAGAATAAATGATGCCGGCATCTAATAATTTCAGAATTTCTTTCTTTACCACATCATTCAATTTGGGGTTCAAACGTCTCAAGGCATCCCTGCTAGGTCTAGCATCATCCTCAAGGTTAATTCTATGCATGCACAAATCTGGGCTAATCCCCTTGAGGTCGTCTATAGAATATCCTAGGGCTGGTCTATGTTTTTGCAAGACATCAAGCAATTTCTGGGTCTCTACATCAGTCAAGGATGCATTAACAATCATCGGGTATGTCGAGTTAGGGCCCAGACATTCATACCTGAGACTTGCAGGTAGAGGTTTTAGCTCTACCGTGCAAGATTCCTTACCTGCGTCTCCTGCGGCATCAGCTACGTCCGCGCCCTCTGTGCTCATGGCGTAGACATCCATCGGTATAGGGCAGCCTGGTACAACCTTGTAAGACTCAATAGAAGTCAGTGAAATTGGCTGATCAACATCAGCAGAGTCTAACACATCACAATCAGCAAGAAGACTAGGAGTTCTGCACATATCAGGTAAATAAAAGACAACACGTTCGCTGCCTACTCGCAAAGCGATAGAACCCCTATCCATATCAATAACAACCCTAGCTGTGTAAAGGAATGGTCTACCAAGAATGATTGGGATATCAGTGTCCTCTGAAATCTCTAGCACGATAAAATCAGCAGGGATATAAATATTCTTCACCTTAATGGGTACGTCCTTCAGAATCCCTTTCGGGAGTCTACAAGAACGATCCGCAAGGCGAATGGAGATGTTAGTAGGACAGAGATCACCCAAGTTCAGTTTAGAATACAGAGAATATGGCATGATAGACACACTAGCACCTAAATCACACAATGCACGACGAATAGTAAGACCACCAATATCACAAGGAATAGAAAAGCTCCCTGAATCCTTAAGCTTAGGTGGCATGGGCACGTGCATGGCAGTGCTGCACTCCTCACTTAGAGCTACTGTCTCGGTCCCGTCCATCTTCCGTTTCCCGGTCATAATCTCCTTCATGAATTTGGCATATGTCGGAATCTGCGTGATTACATCTGTGAAGGGCATAGTGATGTATAGAGTGCGAATCTTATCCACGAACTTCATGAATTCTTTGTCTCTCCTAGCACCCTTGAGTCGTTGAGGGTATGGGACTGGAGGCTTGTAAGGAACTGGGTCCACTGTATGCGCAGAACTCTCTTCTCGGTTTTCAGCTTCTTTTGATGTTTCTCCTTCATCAAGTGCAGAATTCAGTGCTGATTTTTCTGTAGAATTCCGTGTGATTTGAGCTGGTATCATCTCGAGTTGCTTGCCACCTCTGAGTGTGATGGCATTTACCGATTCCCTAGGGTTGTGCTCAGGTTTGGAGGGGAGTTTCCCAGGATCTCTATGTGCTGAATCTGCTTGTTGAGCAACCTGATTTCCTATCCTCCGGATGTCTGTTCGAGTTCTTTCACTCGTCTATCCTGCTCCTGAGCTCTCCTTTCTTGATCTGCCATGAACTTAGCCATCATGGCCTCCAGGCCAGATGATTGGCTAGTCTCCTGTTGCTTGGGCTGCTGCTGTTGGTATGAATAGCTCCCCGAGTTCTGATTTTGCTGCCCTTGTAGCTGGTTGTTGTACTGAGGCTTCGGCTGGTAGGAATTATTGTTCTGCTCTTGAGTTCGGACGTTGTATTGCCCTCGTGGCTGGTACGGAGCATTTCCTTGCTGCTGTTTGTAGGAGAAACTCGTAGGCGCCTGATTTTGTGGTTTGTATGATAGGTTAGGGTGATTCCGATTGGGATTGTCCCACCTGTTACCGGCTGATCCGTTCCCGAAACCAGTCCCTTGATTATTCTGCCCAACAAAGTTGGCATCCTATTGATTTCCACCGTCACTATCTGATCCTACTACTGGGCAACTATCGGCGTAGTGAGAAGGAGAGCCGCAGATCTGACAGTATACACCAACATGAGCGACGTCTGAGGACTTCATGGTGTTTGCCAGCTTCATATTCTGCATCTCGGTAGCAAGTATCTTCATCGAATCGGCCAGCCGAGCAATGTCATTAGTGCTCTCGGCCTGGCAGAGGTCCTGCACACCTTTCCTGTCTCTAGGATTACCGCGGTCACTTGTCCAGAGATGGTAGTCTTGGGCTGCTCTCTCTATTATATCATAGGTGTCTTCTAGCGGGACTTGATTCAGTCCCCCACCTGCTGCTTGATTGATTAAGGTACGCATCCCCTGATCGATCCCCTGATAGAAGGTATCGATAATCTGCCACTGCTCTAAATTGTGGTGTGGGCACATCCTTGTCAGCTCCTTGTACCTCTCCCAAGCGTCGTAGAGAGTCTCACCATCAATGGAGCGAAATGATATAATCTTGTTCCTGAAATGGGCTATTTTTGATGGCGGAAAGTACTGCTGGAGAAAAGCTTCGGCCAGCCTATTCCATGTAGTAAATGTACCCTCTGCGTGGCTATCTAGCCATCTGCTGGCTTTGTCGGACAGTGAGAACGGGAATAGTCTGAGGTAGTAGGACTCTGAAGGGACCCCATTGGTCTTCACTGTATTGCACATCTGAACGAAACGCTTGAGATGCTGGTGAGGGTCTTCATTAATCCTTCCTGAGAACTGATTATTCTGCACCATCTGAATGAGACCGGTTTTCAATTCCCAAGTATTAGCTTCTATTCCGGGCGGTGCAATGGCGGACTGAAATCCAGTGACGCGTGGAGTGGTGTAATCACCAAGAGTTCTGCGCACTAGTTGTTGCACTCGGGGCGGCTGTCCATCTTCGACCCCTCCATCCAGCAAGTTTTGATTCATGGCTATTGTTGCAAAATTTCTGTTCAGTGCTCGTAGCTGCCGAGCTTCGTTCTGGGCCTGACGATTGAATTTTCGTTGGACCGGTGTTTCGTCGTCTGAAATTTGAATCTGCTTTTACTGTTTAAGCGGTTTCCTTGGCATGAACTAGGTAGAACCTGCAAAGACCGAGAAAAATTGTGAGCGAAGAAATCACAACAGAAAAATCAGAAATCAAGTAAGGTGGAATAGTCTAAACTACACGAGTTAGGTCTAATATCACACTAAACGCTACTCCCCGGCAACGGCACCATTTTGACAAGCGTATTTTTAACCCTTTATAGTTGTCAAAGTGTGAGTTTTAGGGGTCAAATTGCAGTCAAACAAAATTTATAATCCTTGGTAAGCCAAGGGTCGATCCTAGGAGCAATGCGTGTGAGTACTAGGTAACAAGTGACCTATTTAGCTATTCCGATTGAAGTTTGTAAAACAGTTTTGGTGTCACGAAAATAACAGAAATCAAATAGCAGAAAATAAATTGTTGTGGTTAATTCAGAGAAGGAATCCCAGAATCCGTACTTCACCCGTGCTAACCCCACTAATCATGCAATCATTCTACGCTAATTATTTATGCTATCGAATATGGAAAATAACCGAAATAACACTAGACAAGCCGCCCATCCACGGATCATTGTCTAGATTAATCTCAATCGTTGAACGCCGCCCATCCACGGATTATCAACGATTTCGATTTATTAAATTAAAGGTTTTCCTATTAAATCATGTAAACATGACCTAACATCAATTTCATGCAAATCCGGTTAATCCCTAGGGCCCATCCACCTTTCGGCATATAACCTAAATACGTTCTATCAATGCAAACATGCCCTTTGATGTAAATACATGCATAGAACGATAAAATTAAGCACGCAATGAAATTGAATATTCGAATTGCATAAATAATGAATTTCAATTGATTACATGAGAGTTAGGGTTACATAGCAAGGGATCCGTAGGATCCCGGAATAGAGAAGACTACTCGCTATTCATGGCGATTAACCAAAAACAGTGTAAATTCAAGGAAGAAACGAATAAACCGTAGACGATTGGCTCGTTGATCCTCACGATGAAAACTTGTCTTCTCTCCCAAGTTAGGGTTTCTTCTCCAAAGTTTCAACACCCTGTCTATTCTGCTTGTGTTTCTTTATATAGACCGTCTAAAAAGGCCAAAAAGCCCAAAAAATCGAATTTAGAAACAACTTGTAATTTTTAGCCGACGGTCCCGTTACAGCCCAGTGTGTAACGGCTGTAACGGTTGAAGCCCAAATCTCGGATGCGTTTCATAGCCGTTACACCCGTTACAGCCAAGGTGTAACGGGTGATTCTCCTTGTAACGGGTGGCTCTGAAAACTCGGGTAGAAAACACAGCCGTTACACCCGTGACAGCCTGGTGTGTAACGGCTGGTGAGCTTGTAACGGGCAGTGCCGGCTTAATTCTGGTTTTTGGCCTTTTTCGATCGATCTTTCCGTTCTTTTGACATTTCGACTCCAAGGAGCGATGATATGGCGATTTTACTTGAAACACTAGAGAAAGACATCAAATATAGACAATTTGCTGGGAGAATGAGCGAAATCCTTCATCGAATGTAGCGAATGATTAGTCGAAATATCGACTGATCAGTTACCAATGCCACAGGTCACCGTGAAGGCACCTGGGTCTCTAGTTCGAGTGGTCAACGCTCCTTGTTTCCCTTGCTCCAATTATTGCATTTGGACTTTGGTTCTCGCATCCTCATTCCTCTTTGGTTGAATGTCATTATTTAAAGCTTCGTGGCTCTCAATAACCTGCATAGGAAACGGCAATGGCGCAAGAGAGTTAGAATTCAAAGTCTGGAAATTGCTCACTGGGAATTCCGCGCACGTCTCATGCTTTTTCTCCAAGGACGCCTCTTGATTTTGCAATAATTCATCAGGCATCCGCGCCTTAATTGTGGAGACGTCTGCGTTCTGCACTGAGGTAGCATCCAAATCTTGCTCTTTTTCTTCTTTTTCTTCAACCTTCATCTTTTCTTCATCCTTTATCACGATCACACTGACATTTTGCCTTGGATTAGGGATCGTTTGTGAAGGCAGCTTCCCTTTGTCTTCTCGCTGTTCGTAAACGGCACTGGCAATTTGAGACACTTGCCTCTTTAGCTCGTTAATGTCTCCAGCATGGTGGCCCATCTTTTGAGTAAGTTCTTTGAACATGCCTCTCACTTCATCCCTAAATTCCTTGATCGGGTCCTCATCTCCTTGTCTGATCTGTGGTGGTTTGTATGGCTGCTTTTGTGGGTACGAGGATTGCCCCACATCGTAATTGTTGTTCCTTTGCCAACCACCATCGTTTTGCCTTGGCTGCCATTTGTTGTTGCCTTGATATCCATCATATCTCCTTGGTGGCAAATCTCCCTTGTTTATGTAGTCCACTATATTCACGTCTTCTGTTCTTTCCTGAAAAACAGCGTTATCATTATTTATTGAATTAAAAGTGGACTTGTTTACCTTACACTCCACTTGTTGATTTCTTTGTGGTTGTTGCGTCATCATTTTAGCCATCATATCCTTCAGTTCCTGCAATTCAGAATGTACATTCACGTTAGCAACTGGTGCAGGTTTATATGTTTCTTCTAGGTACCTTGTGCTCTCGGTAACTCTCCCAATCAACTCCCATATCTCCTCGGGGTACATGTCAAGGATAGACCCTTGAGCGGAAGCATCTAGCATCCTTCTTTCCATTAGAACCAGCCCATCCATGAAGTATTCAAGCAGCATCCTTTGTGAGATTCCATGATTCGGACAACTCTCTTCCAAATGCCTAAACCTCTCCAAATAGTCGAACAACATTTCTGCACGTCCTTGTCTAAGCATAGAGAGCTCCTTTCTTGTTTGAGCCGCCTTCGAATGAGAGTAGTACTTGTCCATGAATTTCCGTTGCATTTGATCCCATGATGTAATCGAACCTGAAGGCAAAGACATTAACCAAGATTTAGCTTGACTTTCTAAAGAAAAAGGAAATGTCTTTAATTTAAAAATATTCTCCGGAACCGATGCAGCTTTCATGGACATGCAAACTCCATGAAATTCCTTTAAGTGCCTTAGGGGGTTCTCATCGGGCATTCCTCCAAACTTGGGCAAGTGGTGTATTACCCCACTCTTTATCTCGATATCATCTGCGTCCTCATCCAGCCTAATGCACCAAGGTGCCTCATCAATATACGGCGCACATACTCCTCTCATAGTGCGTCCCAAATCCCGACGCCTAGCTAACTGTCCATATTAGTTTCCTCCACCGAGGTATTACCGATCCAACTCATCCTCGTAATCATCGTAATTCTCGTGTCTAGCTGCACGATGTCTAGCAAACTCATTCACAAATTGCTGATTTCTGGGGGGTGGTAATCTTTGATTAACAGGGGGCAGTCCTTGCCTCTGTTCCTGCATGTTATCTCCTAGTACACTTCCTCGCTCTTCACCATCACGTTCAACACTTCTCTGTGACATGGTTACTTAAACAGAAAAATAATCAAATGACAAAAAATAAAAAGACAATAAAATAAAGCTAAAAGAAAGAAATACTTAGTGAGATTCTTCGTTACCAATCCCCGGCAACGGTGCCATTTTGACAGGTGTCGTTGTACCTGTGCAAAAATAATATTTCTTTTTCCGACTAGCAAGTGGTAAGTCGGGTCGAATCCACAGAGATCGGTTGAGAATCTGTTCACTAAGTATTAGAGTAACAATTGGGGGGGGGGGTTTGAATGCAACAGGTAAATAAAACGCAAGCAAGTAACAATGATTAATTATGTAAGAGCAATCGTCACACAAATTCTAGTATCAAATGTCAAAGAACAGTGCAAGCTAGAACTCTCGACCGTGATGCAAGACTAAATCATTAACCCAACCGTTTTGATTTCTAATGTTTTACAACTTATAGCTCCCCGCTAGGTTGCACTACAAGATGTCCTAGGGTGTCAATCCTAGTGGTATATTACTCGTATCCTAGTTTACTATCCCCGCTAGGTTGCTAGTAAACTGTGATAATTGAAATCAACAAACTAACAGAAGCTCCCCCGCTAGGGTTCCAATTATGCTAGCACATCAGTTCCATAAACATTGCATAATAATATAATGCAAAACATAGAAATCAATATAGGTCTCAAGTCAAGCCATCACAATGTCGAGTTCTAGCCTACACATATGAGTTTACCTACTCATCGCAATGGAATACATCATCAAGTTGTTTGAATATAATGAAACGAAATTACTAATGATGAATTCTCCACCAAGCTGCAGCTCAACTCTAACACTTGAATCCGTGTCTCTTTTCTCTCTAAAATTCCAGATCTGGTCGCCTAGGGTTTCGTGCTTCTTTATTCTCTCTTTTGGGCTTTTAGATAATGCAATTCGAAATTAGGAAATTTTGACTGCCAGCTGACGGGCGCGGACGTCTCCTGATTTACGACCCGCGGACGTCTCTTGAATTACTGTAAATGTTCATACGTCCGCGCCCTTAATTATTTAGCCCTCCGCGGTCTGCACTGACGAAAATTCCAAAGTGCTTCGAACTTCATTTCTTTCCGCGCCAAACATCTTCAAATAGACTCCTTTTAGCCGGTATTCCTTCCATGGTCTCCGAGTGTACCTGAGAATGAAAACTACACACAGGTAGTGAAATAATATACATGTAACACTAAGAGACGGGGTTTTAACATATAAAATAGTCGTACAACTACGACTCATCAGATGATGCGCGAGAATTATGGACGATCTTGAAGGAACAATTTTTCCTAGTGAATGGGACACCGATCTGTCAACTAAAAGCATCTCTCGATGTGTGCAAGGAAGGAAAAACTGAAACTATCTCATCCTACCTCGGACGACTGAGTAAGATTTTTGATGACTTGACCAATTACATTATTTTGCCGACTTGTACTTGTGATGGATGTAAGTGCAATCAGGCTGCACAATATAGTAAGTTGTCGCAAGAGGAAAGGTTGCATTGGTTTCTCATTGGTCTGAATAGTGCCTACGACTCCATTCGCTCCCAACTTTTGACTCAAGACCTGCTGCCTTCGCTAGACAAGGCATACAAGACTTTGATACAAGAGGAATGCTTGCCGAGCGGCAATTTTCACCATGAGAATGATGAGTGATGGACCATATTTATATGATTCATTAAGACAGTTAAACCCACCAAATTAGACTCTTTGTCTATTTAACTTTTGCTTGTTAGTTCCACTTTTGTTCTACAGGCTATTTCGAGGTCTAGAGATGATACGAGCTAAAAAGGAGTTTTAAAGCTGAAAATGGATTACGAGTCAGGACACGACCAGATTCCGACTGTACAACTTTCATGATCCTAACCTGGAATCACTCAAACAAGTCCAACCGAAGGGCAACCAGAGTCAGACCGGAGCTGAAAAAACCCGATGGCTTTTGGGGAAAAGATCACAAAGCTCTCCACCACTCTCCCCTTGCCACATGGGCGGCGGCTTTGAGCTCAAAGCCACCTAGCCAGCGGCTCTCCTCCCTTGCCACCTCACCTCGGTGGCTAAAGCCCTCCCCCTCCCATCTCATGCCATGTGTTGAGCTTCTTTTCTCCTCCCTTGCCAAGTGTGTGGCTCTCATTCCTCCCCTTAGCCTATAAATAGACATCTTCCCCTCCTTTGTAAATCATCCCACAATCCCATTCACAACAATCATCTCATACCACAAGCTCTCACTTCTCTCTAGATTTTGGGCACAATCATGTAAACACTTTACTTTGATATTGAAGTTTGATCTTGAGTACTCTTGTCGGTTCTTGAAGTACTCAAGCTTTTCCTTACTGTTCTTGAGTTTACTCCTGTTGGTTCTTGAGTATTCTCCCTCTTACTTTCCTTGTCATTACTTTCGAAAACTTTACTTTACTGTCTTTCAAAAACCCTTACTTTTCCAAGTACTTAGCTATGATATCCACCTCTATGGATATTCGTAGCTAATCCCTTCATTCGGTTGAAGGGGTGTACTTGTATCATAAAATGTTTTAGACCCTTGTCTTAGTGCCTCTTTGTGTTCAGAACTTGTTCTATGTGCCATATATTCGGTTAGAACACACATGGTTGAGTGGATGCTTGGAATGGCAAAACTCTTCCATGGGGTTCGTGAACATACACGGTTAAGTGGATGCTTGAAATGACAAAACTTAATCGTGGAGTTCAACCTTTCTCAAACACCACTTGGTTGATCGGAAATGATTGATCAGGTGGATGCTCATAGGCTAGTATACCTTGAAATGGGGTGCTAGTCTAAATAGAACAAGTGCTCTATGCCTTGAAATGGGCTAGACAGTGTGGCAAGTCAAGTGCTTGAAATGGCCTTGATACACTTTTGAACACTTAGTATGATCATTAGAGGTCAATGATAAACGGACTATGATACAAGGCCCCAGATACCGAATCTTTCCTTTAATTCAAACATCACCTGTCATTTACTTTCAGTCTTACTATCAACTGCTTACTTTCCAGTCATTTACTTTCAGTAACTTTACTTTCAGTCCATATCAACTGCTTACTTTCCGCAAGTCTTGTCCTTCAACCAATTTCTTTCCGCAAGACTTGTCCTTCAAGCATTTACTTTCAGCAAGTCTTGTCCTTCAAGCACTTTACTTTTCAGTATTTACTTTCAGTCTCGTAATTACTTTCTTTACTTTCAGTCATTTACTTTCCAGTGCTAAAATCACAACCAACCCACGCTACTTTCAGTACTAAAATCACAACCAACCCCCAACTATCTTAATTTCCATCTTCGAAAGAACAACTATCAACTAATTCCCTTGGGTTCGACCCCTACTTACCGCTTTACTACCCAATAGTAGAGTACGAGTAGCGGACTTTTAAATTTATTTTTGCACAGAGACATTGCACCTTAACGACAGTGCAGTGCGCTCCGTCAATGTGCATGATAGTATCATGGCTTTTAAGCTTAAGATGGATTTTCACGGTAAATCTCGTTCTATTGATAATTTTGACAAGTTTTACGTGCATTGCAATCGTGAAGGCCATGATCAAAATTCGTGTTTTCAACTACATGGCTTCCCGGATTGGTGGGGGGATCGGCCTCGCGGTGGTCGTGGTTCTGGCCGTGGAGGCAGAGGTGGTGGCCGTAATGGTGCGGCTAGTAGTCGAAGTGGTAGAAGTGGAGGCAATAGTGATACCCTGTCATTCCGTGCAAATAAAACCACTACCATGTCTTCAGAACAAGCGAGTACTTCTCGGACATTACCAAATACTTCAGAGGCAGCTGGCTTATATGGCATTACGGCGACTCAATGCCAATATATTCTTGATCTTCTTAATTTGCAGAAGCCCAAAGATCGCTTATTAGGTGAGTGTTTATGGATAATCGATATTGGGGCCACTCACTATGTCACTGGTACATTAGATTAGTTAATTGATAAGAAGGCTGTCACTCATTGCCATGTTCAACTACCAGATGGTCGCTCTACAGCTGCTACTCATGAAGGAAGTGTGATGCTATCCAGCAATTTGAGACTTAACAATGTGTTATATGTTCCCAATTTTGATTGTAATTTGATATTTGTGGCGTATCTCTTGGATGAGTATAAATGTATTTTTCTAATCACTGATACTTTGTGTGTTATACAGGACCGAGTAACGAGGAAGTTGATTGGAGTGGGTCAGCGCAAGGATGAACTTTTCTTTTTCCGTGGTGGTGTTCCTTACATTAAAGTTTTAGCTGTTAATGGTGGTGAGTCCTTGGAGTTATGGCACAAGCGCCTGGGGCATCCTTTGGAGAAAGTTCTGCGGAAGTTTCCATTTATGAGACAGTTTAGTAGTTTGAATAAAAAAAGGTTGTGAGGTATGTTTTCATGCAAAGCAGCATCGAAACAACTTTCCTATTAGTACTAGTCAGGCTAGTTGGATTTTTGAACTTGTTCATTGTGATTTGTGGGGACCATATCGAACTCCCTCTTCATGTGATGCTTCTTATTTTTTAACAATTGTGGATGATTTTTCAAGAATAGTATGAGTTTATTTGCTTTATAATAAATTGGAGGTTGGCATCATGTTTCTAGATTTTGTTGCATTGGTTGAGAGACAGTTCAATCAGCACATTAAGCATGTTCGAAGTGACAATGAAACTGAATTTACATGCTTAACTGGCTATTTTAAAAAACATGGCATTATTTTTTAGACTTCGTGCGTTGGGACACCACAGCAAAATGGTCACGTTGAGCGTAAACATCAACATATTAAATGTCACTCGTACTTTGTGATTTCAAGGACATTTGCCGATTCAATTTTGGGGAGAGTGTGTGATGGCAGCATGTTATTTAATCAATAGGACTCCTTCCGGTGTGCTTGATTATAAGACACCTTATGAATGCTTGTTTGGTACTGCTCCTACTTTACAAGACATTCAGATTATCGGTTGTTTATGCTACGCTCATACTAAAAAACATAAAGGTGACAAATTTGCTAGCAGAAGCCGTAAGTGCATTTTTTTTTTGGGTTATCCATTTGCAAAAAAGGGATGGAAGTTGTACGATTAAAAAAAGAATATTTTTTTCTAGAGATGTTAAATTTATTGAAAATATATTTCCATTTTCTTCACAAACAGCTAACTCTTTTAAGAATGTGTCTACTGTGGATCCACAATCTTTCTATGGAGAGAACCTTGATGATTCTGCATATGGTGGGGAGACTTTGAATGATGACAATGGGGACATTATGACACAGGAGGAGACAATGATGGAGATGGTAGATGATGATGGACATGGACATGGTCATGAAGTGGGGTTGGAGGTGGCCCAAGAGTCAGTAGTTACAAATATACCTACATATGCTCATGATGCAGAGATAGTAGAAGAACTGGGAAGAGGAAAGCGTTCTAAATTTCCAAATACACTTTTACGTGACTTCGTGACTTATACCATTGTGAAAAAGAAAAGTCCATCTACAAACTCATCTTCTTCAACTCCCTCAGGTACTCCTTATCCTATCTCACACTTTGTATCTTGTGATAAATTTTCTGATAACCATAAAAAATATATAGCAGCAGTCACTGCAGGCAATCCTTCCAAAACTTTTCAGCAAGTTGTTAAACATTAAGGTTGGAGAACAGCGATGACCAAGGAGATACGAGCTTTAGAGGATCAATGTACTTGGGTCTTGCAAAAACTGCCACACGGAAAGAAGGCTTTAGGAAGTAAATGAGTGTATACTGAGAAGTATGATCCACAAGGAAATTTGCAGAGATTGAAAGCAAGACTTGTCATATTTGGTAATCATCAAGTTGAACGTATTTGACTACAACGAGACCTTTGCTCCAGTTGCAAAAATGGTGACAGTCCGTACTTTTCTTGCAATAGCTGTCGTCAAAAAGTGGGAAATTCATCAAATGGATGTAGATACTGCTTTCTTACATGATGACTTAACCGAAGAAGTTTACATGAAAATTCCTCCGGGATTCAACCAAAATCAATCTAATTTGGTGTGTAGATTGAAGAAGTCGTTATATGGTTTAAAACAAGCACCTTGATGCTGGTTTGCTAAGTTTGAAACGGCATTGAAGAATTATGGATTTCAGCAATCATATTCAGATTTCTGTTTATACACCTTGACAAGGGGCACAATTCAGATTAATGTGCTTGTATATGTCGACGATATGATTATTGCTAGCAATGATAAAGTGGCGTTGGCGATATATAAAGACTACCTGGGAAAATTCTACAAAATGAAAGACTTGGAGTTATTGAAATATTTTCTCGGACTTGAAGTTGCTCGAAGTTTAGAAGTCAATTCATTTGCCAAAGAAAATATGCATTGGACATTATTTCTGAGACATGATTATTAGGCTCTAAACCTGCCGAGTTCCCTATGGAACAAAACCATCGGTTGGCATTGGCTACTGGACAATATCTAGATGATCCAGAGCGATATCTGACGAACTATTCCTTTTAGCCGCTAAATAGTATCAATTAAAAGGGGATCGAATGTAGTCAAAACAATTTATAAAACCGGTAAAGTATCGGGTCGAACCCAAAGGAGCAAGCCAAACATATGCACTATATGAGATTGTGTTTCCGTTCGACTATTCTAACCAACTATGTATAAGGGGTTGTGTATCTAAATCATAGGTGGTGAGTAATTAGAGATAAAAGATAGATGAAAGGAGTTTCGAGGGGTTACTCCCCTCCTTGGCATTTCCCATTGATCACGTCTACAAGAATTATGCAAATCAAGGTGTCAAATAGTTTTGAACCTAGTTTAGACTAAGGTAGACCAAGTTTTGTGTGAATCTATTATTAGCCAAACCGTCTTAACTAGAACTTCACTCCATCGAGATTGTTGGTTCATTCTATGACATTTATCATCCTTGAAACATCTCCCAAGGTGATAAATGCAATAGACATAGTGTACTAGTTCACTTCAATCCCGTAGAAATGATCATATTCACTACATCCAAACCTTTCCTAAGGTCTATCGATACTTAGGTCAAGTTTCAAGATCAACATGTCACTTAGACATTTCATCAAACACTTAGTTACATGTCATATATGAAGAGCATAGTGAACATGAATTTAACACCATAGATTATTGAATCATATGTATATACATGATCAAAAAGTACCAAGGAGGGTTGTAGGACCCTCAAAACACAAGGTGACTACTCACACATCATGTAAAACAACATGGTGTAAGTAGGGTTTAATAGAAAACAACAAAGGGAATGGAAAAAGGTGTAGAGGAAGTAGGATGGTTAGTCCTAGAATCTCCATTTGATCTTCTCTTCTTCTCCTTGGTTGAATCCTTGATGATGACCTTGGTTGAGCCTCTTTTTCTGATCTTCTTCTCCAAAAAACTGTCCACACTTAGGTCAAAACCCCTCTCTTCTATTTATAACATCGGGTAGAAAACCATGATATAGCAGGTCCAGCCGGTTGGCTGATGGCTAAAAATTCAGACAGCTTCTGTTGTGATCGTCCAGTCGACCGACTCAAAGTGAGCGGTTGCATTAATTGTGCAGGGCAAGGACCAGCCGGTCGGATGGAATGGCCAACCGACAGGTTGAATATGTGCTTGGGAAAGCATTTTGATAACTCTTCTCCAGCCGACTGGTTGAACTCTCAGCCGACCGACTCAATGTGGGCAGTTGCTCTCAAGTCTGCCCTTTCATCTAGCCGACCGGCTGGTTCAGTGTAATTTCTGAACCTGTCAGCTGGGAGTCCTCTTTGCCCACATTTTGCTCTAGTCTTCGATTTTTCCCCAAGTTTTCGTATCTAGGCTTTGACATAGAGGGGGCCTTGTTTTCTACCTAAAATATAGGGTAAGAGGTTAAATGACATCAAAAAATTTTCGGAAATGAACCAAAGCTATAGTGAAAGATGGCTATTGATAAGTTGAAAACTCGACTTATCAACACTCTGCACTTAAGCTTTGTTCATCCTAACAAAGTATGCAAATATGTCAAGGTCATGCAAATGGCGAAATACTAGCGGTGCTATATTTTTCGTCTATTTGCCTCACTAGCTTTCACAAGGTCTCGATCATTATTTCTAAACATGTTATTGAAATGCAAATGAACATATGTACAAACTAACTAGCTCCTTTTCGTAGGTGTTACAAATGCATTTAGCATATGCATTAAGCCTTTAAACCCTTAGGCTACCCTAGTGGAGGAGTTATAGTCTTGTGAGAGTTTTCAGAAATGGGAATACTCACAAATCTCAAATGCACCTATCCCATGAGAATGAATGCAAGAGTGCTCAACCAAGGCGAGGATTTCTCAAAGCAAATTCCTCACCCCAAACTAGGACTATAGTCATTCTACCATCTAAGAACTTTTAAACCATTTAAGTACCTATGATGTTGTGCATTCAAGATCATCAATAGTAGGCCTATCAAATGTCTCATCCAATAATCCACAAGGTTTTTGCACAAAAAGGTGTCAATCGCTCACCTATGCTAGCTAGGGCTAGTCCATTGGTTTGCGACATGGAACTCATTCCCAAGTCTTAGGCGCTTAAGCCATAATCCATAAGGGAAGAGGAGTTAGAAAACAAGCATAGACCAAATGATAGCCCACGTGCAAGCACAAGGTTCGTTCAAGAGTTAGTCCAACTAGCACATAATGCAAATGATGAATCCCGCATAAATGAAGAATGAAGGAAAACATAGAGTCAAGTTTTAAGTGCTTTTTATTCATTTTTTTCAAATGGCCTTTGGCCTATAAATGCTTTTGAGGGGGAACTTTTCTTCCTAACCCCTGACGTTTGTATTTTTGTTTAAGCAAAACTTCTCTGGCGCTTTGAGAAAGTTTTTAGTCGGGGCTTGGCCCTCTTTGACCACAAATTTTTTTGTTGGGGCCTATTTTTTGCCCTCTTTTGACTCCACACTTACAACTTGACAATATGTTCAAAAAGTGTATGGGATGTGCGAGAAGCAATCACAAGCAAGACACTATGTTGGCAAACTCAAATCACCAAGAAGCATTCAAGAGGTCTAAGTTTTTCGTGAAAATTTTAAAAGTTCTTGCTAAAACTTAATCCAAGGTATTTCAATGAAAATACTTAGAAAATTAGATAGACAAGAGATAGCAATGACATTGGTTCACAAGAATGCACATTCAAAGGACTAGGTCGGTTCTAAGTTCAAGATCCAATAAAAATGAAAAGTAGGCCAGATGTGATTTATAGGTAATTTAGAGTTGATGATCACAAGCCTTAAATGGTGAAAACACTCATGAGATTGGGATAGAGTACATGAATGCAAGTGTCCATTCTACAATGATAGACATGGCATAATATGAGTGAACTATGCGACTACCCACTCCACACTTAAAATCTAGCTGAGTCCCTAAGCGCAAACAATGAAGAGAATGAGATAAAGGCGCATAGGAACTCCCCTTGTTTGTAGATGTGCCCCACCAATAGAAAAGATGCCATTGTGCTAAGCTTGATCCTACACGATGCGAATAACTTCCTTGATGACAAGAACACATGGGAGGTTAAAAGTAACAAGTGATATACAAGGTAGTACAAAACTTAAGTATGAGCAAGAAAGCATCACTAGTCACATAATAACATCATGGCATAAGTTTAATAGAGTTCAAACAGGGAAGTTAACCCACACCCTCCATAATGTGCATAAGGTGTCTTAAGTGCCACGAAAATGTGAAACTAAAGTCATAGCATGGTATAACAAAATAGTTTCAATCTAGTAAACTCAAATAAGGAACATGAACACTAAGGGCGACATCATCATTCATAGATAAATTAAGGGAGAGGTGGAGGGGCTTGACGATGTGAAATGGGATTGGAGTGAGTAGAACTCACTCCACACTTAAAATTTGTCCCACTACTCACAAATTTCACACCCCATACTTAGAGCCTAAGCTACTCAAAGTCATGCCAAACATGAAAAACAAGAATGAACAACTTACAAACCGGATTACCTCCCGCGAGGGCCTAGTTTTTCATGTCTTGGCAAAGACCTAGCAAAGAGCCCCATAGAATCACTCGTGAGAAGTCCTTTGCTAGGATCCCTTCTCACAGGGCCTTGGATTTGGCGTGTCAATCCATCCTAAAATCCCATTTAAATTTCTTCCCATCAAGTATACAATGGACTTTCCTTTGGGAGCTTGACCCGTTCAAGAATGAAGATCCATTTAGAACTAAGGGGTCATGGGAGCTTTTTTTGAATAATCTTTTATAATAGGGCAAGAAGCTCCAAAACTTGTCTCGAGACCTCGTAGTGAAAAAAGGGTATTCAAAACTCATCTCGAGCTTGATGGGCATCCTCTCTTTGAGTTTTTCAATTGTGTCATTGGGTGCCCAATCCTTAATCTCCCTCTCTAGACTTGTGTTTTCTTATATGAAATATTGCTCTTTAGTTTGGTCCATATAAACCACAATAAAGTCTTCATACCCTCCAAATCCTTTTGTCTTAATATGCTCTTCCCCTATCTTATCCTTATCAAGAAGTTCGAACTCACATTTAAGCTCATTTATAGCGGGAGGGAGGAATTCTTCTTCATCAACCAAAGATATTTCCTCTATGTGTTAGACGTCGTCATTGAAGAATTACTCATTGGAGAGCCAAGGCGTTGATGGAATGGTGAATTCTTGTGTGTTCTCATCCAAATGATCTTGAGATGTGCTAGTGATTAATTAGTCGATATTTTGACTTATTATTCGCTACATTCGATGAAGGATAACACTCGTTTTCCCGGAAAATTGTCCCTATTTGATGTATTTCTTGAGCGTTTCAGGTAAAACAGGCGAACCATTGCTCCATGAGCCCGAGAGAACGAAAGAACAAAAAAGATCGACGAAAAAGGCCAAAAAAGGGCTCTGCACCATTGACAGGCCGTGACATCTCACTCACGCCACGGGTGTCACGGTAGGTATTTTCAACAGAGAAATCAAGACGGGTTGTGACAACCGTGACATGTCTATGTGTCACTGATAGCACTGCCTTATCGCGAGGCAATGTGTACAAAATTAATTTATAAGTCCGCTACTCGCGACTTCACTACTGGGTAGCAAGTGGTAAGTAGGGGTCGAACCCAAGGGAATTAGGGGGATAAGTTATTCTTTGAGGGAATCGTACAGCGAGGGAGCGTGTTTTAGGTTGATTGAGATTTTAGTGCGGAAAAGTAAGTGTTTTTTTTGTTGTTTTTGGTTTTTAGTGCGGAAAAGTAAATGACAGAAAAGTAACTACTGAAAATAAAAGAGAAGACTTACAGCGGTTGTTGCGTGATTGGCAAGTCCTCCGGAAGGTGAGCAGTTGATAGAGCAGTTTATACTAAGAAAGTAAATGCAGGTGGTGTTTAAATCTAAGGAAAGTATTCGGTCTTAGGGGCCTTGTATCATAGTCTGTTTATCATTGACCGCTAATGATCATACTAAGTGTTCAAAGATGAATCGAGGCTATTTCTAGCACAAGACTTGCAACATCGTTTAGAACACTTGTTCTATTTAGACTAATTCCTCCTTTCGAAGTATCTTAGCCTTATGTGCATCCATTTGATCTTCAGTTAAGATCAACCAAATGGTGTTTTAGATAAGTCGAACTCCTCAGATAAGCTTTGCCCGTTAAAGCATCCACTTACCCGAGTATGTTCACGAACCCCACGGAAGAGCTTTGCCCGTTAAAGCATCCACTCAACCTTGGAAGTTCTAACCTAATATATGGCACATAGAACAAGTTTTGAACACAGAGAGACACTAGGTGCAGGGTCTAAAACATTGTATGATACAAGTACACCCCTTCAACCGAATGAAGGGTTTAGCTACGATTATCCATGGAAGAGGACATCATAGCTAAGTACTTAAAAAGTAAAGGTTTGAAAGACAGGAATAGTAAAGGTTTTGAAAGTAAAGACAAGGAAAGTAAAGTTGCAGTTTTGAAAGACCGGAAAGTAAAGGTTTCGAAAGTAAAAGACAGTAAAGGAAAGGGGTGAGTACTTCAAGAACCGACAAGAGTACTCGAGAACAGTGAAAAGTAAAGACAAACTTGAGTACTTCAAGAACCGACAAGAGTACTCAAGAACAAACTAGAATACTCAAGAACCAACAAGAGTATTATAGCTTTCAAACAAAAGTTTACAAAAGTGCCAAAATCTAGAGAGATAAGTGATGTTGTGTTGTGAGGATTGTGGGATGTTTGATATACAAAGGGAGGAGCTTCTATTTATAGGAGGGGAGGAGGAGGAGATGTGGTGGAGGAGGGTGACACTTGTTACAAAGTTGTGGTAGGAGGAGGAGGAGGTAAAGCTGCCGGGTAGCCGGTCATGGAGGAGGAGGGGAGGTTGCTTTGGCCACCTCTTGCACAAAGCCGCCGGTCACAAGGAGGAAAGGTGGAGGTTTTGTGAGTTTTGTGATGTTTTCACAAAACTATCAGTCCAATTTCGCTCCGGTCTGATTTTGGTTGTTCCTCGGTTGGATTTGTTTTGAGTGATTCCATGTCAGGATCTTGAGATTTCTGCATTCAGCGTCTGATCGTGACCTTGGACTGACTCGTAATATGTTTTCAGCGTAAAATCCTCTCCTTAGCATGTTTTCTCTCTAGAGTCCAAAATACCCTGTAGAAATATATCGGAACTAACAAGCAAAAGTTAAATAGACAAATAGTCTAATTTGGTGGGTTTTACTGTGTTTTTGATTCGTATAATTATGGTCCATCAGTCACCATTATATCTCAGTGGAGTTTTGCCTATACCGTGACAGCCGTGACACACTCGAATGTCACGGGTGTCACAACACCATCGAGAATTTCCAAATTATAAATAGGAAATTTGGGTTCCATTTTTGAGAGTTTGATTTTGGAGAGTTTCTGACCTAACTTGGAAAAGAAGACATAGCTGAACATCGCGAGAGATTGAGGACTCAACGAGCTACATCGTCTACACGGTTTCCTCATCCTTGATTTCTCCATCTTTACTATTCTTGGTTAACTTACCATGAGTAGTGAGTAGTCTTCCGTATTCCGGGATCCTACGGATCTCGTGCCATGTACCCAACTCTTCGTGTGATCAATTGAACGTTTTTCATTAATTCAATTTGAATATTCAATTTCATTGTGCTTAATTTTATCATTCTTGCAAGTTGAACATTGAATGGGCTGTTTGCATGCTAGAACATATTTAGGTTAATTACCAAAAGATAAATGGGTCCTAGGTATTAACCGGATTGTATGAAATTGATATTAGGTCATGGTAGCTACAATGGTAGTACATGAATTAATAGGAAAGTTGACTTTTGTCTGAAAAATCCTAAGCTTAACTAATCAAAATCGTTGATAATCCATGGATGGGCGGCGTTTAACGATTGAGATTAATCTAGACAATGATCCGTGGATGGGTGGCTTGTCCAGTGTTATTTTGGTTTATTTCCATATTCGATAGCATGATGAACTTACGTGATATATATTGATGCATGATTTGTGGGTTGGCACGGGTTAAGTTTGATCCTGAGATTTTTTCTCTGATCAAGTCAAAACCTTTTTATTTTCAGGATTTAATTTCTGCAATTTTCAACACATCAAAACCTTCAATTGTTCGGAAGAGCTAAATAGGTCACTTGTTAGCTAGTACTCACACTCGTTGTTCCTTGATTCGACCCTTGGCTTACCAAGGTTTATAAATTTTGTTTGACTGCAACTAGACTCCTAAAACATATGACTTGACAACTATAAAGGGTTAAAAATACAATTGTCAGCTAGTAGCGAAAGATGATGTCACTTAGGCATTTTGTCAAGACCCGATAAAAGAGTCAAGACCGGCGCTTGACACTTATGCCAACTACCAAGCAAGCCTCTATATCGGTCTTTACAAATATTGATAAATTATTAAAAAATGATATAATATAACTGAGTAGCAAAATAACATAGCGGGAGTAAAATAACAATATCTAGAAACCTGCTCAAGTACCACGGAGCAATAGTCTAAATGAAAAGAAAGGAATAACTGAAAGGACTCGAACTAGCTGCATGGCACCATACGTGAGCGTGTAACTCTTCCGTGAAGAAGAATGACAACTCTCGAACTAGTAGATCACTTATCTAACAATTAAGGGAAATAAGGAGGGGGTGAGTCAAAAGACTCAGTAAGTAAATAATATACTTTATTACAGTGAGTTTGATTTTCTTTACATGTCTTTTCCTTTTAACATATATTATACTAATAATTAAGTTGTATCATTTAGTGGACACATAAACATATGATGCATGAATGCGTGAATGCACAATGATGCACATGCCGATCGATCATATCGGTGGGCAGTCGTCACTGCCGGTCCAGACCATCATATCGGTGGGCGGGCTGAGCCTCGCCAAGTCAAATCTCATCTATAACATATCAAATGGTGTAGGCAATCGTCACTGCCGGTCTAGACCATCATATCGGTGGGCGGGCTGAACGTCGCTAAATGTCATGTCATGTCGGTGGATGCAGCAATGCATGTGTAAGGTCATGTCAGTAATAATGCACATCGAATATGATTCTTGCATATGTTTACATTTCAAATGTCTCCACAAGTCACTATGTACGTATTTGTAAATGTTGTATAATAAAGCGTCTTTGTCAAGACGAGGGGAGTTTCGATCTTATCGTTCCCGTTACTATCCGAGCATAGCCTTTAATATATAATTAGTCGATATGATAATAAAATATATTAAAAACTTACAGAATTTCGTTAAGGCGTGCTTGGTTACTTGTCCCTCCGTACTGAATAGCCCAATAAACCTTCAATAAACCATTCAAATAGAACTTCGATTTTCAATTGGCTTCGATACGCTGCGAGGGCTCCGATTCTATGCTTACATCCTTCACAGTGCATATTCAATTCCACCAAACATAATTAGCTTATACTTTTCCCCACAGTGTGAGACCCTCATCGCCAAAAGCAAAACATTCACATAAAGAACAATCACAAACCTTTCTTATGGCTGCAGACTTATAAATTTCAAGCTACAAACCCTTCATTATCATCCGTTCAATACAAAAGCTTCCACCATCACTTCCTTAATTGTTACGACCAATTGCTCGTCTACTCGAATCGCGCCCAGAAGCGCATTCAAAATCTAGGAGGAGAACAAATACGGACCGAGGTTTGGGATCAAAATCAGTGCGAGGTGAAGACTTAGGTGATGATCGAAGCTGCCATTAGGATCAGATTTCTTTTTGTTTTTCTTCTCCAAACCCTAACTCATTTATTTAAATAATTTGATCGGTTCGTCCAAATTTCCGTCGTCTCTTCTTCTTTCTTTCTTTCTTTCTTTCCTTTTTTTATATTTTTTCTTTTATTTATCAAAAGATAAATATGGTAATTTAAATTTAGGATATAACATTCTACCCTCCTTCAAAAAAATTTGGTCCCCAAATTTAATTGATCACACTTCATACCTTGAGATTCAAAAAGATGAGAATATCTTGCTTTCATGTCGTTTTCTGATTTCCATGTGGCCTCAGTTTCAGTGAAATTTTTCGATAGGACTTTGACAGAAGCTATCTCCTTGTTTCGTATTCTCTTCACTTGTCAATCCATAATAGCCACATGTTGCTCATCGTAAGATAAAGTATCAGTTATCACCCACATGTAGTCGCTCGTATTCTAATACATTACTAGGATCTGATATATATACTTTCACAACATTAAGATGTAAATTACTGAATGTACGCTAGATAACGTCGGTGGTTGAGCCAATCTATAAGCAACATTGCCAGCTCGCTCAAGAACCTCAAAAGGGCCAATGTATCGCGGGCTGAGCTTGCCTTTCTTGCCAAATCTCATAACTCCTTTCATTGGAGAGGCTCGCATAAACACAAGATCACCAACCTGGAACTCCAACTCTATTGACAGGTGCCAGTCGTCGTGACACTGCAAATTACAATTTATAAGTTCACTACTCGTGACCTTACTATTAGATTAGTAAAGCGGTAAGTAGGGGTCGAACCCAAGAGAATTAGTGGATAGAGTTGTTCTTTCGAAAATGGAAAATTAAGTAAGACAGTTGGGGTTGGTTGTGGTTTTAGTACTGAAAAGTAAGTTGTGGAAACAACCGAGTTCAATATCAACCGTACAACATACGTTTTGGTTTGTCGCACGCTGTGTTTCAAGCGCAATACGTGCCAAAATATATGTTTGATTGATGCTGAAAACTGCTGTAATGAAGGAACTGAAAGTAAAGATGCGGAAAGTAAGTGCGGAAAATAAAGACTGAAAATAAAGACTGAAAATAAAAGAACTGAAAATAAATGTGCCGAAAGTAGAAGTTAGGTACTGAAAGTAAAGTTAGTGACTGAATGTAAAGTTAGTTGCGGAATGTAAAGTACTGAATGTAAAGGGTACTGAAATTAAGCAGTTGAAAATAAGACAGAAAGTAGAATGAAGAGTTAGTGTTTTGATCAAAGAGAAAGATTCGGTTTAGGGGCCTTGTATCACAACTTCGTTCATCATTGACCGCTAATGATCATACTAAGTATTCAAAGATGTAACAAGGCCATTTCAAGCACTTGCCACACCGTCTAGTCCATTTCAAGACATAGATCACTTGTTCTAGCTAGACTAATACCCCATTTCAAGGTATATTAGCCTAAGTGCAGCCACTTGATCTTCATTTCCGATCAACCAAGTGACGTAAAGAGAGGTTGAACTCCACGGAAAAGCTTTGCCATTTCAAGCATCCACTTAATCGTGTATGTTCACAAACCCCACGGAAGAGCTTTGCCATTTCAAGCATCCACTCAACCGTGTATGTTCTACCCGAATGTATGGCACATAGAACAAGCTTGAACACAATAGTAGCACTAAGAAAAGGGTCTAAAACGTTTTCATGATACAAGCACACCCCTTTAACCGAATGAAGGGTTTAGCTACAAGTATCCATGGAAGTGGATACCATAGCTAGTGCAAGAAAAGTAAATGGTTTCGAAATCAAAGACAAGGAAAGTAAGGTTTTGGAAAAGTAACTCGAGAATAAACAAGAGTAACTCAAGAACAAACAAGAGTATTCAAGAACAAACAAGAGTACTCAAGAACAAACAAGAGTACTCAAGAACAAGAGAGAAGTTGGAGCTTTTGATTCCCAATTGTGTGTGTGTGTGTTACAAGACTTGATAGTACAAATGTAACAAAGATCTAAACTAGTGAGATAAGTAACCAAGTACCCACAAGTACAAGTGATGACTGATGTGTTTTCAAGGGCCAAACCCCTCTATTTATAGGCAAAAGTGGCGGTTTATGGTTGGCTTGGAGCCAACCGACTTGCCCTTGGTTGCTCCTCAAGTCCACCGGTTTGAGCTTAGTTTGTGCTCAAAGGGCAAGGCACATGGGCGGCTAGGGCATGGGTGAGCCAAGGGGCAATCCACTTGGACTTGGTTGAGCCAAGGGGCAACCACTTGGACACTTGAACTTGGTTGAGCCAAGGGGCAACTGGCCTTGACTAGAATGGCCAACCGGAAGAGAAATGACCAACCGGAAAAGTAATAGTTCGGTTTTGGTTGGACTTCACTGGAATGTGGCCGGAGCAAGGTTATAACTGGCCGGAGCATGGTTGCAGGGATATGAGCTTGGTCGGAGCATCGCCAGAGGCTGATCGGAGCTCGCCGGAATTTGGCCGGAATCTTGGTCAGAGGTGCTTGAGTTGTGGACCACTGATTCTGAACGACAAGATCACTAGAAATTGGTTTCATCAAGGATGTTAGGCCGGATTCTGGCCGGAGAATGGCCAAAATCCCAAAATAGCCGAAAATGCCCTTGATTGGCCTTGACCGGGCTCGGTGCCTTGGCAATGCGTTCTTGTCCAAACGCCGATGGATCTAGCATGTTTGAGTGATTCCAAGCTGGCTTCATGAAGGGTGTTAAGTCGGAATCCGGTCGGAGCATGGTCGTGGCCTGATATGAAGCTCCTCCGGCCTTTGGTCAACCGGGCTCGGGCGCAGGCTCTCGGGCGCAGTCGGACGCGGACGCGGGCTCTTCAGCGCAGGCTCTCGGGCGCAGACGTGGGCTCTTGGCACTCACAGCGCAGGTTCTCGGGCGTGGCCCGGCTGTGGATCTCGGCACTCGACACATGCGCTCGGTACTCGGCACATGCTCTCGGGCGCAGCCCGGCATTCTCGGCTCATGCGCCTGGGCGTTCTTGGCACTCTTCGGCCAGCCCGAATGAGGTCCTAGGACGCGGCCTGGGATCCTCGGAGCAGCCCGGTTGTGAAGTCCGGTCCCGGCTGGAGCTCCCTTGGTCCGTCTTGACTTGTAATCCATTTTTGGCTCAAAAACTCCTCTCTTAGGCTTGTTTCCACTTAAGACCTTCAAAATGCCTGAAAAGTAAAACGACACCAACAAGTGAAAGTTCTTAAGACAAAGCGTCTAATTTGGTGGGTTTAACTGCTTCGATGAATCGTAAAAATACGGTCCATCATTTATGCGTTTTAGATCAGCATACGACTTTTGTCGACTCCGAGCTGCTAATAAGTTATCCTTAATTAACCAGACCTTGTCAGTAGCGTCTTGTATCAAATTGGGTTCAAGTAACTTACTCTCACCCAAATCAAACCACTTAATATGCGACCTACATTTCCATCCATAAAGTGCCTAGAAAGGAGTCATCTGGATGTTGGAGTGATAACTACTATTATAAGCAAATTTCATCAATGACATATATCTATCCTAACTGCCTCTGAAGTTGATAATGCTTTAATGTTTGACTAGAGCTCTTATTCAACATGTCTATTGAAGGATGAAATGCAGTGCCCAAATATCACTATCATTCAGACGTCTTATGTAAAAATCTCTAAAACAAAGATGTAGATTAAAACTAGAACCAAGATAATAAACAATGGAAACTGATACGCCGTGAAGATGCGCAATCCCATTATTACACACATAAAATTTTGCTTCGCAGTATGATTGATCTTCACTGCCGTAAAGTGGACAGTTTTAGAGAATCTATCACTCATGGTCCAAATCTGATCATGTCCTTTACTAGTAGTAGAAATTCAATAACAAGAGTCATAATACTAGTTTTCTCTCCGAGGACTCGATGGTCTGAAGCAAACAAACAAGTCTCTAATGTTCACCTTTCACTTCTTTAAAACTTATACATCTTGAGCCATTGTAAGATAGACACGCTTAACACAACCTTACTGATACGCGTCTCAAAGATCATGAAGTATCTTAGTTGAGCCTGAATGCATAATCCATATATATGAGCATGTCTCATCATTTTTTTATGTGAACCACCTGGACACGTGATTAACTTGTAATCGAAGTATATCATCTTACAAGTTGTAAGGTATGCAATGCTTGCCTTCTCTAACTTCTTACCATCACTTACCAATTTGGAAGTCTCTTAGTTCGAGAATAAGTAAGGTAGACAAACAAGCATGCACGAAGAATTACTTTCTCACTGACACCAAACAAACTAGACTTTTCTCCAACCATGATGACCCTTTAACAAAACCCCTTATATCGCGCATGTGTACTAAGTTGTCACTTGACTTCCTACTAAGCTCATGAATAACGACCTTGATCTTCTCGGAATGGTTAAATGGTATAGTCATAATTTTTTTCCCAAAATCTCTCTATTTATCTACATTGTCCAAGATTGAGATCCTTCAAATCAAAATATACTTCAATTTTTTCCCTTATCCGTAAACACCTGATACAACTTTTCATAAATAATGACAACTCTTAGTCAAGTGTAAGACATTTAAATCATGTTTGACACCCTTTTGAAATTGTGAGCGTAACTCAAATAATACAATTACCAACAATAATTTGGATCGCATAAAAATCCATCAACACCAACCGAAAGCTATTCCCCTTAAATTCGGAAAGTCAAAAATGTATCCTAATCTAACTTAATTCACCCAATGCTCACAAGCCGACTCTCCTTCAACACATATTCATCCATTAACTTGCGTCCTCATAATTTTGTGACTCATATCGTTACTCTGCTACTTGGTCAAAGTACAACATCAAAATAAGAAACTACAGTAAGCGAACGGATCAGAAGTTCAACTCATCTAAACTCATAAAATCTCCACTTATCGAGCCATTCATACTCCTCAAATCACTTACACCATACCCTCCTTGTACACCGATTCTTGGTGTTCCTTTTCAATGCCATGAAATCCTTCAGCAACATCGATTCTTTGCTTAAAACTCCATATCAACTATGCATCTCCTAACCCCAGAGCTGTTTCCAATTAAACTTCTCTATATACTTATGATCACATTAATGAAGCATTCACCATTTTTCACCAAAATAATAATAACAATATCTGAATGTCTCATATCTTCGACAAATAATACAATCTTCTCAATCTATCGACCATCGAAATCTCCAATTAAAGGACGGTAGGCTATTATCCCAAATACAAATAAATTCGATACCCAACGCATGATTGTTTCTCACATAAATCTAGGGCAATTATACAGATCCCGTATAATTTATGAAGCTAATGATTTTAACTGTTCGATTATCATATATATTTAATTTTCAAAATATATCCTTGACAGTTTGCGAAAACACGTATCATTTCAACGAGCAGCTTCCACACTACACTTTTTATTTTATTTAGACACCACTGTCACACTAAGTCACAATAATGTATCCATTTTTATATCAGTCATAATTATAATTAACATGTCCTTCAACCATAAGATATCTAGTCGTCCTTCTTACACACTAAGTCACAATAATGTATCCATTTTTTATATCAATCATAATTATAATTAACATAGGTATCTTCCTCCCTTGTCCTTCAACCATAAGATATCTAGTCGTCCTTCTTATAATAATAATTACTGTTTAGCTGGTAATTCAGATGAGCTTCAGCGTTAGAAATACACAAACTTATAACTTCGCAGTATCTTCAGTTCTCGTACACCTATATCTTCTTCCTCTTTTTCATGTGAACTCCAAAGCACATTTTCAACACAGTTCAATCCTTTTGGCATTAGTATCACAATATATACCTACTTCGCTACTTTATTCTTTCCATGTGATTATTCACATCTAACACGTGTTGTGAACCTTACAAGGATTTTGATTACAACCAAATACCATAAGCATGTAACGGTGTACTGTTAACCCTTTCCTTATTACTCCCATTGTACAATCATCTAGTAATTAGCTTTCATATATATTTTTCTTATTACCTCGATCTTTCACTATACATATTAAATGGGCTCTCTCAAAACTGACTTGCTTTTCTGAAACTCCACTTTTGACTACACCGGCCTAACTCTCTAGATAATTGTAAAATGACACTTTCTCATTTCCAATACCGATGACATCACAACTTAGATGAGAAATTATATTAATAAGAATCAAAGAGACGCGAGGATCAAAGAATGTACTTGAGACAGAACGAGTGAAAAAATCCTATAGATCCTAGCAGAACATTGTTTATGGTGGTGGCGCACTTCACTACCATAATCAAAATTCTACTAAGTCCTAGCTCAGTGTACTATGAGGACCTAAAGGCTTTGATATCAACTTGGTCACGACCAGATATAAGAATCAAGACCGGCGCTTGACACCTATGCCAACTGCCAAGCAAGCCTTTATATCGGTCTTAACAAATATTGATAAATTATTCGTAAATGATATAATATAACTGAGTAGAAAAATAACATAGCGGGAGTAAAATAACAATATCTAGAAACCTGCTCAAGTACCACGGAGCAATAGTCTAAATGAAAAGAAAGGAATAACTGAAAGGACTCGAACTAGCTGCATGGCACCATACGTGAGCGTGTAACTCTTGCGTGAAGAGGAATGACAACTCTCGAACTAGTAGATCACTTATCTGACAATTAAGGGAAATACGGAGGGGGTGGGTCGAAAGACTCAGTAAGTAAATAATATACTTTATTATCGTGAGTTTGATTTTCTTTACGTGTCTTTTCCTTTTAACATATATTATACTAATAATTAAGTTGTATCATTTAGTAGACACATAAACATATGATGCATGAATGCGTGAATGCACAATGATGCACATGTCGATCGGTCATATCGGTGGGCAGTCGTCACTGCCGGTCCAGACCATCATATCGGTGGGCGGGCTGAGCCTCGCCAAGTCAAATCTCATCTATAACATATCAAACAGTGGGCAGTCGTCACTGCAGGTCTGGACCGTCATATCGGTGGGCGGGCTGAACCTCACTAAATGTCATATCATGTCGGTGGCATGCATGTCATAGATGTAGCAATGCATGTGTAAGGTCATGTCAGTAATAATGCACATCGAATACGATTCTTGCATATCTTTACATTTCAAATGTCTCCACAAGTCACTATGTACGTATTTGTAAATGTTGTATAATATAGCGTCTTTGTCAAGACGAGGGGGGTTTCAATCTTATCGTTCCCGTTAATATCCGAGCATAGCCTTTAATATATAATTAGTCGATATGATAATAAAATATATAACAAACTTACAAAATTTCGTTAAGGCGTGCTTGGTTACTTGTCCCTCCGTACTGAATTCCCAATAAACCTTCAATCAACCATTCAAATAGAACTTCAATTTTCAATTGGCTTCGATACGCTGCGAGGTCTCCGATTCTATGCTTACATCCTTCACAATGCATATTCAATTCCACCAAACATAATCAGCTTATACTTTTCCCCACAGTGTGAGACCCTCATCCCCAAAAGCAAAACATTCACATAAAGAACAATCACAAACCTTTCTTATGGCTGCAGACTTATAAATTTCAAGCTACAAACCCTTCCTTATCATCCGTTCAATACAAAAGCTTCCACCAGCACTTCCTTGATCGTTACGACCAATTGCTCGTCTACTAGAATCGCGCCCAGAAGCGCATTCAAAATCTAGGAGGAGAACAAATACGGACCGAGGTTTGGGATCCAAATCAGTGCGAGGTGAAGACTTAGGTGACGATCGAAGCTGCGATTAGGATCAGATTTCTTTTTGTTTTTCTTCTCCAAACCCTAACTCATTTATTTAAATAAGGAATTAGGGATGTGATCGGTTCCTCCAAATTCAATCGTCTCTTCTTCTTTCTTTCTTTTTTTCCTTTTTTATATTTTTTTCTTTAGTTTATCAAAAGATAAATATGGTAATTTAAATTGGGGATATAACACATTTCATCAAACACTTATTTAGATGTCATATATGAAGAGCATAGTAAATTTGAATTTAACACCATAGATTATTGAATCATATGTATATGTTAGATTATTTTATAATCTAATATTGAGATCATAATGCAAATATAATATAATGTGCATGCTATTAAAATTTATAAGTCATATATTAAAGTGATCTAGTATACAAGCGACTTTAGAGTATAAATAAAGTTATGATCATAGAAATATAATATGTGTAGATACCGGTTTGATAATTACACTTCTTTTAAGGGGAAGGATTTGTAATTATCGAAAATATAGCAGTTATGTACAACACTATATATAGGTAATGGTCCCCGGTTTTACGCACTTAACTTCAGTATCATTCTTCTCTCGAAATCTTACTAAGAAAGGGTTGTGCGGAAAGACTAGAAGATCCACTACAGTGTTCAGCAATCAACAAAGTTTCTCCGGTGAAGTTCCGGAGTCATCAACCCAGGTTTACCATCTTCTGTATTTTTGTATGCTTGATTAACACGATTGGGGTATTACGATCCTGAATATATGAATTAAATCTAACGATTGGTATCAGTCGCCACTCAATTTTGTGTTAATTGAGACTCATGCCGTTCAGAATTTTGAAGAAAAGTGAAATTGTAAATCTGGGCATTTTGTCTGATTTTTTGTTTGCTGTCGATTCTCACCCCATCAAATGATTTCGGCTTGAAAACGACCGTGAACTGATGAATCGTGGTCGGAAACTGTTCGGAACCGCTTTGCAACTGCGGAGACCTGTCCAGCAACTCCTGTGTTCCATCCGCGTTTGCTTGCCGCAGCCATTTCAGGATCCGGATTTGATGAAATCAATTCCGCTGCTTGTATCTGACAGATTCAGTTTAATCCGTTGCCGGTTCTGGTTGCGCTACTCAGGATTCCGACTTGAGATGGCTTCAGATTTGTGCCCCTTTTTTTACTCGTCCGCTGCTCGTTTTAGAGGGATGTCAAATTTCCATTCGCGCTCAGACTCGTTGGCATCTTCTCGATCTCCCAGGCTACCCAGAAGCGTCATCGGACTTAGTTGCCGGAATCCATGGTGGACTGTTGTTGCCGCTGAATTTTTTTATTGATGATGCGGAGAAGAAGCATCTTTTGGGCTTCAAAAGGCTTATTGATTTACGGCAATTATTTTTTGTTTATTTTATTGTTTGATTTTGTGGCTGGAGAGGCATAACACGAAACGTCAAGACCATTAGTGGAATGATGGGTTAATGCGTTTAATTTGATTTGATTTGATTTGATTAATCATTTATTTTACTAATTAATTTTTTTTGCTGTTATGTGACGGCAGGCATGTTTGGGTTTTCATATTTTTTATTACAAAACCCTAATTGTTAAGTTAATGAGATTTGAACCGATTGCGGTTCAGTCCAGATCGAACCAATCTGGTTCAATGGAATTGATTTGGTTTGGTCAAATACATGAATTTGGTTCAATATGGTCCAATTTTATAATTTGATCCAATTGACTCTGATTCAATTAAAGTGATTTGGACTGGTTCAGTTATGCAGTTCAAATCAATTTTTTCAGTTTCAGTTACGATTGAACCGGTTGCGGTTCAATTTGGATCGAACTAATCTTGTTCAATTAGAATTGGATTTGGTTTTATTCATTCTTTATGGAATCGGTTCAATTAAGATGGAATCAATATGATTAAGTTGGAATCTGATTTGGACCCGGTTCCTTATGGGAATCTGTTCAATGTGATCTAGTTTGGTTATTTGGTCAAATAAAATGTGATTTGAGCCAATTTGATCATGCCACTTTGATTCAGTTCAAAATGAACCGGTCGTGGTTCAGTGAGGAATGAACCAGTTTTGGTCCATTTAGCGGTTCTGTCTGATTTGTTCAATAAGAACTGATTTGATTTTTTGTTCTATATATGAACTAATTCAATGTAGTCCATTTTTTTGGTTACTCGGTGCAATTGAATCAAGTTCAAGTAAAGTAATTTGAGCCAGTTTGGTTTGTGGTTCAATTAAAGTGAATTTGGTTATGTGGTCCAATTCAATCTTGGTTCTGTAACACTTAACTAATTAAATTTATTTTGATTTAATTAAATTGGGGTGTATTACTGAAAATTAAAGGTACATACATATATGACATATGTTTTTAATTTTGGGCCACACTTAGAGTGTATTAATTAATGCATAACTATCACAAAAGTGACCTCTTATGTGTAAGTTAATACATGAAGGGTGTTGGATAGGAATATGTATGTAAATTACATGGATAATTAATTGGCCCCAAGGAAAATTATTATCCACTGTAATTACATACATATCTGTGGTAATGACATGTGATGATTGTTAGGATGAAATTTGTGTGAATAACTAGTACATCAAAAGATGGCTATTTGTTTGACACCGTTTATCATCAATGTTTGATTACTATAACAAGAGTACCACTTACAGTTAGCAGTACTATTCCAAGATTTGATGTTAATGTTGTGCTGGGTATCTTGATATGTTATATTTATTTATGCATTATGTGAGCATGAAAAGAGACGACTTATGTCTTCTTCTCTTTTAGCTTATATGTCTGCCACTTCAGTTGCTGCCAACCTCAATAATATTCTCATGCTAAATGGGACAAACTTTAAGGACTGGAAATAGAATATTACAATTCTCTTAGGCTGCATGGATCTTGACTTGGCATTAAGGGAGGCTAAGCCGGATGTTATCACTGATACTAGCAGTGAATCCAGTTAGGTCTATAAGGGAACGTGGGAGCGTTCGAACAGGCTGAGTTTGATGATCATTCATCGCGGCATTCCAGAGGTTTTCATAGGTATAGTGCATGATGAGATTTCCAGTGCCAAAGATTACCTTGCAGAATTCGAAAAGCGTTTTGTTGAAAATGATAACGCAAAAATAAGTGAGCTTTTAGCAAACTTGATTTCAATGAAGTACTCCGGCAAGGGTAATGTCAGGGAGCATATTATGGAAATATCTCAACTTGCTTCAAAACTAAAGGCCTTAAAGCTCGAGTTATCTGATAACCTACTCGTGCATTTGGTGTTAATCTCTCTTCCTTCAGAGTACAGTCAGTGTAGGAATTTTTATAACTGTCAGAGGGAGAAGTGGACTCTCAATGGGCTCATTTCGTTTTGTATGGAAGAAGATGAGATGTTGAAGCATGATAAAGCTGCTAATTCTAAGGCTCCAGTTTTCAATACTCATATTACATGTCATTTCTGTGAGAAAACTGGACACGTGAAGAAGAAATGTCCCAAGTGGGATAAGTATAATGCTTGGCGAGTTAAAAGGTGATTGTCTAAGCTGCCGATGACATGTTGACGCTGCCGATGACATGTTGACGCTGAAAGATGCATCTATTTGGGAATAGGTCATGCGGTAGAGGAGGCAATGATGAATTTCAAATTATTAGCATTTGGTCTTTTTTTGGTTTTAATAGACATTCGTTTATCGTCGATCAGGCGAAACTTAATTTATATTTCCATATTGAGCAAATTCGATTATTCTTGTTCATTTGGTAATAGTAAATTTACTTCATCTATTAAACTCCAATTTTTTTGGGGGACCGATATGCATAGTGTTTATAATAATCTGTATATGTTGGAATTTGTTCCATCATGTAATAAATCCCTACATATCAGTCGAGTTTTCGACTGATTTATGGCCATTCTTCACTATAGTTTTGGGTCGTTTTTGACATTATTTTGATGCCATTTGACCTCTATCTCTACATTTCAGGTAGAAAACAAGTCTCCACAAGGTCAAAGCCCAAATACGAAAACTTGGGGAAAAACCGAAAATTTCGGGGCAAAACCGAGGAGATTGACCTTTGAAGCATGTTTTGGACTCCCAGGGCGCATATGGTATCCGAATTGGTTGATTCAAAGCTTGTTAGAAAGCTAACTGAAAGGGCTACAACTCTCCATTTGATGCCAAAACCAAATTTGGACAGGAAGACCACCAAAAAGGCCCCAGTCGGTCGACTGAGAAGTCCAGTCAACCGACTCGAATGAAACTCAGAAGGATGTCCAGATTTTACACATCCAGTCGACCAATTGAGCATCAAGCCTAGTCCAATCGATCGACTGGAACAAAAATACAGAAACTTCAGTTTCGAAGCTATAAATAGAAAGAGGGCTTTTGACCTAAGTGTGGAGGTTTTTGGGGAGAAGAAGATTGGAAAAGAGGTCCAACCAAGGTCATCAATCATCAAAAGATCCAACTAAGGGGAAGAATAAAAGACTAAAGGGAGTTCAAGGATTGACAACCCTCCTTCCTCTACATCTTTTCCTATTCTACTTGTTGTGTGCTATAAACCCTACTCACACCATGTTGTCTTACATGAGGTGTTAGTAGTGATCTTGTGTTTTGAGGGTCTTATGACTCTCCTTGGTACTCTTTGATCATAAATATACATTGATATTCATATGGATTATTGTTGATTTCATTTTCTCTTGTGTTATGAATGTTATGCACTCTAGGTGTTTGTTAAAATGCCTAAGTGACAACTTGGACTAAAACTTGAAACTAGGACTTGGAAACCCTAGTGAATAGTTCTAGGATGGAGAAATGATCTATATCTTAAACCATGCAAATGAACTTTACGATATGGATGCTTGACTAAGGATTGAATGTTTAATTCATTGGAGTTAGTCATTAAGCGAATCATCGATTAATCCCATCTAATGGTGTCAATTTCATGTTCTCTATGCACTTCGTATATGACATGCTACTAAGTGTTTGATAAAATGCCTAAGTAACATGTTGAATCTAGTTCGGATAATAGAGAATGTGATCCTATCTAGTGTATGCATTTGTTGTTAACTAGTCCCCGAGTTCATAGTATTTATTACCTTAGGAAGACATTCCGAGAATAATAGTGCTATTGAATGAACCAATTACCTCGAGAGAGTGAGGTTTGAGCTATAAGAGAGCTTGGCTAAGATTAGATTCACATGAGAAGTGGTCTATCTTAGACTATGCTAGGTTTTCCACAATGCATGGGTAGGAAGTGAACTAGTGCGTATGTTCATTGCATTTGTCTCCCACCCATAGGACGATAATGCAATGGAATGAACCGATATCCTCTAATTGAGTGAGGTTTGAGCTAAGAAGGTTCTAAACTGTTTGACTACCACGAAATGTTTGAATATCGTGTATGTGATCATTGGGAATTTGCCAAGGAGGGGAGTGACTCCTTGAAATCTATGTAGCATGGACACGACATTTTTGGGTGAGTTGCCGTGTCGGACACAGGGACACGGCTGGTAATGGTCAATCCGTCAACATGTGGAGTTTATTGCAATCGAACCAATTTTCAGAACAAAATTGGACCTGGCCCAACCTCGTCTGTCCATTCCGCAACCCAAGCTCGCATCGCAACTTCCAATCTGAAATCTTTGGCTGCGTCTTCGATCAAACTTCCATCTGAAATCCCCAGCCGCGTCTTCAAACATCAGCATCTGTGTGAAATCACCGCCGGACTCTTTGGTTCTCCGTGAAATCGTCGTGTCCATCATCATCATCTGTGTGAAATCGCCACCCGACTGTTAGACTTTGGTGAGTTGTGGTCTGTGGAAGTAAGAACTGTAGAAGTAGAAGTGAAGATGAATATTTAATTGTATTTGTATTATGAATATTTAATTGTATATAATCTGTAAAGCAGGAAAGATAGAGATGAAATAGAGATTTACTCATTTACATGTGCCATCTGCTATTACTGCCATCTCTTGTTCCTTTTTAATGATTTTATATTGTACATAGTCTGCAAAAGTAGACAAAGTCACTGTTCTGTCAGTCACAATTGTTGACTTTATCTTTTGTTTGTATTGGTTAGGTTTTGGCATAATTATCATTTATCAATGGAGAATCATACTGAAACTCTTTCAGACTCAACAGCAGAGGATGGATTACCTCTTTGGTAGTTTGTTGAAAAAATTGCTAAAGTTCCAAATGGAGGAAATTGGATATGAAAGTGCACAATTTGTAAGAAAGAGTATCAAGGGAGTTATACAAGAATAAGTGCTCATCTTTTCAGGCAAAAAAATAAAGGAATCAGATTTTGTCTAGATGTGACATTAGAACAAACACGTGAAATGACAAAATTAGAGGAGGATTATGCAGCTAAAATGGTTTCCATGGTGTCCAAATATGTTCCTCTCCCTTTTGGGCCTTCATCATCGTCTAGCACACCTCAAATCAGTAGTTCTGATTTTGGTGCATTGAAGAAGCGAAAGAGTGATTCTCCTCTTGCAAAAGCTTTCGACACTCAAAAAAGAAATGAACTGGACTGCATGATTGCTAGAATGTTTTACACTGGTGGTTTACCTTTCACTCTTTCAAGAAATCCTTACTATCAAAGCACTTATACTTTTGCAGCTAACAATAATTTGGGTGGATATGTACCTCCGGGGTACAATCGGTTAAGAACCACTTTGCTTGATCAAGAGAAGAAGCATGTTGAGTTGTTATTAGCTCCCATTAAAAATACTTGGGGAGCTAAAGGAGTGACTATTGTGACTGATGGTTGGAGTGATCCACAACGAAGACCTTTAATCAATTTCATGGCTTGTTGTGAAAGTGGTCCGATGTTCATCAAAGCTGTAAATTGTGCTGGTGAGGTGAAGGATAAAGAATTCATTGCTAATATATTAAGAGAAGTAATTGATGAGGTTGGCCATCAGAATGTTGTTCAGGTGATCACAGATAATGCTAGTAATTGCAAAGGTGCTGGAGAAATCATCGAAGGTATTTATCCTCACATTTATTGGACTCCTTGTGTTGTTCATACACTCAATCTTGCTTTGAAAAATATTTGTGCTGCAAGGAATCTGATGAACAACGAAGAAACATATGCCGAATGCCATTGGATTACTGAGGTTCACGGCGATGTTGTTCAAATTAAAAACTTCATCATGAATCATAGTAAGTGTTTGTCTATTTATTCGTGCTTCACTCCTCTTAAGTTGCTTTCAGTTGGCGAAACTCGTTTTGCTTCTATAGTTATCATGCTCAAAAAGTTTAAACTTGTTAAGCGTGCTTTGGAAGGCATGGTTACGTGTGATCAATGGACGTCATATCAAGATGATGATCAAGGTAAGGCTAGATTTGTGAGGGAGAAGATATTGGATGAATATTGGTGGGATAAATTGGATTACATTCTTAATGTTACAAGTCCAATATATGATATGATTAGAGTTTGTGACACTGATAAGCCTTGCCTCCATTTGGTTTATGAGATGTGGGATGTGATGATTGAGAAGGTCAAGAAGGTTATCTATGAGCATGAGAACATTGATGAGTCAGAAACTTCCACTTTTTATGATGTGGTCCATAAAATACTTGTGGCTCGTTGGGCCAAAAGTAACACACCCCTGCACTGCTTAGCTCATTCTTTGAATCCCAGGTAAGAAGTTTATATTAAAGTTATTAACTTTAAAATGCTACATTTATTTGATAAATAGTTGACACTTGTATATTTTGTTGTTAGGTATTATAGTCATGAATGGCTTACAGAGGATGCTTCTAGGGTACCTCCGCACACAGACGCTGAGATTTCCATGGAACGAAGGAAGTGCTTTAAAAGACTTTTTCCTAATCAAGGTGATTACAACAAAGTTATGAATGAGTATGCTAATTTTTCACTTGAAGGAGGAGATTTTGGTGATTCTGATTCTCTTCAAATGAGGTACACGATGGATCCAAAATTTTGGTGGGGTAACTATGGAGCAACAGCACCTATTCTTCAAAAGTTAGCCATTCGATTACTTGGACAACCTACTTCCTCGTCATGTTCTGAAAGAAATTGGAGCACTTATTCTTTCATTCATTCTTTGAAGAGGAATAAAATGAACCCAAAGCGTGTTGAAGATCTTGTATTTATTCACAACAACCTACGACTCTTATCAAGAAAGAACTCACAATATCTTGATGAAAAGACGAAAATGTGGGATGTTGGTGGTAGTGCTGATGTACTTGGATCTTTGGAGGAGACCGATATTCATCAATTTGTTGATCTTTCCCTTGATGAGCCAGAGATGGAGCGTGTGTTCTTTGAAGATAGTCAAGAAAACGCATTATGAGTCTTTTATGCATTCTTGTGACTTTAATGTTTGAATATTTGTTTTCAACTTCAAATGAATTGCACCTGCTTAATTATTTTTTAAAATTTAGAATATATTCATGAAATATAAATTATATAAAAATATAATTTATATTGCCGTGTCCTGCCGTGTCAAAATCTTATATATTTTGAGATTGTCGTGTCCACGTGCCCTGCCGTGTCCGTGTCCCGTGTCCGTGCTACATAGCTTGAAACACCTCCTATCTATCTTTTATCTCTAATTACTCACCACATAGGATTTAGAATATACTAACACCTTAATACATTTTTGGTTTAGAATAGCCGAACGGAAACACGATCTTACATAGTTCATGTGCTTGGCTTGCTCCTCTTGGTTCGACCCGGTACTTTGCCGGTATTATAAATGTTTTGACACTACGACAATCCTCTTCAAAACCGACACGTCGGGAGAGTAAAAATAGACGTTGTCAAGGGTTGAGTCATTGAACGTGTTCAAATCATTTAAGGCTGAAGTTGAGAAACAACTCAACTAAAGAGTAAAGGATGTTATGTCTCATTGCGGTGGTGAATATCTCAATAGATATGACCAATCAAGTGAACAACGTTACATGACTATTCGCTAGACACCCAAATGAGTGTAAAATTAAACTCATAAGGACATGGTAAGGATTATAATTAGTCATTTCAACTTACCAGGAAGACTCTAGGTGAAGCACTAAAGACAGCAGCTTATATCCTTAATAAGGTACCAACTAGGTTTGGCGATCCCATTATTAAGTATTTTTTTGGATGAGAATCATAACATTTTTAGGATATTGAGTTTGGTGGAGAATTCATGTTAGAAATACTGTTCAACCCAGAAGGAGAATCAGAACACTATTTCTGAAGTACAAACTCAACAACCTCTTAAAATGTATAAATAAGGAATTCCATAATGGATTTATGGAAGATTCTCATCGGTGGTACTTTAAGTTACATCAAGTGATAGTCTTGTATGATTTTGAGACAATCTTGATGGATGAATATGTGTATCACAGGTTTAGTGGGAGTAAGGTTTAAGTTCTCACACCCCCAATCGCTAAAGAAGACAATTCAGTCTCAGTTAATGCCTTGAAAATACTCTGGAAATTCAGGAATATTGAAAAATCTCTTAAGCTTCGACTATATAGAGATTTTTATGTATATTAAGGTATGTACGAATTTGGTTATTGCGTACATTGTTGGTATGTCTAGAAGACATATAAGCAACCCATGGGTGGATCATTGGGTAGCAGTCAAGAAAGGTTTTGGGTTCTGAAAAAGAACAAGAGATTACATGCTCACATAAATGAAATCGGATAAGTTGGAGATCGTTGGGTATTCTGATTCCGATTTCACATGATGTCAATATGGTAAAAGATCCACGTTTAGTTATGAGACATCTATTTAGGGAATATGACTACAAAATTTTGTCACAAGACTGCACTTATAGAAGGTATTGAAAGACCATGAAGGATATTGTGACAATAAGGAGGTAGTATATTCCAACAAAGTACAGAGTGGTCATATTTCCATAGAGCACCTTGAGACAAAACTCCATGATTAGCACCCTAGGTCTTTCTCTAGCGTACTACTTATATGGGTGTAATCAGATTTGAGAATATCCGGATTTAGTGGGAGTTTGTGTTGTGATTATGTTTTTCTCTATGCTGTGTATGGATCCTATACATATAACTTCTGCAGAAATAAAGTGTACATTGCACTCTGTTGTATTTTGGTTTAAGGATTGATCTCCGTAAAGTAAAGGTGACCAGTTGGAAATAGACATGTGTAGATCACAGTTCATGTAATTTCCATGCTACACATCCCTGATTGATCTGTGTCATTTGGTTATTGATAAGTCGAGTTTTTGACTTATTAATACCCATTTTTCACTATAGCTTTAGTTCGTTTCCGGCAATAATTCGATGTCATTTGAGCCCTTTTTGTACATTTCAGGTACAAAACAAGATGGTCTCCGCGTCAAAGCCAAATATGAAAACTCGGGAAAAATCGGAGAATTGAAGCAAAAGTGGACTGAATGGGAGCTCAGCCGATCGGCTGGGAATCATCCCTTCACCAGCCGGGCGGCTGGATGGAGGAAACAGACTCAGTGGCATGAGCACAATTCAAGCCGGTCGGGTGGACTCTTCAGTCGACCGGCTGTCAAGAGTTCTCAGACAGCCTACCTCAAGCACGATTCGAGCCGGTCGGGTGAACTTGTCAGCCAACCGGCTGGCCAGAGTTTCCAGAATGCCTGCATCAAGCACATTTCCAGCCAGGCGGCTGAACTGACCAGCTGGACAAACATATCAGAGTAGGCTGCATCCACCCTGCCCCAGCCAATCGGCTGGAATCCGAAGGCCATGGCCAGCCGACCGGCTGGGCCTGACACAGCAGAATCTTTTTACCCGAGGCTATAAATAGAAAGTGGCAACTTTGACCTAGGCACTTGGCTTTTTAGGGAAAAATACTCATCAAAGGAGATCAAATCAAGGTCTACAATTCACATCCAACAAAGGAGAAGTGAAGATCAAAGGGAGACATTGGGATTAACCATCCTATTTCTATTCTTCTTCTATTCTCATTTGTTGTGCAAAAACCCTACTCACACCATGTTGTCTTACATGATGTGTGAGTAGTCCCCTTGTGTTTTGAGGGTATTGTTACCCTCTTTGGTACTCAATGATCATGTATACACATTCATCATACAATGTATGGACTTGATTTCATTTCCATATGCTTTCTATTTGTGATATGTTACTAAGTGTTTGATAAAATGCCTAAGTGACATGTTTACCTTAGAACTATGATCTTAGTATTGAAAAAGCTTAGTGATGGTTTGGATATAGTAGAAATGAACTCATCAAGTGTTTATGAGAGTAAATGCATGGATGTGAGGTTAACTAAAACTTAATGCCTATAGCATTTACTACCTTGGGAGATGTTCCAAGGATAATGGTGCTATAGAGTGAATCAATATTTTTAATAGGTGAGATTCTAACTAGGATGGCTTGACTAGGATTAGACTCACATGATAGTTGTCTATTTTTAGCCTAAGCTAGGTTTTAAACCTATCAACCCCTAAGATGATTTAACTCTTTAGTGCATGATCATTGGGAAATTGCCAAGGAGGAAAGTAACCCCTCGAAACTCTTTTTGAATTGAATTTAAACCCCCTTGAAACCACTTCGTTGTTTGATTTAAGTTCGAAGCCATCTCATAATTGATTTGAAGGAATAGCTAAGTTGAAAATTTGATTTCCTTAGCGCATAATCACGTTTGCTCCATTGGGTTCGACACCGGTCTTACCGGTCAATTATAAATATCTTTTGACTATACAAAAATACAATTGTCAAAATGGCGCCGTTTGTATGTCCATGTTCAAGAATTTAATTGCCCACATTGCCTTATATTCCAATTCAACCGGCAAATGGCATGGTTTCCCATATGTGAGGCGATATGGAGACATCCCAATGGGGTTTTTGACCTAAGTGTGGAGGTTTTTGGGGAGAAGAAGATTGGAAAAGAGGTCCAACCAAGGTCATCAATCATCAAAAGATCCAACTAAGGTGAAGAAGAGAAGACTAAAGGGAGATTCTAGGATTAACCATCCTCCTTCCTCTACATCTTTTCCATTCTACTTGTTGTATGCTAAAAACCCTACTCTCACCATGTTGTCTTACATGATGTGTGAGTAGTGATCTTGTGTTTTGAGGGTCTTATGACTCTCCTTGGTACTCTTTGATCACAAATATACATTTATATTCATATGGATGATTGTTGATTTCATTTTCTCTTGTGTTATGAATGTTATGCACTCTACGTGTTTGTTAAAATACCTAAGTGACAACTTAGACTAAAACTTGAACCTATGCATTGGAAAAGCTAGTGGATAGTTGACGGAGCCCACCGCACTGTCGTTAAGGTGCGATGTTCTCTGTGCAAAAATAAATTTATATCTCCGCTACTCGCGACTTCACTACTGGGTAGCAAGTGGTAAGTAGGGGTCAAACCCAAGGGAATTGGTGGATTAGTTGTTCTTTAATGAAGCTCATGCATAAATTAAATGCGATTGGGGTTGGGTTTGAGTGTGCTTTGAGAACTGAAAGTAAATTACAACAGTTGGTAATGGACTGTAAGGAAAGGATTCGGTTTAGGGGTTTCATATCATATCATCGTTCATCATTGACCTCTAATGATCATACTAAGTGTTCAAAGATGAATCGAGGCTATTTCTAGCACAAGACTTGCCACATCATTTAGAACACTTGTTCTATTTAGACTAATTCCTCCTTTCGAAGTATCTTAGCCTTATGTGCATCCATTTGATCTTCAGTTACGATCAACCAAATGGTTTTTAAAAGAGGTTGAACTCCTCAGATAAGCTTTGCCCGTTAAAGCATCCACTTACCCGAGTATGTTCACGAACCCCACGGAAGAGCTTTGCCCGTTAAAGCATCCACTCAACCTTGGAAGTTCTAACCTAATATGTGGCACATAGAACAAGTTTTGAAACACTAGGTAGCATTAAGCATAGAGTCTAGAACGGTTTATGATATAAATACTCCCTCTACCGAATACAAGCTTTAGCTACTTGTATTCATGTCAAGGAATACAAGCAAACCATGGCTTTGAACAAGGATACCGAAAAGGAGAATAACTTTAAAGTAAGAACAATATATACGGAAAGTAAAGGACAAGTCAGGGAAAAGAAAGCCGTGGCTTTTGTACCTACAATAAGTGGAGGAGAGGAGCTCCTAAGCAAGATCCAAGCAAAGAAAAATAGCTCCAAAATGAAGAAGAAAATGTGTATTGAAAGTGAAGAGAAGAGGATTAAGCCCTCTATATCTCTAAAGACTTGTCGATTGTGGGATGGGATTGTGGGATGATATTACAATGGGAAGGAGGAGCTATATTTATAGGCTAAGGGGAGGCAAGGATGTGGATGAGATGAAGACACATGGCAAGGGAGGAGTGGAGGAGGAGAAAGCCGTTGGGGTGAGGTGGAGGGGAGGAGAGCCGCCCCCCCCATGTGTCACTTCCTCCTTGAAGCCGTCGGCTATGTGAGGGGAGGGGAGTGGTTGAGAGCTTTGTGATCTTTTCCCCAAAAAGCCATCGGCCCTCTTTCAGCTCCGGACTGATTCTGGTTGCCCTTCGGTTGGACTTGTTTTGAGTGATTCCACGTCCGGTTCTTGAAAGTCAAAATTTGGTCGTGACCTGGAATGACTCGTAATTCATTTTCAGCTTTAAAACTCCTCCTTAGCTTGTATTTTCTCTAGACTTCAAAATACCCTGTAGATAAATATCGGAACTAACAAGCAAAAGTTAAATAGACAAAGCATCTAATTTGGTGGGTTTAACTGTGTTTATGATTCATACAATTATGGTCCATCAAATCACCCCACACTTTTAGTTGTTCGTCCTGAACAATGCTTTTTAAGGGCGGAACACAATCTAAGTAAAAACTTTTAAATATGAAAGTGAGACTGTGGGACTAGATTTATCTTAATTCATGCATTACTTACTTATTACCAAACTAAACCGTGTAAATACTTAGAAGAAACTTGATACTTGTACCTTCGCGCCGAGATGCAAATTAATTCGGATGTTTCGGGAGATAGCCCTTTTCAGGCTCCTGGACTGCATTCTCGGGAACGTGATGCGGTTCGGATTTCACTGAGTTGAGCACTTTGATTTCTTTTTGGCGAGGGACAACTTCTGTAGTGAATCGGCCTTTGGCCTTTGGCCTTTGATGTTGAATTGGAGTTTCTTCACTTTTGTTTCGGTTAAAACCTTCACAATTTTGGCCTTTGGCCTTTGATTAGCTTCTTTGAGCTTTTGCTTCTTTGTGACTTGCTAGTCCATTTTCTCATCCTTTTTGGGAGGTCCAATCATTGCCCGCGAGCATATGGAAATACTTCCCCGCTCTTTCTCATCCTCGCCGTTTCGCGCGGGTCAAGATGAGGGTCGCTCATCTATTTTCTCGGCTACTAGGACTAGAGATAGGACGGTTTGATTCCCGTCCTGCCTCTTGCATAAACGCTGCACGGCGGAGATGACTTCAATCTTCACTGAAACCCGAAGTGCAGCCTCCACTGACTTCGTAAACCATATAGTTAGATTCGATCCTTCGAGTGCTTGCCAAGCCTCTCTAGGGCAGTTTATGTCAACTCCACATCCCCTGTATATCTCAGCACAAAGGGACAAATGAGAAGTTACATTCTAAGTTTTTAAACAGTTGAATTTTCACAAGGTAAATGCATGAATTTAGATCTATCTTTTTCACATTCTCAAGTTCATATTTTCAAAAAGATAATATTAAGGGAAAAGGAAAAAGAAAAAACATGTTAATTAACTATGTACACAGGCGGTTCTCACCCCACACTTTAGAACGAAGGCGTGCCTTTCAGCACGACGTAGTTCAAAAGTCATGCAAATATATACAAGAGATGGAAATGACATTAAGGAAAAGAGAAGAACTGAACTCCCTTTTACTGTGTCGTGTCGTGGAACGACATGCCTCGGAGCTGGATAATCGAGGGAGTTCGGCTGGGGCCTTGAATTCTCAGCGCAGGCCCGGTAATTCTCGGAAGCTGCCTGGCTGATCTGATCTTGCTCCAAAAACCGATTCCTACATGTTAGACATTCCTTCTATACAAAAAATGGGTGAGAGCGACTGACACGGTAAAAACTAAATGACAGAAAATAAAATTACTGAAAGTAAGATAGGCATCGGGTTACCTCCCGACCAGTGCATTTGTTTAACGTCGTTAGCTCGACAGTACCTTATTCCTGGATCATAAGGTTGGGTCCCATGGGTGTGTGAGGTCGAATTTCTTCACGGCTGCCCTTTTGCTCCGAGAGGGTGATGGACCATAATTGTATTAATCATAAACACAGTTAAACCCACCAAATTAGACGCTTTGTCTATTTAACTTTTGCTTGTTAGTTCCGATATTTATCTACAGGGTATTTTGGAGTCTAGAGAGAATACAGGCTAAGGAGGTGTTTTAAAGCTGAAAATGAATTACGAGTCATTCAAGGTCACGACCAAAATCTGACTTTCAAGAACCGGACGTGGAATCACTCAAAACAAGTCCAACCGGAGGGCAACCAGAGTCAGATCGGAGCTGAAAGGACTGATGGCTTTTTGGAATGAGATCACAAAACTCACATCCTCTCCCCTCATGCCATCTAGCCGGCGGCTTCTCCTCTCTTCCACAAGCTTCTCCTCCCTTCTCCTCACATGGGGGGGGGGGGGGGCGGCTAGAAGAGATGATGACATCACCCGATGGCTTTTGAGCTCTTCCTCCCATCTCTTGCCAAGTGGATGCTCCTCCTCCACATCTCCTCCTCTTCATGGCCTATAAATAGAGCTCATCTCTTCACTTGTAAAATCATCCCATCTCATTCCAACATCCACAAACCACAAGTTAGTGAGAGAAGCTCTCACTTCTCTCTAGAGTTTGGGCACTAATCATGTAATCACTTTACTTTGGAATCGAAGCTTTAGCACTTTCAACGGTTTTTGTAAGCACTCTCGTCTTTACTTTACTGTCTTTTCAATTCAGCAACTTTACTTTCCTGTCTTTACTTTCGAAAACTTTACTTTCTGTCTTTCAAAACCTTTACTTTTCAAGCACTTAGTTATGATGTCCTGTTCCATGAATATTCGTAGCTAAACCCTTCATTCGGTTGAAGGGGTGTACTTGTACCATACAATGTTTTAGACCCTACTCTTAGTGCCTCTATGTGTTCAAAACTTGTTCTATGTGCCACATATTAGGTTAGAACTTCCAAGGTTGAGTGGATGCTTTAACGGGCAAAGCTCTTCCGTTGGGTTCGTGAACATACTCGGGTAAGTGGATGCTTTAACGGGCAAAGCTTATCTGAGGAGTTCGACCTCCTTTAAAAAACCATTTGGTTGATCGTAACTGAAGATCAAATGGATGCACATAAGGCTAAGATACTTCGAAAGGAGGAATTAGTCTAATTAGAACAAGTGTTCTAAACGATGTTGCAAGTCTTGTGCTAGAAATAGCCTTGATTCATCTTTGAACACTTAGTATGATCATTAGAGGTCAATGATAAACAGACTATGATACAAGGCCCCTAAAACCGAATGCTTTCCTTTAATTGTAAAATCAACTGTTACTTTACCTTTCAGTACTAAAATCACAACCAACCCACGCTACTCTCAGTACTAAAATCACAACCAACCCCCAACTGTCCTACTTAAAGAACAACTATTCACCTGACTCCCTTGGGTTCGACCCCTACTTACCCTTTACTACCCACTAGTAGAGTACGAGTAGCGGAGATATAAATTTGTTTTTGCACAGAGAACATCGCACCTTAACGACAGTGCGGTGGGCTCCGTCAAAACTGACGCCGTTACCGGGGAGTTAGCCTTCGATTAGTTGTTCTATTCTTTCCCTCTTCACTTCTTCATCACACTGCCCACTATGTATGCATGGACTACGCGACATCTTCCTCAGTTCGGAGGAACGGACGGAGAAGACCCCGTAATACATTGCCAAAACTTCCACCATATTTGCCGCCACATAAAACCTGAAAATGAAATGTTGGAGGAATTTAAGTTAAAATGCTTCAAATTTTCTTTAACTGACTTCGCGACAATTTTGTATTACACATCAACCGCTATACATGCTGAATATTATGAGGACCTTCGCGCTAAATTTCTGAAAGAATTCTCCCCCCCATCCTTACGACATGACACCCGCAAGAAGATCATCTGCCTTCAACAATCCCGGTATGAGACTTTAGATGAATACTACACGTACTATGACACCATCGTCTCACGCTGCCCGCACCATGGATTCACGGAGGTATTTCTTCTTCAAAAATTTCTTCGTGGGAAGAGGGCCGATGAGTTCTCAAGGATCAATGACGCAGTGGGAGGATCAACCATGCACTTATCCTTGACTCAAATGTGGGATGTTATAGACGACTTGGGCGAAGCCACAAAATGAAGGCCAATGCCCCGACCTAATAGAGGAATATAGATAGTTGAGGCTGGTTCAGAGACGAAAAAAGAAGAAACTCCTGAGCCATCAGAAGAAACTCCTGAGCCATCAGATGAAACTCCCGAACCATCAGAAGAATCAGATATAGAAAGCATCGGAAGCAACGAGGAAAAGCCTTCATGGGAACCTGAGACCGTGCCAGGAGAGGAGGAAGTCCAGAACACCACTGGCAAGCTACCCGAGTCATACCCGACTATCATTACCCAAATAGCCGAGATCATCCGAGACCGGATCCTCACAGACAGACAGGACGGGACAGGACCAAGCCTTAAGATGCAAGCTTCCCAACTTTTTCCCTTGATCAATAAACAAATTGCAGAAAACTATGTGATCAATGAAGAGGCTAAAAAGAGGATGGAAGAAGGGCCTAATCAAAACGACTCCTCGATGGAGCATTTTTTCGCCACAACTAGACAAGGCAGCCCTAAACATAAGAGAACCCAATTCAAGAGGCTAGTAGTGAAAGGTCCCTTGCCTTCTCAGAGACGTTGGAAGGAGAAACCACCAGAACCATGGGAACAAGACCCGAACACATCATCTCACAAGAAATCGAGGAAAGGCAAGGCAAAAATGAAAGTAGGCACTCCACAACACTATGACCTGAGCCGCCCATGGGATCCAAACCTGTGATCCCCATGCGTCAAGCCAACGACGTTAAAAAAAGGCACAGGTCGGGAGGTAACCCGGCACCTATCTTACTTTCAGTCATTTATTTTTTGTCATTTAGTTTTTACCGTGTCAGTCGCTCTCACCCACTTTTTGTATAGAAGGAATGACCCCTTGTAGGAATCGATTTTTGAAGCAAGATCAGATCAGCCAGGCAACTTCCAAGAAATTACCGGGCCTGCGCTGAGAGTTCAAGGCCCCAGCCAAACTCCCTCGATTATCCAGCTCCGAGGCATGTCGTTCCACGACACGACACAGTAAAAGGGAGTATAGTTCTTCTCTTTTCCTTAATGTGATTTCCTTCTCTTGTATATATTTGCATGACTTTTGAACTAAGTCGTGCTGAAAGGCACGCTTTCGTTCAAAAGTGTGGGGTGAGAACCGCCTGTGTACATAACATGCTTTTTCTTTTCCTTTTCCCTTAATATTATCTTTTTGAAAATATGAACTTGAGAATGTGAAAAAGATAAATCTAAATTCATGCATTTACCTTGTGAAAATTCAACTGTTTAAAAACTTAGAATGTAACTTCTCATTTGTCCCTTTGTGCTGAGATAAACAGGGGATGTGGAGTTGATATAAACTGCCCTAGAGAGGCTTGGCAAGCAATCGAAGGATCGAATCTAACTATATGGTTTTCGAAGTCAGTGGAGGCTACACTTCGGGTTTCAGTGAAGATTGAAGTCATCTCCGCCGTGCAGCGTTTATGCGAGAGGCGGGACGGGAATCAAACCGTCCTATCTCTAGTCCTAGTAGCCGGGAAAATAGATGAGCGACCCTCATCTTGACCCGCGCGAAACGGCAAAGATGAGAAAGAGCGGGGAGGTATTTCCATATGCTTGCGGGCGACGATTGGACCTCCCAGAAAGGCTGAGAAAATGGACTAGCAAGTCACAACGAAGCAAAAGCTCAAAGAAGCTAATCAAAGGCCAAAGGCCAAAATTGTGAAGGTTTTAACCGAACAAAAGTGAAGAAACTCCAACTCAATATCAAAGGCCAAAGGCCAAAAACCGATTCACTACAGAAGCTGTCCCTCGCCAAAAAGAAATCAAAGTACTCAATTCAGTGAAACCCGAACCGAATCACGTGCTAGAGAAAGCTACAAGGAAACCATATAGTGCAAGTCGATCCCGAGAATGCAGTCCAGGAGCTCGAAAAGGGTTATCTCCCGAAACATCCGAATTAATTTGCATCTCGGCGCGAAGGTACAAGTATCAAGTTTCTTCTAAGTATTTACATGGTTTAGTTTGGTAATAAGTAAGTAATGCATGAATTAAGATAAATCTAGTCCCACAGTCTCACTTTCATATTTAAAAGTTTTTACTTAGATTGTGTGCCGCCCTTCAAAAAGCATTGTTCGGGACGAACAACTAAAAGTGTGGGGTAATCTGATGGACCATAATTGTATGAATCATAAACACAATTAAACCCACCAAATTAGACGCTTTGTCTATTTAACTTTTGCTTGTTAGTTCCGATATTTATCTACAGGGTATTTTGAAGTCTAGAGAGAATACAGGCTAAGGAGGAGTTTTAAAGCTGAAAATGAATTACGAGTCATTCCAGGTCACGACCAAAATCTGACTTTCAAGAATCGGACGTGGAATCACTCAAAACAAGTCCAACCGGAGGGCAACCAGAGTCAGACCGGAGCTGAAAGGACCGATGGCTTTTTGGAATGAGATCACAAAACTCACATCCTCTCCCCTCATGCCACCTAGCCGGCGGCTTCTCCTCTCTTCCACAAGCTTCTCCTCCCTTCTCCTCACATGGGGGGCGGCTAGAAGAGATGATGACATCACCCGATGGCTTTTGAGCTCTTCCTCCCATCTCTTGCCAAGTGGATGCTCCTCCTCCACATCTCCTCCTCTTCATGGCCTATAAATAGAGCTCATCTCTTCACTTGTAAAATCATCCCATCTCATTCCAACATCCACAAACCACAAGTTAGTGAGAGAAGCTCTCACTTCTCTCTAGAGTTTGGGCACTAATCATGTAATCACTTTACTTTGAAATCGAAGCTTTAGCACTTTCAACGGTTTTTGTAAGCACTCTCGTCTTTACTTTACTGTCTTTTCAATTCAGCAACTTTACTTTCCTGTCTTTACTTTCGAAAACTTTACTTTCTGTCTTTCAAAACCTTTACTTTTCAAGCACTTAGTTATGATGTCCTGTTCCATGAATATTCGTAGCTAAACCCTTCATTCGGTTGAAGGGGTGTACTTGTACCATACAATGTTTTAGACCCTACTCTTAGTGCCTCTATGTGTTTAAAACTTGTTCTATGTGCCACATATTAGGTTAGAACTTCCAAGGTTGAGTGGATGCTTTAACGGGCAAAGCTCTTCCGTGGGGTTCGTGAACATACTCGGGTAAGTGGATGCTTTAACGGGCAAAGCTTATCTGAGGAGTTCGACCTCCTTTAAAAACCATTTGGTTGATCGTAACTGAAGATCAAATGGATGCACATAAGGCTAAGATACTTCGAAAGGAGGAATTAGTCTAATTAGAACAAGTGTTCTAAACGATGTTGCAAGTCTTGTGCTAGAAATAGCCTTGATTCATCTTTGAACACTTAGTATGATCATTAGAGGTCAATGATAAACAGACTATGATACAAGGCCCGTAAAACCGAATGCTTTCCTTTAATTGTAAAATCAACTGTTACTTTACCTTTCAGTAATAAAATCACAACCAACCCACACTACTCTCAGTACTAAAATCACAACCAACCCCCAACTGTCCTACTTAAAGAACAACTATTCACCTGACTCCCTTGGGTTCGACCCCTACTTACCCTTTACTACCCACTAGTAGAGTACGAGTAGCGGAGAAATAAATTTGTTTTTGCACAGAGAACATCGCACCTTAACGACTGTGCGGTGGGCTCCGTCAGAGGGCGAGGCTTCATTGACCATAGCTGCTGGTCCAATGAGTCGTGCTCGCTTGTTACTTCTTCCGGGTTTCCATTCTTTCGGCCCATGTCTTTGCCGCTTCTTCATGTTTGAATAGTTGGCACCTTTGCGAGTTTGGAAGTTTGGTTTTGTGCCATTAAATGTAGGCGACATTAAGCATGCGCCTCTGCCAATCCTCTTCATTGTGGCAGTGATGGATGGTTGTCTTGGAACGAGTGAGTTTTCAGGCAGTTTTCCTTGGCTTGTGACGAGTGAGAGTTCCTTTGTCGGCTTTTTTGGCTCATGCTCCTCCTCTAACTCCCCTTGCACCTCATCATTATTGATTATATGATCTTCGGTGGCTATGATCGGCATAAAACACGAAGGGTTAAGTTGGGGCACTTTGACCATGAGGACTGGGTCTGTTTCAGGTGCTCCGACAGTGAGGACCAGGTCTTTCTCGGATAGTTCGGCAATGAGGTCTGGGACTTCTGTTGGCTCGGTAGTTAGAACTGTGATTTCCTCGGATGGATTGGTGATAAGGACCGGGCCTGATTTGGGCAGTTCTTCTTCTAACTCCCAGGGATAATCTGAATGGAGCTCTTCTTCAGGCAACCATGGGTCCTCATCCTCGTCATTCATATGGTCTCCGGGGGCAATCATACTGAGGTCCGGGTCTGTTTTGGGCAGTTCTTCAGTTAGGACCGAAATTGATTTGGGCAATTTGGCAATGCGGTCCCAGATCAGTTGTGTAGCTGCCCAAAATTCCTCATTTTCGACCTCGTCTTGGTGTATCGGGGCACTCATTTGCTGGATGCTAGCTGCCAATTCTTCCTCCTTGTCCTTGAGTGGCTCGGCAATGTGGACCTGGGCTTCCTAGGGCATTTCGAAAATGTGTACCGGTACTGATTTGGACAGCTTGTTAATGAGGTCCCAGAGATGGTTTGATGCTTCTTTTTGAGCCACCCATAATTCGTTGCTTTCGACCTGGATTTGGTGTACCATGTTGGCCAACTGCTGGTTGCTAGATGCCAGCTCCGTTGTAACATCCTCGAGTGGCTCGGCCTGATCTTCTCTTGGTCTTGACCTTGCGGCCAAATCGTTTATCAATTTCCAAAGATCATCCATGTTTAAGTTATTTACCGAGCCTCCTGCTGCGTCATTAAGCCAATTCCACTCATATGACATCATCCCATCGAGAAACCTTTGTAGAAGATCTGAGTTGCTGAATCCATGGTGCGGGCAGCTCGTTACAATGGAATCGAAGTACCATAAGTACTCGTCTAAAGTTTCGTCCCGGGATTGCTTTAGGTTGTTGATCTTCTCGCGGATTTCAAGTTCGAAGGGTGGTGGGAAAAATTCCTCATCGTTCCAAGGCTCGTTTTGATAGTACATCGACATGGTGGTTTGCAAGAACAAAAACAAAAATAAAAAGAACAACTATTCCGTTTCACAACTCCCCGGCAACGGCGCCAGTTTTGACGGAGCCCACCGCACTGTCGTTAAGGTGCGATGTTCTCTGTGCAAAAATAAATTTATATCTCCGCTACTCGCGACTTCACTACTGGGTAGCAAGTGGTAAGTAGGGGTCGAACCCAAGGGAATTGGTGGATTAGTTGTTCTTTAATGACGCTTATGCATAAATTAAATGCGATTGGGGTTGGGTTTGAGTGTGCTTTGAGAACTGAAAGTAAATTACAACAGTTGGTAATGGACTGTAAGGAAAGGATTCGGTTTAGGGGTTTCATATCATATCATCGTTCATCATTGACCTCTAATGATCATACTAAGTGTTCAAAGATGAATCGAGGCTATTTCTAGCACAAGACTTGCCACATCATTTAGCTTGTTCTATTTAGACTAATTCCTCCTTTCGAAGTATCTTAGCCTTATGTGCATCCATTTGATCTTCAGTTACGATCAACCAAATGGTTTTTAAAAGAGGTTGAACTCCTCAGATAAGCTTTGCCCGTTAAAGCATCCACTTACCCGAGTATGTTCACGAACCCCACGGAAGAGCTTTGCCCGTTAAAGCATCCACTCAACCTTGGAAGTTCTAACTTAATATGTGGCACATAGAACAAGTTTTGAAACACTAAGTAGCATTAAGCATAGAGTCTAGAACGGTTTATGATATAAATACTCCCTCTACCGAATACAAGCTTTAGCTACTTGTATTCATGTCAAGGAATACAAGCAAACCATGGCTTTGAACAAGGATACCAAAAAGGAGAATAACTTTAAAGTAAGAACAATATATACGGAAAGTAAAGGACAAGTCAGGGAAAAGAAAGCCGTGGCTTTTGTACCTACAATAAGTGGAGGAGAGGAGCTCCTAAGCAAGATCCAAGCAAGGAAAAGTAGCTCCAAAATGAAGAACAAAATGTGTATTGAAAGTGAAGAGAAGAGGGTTAAGCCCTCTATCTCTCTGAAGACTTGTGGATTGTGGGATGGGATTGTGGGATGATAGTACAAAGGGAAGGAGGAGCTCTATTTATAGGCTAAGGGGAGGCAAGGATGTGGATGAGAAGAAGACACATGGCAAGGGAGGAGTGGAGGACGAGAAATCCGCCGGGGTGAGGTGGAGGGGAGGAGAGCCCCCCCCCTTCCATGTGTCACTTCCTCCTTGAAGCCGCCGGCTATGTGAGGGGAGGGGAGTAGTTGAGAGCTTTGTGATCTTTTTCCCAAAAAGCCATCGGCCCTCTTTCAGCTCCGGACTAATTCTGGTTGCCCTTTGGTTGGACTTGTTTTGAGTGATTCCACGTCCAGTTCTTGAAAGTCGGAATTTGGTCGTGACCGGGAATGACTCGTAATTCATTTTCAGCTTTAAAACTCCTCCTTAGCCTGTATTCTCTCTAGACTTCAAAATACCCTGTAGATAAATATCGGAACTAACAAGCAAAAGTTAAATAGACAAAGCGTCTAATTTGGTGGGTTTAAGTGTGTTTATGATTCATACAATTATGGTCCATCAATAGTTCTAGGATGGAGAAAATGATCATATATTAAGCATGAAAGTGAACCTTATGATATGATGCTTGACTAAGGATTGAATGTTTAATTCATTGGAGTTGGTTAATACACAAATCATCAATTAATCCCATTAAATGGTGTCAAATTCATGTTCACTATGCTCTTTATACATGTCATGCTACTAAGTGTTTGATGAAATGCCTAAGTAACATGTTGAATCTTAAAACTAGACTTAAGAATCGAACGACCTTAGGGATAGTTTGGAAGTAGTGAATATGATCATTTCTATGGGATTGAAGTGAACTAGGTTTAATACTATTTGATTACCGTGAAATGTTTGAATATCATGTATGTGATCATTGGGAAATTGCCGAGGGGAGTAAACCCTCGAAACACCTCTTACTTATCTTTTATCCCTAATTACTCACCACGTAGGATTTAGAATATACTCAAACCTTTATAAAATTTTGGTTTAGAATAGCCGAACGGAAACACAATCTTACATAGTGCATGTGCTTGGCTTGCTCCTCTTGGTTCGACTCGGTACTTTACCGGTATTATAAATGTTTTGATACTACGACGACCCTCTTCAAAACCGACACGTTGGGAGGGTAAAAATAGACGTTGTCAAATGGTATTATCAGCCGACCGGCTGAGTCTTGGCTATCCAAACCCCAACCCCTTACTCAAAACTCATTTCAGCCGGATCTCTCTCAATAACCAACCGACTGTTCTCCAGCCGACCCCGCCCTCCAACCATCCGACCCTCTCGCTCCGACCTCTTCCACCCTCGCCATCACCTCGCCGTCACCAGCCAACCTACCCTAACCTCCTCCACCTCCGACCGATTCACCCCAACTTCGACAAAACCTTCCAACCACCGATCTCCTCCGTCCTCCATCAAAATCAACCGGCTGACTGCTCAAACTACTCAAAATCGTCCCGCCTACAAAACCCAACCCTCGATTTTGATCCCCAAAGCCTCTCGGAAAACCTAGAAATTCGACTTAGATTGGCCAGTCCAGCCGACTGACTAAAACTTGTCCTAATCCCAGCCGCCCGGCTCCACTCAGTGCTCCCAAAATCTCAGTCTTTCCCATTGCATTTCAGTAATGCCTCAAGGTGCCTCTTCCTCCAAATCCAAAGCCAAGGGCAAGGAGACAGCTTGTATGCTTCCTAGTGATATTCTCATGGAGGAGCATTATGAAATTGATGATGATGACATGCCCCTCGTTACTCAGAAAAGAAGTCAGCTCAGAGCTTTGCTGAGGGATCCTAGCTGAGACGAGGAACTGGATTCCCCTCCTCCCTCTCCCAACCATCCACCTAAAAAGAAAAGCAAACCTTCGAAGGGTGCCTCCTCCGCACCAAAGAAGCCGAAAAAGAAGAAGGCCCCTGTGCCTCCCATCGCGAGAGTGTCATCGCCCACACCTCCTGCCTCTTCTAGCAATGCACTCATTCTAGTAGAGCCGGGTGATGGTCCATTGGAGGGCCCCTTGCCTCTTCACATCCCTTACCCCTTCGCCGAGCCTCTCGTATTCGAAGATGAAACACATATGACGCGTCATGACAATATTAAGAAGAAGAGGAAGAAGGCCATCGTGACTCTCTACCCGGACATGGAGCTCCTTAGAGGCATAGATCTTGAGGTCGCCGATGAGGTACATTCTCAGCTTAGTCACAGTGGATTGAATTTTCTATTTAATGATGATCCAGGATGTTACCAAAGGGTAGTGGAAGAGTTTGTTTGTTCTTTTGATTGGATAAAGGATGCGGAGGGGTAATTTTTTTTGGAAATTTAGATTGGGAGGAAGGGATTTCAAGATTAAGGAGAGTATAGTTCAAGATTGGTTGGGTTTTCCTCCTAATGGTGGAGATGGGCCTAAGTTTGATGAGCATGAGCGGACTAGATTTTGGAATAGAATTTCTGGGCGGAACGAGTGGTTTGTGGCATCCTCTAACTCTTTCGCCATCACCATGCCGGTTTGGAAGGTCATTCACCACCTCATAGCCATTGGGGTGCAGACTAGGAAGGAGGAGGCTAGATCTTTCTCCATCCCGGATATGAAGATTATGATGGTCATTGATCATACAGATGTCATCGATTGGCTAGCCATCTTTGCCAACCGCTTTGAGAGTGTTGTTAAGGAGACCTCGCGGAGTCTTGCATTGGGAGGAGGATCCTTGATTACATTGATAGCCATGAAGTGAAACTTCACTTTTGGCCATGAGGGATGCCCCGAGCCATCCAAGAGGATCCTTGACATGCGCACCATGAAGTATATGCACCTTCTCAAGGAGGATGGTAAAACTTGGGAAGTCGACACAAAGCCTCACAAGAAGGAGCTCCGGGACAATGTAGCACATATGAGGCAAGCGTTCAAGGATCAGAACCCCCTCTACTGCCTAGCCAACCTCACCCCATCCCCTCCTTCCTCTCCTATCCATACCCCTTCTCCGGCCGACGAGCACAAGGTACACATCGATGAGGAGCAGCCACCCATGGAGCCTGCTATTGAGAGTCCTCCTCGTGCCACGGATGATTCGACTGAGTGGAGACAGAGGATCTCCTCCGATATTGCCGACTTGAGGAGTGGCTTGACTCGGCTTGAGGATTTTGTTAGAGAGGCAGACACGAGAGCTCTCCCGGAGTGGGAGTGGCTCCGGTCCACAGTATTATCCATGGTCAGAGGTCCCGGTGGTCCAGTAGCTCCTCCAGTTGCTCCGAAGTTTTCTACCCCTCGTGCCGCCTCCCCATTGCCTACCACGCCAGCTTCTAGAGGTGGGGAGGTGGGCACGCCACTCACTGGTGGCACGGTGGAGAGGGAGTGTTCCATTAGAGAGAAGAGTCCACTTCTCACTGGTGCCACACTGGAGGGAGATGGCGATTTTGCTAGGGAGGCCGCTTCAGGAGGCGATGAGGCTACATCGTCATGAGTCCATGCTTCATTTTGTTTTTCACATATGTATCTCTTCTTTGACTTGTTGCATTAGATGATGTTTTTGAATGTTAAGTCGCCTTTTGGCACAATTTTGGATGATGTATGCAATTTTGATGATATTCCCTTTACTTGCCTTTGGTTGTATGCTACATTTCTTATGATATTGACGGTGTTTACCATTTATGTTGTTGACCCTACAGGATATACATATTCTTATCATGTAGAAATTCACCTTCTTTGTCTACATTTGCAACCAAAAGACTATTTCTCACTCCCAAGAGTTATGTCACCGATTCTACAAACGAGGGGAGTTCCTATGCGCCTTTGCCTTTATTTTATCATTCTTTGCGCTTAGGGACTAAGCTTGAATTAAGTGTGGAGTGGTTTAATGCGCATAGTTCACATCTTTTCATGCCATACATATCTGTTTTAGATGGGCACTTTGATGGACCATAATTGTATGAAACATAAATGCAGTTAAACCCACCAAATTAGACTGTTTGTTTATCTAACTTCTACGTGTTAGTCCCGATATATTTCCACAGGGCATTTTAGAGACTGAAGTGAAAACACGCTAAGGAGAGGATTTTATGCTGAAAAGATAACAAGAGTCAATCCAAGGTCAAGATCATATGCCGACTGAAGAAATATCAAGGATCCTGACGTTGAATTGACCATAACAAATTAATCAGAAGAATCAGGAGTGGAGTCAAGACAGCCCGGGGAAGAAACACATTTACAGTTTTGTGAAAAGACTGCACAAAACTATACAAACTCACACATTGGGCAAGGATGACCGGCCACTTGATGAAGTGGTGGCCAAGGGAGGAGATCCTCCCCCTTGGGCCACCGCCTACCGGCGGCTTTGAGGGGTGGTGACCGGCGGCTTTTGGAGCTCCTCCACATGTCACCACCACCTTCCTCCTCCTCCACCACTCCTCTTCCTCCACATGTGGCCATCTCCTCCCTCCATTTTCTCCTCCAATCAAAATGCAACACTTACCACCCATCTCCACCACCCATCTCCTCCCCTTTGGGCTATAAAAGGAGGCCTCCTCCTCCTCATTTCAACACACTTCAATCTCATTTCACTTCTCTCTCTAGAAATTGTAATATTTGTAATTTTGTAATCTTGCTTTGGAAATAAAGGATATCTGCCTTGGCGCTTCAACGGTTGTAAGTAATTCTTAGTATTTATTCAACTGTTTTATTTCCTTAGTTATAATGTTTAGCGCGATGAATAGTAGCTAAACTTGTAGTTCGGTCTAAGGGGCGCACTTGTATTATAAAATGTTTTAGACTATTAACTTAGTGTCTAGTCTAAGTATTCAAAACTTATTCTATGTGCCATATATTAAGTCAGAACGTCCAAGGTAGAGTGGATGCTTGGATTGGCAAAACTCTACAGCGGGGTTCGTAAACTTGTACGAATAAGTGGATGCTTGGAATGGCAAAGCTTATCTGAGAAGTTTGACTCATCTTAAACACCATTTGGTTGATCGGGAATGATTGATCAAATGGATGCACATAGGCTAATATAACCGGGAATGGAGTATTAGTCTAAATAGAATAAGTGTTCTACGTCCTTGGAATAGGCTAGACAGTGTACGCAAATCGAGTGCTTGGAATGGCCTTGATACACCGTTTGAATACTTAGGAGAGTCACTAAAGGTCAATGATAAACAGGATATAATACAAGTCCCCTGAAACCGAACATTTCTCTTTAATTATAAACTGTAATTTACTTTCCAGTATTAAAATCAACCAACCAACCAATCAATCAATCAAAATAGCTGGTAGCTTTTAAACCAACCAACCGACCTTTAACATGCTCCCACGCTGCGTAATCCCCCCGAAGAACAATTATTCCCCTGGTTCCCTTGGGTTCGACCCCTACTTACCAAGTACTACCCAGTAGTATAGTTGCTAGTAGCGGACTATTATAAATTTATTTGCACAAATCGCTTTGACGACGAGCGGTTTTGTCAAATTGGCGCCGTTGCCGGGGAATCAGTTATCGGATAGTTGTTCTTTCCCTCCCCTTTCTTTTTCTTTCTTTTTCCTATGTCATTACCCATTACGCATGCATGGACAACGCGATTTCTGCCCCTGTTCGGAGGAACGGAGGGAGAAGACCCTGTACAGCACTGCCGAAACTTCCACCACGTCTGCCATCACATCAAACAGGAGAATGAAGTATTAGAGGAATTTAAGCTGAAATGCTTTAAATTCTCTCTAACCGACTTCGCCACGATATGGTACTACACATCCACCGCTTGCAGTGCAGAACGTTTCGTAAACCTCTGCGTTCCGTTCCTGAAAGAATTCTCTCCACCATCTTTACGCCAAGAAACCCGTGAGAAGATCATGAGCCTTCATCAATCCCGGGATGAGACTTTGGACGAATACTACATGAACTACGATACCATCGTCTCAAGCTGCCCGCACCATGGATTTACGAAAAAAGTTCTTCTCCAAAAATTTCTTCGTGGGATGAGGGCCGAAGAGCTGGGAAGAGTTAACGAAGCTATGAAAAGGTCTGCAACAAACTTCACCGTTGCAGACATGTGGTGCCTTATAATCGGCCTGGGCGCTACCACAAGACGAGTACCCCAAACTGATGAGGAAATGCAGACAGAAGAAGCTGATCCTGAGGCTGATGAAGAAGAAACCACCGAACCGTCGGAAGAGACTCCTGAACCGTCTGAAGAATCAGACATGGAAAGCACCGGAAGCAACGAAGTAGGAGTCCAGAACACCACTGACGAACTGCCCAAGCCATACCCGACTATCATTACCCAGGCAGCTGAAACTATCTACGATCAGTTCTTCACGAACCAACATAACGAGGCAGAACCAAGCCTCATGAGGCCTTCCCGACTTTTCCCCTTAATTAATGAGCAAGTCGCCGCGAACTATGCGATCCAAGAAGAAGCTCAAAGGAGAATGGGAAAAGCACCTCTGCAGAATGACCCCTCGATGGAGCAGTGCTATGCCGCAACCGGACTAGGCAGTCCCAAATACAAAAACTTCGAAAGGCTGGTAGTGAAAGGTCCATCACTCCCTCCGGGGTATTGGAAAGAAAAGATCCCGAAACCAAGGAGTCCTAACCAGAACACAACATCCAGCAAGAAGTCAGGAAGAAGCAACACTGGAACGGTGTAAAAAGTTTGACCTCAGCCACCCATGGGACCCAAACCAATGAACCACAAACGAGGTATCGTCGAGCCAACGACGTTAAACAAGTGCACTGGTCGGGAGGTAACCCGACACTATCTTACTTTTCCGCACTTTAATTTCTGTCTTTTAAATTCAGTATTTAGTTTTAAGCTTGCATGACTTTTAAACTAAGGCACGCCTTCGTTCAAAAGTTAGGGGTGAGATCCACCTCTGTACATAAATAACATGCGGCTATTTTTTTTAGTAATAGTATCTTTTTGAAAATATGAACTTAAGAATGTGAAAAAGATAAATCATAATTCATGCATTAACCTTGTGAAAATTCAAACTGTTTAAAAACTTAGAATGTAACTTTTCATTTGTCCTTTGTGCTGAGATAACTAGGGATGTGGAGTTGACATAAACTGCCCTAGAGAGGCTTGGCAAGCAATCAAAGGATCAGATCAAACTATATGGTTTTCGAAGTCAGTGGAGGCTGCACTTCGGGTTTTAGTGAAAGTTGAAGTCATCTCCGCCATGCAATGCAAAAGGCGAGGACGGGAATCAGACCGTCCTATCTCCGGTCAAAGTAGCCGAGAAAATAGATGAGCGACCCTCACCTTGACCCGCGCGAAAACGGCAAAAAAGAGAGGAGCGGGGAGGTATTTCCATAGGCTTGCGGGCGATGATTGGACCTCCCAAAAAGGCTCGAGAAAATGGACTAGCAGTCACAAAAAGGCGAAAAGCTCAATGAAGCAAATCAAGAGGCCAAAGGCCCAAAATTGTGAAGGTTTTAACCGAACAAAAAGTGAAGAACTCAAAAAGTCAAAACAAAGGCCAAATGCCGACTCACTACAAAAGCAGTCCCTCGCCAAAAGAAAATCAAAGTACTCAAACCACTGAAACCTGAACCGAATCACGTGCTAGAGAAAGCTACCAGAAAACCATATAATAAGAGACGATCCCGAGGTTGCAGTCCAGGAGCCAAAAAAGGGCTATCTCCCGAGACATCCAATATAATTTGCATCTCAGCACGGAGGTACAAGTATTAAGTTTCTTCTATTTATTTACGCAGTTTAATTTGGTAATAAGTAAGCAATGCATGAATTAGGATAGATCGAGTACCACAGTCTAATTTTCATATTCCAAAGCCAAACTTAGAACTTACGCCCTTTAATAGCATTGTTCGGGACGAACAACTAAAAGTGTGGGGTAATCTGATGGACCATAATTGTATGAAACATAAATGCAGTTAAACCCACCAAATTAGACTGTTTGTCTATCTAACTTCTACGTGTTAGTCCCGATATATTTTCACAGGGCATTTTAGAGACTGAAGTGAAAACACGCTAAGGAGAGGATTTTATGCTGAAAAGATAACAAGAGTCAATCCAAGGTCAAGATCATATGCCGACTGAAGAAATATCAAGGATCCTGACGTTGAATTGACCATAACAAATTAATCAGAAGAATCAGGATTGGAGTCAAGACAGCCCGGGGAAGAAACACATTTACAGTTTTGTGAAAAGACTGCACAAAACTGTACAAACTCACACATTGGGCAAGGATGACCGGCCACTTGATGAAGTGGTGGCCAAGGGAGGAGCTCCTCTCCCTTGGGCCACCGCCTACCGGCGGCTTTGAGGGGTGGTGACCGGCGGCTTTTGGAGCTCCTCCACATGTCACCACCACCTTCCTCCTCCTCCACCACTCCTCTTCCTCCACATGTGGCCATCTCCTCCCTCCATTTTCTCCTCCAATCAAAATGCAACACTTACCACCCATCTCCTCCCCTTTGGGCTATAAAAGGAGGCCTCCTCCTCCTCATTTCAACACACTTCAATCTCATTTCACTTCTCTCTCTAGAAATTGTAATATTTGTAATGTTGTAATCTAGCTTTGGAAATAAAGGATAGCTCCCTTGGCGCTTCAATGGTTGTAAGTAATTCTTAGTATTTATTCAACTGTTTTATTTCCTTAGTTATAATGTTTAGCGCGATGAATAGTAGCTAAACTTGTAGTTCGGTCTAAGGGGCGCACTTGTATTATAAAATGTTTTAGACTATTAACTTAGTGTCTAGTCTAAGTATTCAAAACTTATTCTATGTGCCATATATTAAGTCAGAATGTCCAAGGTAGAGTGGATGCTTGGAATGGCAAAACTCTACAGCGGGGTTCGTAAACTTGTACGGATAAGTGGATGCTTGGAATGGCAAAGCTTATCTGAGAAGTTTGACTCATCTTAAACACCATTTGGTTGATCGGGAATGATTGATCAAATGGATGCACATAGGCTAATATAATCGGGAATGGAGTATTAGTCTAAATAGAATAAGTGTTCTACGTCCTTGGAATAGGCTAGACAGTGTACGCAAATCGAGTGCTTGGAATGGCCTTGATACACCGTTTGAATACTTAGGAGAGTCACTAAAGGTCAATGATAAACAGGATATAATACAAGTCCCCTGAAACCGAACATTTCTCTTTAATTATAAACTGTAATTTACTTTCCAGTATTAAAATCAACCAACCAACCAATCAATCAATCAAAATAGCTGGTAGCTTTAAAACCAACCAACCGACCTTAAACACGCTCCCACGCTGCGTAATCCCCCCGAAGAATCTTTATTCCCCTGGTTCCCTTGGGTTCGACCCCTACTTACCAAGTACTACCCAGTAGTATAGTTGCTAGTAGCAGACTATTATAAATTTATTTGCACAAATCGCTTTGACGACGAGCGGTTCTGTCACACTTGCATCTTTTGCACCTTATCCCTAACATGAGAGTGTTTTTAACCACAAAGGCTTGTGACTATCAACCCTAAATCCCTATAAACCACATCTAGCCTATTTTCTCACATTTATTGGATCTTGAACTTAGAACCGACCTAGTCCATTGAATGTGTATTCTTGAGAACCAATATCATTGCTATCTCTCGTCTATCAATAATTCTCTAAGTATTTTCGTTGAAATACCTTGGATCAAGTTATATCAAGCACTTTTTAAAATCTTCGTGAAAAACTTAGACCCTTTGAATGCTCCTTGGTGACTTGAGTTCTCTAACACGGTGCCTTGTTCATGTTTGATTCCTGCACATTCCATACACTTTTTGAACACATTGTCAAGTTTTAAGTGTGGAGTCAAAAGAAGGCAAAAAATAGGCCCAAAAAAAATTGTTTGTGGTCAAAGAGGGCGAAGCCCCGACTAAAAACTTTCTAAATGTACACGAGAAGTTTTGCTCCAAAATACACAAATGCCGGGGGTTAGGAAGAAAAGTTCCCCCTCGAAAGCATTTGTAGGCCAAAGGCCGTTTCAAAAAGAAAATAAGTACTTAAAACTTGACTCTATGTTTTTCCTTCATTCTTCATTTGTGCGGGATTCAGCATTTGCATTGTGTGCTAGTTGGAATGACTTTTGGACGACCCATGTGCTTGCACGGGAGTTATCATTTGGTCTATGCATGTTTATTAAGAACTCTAGTGTCGAACTCCTCTTCCCTTATGGATTACGGCTTAAGCGCCTAAAACTTGGGAATGAGTTCCATGTCGCAAACCCATGGACTAGCCCTAGCTAGCATAGGTGAGCGATAGACAATTTTTTTTTGTGCAAACTAAAAACTTTACATCAATTGTATTGCCTTGAAAATGAATAGACCTTTGGATAAGACGATTGACAGCTCTAGTATTGACGACCTTGAATGCACAACCTCAAGAGTAATCAAATGGTTCAAAAGTTCTTTTGACGATATTGTGATGATAGTTCTAGCTTGGGGTGAGGATTTTGTTTTGAGAAATCCTAGCCTAGGTTGAACACTCTTGAATTCATTCTCATGGGATAGGTGCATTTGGGATTTGTGAGTAATCCCTTTTCTGAAAACTCTCACGAGACTATAACTCGTCCACTAGGGTAGCCTAGGGGTTTAAAGGCCTAATGCATATGATAAATGCATTCTTAACGCCTACGAAAAGGAGCTAGTTAGATTGTATATACATGCATTTACTTTTCAATAACATGTTTAGCAATAATGATCGAGACCTTGTGATAGCTAGTGAGGCAAATAGATGAAAAACATAGCACCACTAGCATTTCGCTATTTGCACGACCTTGACATGTTTGCATACTTTGTTCGGGATGAACAAAGCTTAAGTGTGGAGTGTTTATAAGTCGAGTTTTCGACTTATTAATACCCATTTTCACTATAGCTTTAGTTCATTTCCTGCGATAATTTGATGTCATTTGAGCCCTTTTTCATACGTTTTAACTACAAAACAAGATGGTCTCAGCGTTAACGCCAAAATACAAAAATTGGGAAAAATCGGAGAATTGAAGCAAAAGTGGACTGAATGGGAGCTCAGCCAACCGGCTGGGAATATCCCTTCACCAGCCGGGCGGCTGGATGGAGGAAACAGACTCAGTGGCATCATCACAATTTGAGTCGGTCGGGTGGACTCTTCAGCCAACTGGCTGGCCAGAGTTCTGAGACTGCCTGCCTCAAGCATGATTCTAGCCGGTCGGGTGAACTTGTCAGCCAACCGGCTGGCCAGAGTTTCCAGAATGCCTGCATCAAGCACATTTCCAGCCAGGCGGCTCAATTGACCAGCCGACCGGCTGGACCAACATCTCAGAGTAGGCTGCATCCACCCTGCCCTAGCCGATTGGCTGGAATCCGAACGCCATGGATAGCCGACCGGCTGGGCCTGACACAGTAGAATCTTTTTACCCGAGGCTATAAATAGAAAGTGGCAACTTTGACCTTGGCACTTGGCTTTTTGGGGGAAAATACTCATCAATGGAGATCAAATCAAGGTCTACAATCCACATCCAACAAAGGAGAAGTGAAGATCAAAGGGAGACATTGGGATTAACCATCCTATTTCTATTCTTCTTCTATTCTCATTTGTTGTGCAAAACTCCAACTCACACCATGTTGTCTTACATGATGTGTGAGTAGTCCCCTTGTGTTTTGAGGGTATTGTTACCCTCTTTGGTACTCAATGATCATGTATACACATTCATTATACAATCTATGGAGTTGATTTCATTTCATTATGCTTTCTATTTGTGATATGTTACTAATTGTTTGATAAAATGCCTAAGTGACATGTTTAACTTAGAATTATGATCTAAGTATTGAAAAAGCTTACTGATGGTTTGGTTATAGTATAAATGAACTCATCAAGTGTTTAAGAGAGTAAATGCATGGATGTGAGGTTAACTAAAACTTAATGCCTATAGCATTTATTACCTTGGGAGATGTTCCAAGGATAATGGTGCTATAGAGTGAATCAATATCTTTAATAGGTGAGATTCAAATTAGGATGGCTTGACTAGGATTAGACTCACATGATAGTTTGTCTATTTTTAGCCTAAGCTAGGTTTTAAACCTATCAACCCCTAAGATGATTTAACTCTTGTGTGCATGATCATTGGGAAATTGCCAAGGAGGGGAGTAACCCCTCGAAACTCTTTTTTGAATTGAATTTAAACCCCTTGAAACCACTTCGTTGTTTGATTTAAGTTCGAAACCATCTCGTAATTGATTTGAAGGAATAGCTAAGTTGAAAATTTGATTCTCCTAGCGCATAATCACGTTTGCTCCCTTGGGTTCGACACCGGTCTTACCGGTTAATTATAAATATCTTTTGACTATACAAAAATACAATTGTCAGTTATACTAATATACGTGACAAGTTCGGTCCCGTAACAATTAATGCTACGAGTGCTGGCTTGATCCTATGTTAGTATAATTGATGGACGAGATTGTTTTGGGCATACTCTATATGATAGAAAATTTTGAGCTCATAAGGTTACACATCTAATTGAATTGACATGTATGATTCAGTGGGAGATTGTTAGATTATTTTATATAATCTAATATTGGGATCATAATGCAAATATAATATGATGTGTATGCTATCATAATTTTTAAGTCATATATTAAAGTGATCTAGTATACAAGCGACTTTAGAGTATAAATAAAGTTATGATCATGGAATTATAATATGTGTAGATACTGGTTTGATAATTACACTTCTTTTGAGGGGAAGGATTTGTAATTATCAGAAATATAGCAGTTATGTACAACGCTATATAAAGGTATTTGTCCCCGGTCTTACGCACTTAACTTCAGTTCATTCTTCTCTCAAAATCTTACTAGGAAATGGTTATGCGGAAAGGATGGAAGATCCACTACGGTGTTCAGCAATCAACAAAGTTTTTTTGGTGAAGTTCCAGAGTCATCAACGCAGGTTTGCCATCTTCTGTATTTCTGTGTGCTTGATTAACACGATTGGGGTATTACGATCCTGGGTATATGAATTAAATCTAACAGTATATACATGATCATAGAGTACCAATGAGGGTTGTAAGACCCTCAAAACACAAGGTGACTACTCACACATCATGTAAGACAACATGGTGTAAGTAGGGTTTAATAGAAAACAACAAAGGGAATGGAAAAGGTGTAGAGGAAGTAGGATGGTTAGTCCTAGAATCTCCCTTTGATGTTCTCTTCTTCTCCTTGGTTGAATTCTTGATGATGACCTTTGGTTGAGCCTCTTTTTCTGATCTTCTTCTCCCCAAAATTTGTCCACACTTAGGTTAAAACCCCCATCTTCTGTTTATAGCCTCGGGTAGAAAACTCTGATGCAGAAGGCCCAGCCGGTCGGCTGATGGCTAAAAATCCAGACAACTTCTGTTGTGATCGTCCAGCCAACCGGTTGGATTGGCCAACTGACCGACTCAAACTGAGCGGTTGCATTAATTTTGCAGGGCAAGGACCAGCCGATCTGCCAGAATGGCCGACCGACAGGTTGAATATGTGCTTGGGCAAGCATTCTGATAACTCTTCTCCAGCCGACCGATTGAACTATCAGCCGATCGACTCAATGTGGGCGGTTGCTCTCAAGTCCGCCCTTTCATCCAGTTGACTGGTTGGTTCAGTGTAATTTCTGAACCGGTCGGCTGGGAGTCTTCTTTGCCCACATTTTGCTCTAATCTTTGGATTTTCCCCGAGTTTCTGTATTTAGGCTTTGACATTGAGGGGGCCTTGTTTTCTACCTAAAATGTAGGGTAAGAGGTCAAATGACATCAAAATATTGTCGGAAACGAACCAAAGCTATAGTAAAAATGGCTATTAATAAGTCGAAAACTCGACTTATCAATATCATCGGTTGGTTGGCGGCTGATTTATTTGGGTGTTACCTGTCCTGATGTAGCTTATTTCGTTCACATTCTCTCTCAGTTTATGCAGCAGCCCCGAGTAGAGCTTTGGGAGGCAGCGTTGCGTGTTGTTCGCTATTTGAAAAAAAAGTCTTGGCCAAAGGGATATTATTACATGCTGATAGCAAATTAATTTTGGAAGTATGGTGTGATTGTGATTGGGCAAGTTGTCCGTTAACACGACGTTCTTTGAGTGGTTGGTTTGTGTTATTAGGTTCTTCTCCTATTTCCTGAAAAACTAAGAAGCGGCCAACTGTCTCATGCTCATCAGCCGAAGCGGAATATTGATCGATGACATCTATTACTTGTGAACTTAAGTGGCATTATGTATAGTCATTTAAGGTGAAACTCTTGATGTGGTGATCTTTTCATTTCCTATTCAGAATAATCTTGTATATGTGTACGGTAAAATCTTGAATGAAAAAAGAGAATCAGATTTATCAAAATGCCTTGTGAATTGGGTAGGCATAGGGATTGTGGTGTAAAGTAGTATGGTGTGGACATGTTTTGACTTTTGAGGCCGGTTGGTGTTGGTCGACAGCTTCAATGCTTTTACTTTTCAAGAAAGCATCCAATATAATTCTGAGTGACGGACTAGGAAGGCCAGCTAGCTTTTTTCACATTTTTGTGTGTCCCAGGATGAGAGAGTTCCCACTACTTTCAACTCAACTAATAGTCTAATACCAACACCACATTTCTATTAAATACAACTTTTGAAGCAAGACACACTTTGAGTTTATTAAGTGTGTTATATGCTCGGCCCCTTTGTTCCAAGAGTTGTTCATTTGGAAAATGAAGAATATGGCAACAGGTCTTCTCGAAGTTAGAGTGATCAGAGGTGTCAATCTAGCCGTCCGTGACATCGCAAGGCGGAGCAGTGATCCTTATGTCACCCTCACTTTGGGTCATCAGGTTTGTGTTCTCCATCTCAAAGCCTGTTGTCTTCTATTCTTATTTGTAAGCCTTGATCCTTATAGATCTGGAGAACTGAGTATTTTTGTGTATGCGCTGCTGTGTGTTTTGTGATGCAGAAAGTGAAGACTAGGGTTGTGCACCAAAGCTGCCATCCAGAATGGAATGATCAGCTGACGCTCTGCGCCTCAAACTCTGAACACACTGTTCATCTGGTAACCAAACCTGAACTACGTACCCACCTCAATGTTCATACGATGTAAGAGTGTTTATGGCTCCAAAATAGTATTTTAATTTTATTTCTTTGTTTTTAGATTTTAGCAGCATTATCTTTTAGCAGCTGATAATTATCTTTAGCAGCTGATGATTATTTTTTAGCAGTTGATAGTTATCTTTTTAGATTTCCTTTTCTAATTAGATTTTATGTTTTCTTATTTAAACCCACCTTAGGGTTTCAGTTATGTATCTTATTTTTCTTTCAATAAACCTTTTGTTTTTCGTTTTTGGTGGATTCCAAAACTTTCTTGGTAGATTCCAAGTTATCCACGAATTCATTGCTGGTGAATTCGTTTATCCCGATTTTCCTGCTGTGTTAATTGATATTAGAAGCAGGTCTTTCCCTGTCTCTATGCTAACTTGATCAGATGGCAGATCAACCCGTACCTAGAGCTGATGGTGAGAGGGTCAATGCGGATATAGCCGCAGCGCTGGCTGCTTTGACAACAAAGATGGATGCTATGTCAACCCAGTTGGCGGAAGTGGTCAACAAGAGTCGTCGTGGAGATAGGAGAGGAGAACTAAATAGGGTTCCGCAAGGTGAGAACAATCGTGCGACTATCTTTTATAATTCAAGTTCTAAAAAGAAAGTTGATTATGATGATCAACAAAATAATTATGATTATCAAGTGAAGAGTGATATTCCATTGTTCTTTGGAACCATAGGAGGTGAGGAATTTCTGAATTGGTAGGTCGAAGTTGATAGACTTTTCGACGTCATGGGTGTCCCAAAAAATATACAAGTTAAGATGGCAGCAATAAGGTTGAAGAGTGTAGCTTCCGTGTGGTGGGACAAGCTCTTTATTCAGAGGCAACGTGAAAGAAAAGTGCCAATTAGATCGTGGAGGCGAATGAAACAACTGATGATGGAGCGGTTTTTGCCAAAATATTTTGAACCGATTCCGTATGAGAAGTATGTCGAATGCGTTCAAGGAAAGAAAACTGTGACAGAGTTGACGAATGAGTGTGTGAAGCAAGGGCTTCCAAAGCCGGATATGAAGAAGAAAGATGTTAAGCCCAAGGATCTATCTGTATTTGATTACATCGACCACCTATCACCTCTGCGATCTGTCATTCCATCAAAATTAGCTCACTGCTTCCCGGGCCTAAGTAACTCTCCTGTTGCATGACGGGCGTCGTTGTATCCGTCAAAAATAATATTTTATATTTCCGACTAGCAAGTGGTAAGTCGAGTCGTATCCACAGAGATCGATATGAGAATCTGTTCACTAAGTACTAGAGTAACAATGAGGTTGGAAATTTCAAACAGTTAAATAAAAAAACTCAAGTAAGCAACACTGACCAAGAGAGTAATCGTCACACAAATTCAAGTATAAAATATTAAAGAGCAGTGCAAGCTATAACTTTCGACTGTGATGCAAGACCAAATCATGGACCAATTCGTTTTGATTTCTAATGTTCTTCAAGTTAGAGCTCCCCCGCTAAGGTTATACTCCCCGTTCTTGTTCTAGTACTTAATCTCGCGCTAGCGATAATCAAGACCCTAACTCGCTAGAGTTGCATGAACATATAAACAAGTTGTCCAAGGGTGTTTAATCCTAGTGGTATATTACTCGTGTCCTAGTTTGCTATCCCGCTAGGTTGCTAGTAAACTTGACAATCGGAATCAACAAACAAACAAAAGCTCCCCCGCTAGGGTTCCACTCATGCTAGCACATCAATTCCATGAACATTGTCTAGTAATATGACGCAAAACATAGAAATCAATAGAAGTCTCAAGTCAATACATCACAATTTTGAGTTCTAGCCTACACATATGAGTTTAGCTACTCATCGTAATGGAATACATCATCAAGTATTTGAATAGAATGAAACGAAATTACTGATGACGAATCCTTCTCCAAGCTTTCTTCAATTCGGAATCCTTCTCCTCTCTATTTCGTTCTCCAAAATCCTCCAAAGATCCACCACCAAAATCGTCTCCAATTTGTCGCCCAAAAGAATCCACACCTTATTTATGAAGTTGGCTCAGCAACCCCTCAAACGTGTGTCTTTTCTTCCCTCAAATTCATATATATACTCTCCTTTTCCTTGGCTTAAATTGAGAGCCAAACTCTTCAATTCTGTCTCCTCGGAATATGCTTTCTTCTTCCCGAGATATGGCTCTTCGAAATCTGTTTGTTTCCTCCCGAGAATGCAAATCTGATATTATGAAATTCTGTTTGCCAGCTGTCCCCGCTTACGTCTCTTGATTTATGCTTCGCGGAGGTCTTAACAATTATCGAAATTCTTCAGACGTAAGCGATTTTTGCGCTCGCACAGATCAGACCCGTGGCATGAAAATCTTGTGCGTTCGCATGGTTCTGTGTCGTGGCATGAAAATAGTGTGCGTTCGCACAGTCCAAGAACGTGCTCGCAAAACATCTTCTAATAGGCTCATTTTAGCCGATATTCCTTCCATGGTCTTCGAATGCACCTGAGAATGAAAACTACACACATGTAGTGAAATAATATACAGGCAAACACTAAGAGACGGGGTTTTAACACAGAAAATAGTCGTACAACTACGACTCATCAAACTACCCCACACTGAACTTGTTCGTCCCGAACAAGAACAAAGCCATAGAAAGAATTACAATGTACTAGTCATGCCAATCCTTACATCTCAATCCCAAATCCAGCCAATAATCTTATCATGCTTAAGATTCTAACAATGCGAGTATAGATAGATTTTTCGATACTTGTTACCTTGCGAGTTGAAATCCAAACGACCTTGGATATTTGGGAGATAGTCCCCTATAGGTACCACGGACACTGCATTCTTTTCGGAGTTCTGGTCTTTTGATTGAGTCGGTGGCTTTCTCTGACACATGATTAATTCACTGCTTTCATACCATTGAGTCTTGAATTCCTTAAGTTGTATGGACTTTGATAAACGACACATCTTGCTTGAATCAATCAGATTTTGATTTTTTTCTTACTTGATGGTTTGCCTTTGGCTTTTTTTTTGAATTTGTTTCTTGTCCACATAATCATTTGCGCCCTTGAACCACTCCAATCATAGCCTCTGGATAACAGCATAGGAGTGCGTCCCGCTCTTTTCTCATCCTCGTCCTTTCTGCATGAGGCAATGTAGGGGTTACCCACCCATTCCCAGCTACTCCGACTAGAGATGGATAGTTTGTTTTCTCTGTCCCGCCACCACTACGAACGCTTGAATAGACTTGTATAACTTGGTGACGGAGCTACTCTCAGGACTAGGCTAGTGAAGCGTCAACCTCCACCGCTTTTCTCAATCATTAGAACCAAAATTCAGAACTTCCTGCAATTTGTCGTACCTTTCTAGGACATTTCTGTCAACTCCACATCCCTGCATATCACAACTCGCAAGAACAAAGCATCGAATTTTTTTTGAAATTTCGCATTTTTAGCCAAATGAGCACAATAGTCATAAAAGATGGAAATAAGATTTCGACATATAAGACAAGCATAGCAATACATCATCAGTTCATCACGAGTTCATCAAGACACATAACATGCGACATAAAAATTTAAAACAGACACGACACACGACTGACTCTATAACATCCCACCCCACAACTAAATTGACCCGTGTACTCACGGTACAACTCAAGAGATAAGATGGACAAACAAAAACAGACTCAAATAAAAATAAAAGACAATAAATAGAAAAATAGTGGAGGAACTAGTACTCCCCTAATAGTCTGGTGGAGGTGCGCCCTGCGATGTACCGCGGACGTCTTCTTCATTCAATCACCTGAAACCACTAGAAATAGAAATACATGCACTCGGGGCGCATTATCAGGGTACCAATTCCACTAATTAATCTACTCCTAACAAGTGTAAAGTAAAAACACACCGGGTTGCCTCCCGGTAAGCGCCTTTATTTTACGTCCTTGGCTGGACATTACCTCTTTAGGGAACACAAGTTAGGATCCCATGGCTGCTCCAAGTCAAACTTACCACTCAGCGTGCTCCTCTCCTCAGCACTTCCACAAGTTAATCGTTTCTCAATGCTCCACCCACCATCAGGTGGCTTCGATCTCCAGTTTTTTTCTATAGGTGTCCTCCACTTTTGCGCACCCACCCCACACTTTTGTTTCTTTACTCGCTTTTTATCTGGTGGGCGTGTTTTCCTTGTTACCTTCAGCTGCTTACTGACACCCTGAATCAAACGCAACGATTCAGTAGTTATATTATTAAAACAAGTTTTACCAGCTATCTCAGGTGGTTTCCCCGCATAAGGCTGGTGGTCATCCTCAAAGACACGAAACTCAGCCATCTTGCCACCATATTTGAGCATTATAATACCCTCACCGACATCAATCTTCGCCTTTGTCGCAAACAAGGTAGGTCGTCCTAGAATGAGTGTTGGCGACTCCTTAGTCTGGGTGTCCTTCATCTGCAAGACATAAAAATCTGCAGGCACAACAACCTCTCCAACATTCAAGGTTAAATTCTCAAGCAAACCATAGGGATGAATACATGACTTGTTGCCTAACTCAATAGTTAACTTGGCCGGTTTCATCGGTCCAAGTTTCAACGAACAGTATGGGTGATAAGGCATCACATTAATAGACGCTCCCAAATCAATCAAACAGTGGGGAATAGGCGTGTTACCAATGCCACAGGTCACCGTGAAGGCACCTGGGTCTCTAGTTCGATTGGTCAACGCTCCTTGTTTCTCTCGCTCCAATTCTTGCATTTGTGCATTGGTTCTCGTGTCCTCATACCCCTTCCGTTGAATATCATTGTTTATAGCTTCGTGACGCTCAATAACCTGCATGAGAAATGGCGATGGCGCAAGAGGGTTAGAATTCAAATCTGGAAATTGCTTACTGGGAATTCCGCGCACGTCTCTTGATTATCCTCCGTGGACGTCTTCTAATTATTTTGTAATTCTTCAGGCGTCCGCGCCATAATTGGTGAGACGTCCGCCATCTCCACTGAGGTAGAATCCAAATTTTGCTCCTTTTTCTTTCCTTCAGCATTCATCTCCTCTTCATCCTTTATTACACAATCACACTCACATTTTGACTTGGATTGGGGATCGTTTGTGACAGCAACTTTCCTTTGTCTTCTCTCTTTTCGTAAACGGCGCTGGCAATTTGAGACACTTGCCTCTTTAGCTCGTTAACGTCTCCAGCTTGTTGGCCCATCTTTTGAGTGAGTTCCTTGAACATGCCCCTCATTTCCTCTCTCAATTCCTTGATCGGGTCCTCGTCTCCTTGTTTGATGTGTGGTGGTTTATACGGCTGCTTTTGTGGGTACGAGGATTGCCCCACATCGTAATTGTTGTTCCTTTGCCAACCACCATCATTTTGCCTAGGTTGCCATTTGTTATTCCCTTGGTATCCATCATACCTCCTTGGTGACAAATCTCCCTTGTTCATGTAGCCCACTATATTCACTCCTTCTGTTCTTTCCTGAAAAACAGCGTTATCATTATTCCTTGAATTAAAAGTGGACTTGTTTACCTTACACTCCACTTGTTGATTGCTTTGTGGTTGTTGCGTCACTATTTGAGCCATCATGTTCTTCAGTTCCTGCAATTCAGAATGTACATTCACGTTAGCAACTGGTGCAGATTTATATGTTTCTTCTAAATACCTTGTGCTCTCGGCAACTCTCTCAATCAACTCCCATATCTCCTCGGGGTACATGTCAAGGATAGACCCTTGAGCGGAGGCATCTAGCATTCTTCTTTGTGGGATTCCATGATTCAGACAACTTTCTTCCAATTGCCTAAACCTCTCCAAATAATCGAACAATGTTTCTCCACGTCCTTGTCTAAGCATAGAGAGCTCCTTTCTTGTTTGAGCTGCCTTCGAATGGGAGTAGTACTTGTCCATGAACTTCCTTTGCATTTGATCCCATGAAGTAATCGAACCTGAAGGCAAAGACATTAACCAAGATTTAGCTTGACTTACTAAAGAAAAAGGGAATGTCTTTAATTTAAAAATATTTTCCGGAACCGATGCTGATTTCATGGACATGCAAACTCCATAAAATTCCTTCAAGTGTCTTAGAAGGTTCTCATCGGGCATTCCTCCAAACTTGGGCAAGTGGTGTATCACCCCACTCTTTATCTCGATGTCTTCTGCGTCCTCATCCAACCTAATGCACCAAGGTGCCTCATCAATATACGGCGCACAAACTCCTCTCATAGTGCGTCCCAAATCCCGACGCCTAGCTAACTGTCCATATTGGTTTCCTCCATCGAGGTATTCTCGATCCAACTCATCCTCGTAATCCTCGTGTCTAGCTGCACGAGGTCTAGCAAACTCATTCACAAATTGCTGATTTCTGGGGGTGGTACTCTTTGATTAACAGCGGGCAGTCCTCGCCTCTGTTCTTGCATGTTATCTCCTAGTACACTACTTCGCTCTTCATGATCACGTTCAACACTTCTCTGTGACATTGTTACTTAAACAGAGAATAATCAAGTGACAAAATAAAAGACAATAAAATAAAACTAAAGAAATACTTAGTGAGATTCTTCGTTACCAATCCCCGGCAACGGCGCCAAAATTTGACGGGCGTCGTTGTACCCGTCAAAAATAATATTTTATATTTCCGACTAGCAAGTGGTAAGTCGGGTCGTATCCACAGAGATCGATATGAGAATCTGTTCACTAAGTACTAGAGTAACAATGAGGTTGGAAATTTCAAACAGTTAAATAAAAAAAACTCAAGTAAGCAACAATGATCAAGAGAGTAATCGTCACACAAATTCAAGTATAACATATTAAAGAGCAGTGCAAGCTAGAACTTTCGACTGTGATGCAAGACCAAATCATGGACCAATTCGTTTTGATTTCTAATGTTCTACAAATTAGAGCTCCCCCGCTAAGGTTATACTCCCCGTTCTTGTTCTAGTACTTAATCTCGCGCTAGCGATAATCAAGACCCTAACTCGCTAGAGTTGCATGAACATATAAACAAGTTGTCCTAGGGTGTTTAATCCTAGTGGTATATTACTCGTGTCCTAGTTTGCTATCCCCGCTAGGTTGCTAGTAAACTTGACAATCGAAATCAACAAACAAACAAAAACTCCCCGCTAGGGTTCCACTCATGCTAGCACATCAATTCCATGAACATTGTATAGTAATATGACGCAAAAAATAGAAATCAATAGAAGTCTCAAGTCAATACATCACAATTTTGAGTTCTAGCCTACACATATGAGTTTAGCTACTCATCGTAATGGAATACATCATCAAGTATTTGAATAGAATGAAACGAAATTACTGATGACGAATCCTTCTCCAAGCTTTCTTCAATTCGGAATCCTTCTCCTCTCTATTTCGTTCTCCAAAATCCTCCAAAGATCCACCACCAAAATCGTCTCCAATTTGTCGCCCAAAAGAATCCACACCTTATTTTTGAAGTTAGCTCAGCAACCCCTCAAACGTGTGTCTTTTCTTCCCTCAAATTCATATATATACTCTCCTTTTCCTTGGCTTAAATTGAGAGCCAAACTCTTCAATTCCGTCTCCTCGGAATATGCTTTCTTCTTCCCGAGATATGGCTCTTCGAAATCTGTTTGTTTCCTTCCGAGAATGCAAATCTGATTTTAAGAAATTATGTTTGCCAGCTGTCCCCGCTTACGTCTCTTGATTTATGCTCTGCGGAGGTCTTAACAATTATCGAAATTCGTCAGACGTAAGTAGATTTAATTCTTCAGACATAAGCGAGTTTTGCGCTCGCACAGATCAGACCAGTGGCATGAAAATCTCGTGTGTTCGCATGGTTCTGTGCCGTGGAATGAAAATAGTGTGTGTTCACACAGTCCAAGAACGCGCTTTCACAGTCCAAGAATGCGCTCGCAAAACATCTTCTAACAGGCTCCTTTTAGCCGATATTCCTTCAATGGTCTCCGAATGCACCTGAGAATGAAAACTACACACAGGTAGTGAAATAATATACATGCAAACACTAAGAGATGGGGTTTTAACACAGAAAATAGTCGTACAACTACGACTCATCATTGCATCGACATCATCCCAGCCAAAAGAAGGCGATAGAACAGAGCCTCAGTTGCCCGTGGTATCTGCAAGCGAGTCTAGTGCAGTGGTGACTTCCAGTGAAAACACCTTAGGTTCTGATGTTATGGTCCAAGCTCAACCTCGTGGTTCTAGTAATGATGGATTGTGGGATAATGAAAAGGTGATTTGCCCGAGCATTTTGCATCCTGCTGATAGGAAAGTTGATGATGAGCCAATATCAGTTTATTGCGTTTCCAGTAATATGTTGAATAGCAGCAATCCCCTTGATGTGGAGAATGATTTTATGGCTGAAGTAGATAAAGATGTCAATTTTTCAAGTATGATAGAACAAGCTGGTGTGGACTTAGGAACAAGCCATGCAACAAGTTGGGAATTGGTACAGAATAACAAGGCCCAACATGCATCCAATGACAATAAAAAGTTGCATGCTGATTTGCAGGATCAATCAGGAGAGCCTATAGGCCATCAGAACAAAGTCACTGGATCCCCTGGTTTTCGCAGTCAGAATGCAGACGAGTCTTTGTTCGGCATGCCAGTTCACGACTGTTCTGGTGGCAAATTTATGAAGAGGTCTATGAGAAAACTCAAGCTTAGTGATTTTAAGGCAAGTGAAGAGAAGCATGGCATGCTTAGACATTTTCTTCAATCCAAAAACGATATGAACTATTCCAAGGGACTGCTTTCGAATGAGCCTGGCACAAACTTATAGCGAGTCCTTATCCAAGTTGTACCAGCTAAATTAATTAAGGATAGCTATCAATCTGAAAGATCTAGCTTCTCATATCATGCTGGAAAGAGCCCCACCGTTAATATTTGCAAGGGGGCAGGTTTCGGGTTGCATTCAAATAGAATCGCTGAAACTCTTCCAGTAGCTTCTACTGGTACACATTATCAAGGTGATGTGCATGATGCAAGCATCAAACCATTGGAGTTGACAAAATTAGCCACGGATAAGAGTGATGTCAAGGCTCGATTGGAGGTTACGGTGAAGAAGAACAATGCAGTGGCTTACAAGTGCAGGATGGTCAAAGTTTTAAAGGTAGGTGATGATGTGATACAGCCTCACAAGCATGGTCCATTCAAGGTGGATGAGGTCCTATATTTAGAAGAGAACTCGGGGTCGAGTTCTTTGGAAGTGGAGGAGACTGATGTAGGAGCATTTATGGCTCCAAAATAGTATTTTAGCTTTATTTTTTTTGTTTTTCGATTTTAGCAGCATTATCTTTTAGCAGCTGATAATTATCTTTAGCAGTTGATGATTATCTTTTAGCAGCTGATAGTTATCTTTTTAAATTTCCTTTCCTAATTAGGTTTTATGTTTTCCTATTTAAACCCACCTTAGGGTTTCAGTTATGTATCTTATTTTCCTTTCAATAAACTTTTGGTTTTTCGTTTTTGGTGGATTCCAAAACTTTCTTGGTGGATTCCAAGCGTTCTTGGTGGAAAGTTATCCACGAATTCATTGCTGATGAATTCGTTTATCCCGATTTTCCCGTTGCGTCATCATATCATTATGTGATGGTTTTCTAAATTTTGTTTGTATAAGCAGACAGTGTTTGACCACGACATGTTCAGCGTCGACGATGAGATGGGCAACGCTGAAATCGACATCCGGCCATACCTAGAGTGCTACAACAATCTGAATACAACGATATTAAACGAAGTGGGCAAACCACAAGAAGATGCCTTAATCTCCACAGTTCAGCCTACCGATCAAAACTGCCTGGCAGGGGAAAGTTGCATTCTGTGGAGGAAAGACAGGCTTGTGCAGGAGATGAGCCTCGTCTTGAAAAACGTCGAATGTGGTGAAATACACGTCCAAGTTGAACTCAAGGGTGGAGGAGGAGGTCAGGAGCTCTCAGGTGTCCATGTTGAATAAGCTTGCTGTATGCCATATGCTACCTTTATGATGATCAGGCTTCAGACCTTTAGTAGCTTCATTTGCAGACTTGCCACTATTAGTTAATTACTTGTATTAGGAAGAAATGCTGCAGTTTGTATGTAATATTAACATAACAATTCAGTTCACAAAATATAGTTAATATACTAAATGTCAAATTAAAAAAAATGAAATTTCAAACGAACAAGAATCAGGAAAGAGTGAATCTCCAGGCTCCCAAGGATGAACCTCACTTTTATCCACAAATATTATGACACTTAAACCACCAAAATATCTTCAAGATCAGCACCTCTGTGTTGTGGCAGATCATTTTATGTCATGTATGGCAGCTGCCAATCCGCATTACCCCAAACATATCAAGCATTAGGGAATACCTCTTGAATATACCAGTCAATACTATCAGTAGTCCGGATGACAATATCAAGGTAGCTAGTCCGGGCAGGATGAGTAAGATTCAGCTTCTCGAAATCGATAGTCCAGTTCACCCGAGAGCCAGAACCATCTTCTTTGTCTTGTACTCATCCATTATGTCCCCTTCAACCGTCTTCAAAGTGATTGAATGTTTCTCAGCATCTATAGTTTCAATCACTTGCTTTGCCATCTTAGTCCTCTCATCTACATGTGATTGTGAGTAGAGCAATATTAATCAGTTGAAACTCATCACGTTTGAAGAATGACTAGTTCATTTAAGTCATGGTACCGTGTATAAATTCGCAGTGAAGAATGGAGCCTACGGTTGCTGGAGGACCTTCAAGAACGGCACAGCGATTGATCAGGTGGGTGGTATCTGATATCAGGTGGAAGTTTTGTGTAAATAGGTCATAAAATGTTGCAGCATCAGACCTTAGCTCTTGTATGCTCACAAGCTTTCCCAAAAGAGTCATCATGGATTTTTCTTGAGTCGCTTGATTGCCAGATCCCTGGTTAGGTTCAGGGTACAAAGAGGTTAAGTATTTATACTGATAAAAAGTCTCATCAAGCTAGCAATTGAGTTATAAAACTGCTTGTTGATAATGTAGTTAACATCAACTTGGGCGAGAGCTGACATTTTCAGCAGGAAATTCTTTGAAAATGTCATTGGAGTTGAAATATGCCACCAATTTTGCAATGTCAGGAAAACATCAAAACATTTGGTTAATTCAGTCTTTGAAAATCCTTAGGAAAACTTCTATAAGTGCGCATCACGATTTCCACATTAACCAAATAGATTTTATAATTTCAGTAGATGTTTGAGTTTTGGACATCATTAATATTAGAGTTTTTTTATTTTGCCCTGTTTTCGAAACTCGTTCTCAGTTTTGCCCTGTTTTAAACTCAAATATCGTTTTTGCCCTGTTTTTAAAAGAACCGGTTTGGGGTAATCCGGTTTGTCTCATTTTTGATAAAAACCGGTTTCTCCCAAATCGGTTTGCTGACTGTGTACATATTTGGTCCTACGTGGAACGAAAGAAATGTAATTATGAACACGTGTAAAACCGGTTTCCGCCAAACCGGTTTGACTGGTCAAACCATTTTCCGCCAAACCGGTTTGACTAGTCAACAACAATATGATTTCTTTTCTTTAAATAAAATCGGTTTTCTTTAGTCAACAACAATTATTTTGACAAATTTAGCTAATTACCATCCAGTTCAACACAAACAATTCAATTAATTATCACACAATTCAAAATAATTAACACCAAATTCAACACAAATATTTTAACCGATTAACAATCAATTCAACAAAATTCAACTAATTAACACTCAATTCCACCCAATTCAATACAACTAATTGACACCCAATTCAAATAATTAGCATCAAGTTCAACACAAACATTTTAACTAATTAACACTCAATTCAACAATTCAATAAAAAACAATTCCATTAATTACCACCCAATTCAAATAATTAACATCAAATTCAACACAACCATTTTAATTAATTAACACTCACTATTTTGTGTTGAATTATTGAATTGAGTGTTAATTAGTTAAAATATTTATGTTGAATTTGATGTTAATAATTTGAATTGGGTGGTAATTAGTTGAATTGTTTTTATTGAATTGGGAGGAATTGAATGGTAAAGAAACCCTATTATTGTTGACCAGTCAAAACGGTTTGGCGGAAAACGTTTAACCAGTCAAACCGGTTTGATGGAAACCGGTTTTATACGTGATCGTGTAATTACATGTCTTTCGGTCCATGTAGGATCAAATATGTGCACAGTCATCAAACCGGGTTCCATCAAACCGGTTTCACTCAAAAATGACCCAAACCGGTTTCCCCCGAAGATAGCCACGTTCATGTGGCGTCTTTTTTACAAAGTGGTGCCGACGGATGACAAGGTCAAATCGATGGGTATCCCCATTGTTTCACGCTGTGTTTGCTGCAGAGCTCATTGTGAAGAAACTTCGGTGCACCTGTTCTTCCAAAGTGACTGGGCTGTGAAAGTGTGGACCTGGTTGAGCCGTGTTTTCGGCAAGGAACGACCATATGGGCTGGCTAGTCTGGAACAGCGCTGGCTGACATGCCCTGGTAAGCTATTTTTTGTGGAGTGCATACGGGTGACAATGGTGTGTTGCATGCTTTGGGAATTATGGAAGGGGCGAAATTTCCTCATTCATGAAGGGCAACCGTATAATTGGTTTCGCAAGGGTCTGGCTTGGACTACAAGCCTTTCGACTATGATTAGCAGGTCGTATGTTCCTTCCCTTTGCAGTGAGAGACTTCTCGACTGGTTGGGCATTAATGCTCGGAGTCCTAACCTCAGCTCTGGCCGTTCGTATGTTTAGCGGTCGGCTACTCAGAACATCACAGTCAATATAGCTCTACGTGAGCTTCCCAACTTTGTCCTTGTGGGAGCCATCTTCAGGAATCCCTCAGGCGGTGTGCTCCTAGTGTCGGTGCAGCGCGGCCCACGGACGGTGCTTGCCGAGGAGCTTATTCATGGTCTTCTTTTCGTTTCCCAGATTGCTATGTCCAAGAACTTCCGTGTGGCAGAGTTTCAAAGCTCTCATCCTTCCATGTTCCCTGGGGACTCACTGGAGGTGCCAATTCCATGGGCCTGCAAGTATAAGGTACGGCGGCTTCGATAAGACCACCCTCAAGCCGTGTGGAGGCGTGTGGCGCCCTCTCTTAATGGTTCAGCTCTGGACCTGGTCAATGCCTGCCCCCCCCCCCGATACTGCCGTCACCACCACTCTTGACCTCCCCCTACTGGTGCGGAGAGTCATCATTGGTGACCACCTTCAAACGCCTTGGCCGCTTAGGTCTTGGCCAGCTGATCTCAGCCGCATTAATCCTTACGTGTAGCTGGGTTTAGCCTTCCTTTTGTGCTCTAGCGCTAGTTTGGCATTGTATCCTGTTTCGTTGTACCGTTGGAGGACTTTGGCCCTCTCCCATCAATAAATTGTTACTTCAATAAAGAAAAATCTAACAGTCAGCATGTCTCAATATTATGTATTTACTTGCACCTTATTGGACCTCCACAGACAGCTCGTATACACTAGTGTATCTTTAAGCCATCCACTACTTCGGCCCAGCAAGACAAAACAACAAGCTTCCTAACAATCTCCACCTAAAGCTTGTTGATCAGGCTACCTTCAGATTGAAATTTGGCAACTTTCCCTCCAATCAAACACAGCAGCAATCTTAAACTCTTCTCCTCTTCAGGTCTTTATCTTCTCTAGCGCATATCAAAAACCCAGACATCTTTGCTCATTTCCTGCAATGCACTTACTCCAGATGGAGCAAGTTTAAACAATGTTTAAACTTGGAGTTAGTAACAATCTTAGTACCAAAATAACATGGATTATCTGCAGTATCAACTTTCAACAGATAAACATCACCAGTTTCAATCAAGCTCCTAATATACTGAAACTTGATATCTATGTGTTTAGTACGTTCATAGTTGACGCGCGTCGTCTGACGCGTCAAACTTAAATTTATAATCTCCTACTAAAAGCTAGTGTAGCGGCAAGCAGGGTCAAACCCAAGGGAACTAGTTGTTAAAGTTGTATCTGAAAACAAGGAAAAAGGGGGGGTTTTGAGTAGTTGAGAGTGCAAAAGAGAAAAAATAGCAAAGAAGATTTCAGTCAAAGAGAACATTCAGCTTAGGGTCTATTGTGACATGTTTATCATCGACTACTACATATCAAATCTCAAGTTTCTTAGTATGGAATTCCGGCAAAGGTAATATCCTAAAGTATCACGGCAAAGCTGATACACCACAATCTAAGCCGGCATAGGTGTTAGACTTCTAGTTCTTTCCTAAACACAATAAGTTGGCAAAGATATTATGAAGTATAGGTGTTACGATCTACCTTTACGGCAAAGTTTCCAGTAGATATTAACGATAACAACTGGTTGTCAAATTAAGCTTGACGGTAAAGTTTCCACTTAACCTAACAATTCAATTCATGGGATGAAGCACAAGAACTAGAGAAACATGAAATCGCATTAAGAAAAGAGTCTCAAAACATATGTCACAATAAACGAAACCCTAAACTGAATTAGAATTTTAGCTACACATCATCGAAATAAAAACAAAAATATTCATGATGAAAAGTAGAAAGAAAATCTATTCTCTCGTTGAAAGCTTCGCCTTCTCCTCCAGAGCCGTCTTGGTCTTCGTAGAATGATGGGATGATAGAAACTCTTCTCCAAACCCTTAATTTATAAGTTGTTGGGTTTCAACATCAGTTTTTGTGCTCAAATTTCCAATTTCCGGACTTGCTGATGTCATCACCTCGTCGGGTCTCCTGCGTCTAAGGAAGAGATTAACGTCACGCCCAAGGAAGAGGTTATCGGTATTAAAATGGCCTTTGGGCATGGCAATAAAATGGCCTTTGGGCACGGTACTCTCGGACATCGTTTTGCTCTTCTACGCAGCAGTTCTTACTTCGACTCTCAATTTGACCATCCAAATGACCTCGGCTGCTCTCGGTGTGAACTAGAGAGTCGTAGAGAATTGAGTCAGCTATGCAATGACATGTAGCTCGTAGTTTTATGATTAGTGGTCAATTCCCAGCACTCTGTTGAACCTCTAAAGGTCTGATCTGCCACTGTGGTGTTTTTGCCATGAAATGCCGTCTTTTATGCGCGTTTCCTCCTAGACCTTCCGAAACACCTGAAATGCAAAACCATACTTAAAAGTAAATGTTCGCATATAATGTGCCAAAATAAGTGGGATTAGTTAGTTTGACGAGTAGTGTAAATACGACTTATCAACGGTACACCGGATTCTTACTCAGTTGCAATGCAGATTGACTATCAAAATAAATTACAGCATTTTTTTCAATCAAATTTGTTTCTTTTAACATGCCTTGTAACCACACAGCTTCTTTACATGCATCACATATCGCTACGTAGGATTTGGTCTATGTTCTCTTCTGGATCTATCTCTAGCAAGTTGGTAGTCAATAAGCTACTCTTGTGCCAAGACAGGATGGTGCTCCACCTCATTTCCAGCATCCTGATTTTCCTCAAGGTTCTCAACCCGATCATCATGTTGCTGATCAGGGAGTCCTTGCTGGATCCAAAGGTGGATCATCATTCTACCCACCAGCTAGTAGCTGGGAACAAGGGAAACAAGCTAGAATCCACCTCATTAGAGGTCTTAGGCTCACTAGGCTAGGCAGCGGCTTATTGGGCTTGCTTACATGGGAAAACTAACTCATTAAACACAACTTCCTTGCTGACTATGATTTTTACCCCTCTAGTGTCTCTTCCCACAGTCTATACCCTTTAGTACCAGGCTGATACCCCAAGAACACACACCTAAAGGATCTGGCATCTAACTTTCCTTCCCTATTGTGTGCAAATGCAGCACATCCAAAGATCCTAAGGTGTCTAAGGTCAGGTTTTCTTTTAGTCCAAATTTTGATAGGGAACTTAAAACTAAGGCTCATTTTTGGGCATCTATTGATAATGTAGGTTGCAGTGGCAAGTGGCTCACTCCAGAAGGCCTTAGGCACACCTGAGGTAACAGTAGGGATCAAACCTTCTCTTAAAGAGTCTGGTTCATCCTCTCAGCAACTCCATTTTGGTGAGGAGTTGCCCTTATTGTTCCGTGCCTCAGAATGCCACATGACTTACAAAAGGAGTCAAACTCATCATTGCAAAACTCTAGACCATTATCAGTTCTAAGGGCTTTAAGGTTACAGCTGGTTTAGTTTTCTTCTAAGGCTTTCCAATCCTTAAACTTACTAAAGGCATCAGACTTAGACTTAAGCAAGAAAGTCAACACAAACCTAGAGAAATCATCAACAATACTCATGAAATACTTATTTCCTCATCTGTTTCATACCTTCAGGCCCCCAAAAATCAGCATGCACGTAGTGCAACACATTCTCAGATAAATGCACACTAGCAGAAAAACTCATTTTGTGTTGCTTAGCTAACACAACATTCAGAAAATGGCAGATCATTAATAATTGTTTTGTCTAATATGCTTTGTTTTCCTAACTCAGTCAAGCCCTTACGACTTTATGTGACCAAGCCTAAGGTGCCACTTAACAGTGTCCTTAGGCTCTGCCACATTAGCATAGCAGCCTTATAGCACACACGATCAAGAATATACAATCCAGCAATCTTAGAACCAGTAAGCACACACTTGTCATTCTTAAAAACACGCATATTACCATTCATAGCATTATAAGAACAACCAGAAACATCCAAAGCACCCAGAAAAAAATCAGATTTCTTCTTAAGCCAGGCACATATCTAACATTAGACAGTAAAACATACTTCCCATTGTTTAGAGAAAGCCTAATAGTTCCTACCCCCTAAACCTCACATGCATTATGATTACCCATAAACACCCTTTCATTAGTAACATGCTCAGACAAATGCTCAAATCATATTCTATGCGGGCACATGTGATATGAACAACCAGAATCAAGAATCCAATCATTACGACTAGACTTATTAGAAACAGCCAGCACTTCAGGAACATGAGCATGCATATCAGCAGTTGCAACATTAGTTTCAGATTCATTATTTTTCTTATTTAGCAACTTTTGATAATTTTTCCTAAGATGTCCTTTAATGTCACAGTAAAAACACTTTCTAGATTCTGCTTGGGGTTTATTATTTTTGGACTTATCAGTCTTGGCCTTACTATCATGCTTGGGAAACCTAGGCTTATTTGGTTGACTATTGTATTGAATGACTTATGCTTAACAAATAGATTCATGCCAGATTTGTTCTTTTGATTTTTAAGTTCTAATTCCCTAGTACGCAAGGCAGAACATAACAAATCATATTCAGGCACTGTTCCAGAGTATTGAAAAGCATATTTAACTACTTGATAATTCTCAGGAAAAACATTCATTAAGATCATAACAATGCAAGTATCATCTAAAGCATGTGCAGTATCGGGAAGCAACAAAGTCAATTTCATAAGTTCATCAAGATTATCATCAAGAGACTTAGCATTATCAAACTTAAATGCAAACGCAGAGGCTTTCAAGTAGGCTAGGTTGGGAGCATGCTTGTTTAAATACAAGGTGTCTAACCTAGTTCATACATCTAAAGCAGTGGTAGAGGTACGATGGACCATAATTATACGAATCAAAAACACAGTAAAACCCACCAAATTAGACTGTTGGTCTATGATGAGCCGTATTTATACGACTCATCGAGTCGTTAATTCCCACCATTTCATTCACTTTATTATGCGAACAGTTACTTTTTAGTGTTGTTTCGTATTTCAGGTGATTTGGAAGCTCTAGGAGGAAACACGCTTAAAAGACGGCATTTTCATGCCAGATGCATCGCAGTGGAAGAACGGAGCCAAAGGAGGGTCGTGAACAGTACTCCGGCGTGAATAGTAATTCCGGCGTGAATAGTAATTTTGGCGTGAATAGTGATTCAGGCCTGTGAACAGTAACTTCGGAAAAAGATAGGCAAGCGACCCTTGACTTGACCCGTGTCGAAAGGACGAGGATGAGTAAGAGCAGGAAGGTTTCTAATCCGAGTAACCGGGAAAATAGACGAGCGACCCTCGGCTTGACTCGCGTCAAAAGGAGAAGGAACCACGGTTCGAGCAAATCACAATCCGCACTACAAAGCAACAAATCCACAAACCATCGTGATAGTCCACACGTCTCATGTGACAGCATCATTGAAATCCCAAATCAGATGACACTATAGCTGGCCGAATAACACTTAACACTTTGAAGCTCGAATCAATCACGTGCAAGAAAAAGCGGCAAAGCATAACCATATAGCAGCGAGTTCGAGTCCGAGAATGAGGGTTCATGGGTCTAAACAGGGCTATCTCCAGATACATCCGAATTGATTTGCATCTCGACTTCAAAGGTAATACGTATCTTTAGCCCTTGTTTTCGCACAATGATATTAGTAGCAAGCATGCATAACAGGTAGGATCTATAGTAGCCAAGTCATGTCCATGTAGCTCGTCTAGGATGACCGAAGCATTGTGATGTTTACATTAGTCGTTCCTCTTATGACCTTGTTCTTGTTCGGGACGAACAAGTTTAAGTGTGGGGTGGTTTGATGAGCCGTATTTATACGACTCATCGAGTCATTAATTCCCACCATTTCATTCACTTTATTATGCGAACAGTTACTTTTTAGTGTTGTTTCGTATTTCAGGTGATTTGGAAGCTCTAGGAGGAAACACGCTTAAAAGACGGCATTTTCATGCCAGAAACATCGCAGTGGAAGAACGGAGCCAAAGGAGGGTCGTGAACAGTACTCCGGCGTGAATAGTAATTCTGCGTGAATAGTAATTCCGGCGTGAATAGTGATTCGGGCCCGTGAACAGTAACTTCGGAAAAAGATAGTCCAAGCCCTAAATCCAGCAGCCGGCCCATTCTACATTGTGATATTAGGGCAACATTCAAATGCTAGGGCTTCGGAAGGTTCCAAGAAGATCAAAGGGTTTCCAAGAAGATCAAAGGGTTTCTCAAACCCTATATAAGGAGGAGTCCAGAATCATCTCATCATCCCTCATTCCACATTCAGCCGTGTGCCCTAGCTCTCCTCATTCTTCCGCCACTTCAGCCGCCCTTCTCAGCCTTGTCACGGCAGCACATCAGCCATACACGGCCAGCCTTACTCCATTCGGTTTTGTAGTGAAGTACTTGTTTCTTCCTTTAATTATTTACATCGTTTCATTATGATCATGTGTAACTAAACTCTACATTCGGATTAGGGTTTATTATATTGTGACTATGTTTTTGAGACTTGGATCTTTAATGCTATATTCTATGTTTTACTAATTCGCGTATATGAATTCCATGAAATATTGTTAGACTAGACGTATACTTTGTCGTGAAATCTAGTTGCGCATATTTCTACATTAATCATCTATCTAATACTTTGTCGTTTAGATAGGTAGTACGACTAGGGCAATTAACACCTTTGTCGGGTTAATTAAACCTAGGGGTATTAGGTCGTGGCGTAACACCTTTGTCGGGTTACTTGGGAAGTCACCTTTGTCGGGACAACCAAACTTAAAACATTGAATTAGATATCTAGAAGTCTATGATAAAACAAGTCACAATCAAACCCTAATCAGAATACTTCTCTCTGATATTTACAACCTTGCAATTTTCGATTATTTCACTAACCGTTACTCTCATTCTAGTTTCTTGTTTTTCTCCATTACAGAACAAAGTAGTAGCTATCTAGCTCCCTGGGGTTCGACCCTTGCTTGCCATTGTGCTAACCCACAGTTCAGGACAAGGAAATTATAAATTGTTTTTGCACAGGTACGACGACAGCCTGTTCAGTCTATTTAACTTCTGCTTGTTAGTCTCGATTTATTTCTACAGGGTATTTTGGCGCTTAGAGAGAAAACACGCTAAGGAGAGGATTTTACGCTGAAAAGATATTACGAGCCAGTCCAAGGTCACGATCAGACGCTGAATGAAGAATCTCAAGATCCTGACGTAGGAATTACTCAAATCAAATCCAACCGAGGAACAATCAAAGTCAGACCGGAGCGAAATTGGACTGATAGTTTTGTGAAAAGACTGCACAAAACTGTCAAAATGCACTCATGGACCAAGGTGATCGGCCACCTTGCTTGGAGGTGGCCAAAGCCACCGTTCTCCTCCCCTTGCAACCGGCTACCGGCGGCTCCTCCACCCAAGGCAACCGGCGGCTTTTCACACCCCCCCCCCATGTGTCACCTCCTCCTTCCTCCTCCCTTCTCCTCCCTTGGATCAAAACCACATGCCACCCATCTCCACCACCCATCTCCTCCCCTTGTGGCTATAAAAGGAGGCTTCTCCTCCTCATTTCAAACATCCCAAAATCAAAAATCACTTCTCTCTCTAAGTTTTTGTTACTTGTAAGTTTGGTTTTTGAAATAATACTCCTGTTGGTTCTTGAGTATTATACTGATTGGAAATAATACTCATGTTTGTTCTTGAGTATTATACTTTAGAGAATACTCCTATTGGTTCTTGAGTATTCAGTAGGAAATTGGGAATACTCCTGTTGGTTCTTGAATATTCCACCCCTTTCCCTCTTACTGTTTTCAAAAACCCCCGAGTATTTAGCTATGGTATCCACCTCTATGCATATTCGTAGCTAAACTCTTTATTCGGTTAAAGGGGTGTTCTTGTATTATAAAATGTTTTAAATTCTTTTAGTTTCTTTTCTCTGTATTCAAAACTTGTTCTATGTGCCATATATTAGATCAGAACTTCCAAGGTTGAGTGGATGCTTGAAATGGCAAAGCTCTTCCGTGGAAGTTCGCAAACATACTCGGGTAAGTGGATACTTGAAATGGCAAAGCTTATCTGAGGAGTTTGATCTCTCTCAAACACCATTTTGGGTAAATCGGAAAAGACAACCCAAAATGGATGCACATAGGCTAGTATACCTTGAAATGGGGTGCTAGTCTAAGTAGAACAAGGGCTTTACGTTTTTTGCAAAAGATTAGACAGTGTTGCAAGTCGAGTGCTTGAAATGGCCTTGATTCACTTTCGAACACTTTTGCAAAAGACTAGACAGTGTGGCAAATCGAGCGCCGGAAAAGGCCTTGATACACGTTTGAATACTTAGAAGGGTTACTAAAACAATAAACAGGCTATGATACAAGGCCCCTGAAACCGAATGTTTTCCTTGAATTACAAAACCCCCTGTATTTACTTTTACGAATCGCTCGATCAACTGCAACCATCAACCGCTCATCTACCGGAGGACTTGACAATCACGCATCACCCGCTGTAAGTCTTCTTTGTATTTTCAGTATTTACTTTTCCTGTCATTTACTTTTCCGCATAAAAAACCAAAAACAACTAAAAAAGGTTACTAAATTACTCCCGCTAAAATCTCAACCCAAAAAACACGCTCCCTCGCTATACAAATCCCTTAAAGAACACCGTATCCCCCTAATTCCCTTGGGTTCGACCCCTACTTACCACTTACTACCCAGTAGTATAGTTGCGAGTAGCGGAAATTATAAATTTATTTGCACAGAGAACACTGCACCTTAACGACAGTGCAGTGGGCTCCATCAAAATTGGCGCCGTTGCCGGGGAATTAGCCATCGGATAAGTTCTTTAAATCAATACGCGCTCGAAACAACCATGTCTCGCGAAGGAAGCCACCATGACTACCAAGACGACGACGAGATGAACCTTTACGATCGAAACAATGAGGTGCCACTTCCATTTATGGATGATCCGGAGCAACTCATCCGAAGCAGACGAGCTCGTGATAGGGAAGCCATCAGAAGAAACCAAGAACCACCCGAGGACCAGAATGCAGCTGGTCCAGTACGACAACCCCCTAGATATCCACCACCCCCGCAACCTAGACAAGTGCCGAGACGAGAACCCGCTTTCGATAACTACTACGGAGATAACAACAACTACCGCGAACCTACATTGGGAGAGCTCTCGGCACCAGATTTCAGAGTTCAGCCGTGGTGTATCTATGAAGACCCGGAGCTAGAAAACATCATCGTCAACACTTCAGTGGCCCACAACTTGCAAAAATTCTCAGGAACTCGTGGAGAATCAGCAATGACTCATCTCCAGCGCTTACATGGGATTTGCCAAAACCTCAAACCAAATGGCGTAAACGTAGACGACTTTAAGTTAAAGGCGTTGTATTTTTCCCTCATTGACGCGGCAAACGACTGGTTCCTTTCATTACCTTCCGGAAGCATCAGAACATGGGCTCAGATGCAGAAAAAGTTCTTAGACAAATATTACCCAGCAGGAAGAGCGATGCAAGTAAGGAGGCAACTGCAGGACATCAGGCAAGGACCCAACGAAACCATGTACGATTACCTGGAAAAATTCAACCGCCTGGAGAGAAGCTGCTGTACCCTAGGACTGCCCGAGAAACTCACCGTTGAGTATCTCATTAACGGATTAAGACCCTTAGACAAAATGCTCCTGGATGCCTCAGCTGGAGGGTCCATGATGAATCTATCATTAAGTGGCATAAGGGATCTTATCACCAACGTTGCTGAGAATGCCCGATTCAGAGAAGAGACAACTCAGCAGGAAGAATTCTCCCGGACAAAAAATGTGGCAAAAGCGGAAACGTTGATGAGCTCTATGCCTGAAGAGATGAAGCAGCTAAAGGAGATGATGATTCAAATCCTACGAAGGCAGCCAGTTCCGGTAAAACCTTGCGAGTTCTGTGGTTCTACAGACCACAAAACTGACGCATGTCCAACATTAATAGAAGAGGAACCGGCAGAAGTGAATGCAGTGGGAGGATACCAAGGATACAACAACAACAGTAATGACAGAGCCGGACAAAACAGACAGTATGGTCAAGCAACCAACCCGAACTGGCGTAACAATAACTATTCTCAGAAGGATGCACAACCAGCTGTCCCTCAACTAGCTCAGTCATTCTACCAACCCCCCACCGGCAGTATAACCAGAACGCTCCATCAGCAGGCCACTATCAGCAAAGAGGACCAAATCAGTACCAAACCAGCCCGCATAATCAGCAAGAACCAACCAAGTCGCTTGATGACATGATGAAGGAGCTCGCAGGAAGCATAAGTCAATTGGGTACTTCGCTACACCAATACCAGGCAAAAACTGACGGGGCAATTTCAGAATTAACCAAACAAATGTCCCATCTCACCACAGCAATGTCAACACTCACTAATGAGCCTGGCAGACTTCCTTCACAAACCATCCAAAACCCAAAGGCGAATATTAGCATGATAAAGAGGTCAAACGAAAAGGCGACACTGGGAGAAGTAGCACGATCCCCAACGTACAAACTTACAAATAAGCACTTCACCCGTAGGTGTCGTCCTGACTGGAATCAAGAGGAAGACCGACCCAATGATGACAAAACATGGGTCACGCATGCTGACAATGGACGATATGCATTTACCGTTTGCATAACACCACCACCAGTCATACACTCTGACATACCAGCATCCGGATGGGATGACACTGACAATTTAAGGTGGAACTCTCCAACTAATATTTATGCTTCTGAGCAAAATATTAAGGGATCCAGTTATACTAATCCTAAGTCAAGGAGTGGGCAGAGTGACCCGACAATTAAAAAAGCCCTCACTTCAGATCATGAGTCACAATCGGAAAGAGATAAAGACCCAGGGGCCTTCACAGTCACCTGCGGTATTGGTGAAACTCAGATTCATAAGTGCCTCGTCAATCTTGGAGTTGCTGTCAACGCCATGCCCTCCTCCTTATATTACTTGTTAGGACTTGGTCCATTAAAACCACCCAGGTCAATTATCGAGCTAGGAGATAAATCGTGCATCCGTCCGATTGGAGTGCTGGAAGACGTAATACTCCATGTGGGAGAGCTCGTCATTGCTGCAGACTTCTATGTGATACAAACGGGAGAGACCAGCGAAGACGACCCTCCAACAATAATCTTGGGACGACCATTCCTCTACGCTACTAAAGCAAGGATCGATGTGGGCAAGGGCTCATTATCGCTTAAGTTCGGCGGCAAAATTGCATATTTCTACATTGACAATAGCCGCACGGATGCGAAGAAACCGCCAGATATAATACGTATCTCAGATCGCGGTACGTAGATTTCCGACTTGCCAAAAGAGACCGAAAAAGTAACAAGACCAGCAGCTATGGTCAAAGTTCCCTCACCTTCTCAGAAGCAATGGAGAGAAAAAAATACCAAAACCATGGGGTTCTAACACACACAATAAATCGGGTAAAGGCAAGGCAAAAAGCAACACAGGAACGGTGGCAAAATTCGACCTAAGCCACCCATGGGATCCCAACCAGTGATCCAGGAATAAGGTACTGTCGAGCCAACGACGTTAAACAAGTGCACTGGTCGGGAGGTAACCCGACACTATCTTATTTTCCGCACTTAAATTTTCTGTTTTTTATTTTCTGTATTTTACTTTTTCAATAAGTCGCTCTCACCCACTTGGTGCATAGAAGATTTGACTATTCAGGAATCGGACTTGGGTGCAACATTAAGCCAGTCAGGGCTACGCTAAGAGTTCAAGGCCCCAGCCGAACTCCCTCGATTATCCAGCCTCGAGCCATGTCGTTTACTCGACACCTTAAAGGGAGTTCTGTTCTTCCCTTTTCCTTAATATCATTTCCTTCTCATAATTGTCTGCTTGCATGGCTTTTGAACTAAGTAGTGCTGAAAGGCACGACTTCATTCAAAAGTGTGGGGTGAGATCCGCATGTGTAAATAAATAAATAACATGATTTTCTTTTTCTTTTTTAGTATTATCTTTTTGAAAATATGAACTTAAGAATGTGAAAAAGATAGATCTAAAATTCGTGCATTTACCATGTGAAAATTCAACTGTCTAAAAACTTAGAACGTAACTTCTCATTTGTCCCTTTGTGCTGAGATAAGCTAGGGATATGGAGTTGATAGAAATGCCCTAGAGATGCTTGGCAAGCAATCGAAGGATCGAATCAAACTATATGGTTTTCGAAGTCAGTGGAGGCTGCACTTCGGGTTTCAGTGAAGATTGAAGTCATCCATGCAGTGTTTATGCAAAAAGAAAAAAGGCGAGGACGGGAATCAGACCGTCCTCTCTCTAATCAAAGTGGCCGAGAAAATAGATGAGCGACCCTCATCTTGACCCGCGCGAAACAACAACGATGAGAGGAGCGGGGAGGTATTTCCATAGGCTTGCGGGCGATGATTGGACCTCCCAAAAAGGCCTAAGAAAATGGACTAGCAAGTCACAAAAAGGCAAAAAGCTCAAAGAAGCAAATCAAGAGGCCAAAGGCCCAAAATTGTGAAGGTTTTAACCAAACAAAAAGTGAAGTACTCAAAGAGTCAAATCAAAGGCCAAAGGCCGATTCACTACAAAAGCAGTCCCTCGCCAAAAGAAAAGTCAAAGTACTCAAACCAGTGGAACCCGAACCGAATCACGTGCTAGAGAAAGCTACAAGGAAACCATATAGTGAGTGACGATCCCGAGGTTGCAGTCCAGGAGCCTAAAAAAAAGCTATCTCCCGAAACATCCAGAATAATTTGCATCTCAGCACGGAGGTAACAAGTATCAAGTTTATTCTATTTATTTATACAGTTCAATTTGGTAATAAGTAAGTAATGCATGAATTAGGATAAATCTAGTACCACAGTCTAATTTTCATATTTCAACAAACTTACTTAGTGTGCCGCCCTTTAGTAGCATTGTTCGGGACGAACAACTAAAAGTGTGGGGTGATCTGATGGACCATAATTATACGAATCAAAAACACAGTAAAACCCACCAAATTAGACTGTTGGTCTATTTAACTTCAGCTTGTTAGTCCCAATTTATTTCTACAGGGTATTTTGGCGCTTAGAGAGAAAACACGCTAAGGAGAGGATTTTACGCTGAAAAGATATTACGAGCCAGTCCAAGGTCACGATCAGACGCTGAATGAAGAATCTCAAGATCCTGACGTAGGAATTACTCAAATCAAAAACAACCGAGGAACAATCAAAGTCAGATCGGAGCGAAATTGGACTGATAGTTTTGTGAAAAGACGGCACAAAACTGTCAAAATGCACTCATGGACAAAGGTGACCGGCCACCTTGCTTGGAGGTGGCCAAAGCCACCCTTCTCCTCCCCTTGCAACCGGCTACCGGCGGCTCCTCAACCCAAGGCAACCGGCGGCTTTTCACACCCCCCATGTGTCACCTCCTCCTTCCTCCTCCCTTCTCCTCCCTTGGATCAAAACCACATGCCACCCATCTCCACCACCCATCTCCTCCCCTTGTGGCTATAAAAGGAGGCTTCTCCTCCTCATTTCAAACATCCCAAAATCAAAAATCACTTCTCTCTCTAAGTTTGTGTTACTTGTAAGTTTGGTTTTTGAAATAATACTCATGTTGGTTCTTGAGTATTATACTGATTGGAAATAATACTCCTGTTTGTTCTTGAGTATTATACTTTAGAGAATACTCCTGTTGGTTCTTGAGTATTCAGTAGGAAATTGGGAATACTCATGTTGGTTCTTGAGTATTCCACCCCTTTCCCTCTTACTGTTTTCAAAAACCCCCGAGTATTTAGCTATGGTATCCACCTCTATGGATATTCGTAGATAAACTCTTTATTCGGTTAAAGGGGTGTTCTTGTATTATAAAATGTTTTAAATTCTTTTAGTTTCTTTTCTCTGTATTCAAAACTTGTTCTATATGCCATATATTAGATCAGAACTTCCAAGGTTGAGTGGATGCTTGAAATGGCAAAGCTCTTCCGTGGAAGTTCGCAAACATACTCGGGTAAGTGGATGCTTGAAATGGCAAAGCTTATCTGAGGAGTTTGATCTCTCTCAAACACCATTTTGGGTAAATCGGAAAAGACAACCCAAAATGGATGCACATAGGCTAGTATACCTTGAAATGGGGTGCTAGTCTAAGTAGAACTAGGGCTTTACGTTTTTTGCAAAAGATTAGACAGTGTTGCAAGTCGAGTGCTTGAAATGGCCTTGATTCACTTTCGAACACTTTTGCAAAAGACTAGACAGTGTGGCAAATCGAGCGCCGGAAAAGGCCTTGATACACGTTTGAATACTTAGAAGGGTTACTAAAATAATAAACAGGCTATGATACAAGGCCCCTGAAACCGAATGTTTTCCTTGAATTACAAAACCCCCTGTATTTACTTTTACGAATCGCTCGATCAACTGCAACCATCAACCGCTCATCTACCGGAGGACTTGACAATCACGCATCACCCGATGTAAGTCTTCTTTGTATTTCCAGTATTTACTTTTCCTGTCATTTACTTTTCCGCATAAAAAACCAAAAACAACTAAAAAAGGTTACTAAATTACTCGTGCTAAAATCTCAACCCAAAAAACACGCTCCCTCGCTGTACAAATCCCTTAAAGAACAATGTATCCCCCTAATTCCCTTGGGTTCGACCCCTACTTACCACTTACTACCCAGTAGTATAGTTGCGAGTAGCGGAAATTATAAATTTATTTGCACAGAGAACATTGCACCTTAACGACAGTGCAGTGGGCTCCGTCAAGGTACTAACCTTTCTGATCACATGATCAGTTAAATTTAATATGAGGAGGTTGAATGCCTCCTCATTTATTTCTACCTTCTTTGGCTTATGCTCAACACTCCATTTTGTCTCATCCTTCTCCAGTGTTATCGCCACCTTGTGGTGAGATAGCAGCGCCTTTATCTTCACCTTCTAGCTGTTGAAGTCACTCTTGCCATCATAGGAAATGACTTGAACACGTTCTGCCATCTTCAGTTACAGTAAGAAAAACACAATAAGTATTTTATCAGTGCAGATGAAATTCAAGAAGTACTTCAAAATAACCAAGCTCTGATACCACTTTAGTGAAACAGATCGATCTACACTTTCAGTTTTATGCCAAAACCTAACTAGTTCAGTTCAGATTTACGCATTCAACCCTTGAAAGAAACGAAAAATAAAGAAAAGAACAACACAACCTTTTAAGGTCCGAGGTTCATCCAAAAATAGTGCTAATCCACGTTGAGCTTTGTTCGGGCTCGATATGCATTAGAATCTTCGACAGTGGCGGATCTGAGAATGTCGGAGTTCAGCTTATGCCTGACAAACACAGATCCGAGCGAATCTTAACCAGAAACACTCTCTACACTTCAAGAATCTCACTCTCTCACACACAACGATTTGCCTATCCGAGCGAATCTTAACCAGAAACACTCTCTCAGTGTTTGTTCTAACCAGAACATAACGATTTGCCTATTCTACTCACAGCCACATATGACTGAAGAATAACAACGAGATCTACACACAAAGCTACCTCGAACAACGGCTAGATTCACTAGAAAATGTAGAGAGAAACTGGAGAATGAAACTAAAGCAAGAACCCTAGGTCAAAAATGAACTCGGACTCAGATTTGAATCTGAGAATATGATGCTATTATATCTTCAGTGATCAGCCGTAAATCTCAGCTTTAATCTAACGGTCAACATGTCTCAATATTACGTGTTTGCTTGCACCTTATTGGACCTCCATAGCCAGCTAGTATGCAGCTAGCACTGAGTTGTCAAACACTGGTATATCTTTGGGCCATCCACTACTTCAATCTTCAGCAATCAGCTGTAGATCTCAGCTTCAATCTAACGGTCAGCATGTTTCAATATTACGTGTTTGCTTGCACCTTTTTGGCCTCCACAGCCAGCTAGTATACAGCTGGCACAGAGCTGTCGAACATTGGTGTATCTTTGGGCCATCCACTGCTTCGGCCTGGCAAGACAAAACAACAAGGTTCCTAACGGTTTCTTTATTGACCCTTGGCGAAATGTGCTCTATTCTTAGCATATGGATGGCAACGAATAAATCACTCAAAAAGTTGAATAGATTTCCAATCCTGAAACAGATAAACACAAAATCATTCACAGGGTTCAGTCCAACTCTTTATAATGAGTGTTACAATACAAGGGAGCAAACGCAACGTATTGAGGCGTCTTAGCATAACCTCTTGGTTGACAAATGGGATACACCTAATGGCTGAGATCATGAATCTGGCCAATTTGAACACAGCAGGCTGCAGGATCTACATTTGCCTCAACAACCTCCTTCAACACTGGAACGTCACTAGCTATACCCACAAACACAAAATAATTCGTACGAAATCAATAGCTTAAAGCATAATGCCATTGTTCATATTCTGAAAACAAATCTCACATTAAGAATCAGAAGAAGACAGGTAGTTTAATGATTTTATCATCAGTATTCGAACTTCAATCGAGAATGGATAGAATGACAAACTCACATTATATCTTATGTATGATGTTGGAAATAAAGCAGACTTTTCTAGGCTTCTGCTGGAGTCGTCGCTAAAAGTCCAGGAAGTCGTCGCTGAAGATCGGAAGCATCTGTCGTTGTTTCCACAAGAGTTCTGAGTTCATCGCTAAAAGCCTATCGCTTGTTGCTAAAGACCGAAGACTGGTAGCTGAGGGAAAGTAAACGGAGCCAATAGGAGAGCACCACGTCATGGCACGAATCCACGTTTAAACGGTAGGTAAGTTCGTTGTGGATGCACGCACAAGATTAGACGGCCGTTTGCTTCATCCGACGGACGAGGCTTGATCTGGCAAAAATAGGCGGGCGTATATATTTGGGGAAGAACAGAATTAGGGTTCGTCGTGCGCAAACCATATTCTTCTCCGTCTGACCTCCAAGCGTGATCATCTTGAAGCATTAGCAGAGGGCTTCGACTCAGCGGACGTTCGTACGTGATTCGGCGTTAAATCGAGTGAAGTCATCCGTGTTTGCATTGTAATCGGTATGTTTCCGAGTACTGTTCATATGTATCATCTCCAGAAAATTTTTGGTGCGATTCCGGTCACCCATAGTGCATACGGGGCTCCGACAGTGAGCCAAACTGGATTAACCCCTCACCTAGGGGCGAACCAGTACAAATCTGGTTGTTCTTGTCTTTCCTTTAAGTTCTCAATTTTAGGGCTTGATTGGACATTGAATTGAGCTAGGTTTGATGCTAGTAATCTGATTCGATCCTGATAATAAGGTTACAAAATTACTACAGTGGTATCAAGAGCTTGTTATATTGATTGCTAGATGTTAGCTGATTCCTTGTATTGTGAATCTTACTTGTGCCCATTGATACTCTTTCATTCTGGTTTTGTTTGTGAGGTATCATGGGGATTGGACGAATGGAGATTGCACCGTTTGATGGGAAGACTGACTACCAAGTATGGAGCATCAAGATGAAGACTTTACTAGCTCATCACAAAGTAGCAGTTGTCTTGGAGAAGGATGTTGGATTGTGGACTGAGGATGAAAAGAAGAGGAAGAGGGACATTGAAGCTGATGCATACAATCTGATAATACCAGTCTTAGTGACAATATTATCATGAAGGTATGTACCCTCAAGACTCCTCTTGAAATGTGGCTTAAACTGAAAACCCTGTTTGAAAATCAAGTCATACCAAATCTGAGTTACTTAAAGACTTCCTTATTTGCTTTCAAAATGGATTCAAATAAGTCTATTGATGATAACTTGGATGAATTCTTGAAGATGACTTTGATGTTGACTGGTACTGCACATGCCTTAAATGATACTAGCACAGTTATGATTTTAATGAACTCCATTCCTGACACTTATCAAGTTGTCAAGGATGCTTTTCAATATACTGGAACTGTCCCTTCTTATGATCAGTTTTGTACAGCCTTGAGGACTAGAGAAATGGAACTTAAAGGTTCTAAGTCCAAGGCTGGGAAGGGTTTGTTTGTCAAAACAAAGCCTGGCCTGTTTAATTCATTTAAGGGAAAATCACATGCTATTAATGGCTCATCTGAAAACAAGCCTAAAACTGACCAGAAAAAGGATGCTAAATATCAAGGACCTCCAAGAAAATGCTATTACTGTTGTAAGGTTGGCCATTTTAGAAGAAACTATCAAAAGTTCCTAGCTAAGAATAAAACACAGAACAATGAAACAAATCTTGCTGCTGTAAAGGACCAAAACACAGATTCCCCTGAAGTTCTCAATGTGACTGATAAGCTTATAAGTGACCAATGGGTTCTTGACTCAGGCTGTTCTTTCCACATGTGTCCTCATGAGTCATGGTTTCAAAACTACTAGTCTTGTAGTGGAGAGACTGTGTTCATGGGGAATGATAATGTGTGTAAAGTAAAGGGTCAAGGTTCAGTCACATTAGAGATGTCAAATGGTAAGATGGTAACTCTTACAAATGTTAGACATGTTCCTGATCCGAGGAGAAATTTAATTTCTCTTGGTGTTTTGGATGATTTGGGATGTTCTTATACTGTTAAAAATGGTGCCATGAATGTGTTTAAATCATATAAGCTTGTTCTGTGTGGAAAGAAAAATGGCAGTTTATACTATTTGGATGGATATTTCCCTGATAAGGGTGTGCATGAGGCTAACATTGGTGATGTAGATAAAAAGTCCACAATAAGGTGACATCTTAGGCTGGGGCATATGAGTCATAAAGGGTTAGTCATGTTGTTTAAGGCTGGTATGTTTGGTAAGGAGAAAATTAGTGAACTTGATTTTTGTGAACCTTGTGTTTTAGCTAAACAACATAGACTGAAATTTACTGCTGGTGTTCATGCTAGTAAAAATGTTTTAGACTACCTGCATGCTGATTTGTGGGGGCCTGATACTCAGTTAACATATGGTGGAAACAAATATTTCTTAAGCATTGTTGATGAATGATGGACCATAATTATACGAATCAAAAACACAGTAAAACCCACTAAATTAGACTGTTGGTCTATTTAACTTTTGCTTGTTAGTTCCGATATATTTCTACAAGGTATTTTGGACTCTAGAGAGAAAACACGCTAAGGAGAGGATTTTACGCTGAAAAGATATTACGAGTTAGTCCAAGGTCGCGATCAGACGCTGAATGCAGAAATCTCAAGATCCTGACATGGAATCACTCAATACAAATCCAACCGAGGAAAAACCAAAGTCAGTCCGGGACTGGAATACACTGATAGTTTTGTGAAAAGACTGCACAAAACTCACAAAACTCATCCTTTTGCCCAAGGTGACCGGTGGCTTTGTGAAAGGGATGACTCATGGGTGGCCAAAGCCACCAAGCTCTCCTCCATGGTGACCTACAACCGGCGGCTCCTCCCCTCCACACCAAAGCCGCCGGCGGCTTTTGCTCCCCCCCATGTGTCTTCATCTCCTCCTTCCCCTTTGGATGCTTGCCACTTGTCCTCCTCTCCTCCATCCTTATCCATCCTCCATGCCTATAAATACATACCTCTCCCTCATTTGTAAATCATCCTCAAATCACAATTCACTTCTCTCTCTAAAAGTTTGGTACTTTGTAAGTTTGGTTTTTGAAATAATACTCCTGTTGGTTCTTGAGTATTATAACGGTTTGAAATAATACTCCTGTTGGTTCTTGAGTATTATAACAGTTTTAGAGAATACTCCTGTTGGTTCTTGAGTATTCAGTAGGATTGGGAATACTCCTGTTGGTTCTTGAGTATTCCACCCCCTCTCTTCTTACTGTCTTTCAAAAACCCCCGAGTATTTAGCTATGGTATCCACCTCTATGGATATTTGTAGCTAAACTCTTTATTCGGTTGAAGGGGCGTACTTGTATTATAAAATGTTTTAGACTATTTTAGTGTTTTTTCTCTGTATTCAAAACTTGTTCTATGTGCCATTGATGGACCAAAATTATACGAATCAGAAACACAGTATAACCCCCTTATTTAGACATTTTGTCTATTTAACTTTTGCTTGTTAGTTCAGATATATTTTTACAGGGTAATTCAGAGCTTAGAGAGAATACATTCTAAAGAGGAGCTTTTTAAGCAGAAAAGATGTTACGAGTCAATCCAAGGTCAAGATCACATGCCGACTGAAGAAATATCAAGGATCCTGACGTTGAAGCACTCGTAATAAATTAATCAGAAGATTCAGGAGAGGAATCAAGACAGCCCGGGGAAGAAACACATTGACAGTTTTGTGAAAAGACTGCACAAAACTGTATAAAATCACACATTGGGCATGGTGACCGGCCACTTGGGCAAGAGGTGGCCAAAGCCACCCCTCCTCCTCCCTCCACCACCGGCAACCGGCGGCTCCTCCACCCATGGTGACCGGCGGCTTTCCTCCTCCACATGTCTCCTCCTCCTTCCTCCTCCTCTCCTTCCTCCATGTGTGGCCATCTCCTCCCTTCATTTTCTCCTCCAATCACCATGCAACACTTGCCTCCATCTCCTCCTCCTCCCATGGCTATATAAGGAGGAGCTCCTCCCCTCATTTCAATCATCCCTCACTTGTAAAAAACACTTCTCTCTCTAAGTTATGTATTTGTAAAGTTTGGCTTTGGAAATAAAGGATAGCTCCCTTGGCGCTTCAACGGTTGTAAGTATTATTTATAGTATTTATTCAACTGTTTATTTCCTTAGTTATAATGTTTAGCGTGATGAATAGTAGCTAAACTAGTAGTTCGGTAGAAGGGGCGCACTTGTATTATAAAATGTTTTAAGACTATTAACTTAGTGTCTAGTCTTAGTATTCAAAACGTGTTCTATGTGCCATATATCAAGTCAGAGTTTCCAAGGTTGAGTGGAAGCTGTCACAAGCAAAGCTCTGCCGTGGAAATTCGTGATCATACTCGGTAAGTGGAAGCTGTCACAAGCAAAACTTATCGAGGAGTTCGACTTATCTAAAACACCACTTGGTCAATAACGTAACTGGGAGATCAAGTGGATGCACTTACAGCTATGATACTTCGAAAGGAGGAATTAGTTTTGCTTAGAACAAGTGTTGCTTTAAACGATGTTGCAAGTCTTGCGCTACGAAAGGGCCTCGATTCATCTTTGAATACTTAGATAATTCACTAAAGGTCAATGATAAACAGGATATAATACAAGGCCCCTGAAACTGAACATTTCTCTTTAATTATAAACTGTAATTTACTTTCCAGTATTAAAACCAACCAACCAACCAATCAATCAATCAATTACTTAGCTGGTAGCTTTAAAACCAACCAACCGACCTAAAACACGCTCTCTCGCTGGACAACCCCCTCAAAGAACATCTATTCCCCTGATTCCCTTGGGTTCGACCCCTACTTACCACTTACTACCCAGTAGTTAAGTCGCGAGTAGCCGACTATTATAAATTTATTCTTGACGTTTGCACATAACGACTGTGCATCCATCAAAATTGGCGCCGTTGCTGGGGAATTAGCGAATGGATAGTTGTTCTTATGTACATAATTCACTATGTTTTCCTACTACGAAAGCGAGCCTTGGTACTATGAAAAGTTTTCCCCACGACCCTTCGAACTTGAAGTCCGCAAGAAAATCATCAACCTTGAGCAATCCCGGAACGAAACTTTGGACGAGTACTTGGCGTACTTCGATTCCATTGTGGCGAGCTGCCCGCACCACGGATTCACATATTCATATCTTCTTCGGACATTTCTTACTGGGATGAGACTTCCGGAGCTTTGCTTGCTAGATACTGTCGTAGGAGGGTCAATAATGGAATTAAGCGAAAATGAAGCCTGGGGCCTCATTGATGATTTGGCCGAGAGCACAAAACGAGGGCCAATGCACCAAACTGAAGATAAGGCACCAACGATGAAAGTGGACTCATTACAGAACGAGCCCGGCATCACACCCATTGCAAGCTTGCCCGCAGCAAACCCGAAAGGAGACATCAGTACAAGGGCAGTAATGGACGTGGAGGCGGCTCTTAAGGAACCAACATTGGAGCCTACCAAGCCGACTGAGGATGAGGACCCGCAAATAACCGAAGAAGAACCACCCCAATCAGACCCGTTCCTTATGACCAATCCATCCGAGGAAATCACTGTCCTAATTACCGAACCAACAGAAATCCCAAACCTCACTGCTGAAGCGGACGAGGAAATCAAGCCAGGCCCGGTCCTTGCGCTCAAAGCACCCGAGGCAGGCCCGGTCCTCATTATCAATCTGTCCAAGAAAGAACTGGCCCCTGTGGTGAAAGTTCCCCAACTTGTTCCCTCATTTTGTATGCGGATCACAGCCCCTGAAGAGGAAGTAATCAATGATGAGGTGCAAGGCAAGTTGGAGCCAGAAAAGCCAACAATGAAGCACTCCCTCGCCACAAGCCAACCAAACAGCCCTGGAAACTCACTCGTGCTGAAACGGCCGTTCACCTCTGCAGCAAAGAAGAGGGCTAGCGAAGAACACAACCCGGATGCCAACCGTGCATACACAAAGAAGAGACCAAGACATGGCCCGATGGAATGGAAGCCCGGATGGAGAAACAAGAAAGCCCGACTCAAAAGACCAGCGACTATGATCAAAAGATCCTCTCCTACTTGGGAGAATTGGAAGGAAAAAATCCTGAAACAAAGGAGTCCTGACCCGAACACAACATCCGGCAAGAAGTCAGGAAGAAACAACACAGGAACGGTGGCAAAGTTTGACTTGAGCCACCCATGGGACCCAAACCAGTAATCCACAACGAGGTACTGTCGAGCCAACGACGTTAAACAAGTGCACTGGTCGGGAGGTAACCCGACACTATCTTACTTTTCCGCACTTTAATTTCTGTCATTTAAATTCAGTATTTAGTTTTAAGCTTGCATGACTTTTTAACTAAGGCACGCCTTTGTTCAAAAGTGGGGGGTGAGAACCACCTGTGTACATAAATAACATGCGGCTGTTTTTTCTTTTTTTAGTAATAGTATCTTTTTGAAAATATGAACTTAAGAATGTGAAAAAGATAAATCATAATTCATGCATTAACCTTGTGAAAATTCAACTGTTTAAAAACTTAGAATGTAACTTTCCATTTGTCCTTTGTGCTGAGATAACTAGGGATGTGGAGTTGACATAAACTGCCCTAGAGAGGCTTGGCAAGCAATCAAAGGATCAGATCAAACTATATGGTTTTCGAAGTCAGTGGAGGCTGCAGTTCGGGTTTCAGTGAAAATTGAAGTCATCTCCGCCATGCAATGCAAAAGGCGAGGACGGGAATCAAACCGTCCTATCTCCGGTCAAAGTAGCCGAGAAAATAGATGAGCGACCCTCATCTTGACCCGCGCGAAAACGACAGTCAAAGTAGCCGAGAAAATAGATGAGCGACCCTCACCTTGACCCGCGCGAAAACGGCAAAAACGAGAAGAGCGGGGAGGTATTTCCATAGGCTTGCGGGCGATGATTGGACCTCCCAAAAAGGCTTGAGAAAATGGACTAGCAGTCACAAAAAGGCGAAAAGCTCAATGAAGCAAATCAAGAGGCCAAAGGCCCAAAATTGTGAAGGTTTTAACCGAATAAAAAGTGAAGAACTCAAAAAGTCAAAACAAAGGCCAAATGCCGACTCACTACAAAAGCAGTCCCTCGCCAAAAGAAAATCAAAGTACTCAAACCACTGAAACCTGAACCGAATCACGTGCTAGAGAAAGCTACCAGAAAACCATATAGTGCGAGACGATCCCAAGATTGCAGTCCAGGAGCCTAAAAAGGGCTATCTCCCGAGACATCCAATATAATTTGCATCTCAGCACGGAGGTACAAGTATTAAGTTTCTTCTATTTATTTACGCAGTTCAATTTGGTAATAAGTAAGCAATGCATGAATTAGGATAGATCGAGTACCACAGTCTAATTTTCATATTTCAAAGCCAACTTAGAGTACAGCCCTTGAATAGCATTGTTCGGGACGAACAACTAAAAGTGTGGGGTAATCTGATGGACCAAAATTATACGAATCAGAAACACAGTATAACCCCCTTATTTAGACATTTTGTCTATTTAACTTTTGCTTGTTAGTTCAGATATATTTTTACAGGGTAATTCAGAGCTTAGAGAGAATACATTCTAAAGAAGAGCTTTTTAAGCAGAAAAGATGTTACGAGTCAATCCAAGGTCAAGATCACATGCCGACTGAAGAAATATCAAGGATCCTGACGTTGAAGCACTCGTAATAAATTAATCAGAAGAATCAGGAGAGGAATCAAGACAGCCCGGGGAAGAAACACATTGACAGTTTTGTGAAAAGACTGCACAAAACTGTATAAAATCACACATTGGGCAAGGTGACCGGCCACTTGGGCAAGAGGTGGCCAAAGCCACCCCTCCTCCTCCCTCCACCACCGGCAACCGGCGGCTCCTCCACCCATGGTGACCGGCGGTTTTCCTCCTCCTCCACATTTCTCCTCCTCCTTCCTCCTCCTCTCCTTCCTCCATGTGTGGCCATCTCCTCCCTTCATTTTCTCCTCCAATCACCATGCAACACTTGCCTCCATATCCTCCTCCTCCCATGGCTATATAAGGAGGAGCTCCTCCCCTCATTTCAATCATCCCTCACTTGTAAAAAACACTTCTCTCTCTAAGTTATGTATTTGTAAAGTTTGGCTTTGGAAATAAAGGATAGCTCCCTTGGCGCTTCAACGGTTGTAAGTATTATTTATAGTATTTATTCAACTGTTTATTTCCTTAGTTATAATGTTTAGCGCGATGAATAGTAGCTAAACTAGTAGTTCGGTAGAAGGGGCGCACTTGTATTATAAAATGTTTTAAGACTATTAACTTAGTGTCTAGTCTTAGTATTCAAAACTTGTTCTATGTGCCATATATCAAGTCAGAGTTTCCAAGGTTGAGTGGAAGCTGTCACAAGCAAAGCTCTGCCGTGGAAATTCGTGATCATACTCGGTAAGTGGAAGCTGTCACAAGCAAAACTTATCGAGGAGTTCGACTTATCTAAAACACCACTTGGTCAATAACGTAACTGGGAGATCAAGTGGATGCACTTACAGCTAAGATACTTCGAAAGGAGGAATTAGTTTTGCTTAGAACAAGTGTTGCTTTAAACGATGTTGCAAGTCTTGCGCTACGAAAGGGCCTCGATTCATCTTTGAATACTTAGATAATTCACTAAAGGTCAATGATAAACAGGATATAATACAAGGCCCCTGAAACCGAACATTTCTCTTTAATTATAAACTGTAATTTACTTTCCAGTATTAAAACCAACCAACCAACCGATCAATCAATCAATCACTTAGCTGGTAGCTTTAAAACCAACCAACCGACCTAAAACACGCTCTCTCTCTGGACAACCCCCTCAAAGAACATCTATTCCCCTGATTCCCTTGGGTTCGACCCCTACTTACCACTTACTACCCAGTAGTTAAGTCGTGAGTAGCGGACTATTATAAATTTATTCTTGACGTTTGCACATAACGACTGTGCATCCATCAGCCATATATTAGATCAGAATTTCCAAGGTTGAGTGGATGCTTGAAATGGCAAAGCTCTTCCGTGGAAGTTCGTGAACATACTCGGGTAAGTGGATGCTTGAAATGGCAAAGCTTATCTGAGGAGTTCGATCTCTCTCAAACACCATTTGGATAAATCGGAAAAGACAATCCAAATGGATGCACATAGGCTAGTATACCTTGAAATGGGGTGCTAGTCTGAGTAGAACAAGGGCTCTACGTTTTTTGCAAAAGATTAGACAGTGTTGCTAGTCGAGTGCTTGAAATGGCCTTGATTCACTTTCGAACACTTTTGCAAAAGACTAGACCGTGTGGCAAATCGAGCGCTTGAAATGGCCTTGATGCACGTTTGAATACTTAGAAGGATTACTAAAATGATAAAACAGGCTATGATGCAATGCCCCCGAAACCGAATGCTTCCCTTGAATTACAAAACCCCCTTGTAATTACTTTTCTAGTATAACTTCCTTAATCAACTGCACTCACCTTCCGGAGGACTCGCAAATCACGCATCACCCACTATAAGTCTTTCATTTTACTTTTCAGTATTTATTTTTCTGCAATTTACTTTTCCGCACTCAAAACCAAAAACAACCAAAAAAGTCACTTAGTCATAACCGCTAAAATCTCAATCAACCTTAAAACACGCTCCCTCGCTGTACAAATCCCTTAAAGAACAACGTATCCCCCTAATTCCCTTGGGTTCGACCCCTACTTACGACTTGCTACCCAGTAGTAAAGTCGCGAGTAGCGGACTTATAAATTTATTCTTGACGTTTGCACACAACGACTGTGCGTCCGTCAATGACTATTCTAGAAGAGTTTGGACTTTCTTACTAAAAACTAAAGATGAAGCATTCCAAAAATTTAAAGAATGGAAACTGTTAAAGGAAAACCAGTGTAGTTCTCATGTGAAAACTCTTAGAACTGATAATGGTTTAGAATTCTGTAATGCATAGTTTGATAATTTCTGTAAAGAAAATGGTATACTTAGGCACAAAACAGTTAGACTAACTCCTCAACAGAATGGTGTTGCTGAAAGAAGGAATAGAACTCTTCTTGAAAAAGTTAGATGCTTATTGTTCACTTCTGGTTTACCTAAGTCTTTTTGGGGTGAGGCTTTGTATACTGCTTGCTATTTGATTAACAGGAGTCCTAATAGAGCTTTGGAGTTTAAATGCCCTATGGAACTGTGGAGTGGTAAGCCACCAGACCTGTCAGAATTAAGGGTATTTGGTTGTGCTGCTTATGCACTCAATAAGGAGGGTAAGTTGGATCCTAGAGCCATTAAGTGTGTGTTCTTAGGATACCAGAAACAGTTGGGAACAAAAGGGTATAGATTGTGGGATAGGAGTGCTAGAGGGGTAAAGATTTTGGTAAGTAGAGATGTAACCTTTGATGAGGATAGTTTCCCCTGTAAGGAGAAACCAAAAAATAACCATAGCAATTCCCCTGATGTAGCAGCCTCCCCTGCACCTATAGACTTGAGTCCAACTCCCTTAGATCCTCCTAATGACCCTGATATAGAGCAAGTAGTTGAACAAGCCCATGAAAATCCTCATGAAGAACCGGGCAATGAACCAGAGGTTGAACAAGGTAATGAAGATGACCACAATCAGGTGGAGGAACATCATGATGAGAACCATCAGAATCTGGAAGGATAACAGTTAGCTAGGGATAGAACTAGGAGGGAGGGAATTAGGAGACCACCTAGATATGCTTATGCTAACCTAGTTCTATCTGCTCTAGTTGCTGCTCAAGACTTGAAGGAAGAATTTGAACCTCAAACATATTTGGAGGAAATGACTTCAAGGAGAAGGGAAAAATGGAAGATGAAATTAGTTCCCTGAAGGTAGATAAAACTTGGGAGTTGATTCCTTTACCTAAATCTCAAAAAATTGTTAAGTGCAGGTGGATCTTCACATTAAAGGAGGGACTGACCAAGGAGGAACCTCTGAGGTATAAAGCCAGATTGGTGGCTAAGGGATACACACAAAGGGAAGGTATTGATTTTATTGAAATCTTTTCAACTGTAGTTAAATTTAAAACTATTAGACTTATGTTATCTTTGGCTGCTTGCTTGAATCTTGAAGTAGAACAGCTAGATGTAAGAACTGCTTTTTTACATGGTGATTTGGATGAAAAGATTTATATGAGACAACCTGAAGGTTATGTTGATAAAAAGTACCCTGAACATGTGTGTTTCCTTAAGAGATCTTTGTATGGTCTGAAACAAAGTCCCAGACTTTGGTATCAGAAGTTTGACTAGTTTGTGTTAAGTCTTGGCTTTAAGAGAAGTGAGTATGACACTTGCTTTTATTTTGCATCTGTTGATGGTCTACCTATATACCTGTTGTTATATGTTGATGATATGCTATTGATATGTAAATCCATGGATAAAATTAAGTCATTGAAAAAGGACTTGAACTCTGCTTTTGACATGAAAGACCTTGGACATGCTAAAAGAATTTTGGGCATGATAATTGAAGGGGATAGAAACAGTTTTTCACTTAAACTACACCAAAGGCCTTACTTAGAGAAATTAGTATCTAGGTTTGGTGACTTGAATTGTAAAACTGTTTCATTGCCTTTTCCTGCACATTTTGATTTGAATAAATCTCAATGCCTTGTTACACAATCTGAGAAGGTTAAGATGGAGAAATTTCCTTATGCTAATGCCATTGGGTCTATAATGTATGCCATGATAAGTACTAGGCCTGATCTGTCCTATGCTATTTCTGTCTTAAGTAGATATATGAGTAATCCTGGTTATGAGCATTGGCTTGCTGTGAAATGGTTAGTTGCATATATAGCTAGCACATTGGATATTGGACTGTCATATTGTAAGAGATTTAATGAGCTTGACTTGATTGGATATGTAGGTGCTGAATTTGCTAGATATAAGGATAGTAGGAAATCTACTACTGCTTATTACTTTACTTTTGGAAAGAATTGCATTTCATGGAAATCTGGTTTACAATCCATAGTTACACTGTCAACTACTGAGTCTGAATATATGGCTATATGTGATGCTTTTAAAGAAGGGATTTGGTTGCAAGGTTTAGTTAGAGAGGATGAGTTAACAAACAGTGTTGTGACAATATTTTCAGATAGTCAATCTGCTATTTACTTGTGTAAAAATCCTGTTTTTCATGATAGAACTAAGCACATAGATGTAAGGTACCATTTTATTCGAGATAAAGTATGTGAAGGTGCTGTTAAACTGCTGAAAAATGAGACTGAGTGTAACCCATCTGATATGGGGACTAAGCTTATGACAGTGATCAAGTTCAAGCTTTGCTTGGACTTGCTCCATATCTCTTGAACTATTTTGTGGTTGCAGGTGTGGCAATGATCGGTCGGGTAAGTCTTGTATGCATTTATCGGGTTTGGGTTGGAGTGGAATGAAGGCCTAAAGCAGTCGGAGATGTCTGCTTTAGGTGGAGGATTGTTGGAAATAAAACAGACTTTTCTGGGCTTCTGCTGGAGTCGTCGCTAAAGGTCCAAGAAGTTGTCGCTAAAGACCGGAAGCATCTGTCGCTGTTTCCAAAAGAGTTCTGAGTTCGTCGCTAAAAGCCTGTCGCTTGTTGCTAAAGACCGAAGACTGGTAGCTGAGGGAAAGTAAACGGAGCCAATAGGAGAGCGCCACGTCATGGCACGAATCCACGTTTAAATGGTAGGTAAGTTCGTTGTGGATGGACGCACAAGATTAGAAGGTCGTTTGCTTCATCCGACGGACGAGGCTTGATCTGGCAAAAATAGGTGGGCGTATATATTTGGGGAAGAACAGAATTAGGGTTTGTCTTGCGCAAACCATATTCTCCTCCGTTCGACCTCCAAGCGTGATCGTCTTGAAGAATTGGAAGAGGGCTTCCACTCAGCGGACGTTCGTGCGTGATTCGGCGTTCAATCGAGTGAAGTCATCCGTGTTTGCATTGTAATCGGTCTGTTTCCGAGTACTGTTCATCTGTATCATCTCCGGGCAATTTCTGGTGCGACTCCGGCCACCCATAGTGCATACGGGGCTCCGACAGTGAGGCAAACTGGATTAACCCCTCACCTAGGGGCGAACCAGTATAAATATGGTTGTTCTTGTCTTTCCTTTAAGTTCTCAATTTTAGGGCTTGATTAGACATTGAATTGAACTAGGTTTGATGCTAGTAATCTGATTCGATCCTGATAATAAGGTTAGAGAATTACTACATATGACACTCAACAAGATGAAGCTCCGAACCTGTTCCGACTCATCAATTTCAAATTTAGGGTTTCGATTCTGTTAAAACCTGAAACCCCCTCGATCATTGAATCCAAAAAAATAAAAAAAATTAAAACCTCTCGTATCATGTCCAACAGCTAATACAATAATCGAAGTCCAACCTTTTGTTTCCTCTCGCTGGCTCTTAGTCACCATTCGATGATATTATTAACACACGTGTCACCATCTGAGGGACCTTTGAGCCGTCTGGTCAAAGTCAACGACCCGGACGTAGAAAAACTTTTAAAAACCATGCAGCGTAAAATCTACGCGGGACTCGCTGACCATTGCAAGAATAACCAATAATGAACCGCCACGTCACCAAGACAACTTTGATTTCAGAAAGAAATAACAAACTCGGTAACTTGTAAAAAAAGTATTTCTATAAAAGAACTAAGGATTTGTTGCATTAAACAAAGCCTGTTAATATAAATACACGAGGCAGTGAGTAATTAATCAATCTGTTTTGCATCAAAATAACACTCTCAGTGATCATCAGCATCCAAGATGAAGAGCAGTCGTCGTAGCGCCTCACACACATCGATTCGAATAGTGTCAAGTTTCAATCGTAGCACCTCACATACAACAATTCAACACTACAAATTTGGCTCAAATATGCAGAGGAATTATGCAGGGTTATTTTTCCACTGAAAAAATATACAACGGTAATACAATAAAAATGCACTGGTTTTTAAAAATACATTGCGTTTGCAGCGGAAATTGCAGCGGTTTTGTGGGACAATTTGCGATGACAAATATGCAGTGGTAATTGCCACCGCAAAAGCAGAATTTGCGATGGCTTTACAGCGGTTTTGCAACAAATATATTATACCATGGTCTTTTTCACTGCAAAATCATTGGAAATAACATACAACAGTAATACAATAAAAATGCAGCGGTTTTAAAAATACATTGCATTTGCAGCGGTTTTGTGGGACAATTTGTGATGACAAATATGCAGTGGTAATTGCCACCGCAAAAAAGCAGAACTTGCAATGGCTTTGCAGCGCTTTTGCAACAAATATAATATACCATGGTCTTTTTCACTGCAAAACCATTGGAAAAATGAAAATCGTTTTGTGATGACTTTCACACAGGTTTGGAACTACCATATGTTCACCGCAAATATCAATATCGAGATTTCCAAGATTTTGTTCTTTGTATGGATTTGTGGCTTCCATCATTCTGTCTTCAAACCAGTTTCTCTATCTTTTCTATCTTCATTCGGCCAATCTCCTAACTCAGCGCAGGTTGAAAGTATTCCATGTTCAAGAAGGTTGGATTTTTGAAGTTGCTGAAGTATAATTTTATATTCTTCCGTATCAATAACATGTGTGGTACTTATGTAATTGTAATGTAATCTCCTAACTTAGCGCATGTTGCTCCCCATTTTGCTCATTTTATATGTAATTGTTTTGTTCTTGAGTACTTATGAATTACGTACTCTTTGTGCTGCATGCTTACTATGGAAGAGTTGATGCGAGAGCGTCAATGGATGTATAATCAACGTAATCCAGGTGAATCATGGAATAACGAAGTTTTCATGTACGGGGTTGGGCACTTTTTAAAAGTGGTGACAGGCTACGGACAAATATGCGACGGAAACAAGTTGCACTGCCCGTGTAGTAAGTGTAAGAACAAGTACTTTTGTGAAATCAGTTTGTGTGAGACTCATCTATTTACCTACGGGTTTGTCAAGGATTATTATAATTGGACAAACCATGGAGAAGAAATAGCAGGAGTCTCTTCGAGCGTCAACAATCTTCAGGTGCGACAGAATTTTCGTCGTAAGTGTGGGGAAGTGATCAGGAATTCATGGGCATCAGTCCGGGCAGGGCGTTCGAAGAAAGGTCCTGCGTTTAGTTCACCTACAATATTGGCTGCAAATAAGTTGAAGTGGGGTACTGATCCATCTTTCAAAGCCTTATCAGTACAAAACAAACAGAATTGCAAGGGCGAAAAGTCTGGACGTGGACATAGTACACATAAGGGAGGACCAAAACCTAGTGAATGGCACTACGATCAATTGGTATTTGTGATAATTTTATTAGTCGATACACTAGATATTCAAAAATATTATTTAACCCTTGTTATTAATCATAGAAATTGGAGCTTCAGCGTTTACCGACAGCACGAGAGATGTATGATCGCTTGCAACAAAAGGCAGATGGAGGATATCTTGATCCAGAGGGACATCGAATGTTGGTATGAACATGATTTATTTAGATTATCATAATAGGAATTGTGTATATAATATGTATATGACATTTCTTTTTAAAGGCTCGTTATGAGGCAAACCTTTAGGACCGGATCGACAGAGGCTTAACTCCTATTCCGGTTCCTGCGAATGAGGACATGGAAGTATTCATTTCGGAGGTGGGTGTTACTCAGAGAGATAAGTTACCGTGGGTCTTTAGTGCAGCGACTACTCTTGTACCGGGGAGTCGATTTCGGCCACATTCCAGCATCTCTTCTAGCTCACAACTTCATCAGCAGGCTGGAGCTATTGATCCTGCGATGGTTGAGCTTATGAAGTCATTCAGAGAGTCAATAGAGATGAACTTGAAGACTATTGTCAAGGAAATAGTTCAGGAGGCGTTACGTAGTGCAACATGTCGTCCCGCTGCTGTTTCATCGCCAACTACAGGTGTAGCTGATCATGTGCCAACATCTACGGCAAGTGAAGTCCCACCCTCTACAGATATGAATATGGTTGGGGACACCTAGAAATCAGATTATCAGTTGTTGATCTTTTTGGGCTTTACGATCTGATCATGATTGGGACATCTAGAAACTACATTGTCATGTGTTTTTCTTTTTGGTCGTAGACTTAATGTATGTATATTTTTTGGTCATGTGTACTTAGAAATGGTTTAACGTATGCTACAGGTGTAGTATTTATTTTTGTCGTAGAAAGCAGATTATCTTTTTGGTCACTTTTGAATAATATGCATACTAATTTGATTTGCAAAAAAATATCGTCAATCAATGATTTAAATTAATTGCAAATTTTATTTAATAAATATATTAATTTAATCAAATGTTTTAAAGTTTGATTAAATTTATATTCACTGCAAAATCACCGCATATCTTAGGGAAAATTGATTATATTTATTACAGCATTTTCACTGCAAAACCGAATCATAATAAACCACCGTAAAATCCTGGTAAACCCAAAGCAATAAAATAATGGGATGATGCAGCAGTGTTTCAGTGATAATAATAAATCTATAACTTCCCCGCAAAAGCCACGCATTCTTGAGGGTACAGAAGTTACGAAAATGCGCTGCATTGTCACCGAAAACTTTCCGTGCGTATGCGACGCTTTTGCTGTGTTTTTTCAGTGGTATTTTGACCCCTGTAAAACCGCTGTAAAAAACAGTGTGAAGACTGTGTAAACTTCATCGTAAATGTTTTTGCGGTGATATGAAATGCAGCAAGAAAATTAACGCTGTATTATCGCCAAAAAATTCACATATCCCGTGATTTTACAGCGACTTTCTCGGGGTATTCGACCACCGTAAAATCTGTCCAAATTTATAGTGCAAGGAGTGTCGCGGTCCAAGAGGGTGATGTCAAAGGCTGTAAAGATTAGGAAGATCAATCTGCTAGAGCGCGATATGTTTGATTTCGTGAGGCTTAAGGTATGGTTTGTTCCCATAAAGCCAAGATCGAAGCGCCCCAAGAAGCGCATTTGCCCACAGTTGGCTTTCTTGAAAATGCTTAGTTTTGAAGAGGGGCACGAAGTGATGGAGAAGGTTAAAAAGTCGAGGGAGTATTCATTCTTGTTCTCTGATAGTTAGTCGACTCTTGCCATCTATCTTGGCTAGTTGTAGTCTGTAGAATGGCGTTTGATTATACGAGTTGTTGTTATTGAATATATGTAAAACTAGACAAACTGGCGTAGACCCAAGGGTATTGACTCAAGGGTCAGGAGAAAGTTTAAGGGTGTCACCCTTATGCCCAACATTGGTTATGGGTCAGACGAGAAAACCCGCCACTACCTCCCCAATGGCTTCAAGAAGTTTGTGGTTCACAATGTGAAGGAGTTGGAAGTCCTCATGATGCACAACAGGACTTATTGTGCTGAAATTGCACACAACCTCTCCACCAGGAAGCGAAAGGAGATTGTGGAGCGTGCTGCTCAACTTGATATTGTCGTCACCAACAAACTCGCTCGCCTCAGGAGCAAGGAGGCTGAATAAATCATCTGCACTAGTTTTCAAATGTTTTGTTATGTTTGTAACGTCACAATATTTCGTATCAAATACATAATAATGTTTTACAAATGATTTATGCTTGAGAGCAGAAGTTGTGTTCGTAATCTCAAATGCTCCTCTGATTCTACTGTATTGCTTGCTTCGGTCTACTCAGCTTGATGTGCGGGGATGAAGGCGTAGCGCAACGTGTCTTGCGTACTGAGGGTCTTGATGACTTGATCTCACGTGCGTAGCGGAGTGAGGGTCGCGGGGACTTGGTCTCACGTGTCTGCGTTGCGGTTGGATGCTCTAGCAGACGACACTGGGATGCTTGGGCAGATGGCACGTACTTGTCGGTTGCTGGCGGCTGACGCTGGATGCTTGGGCAGACGGCACGTACTTGTCGGTTGCTGGCGGCTGACGCTTCCTTTGAGAGCACTCTTCTTTGTGCTTTCTTCTCAAATTTCAGACTGTCTTGCGTAGCGAGGGTCTTGATGACTTGATCTCACGTGCGCAGATGAAGGCGTAGTGCAACGTATCTTGCGTAGCGAGGGTCTTGATGACTTGATCTCACGTGCGCATCGAAGTAAGGGTCGCGTGGACTTAGTCTCACGTGCCTGCCTTGCGGTTGGATGCTCTAGCAGACGATGTTGGGATGTTTGGGCAGACAGCACGTACTTGTCGGTTGCTGGCGGCTGACGCTTCCTTTGAGAACACTCTTCTCTGTGCTTTCTTCTCAAATTTCAGAGTGTTATTCTTTGTGAAGTGAAATACTCTATTTATAGAGTTCACTAGTGGGCTTGAGATTGGGCCCGTGCTTTGGATTGAGTTTAACTCATGGACCGGGCTTGTAGCTTTGACCCAAATATCCCTTGTGGGCCAGCCCATTTATACTTTAAATAATATTGATTTGATCCTTAAACTTTTAGTGCCTACAAATTGCCCCCTCATGATCATGTTGTGCGACACAATTTGAGTGTCTCATCGCGACGTGATCGTGAGTGATTGACTTGAGAGTCTTGTGGATGTCGAACTTGTCGTAAGAGCTTCCACATAATTTTTTGAGTCACCATGTTGTTCTCCAACTTGACGGTTGACTTGAGATTTTTGTGAATGTCGAACTTGTCGTAAGAGCTTCCAGGTAATAATTTTTTTTTGAGCCACCATGTTGTCCTCAAACTTGACGGTTGACTTGAGATTTTCGCGAATGTCGAACTTGTCGTAAGAGCTTCCACGTAAATTTTTTGTGTGTGTTTGTCATATTTGGTCTTCTCCAAAGTTGCATAACTCGGATAATGATAATACTGAGTGTTCGAAAACCACTGGTGTGGGTGATTTTTCTGGAAGAAGCCTTAGCATTGGTGGCTGCTGCCGCCAAAACATGTCAGAGCCGTGAACAGTAACTTCGGGCTGTGAATAGTAATTCAGGGATGAACAGTAACTTCAGGGATGAAAAGTACTTCAGGGATGAATAGTAACGGCACCAATTTGACAGATGCTTGTCGTCAGAGCAAATGTACAAATAAATTTATAAGTCCGCTACTCGCGACTACTGTGTAGAAGTGGTAAGTAGGGGTCGAACCCAAGGGAATTAGGGGGATAGGTTGTTCCTTTAAAACTATACTAGCGATGGACGTGTTTTACGTTGATTGAGCTTTTAGCGTGATTAACTAAGCTACTGTTTTTGGTTTTTTCGGTTTTTTGTGCGGAAAGTAAATTACAGAAATTAAATGATTAATTACAAAGAGGGACTTACAGTGGATGATGCGTGATTGTTGATTCCTCCGGTATATGAGTGGTTGATGGTTGCGGTTGATTGAGACAGTTATACTAGGAAAGTAAATACAGGGGGGATTTTTGTGATTGAAAGAAAGTATTCGGTTTCAGGTACTCTTGTATTATAACATGTATATAATAAACCGTTAGTAACTTTTCTAAGTATTCAAAGATGAATCGAGGCCCTTTCGTAGCGCAAGACTTGCAACATCGTTTAAAGCAACCCTTGTTCTACTTCAGACTAATTCCTCCTTTCGAAGTATCTTAGCCTTCTGTGCATCCACCTGATCTCACAGTTACGATTGACCAAGTGGTGTTTTAGATAAGTCGAACTCCTCAGATAAGCTTTGCCCTTTCGTAGCATCCACTTACCCGAGTATGTTCACGAATCCCACGGAAGAGTTTTGCCCTTTCGTAGCATCCACTCTACCTTGGAAATTCTGACTATAAATGGCACATAGAACAAGTTTTGAATACAAAGAAATGAAACTAAAAGATATTACAACATTATATAATACAAGAAAATACCTTCCACCGAATGAAGAGTTTTGCTACGAATATCCATAGAGGTGGATACCATAGCTAAATACTCGGGGGTTTTTGAAAACAGTAAGAGGGAAAGGGGTGGAATACTCAAGAACCAACATGAGCATTCCCAATTTCCTACTGAATACTCAAGAACCAACAGGAGTATAACTTATAGTATAATACTCAAGAACAAACAGGAGTATTATTTCATAAACCGAACAAACTTACAAAGTAACCAAACTTAGAGAGATAAGTGTTTTGTGTATGGATTGGTTATACAAATGAGGAGGAGGGCACTTCTATTTATAGCGAAGAGGGGTGGAGATGGGTGGTGAAGATGGTGGCATGTGTTTCTCATCCAAGGGAGGAGGAGGAGGCAAGGAGGATGTGGTGGAGGAGACACCACATGGCACCACCTTGTGGACTCCAAAGAGACGCCGGTTGGGGGGAAGAAAAGGGGGAGGTTTCTTTCCCTTGGCCACCTCTTGCCAAGGTCTTCAAGTCATCCAAGGAGGAGAAAGGGAGGAGGCCACCCATGACTCATCATCTCTCATTCAGCCGCCGGTCATGGAGGAGGAAATGGATGAGTTTTGACAGTTTTGTACAGTCTTTACAAAACTATCAATTCAATTCCTCTCCGGTCTGACTTTGATTATTCCTCGGTTGGATTTAATTTGAGTAATCCTTGGTCAGAATCTTGAGATTTCTTCGTTCAGCGTCTGATGTTGACCTTGGATTGACTCTTGTTATCTTTTCAGCGTAAAATCCTCTCCTTAGCGTGTTTTCACTTTTATCTCTCAATTGCCCTGTGGAAATATTTCGGGACTAACACGTAGAAGTTAGATAGACAAACAGTCTAATTTGGTGGGTTTAACTGTATTTATGATGCATACAATTATGGTCCATCAGATCACCCCACACTTTTAGTTGTTCGTCCCGAACAATGCTATTAAAGGGCGGCACTAAGTTTGGTTTTAAAATATGAAAATTAGACTGTGGGACTCGATTTATCCTAATTCATGCATTGCTTACTTATTACCAAATTGAACTGCGTAAATAAATAGAAGTAACTTGATACGTGTACCTTCGTGCCGAGATGCAAATTATATTGGATGTTTCGGGAGATAGCCCTTTTTAGGCTCCTGGACTGCAACCTCGGGATCATCTCTTACTATATGGTTTTCTTGTAGCTTTCTCTAGCACGTGATTCGATTCGGGTTTCAGTGAGTTGAGCCTTTTTTTGATTTTCTTTTTTCTTCTTTGGCGAGGGACTAGCTTTTTGTAGTGATTCACTGAACCCCGAAGTGCAGCCTCCACTGACTTCGAAAACCATATAGTTTGATCTGATCCTTTAATTGCTTGCCAAGCATCTCTAGGGCAGTTTATATCAACTCGACATCCCTAGTTATCTCAGCACAAAGGACAAATGGAAAGTTACATTCTAAGTTTTTAAACAGTTGAATTTTCACAAGGTTAATGCATGAATTATGACTTATCTTTTTCACATTCTTAAGTTCATATTTTCAAAAAGATACTATTACTAAAAAAAGAAAAAAAACAGCAAGCATGTTATTTATGTACACAGGTGGTTCTCACCCCCCACTTTTGAACGAAGGCGTGCCTTAGTTCAAAAGTCATGCAAGCTTAAAACTAAATACTGAATTTAAATGACAGAAATTAAAAGTGCGGAAAGTAAGATAGTGTCGGGTTACCTCCCGACCAGTGCACTTGTTTTACGTCGTTGGCTCGACAGTACCTCGTTCTGGATCATTGGTTGGGATCCCATGGGTGGCTCAGGTCAAACTTCACCTCGTCTCCTGGATTTATTCTACCGGGTTCTTTGCTGGTTGATGTGCTTAGGTCAGGACTCCATTGTTCCAGAGGTTTTGCACGTTTGTTACCATAGATGTTATAATATGAAGTTCTGCCTCCGAATGCAAGTGATAACGAGCCCTTGCCCATGTTGATCTTGGCTCCTGTGGTGTAAAGGAACGGTCGTCCTAATATGATTGTTGGAGGGTCGTCTTTGTTGGATTCTTGGACTGGTATTACGTAAAATTCTGCAGGAACGACGACATTTCCTACACGGAGTAATGAGCTTTCTAATACTCCAACTGGCTGGATGCACGACTTGTCTCCCAGCTCGAGGGAGATTATTGGTGGTTTTAATGGACCGAGCTTTAGTGAGCAATATAGGGGGTAAGGCAGAATGTTGACGGATGCCCCAAGATCTATTAAGCAATGATGAATTGGGATTTTGCCGAAAACACAGGTTACGGTGAAGGCTCCTGGGTCCTTGCTCATTTCCAGATATGTCTCCGGGCTCCAATTTAGGCGCTTTTTTGCTATCAGATCATTTTGTTCCTTTATTGGCTCCACTTTTTCTTCTGTCTCATTCCTTGGGGTCATCTGATCTTCTAGGTGGAAGCTTTGTTCTGATGTAAGTGAAAAGTTCCCCTTAGGACTGTCAAAGTCTAGATCATTGTTGACGCCCCAGCCAGATGCTGGTATGTCCAAGGGTGTGATTGGAGGCGGTGTTATACAAACGGTGAAGGCATATCGTCCGTTGTCAGCGTGCGTGACCCATGTTTTACCATCATTGGGTCGGTCTTCCTCTTGATTCCAATCAGGACGACTCCTGCGGTTGAAGTGCTTGTTTGTTAGTCTGTATGCTGGTGATCATGCAACTTCTCCCAGAGTCGCCTTTCCGTTTGACCCTTTCATCATGCTAAGATTCGCCTTTGGATTCTGGATGGTCTGTGAAGGTAGTCTGCCAGGTTCGCTAGTGAGCGTTGACATCGCAGTGGCGAGATGGGACATTTGTTTGGTTAATTCAGAAATTGCCCCGTCAGTTTTTGCCTGGTATTGGTGTAGCAAAGTACCCAATTGATTTATGTTTCCTGCGAGCTCCTTCATTGTGTCATCAAGAGACTTGGTGGGTTCTTGCTGATTATGCTGGCCAGTCTGGTACTGATTTGGTCCTTTTTGCTGATATTGACCCGCTGATGGAGTGTTCTGGTTATACTGCCGGTGTGGAGGTTGGTAGGATGACTGAGCTGATTGGGGGACAGATGGTTGAGCGTTCTTCTAAGGATAGTTGTTATGCCAATTCGGGATGGTTGCTTGACCATACTGTCTGTTTGGTCCGGCTCTGTCATTGCTGTTGTTGTTGTACCCTTGGTATCCTCCTACCGCATTCACTTCTGCTGGTTTCTCTTCCATTAAAGTCGGGCATGCGTCAGTTTTGTGGTCCGTCATGCCACAAAATTCGCAAGGATTAACTGGAACTGGCTGCCTTCGTAGGATCTGAATCATCATTTCTTTTAACTGTTTCATCTCCTCAGACATAAAGTTCATTGGTGTTTCGGCCTTCGCCACACTTTTTGTTCGGGAGAATTCTTCCTGCCGAGTCGTCTCTTCTCGGAATCGAGCATTTTCAGCAACGTCATTTATTAGTTGCCCAAATCCGCTCAATGATAGATTCATTATGGATCCTCCAGCTGAGGCGTCCAGGAGCATTTTGTCTAAGGGTCTTAATCCATCAATGAGGTACTCGATTATGAGTTTCTCGGGCAGTCCTAGTGTACAGCAACTTCTCTCCAGGTGGTTGAACTTTTCCAGGTAATCGTACATGGTTTCGTTGGGTCCTTGCTTGATGTCCTGCAGTTGCCTTCTTACTTGCATTGCTCTTCCTGCTGGGTAGTATTTGTCTAAGAATTTCTTCTGCATCTGAGCCCATGTTCTGATGCTTCCGGAAGGCAATGAAAGGAACCAGTCGTTTGCCGCGTCAATGAGGGAAAAGTAGAACGCTTTTATCTTGAAGTCGTCTACATTTACGCCATTCGGTTTTAAGTTTTGGTAAATACCATGTAAGCACTGGAGATGGGCCATTGCTGACTCTCCACGATTTCCTGCGAACTTTGGTAAGTTGTGGGCCACTGAAGTGTTGATGTTGATATTTTCCAGCTCAGGGCCTTCGTAGATACACCACAGCTGAATTCTGAAATCCGGTGTATTGAGTTCTCCCAAAGTAGGTTCGCGGTAATGGTCGTTATCCCCATAGTTGTTATCGAAGACGGGTTCGCGTCTCGGTACTTGTCGAGGGCGTGGGGGTGGTGGATATCTAGGGGGTTGTACTGGACCAGCTGCATTTCGGTCCTCGGGTGGTTCTTGGTTTCGTCTGTTAGCTTCCCTATCACGAGCTCTTCTGTTTCTGGTGAGTTGTTCCGGATCGTCGATAAATGGAAGCGGTATCTCATCATTTCGATCGTACAGGTTTATTTCTTCGTCATCCTAGTAGTCATGGTGACTTTCTTCGCGAGACATGGTCGTTTTGAAGTGCGTATCGATTCGAACAACTTATCCGATTAATTAACTAACTCCCCGGCAACGGTGCCAATTTGACAGATGCTTGTCGTCAGAGCAAATGTACAAATAAATTTATAAGTCCGCTACTCGCGACTACTGGGTAGAAGTGGTAAGTAGGGGTCGAACCCAAGGGAATTAGGGGGATAGGTTGTTCCTTTAAAACTATACTAGCGATGGACGTGTTTTACGTTGATTGAGCTTTTAGCGTGATTAACTAAGCTACTATTTTTGGTATTTTCGGTTTTTTGTGCGGAAAGTAAATTACAGAAATTAAATGATTAATTACAAAGAGGGACTTACAGTGGATGATGCGTGATTGTTGATTCCTCCGGTATATGAGTGGTTGATGGTTGCGGTTGATTGAGACAGTTATACTAGGAAAGTAAATACAGGGGGGGTTTTTGTGATTGAAATAAAGTATTCGGTTTCAGGTACTCTTGTATTATAACATGTATATAATAAACCGTTAGTAACTTTTCTAAGTATTCAAAGATGAATCGAGGCCCTTTCGTAGCGCAAGACTTGCAACATCGTTTAAAGCAACCCTTGTTCTACTTCAGACTAATTCCTCCTTTCGAAGTATCTTAGCCTTCTGTGCATCCACCTGATCTCACAGTTACGATTGACCAAGTGGTGTTTTAGATAAGTCGAACTCCTCAGATAAGCTTTGCCCTTTCGTAGCATCCACTTACCCGAGTATGTTCACGAATCCCACTGAAGAGTTTTGCCCTTTCGTAGCATCCACTCTACCTTGGAAATTCTGACTATAAATGGCACATAGAACAAGTTTTGAATACAAAGAAATGAAACTAAAAGATATTACAACATTATATAATACAAGAAAATACCTTCCACCGAATGAAGAGTTTAGCTACGAATATCCATAGAGGTGGATACCATAGCTAAATACTCGGGGGTTTTTGAAAACAGTAAGAGGGAAAGGGGTGGAATACTCAAGAACCAACAGGAGTATTCCCAATTTCCTACTGAATACTCAAGAACCAACAGAAGTATTCTCTATAGTATAATACTCAAGAACAAACAGGAGTATTATTTCATAAACCGAACAAACTTACAAAGTAACCAAACTTAGAGAGATAAGTGTTTTGTGTATGGATTGGTTATACAAATGAGGAGGAGGGCACTTCTATTTATAGCCAAGAGGGGTGGAGATGGGTGGTGGAGATGGTGGGATGTGTTTCTCATCCAAGGGAGGAGGAGGAGGCAAGGAGGATGTGGTGGAGGAGACACCACATGGCACCACCTTGTGGACTCCAAAGAGCCGCCGGTTGGGGGGAAGAAAAGGGGGAGGTTTCTTTCCCTTGGCCACCTCTTGCCAAGGTCTTCAAGTCATCCAAGGAGGAGAAAGGGAGGAGGCCACCCATGACTCATCATCTCTCATTTAGCCGCCGGTCATGGAGGAGGAAATGGATGAGTTTTGACAGTTTTGTACAGTCTTTACAAAACTATCAATTCAATTCCTCTCCGGTCTGACTTTGATTATTCCTCGGTTGGATTTAATTTGAGTAATCCTTGGTCAGAATCTTGAGATTTCTTCGTTCAGCGTCTGATGTTGACCTTGGATTGACTCTTGTTATCTTTTCAGCGTAAAATCCTCTCCTTAGCGTGTTTTCACTTTTATCTCTCAATTGCCCTGTGGAAATATTTCGGGACTAACACGTAGAAGTTAGATAGACAAACAGTCTAATTTGGTGGGTTTAACTGTATTTATGATGCATACAATTATGGTCCATCGGATCACCTCACACTTTTAGTTGTTCGTCCCGAACAATGCTATTAAAGGGCGGCACTAAGTTTGGTTTTAAAATATGAAAATTAGACTGTGGGACTCGATTTATCCTAATTCATGCATTACTTACTTATTACCAAATTGAACTGCGTAAATAAATAGAAGTAACTTGATACGTGTACCTTCGTGCCGAGATGCAAATTATATTGGATGTTTCGGGAGATAGCCCTTTTTAGGCTCCTGGACTGCAACCTCGGGATCATCTCTTACTATATGGTTTTCTTGTAGCTTTCTCTAGCACGTGATTCGATTCGGGTTTCAGTGAGTTGAGCCTTTTTTGATTTTCTTTTTTCTTCTTTGGCGAGGGACTAGCTTTTTGTAGTGATTCTGCCTTTGGCTTTATGATCTATCTTTTTGAGTGCTTCACTTTTGCTCGGTTAAAACCTTCACAATTTTGGGCCTTAGGCCTCTTTTGATTTTCTTCTTTGAGTTTTTTGCTTCTTTGTGACTTGCTAGTCCATTTTCTCAGCCTTTTTGGGAGGTCCAATCATCGCCCGCAAGCCTATGGAAATACCTCCCCGCTCCTCTCGTCTTCGTCATTTCGTGCGGGTCAAGATGAGGGTCGCTCATTTATTTTCTCGGCTATTTTGATTAGAGAGAGGACGGTCTGATTCCCGTCCTCGCCTTTGCATAGATGCTTCTTGGCGGAGTTGACTTCAATTATTCACTGAACCCGGAAGTGCAGCCTCCACTGACTTCGAAAACCATATAGTTTGATCTGATCCTTTAATTGCTTGCCAAGCCTCTCTAGGGCAGTTTATATCAACTCCACATCCCTAGTTATCTCAGCACAAAGGACAAATGGAAAGTTACATTCTAAGTTTTTAAACAGTTGAATTTTCACAAGGTTAATGCATGAATTATGACTTATCTTTTTCACATTCTTAAGTTCATATTTTCAAAAAGATACTATTACTAAAAAAAGAAAAAAAAACAGCAAGCATGTTATTTATGTACACAGGTGGTTCTCACCCCCCACTTTTGAACGAAGGCGTGCCTTAGTTCAAAAGTCATGCAAGCTTAAAACTAAATACTGAATTTAAATGACAGAAATTAAAAGTGCGGAAAGTAAGATAGTGTCGGGTTACCTCCCGACCATTGCACTTGTTTTACGTCGTTGGCTCGACAGTACCTCGTTCTGGATCATTGGTTGGGATCCCATGGGTGGCTCAGGTCAAACTTCACCTCGTCTCCTGGATTGATTCTACCGGGTTCTTTGCTGGTTGATGTGCTTAGGTCAGGACTCCATTGTTCCAGAGGTTTTGCACGTTTGTTACCATAGATGTTATAATATGAAGTTCTGCCTCCGAATGCAAGTGATAACGAGCACTTGCCCATGTTGATCTTGGCTCCTGTGGTGTAAAGGAACGGTCGTCCTAATATGATTGTTGGAGGGTCGTCCTTGTTGGATTCTTGGACTGGTATTACGTAAAAGTCTGCAGGAACGACGACATTTCCTACACGGAGTAATGAGCTTTCTAATACTCCAACTGGCTGGATGCACGACTTGTCTCCCAGCTCGAGGGAGATTATTGGTGGTTTTAATGGACCGAGCTTTAGTGAGCAATATAGGGGGTAAGGCAGAATGTTGACGGATGCCCCAAGATCTATTAAGCAATGATGAATTGGGATTTTGCCGAAAACACAGGTTACGGTGAAGGCTCCTGGGTCCTTGCTCATTTCCAGATATGTCTCCGGGCTCCAATTTAGGCGCTTTTTTGCTATCAGATCATTTTGTTCCTTTATTGGCTCCACTTTTTCTTCTGTCTCATTCCTTGGGGTCATCTGATCTTCTAGGTGGAAGCTTTGTTCTGATGTAAGTGAAAAGTTCCCCTTAGGACTGTCAAAGTCTAGATCATTGTTGACGCCCCAGCCAGATGCTGGTATGTCCAAGGGTGTGATTGGAGGCGGTGTTATACAAACGGTGAAGGCATATCGTCCGTTGTCAGCGTGCGTGACCCATGTTTTACCATCTTTGGGTCGGTCTTCCTCTTGATTCCAATCAGGACGACTCCTGCGGTTGAAGTGCTTGTTTGTTAGTCTGTATGCTGGTGATCGTGCAACTTCTCCCAGTGTCTCCTTTCCGTTTGACCCTTTCATCATGCTAAGATTTGCCTTTGGATTCTGGATGGTCTGTGAAGGTAGTCTGCCAGGTTCGCTAGTGAGCGTTGACATCGCAGTGGCAAGATGGGACATTTGTTTGGTTAATTCGGAAATTGCCCCGTCAGTTTTTGCCTGGTATTGGTGTAGCGAAGTACCCAATTGATTTATGTTTCCTGCGAGCTCCTTCATTGTGTCATCAAGCGACTTGGTGGGTTCTTGCTGATTATGCTGGCCAGTCTGGTACTGATTTGGTCCTTTTTGCTGATATTGACCCGCTGATGGAGTGTTCTGGTTATACTGCCGGTGTGGAGGTTGGTAGGATGACTGAGCTGATTGAGGGACAGATGGTTCAGCGTTCTTCTGAGGATAGTTGTTATGCCAATTCGGGATGGTTGCTTGACCATATTGTCTGTTTGGTCCGGCTCTGTCCTTGCTGTTGTTGTTGTACCCTTGGTATCCTCCTGCCGCATTCACTTCTGCTGGTTCCTCTTCCATTAAAGTCGGGCATGCGTCAGTTTTGTGGTCCGTCATGCCACAAAATTCGCAAGGCTTAACTGGAACTGGCTGCCTTCGTAGGATCTGAATCATCATTTCTTTTAACTGTTTCATCTCCTCAGACATAGAGTTCATTGGTGTTTCGGCCTTCGCCACACTTTTTGTTCGGGAGAATTCTTCCTGCCGAGTCGTCTCTTCTCGGAATCGAGCATTTTCAGCAACGTCATTTATTAGTTGCCTAAATCCGCTCAATGATAGATTCATTATGGATCCTCCAGCTGAGGCGTCCAGGAGCATTTTGTCTAAGGGTCTTAATCCATCAATGAGGTACTCGATTATGAGTTTCTCGGGCAGTCCTAGTGTACAGCAACTTCTCTCCATGTGGTTGAACTTTTCCAGGTAATCGTACATGGTTTCGTTGGGTCCTTGCTTGATGTCCTGCAGTTGCCTTCTTACTTGCATTGCTCTTCCTGCTGGGTAGTATTTGTCTAAGAATTTCTTCTGCATCTGAGCCCATGTTCTGATGCTTCCGGAAGGCAATGAAAGGAACCAGTCGTTTGCCGCGTCAATGAGGGAAAAGTAGAACGCTTTTATCTTGAAGTCGTCTACGTTTACGCCATTCGGCTTTAAGTTTTGGCAAATACCATGTAAGCGCTGGAGATGGGCCATTGCTGACTCTCCATGATTTCCTGCGAACTTCGGTAAGTTGTGGGCCACTGAAGTGTTGATGTTGATATTTTCCAGCTCAGGGCCTTCGTAGATACACCACAGCTGAATTCTGAAATCCGGTGCATTGAGTTCTCCCAAAGTAGGTTCGCGGTAATGGTCGTTATCCCCATAGTAGTTATCGAAGACGGGTTCGCGTCTCGGTACTTGTCGAGGGCGTGGGGGTGGTGGATATCTAGGGGGTCGTACTGGACCAGCTGCATTTCGGTCCTCGGGTGGTTCTTGGTTTCGTCTGTTAGCTTCCCTATCACGAGCTCTTCTGTTTCTGGTGAGTTGTTCCGGATCGTCGATAAATGGAAGCGGTATCTCATCATTTCGATCGTACAGGTTTATTTCTTCGTCATCCTGGTAGTCATGGTGACTTTCTTCGCGAGACATGGTCGTTTTGAAGTGCGTATCGATTCGAACAACTTATCCGATTAATTAACTAACTCCCCGGCGACGGCGCCAATTTGACAGATGCTTGTCGTCAGAGCAAATGTTACAAATAAATTTATAAGTCCGCTACTCGCGACTACTGGGTAGAAGTGGTAAGTAGGGGTCGAACCCAAGGGAATTAGGGGGATAGGTTGTTCCTTTAAAACTATACTAGCGATGGACGTGTTTTACGTTGATTGAGCTTTTAGAGTGATTAACTAAGCTACTGTTTTTTGTTTTTTCGGTTTTTTGTGCGGAAAGTAAATTACAGAAATTAAATGATTAATTACAAAGAGGGACTTACAGTGGATGATGCGTGATTGTTGATTCCTCCGGTATATGAGTGGTTGATGGTTGCGGTTGATTGAGACAGTTATACTAGGAAAGTAAATACAGGGGGTGTTTTTGTGATTGAAAGAAAGTATTCGGTTTCAGGTACTCTTGTATTATAACATGTATATAATAAACCGTTAGTAACTTTTCTAAGTATTCAAAGATGAATCGAGGCCCTTTCGTAGCGCAAGACTTGCAACATCGTTTAAAGCAACCCTTGTTCTACTTCAGACTAATTCCTCTTTTCGATGTATCTTAGCCTTCTGTGCATCCACCTGATCTCACAGTTACGATTGACCAAGTGGTTTTTTAGATAAGTCGAACTCCTCAGATAAGCTTTGCCCTTTCGTAGCATCCACTTACCCGAGTATGTTCACGAATCCCACGGAAGAGTTTTGCCCTTTCGTAGCATCCACTCTACCTTGGAAATTCTGACTATAAATGGCACATAGAACAAGTTTTGAATACAAAGAAATGAAACTAAAAGATATTACAACATTATATAATACAAGAAAATACCTTCCACCGAATGAAGAGTTTAGCTACGAATATCCATAGAGGTGGATACCATAGCTAAATACTCGGGGGTTTTTGAAAACAGTAAGAGGGAAAGGGGTGGAATACTCAAGAACCAACAGGAGTATTCCCAATTTCCTACTGAATACTCAAGAACCAACAGGAGTATTCTCTATAGTATAATACTCAAGAACAAACAGGAGTATTATTTCATAAACCGAACAAACTTACAAAGTAACCAAACTTAGAGAGATAAGTGTTTTGTGTATGGATTGGTTATACAAATGAGGAGGAGGGCACTTCTATTTATAGCCAAGAGGGGTGGAGATGGGTGGTGGAGATGGTGGGATGTGTTTCTCATCCAAGGGAGGAGGAGGAGGCAAGGAGGATGTGGTGGAGGAGACACCACATGGCACCACCTTGTGGACTCCAAAGAGCCGCCGGTTGGGGGGAAGAAAAGGGGGAGGTTTCTTTCCCTTGGCCACCTCTTGCCAAGGTCTTCAAGTCATCCAAGGAGGAGAAAGGGAGGAGGCCACCCATGACTCATCATCTCTCATTTAGCCGCCGATCATGGAGGAGGAAATGGATGAGTTTTGACAGTTTTGTACAGTCTTTACAAAACTATCAATTCAATTCCTCTCCGGTCTGACTTTGATTATTCCTCGGTTGGATTTAATTTGAGTAATCCTTTGTCAGAATCTTGAGATTTCTTCGTTCAGCGTCTGATGTTGACCTTGGATTGACTCTTGTTATCTTTTCAGCGTAAAATCCTCTCCTTAGCGTGTTTTCACTTTTATCTCTCAATTGCCATGTGGAAATATTTCGGGACTAACACGTAGAAGTTAGATAGACAAACAGTGTAATTTGGTGGGTTTAACTGTATTTATGATGCATACAATTATGGTCCATCAGATCACCCCACACTTTTAGTTGTTCGTCCCGAACAATGCTATTAAAGGGCGGCACTAAGTTTGGTTTTAAAATATGAAAATTAGACCGTGGGACTCGATTTATCCTAATTCATGCATTGCTTACTTATTACCAAATTGAACTGCGTAAATAAATAGAAGTAACTTGATACGTGTACCTTCGTGCCGAGATGCAAATTATATTGGATGTTTCGGGAGATAGCCCTTTTTAGGCTCCTGGACTGCAACCTCGGGATCATCTCTTACTATATGGTTTTCTTGTAGCTTTCTCTAGCACGTGATTCGATTCGGGTTTCAGTGAGTTGAGCCTTTTTTTGATTTTCTTTTTTCTTCTTTGGCGAGGGACTAGCTTTTTGTAGTGATTCTGCCTTTGGCTTTATGATCTGTCTTTTTGAGTGCTTCACTTTTGCTCGGTTAAAACCTTCACAATTTTGGGCCTTAGGCCTCTTTTGATTTTCTTCTTTGAGTTTTTTGCTTCTTTGTGACTTGCTAGTCCATTTTCTCAGCCTTTTTGGGAGGTCCAATCATCGCCCGCAAGCCTATGGAAATACCTCCCCGCTCCTCTCGTCTTCGTCGTTTCGCGCGGGTCAAGATGAGGGTCGCTCATTTATTTTCTCGGCTATTTTGATTAGAGAGAGGACGGTCTGATTCCCGTCCTCGCCTTTGCATAGATGCTTCTTGGCGGAGTTGACTTCAATTATTCACTGAACCCCGAAGTGCAGCCTCCACTGACTTCGAAAACCATATAGTTTGATCTGATCCTTTAATTGCTTGCCAAGCCTCTCTAGGGCAGTCTATATCAACTCCACATCCCTAGTTATCTCAGCACAAAGGACAAATGGAAAGTTACATTCTAAGTTTTTAAACAGTTGAATTTTCACAAGGTTAATGCATGAATTATGACTTATCTTTTTCACATTCTTAAGTTCATATTTTCAAAAAGATACTATTACTAAAAAAGAAAAAAAAATAGCAAGCATGTTATTTATGTACACAGGTGGTTCTCACCCCCCACTTTTGAACGAAGGCGGGCCTTAGTTCAAAAGTCATGCAAGCTTAAAACTAAATACTGAATTTAAATGACAGAAATTAAAAGTGCGGAAAGTAAGATAGTGTCGGGTTACCTCCCGACCAGTGCACTTGTTTTACGTCGTTGGCTCGACAGTGCCTCGTTCTGGATCATTGGTTGGGATCCCACGGGTGGCTCAGGTCAAACTTCACCTCGGCTCCTGGATTGATTCTACCGGGTTCTTTGCTGGTTGATGTGCTTAGGTCAGGACTCCATTGTTCGAGAGGTTTTACACGTTTGTTACCATAGATGTTATAATATGAAGTTCTGCCTCCGAATGCAAGTGATAACGAGCCCTTGCCCTGGTGATCTTGGCTCCTGTGGTGTAAAGGAACGGTCGTCCTAATATGATTGTTGGAGGGTCGTCCTTATTGGATTCTTGGACTGGTATTACGTAAAATTCTGCAGGAACGACGACATTTCCTACACGGAGTAATGAGCTTTCTAATACTCCAACTGGCTGGATGCACGACTTGTCTCCCAGCTCGAGGGAGATTATTGGTGGTTTTAATGGACCGAGCTTTAGTGAGCAATATAGGGGGTAAGGCAGAATGTTGACGGATGCCCCAAGATCTATTAAGCAATGATGAATTGGGATTTTGCCGAAAACACAGGTTACGGTGAAGGCTCCTGGGTCCTTGCTCATTTCCAGATATGTCTCCGGGCTCCAATTTAGGCGCTTTTTTGCTATCAGATCATTTTGTTCCTTTATTGGCTCCACTTTTTCTTCTGTCTCATTCCTTGGGGTCATCTGATCTTCTAGGTGGAAGCTTTGTTCTGATGTAAGTGAAAAGTTCCCCTTAGGACTGTCAAAGTCTAGATCATTGTTGACGCCCCAGCCAGATGCTGGTATGTCCAAGGGTGTGATTGGAGGCGGTGTTATACAAACGGTGAAGGCATATCGTCCGTTGTCAGCGTGCGTGACCCATGTTTTACCATCATTGGGTCGGTCTTCCTCTTGATTCCAATCAGGACGACTCCTGCGGTTGAAGTGCTTGTTTGTTAGTCTGTATGCTGGTGATCGTGCCACTTCTCCCAGTGTCGCCTTTCCGTTTGACCTTTCATCATGCTAAGATTCGCCTTTGGATTCTGGATGGTCTGTGAAGGTAGTCTGCCAGGTTCGCTAGTGAGCGTTGACATCGCAGTGGCGAGATGGGACATTTGTTTGGTTAATTCGGAAATTGCCCCGTCAGTTTTTGCCTGGTATTGGTGTAGCGAAGTACCCAATTGATTTATGTTTCCTGCGAGCTCCTTCATTGTGTCATCAAGCGACTTGGTGGGTTCTTGCTGATTATGCTGGCCAGTCTGGTACTGATTTGGTCCTTTTTGCTGATATTGACCCGCTGATGGAGTGTTCTGGTTATACTGCCGGTGTGGAGGTTGGTAGGATGACTGAGCTGATTGGGGGACAGATGGTTGAGCGTTCTTCTGAGGATAGTTGTTATGCCAATTTGGGATGGTTGCTTGACCATACTGTCTGTTTGGTCCGGCTCTGTCATTGCTGTTGTTGTTGTACCCTTGGTATCCTCCTGCCGCATTCACTTCTGCTGGTTCCTCTTCCATTAAAGTCGGGCATGCATCAGTTTTGTGGTCCGTCATGCCACAAAATTCGCAAGGCTTAACTGGAACTGGTTGCCTTTGTAGGATCTGAATCATCATTTCTTTTAACTGTTTCATCTCCTCAGACATAGAGTTCATTGGTGTTTCGGCCTTCGCCACACTTTTTGTTCGGGAGAATTCTTCCTGCCGAGTCGTCTCTTCTCAGAATCGAGCATTTTCAGCAACGTCATTTATTAGTTGCCTAAATCCGCTCAATGATAGATTCATTATGGATCCTCCAGCTGAGGCGTCCAGGAGCATTTTGTCTAAGGGTCTTAATCCATCAATGAGGTACTCGATTATGAGTTTCTCGGGCAGTCCTAGTGTACAGCAACTTCTCTCCAGGTGGTTGAACTTTTCCAGGTAATCGTACATGGTTTCGTTGGGTCCTTGCTTGATGTCCTGCAGTTGCCTTCTTACTTGCATTGCTCTTCCTGCTGGGTAGTATTTGTCTAAGAATTCCTTCTGCATCTGAGCCCATGTTCTGATGCTTCCGGAAGGCAATGAAAGGAACCAGTCGTTTGCCGCGTCAATGAGGGAAAAGTAGAACGCTTTTATCTTGAAGTCGTCTACGTTTACGCCATTCGGTTTTAAGTTTTGGCAAATACCATGTAAGCGCTGGAGATGGGCCATTGCTGACTCTCCACGATTTCCTGCGAACTTCGGTAAGTTGTGGGCCACTGAAGTGTTGATGTTGATATTTTCCAGCTCAGGGCCTTCGTAGATACACCACAGCTGAATTCTGAAATCCGGTGCATTGAGTTCTCCCAAAGTAGGTTCGCGGTAATGGTCGTTATCCCCATAGTAGTTATCGAAGACGGGTTCGCGTCTCGGTACTTGTCGAGGGCGTGGGGGTGGTTGATATCTAGGGGATTGTACTGGACCAGCTGCATTTCGGTCCTCGGGTGGTTCTTGGTTTCGTCTGTTAGCTTCCTGATGAGCCGTATTTATACGACTCATCGACTCATCAAATCCCACCAATTCCAGCACTTTATTATGCGAACAGTTACTTTTTAGTGTTGTTTTGCATTTCAGGTGATTTGGAAGCTCTAGGAGGAATCGCGCTTAAAAGACGGCATTTCATGCCCAAAACATCGCAATTGAAGATCAAGGCCAGAGAAGCGTCGTGAACAGTGTTTTTCTGCTCGTGAACAGTGATTCCGGCGTGAACAGTGAATCCGACGTGAACAGTGATTTCGGCGTGAATAGTGATTTCGGGCCGTGAACAGTAACTTCGGAAAAAGAAAGTCCAAGCCCTAAATCCAGCAGCCGGCCCAATTTACATGTGATATTAGGGTTTTCAAGAAGATCAAGTAGCTTGCTCATCAAGCAAAGATTTAGGGTTTTCAAATCCCTATATAAGGAGGTGCAATGCAAGGCATAATCCATCCCATTCATCACTTAGCCGTGTGCCCTAGAACTAACTTGGTCCGCCGCCCATCTCCTCCATCAGCCGCCGTGAGCTCCTCCTTGCACAGCCGCTCTTCATTCCTTACTCCTCCTTGCTTCCGCCACTTCTCAGCCTTGCACGGCCAGCTTGTTCTTCATTCGGTTTTAGTGAGAATCCTTGTTTCCTTTTATTTATTGTATTGTTATTCCATGGCTATGTGTAACTAATCCGATTATTCGGGTTAGGGTTAAATAATTGTGACTATTGTTTTGAGATTCTGATCTTACTTATTATTATTGCATTCTATTTAGTTCTTGTGCAAATTATCAGTTTGAATTATTAGGTTAAGGGGAGATCCGAAAGGGTACAACTTAACCTAGTGATTCTTACTATCCATTCACTGCTTATTTGATACCGACTCAGTTAGAATAAGTAGTTGCACGAAACCTAATATAACCAGACCAGGAGTATTAGGTTTGCTAGAATTAAAACGGTTATAACCAGACCAGGAGTAACCCTAAGAAGCAAGAATAAACATTTAGAAATCAAGGATAAACGTAGTCACAATTGAATAAAACCCTAACCTGAATATCTTCTCTGATTGATAAAACCCCCTCTTATTTTCGTGCCTTGCTTTTGTTCACTAACCTTTACTCTCACATTAGTTTCTTGTCTTTCTCCATTACAGAACAAAGTAGTAGCTATCTAGTTCCCTTGGGTTCGACCCTTGCTTGCCATTGTGCTAACCCACAGTTCATCGCGAGGAAATTATAAATTGTTTTTGCACAGGTACGACGACAGCCTGTTCAAAATGGCGCCGTTACCGGGGATCTACGCACGGTGAACTTTTGTTCTCTTTTCTTTTTCGTTTATTTTTCTTTGTTTTTTGTTTATTTCGAAAGCTGCTTATTTCGGTGATTCCCCATTCAACTGTTCGATTTCTGTTTTCAATTCTTTTCGATTTCCAATTTCTAGCTCTCAGAGGGTTCTGTCACCAAGACTTACGAGTCTAAGGATTTTGGGTTTTAAGTGGGACCGCTGTGACCCCTCCAATCTCCTGGGGACCCTTTGTTGCTAGTCTGTCTTTGCTATTTCGGTGTTTGCTAGACCGGTGCTTGCTATTTCTTGCAACATGTCTCACGCAGGTAGTAGAGTTGCTGAAAACGTCCCATATGAAGATGACAACCTCAGTGACCAAGAAGAAGACCAGTTCGAATTACCTCTCGAAAACCAAAACCAAAACCAAAACCGCCCAGAAATCGACAACAACGAGGAAGTACAACAAGTAATCTATGATAATCCGGAGCAGCTATTCCGTGATCAGAGAAGGGCACAAAGAGATGCAGCTAGACAAAATCAGAACCAAGGGGCAGCTGCAGATCCACAAAGAGGAGGACCGATCCAAGGGCAGGTCCCAGCTCGACAACAACAAGCCCCAGTCCGACAACAGGTTGCAGCTAGACAACCAGTCCAAAATCCAGTTCAGGGTAGACAACCAGTTCGAAATCCAGTCCAGGGCCAGCAACAAGTCCGACAACAGGCCCCAGTAAGACAACAGATTCAGTATCAGGTTCAGCCCCAACCGCCCCTCAGGCGACTCAGACAGCCGGTATACGAAGAGGAAGCCTACTATCACGATGAGGAGCCATCTATGGGAGAGCTCTTGGTTCCAGACTTCAAAGACCAGACATGGCCAATCTATGAAGGACCAGAACTCGAGGACATCACTATCAGCACCTCAATCGTCCATCACCTTCCCAAATTTGCAGGATCCAAGGGAGAATCAGCTACAGGGCATCTGAAGCGTTACCATGGCAGTTGCCACAATTATAGACCCTTTGGAGCTTCAGTGGATGATTTCAAGCTTAAGGCGTTCTACTTCTCACTCACTGAGTCCGCTACAGACTGGTTCTTATCCTTGCCCGCAGACAGCATCTATACATGGGAAGAGATGCAGCGCCAGTTCCTTTCGAAATACTACCCAGCTGGACGAGCCATGAAGGTCCGTAGACAAGAGCTCAAGCAAGGACCCAATGAGACCTTATCCGTGTACGTAGAGAAGTTCCTTGCCTTGGAGAAAAGCTGTTGTAACCTTGAGCTTCCGGAGAAGCTACTGGTGGAGTACTTGCTAGATGGAATCAGCAGATTAGATAGAAAGCTCCTAGATGCCTCAGCTGGAGGCAACTTGATGAACCTCAGCCCTGCCAAAGTCAAACAAATGATCATATCAGTAGCAGAGAGTGAGCGATTCCAGGATGAAGCTACAATGGAGGATGACTATGCCAGAACTCGGAATGTATCACGAGTGGAACCCTCTATCAGTGCCATGGTCACAGAACTCAAGGAGATGAGGGAGCTGATGAAGCATGTCGTTCGAAGGCAGCCAGTCCAGGTCAGACCATGCGAGTTTTGTGCAGCTACAGATCACAAAACAGACGAGTGCCCTACTATAGTGGAAGATGACCAAGCCGAGATCAATGCAGTAGGCAACTATCAAAATTATGGCAATCAGCCAGGGCCAGTCAGACAGTTTAATGCAGCAGCGCCCAACTAAGGAGCCACTGGACAGCCCTGGAGGAACAACAACCAGCAGAATCAGGCCCAGCCAGCACGACAGAATGCACCTCAGCAGACCCAGCAGCCTTACCAGCATCCTCATCATCAGTTCCGACAGAATGCGTCCGGACAGTATCAACAGAATGCTCCAAGTCAGTATCAGCAGAGAGGGCCGAACAACATTCAGTCAGGCCCGAGCAACCACGGCAAACCCATAGAAAAAGTAGTAGAAGAGCTGGCAGCCTCGACCAAGAGTGACATTGAAGAGATAAAGAAACAGATATCCCAGCTCACTGCAACAGTCACATGCCTCGCAGCCACTCTGAATGCAGGACGACTTCCCTCACAAACAGTTGAGAACCCGAGAGGAAACGTCAGCCTGGTAGAGGTGATAAATGTGGATGCAGCATTCGAGGAGACCACTGAACCAACAAAGGAAGAACCGGCCCTTACAGCCAAGGACGCCGACATTCACGGTTTCTCTTATGCTATGCAGGTAGTTGCTCCAGAAAGCCAGATGACTGAGAAAGCTGAACCAGAGCTGAGAATGGTGGTCAGGCCTACACAGAACGACCAAATGACAATGCACTCACCCACTGCGAGCCAGAAGACACCTTCAGGAAAGAGTAAGGACCCAGGGGCCTTCACGGTTACCTGTGGTATCGGTAAGACCCAAATACCTCACTATTTAATAGATTTGGGTGCCGCTATCAATGTTATGCCTTATTCTTTGTATTGCTCGCTTGGTCTTGGCCCACTGAAACCGCCTAGGCTATCTATAGAATTAGGGGATAAGTCTTGTGTACGCCCTATTGGATTGCTTGAAGATCTAACCCTCCGAGTAGGAGATATTACTGTGCCTGCAGATTTCTATGTCTTGCAGATGGAAAAATCCAGGAAAGGCGAAGCACCAGGGCTGATTTTGGGACGACCATTCCTCCACACCACCCAGACCAGGATTGACATGGGCATAGGCTTACTGTCATTATCATTCGGTGGTAAGGAAGCTGATTTTTATGTCTATGAGGATGCAAACCGTCCATGCGCAAGGAAACCGCCAGACATTGTGCACACATCAGAGTATGACACCCTAGTTCCAGACCCACCAGAGCAGGCTATACAGACTACCAGGCCAACAGCTATGGCCAAGACACACTCACCTTCTCGGGGATATGTGAAGAAGAAACCGCCTGATTATTGGAGAGCAGAACCGAGTGAACAGCTGGATGAGCAGTATGGACGAACTGAAGGAGTTGCTGAGCAAAAGTATGACCTCACACGCCCATGGGATCCTAACTTGTGATCCCTACAGGAGGTACTGTCGAGCCAACGACGTTAAACAAAGGCGCTCGCAGGGAGGCAGCCCTGCACGGTTTGCATGTCTTTACATTTCAATTTATTTATTTACTATGTTTATTTATGAGTCATTATTGTCACATTGTACTTGGGAAAGAAAATGATCTTCATGCAGGGACAGAGGCGAACGTATCAGAGATGTTAGCAACAGACTGTATCTAGCATGAGTAGTTCACACCTCGAATAAGTTGCGTCGAGAAACATGAGCGTTTAAAGATTCTGTCACAAAGACTTACGAGTCTAAGGAGGTTGGGTTTTAAGCGAGACCGCTGTGACTCCTCCAACATCCTGGGAATCTTTTATTCGTCTTAATGTCATTGACGCAGACCTTTCGGTGTGCAACAAACTCACGCTGCGATACAAGCTCCAATGGTGCTCTTCGAGGACTCACAGGAGAATTATCAGCCATCTCTCATTGCCACGCACGCACGAGGGAAGTGCCTGTCCTTACTCTATTCTTATTTCCCTTTGTTTTATTGCATGCATTGTGTGTCTTGACTTGAGTCGTGCCGTGAGGACACGGCTCATTTCAAAAGTGTGGGGTGGGAGAGTCAGTTATCGAGTTAGCACGTTTATTTACTGCACCCTGCACAGAGTCAGCACGTTTCGAGTCATTTTTAAAATTTTTGTACATGATACTTCACTATTTTCTAGACTTGCAGTATTGGATAATGATTAGGTGAAATAGATAGAGCCGATTACATGCATGTCTTTGGTGAAAATTGATTTGTGCGACTAACATGTGATCTTAAAATTTTGCGAGCCTTTGCTAATTGAGATAAACAGGGATGTGGAGTTGATAGCAATGCCCTAGAGAGACTTGACAGATCATTCAAAGACCGGACTCAGGATATATGGTTATGTGGAGCTTGTGGAGGCTAGCACTTCGAGGCAACATAGTACGAGTCTGCTCCGCCACTGCGGCACCTTTGCGGTTGGTTGGGACGGGAATACTTCACACCGTCCAAACTCTAGTCCAAGTAGCCGGGAAATAGACAAGCGACCCTTGGCTTGACCTGAGTCAAAAGGACGATGATGAGTGAGAGCAAGTAGGTTTGAGCAAGTCACAATCCGCACCACAAAGAAAATTCCACCACCATTGTGATAGTCCACACATCCCACATGTGAAAAGCGTCATCGAGAATGCCAAATCAGATGACGCTATAGCTGGCCGAAAAGCACTCCAGTACTTGAGCCCGAATCTATCACGTGCAAGAAAAAGCAGCGAGACATAACCATATAGCAGTGAGTTCGAGTCCGAGAATGAGGGTTCATGGGTCTAAACAGGGCTATCTCCAGATACATCCGAATTGATTTGCATCTCGACCCAAAGGTAACACGTATCTTTAACCCATGTTTTCGCACAAAGATATTAGTAGCAAGCATGCATAACAGACGAGATCTAGAGTAATCGATTCATGTCCATGTAGCACGTCTATGATGACCGAAGCATTGTGGTGTTTACATTATTCATTCCTCTTATGACATAGTTTTTGTTCGGGACGAACAAGTTTAAGTGTGGGGTGGTTTGATGAGCCGTATTTATACGACTCATCGAGTCATCAAATCCCACCAATTCCAGCACTTTATTATGCGAACAGTTACTTTTTAGTGTTGTTTTGCATTTCAGGTGATTTGGAAGCTCTAGGAGGAATCGCGCTTAAAAGATGGCATTTCATGCCCAAAACATTGCAATTGAAGATCAAGGCCAGAGGAGCGTCGTGAACAGTGTTTTTCTGCTCGTGAACAGTAACTCCGACATGAACAGAGATTCTGGCGTGAACAGTGATTCCGGCATGAATAGTAATTCCGGCGTGAATAGTGATTTCGGCCGTGAACAGTAACTTCGGAAAAAGAAAGTCCAAGCCCTAAATCCAGCAGCCGGCCCAATTTACATGTGATATTAGGGTTTTCAAGAAGATCAAGTAGCTTGCTCATCAAGCAAAGATTTAGGGTTTTCAAATCCCTATATAAGGAGGTGCAATGCAAGGCATAATCCATCCCATTCATCACTTAGCCGTGTGCCCTAGAACTAACTTGGTCCGCCGCCCATCTCCTCCATCAGTCGCCGTGAGCTCCTCCTTGCACAGCCGGTCTTCATTCCTTACTCCTCCTTGCTTCCGCCACTTCTCAGCCTTGCACGGCCAGCTTGTTCTTCATTCGGTTTTAGTGAGAATCCTTGTTTCCTTTTATTTATTGTATTGTTATTCCATGGCTATGCGTAACTAATCCGATTATTCGGGTTAGGGTTAAATAATTGTGACTATTGTTTTGAGATTCTGATCTTACTTATTATTATTGCATTCTATTTAGTTCTTGTGCAAATTATCAGTTTGAATTATTAGGTTAAGGGGAGATCCGAAAGGGTACAACTTAACCTAGTGATTCTTACTATCCATTCACTGCTTATTTGATACCGACCCAGTTAGAATAAGTAGTTGCACGAAACCTAATATAACCAGACCAGGAGTATTAGGTTTGCTAGAATTAAAACGGTTATAACCAGACCAGGAGTAACCATAAGAAGCAAGAATAAACATTTAGAAATCAAGGATAAACGTAGTCACAATTGAATAAAACCCTAACCTGAATATCTTCTCTGATTGATAAAACCCCCTCTTATTTTCGTGCCTTGCTTTTGTTCACTAACCTTTACTCTCACATTAGTTTCTTGTCTTTCTCCATTACAGAACAAAGTAGTAGCTATCTAGCTCCCTTGGGTTCGACCCTTGCTTGCCATTGTGCTAACCCACAGTTCATCGCGAGGAAATTATAAATTGTTTTTGCACAGGTACGACGACAGCCTGTTCACTTCCCTATCACGAGCTCTTCTGTTTCTGGTGAGTTGTTCCGGATCGTCGATAAATGGAAGCGGTATCTCATCATTTCGATCGTACAGGTTTATTTCTTCGTCATCCTGGTAGTCATGGTGACTTTCTTCGCGAGACATGGTCGTTTTGAAGTGCGTATCGATTCGAACAACTTATCCGATTAATTAACTAACTCCCCGGCAACGGCGCCAATTTGACAGATGCTTGTCGTCAGAGCAAATGTACAAATAAATTTATAAGTCCGCTACTCGCGACTACTGGGTAGAAGTGGTAAGTAGGGGTTGAACCCAAGGGAAATAGGGGGATAGGTTGTTCCTTTAAAACTATACTAGCGATGGACGTGTTTTACGTTGATTGAGCTTTTAGCGTGATTAACTAAGCTACTGTTTTTTGTTTTTTCGGTTTTTTGTGCGGAAAGTAAATTACAGAAATTAAATGATTAATTACAAAGAGGGACTTACAGTGGATGATGCGTGATTGTTGATTCCTCCGGTATATGAGTGGTTGATGGTTGCGGTTGATTGAGACAGTTATACTAGGAAAGTAAATACAGGGGGTTTTTGTGATTGAAAGAAAGTATTCGGTTTCAGGTACTCTTGTATTATAACATGTATATAATAAACCGTTAGTAACTTTTCTAAGTATTCAAAGATGAATCGAGGCCCTTTCGTAGCGCAAGACTTGCAACATCGTTTAAAGCAACACTTGTTCTACTTCAGACTAATTCCTCCTTTCGAAGTATCTTAGCCTTCTGTGCATCCACCTGATCTCACAGTTACGATTGACCAAGTGGTGTTTTAGATAAGTCGAACTCCTCAGATAAGCTTTGCCCTTTCGTAGCATCCACTTACCCGAGTATGTTCACGAATCCCACGGAAGAGTTTTGCCCTTTCGTAGCATCCACTCTACCTTGGAAATTCTGACTATAAATGGCACATAGAACAAGTTTTGAATACAAAGAAATGAAACTAAAAGATATTACAACATTATATAATACAAGAAAATACCTTCCACCGAATGAAGAGTTTAGCTACGAATATCCATAGAGGTGGATACCATAGCTAAATACTCGGGGGTTTTTGAAAACAGTAAGAGGGAAAGGGGTGGAATACTCAAGAACCAACAGGAGTATTCCCAATTTCCTACTGAATACTCAAGAACCAACAGGAGTATTCTCTATAGTATAATACTCAAGAACAAGCAGGAGTATTATTTCATAAACCGAACAAACTTACAAAGTAACCAAACTTAGAGAGATAAGTGTTTTGTGTATGGATTGGTTATACAAATGAGGAGGAGGGCACTTCTATTTATAGCCAAGAGGGGTGGAGATGGGTGGTGGAGATGGTGGGATGTGTTTCTCATCCAAGGGAGGAGGAGGAGGCAAGGAGGATGTGGTGGAGGAGACACCACATGGCACCACCTTGTGGACTCCAAAGAGCCGCCGGTTGGGGGGAAGAAAAGGGGGAGGTTTCTTTCCCTTGGCCACCTCTTGCCAAGGTCTTCAAGTCATCCAAGGAGGAGAAAGGGAGGAGGCCACCCATGACTCATCATCTCTCATTTAGCCGCCGGTCATGGAGGAGGAAATGGATGAGTTTTGACAGTTTTGTACAGTCTTTACAAAACTATCAATTCAATTCCTCTCCGGTCTGACTTTGATTATTCCTCGGTTGGATTTAATTTGAGTAATCCTTGGTCAGAATCTTGAGATTTCTTCGTTCAGCGTCTGATGTTGACCTTGGATTGACTCTTGTTATCTTTTCAGCGTAAAATCCTCTCCTTAGCGTGTTTTCACTTTTATCTCTCAATTGCCCTGTGGAAATATTTCGGGACTAACACATAGAAGTTAGATAGACAAACAGTCTAATTTGGTGGGTTTAACTGTATTTATGATGCATACAATTATGGTCCATCAATGGCCATGGCCTCGTCGATGATCGCCTTTGACGAGGATATGCGATTCCTTCCATGTCCTTTCACGGTGATTTCCATGTCGTGTGCGCGTGTGGCTAACTCTTGAAAATTCCTAGGTTTGATACCTTTAAGGATGTATAGCAAATCCCAGTTCATTCCATCGATGCACATTTCTACAGCTGACGTCTCGCTGATGCGATCTTTACATTCAAGGCACAATGAACGCCAGCGGTTGGTATAGTCAACCACATGTTCTTCTTCCCATTGTTTTGTATTCGTTAGTTCACTCATACTGACAACCCTTCTGGTGCTATAGAATCGGTTGAAGAACTCGTCCTCCATCTGACTCCAGCTGTCAATAGACTCTGCCTCCAAGTCAGTGTACCAATCGAAAGCAATGCCCTTTAGAGACCGCACAAATTGTTTGACCAGCAGATCCCCTTCAGTTCCCGCGTTGTTACACGTTTCTACGAAGTGGGCAACATGTTGCTTTGGACTTCCTTTTCCGTCAAACTATTGGAGTTTGGGGGGCTGATATCCCTGTGGCATGCGCAGACCGTCTATCCTCTTGCTGTAGGGTTTGGCACAGTGTGCACCACCAGAAGAATCTCCACTTAGCTGGCTCTTGACCGCGTTGGCTATCAGCACTTGAAGTTGGTCTTCGTTGCACGCAACACCTCCGTTCCTGTTGGTTTCTACAGGGATCATCTTATTAGCGTCATCATCTTCTACCGTCAGATTGACTTCTTCAACATTTCGTTTCCCGAGCCCAACCACCTCTTTCTGGAGCTCTTCAAGCTTCTTGTTCTTCTCCTGGTTGTCCTTCAGGACTAGCTCTAGCATCTCTTTTAGTTCTTGCATCTGCTCCTCCATGGTCTTGGTGCCTATGGTCATGACAGAAGCTACACAGGGTTTGCGTGTCTCGGCTTGTTTTGGCAGAGCCACCTTCGCTTTTGGTGAGGGCGTTCCGTCAGCTTTCACACTTCCCTTGTGTCGTGGGGAGTTGGAGGCAATCAATGCCGTAGCCGTAGCCATGATGGAAGCAACGGTATATGTGCGTTCCCTCCTTGGTACTTGAGAAGCTTGTAAGCTTGCAGCAGCGGCATTGACAGCCATCCTCTGAGTCATCCCTCTTGTGCAGATGCCGGTTGGTTGAGCCACAGTTGCGGCGTAAGTCTTCTTGGGAGTTTGTGGACTGGTAGGTTAAGCAGACATCTTAGCTTTAGCGTAGGGATGAGAGGTAGAGATTTTCACGTCGGGTTCACCAAAATTTGTAATGTCACAATATTTCGTATCAAATACAAAATAATGTTTTACAAATGATTTATGCTTGAGAACAGAAGTTGTGTTTGTAATCTCAAATGCTCCTCTGATTCTACTGTATTGCTTGCTTCGGTCTACTCAGCTTGATGTGTGTGGATGAAGGCGTAGCGCAACGTGTCCTGCGTAGTGAGGGTCTTGATGACTTGATCTCACGTGCGTAGCGGAGTGAGGGTCGCGGGGACTTGGTCTCACGTGTATGCGTTGCGGAGTGAGGGTCGCGGGGACTTGGTCTCACGTGTCTGCGTTGCGGTTGGATGCTCTAGCAGACGGCGCTGGGATGCTTGGGCAGACGGCACGTACTTGTCGGTTGCTGGCGGCTGACGCTTCCTTTGAGAGCACTCTTCTTTGTGCTTTCTTCTCAAATTTCAGATTGTGTTGCGTAGCGAGGGTCTTGATGACTTGATCTCACGTGCGCAGATGAAGGCGTAGTGCAACGTATCTTGCGTAGCGAGGGTCTTGATGACTTGATCTCACGTGCGCATCGAAGTAAGGGTCGCGGGGACTTAGTCTCACGTGCCTGCCTTGCGGTTGGATGCTCTAGCAGACGATGTTGGGATGTTTGGGCAGGCAGCACGTACTTGTCGGTTGCTGGCGGCTGACGCTTCCTTTGAGAACACTCTTCTCTGTGCTTTCTTCTCAAATTTCAGAGTGTGTTGCGTAGCGATGGTCTTGATGACTTGATCTCACGTGCGCAGATGAAGGCGTAGTGCAACGTATCTTGCGTAGCGAGGGTCTTGATGACTTGATCTCACGTGCGCATCGAAGTAAGGGTCGCGGGGACTTAGTCTCACGTGCCTGCCTTGCGGTTGGATGCTCTAGCAGACGATGTTGGGATGTTTGGGCAGGCAGCACGTACTTGTCGGTTGCTGGCGGCTGACGCTTCCTTTGAGAACACTCTTCTCTGTGCTTTCTTCTCAAATTTCAGAGTGTTCTTCTTTGTGAAGTGAAATACTCTATTTATAGAGTTCACTAGTGGGCTTGAGATTGGGCCCGTGCTTTTGGTTGAGTTTAACTCATGGACCGGGCTTGTAGCTTTGACCTAAATATCTCTTGTGGGTCAGCCCATTTATACTTTAATAATCTTGATTTGATCCTTAAATGTTTAGTGTCTTCAATGTTATTGACCTCTTCAGATTATGTCAAAACATCTTTAAGTTTAGTTAATGACATATAATATTTGTGTTCATGTCAAATCTCACACAATATATTGTTAATTTTATTTTTGAGAAAGAAAAAAAGAAACAAAATTGAAGTTGGATTGTGGGTGACCGCGGATCAGATAAATCTCGTTAATTGAAGAATAAACATAAATGGATTTTCAGTCGGCTACTCCGGTAGCGTCGCTTGATCTAGTTCGTGAACTGCTAATTGCCATATCTGATTCTCTACCGGACAACAATATCACTACGCCATTAGGCCTCTTATGTGACTGACAACTTTGGGCCGCATAAGTTTGTTTTTAGTCACATACGGTCTTATGTGACAACGGTCAGTCGCATAAGTACCAGCGGCATAAGTTGTGCCGCATTAAGTATAATATGACGGAGTAATCGTGCTCAGTCATATTATATGTAGTGCGACAAACCTAAAAAATGCCCCATAAGTACGTGAGTTATCGCGTAAGTAGATTTTCGAAATCAACAAAAAATTTCATAAGTAAGTCGTTTAAGTATCAGTAATACAATGTCTGTCACACAAGAAAATATAAAAAGTTAAACCAATCAACCACATAAGTAATAAAGGATGCAATTTTATGGTCACATAAGTGGTGACGTGAAGACATTCCGATCAGTCACTTTAATGTTACAATGTTACTAGGATACTGTATGTTAACACATAAATCCAGTTATGTTGTAATATATCAAAACATGTTACAACATGTCAAAAATTTCCAACAGTATTCACCTTTTACATCAAAACTTAATAGTTTAAAAATTTGCAGCATTGCACCAACTTCAAAAAATTGCATCATCAAAAAGTTGCATCTTTTCTCACATCTTTGAGCTTCCTTAGCCATAATGATGGAATTCTTCTTGTCTTGCTCAAACTTGGCTCTTTAAAGCTTCCTGGGCAGCCACTTGTTTAGCCAAATACCAATACCAATTGATTAGCCAATGGCTGAGAAAACATCCTTAACCTGAAGAAAAATACCAAAATTAACTCATTAGCCCATATACCCTTAAATAACTCGTAAACTACAGATATAAGATAGCACATAATCATCATGAGCTAGACAATCTTCATCCTTTAAGCAGATATAAGAAAAAACAGCATTACTGTTACAAAAATCACCCATTCTTTATATCAACAGACCGAAAATCAAACACTACAGCTTCACAGAAAAATCAAATCTTAAAAGCACACAGGCAGTAAGCATATAACAAAATGAATCAATAGTTTGAGAAACAAAAAACTAAAAACAGCGAAAATAAAAGTAAAATAAATATTATACATCAACAAAATCAGATTCTCAAAATTACACATATCAACAAACAACTCAAGCAGTAAGCATTAAAAAATGAATCAAATTTCGAAAATGAAAAAAGCAAAAATAATGAGAATAAGAGTAAATTAAAAATCATACATCAGCAAAGCCGCGGCCGTTGTGAGCCTTGCTCTCTTCAGTGAGGCGCACGGATCTAACGACGGACACAGGAGGTTTGGGCGGGGATCTACACCATCTTCTAGGTTCGGAGAAGGCGGGCGAGTTGCTTGGAGGAGTTGATCCGATCGGAGCATTCCGATTTCAAAAGCGGGTATACGGCAGGGAGATTGATGCTCGGCATCCGGCGGAAAGAACGGGAACAACAACTCATGTTTAGGTGTGCCGGGAACATCGTTGAGGTGCGTCGCCGTCTCTCAGATCTGATTTCTCTCAAAAACTTGACTTCTTCTGAAACCCTAGAGAAGACATGGCTTAAATAGGGTCGGCCAGTCTTGACTCAAAACACTGCGTTCTATCAAAAAAAAATTAAGCTCAAATGCATATGGCCCAAAAGTAGATGTAGACAACCCAAAATACTTGGTCAAATAAACTGATTTTCATTAATGATATTATCCTTTAAAAACTTGGTCTAAATGTTACATGTGTTCTCCTTATGCCAAAATATGTAGATCAAACTAGTGCAAATTATCCTTTAAAAAATTCAGTACAAATTAAATATATATTGAAACTTGATTTTCATCAAACGAACACTAAATATGAAAGTTATTATAAAGTAATTTAATATTCTTCAATAAGTATAACAAGCACAAGCATACTAACGAGTCTACTGAATACAAAATTGACACATGATTAAACAACGTTCAAAACTCTAAATAAAAAGATGAATGTCACTATCATATTTAGATTAGTAGCTAATTGTCTTCGAATAGATAGAGTTATATGCACTATTTAGCATCTTTTATACATGAAAACAAATATGATTATTTTTAAAAATGGAAACAAATATGTAATGAAAAAATGAGTTTCCCCCTTAGATTTCGTTATCCCGCCCAATTTTTTTTGACTTCCCGCCTGAAGTGCTAGGTTCTTATATGACACAGTTAGAAATACTTAGTCACATAAGTAATCAGCTAGTTGGACAAAATTTGTTTTACAAATACATAGTCCCAACTACAAATGACATCAAATACACTAAACATGGAAAAAACACATACATCCATGAAATTTACTTCACTTCACGTGGTCACTCAATCCTCTTCTTCATCATACTCATCGTCATCATCCTCTTCATCTTCATTATCACTTAAGTCATGATGACTAACATAATGTAGTCCATCATCCTCTTCATCTTTGCAATACTTCCTCTAATCATCAAACACTTTATACAAGGACATACATGTGTGGTTTCTCCACATCCCTTTGCAAATTCAACGAAATCCATAATCCCTTGAATGTATCGTGAATTACACCCCTCTCCAACCCCATCCAACTTTTATACATTGTAAGTTAAAATTCACCTTCAAAATGATCATAACACAAGACAAGAGCAACAATTTAGTGTAGCAAAAACATAGCAACCACTTTGAGGGGATTTAAATTATCGACCTCCTGATCATTTGACCAAAACTATATAACTGCTAGACTGTGACCGATGTTTATTACTATTCATCTCTTGAAGTGTACTGTAATGTGAAGATTGAAATGTACCTTGTTTGAGGCTAACGACTGCATTATAGGCAGGGACGGAGCTAGCCCCTTTTTCCTTGGGCTCAAGACCAAGTTGATTTGGCCAAAGTTAAAATAAAAAATTATATATATCAAATGTATTAAAGATGCAATTAGAGTTTAAACCCAATTAATCCTGGCTGAGACCAATTTTTTAATGAATCCTTTCACTCGTTCCTGAAAGTTAAATGCGGTAAATGAAACTCAACAAAATTGAAATTTAAATGTGGTCGAGGGAAGATGAAAATTGAAAGAGGCGAGATAATGAGCCTTTCATTGAGTTTCAAACTTCACAAAAAAATTAGCCCTATATATATTTCAATCCTGGCTCCGTCCCTGATTTTAGGGTAAGAAAGTGAGTGTTGCACATACTTGAAAAATAAAGAGGAATATATATATTTCATTCTTTAAGCATGGTTTCTTGGTTATTATTCCAAATGAAGGCTCCTACCTAAACATGTTAGACATGCATAACATTTAACATTAATATGTCGTACAACTTTTACAGCTATGGCGCATATTGAAGTGCATATGCAAATCTATTAGAGCCTTCTAGAAATCAAAATTCTAAAGCCAATATGATCTGGTAACAAAAAGAGGCCTAATACTTCTGAACCGATGCATAATAGTCCAACTGTAGTAGTGTAAAAAAACTATATATGAATTCGATTCCTGAAGGGACCAAATTAATACGCATCATTCGGAATACGCACTTAATGCTTAAGAATCATCCATTCATTAGTATTTGTGTCCAATAAACTCCTAAAAGTCCCTCGTATTTACGAAAATACGGCTAATCTAGGCTTCTAGACTAGATAAATATCAAGGTCAAACTTATGTCATGCCATTCGCAGCCATGTACAAACATTAGCTTCTGGTTCATTCCAAAAACAAAAAGGCAAAAGCTATAAAAGAAGGATATGATGCATGCATTTAGTTGAATGTATCGTGAATCACCCCTCTCCAACCCCATCCAACTTTGATCCATTCTTGTGAGTTGTAATTCACCTTCAAAATGATCATTACACAAGACAAAGAGCAAAAAGTTAGTGTACAAAAAACATGGGAAACCACTAATTTTGTGATGATGGCAAATGTGTGTAAATCTGCCAAACATATATAGCTATATATACACATGAGTTGTTGCACACATCGTGTATGAATAAGCTCATTTTTGCAAACAACTCAAAGTGTATATGGTAAGAAAACAATTGAAACTCATCAAAAGTATTTCAAAGTTCTTACCGGCGCCCTTGCTCTTCACGGTGTACTTGGAGATGAAGAAAAGCGTATTTCAGCTGTTCAGCCATGGGGGGAAACCAGAAGGCAGAGTGGGGAAGATGATATAGATGGGTGAAGTCTTTATGTTTTTCATTTAATGACGAGTCCTTATGCGACTGAATTTGAGTATACATTGTCACATAAGTAAGCCTTTTCCCACCTGTCGCTTTCAATGCAACAAAAAGTTGGTCAATCGGTAAATAGTCAACATTTTTCAAATATCGCATGTTGACCAGACTTCTCAAATATTGCTTATGCGACTAGCTAACAGGGTCATACCAATAACTGTCACATAAGCACTCTTAGCTAACCGATATTGAGACAGTCACATAAGATACAGTCATATACGTGTACTTATATGGTGGATTTATGTCAGTCACATAAGGTTCAGTCACATAAGGGTAATTATACGGCGGATTTATGTCAGTCACATAAGATTCAGTCACATAAGTTTACTTATGTCGCTCACTTCGGTCAGACACATAAGTATCAGTCGCATAAGTTCCCTTAACCGGCTATCTTTCATTTCTCAGTCGTCTAAGGTCACTTATGTGACTGGCTTATATGACTGACACAAACTCAGACACATAAGGGGCAAAATGGTGTAGTGTATGGATAAGCAACTAAGAAAGCATATAGATTTTACTCAATTACAGATTGTTCTTATGCATACATACCATTAGATTATGAAGAATCAAGCACACAATAAACATATCTTGTCTTAACGAAATTAAATTTCAAGATCTGAAAGTTGTGAGATTCAGCCTCTAGGAAAAAATGCATCCAATGGGAACAAAATATAAACCCATTTACAGCTTAGTAATGATGGATTACCGGTCATCAGACGATGAATTTGTGGTCAGACGCAACAGTTCGATGATGAAGGCGTTCATGCCATCCTCTGATCTGGCCTCTCTCAGGCACCAGCACCACCTCAAATATCCCACCAACTCAAGCTCTCCCTACAACCCATATATCAAAACCAAACTTCAGATTTCAGATCAAAAACTAATTGCATTATTAACCATAAACAACTGTACAGTCAACTGATAACAAAACTAAAGCAACGTGTTATTCCTTGTATCAAGCTAATTCCAGAACACTCATCCAACTCCAAACAACAAAAACAAACCCAAAATGCAATAATCATCGCCAACACACAACAAAACCAAATACTTGACACACATACATCCACAAACCAATACGAAATTCAATAAAAAATTTATTTTCAAAACGCTTAACTCACCACTGCGATCACCGCCAGATTGCCCTCAAACTGATTTCACCGAACCACCCACAAATTCAAACTCCTGCCAATTTTGATGTCACTGGTGATATTTGATCGATTAGGTTTGGTGATGATAACCCATGAAATAGGTGATAATTTGAATTTGATATAAAAAGATACGATATATTTGAGAAGTTAACCTTGCACCAGATCGGGATCGTATATATCCTCTTTAATAACATAAATGAGTTGAAGCTGAAACACCAAAAGCCAAAAGCAATCAAAACACCAAAAGCCAGCACTGCAGATATTATTGTACCATTTGTTAATCATCTCTATATATTGTACCCTTCTATATTGAATCATTCAATCAATAGACAATCATAGTTGTGATATACAGCTTCCCATGGTATCAGAAGCCAGGGTTTCACTCTAAATCTTTCGTCCACATCGTCAAAGCAAGTCTTCCTTTTTTGTCATCATGTCTGAAGATCCCACCCTCACAGCTACCCTTTCCTCAGTCAACTCCAATCTTTTATCCATTCCTAAAGCTTCCTCGCTTCAGTTTCCTAACATATCCATCAAATTGGATTGCACAAATTATTATGCGTGGCGTCGAGTTATTTTGTCAACCCTTGAAGCATTCAACCTTGATTCATATGTCACTGAATCGTCTCAGACAAAACCGGAAGCTGCTGATGCTACGGCTATGCAAGGCTACTTGGTGTGGCGTCAACACGACCGACTTATTCTTGTTTGGCTTCAGTCCACCCTTTTCGAACGTATTCTATGTTACGTTGCTCGTGCCTCTTCCACATTCAAAATATGGACCAAGATTCAGTAGTTATTTCAATCTCAGACTCATGCTCGTCTTCAACAACTCAAAAGCAATCTTCAAAGTCTCTCCAAAGGTTATTCCCTCTCCATGATGGAATACATCGAGAAGAAACGATCAATCGTTGACTCTCTTGCTGAGTGTGAGTACATGGTTTCTAATGATGATTTTTTAGCTTGCACTCTCCAAGGCCTTGATTCAACATATGGTCCCTTTAAGACTGCTGTTAACATGAGAATTGAGCCAATTGATCCTGATGAACTCACTGGTCTTCTTCTTCGTGAAGAGGAAAATATTGAAGCTGAATTCAAATCCACAACACCCATGCCTGTCTCGGCTCCACCAGTAGCCAATTATACTTCGAAAGGTCACTATCATACGTTTCAAAGTTCTCCTCATTGTAGCCGTGGACGTGGTGGTCGCCAAAGTGATCGTGGTAGGGGTCGTGGTCACTCTTATTCATCTACCAATTACTACAACAATGATCAATATAGTCCTGACCATTCTGGTCGTGACTCGTCACAATCACGTGGACGTCCTGTGTGTCAAATTTGTAATCGTATCGGGAATATAGCTCAAAATTGTTATGATCGCTTTGACAATTCCGCCTACCCGTCTCAGCCGCCAAAGACAGCTAACCTTGCTTCTCCATCTACTCTTGTTGATCCTAATTGGTATATTGACTCAGGTGCTTCTCATCATGTTACTACAGACATGCATAATCTTACTCAGAAGTCGGAGTATGGTGGCTCAGATCAACTTGCTTTGGGTGACGGTAAAACCATTCCTATTACTCATTTCGGTGATTAAATCTTATCTGGGCCCAAAAGTTTATTGTTGCATAATGTGTTGGTTGCTCCTGACATTTCAAAGAATTTACTCAGTGCCTCTTCCTTAACTCGTGACAATAATGTTTATGTGGAGCTTCACCCTTCTTGTTGGTTTGTGAAGGACATGTAGGGGCGGATAATCCTGAAAGGCGTTGTTAAAGACGGACTATACAAGTTACCCCAACCTGCCACCCACTCCAATCTCCGTCATCCTACAGCTTTTACCGCGGTCAAAACATCTCTAACTGGTTGGCACCGACATCTTGGGCATCCACATGAATCTATACTCAAGCGTCTTGTCTCGTCTTTTTGTTTACCTGTTTCCAATAAAACCTTGTCCAACATTTGTCAACCTTGTCAGTTGGGAAAAAGTCATCGTCTTCCTTTGTTTTTCAAACAAGAATCAAGTCAGTCTAAGTTTGATTTGGTTTACAGTGATGTTTGGGGTCCTGCTTTCGTCATGTCTATATATGGTTCTTGGTTCTTCGTTCAATTTGTGAATGATTATTTGAAATATATTTGGATATAGTTCTTTTCCATAAAATCTCAAGTCAAAGACGTTTTCATCCAATTCCACAAAATGATAGAAACTCAGTTCCATACAAACATCAAAAAACTTTAAACTGATGGAGGAGGAGAATATCAGTCCCTTATTCCTTTTCTCTAATCCAAAGGTATTATTCATCGAGTTTCTTGTCCTCACACCCCTTCTCAAAATGGGGCTGTTGAACGTCGCCATAGTATTATTCAGGAAAAAGGTCTTGCTTTACTTGCTCAGTCATCACTCTCCTTCGAATTTTGGGAGAATGCTTTCCATACCGTTGCCTATCTTTCGAATAGAACCATCACACCAACACTTCAGTTCAAGTCTCCTTACGAAATCCTTTACCACAAAACTCCCAATTATGCATTTCTCAAGACATTTGGTTGTCTTTGTTTTCCGTATCTTCGTCCTTACAATTCTACAAAAATGGCCTATCGCTCACTACCCTGTGTCTTCATTGGTTATAGTTCTAAGCATAAAGGATATTTATGCCCACATTCTTCTTCCGGGCGAATCTTCATCCTTACAATTCTACAAAAATGGCATATTGTTATATTTGATGAAGACGCTTTCCTGTTGCACAGTCCCAAAATAAACCAAATACATGTGATGCTCCTGTCCCAAGTCTTTCTACGCATCTACTTGGCGTAGGCGGCACACCTCAACCCTCATCTCAAACACTATCATCTACTCGCTCGATTCTAGAATCACAAACGTCCAGCTCCTCTCATCCCACAATGTTACCAAGTCCGTCCACATCCTCTGACCAGCCAGTTGCAACCTCTGGCCCCCCAACTTGTCTAGTCCATCTATAGCAGTGCCTGATGGTTCTCAGCCCTCTGCCATGCCTAATGCACAAACAGGGCCTACTTACCTTCATCCTTCGGATGCTTCCACAAACAATATGACAACCCGAGCACGAACTGGTACTCTTCGGCCTCGTGTGTTGCTTAGTTCAAAACACTCGTCACCACCTTCTATTGACTTTGAGGTTGAGCCCACTACCTATGCCTAGGCCAGCAAGAAACAAGAGTGGTGTGATACTATTCAAGCTGAGTATGATGCTCTAAAACAGAGCAAAACTTGGGTTCTTGTTCCTTGCCCATCTGGAGATAACATTGTTGGAAATAAATGGGTTTTTCGTATTAAGCGCAATTCAAATGGGCAAATTGCGCATTACAAGGCTCGTTTAGTTGCAAAGGGATTTCATCAAGAAGAGGGCGTTCACTACTTTGATACATCCAGCCCTGTTGTAAAACCTACAACTATTCGTCTGGTAATATCTATTGCTCTTTCTCATGGTTGGGAGCTTAGACAGCTGGATATTGATAATGCCTTTTTGAATGGAGATTTGTTGGAGACTATTTATATGGATCAACCCAAGGGATTTGTCGATACCAACTATCCTAATTACATTTGCCATTTGCTAAAAGCTATCTATGGTCTCAAACAGGCACCTCGCGCTTGGTTTAACAGATTGAAGTGTCATCTACTTCAGTGTGATTTTTGAGCTTGTTATTCAGACACTTCCCTATTTGTGAGAACCACACCAACTGATGTTATATATGTCGTTGTCTATGTGGATGACATTATTGTGACAGGTTTGAAGGCATCTATGGTGTCTACATTTATTCAACAACTTCACTCGGTCTTCAAGCTAAAAGATCTTGGGAAGCTGTCATATTTTTTGGGCGTTGAGGTTACTTACTCCATAGATACTTGACAGAGCCTTGTCGTGAGGCAATGTGCAAGATAAATTTATAAGTCCACTACTCGCGACTTCACTATTGGGTAGTAAAGCGGTAAGTAGGGGTCGAACCCAAGGGAATTAGTGGATAGTTGTTCTTTCGAAAATGGAAAATTAAATAAGACAGTTGGGGGTTGGTTGTGATTTTAGTACTGAAAGTAATGTGGGTTGGTTGTGATTTTAGTACTGAAAAGTAAATGACTGAAAGTAAAGAAAGTAAATACAGGACTGAAAGTAAATACTGAAAAGTAAAGTGCTGGAACAGTCCAATTCAATATCTACTTAATCAATATACTTTTGGTATGGACTGATATTGAAAGGGTCTGTAGTAAGCGACAGAAAGTAAATTACTGAAAGTAAATTGCTGGAACAGTCGAATTCAATATCTACTTAATCAACATACTTTTGGTATGGACTGATATTGAAAGGGTCTGTAGTAAGCGACAGAAAGTAAATTACTGAAAGTAAATTGCTGGAACAGTCGAATTCAATATCTACTTAATCAACATACTTTTGGTATGGACTGATATTGAAAGGGTCTGTAGTAAGCGACAGAAAGTAAATGTGCGGAAAGTAAAGTGCTGAAAAGTAAAGTGCGTAAAGTAAAGTGCGTAAAAGTAAAGTACTGAAAAGTAAAGTGCGTAAAGTAAAGTGTGTAAAAGTAAAGTACTGAAAGTAAGCAATTGATAGTGAGACAAAAAGTAAAGTGACAGGTGATGTTTTAATTAAAGGAAGGATTCGGTTTTGGGGGCCTTGTATCATAGTCCGTTTATCATCGACCTCTAATGATCATACTACGTGTTCAAAGATGTATCAAGGCTATTCCTAGCACTTGACTTGCCACACCATCTAGTCTTTTTCAAGACATAGAACTCTTGTTCTAGTATGTGCATCCATTTGATCAATCATTCCTGATCAACCAAATGGTGTTTAAAAGAGGTTGAACTCGACAGATAAGCTGTGCTCTTCCGAGCCTCCACTTATCCACGTATGTTCATGAACCCCATGGAAGAGCTTTGCTCTTCCGAGCCTCCACTCAACCAATGGTGTTCTGACCTAATATATGGCACATAGAACAAGTTAAACACGAAGAGGCACTAAGAGAAGGGTCTAAAACATTTTATGATACAAGCACATCCCTTCAACCGAATGAAGGGTTTAGCTACGAATATCCATAGAGGTGGATACCATAGCTAAGTGCACAAAAAAGGTAAAGGTTTTTGGTTTTAAAAGGCAAAAAAGTAAAGGATTTTGGAAAGTAAAAACTCAAGAACAACAAGAGTACTCAAGAACCAACAAGAGTACTCAAGAACAAGTAAATCTAAGACAAGAAAAGTAAAGAGGGGCTGCTGGAAAATAAGAGCTTGGAGCTCAAGAACAAGTGAAGAAAGCTATGGAAATCAAGAACAAAGTAAGAACAAGGTGTGTTTGTATTGAAAGTGAAGAGAAAGAGAGTTAAGCTCTCTTCTCTCTAAAGAACTTGTGGGATTTCGAAGGACTAAGGACAAGGATTACATGAGGTAAGCCCTCTATTTATAAGCTTAGAAAACTAGGAGGCTAAGTTTTGCTTGAAGACATATCCCAAGTTTGGATAGGAAGAAGAGGAGAGCCAACCACTTGGCATTCATTCAAGCCATTCATTTTGGGCAAGTGTATCTCCTCTAACCACTTGGCCAATTGCACATGGCCTCTCCAAAGCCACCAGCCATAGGTGGCACTCCCCAAAACCGCCTCTAGTTGCTCCTCAAGTCTTCGGTTTGAGCTCTGATGTTCATTTGTGTGGCATGTGTTTGGGAAAACGTTGTTAGACAGTTTGAGCAGGAGTTCAGGGGGAGTTCGAACATATCCTAGTACTTCTGTACAGTGTGATCAAGACGCAAAGGATATTTTCCGGAAGATATTGGCAACGAAGATTTCGTCAAGTTAAAGATGGCGTGCGACTTATTCGAGCAGGATATTCGAATGAATATACACAATTGAAGACGGCGTGACTTGCTTGGGAAAGAAGACGACTTCGTATATTCTTCCAAAGATTTGTGAAAGATATACATCAAATATTCCAAAATATTTGATGGGATTATCTTGTGAGAATTAGGGTTTCGTCCGAGCCTATAAATACGAATGCAAAGGCAACCCTAATTCTCATCGCTTTCAAGATCAAAAATACACGAAGAAATCCTATCGATTGGAAAAGAAGAAAGCGACGGCCGTTGTGTTTTCCCCACTGGAAAAACATCGGTGTGAGCTCAGTCTGATACGTGCCATTCAGATTGACCAGAGGTGATCAAGTTCAGAGCACAAACAGAACAACCAGCTTTCAAGTGAAAGCGACCGAGCTTCAGGAGAGGTTCGAGTACGTTCGGACAGAAGGTCTGGACGAAGGGGATCAAGGGGAGTTGCGACGAACCTTGGTTGCAAATCTGAGAGACGGAGTAGTAGAGGCTAGGCAATTACAAGGTGTAAGTGTAAGTCCACTGAAAAGCTCTATACTCGTAATAAAGATTTGTTGTCCCTTTTCCGGGTGTGGGAAACCCCCCAGAGTAGGCGTAGCCGAACTGGGTTATCAATCTGTGCGTACTCGTGTTTTTATTGTTCTGTTCGTACTCGTTGTGGAACTGTGGTAGAAAGAGTTCAAGGTCTGTCCAAACACAACCTAGAACACTTGCTTGAACAGGGGACATAATTTCAATTGGTATCGGAGCAAACACTCGACACACTGAGTGGGATCCTGAACTGTTCAAAATGCCTCTGAAAGAAGGACAAAGCATCACCAGACCTCCGCTATTAGAAGGATCAAACTATGCCACCCGGAAACCTATAATGCGATCCTTTCTGAAATCCCTAGACGAGAAAGCCTGGATGACCGTTCAGAGAGGGTGGACTGAACCTATGATGAACAACCTCACTGGAGAACCTGTTCTAAAATCAGAAACCTTATGGAGTGAAGAGGAGAACAAAGCATCCATGGGAAACGCAAAGGCAATGAATGCGATCTTCTCGGCAGTTGATGAAAATGTCATGAAGCTGATTATCAATTGTGAAGTTGCTAAGGAAGCATGGGACATTCTCCAAACAGCCTTTGAAAGTATAGACAAGGTTCGAAACTCTCGTATGCAGGCTGTCACAACAAAGTTCGAAGAGATGAAAATGAAGGAGAGTGAGTCCATCGCTGAGTACAACACCAGGGTTTTGGAACTGTCCAACGAAGCGTCTTCCCTTGGGAAACCCATCGACGAGGATAGATTGGTGAGCAAAGTCCTAAGATCACTCCCTCCGAGATTTGCTATGAAGGTAACAGCCATTGAGGAAATGCATGACATCTCCAAGTTGAAACTGGACGAGCTGACTGGTTCCCTCAGAACCTACGAGATCAATCATAATTTCCAAATTGGAGAAGTGAAGGGAATTGCCCTGAAAGCAGATTGGGCAGAAGACAAATCAGAAGCTGACTGCTCCACTGAGCAACTGGCCAAGATGGCTCAGAACTTTGGAAGAATGGTGCGGAAAATCAATAGGCGTGGTCCAGAACAGGGGCAGTCCTCATCAACCGGTTTCCGAAACTGGAAAACCGACAGGTCTAGGTCCAGTGACTCAAGGCAAGACTCCTCTGACAGAAGAAAGGAAGAAATTTAGTGTCATGAATGCAGAGGGTTCGGTCATATTGCTTCACAATGTGCGAACACACTCATGAAGAAGAAGGCAATGGTCGCAAGTTTCAGTGACAGTGAGTCAGATGAAGAAAAAGGAGGCACAACCACAAACTTTGTGGCCTTTGCTTCAACTCTGGAGGAATACGGTAGCACCAGTGAAACTGTTCCACCTCTGTTGGAACTCCCAGCTGAAGATCTCTCAGACAGTGACGGTGAAGAACTGACGCATGAATCTCTGGCCGAGACATATAAGGATCTATATGAAAAGTGTCTGCTACTGATCAAGGTAAACAAGAAGCTGAATGACACAGTTGCAAGCATCACTACAGAAAAGGATAAGGTCTGGGAAGAAATAGAGATTCTGGTCACACAGAAGGCTGAACTTGAAGGCACGGTAACTTCCCTAAACTCTCAACTGGCTGATATGAAACAGGAAAGACTGTGTTTGCTTGCTCAGAAGACGGAGCTCCTGGGCACTATCTCCTCGTTGAAAGTCGACATTGAAAAAGACCGTGAAACTCATCCTGTTGGCATGACTGGGCTAAGAAATGTTATCTCAGATCTAAAACGCAAGGAGGTGTTCCAACACAGAAAGATAGAATAGCTGGAACTTCAGCTAGATTCTGAAAGGATAAATCGCTCTTACACTGAGAAGGAACTCAACCACCTTAAACAGTCGGTAAGAATGCTGAATTCTGGCACTAAAGGCTTGAATGATATTCTCAGGTCTCAAAGAACGGAGTCTGGACATCGTGGACTTGGTTTCACTAAAGAAGGATGCTCAAGTGGTACAGTGGTTGTTAAATGGCTGAACAGTACCCAGAACAGCAGCTGAAACTACACCAGAGACAGAAAGTGAATCAGCATCTGGGAGACAAAGAGCCACGATACCCAATATCTCACTTGAGACAGTACCCTAGACAGAAAGTGGATCTGTCCCAAGACAAGTCTAAAGGTAGTCAAAGACGGACCGCGAATGCTTACCTCAGTTCAACTCCCAATCAGAGGGAAGATTTGCGCGCATGCTGGTACTGCTATCAGATTGGACACATCAGACGGCAGTGTCGACTGTCTCTTGCTGAACGTCGAGGACATCAACGACAGACCAAACCTCGACAGAAACTTGTTTGGGTCCCGAAGGAACAACAGACAGTATGCATGATGGCCTGCTGCTCATCACGAGACACAGTGCAAGACAGTTGGTTCTTTGACAGCTGGTGCTCTGCCCACATGACAGGTACCTCTGAATTTCTCTCTCATATTAGACCTGTTGAGAAGATGCGTTTTGTCACCTTCGCGGATGGTAGGAAGAGTCAGGTGATCGGCTGTGGGACATTGAAGGTTCCGGATCTACCTGCACTCGAGGACACTCTCTTGGTTGAAGGTCTGACAATGAATCTGATTAGCATCAGTCAACTGTGCGACAATGGTCACTATGTGTCATTCTCTCGTGACTCATGCCTTGTCCTCGACAAAAATGGATGTTATGTGATGAAAGGCAAACGGAGGGCAAATAACTGTTACACCATCAGAATGGGAGACGAAGACTTGAACAAGCCGCGGTCTACTCTAGACCATGTACAAACCAAACATAGAGTTGTGCGAGGGGGAGTGAATAGGACCCTGCACACAAGGTCAGATAGGAGAATCGCACAAATCCAATTTGGTAAGTATACCAGGAGACTGTTGGATCACAGGGTGTCACAGTTACAGAACGAGCTTAAACAGCAGATAACAAAGTTGGAAAAGGAGTTCAAACTGTATCATCAGATTCATGCCACCTCATCAGACTATATATTGAACCAGATTGCACAGTTTGGAACACCCAGATCCTCTTTGGGTCTGTGTGGTTTCAAGCACTAAGCGTTCCAGGCGGTGGTCAGTCAAAAGCGAATTTCCAGATGCAACAATTGGACTGACCACCTAAGGAAGGGAGCTGGAATAGAAGGTACAGCGCGTGAAGACAAATATTTTTGAATATTCTCGAAGATTTTTCCTGCCATTATTTGAAACGAGGGTTGACCAATTTGGGAAGTTGAAAAGGCTGGAGAGTTATTTCTTTTGAAACACAAAGCAGTTCGTAGTCTACTCTCTCAAACCCTAGAACCGATTTCTCTCTCAACCGCACATCCTCCAAACGGCGATGGTAAACACCAGGAAATCTGCGAAGTCCGGCGTCAAATCCGCTGAGAAGACGAACATGCAGTCCTCAAAGGTTCTGGTGGCAAAACCCAAAATTCCGAAGGCGAAAGCTCCGAAGGAGAAAAAGGCGTCGCCTTTACGCTCTATCTCCGAATCTGTGGCCGTAACAAAGAAGACTGCCGGAGGAATTACAGTCAAAATCCCTCAGTCGACCACGGAGGATTCGTCCTTCTCATTAGATGCTGGTGTGTCTCAAGAAGACCGTCCCCAATCTGAGGTATTTCAAACTGTTCCTTCAGTTTCTGCAAATATTCCTGTTATTGACAAGATTGTGGTGGTCAAAGATATGAATGTGGGGGTTGAGAAGAAGTATAAGGTTGTGGTTGATGGTGAAGCCAGTAGGGCTGTTGTTTTTGATGAAGCCAGTAGGGCTGTTGATTGGAAAACCAGTAGAGATATGGCTGGTAAGGTCGCTAGTAAGATAGTTATTGGGGATGAAACTATCAAGTTTGTGGAAGACATCAAGATTCCCAGCAAGGTGGCTGGAGGACCAGCAGCATGGAGGGAGAAAATTCATGCGTCCGGGTATGTTCGCCCAGATGGTTTACGGAGAAAGAAGGGGACTCGCCGAGTGGTTTCTCCAAGACAGTGCCTTGCCAGGATCAGCTCTGTCAGAGGGAGGCTCATTGCAATGTCTGATGAGGAGACAGAAAACCTTCTTGATGCCTCAGGGAAAAAGCCTGTGATGAATGAGGAGTCTGATGTTGGCCCAGAGAAGAGTATTGGAGGTTCAGAAGGTGAACATTTCAGTAAACAAAAGGAGGATGTTTCCGAGATGATTCTTCCACCAGAAAATCCTGGTTTATTGAAGGAAGCCACAGTTAGAGGAGACTCTCCTATAGAAGAGGATGAAGAATTAGAGAAGCTGTTCAAAGACATCGACAATGTCATGGAGGTTTTGGAAAAGGAGAAGGATCTCGAAGTGATAAGATCAGAGGAACCACCTCATACTCAGAGTGTTGGTGCAGAAAAGTTTGTTACTGAGATAGTTGCTAGTGCTCCAACTGTGGAACCTTGTGCCCAGTCTAAAGGTGAGACAGTGGGTGTTCCAGAAGAAGGCGCTAAGGAAACAATGGCTGCTCCAGTAGTTGTCCAAGATGATCTGCATAGTAATCGTATGGAGGATATTGGTGCATCAGTTCGTGAGGATTCTGCAATGCCAGCCTCAAAGGAAGGTAGCCTTTCGGAAGATGACCAGGACCTTGTTCCTCTTGTCAACCTCAAAAGGACAAAGAAGGACAAGGAGAAGAAGAAGGTTGTTTTTGCAAAGTCTTCAAAAGATCAGTTCAGAAGGTTGCTGTGGTCAGCATTGGTGCAGGGGGAGTCGGCTCTTCCAAGAAAAGGAAGCGCGACGCTGCAGTTCTTATCTCTGAAGATGCTCGGCGATGCGAAGTCCCAGCCCCTGAGTCTGAGACTGTTCCAGTTGGTAAGGTCAAGAAAGGAGTATGGTTCGTAAATAAAGACGATGCGGTGAAGTGGAGCTGTGTGCAAAAAAGAAAGATCATTCCTGAGAAGTTACTGGAGGAGTCCCGGTACAAGGGAAGGGAAGTGATTAAGGTGCTTAAGGAGTCTGATCTGTTCTGGACGTTGGATAGATGCAAACCTTTCAATGAACAACTGGTGCGTGAGGCTATGGCAAACTTGCCCCCTGGATTTGGGGTTGTTGGAGAATCTGAGTATGGGCTCTTCTACGTCAGAGGGAGACGGATCAAGATTGATCCTGAGCTGATCAATGTATACTTCGCCATGGATGACCCAGCTGTTGATGAAGAAGAACCAAGTTTTGAGAAGGTTGTGACCACCATCACTGCAGGCTCTGTTCAGTGGAGGCCTGAGTCAGTTGTGAATACAGCGGAGCTATCTACCTTCTATTCCATGCTATTTTTCATTGCTGTCTTCAACCGGAGGCCGTCCACTCATCGCTCTACTGTCAATAAGGACATGGCTCAACTGCTTTATCAGATAGGGAATAAACTGAAGTTCAACTTGGGCAGAGTGATGTTCAAACAGATTGCTGAACATGCCACCTCGTCGAGATCTCTGCACCAGATTTGCTTCCCGTCCCTGATATACGAGCTGATCATCTATCAAGCTCCTGATTTGAAGGCCTCGCCTGACCATCTCACAAAGGCTCCCAGCAAGTTCATCGTCGACCATAAGTTGTTCAAAGGTCGTCACGTGAACGATCTCAAGGAGGAGCACCAGAAAGGAAAAGATGTGGCAGAGTCCAGTCGAGGGGGAGCCAGAATGGGGCGGGATGAGCGAAGCAAGTTGCTCAGGGACCTTAATGTCATCATAAAAGCAGACAAGGAGCAGCGCAGGCGCATCAACAAGCTCGCTCGTGCCCTCAGCTATCCGAGTGAAGATGAATCTGATGATGCAGATTCTGAAGATGCCACTAATGATGGGTCGTCTGCCTGAAGGTCTCCTGAAAACTCTATCTCTGAACTCGTTTTTCGTTGAAAACTTTCAGTAGTATGTGCTTGTTCTGGCACAGTTTGCTTTGCTGTTCGAACTAGATCGGACCCCTTGCCATTTTGTGGCAAAAAGGGGGAGTATTTTGAGTGGCGATAATTTTTGTTCCCTCAATTTTGTCTACCGTCTAGATAGATAGATCTAGTGATTTGGTTTTGCCAAAATGCCAAGGGGGAGATTGATGTTCCCTTGTGTGGCATGTGTTTGGCAAAACGTTGTTAGACAGTTCGAGCAGGAGTTCAGGGGGAGTTCGAACATATCCTAGTACTTCTGTACAGCGTGATCAAGACGCAAAGGATATTTTCCGGAAGATATTGGCAACGAAGATTTCGTCAAGTTAAAGATGGTGAGTGACTTATTCGAGCTGGATATTCGAATGAATATACACAATTGAAGACGGCGTGACTTGCTTGGGAAAGAAGACGACTTCGTATATTCTTCCAAAGATTTGTGAAAGATATACATCAAATATTCCAAAATATTTGATGGGATTATCTTGTGCGAATTAGGGTTTCGTCCGATCCTATAAATACGAATGCAAAGGCAACCCTAATTCTCATCGCTTTCAAGATAAAAAATACACGAAGAAATCCTATCGATTGGAAAAGAAGAAAGCGACGGCCGTTGTGTTTTCCCCACTGGAAAAACATCGGTGTGAGCTCAGTCTGATACGTGCCATTCAGATTGACCAGAGGTGATCAAGTTCAGAGCACAAACAGAACAACCAGCTTTCAAGTGAAAGCGACCGAGCTTCAGGAGAGGTTCGAGTACGTTCGGACAGAAGGTCTGGACGAAGGGGATCAAGGGGAGTTGCGACGAACCTTGGTTGCAAATCTGAGAGACGGAGTAGTAGAGGCTAGGCAATTACAAGGTGTAAGTGTAAGTCCACTGAAAAGCTCTATACTCGTAATAAAGATTTGTTGTCCCTTTTCCGGGTGTGGGAAACCCCCCAGAGTAGGCGTAGCCGAACTGGGTTATCAATCTGTGCGTACTCGTGTTTTTATTGTTCTGTTCGTACTCGTTGTGGAACTGTGGTAGAAAGAGTTCAAGGTCTGTCCAAACACAACCTAGAACACTTGCTTGAACATGGGACATAATTTCAAGCTCGGTTGGAGTTTGGTTTGAGCCAAAGGGTGCACATGACCTTGCACATGGGTGGCTGATGGACCAAAGTTATACGAGTCAGAAACACAGTAAAACCCCCTTAATTAGACTGTTTGTCTATTTAACTTCTACGTGTTAGTCCCGATATATTTCCACAGGGCATTTTAGAGACTGAAGTGAAAACACGCTAAGGAGAGGATTTTATGCTGAAAAGATAACAAGAGTCAATCCAAGGTCAAGATCATATGCCGACTGAAGAAATATCAAGGATCCTGACGTTGAATTGACCAGAACAAATTAATCAGAAGAATCAGGAGTGGAGTCAAGACAGCCCGGGGAAGAAACACATTTACAGTTTTGTGAAAAGACTGCACAAAACTGTACAAACTCACACATTGGGCAAGGATGACCGGCCACTTGATGAAGTGGTGGCCAAGGGAAGAGCTCCTCCCCCTTGGGCCACCGGCAACCGGCGGCTCTTGGTGGTGGTGACCGGCGGCTTTTGGAGCTCCTCCACATGTCACCACCACCTTCCTCCTCCTCCACCACTCCTCTTCCTCCACATGTGGCCATCTCCTCCCTCCATTTTCTCCTCCAATCAAAATGCAACACTTGCCACCCATCTCCACCACCCATCTCCTCCCCTTTGGGCTATAAAAGGAGGACCTCCTCCTCCTCATTTCACACACCAATTTCCAATTTCACTTCTCTCTCTAGAAGTTGTAATATTTGTAACGTTGTAAATTTGCTTTGGAAATAAAGGAAAGCTCCCTTGGCGCTTCAACGGTTGTAAGTATTATTTTTAGTATTTATTTAACTGTTGTCTTTAATTCTTTAGTATAATGTTTAGCGCGATGAATAGTAGCTAAACTAGTAGTTCGGTCTAAGGGGCACACTTGTATTATAAAATGTTTTAGACTATTAACTTAGTGTATAGTCTTAGTATTCAAAACTTGTTCTATGTGCCATATATAGTCAGAGTTTCCAAGGTTGAGTGGATGCTGTAACAAGCAAAGCTCTTCTGTGGGAATTCGTGATCATACTCAGGTAGTGGAAGCTGTAACAAGCAAAGCTATCTGAGGAGTTCGACTCATCCTAAACCCCATCTGGTCGAGCGTAACTGTGAGATCAGGTGGATGCACCCAGGCTAGCATACCTTAGGGTATTGGCGCTAGACTAAAATAGAACAGGAGTTGCTTTAAACCGGTGTTGCAAGTCGTGAGCTGTAACTAGCCCCGATTCACCGTTTGAATACTTAGATGATTCACTAATGGTCAATGATAAACAGGATATAATACAAGTCCCCTGAAACCGAACATTTCTCTTTAATTATAAACTGTCATTTACTTTCCAGTATTCAAATCAACCAACCAACCAATCAATCAATCAAAATAGCCGGTAGCTTTAAAACCAACCAACCAACCAACCTTAAACACGCTCCCACGCTGCGTAATTCCCCCCGAAGAACAATTATTCCCCTAGTTCCCTTGGGTTCGACCCCTACTTACCAAGTACTACCCAGTAGTATAGTTGCGAGTAGCGGACTATTATAAATTTATTTGCACAATCGCTTTGACGACGAGCGGTTCTGTCAAATTGGCGCCGTTACCGGGGAACTAGTCATCGGATAACTGTTCTTCCCTCCCCTTTCTTTTTCTTTCTTTTTCCTATGTCATTACCCGTTACGCATGCATGGACAATGCAATTTCTGCCCCTGTTCGGAGGAACGGAGGGAGAAGACCCTGTACAGCACTGCCGAAACTTCCACCAAGTCGTACTACTACGGAATGGAACCTTGGAACAATGCGGAGTTTTCCCCACCATCCTTTGAACTTGAAATCCGCGAAAAGATCAACAACTTACAGCAATCCCGGGACGAAACATTGGACGAGTACTTATGGTACTTCGATTCCATTGTGACGAGCTGCCCGCACCATGGATTCACCAACTTCGATCTTCAAACAAAGTTTCTCTGTGGGATGTTGCCACATGAGTGGAATTGGCTAAATGACGCAGCAGGAGGATCGGTAGGTAACTTGGACACGGATGATCTTTGGAAATTAATAAATGATTTGGCCGCGAGGTCAAGACCAAGACAAGATCAGGCCGAGCCACTCGAGGACGGTATAACGGAGCTGGCATCTAGCATCCAGCAGTTGGACAACACGATGCAACAAATCAGAGCAAAAACTGAATTATGGGCGGCAGAAAAGGAGCTGGCAGCTAACACCCAACAATTGGCCGCAAACATGCAGCAATTGAATGCCGCGATGCACCAATTCACGGCTGAAACCGATTCAGGAGCAACAGAAAGGACGGCTGAACCCGAGGAACCGACTGAGGATGAGGACCCGCAAATAACCAAAGAAGAACCACCCCAATCAGACACGGTCCTTATCATCAATCCATCCGAGGAAATCACTGTTCTAATTACCGAACCAACAGAAGTCCCGAACCTCAATGCTGAAGCGGCCGAAGAAATCAAGCCAGGCCCGGTACTTGCGCTCGGAGCACCCGAGGAAGTCCCGGACCTCATTGCCGAACTGTTCGAGAAAGACCTAGTCCTCACTGTCGGAGCACCTGAAACAGACTTAGTCCTCATGGTCGAAGTGCCTCAACTTAACCCTTCGCGTTTCATGCCGATCATAACCACCGAAGATCATATAATCAATGATGATGCGGTACAAGGGGAGTTGGAGGCAGAGCATGAGCCAAAAAAGCCGACAAAGGAAATCTCTCTCGTCACAAGCCAAGAAAAACCACCCGGGAACTCAATCATTCCAAGACAACCATTCGCAGCTACCACCAAGAAGAGGCCTCACATGGGAACATGCCTGTGGTCACCGATGTTTGAAGGCACAAAACCCAACTTCCAAACTCGCGAAAGTGCCAACTATTCCAACATGAGGAGGCGGCAAAAACATGGGCCGAAAGAATGGAAACCCGGAAGGAGCAACAAACAAGAACGACTCATTGGACCAGTAGCTATGGTCAAGGAAACCTCACCCTCTCGGAGCAAAAGGGCTGCCGAGAAAAAGTTTGACCTCAGCCACCCATGGGACCCAAACCAATGAACCACAAACGAGGTATCGTCGAGCCAACGACGTTAAACAAGTGCACTGGTCGGGAGGTAACCCGACACTATCTTACTTTTCCGCACTTTAATTTCTGTCATTAAAATTCAGTATTTAGTTTTAAGCTTGCATGACTTTTGAACTAAGGCACGCCTTCGTTCAAAAGTGGGGGGGGGGGGGGTGAGAACCACCTGTGTACATAAATAACATGCAGCTGTTTTTCTTTTTTAATAAGTACCTTTTTGAAAATATGAACTTAAGAAAGTGAAAAAGATAAATCATAATTCATGCATTAACCTTGTGAAAATTCAAACTGTTTAAAAACTTAGAATGTAACTTTCCATTTGTCCTTTATGCTGAGATAACTAGGGATGTGGAGTTGATATAAACTGCCCTAGAGAGGCTTGGCAAGCAATCAAAGGATTAGATCAACCTATATGGTTTTCGAAGTCAGTGGAGGCTGCACTTCGGGTTTTCAGTGAATAATTGAAGTCAACTCCGCCAAGAAGCATCTATGCAAAGGCGAGGACGGGAATCAGACCGTCCTGTCTCTAGTCAAAATAGCCGAGAAAATAGATGAGCGACCCTCATCTTGACCCGCGCAAAACGACAAAGACAAGAGGAGCGGGGAGGTATTTCCATAGGCTTGCGGGCGATGATTGGACCTCCCAAAAAGGCTTGAGAAAATGGACTAGCAGTCACAAAAAGGCGAAAAACTCAAAGAAGAAAATCAAAAGAGGCCAAAGGCCCAAAATTGTGAAGGTTTTAACCGAGCAAAAGTGAAGTACTCAAAAAAGTCAAATCAAAGGCCAAAGGCCGATTCACTACAACAAAAAAGCAGTCCCTCGCCAAAGAAGAAAATCAAAAAGGCTCAACTCACTGAAACCCGAATCGAATCATGTGCTAGAGAAAGCTACAAGAAAACCATATAGTACGAGACGATCCCAAGATTGCAGTCCAGGAGCCTAAAAAGGGCTATCTCCCGAGACATCCAATATAATTTGCATCTCAGCACGGAGGTACAAGTATTAAGTTTCTTCTATTTATTTAAACAGTTTAATTTGGTAATAAGTAAGCAATGCATGAATTAGGATAGATCGAGTACCACAGTCTAATTTTCATATTCCAAGGCCAAACTTAGAACTTACGCCCTTTAATAGCATTGTTCGGGACGAACAACTAAAAGTGGGGGGTAATCTGATGGACCAAAGTTATACGAGTCAGAAACACAGTAAAACCCCCTTAATTAGACTGTTTGTCTATCTAACTTCTACGTGTTAGTCCCGATATATTTCCACAGGGCATTTTAGAGACTGAAGTGAAAACACGTTAAGGAGAGGATTTTTTGCTGAAAAGATAACAAGAGTCAATCCAAGGTCAAGATCATATGCCGACTGAAGAAATATCAAGGATCCTGACGTTGAATTGACCAGAACAAATTAATCAGAAGAATCGGGAGTGGAGTCAAGACAGCCCGGGGAAGAAACACATTTACAGTTTTGTGAAAAGACTGCACAAAACTGTACAAAACTCACATATGGGCAAGGATGACCGGCCACTTGATATAGTATAATATTTAGCGCGATGAATAGTAGCTAAACTAGTAGTTCGGTCTAAGGGGCGCACTTGTATTATAAAATGTTTTAAGACTATTAACTTAGTGTCTAGTCTTAGTATTCAAAACTTGTTCTATGTGCCATATATAGTCAGAGTTTCCAAGGTTGAGTGGATGCTGTAACAAGCAAAGGTCTTCTGTGGGAATTCTTGATCATACTCAGGTAGTGGAAGCTGTAACAAGCAAAGCTATCTGAGGAGTTCGACTCATCCTAAACCCCATCTGGTCGAGCGTAACTGTGAGATCAGGTGGATGCACCCAGGCTAGCATACCTTAGGGTATTGGCGCTAGACTGAAATAGAACAGGAGTTGCTTTAAACCAGTGTTGCAAGTCTTGAGCTGTAACTAGCCTCGATTCACCGTTTGAATACTTAGATGATTCACTAATGGTCAATGATCAACAGGATATAATACAAGTCCACTGAAACCGAACATTTCTCTTTAATTATAAACTGTCATTTACTTTCCAGTATTCAAATCAACCAACCAACCAATCAATCAATCAAAATAGCTGGTAGCTTTAAAACCAACCAACCAACCTTAAACAGGCTCCCAAGCTGCGTAATTCCCCCCGAAGAACAATTATTCCCCTAGTTCCCTTGGGTTCGACCCCTACTTACCAAGTACTACCCAGTAGTATAGTTGCGAGTAGCGGACTATTATAAATTTATTTGCACAATCGCTTTGACGACGAGCGGTTCTGTCAGTGGCTAAGGGTTTGGTGAGCCAAGGGGCATCCACTTGATCACTTCAACTAGGTTTAACCAAAGGGAAAGTCACTTGGACTTAGTTGAGGCTTGGTTTGTTCCCAAAGGTCAACCGAAGTGAATAGTATGGCCAACCGGACAAGAATTAGTTTGGATTTGGTTGGACTTCACCGGAGTGTGGCCGGAGAAAGAAATGATCGGAGCATGGTGGTGGTTGGATGAGCTTGATCGGAGCATCACCGGAGCATGGCCGGAGTTTGCCGAAATATGGCTGGAATCTGACCGGAGCTTTGGCCGGAGCTTCTTGGATTTTAGAGAGTGTATTATGAATTAAAAAGTCATTCTAAGATGATCTCAAGAAGGATGCTAAGCCAAATTCTACCCGGAACATGGTCGAAATCCCAAAACGGTCGATATTGCCCTATTTTGGCCTTGATCGGGCTTTAGCTGGTTCCACTCGGGCGTTTTGTCTGGAAAGTGAGATTGTCCAGGTTATTGGGCATTTAAAACACTTTGGTCGAGCCAGATTTGCCATATTCCATGGTTTGGTCGAGCGACTTGGTTTCGGTGCCTATGCGCGCGGGGCCTTTGCTTTGGAATTGGGCCAACTGCCAATCTACTCGGGCGTTCTCCTGGGTCTTCCAACATTGTCCACCTTATTTTCCATTTTGATTACTTTACTCTAGGTGGATTCGTCAGACCAGCTCGTTTGCCCGGGTAACTTGAATTCAATGCTAGATGGCTCGGGCGTGGTGACGGAGCCCACTGCACTGTCGTTAAGGTGCAATGTTCTCTGTACAAATAAATTTATATTTTCTGCTACTCGCGACTTCACTACTGGGTAGTAAGTGGTAAGTAGGGGTCGAACCCAAGGGAATTAGGGGGATACGTTGTTCTTTAAGGGATTTGTACAGCGAGGGAGCGTGTTTTAAGGTTGATTGAGTTTTAGCGGTTATGACTAAAGGACTTTTTTGGTTGTTTTTGGTTTTGAGTGCGGAAAAGTAAATTACAGAAAATAAATACTGAAAAGTAAAAAGAAAGACTTACAGTGGGTGATGCGTGATTTGCGAGTCCTCCGGAAGGTGAGCGGTTGATGATTGTAGTTATACTAATATTAAAAGTAAATACAGGGAGGTTTTGTAATCTGAAGAAAACATTCGGTTTCAGGGGCCTTGTATCATAGTTGTTTATCATTGACCGCTAATGATCATACTAAGTGTTCAAAGATGAATCGAGGCCATTTCTAAGCGCAAGACTTGCAACATCGTTTAAAACACTTGTTCTACTTTAGGCTAATTCCTCCTTTCGAAGTATCTTAGCCTTATGTGCATCCATTTGATCTTCTGTTACGATTTCCCAAAATGGTTTTTTAGATAAGTTGAACTCCTCAGATAAGTTTTGCTTGTACAGCTTCCACTTACCGAGTATGTTCACGAATCCCCACGGAAGAGCTTTGCTTGTTACAGCTTCCACTCAACCTTGGAAATTCTGACTATATATGGCACTTAGAACAAGTTTTGAACACAAAGATGCACTACGTGTAGGGTCTAAAACATTTTACAATACAAGTACACCCCTTTAACCGAATAAAGAGTTTAGCTACGAATATCCATAGAGGTGGATACCATAGCTAAATACTCGGGGGTTTTTGAAAACAGTAAGAGGAGAGGGGAAGGAATACTCAAGAACCAACAGGAGTATTCCCAATCCTACTGAATACTCAAGAACCAACAGGAGTATTCTCTACAGTATTATAATACTCAAGAACCAACAGGAGTATTATAATTTCAACCCAAACTTGCAAAGTAACAAAATGTAGAGAGATAAGTGTTTATTGATTTTTGAATTGGATGATACAAATGAGGAGGAGGATGGCCTCCTTTTATAGGCTAAAGGGAGGAGAATGGAGGGCTTGGATTGATCTTCATTCGAGGGTGGAGGAGGAGGGGAGGAGCATGTGGAGGAGAAGGCCACCACATGGCAAGCTCTTGTGGTGGCTCAAAGAGCCACCAGTTGCAAGTCACATGGAGGGGAGATTTTGTGGCTTTGGCCACCTCTTGCCAAAGCCACCGGTCACCCATGGAGGAGGAGGGGAGGAAGGCCACCCAATGACTCATCCAATGCATAAAGCCGCCGGTCACTTGGAGATAAGGATGAGTTTGTGAGTTTTGTGCAGTCTTTTCACAAAACTATCAGTCCAATTTCACTCCGGTCTGACTTTGGTTGTTCCTCGGTTGGATTTGAATTGAGTAATTCAATGTCAGGATCTTGAGATTTCTTCATTCAGCGTCTGATCTTGACCTTGGAATGACTCGTAACATCTTTACAGCGTAAAATCCTCTCCTTAGCGTGTTTTCTCTCTAAGTGCCAAAATACCATGTAGAAATATATCGGGACTAACAAGTAGAAGTTAAATAGACAAACAGTCTAATTTGGTGGTTTTACTATGTTTTTGATTCGTATAATTATGGTCCATCAGATTACCCCACACTTTTAGTTGTTCGTCCCGAACAATGCTATTAATGGGCGGCACACTAAGTAAGTTTGTTGAAATATGAAAATTAGACTGTGGTACTAGATTTATCCTAATTCATGCATTACTTACTTATTACCAAATTGAACTGTGTAAATAAATAGAAGAAACTTGATACTTGTACCTCCGTGCTGAGATGCAAATTATTCTGGATGTTTCGGGAGATAGCCCTTTTTAGGCTCCTGGACTGCAACCTCGGGACCGTCTCGCACTATATGGTTTCCTTGTAGCTTTCTCTAGCACGTGATTCGGTTCGGGTTTCAATGGTTTGAGTACTTTGATTTTCTTTTGGCGAGGGACTGCTTTTGTAGTGAATCGGCGTTTGGCCTTTGATTTGACTCTTTGAGTACTTCACTTTTTGGTCGGTTAAAACCTTCACAATTTTGGGCCTTTGGCCTCTTAATTTGCTTCTTTGAGCTTTTTGCGTCTTTGTGACTTGCTAGTCCATTTTCTCAAGCCTTTTTGGGAGGTCCAATCATCGCCCGCAAGCCTATGGAAATACCTCCCCGCTCCTCTCATCCTTGTCGTTTCGCGCGGGTCAAGATGAGGGTCGCTCATCTATTTTCTCGGCTACTTTGACTAGAGAGAGGATGGTCTGATTCCTGTCCTCGCCTTTTTTTCTTTTTGCATAAACACTGCATGGCGGAGATGACTTCAATCTTCACTGAAACCCGAAGTGCAGCCTCCACTGACTTTGAAAACCATATAGTTTGATTCGATCCTTCGATTGCTTGCCAAGCCTCTCTAGGGCATTTCTATCAACTCCACATCCCTAGTTTATCTCAGCACAAAGGGACAAATGAGAAGTTACGTTCTAAGTTTTTAGACAGTTGAATTTTCACAAGGTAAATGCATGAATTTTAGATCTATCTTTTTCACATTCTTAAGTTCATATTTTCAAAAAGATAACACTAAAAAAGAAAAACATGTGATTTATTTATGTACACATGCGGATCTCACCCCACACTTTTGAACGAAGGCGTGCCTTTCAGCACAACTTAGTTCAAAAGCCATGCAAGCAGACAATTACGAGAAGGAAATGATATTAAGGAAAGGTAAGATCAGAACTCCCTTTTTGTGTCGAATGACATGGCATGAGGCTGGATAATCGAGGGAGTTCGGCTGGGGCCTTGAACTCTCAGCGCAGGCCCGGTAGTTCACGGAAGCTGCCTGGCTGATCCGATCGTGCTCCAAAAACCAATTCCTAAATAGTCAAATCATTCTATGCACCAAGTGGGTGAGAGCGACTTATTGATAAAAACTAAAAGACAGAAAATAAAAATACAGAAAGTAAGATAGTGTCGGGTTACCTCCCGACCAGTGCACTTGTTTAACGTCGTTGGCTCGACAGTACCTTATTCCTGGATCACTGGTTGGGGTCCCATGGGTGGCTCAGGTCGTATTTCGCCACTGTTCCTGTGTTTGTTTTTGCCTTGACTCTTCCTGATTTCTTGCTTGGGTTGGAACTCCATGGTTTTGTTGTTTTTTCTTTCCATTGTTTCTGAGAAGGCGGGGGACCTTTGACCATAGCTGCTGGTCTTGTTACTCTTTCGGTCTCCTTCGGCAGGTCAGAAATCTGTGTACCGTGATCTGAGATAGGTATATGTCTGGCGGTTTCTTTGTATCCGTGCGGCTATTATCAATGGAGAAATTTGCAATTTTTCCACCGAACTTAAGTGATAATGAGCCCTTGCCCACATCGATCCTTGCTTTAGTAGCGTAGAGGAATGGTCGTCCCAAGATTATTGTTGGAGGGTCGTCTTCGCTGGTCTCTCCCGTTTGTATCACATAGAAGTCTGCAGCAATGACGAGCTCTCCCACATGGAGTATTACATCTTCTAGCACTCCAACCGGACGGATGCACGATTTATCTCCTAGCTCGATATTTGACCTGGGTGGTTTTAATGGACCAAGTCCTAATAAGTAATATAAGGAGGAGGGCATGGCGTTGACAGCAGCTCCAAGATCGACTAAGCACTTATGAATCTGTGCTTCACCAATACTGCAGGTGACTGTGAAGGCCCCTGGGTCTTTATCGCTTTCCGATTGTGGCTCGTGATTTGAAGTGAGGGCTCTTTCTATTGTCGGGCCATTCTGCCCGTTCCTTGGCTTAGGATTTGTATAATCGGATCCCTTAATATTTTGCTTCGAAGCATAAATATTAGTTGGGGAGTCCCACCTTAAATTGTTATTGTCATCCCATCCAGATGCTGGTATGTCAGAGTGTATGATCGGTGGTGGTGTTATACAAACGGTGAATGCGTACCGTCCATTGTCAGCATGTGTAACCCATGTTTTGCCATCATTGGCTCGATCTTCCTCTTGATTCCAATCCGGTCGACGCCTCCGGGCGAAGTGCTTGTTCGTAAGTTTGTAAGTTGGGGATCGTGCAACTTCTCCTAGCGTCGCCTTTTCGTTTGACCTTTTTATCATGCTAAGATTCGCCTTTGGGTTTTGGATGGTTTGTGAAGGGAGTCTGCCAGGTTCATTAGTGAGTGTTGACATTGCCGTGGCGAGCTGGGACATTTGTTTGGTTAGTTCTGAAATTGCCCCGTCAGTTTTCGCCTGGTATTGGTGTAGTGAAGTACCCAATTGATTAATGTTTCCTGCGAGCTCCTTCATCGTGTCATCGAGCGACTTGCTTGGTTCTTGCTGATTGTTCGGGCCGGTTTGGTATTGATTTGGTCCTCTTTGCTGATATTGTCCTGCCGATGGAGCGTTCTGGTTATACTGTCGGTGGGGGGGGGGGGGGTTGGTAGTATGACTGAGCTAGTTGAGGGACAGCTGGTTGTGCTTCCTTCTGAGGATAGTTGTTGTTATGCCAGCTTGGGTTGGTTGCTTGACCATACTGTCTGTTTTGTCCGGCTCTGTCATTTTTGTTGTATCCTTGGTATCCTCCCACTGCATTCACTTCTGCCGGTTCCTCTTCTATTAATGTCGGACATGCGTCAGTTTTGTGGTCTGTAGAACCACAGAACTCGCAAGGTTTTACCAGAACTGGCTGCCTTCGTAGGATTTGAATCATCATCTCCTTTAGCTGCTTCATCTCTTTAGGCATAGAGCTCATCGATGTTTCAGCTTTTGCCACATTTTTTGTCCGGGAGAATTCTTCCTGCTGAGTTGTCTCTTCTCTGAATCGGGCATTTTCAGCAACGTTGGTGATAAGATCCCTTATGCCACTTAATGATAGATTCATCATGGACCCTCCAGCTGAGGCATCCAGGAGCATTTTGTCTAAGGGTCTTAATCCGTTAATGAGATACTCAACGGTGAGTTTCTCGGGCAGTCCAAGGGTATAGCAGCTTCTCTCCAGGTGGTTGAATTTTTCCAGGTAATCGTACATGGTTTCATTGGGTCCTTGCTTGATGTCCTGCAGTTGCCTCCTTACTTGCATCGCTCTTCCTGCTGGGTATTATTTGTCCAAGAACTTCTTCTACATCCGAGCCCATGTTCTGATGCTTCCGGAAGGCAATGAAAGGAACCAGTCGTTTGCCGCGTCAATGAGGGAAAAGTAGAACGCCTTTAACTTGAAGTCGTCTACGTTCACGCCATTCTGTTTTAAGTTTTGGCAAATACCATGTAAGCGTTGGAGATGAGTCATTGCTGATTCTCCACGCGTTCCTGAGAATTTCGGTAAGTTCTGGGCCACTGAAGTGTTGATGGCGATATTTTCCAGTTCAGGGCCTTCGTGAATGCACCACGGCTGAATTCTGAAATCTGGTGCCGAGAGCTCTCCCAATGTAGGTTCACGGTAGTTGTTGTTATCTCCGTAGTAGTCATCGAAAGCGGGTTCTCGTCTCGGCACTTGTCGAGGTTGAGGGGGTGGTGGATATCTAGGGGGTTGTACTGGACCAGCTCCATTTCGGTCCTCGGGTGGTTCTTGATTTCTTCTGATTGCCTCCCTATCACGAGCTCTTCTGTTTCTGATGAGTTGTTCCGGATCGTCCACAAATGGAAGTGGCACCTCATCATTTCGCTCGTACAGGTTTATCTCGTCATCATCCTGATAGTCATGGTGGCTTCCTTCGCGAGACATGGTTGAAGCGCGTATTGATTTAAAGAACTTATCCGATGGCTAATTCCCCGGCAACGACGCCAATTTGACGGAGCCCACTGCACTGTCGTTAAGGTGCAATGTTCTCTGTACAAATAAATTTATATTTTTCGCTACTCGCGACTTCACTACTGGGTAGTAAGTGGTAAGTAGGGGTCAAACCCAAGGGAATTAGGGGGATATGTTGTTCTTTAAGGGATTTGTACAGCGAGGGAGCGTGTTTTAAGGTTGATTGAGTTTTAGCGGTTATGACTAAGTGACTTTTTTGGTTGTTTTTGGTTTTGAGTGCGGAAAAGTAAATTACAGAAAATAAATACTGAAAAGTAAAAAGAAAGACTTACAGTGGGTGATGTGTGATTTGCGAGTCCTCCGGAAGGTGAGCGGTTGATGATTGTAGTTATACTAATATTAAAAGTACATACAGGGGGGTTTTGTAATCTGAAGAAAACATTCGGTTTCAGGGGCCTTGTATCATAGTTGTTTATCATTGACCGCTAATGATCATACTAAGTGTTCAAAGATGAATCGAGGCCATTTCTAAGCGCAAGACTTGCAACATCGTTTAAAACACTTGTTCTACTTTAGGCTAATTCCTCCTTTCGAAGTATCTTAGCCTTATGTGCATCCATTTGATCTTTTGTTACGATTTCCCAAAATGGTTTTTTAGATAAGTCGAACTCCTCAGATAAGTTTTGCTTGTTACAGCTTCCACTTACCGAGTATGTTCACGAATCCCCACGGAAGGGCTTTGCTTGTTACAGCTTCCACTCAACCTTGGAAATTCTGACTATATATGGCACATAGAACAAGTTTTGAACACAAAGATGCACTAGGTGCAGGGTCTAAAACATTTTACAATACAAGTACACCCCTTTAACCGAATAAAGAGTTTAGCTACGAATATCCATAGAGGTGGATACCATAGCTAAATACTCGGGGGTTTTTGAAAACAGTAAGATGAGAGGGGGTGGAATACTCAAGAACCAACAGGAGTATTTTCAATCCTACTGAATACTCGAGAACCAACAGGAGTATTCTCTACAGTATTATAATACTCAAGAACCAACAGGAGTATTATAATTTCAACCCAAACTTGCAAAGTAACAAAATGTAGAGAGATAAGTGTTTATTGATTTTGGAATTGGATGATACAAATGAGGAGGAGGATGGCCTCCTTTTATAGGCTAAAGGGAGGAGAATGGAGGGCTTGGATTGATCTTCATCCAAGGGTGGAGGAGGAGGGGAGGAGCATGTGGAGGAGAAGGCCACCACATGGCAAGCTCTTGTGGTGGCTCAAAGAGCCGCCGGTTGCAAGTCACATGGAGGGGAGATTTTGTGGCTTTGGCCACCTCTTGCCAAAGCCACCGGTCACCCATGGAGGAGGAGGGGAGGAAGGCCACCCAATGACTCATCCAATGCATAAAGCCGCCGGTCACTTGGAGATAAGGATCAGTTTGTGAGTTTTGTGCAGTCTTTTCACAAAACTATCAGTCCAATTTCGCTCCGGTCTGACTTTGGTTGTTCCTCGGTTGGATTTGAATTGAGTAATTCAATGTCAGGATCTTGAGATTTCTTCATTCAGCGTCTGATCTTGACCTTGGAATGACTCGTAACATCTTTTCAGCATAAAAACCTCTCCTTAGCGTGTTTTCTCTCTACGTGCCAAAATACCCTGTAGAAATATATCGGGACTAACAAGTAGAAGTTAAATAGACAAACAGTCTAACTTGGTGGGTTTTACTATGTTTTTGATTCGTATAATTATGGTCCATCACGTGGCCTGGGCGATGCCTGGTTTTCTCGGACGGGCCCGGAACAGTGACCTGGCATTCTCGGATGGGCCCGGGTACGGCTCTCGGTACCCGAGTGAAGTTTCTCGGTCCCTGGCTGAGGTCCTCGGGCCTTGGCTGGCTTTTTGGCACAATTCTCCCTTTTAAGCGTGTTTCCTCTTTAGACCCCAAAATAGCCTGAAATGCAAAACATACATTAACAAGCACATGTTCGTGCACTCAAAAAGCCTAATTTGGTGGGTTTAGTGTACTCGATGAGTCGTATAAATACGCCCCATCAAATACCCCCACACTTAATCTTGTTCGTCCCGAACAAGTCTAGTCAAAGAGAGGAACAACAACACCCTAAGTCCTAGATGTGAATGTGAGATGTGAATCTAGACTTCACCTTAGCATGCATAACTTACTTGTTTCCAAACGAAATCATGCTCACATATGAAAGTAACTAGATACTTGTTACCTTTGAGCCGAGATGCAAATCAATTTGGATGATTGGGAGATAGCCACTTTTTAGGCCCTTGAACTGCACTCTCGGATCCGATCTTACTATATGGGTATGTTACTTGCTTCTTCTAGCACGTGATTGATTCGGGCAACTTGGGTTGAGCTCTTTTTCTTTGTTTGTGTGGTTGGACAGCTTTTGTAGTGAGGTTTGGCCTTCGGCCTTTGATTTGACTCTTTTAGTACTTCACTTTTGCTTCGGTTTTGTTTCACCACTTTGGCTGATTTTTTCTTTTCTTCTTTGAGCTTTGCTCCTTAGATGAGAATTGCATGTCCATTTCTTCACTTTTGGGAGGTCCAATCATCGCCCAAGAGCATATGGAAATACCTCCCGGCTCTTTCTCATCCTTGCCTTTTTCGCGCGGGTCAAGATGAGGGTCGCTCATCTATTTTCCCGGCTACTTTGGACTAGAGAATGGACGGTTTGATTCCCGTCCCACCTCTTGCATAGACGCTGCATGGAGGAGTTCACTCTTTACCAAGAAGCCCGAAGTGCAGCCTCCACAATCTTTACATAACCGTATAGTAAGGATCCGGTATCTTGAGTGCTTGTCAAGCCTCTCTAGGGCATTTCTTTCAACTCCACATCCTACGTTTATCTCAGCACACAAGGACAAGTAGAAAGTTAAATACACATGTTTTTACACAACTAAGTTTTCACAAGGAAATGCATGAATCAGATATATCTATTTTCACATCATGAAAGTGTGTATTTTCAAAAAGTTTCAAAAAGATAAAAATTTTAAGAAAAAGAAAACATGCATACTAATATGTGCAAAGACTCTCCCCCACACTTTTGAACGAAGCCGTTCCTCTCGGAAGGACTTAGTTCAAAAGACAAAAAGCAAGTTAACAAAGGGGTGAGTATGAAAAGAAATGACATAAACATAAAAACTGTAATAAATGAAGAAAATATGCCGGGTTACCTCCCGGCAAGTGCCTTTGTTTAACGTCGTTGGCTCGATGGTACCTCACTCATGGATCATAAGTAGGGATCCCATGGGTGTGTGAGGTCGAACTTCCCCACGGCTGCCCTTTTGATTTGCCCAAAGAACACATATGGCAGCGGGCTCAGTTCTGCTCTCCCTTGATCCGGAGGTTTCTTTTTCACATATCCCGAGAAGGCGAGGACTCCTTGACCATAGTTGCTGGTCCATCAAGTCGAGCTCTCTTGTTCCTCCTTCCCAGCTTCCATTCCTTTGGCCCATGTCTTGGCCGCTTCTTCATGTTTGAGTGGTCGGCACCTTTGCAGTTCAGGAAGTTCAGTATTCTGCCTAGCGACCTCAAACATGCGCCCTTGCTAACTGATGGACCAAAATTATACGAATCAGAAACACAGTATAACCCCCTTATTTAGACATTTTGTCTATTTAACTTTTGCTTGTTAGTTCAGATATATTTTTACAGGGTAATTCAGAGCTTAGAGAGAATACACTCTAAAGAGGAGCTTTTTAAGCAGAAAAGATATTACGAGTCAATCCAAGGTCAAGATCATATGCCGACTGAAGAAATATCAAGGATCCTGACGTTGAAGCACTCGTAATAAATTAATCAGAAGAATCAGGAGAGGAATCAAGACAGCCCGAGGAAGAAACACATTGACAGTTTTGTGAAAAGACTGCACAAAACTGTATAAAATCACACATTGGGCAAGGTGACCGGCCACTTGGGCAAGAGGTGGCCAAAGCCACCCCTCCTCCTCCCTCCACCACCGGCAACCGGCGGCTCCTCCACCCATGGTGACCGGCGGCTTTCCTCCTCCTCCACATGTCTCCTCCTCCTTCCTCCTCCTCTCCTTCCTCCATGTGTGGCCATCTCCTCCCTTCATTTTCTCCTCCAATCACCATGCAACACTTGCCTCCATCTCCTCCTCCTCCCATGGCTATATAAGGAGGAGCTCCTCCCCTCATTTTAATCATCCCTCACTTGTAAAAAACACTTCTCTCTCTAAGTTATGTATTTGTAAAGTTTGGCTTTGGAAATAAAGGATAGCTCCCTTGGCGCTTCAACGGTTGTAAGTATTATTTATAGTATTTATTCAACTGTTTATTTCCTTAGTTATAATGTTTAGCGCGATGAATAGTTGCTAAACTAGTAGTTCGGTAGAAGGGGCGCACTTGTATTATAAAATGTTTTAAGACTATTAACTTAGTGTCTAGTCTTAGTATTCAAAACTTGTTCTATGTGCCATATATCAAGTCAGAGTTTCCAAGGTTGAGTGGAAGCTGTCACAAGCAAAGCTCTGCCGTGGAAATTCGTGATCATACTCGGTAAGTGGAAGCTGTCACAAGCAAAACTTATCGAGGAGTTCGACTTATCTAAAACACCACTTGGTCAATAACGTAACTGGGAGATCAAGTGGATGCACTTACAGCTAAGATACTTTGAAAGGAGGAATTAGTTTTGCTTAGAACAAGTGTTGCTTTAAACGATGTTGCGAGTCTTGCGCTACGAAAGGGCCTCGATTCATCTTTGAATACTTAGATAATTCACTAAAGGTCAATGATAAACAGGATAAAATACAAGGCCCCTAAAACCGAACATTTCTCTTTAATTATAAACTGTAATTTACTTTCCAGTATTAAAACCAACCAACCAACCAATCAATCAATCAATCACTTAGCTGGTAGCTTTAAAACCAACCAACCGACCTAAAACACGCTCTCTCGCTGGACAACCCCCTCAAAGAACATCTATTCCCCTGATTCCCTCGGGTTCCACTACTACAGACGAGGGCATATGCATCGGTTTTTTAGTGGCATATGCATCGGTTTTAATTCCGATGCATAATGAAGGGTAGCATAATGTCCGACCAATATGCATCGGTTCCTAAAAAACCGACGCATATTGGTATCCCATTATGCGTCAGTTTTTTGGAAAAACTGATGCATAATAACACCACATTATGCGTCGGTTTTTCCTAAAATCGACGCATAATGCTTCAGACTATTACACATTATGCATCGGTTGTTTAAGAACCGATGCATAAAGACCCAAAAAAATTTGGCAGATTTTGCTTACAAAAGCTCAAATCCACCTGAAATTAAACATCAATAATAAACCCTGCTGTTCCAACTTCCAAATGCAATTCAATTTACATGCTAAACATCATTACATTGCATTTGCAATACAATATCGTCGTTCATACATACACAACATATAATCTTGTCTCTTTAGTACAAAACATCACATAACAAATGTGATCTAAGTACAATGTCCTATACCACAGGATGAGTGGTCACATATTCACGTACGTAGTTGGCAATTTCATCCCGAATTGCATGCAACCTGTCCATATCGTACGACTCTACTCCATTAGGAAAGCAATACTATATAAAAAACAAGAGAGAACTTATTAGTCAAAAAGTAAAGAGTGAAAAAAAAAGCTTAACAAGATTAATGTACACTAACTCGGTGAAAAAAAAAGCTTAACAAAAAAAAGCTTAACAAAAGAAAAAGCAAGAGTGAACTAAATAGTAATATGTATATATATCTCTAAAAAAACTCACTTGGTTAATGTCTTCAACATCCGCACCATTATTGGCCCGTACAAATGCCATAATGTCCCGAATAAATTGAAGGACATAATAACCACAAAGTGAGCTAGGAGGTTGTCTTGGACACTGCACGATATCAAGATTTGCGGTTAACATACTTTATAAATGAAAAAAAATATTTAGTAAAAGTGTCTAGCTTGTGCATACCAAAACTTTCTTCCACTCTACTTTACGTGTACTCCTCGGTACACATCCTTGGTAGTATCGATCTAATCCCCTAAAACAAACAAAATAATGTAATTATTAGTGACTTTTCAACACAACTTATAAGTAGATAGAAGCAATTTCCAAACTTACATAGTCACCAATTGTTTTGCATCAGCGTTTATAGGCTTCTCTTTTGTCGATGAATCAAGCCAAAGAACTTTATGTTGTCTCGGGAAAATGACGCATAACATCCAATGCCACCTAAAATAAGTAATGTGATTAACTTAAAAAAATGTGTTCAGAAGAGAAGTAAACAACTTATAAAATAAGTAATGATGAACTCACGCTATGTGATTGACAGAACCGCTCGTCGTCAAAGCGATTGTGCAAATAAATTTATAATAGTCCGCTACTCGCAACTATACTACTGGGTAGTACTTGGTAAGTAGGGGTCGAACCCAAGGGAACTAGGGGAATAATTGTTCTTCGGGGGGATTACGCAGTGTGGGAGCGTGTTTAAGGTCGGTTGGTTGGTTTTAAAGCTACCAGCTATTTTGATTGATTGATTGGTTGGTTGGTTGATTTTAATACTGGAAAGTAAATTACAGTTTATAATTAAAGAGAAATGTTCGGTTTCAGGGGACTTGTATTATATCCTGTTTATCATTGACCTTTAGTGAATCATCTAAGTATTCAAACGGTGAATCGAGGCTAGTTACAGCTCAAGACTTGCAACACCGGTTTAAAGCAACTCCTGTTCTATTTCAGTCTAGCGCCAATACCCTAAGGTATGCTAGCCTGGGTGCATCCACCTGATCTCACAGTTACGCTCGACCAGATGGGATTTAGGATGAGTCGAACTCCTCAGATAGCTTTGCTTGTTACAGCTTCCACTACCTGAGTATGATCACGAATTCCCACAGAAGAGCTTTGCTTGTTACAGCATCCACTCAACCTTGGAAACTCTGACTATATATGGCACATAGAACAAGTTTTGAATACTAAGACTAGACACTAAGTTAATAGTCTTAAAACATTTTATAATACAAGTGCGCCCCTTCTACCGAACTACTAGTTTAGCTACTATTCATCACGCTAAACATTATACTAAGGAATTAAAGACAACAGTTAAATAAATACTAAAAATAATACTTACAACCGTTGAAGCGCCAAGGGAGCTTTCCTTTATTTCCAAAGCAAAATTACAACGTTACAAATATTACAACTTCTAGAGAGAGAAGTGAATTTGAGAATTGGTGTGTGAAATGAGGAGGAGGAGCTCCTCCTTTTATAGCCCAAAGGGGAGGAGATGGGTGGTGGAGATGGTGGACATGTGCATTTGATCCAAGGGAGGAGAAGGGAGGAGGAGGAGGAGGTGACATGTGGAGGAATAGTGAAGCCGCCGTTCCCTCCTCCCATAGCCGCCGGTTGCCGGTGGCCCAAGGGGGAGGAGCTCCTCCCTTGGCCACCACTTCATCAAGTGGCCGGTCATCCTTGCCCATATGTGAGTTTTGTACAGTTTTGTGCAGTCTTTTCACAAAACTTTCAATGTGTTTCTTCCCCGGGCTGTCTTGACTCCACTCCTGATTCTTCTGATTAATTTGTTCTGGTCAATTCAACGTCAGGATCCTTGATATTTCTTCAGTCGGCATATGATCTTGACCTTGGATTGACTCTTGTTATCTTTTCAGCATAAAATCCTCTCCTTAGCGTGTTTTCACTTCAGTCTCTAAAATGCCCTGTGGAAATATATCGGGACTAACACGTAGAAGTTAGATAGACAAACAGTCTAATTTGGGGGGTTTTACTGTGTTTCTGACTCGTATAACTTTGGTCCATCAGATTACCCCCCACTTTTAGTTGTTCGTCCCGAACAATGCTATTAAAGGGCGTAAGTTCTAAGTTTGGCTTTGGAATATGAAATTTTGACTGTGGTACTCGATCTATCCTAATTCATGCATTGCTTACTTATTACCAAATTAAACTGCGTAAATAAATAGAAGAAACTTAATACTTGTACCTCCGTGCTGAGATGCAAATTATATTGGATGTCTCGAGAGATAGCCCTTTTTAGGCTCCTAGACTGCAACCTCGGGATCGTCTCTTACTATATGGTTTTCTGGTAGCTTTCTCTAGCACGTGATTCGGTTCAGGTTTCAGTGAGTTGAGCCTTTTTGATTTTCTTCTTTGCCGAGGGACTGCTTTTTTGTTGTAGTGAATCGGCCTTTGGCCTTTGATTTGACTTTTTGAGTTCTTCACTTTTTGTTCGGTTAAAACCTTCACAATTTTGGGCCTTTGGCCTCTTGATTTGCTTCATTGAGCTTTTAGTCTTTTTGTGACTGCAAGTCCATTTTCTCAAGCCTTTTTTGGGAGGTCCAATCATCGCCCGCAAGCCTATGGAAATACCTCCCCGCTCCTCTTGTCTTTGTCGTTTTGCGTGGGTCAAGATGAGGGTCGCTCATCTATTTTCTCGGCTATTTTGACTAGAGAGAGGACGGTCTGATTCCCGTCCTCGCCTTTACATAGATGCTTCTTGGCGGAGTTGACTTCAATTATTCACTGAAAACCCGAAGTGCAGCCTCCACTGACTTCGAAAACCAAATAGTTTGATATGATCCTTTGATTGCTTGCCAAGCCTCTCTAGGGCAGTTTATATCAACTCCACATCCCTAGTTATCTCAGCATAAAGGACAAATGGAAAGTTACATTCTAAGTTTTTAAACAGTTTGAATTTTCACAAGGTTAATGCATGAATTATGATTTATCTTTTTCACATTCTTAAGTTCATATTTTCAAAAAGGTACTTATTAAAAAAGAAAAACAGCCGCATGTTATTTATGTACACAGGTGGTTCTCACCCCCCACTTTTGAACGAAGGCGTGCTTAGTTCAAAAGTCATGCAAGCTTAAACTAAATACTGAATTTAAATGACAGAAATTAAAGTGCGGAAAAGTAAGATAGTGTCGGGTTACCTCCCGACCAGTGCACTTGTTTAACGTCGTTGGCTCGACGATACCTCGTTGTGGATTACTGGTTTGGGTCCCATGGGTGGCTCAGGTCGAATTTCGCCACTGTTCCTGTGTTGATTCCTGTTTTGACTTTTCCTGATTTCTTGCTTTGGTTAGAACTCCATGGTTTCGGTAGATTCTTCTTTTCATAACTCCGAGAAGGTGAGGTTCCCTTGACCATAGCTGCTGGTCCGTCGAGCCGTGCTCTCTTGCTTTTCCTTCCGGGTTTCCATTCTCTTGGCCCATGTCTTTGCCGCTTCTTCATGTATGGCCGGTTGGCATCTTTGCAAGTTTGGAAGTTCAGCATTGTGCCATCAAACATTGGCGACCACACACATGTCCCCATGTTAAGCCTCTTCTTTGTGGCAGCGACGAATGGTCGTCCTAGAACAAGCGAGTTTTCAGGGCTGCTTTGTTGAGTTGTGGTGAGTGAGAGCTCCGATGATGGCGTGTCTTGCCCTTGATTTACCTCCAACTTGCCTTGCACCTCAGCGTTAATTACTTCATTTTCAGGGGCTGTGATCCGCATACAAACCGAAGGGAAAAGTTGGGGAACTTCCACCATAAGGGCCAGGTCTTTCTTGGATAGTTTGATAATGAGGACCAAGCCTACCTTAGGTGCTTCGATAGTGAGGATTGGGCATGTTTCGGGTGCTTCGAGCGCCAGGACCGGGCCTGCCGTGCTTTCCTCGGATGGATTGGTGATAAGGACCGGTTCAAGTAGCTCGGCTGGTTTGGTAATGAGGATTGGGTCTGATTTGGCTGGTTCCTCTTCGATTATTTGTGAGTCCTCATCCTCAGTTGGTTCTGTGGGCTCCAATATTGGCTCCTTTAGAGCCGCCTCCATGTCCATTACTGCCCTTGTACTGATGTCTTCTCTCGGCTTTGTTGCGGGCAAGCTCGTAATGGGTGTGGTGTCGGGCTCGTTTTGCACTGAGTCCACTTCCATCGTTGGTGCCTTATCTTCAGTTTGGTGCATTGGCCCTTGTTTTGTGCTCTCTGCCAAATTGTCTATGAGTCTCCAGGTTTGAGACATGGTTAACTTCATGATCGAGCCTCCCGCTGCATCGTTAAGTCTTTTCCGCTCAAGTGGCATCATTCCACCGAGAAACCTTTGGATAAGATTGATTCTGGAGAATCCATGGTGCGGGCAGCTCGCCACAATGGAGTCAAAGTACGCCAAGTACTCGTCCAATGTTTCGTCCCGGAATTGCTCAAGATTGAGAATCTTCTCGCGGGTTTCAAGTCGGAGAGATGGAGGGAAAAACTTCTCAAGGAATTTGGCTTGTAGACCCCCATAATCACTTTCATACTCAGCACATGAGTAATACCATTTTAATGCCGAGTCAGTTAAAGAAAATTTAAAACATGTGAGTTTAAATTCCTCTAGCGATTCATTTTTAGGCCTCATGTGGTTGCATATGGAGTGGAACGTTTGTGTATGCCTTACGAGATCTTCTCCAAGAGCACCTCCGAATTGGGGGAGATGTCTAATCATTTCAAACATAAGGTTGCTACCCCCATTTTTCCAAGGTTCTATGTCGTAGTATGAAGACATGGCGAATTATGTATAATGGAAAAAAGAACAACTATCCATTTGCTAATTCCCCGGCAACGGCGTCAATTTGACAGAACCGCTCGTCGTCAAAGCGATTGTGCAAATAAATTTATAATAGTCCGCTACTCGCAACTATACTACTGGGTAGTACTTGGTAAGTAGGGGTCGAACCCAAGGGAACTAGGGGAATAATTGTTCTTCGGGGGGGATTTCGCTGTGTGGGAGCGTGTTTAAGGTCGGTTGGTTGGTTTTAAAGCTACCAGCTATTTTGATTGATTGATTGGTTGGTTGGTTGATTTTAATACTGGAAAGTAAATTACAGTTTATAATTAAAGAGAAATGTTCGGTTTCAGGGGACTTGTATTATATCATGTTTATCATTGACCTTTAGTGAATCATCTAAGTATTCAAACGGTGAATCGAGGCTAGTTACAGCTCAAGACTTGCAACACCGGTTTAAAGCAACTCCTGTTCTATTTCATTCTAGCGCTAATACCCTAAGGTATGCTAGCCTGGGTGCATCCACCTGATCTCACAGTTACGCTCGACCAGATGGGATTTAGGATGAGTCGAACTCCTCAGATAGCTTTGCTTGTTACAGCTTCCACTACCTGAGTATGATCACGAATTCCCACAGAAGAGCTTTGCTTGTTACAGCATCCACTCAACCTTGGAAACTCTGATTATATATGGCACATAGAACAAGTTTTGAATACTAAGACTAGACACTAAGTTAATAGTCTTAAAACATTTTATAATACAAGTGCGCCCCTTCTACCGAACTACTAGTTTAGCTACTATTCATCGCGCTAAACATTATACTAAGGAATTAAAGACAACAGTTAAATAAATACTAAAAATAATACTTACAACCGTTGAAGCGCCAAGGGAGCTTTCCTTTATTTCCAAAGCAAAATTACAACGTTACAAATATTACAACTTCTAGAGAGAGAAGTGAATTTGAGAATTGGTGTGTGAAATGAGGAGGAGGAGCTCCTCCTTTTATAGCCCAAAGGGGAGGAGATGGGTGGTGGAGATGGTGGACATGTGCATTTGATCCAAGGGAGGAGAAGGGAGGAGGAGGAGGAGGTGACATGTGGAGGAATAGTGAAGCCGCCGGTCCCTCCTCCCATAGCCGCCGGTTGCTGGTGGCCCAAGGGGGAGGAGCTCCTCCCTTGGCCACCACTTCATCAAGTGGCCGGTCATCCTTGCCCATATGTGAGTTTTGTACAGTTTTGTGCAGTCTTTTCACAAAACTGTCAATGTGTTTCTTCCCCGGGCTGTCTTGACTCCACTCCCGATTCTTCTGATTAATTTGTTCTGGTCAATTCAACGTCAGGATCCTTGATATTTCTTCAGTCGGCATATGATCTTGACCTTGGATTGACTCTTGTTATCTTTTCAGCATAAAATCCTCTCCTTAGCGTGTTTTCACTTCAGTCTCTAAAATGCCCTGTGGAAATATATCGGGACTAACACGTAGAAGTTAGATAGACAAACAGTCTAATTTGGGGGGGGGGGTTTACTGTGTTTCTGACTCGTATAACTTTGGTCCATCAGTGATCAACATAAGGGAGGAAGTAGCAAAAAATTTGGTCTTTGTCTGGCATATTCAATCTTCCCACAAACGTCGCCAATCTCTCATCTTTGTCTATGGTTGGGGTCATTAATGACGGAATAAAAAAACCAAACTTGATATCCGAATGAACCATCTCATCATGTAAATGACTACAAAGTAAAAACTTGTGTTAGTTAGACTAATTGCAAAAAAAATGATTAAAGATATAAATATTACCATATATATAACTCAGATGTTGCGTTCCCCAACTCGTTAAACTTTAATAGGTCCGTGACTTCCTCGTCACCCAAGTAGATATCGTAGTCGTCACCGAACACCTCAGTATTGGCGTGTACTACAATCGTGTTTCTATTCAAAGCCGTCCACACCTCACGTAGAAGTCTACAGTCCACCGACGTTTTATCCACGAAATCATCGCCAGTAAGTGGCAAACTCTCATAATAGTGTAAGTCATATGCCTGCATGTTAAATTTTTGTGAAGATTAAATGTCTTATTTTACTTGTAGTATAACACAATGAAGCAAATAAAGTTCAAAGATTTGATGATCTCACCCTTTTATCGAAAACGACCAAGTCTTTCGGCCAAGCCACGTGATGGGTAACTGCTTCTTTAACATTTGACAACTTTGGATGGGCTGTTGGCAATACTGCATCTTGACCCCGTGTAAGTACTTTATCAACCTTCACCTTCACGTTATCTTCGGGTATTGCTCGAAAGTTAACAAACCGGCCATTTACGGTTAGACCGATAGCCACAAGCTGTTTGTCACCTTCAAGTTGCCTCTCGATGTACAATAGACTCTTCAGGGCACCCTGTTAGTAAAAGTAATAATTTATAAACAAACATAAACAAATATTACGTACATTTAACCAACATAAATAATAAATTGCATATTATAAATGTACCTCTGGGATGCTCTCCCACGGGTCTGAATCAACGGGAACATGATGGCTGCAGTGATCGGACACATCTATTCTAATATTACTCGACCTAGGTGTGCCACCCGAGGAGGATGAGATTGGTATAACCCAACTCTCCACGGAATATGTGACCCGACTCCTCTGGTGCGTCCTTTCGGCTCCGGCGTCCCAATCGCCTCAGTCAGTATGTCATGTCGTCGACTACGAGACAAGAACTGTCCTTGAGAGGAGCTTTCCACTAACTCATCCTATATAAAACAATCATTAAATACCAAAATTTAGTGTATGATATTGACTATTGAAATGGACATAAAAATTAACTTACGATCCTTGCGGCCACTCGCTGGGATGCCTCATTGACGTACTCGTCATTTTTCTTCGTTCGTCCCCTCTTCCACAGCTCATGTCTCTCTATAGTGACAGAAGACTGCACCTCTTCAATTGCGCCCCGCGCAAATAACTCGGCTATCTTCTCAGTTGTCATTTTTTCTTCAAGTTGTCTGTAGCCTCCTCGACCAAGTATGTGTGAATACACATTCTTCTTCACAAGCTCTTGATTAGTCTCTCTTAACTTCACAGCATTTTCAGAGAGCCTCTGCTCCTTAAATATCGTCCAAGTATCTTTGTCAAGATACTTATACTCAGCTATAGGATCTTCATTTGCCTTATCACCGTGGATGTAATCTCTTGCCAGTCTTGACTTGAAATTCTTCCATATGCTACCAGCGACCTTCATCTCATGTTTTTTATGCGGCTCGCATCCATCAAAAATTACCTAGCCAGAAAGATAACAAGTTATAATTAAATAATAATAATCAACTTCGCTGACAAATATAATCAACTTCGCTGTCAATTAAAAAAACCTTACAGTTGCATCTCTCCACAAAGTGAGCTTATAATGGTCAGGAACTTTCCTCCAACCGGTAAAGGTGATAGGAATTCGAGAACGAGCCACCATACCCAAGTAGCTCCTCCAATTATTTCCATTCTTTCCTTTGGGATTACCCTTTGATGGACCACAATTATACGAATCAAAAACACAGATAAACCCCCCAAGTTAGACTGTTTGTCTGTCTAACATCCACTTGTTAGTCCCGATATATTTCCACAGGGCATTTTAGAGATTAAAGTGAAAACACGTTAAGGAGAGGCTTTTAGCACAGAAAAGATATAAGGAGTCGATTCAAGGTCAAGATCATATGCCGACTGAAGAAATATCAAGGATCCTGACGATGAATCACTCATCACAAATTGTGCAGAGATGGAATCAAGTCAACCCAGTGCCAAATTACACTGACAGTTTTGTGAAAAGACAGTGCAAAACTGTACAAAACTCACATATGGGCAAGATGACTTGTGACTTGGAGAAGAGGTGGCCAAAGAGGAAAACCACCCCAAAACCACCACCCACCACCGGTGGCTCCTCCCTCCTCCTCCATGGATGACCGGCTCTCCTCCGCCCAATGAGCCGCCGCCATGTGGTGGCTCCTCCACCACATGTTCCTCCTCTCTCCTCCTTGGATGACTTGATGACTTGCTTGGAAGGTGGCTTCCACCACCATTTGCTCCTCCACCACAACCACCCACCGGCGGCTGCTCCTCCACCACTCCTCCGCCGCCAAGTGGCGGCGCCTCCTTGGCTCATCCATGCCTCATTCTCCACCCTTGGATCAAATGAATCCTAGCCCTCCATTTCCTCCCATTTCTCCTATAAAAGGAGGCTCACCCCTCCTAATTTTATCATCCAAAAAACCATTCCATACACAATCACTTATCTCTCTACATTTTGTAATATTTTGTAAGTTGGTTTGGATCAATAAAGTTACGATATTTGGCTAGGCGCCCTCCTCCATGGACAGGCGAGGCTAAACTCTTCATTCGGCGGAAGGTATAATCTTGTATTATTTAATGTTTAATTAGCTTAGTTTATTTTCTTAGTATTCAATACTTGATCTATGTGCCATATAAAAGTCAGAATGTCTCTAAGGTAGAGTGAACGATTTTGGGAATGTGACCATTAGGGGTCCAACTTCGTAAGCTCTTCTTTAAGATATTCGTGATCACACCCGGATAGGGGAGGTCGTAACAGACAAAGCTATCTGAAAGAGGTCGACTATATTTAAAAAACCATTATGGGAAACCGTAACAGGAGAGCAGGTGGATGCACATAGACTAGCGTACCTAACTGGTACTGGCGCTAGTCTAAATAGAACAAGTGTGATTTAGCCGATGTTGCAAGTCTTGAGCTATCGCTAGCCTCGATTCATCGTTTGAATACTTAGAAGATTTACTAAACTAATAAACATGTGATAATACGAGAATACCTGAAACCGAATACGCTCTTTCAATTGCAAACACCCCCTGTATTTAATTTCCTAGTATAACTGCTCAATCAAACACAACCACCAACCACTCACATACCGGAGGAATCAACAATCACGCATCACCCACTGTAAGTCTTCTAACCCTCAACTCCTTTATTTTCTGTATTTAATTTCAGTATTTATTTTCTGTATTTACTTTCCGCACAAAAAACCCAAAAAACCCAAAAACAGTAGTTTAGTAATTAGCAGTAAGTCCACACTCGACCTAAAATCACGCACCGTGTAAGCCGTAACGAACAATCTATCCCCCTAATTCCCTTGGATTCGACCCCTACTTACCCTTACTACCCAGTAGTTAAGTCGCGAGTAGTGGACATTATAAATTTATTTGTACGAGACGCATTGCACCCTAACGACAGTGCAATCGACGCTCCCGTCAAATTGGCGCCGTTGCCGGGGAATTAGTCAGTTAATCGGATAAGTTGTTCAAATCGATACGCGCTTCAAAACGACCATGTCTCGCGAAGAAAGTCACCATGACTACCAGGATGACGAAGAAATAAACCTGTACGATCGAAACGATGAGATGCCGCTTCCATATATCGACGATCCGGAACAGCTCATCAGAAACAGGAGAGCTCGCGATAGGGAAGCTAACAGACGAAACCAAGAACCACCCGAGGACCGAAATGCAGCTGGTCCAGTACAACCCCCTAGATATCCACCACCCCCACGCCCTCGACAAGTACCAAGACGTGAACCCGTCTTCGATAATTACTATGGGGATAACAACCATTATCACGAACCTACTATGGGAGAACTCACTGCCCCAAAAATCGAAACGCAGCCGTGGTGCATTTGTCAGAGCCCTGAACTAGAAAACATCATCGTCGACACCAACAATTTGCCCAGGTTCTCAGGAACTAATGAAGAGTCAGCAATGACCCATCTCCAGCGTCTATGATGAGTCGTATTTATACGACTCGTCGAGTCAATTAATCCCGTTTATTTCGACACTTTTATATGCGAACAATTACTTTCCAGTATGGTTTTGCATTTCAGGTGTTTCGGAAGCTCTAGGAGGAAACGTGCATAAAAGACGGCATTTTATGCCGAAAACATCACAATGGCAGATCAGACCTTTGGACGTTCGGCGGAGCACTGGGAATGGACCGTTGATCAGAAAAATACGAGCTACATGGCGTTGCGTAGCTGACTCAATTCCCTACAACTTTCTAGTTCACACCGAGAGCATCCGAGGTCATTTGGAGGGTCAAAACGAGAGTCAAAGTCGGAATTGGCGCGCAGAAGAGAGCAGCAACTCAGACCGGATCACGGACGCAGGCAATTTTAACTCACCGATAAAGTGTTCATGGTCCGCGCCAGTTAAAATGTACACGGTCCGCATCGATGACGTCATCAACACGTTTTGATGACGTCAGCGAGTCCGAAAATTGGAAATTTCAGCCCAAATCAAACTTGGAAACCCTATCTTTTTTTATAAATAAGATGTTTGGGTTAGGGTTTCCATGAGCCATTATTCCCAGACAGATAATTCGCAGAGGAGAAGACGGCTCGAGAGGAGATTAAGTTTTCAACCGAAGACGAGAATTTCTACTGCTTTCACTCAAAAATACTACTGTTATTTTGTCATGACTATGAGTAGCTAATTTCGTTATTCGGTTTAGGGTTCAATATATTGTGACGAAGTTTTGAGATTCTTTGCTTAATGCTATTTTATGTTCCACTAGTTTTTGTGCTATTTATCTCGGTTTGAATTGCGAAGCTAAGTGGAGACTTGAAACGGTAAAACTTAGCCGAGCAATTCAGTCCTTATTTTTGCTGCTTGTTTGATACTGAAACATTAGGACAAGTAGTCGCACGTTAACCTGATATAACCTGAAACGGAGTATTAGGTTTGCTAAAACTAGAAGTCTATAACCTGGAACAGGGAGGATTGTGGTGTAAGTGCTTGAAACGGCCTTACCTTAGGTTATAACCTGAAACGGAGTAACCACACTTAGGAACACAAAATTAGATTATTAGAAGTCGGTGATAAACGAGTCACAATAGAAAACCCTAGACCGAATGCTTTCTCTGATTGAATTACTCTATCGTTTAATTTTCTCGTGCACTTTTCAACAATTGCTCACACCAAACCCCCAATTTATTTGTTTACAGAACAACTGAACCACACCAGCTCTCTTGGGTTCGACCCCGCTTGCCGCTTTACTAGCTAATAGCAGGAGACATAAATAATTAAGTTTGACGCGTCAAACGACGCGCGTCAGTCTACATGGCGTTTGCCAAAATCTAAAACCTTTTCGAGTGAATTTAAACGACTTCAAGTTAAAGGCGTTCTATTTCTCCCTCGTCGACTCGGCAAATGACTGGTTCCTTTCATTGCCTTCCGGAAGCATCAGAACATGGGATCAGATGCAGAAGAAGTTCTTAGACAAATACTATCCAGCAGGAAGAGCAATGCAAGTAAGAAGGCAACTGCAGGACATCAAGCAAGGACCCAACGAAACCATGTACGATTACCTGGAAAAGTTCAACCACCTGGAGAGAAGCTGATGTACGCTGGGACTGCCCGAGAAACTCATAATCGAGTACCTCATTGATGGATTAAGACCCTTAGACAAAATGCTCCTGGATGCCTCAGCTGGAGGGTCCATAATGAATCTATCATTGAGCGGAGTTAGGCAACTGATAAATGACGTTGCTGAAAATGCTCGATTCCGAGAGGAGACAACTCGGCAGGAAGAATTCTCCCGAACAAAAAGTGTGGCAAAGGCCGAAACACCATTGAACTCTATGTCTGAGGAGATGAAACAGTTAAAAGAAATGATGATTCAGATCCTACGAAGGCAGCCAGTTCCTGTTAAGCCTTGCGAATCTTGTGGCTCGACGGACCACAAAACTGACGCATGCCCAACTTTAATAGAAGAGGAACCAGCAGAAGTGAATGTGGTGGGAGGATACCAAGGATACAACAACAATAACAATAACAGAACCGGACAAATCAGACAGTTTGGTCAAACAACCAACCCGAGCTGGCATAACGGCAACTATACTCAGAAAAATGCTCAACCAGCTGTCCGTCAATCAACTCAGTCATCCTACCAACCCCCACACCAGCAGTATAATCAGAACACTCCTTCGGCAAGCCAATATCAGCAAGGAGGACCAAACCAGAATCAAGCCAGCCCGAGCAATCAGCAAGAACCAAGCAAGTCACTCAATGACACGATAAAGGAACTTGCGGGAAATGTTAATCAGTTGGGAGCTTCACTACACCAGTTCCAGGCAAAAACAGACGGGGCAATTTCTGAATTAACCAAACAAATGTCCCAGCTTGCCACTGCCATGTCAACACTCACTGCTGAACCGGGCAGACTTCCTTCACAGACCATCCAAAATCCAAAGGCTAATATAAGCATGATAAGAAGGTCGAACATGAAAGCTACACTAGGAGAAGTAGCACGATCCCCAGCCTACAAACTGACGAGCAATCACTTCAACCGCAGACGTCGACCTGATTGGGACCAAGAGGAAGACCGACCCAAGGATGGCAAAACATGGGTCACACATGCCGACAACGGACGATATGCATTCACTGTTTGCATAACACCTCCGCCAATCCTACACTCTGACGTACCAGCATCTGGATGGGATGACGACAACAAGCTAAGGCGGGATCCCCCGACAAATATTTATGCTTCAAGGCAAAAGATAAAAGGGCCCGAATATCCAAATCCCAAGCCAAGGAATTGGAAGAATGACCCAACAACTGAAAAAGCCCTCACTTCAGATCATGAGTCACAACCGGAAAGAAACAAAGACCCAGGGGCCTTCACAGTCACTTGTGGTATTGGGGAAATCCAGATCCGTAAGTGTTTAATCGATCTTGGGGCTGCGGTCAATGCCATGCCTTCCTCCTTATACTATTTATTAGGACTGGGTCCGTTGAAACCACCCAGGTCGAATATCGAGCAAGGGGATAAGTCGTGCATCCGTCCGATTGGAGAGTTGGAGGATGTAATACTTCATGTAGGAAAACTCGCTATGGCTGCAGACTTCTATGTCATACCAACAGAAGAGACCTGCGAAGACGACTCGCCAACAATAATATTGGGACGACCATTCCTCTACGCCACTAAAGCAAGAATCGATGTAGGTAAGGGATCGTTATTGCTTAAGTTCGGCGGCAAAATTGCACACTTCTACATCAATACAAGCCGCCCGGACACAAAGAAACCACCGAACATAACACCTATCTCAGATCACAGTGCACAGTTTGCTGACCTGTCATTAGAAACCAAAAAAGTAACAAGACCAGCAGCTATGGTCAAGGGTCTCTCGCCCTGTCAGAAGCAATGGAAAGAGAAAACAACAAAACCCTGGAGTTCTATCCCAGGCACAGGAAAAGTTAAAACAAAAAGCAACGCAGGAACGGTGACAAAATTTGACCTAAGCCACCCATGGGATCCCAACCAATGATCCAAAACAAGGTACTGTCGAGCCAACGACGTTAAACAAGTGCACTAGTCGGGAGGTAACCCGACACTATCTTACTTTCTGTCATTTTAATTTTCAATAAGCGCTCTCACCCATCTTTTTGTCCAGAAGAAATGTCTTACATGTAGGAATTAAGTTTCGGAGCAAGGATCCGATCAGCCAGGCAGCTTCCGTGAATTTACCGGGCCTGCGCTGAGAGTTTAAGGCCCCAGCCGAACTCCCTCGATTATCCAGCCTCATGCCATGTCGTTCACTCGACACCTTAAAGGGAGTTCTGCTCTTCTTTTTTCCTAAAGTCATTTCCTTCTCCTATATATATTTGCATGACTTTTGAACTAAGGCTTGCCTTCATTCAAAAGTGGGGGGTGAGAACCAATGCATGTTTTTTCTTTTTTTTTAAAAAAAGTATCTTTTTGAAAGTATGAACTTAAGAATGTGAAAAAGATAGATCATGATTCATGCATCAACCTTATGAAAAGGCAAACTGTTTAAAAACTTAGAATGTAACTTTTCATTTGTCCCTTTGTGTTGAGATAACCTAGGGATGTGGAGTTGATAGAAATTGCCCTAGAGAGGCTTGGCAAGCACTTAAAGGATCAAATCAAACTATATGGTTTTCGAAGTCAGTGGAGGCTGCACTTCGGATTTTCAGTGAACAATTGAGTCAAACTCCGCCAGGAAGCATCTATGCAAAGGCGAGGATGGGAATCAGACCGTCCTCTCTCTAGTCAAAATAGCCGAGAAAATAAATGAGCGACCCTCATCTTGACCCGCGCGAAACGACGAAGACGAGAGGAGAGGGGAGGTATTTCCATAGGCTTGCGGGCGATGATTGGACCTCCCAAGAAGGCTGACAAAATGGACTAGCAAGTCACAAAGGAGCAAAAAACTCAAAGAAGAAAATCAAAAGAGGCCTAAGGCCCAAAAAATTGTGAAGGTTTTAACCGAGCAAAAGTGAAGCACTCAAAAAGACAGAGGCAGAATCACTACAAAAAAAAGCTAGTCCCTCGCCAAAGTAGAAAAAAGAAAATCAAAAAGGCTCAACTCACTGAAACCCGAATCGAATCACGTGCTAGAGAAAGCTACAAGAAAACCATATAGTGCGAGACGGTCCCGAGGGTGTAGTCCAAGAGCCTAAAAAGGGCAATCTCCCGAAACATCCGGAATCATTCGCATCTCGGCACGAAGGTACACGTATCAAGTTACTTCTAATTATTTTTACAGTTTAAATTGGCTATAAGTAGTAATGCATGAATTAGGAGAAATCGAGTACCGCAAACTTAATTTCATACTTCAAACCAACTTACATAGTGACGCCCATATAAAGCATTGTTCGGGACGAACAACTAAAAGTGGGGGGTGATTTGATGGACCACAATTATACGAATCAAAAACACAGATAAACCCCCCAAGTTAGACTGTTTGTCTGTCTAACATCCACTTGTTAGTCCCGATATATTTCCACAGGGCATTTTAGAGATTAAAGTGAAAACACGTTAAGGAGAGGCTTTTAGCACAGAAAAGATATAAGGAGTCGATTCAAGGTCAAGATCATATGCCGATTGAAGAAATATCAAGGATCCTGACGATGAATCACTCATCACAAATTGTGCAGAGATGGAATCAAGTCAACCCAGTGCCAAATTACACTGACAGTTTTGTGAAAAGACAGTGCAAAACTGTACAAAACTCACATATGGGCAAGATGACTTGTGACTTGGAGAAGAGGTGGCCAAAGAGGAAAACCACCCCAAAACCACCACCCACCACCGGCGGCTCCTCCCTCCTCCTCCATGGATGACCGGCTCTCCTCCGCCCAATGAGCCGCCGCCATGTGGTGGCTCCTCCACCACATGTTCCTCCTCTCTCCTCCTTGGATGACTTGATGACTTGCTTGGAAGGTGGCTTCCACCACCATTTGCTCCTCCACCACAACCACCCACCGGCGGCTGCTCCTCCACCACTCCTCCGCCGCCAAGTGGCGGTGCCTCCTTGGCTCATCCATGCCTCATTCTCCTCCCTTGGATCAAATGAATCCTAGCCCTCCATTTCCTCCCATTTCTCCTATAAAAGGAGGCTCACCCCTCCTCATTTTATCATCCAAAAAACCATTCCATACACAATCACTTATCTCTCTACATTTTGTAATATTTTGTAAGTTGGTTTGGATCAATAAAGTTACGATATTTGGCTAGGCGCCCTCCTCCATGGACAGGCGAGGCTAAACTCTTCATTCGGCGGAAGGTATAATCTTGTATTATTTAATGTTTAATTAGCTTAGTTTATTTTCTTAGTATTCAATACTTGTTCTATGTGCCATATAAAAGTCAGAATGTCTCTAAGGTAGAGTGAACGATTTTGGGAATGTGACCATTAGGGGTCCAACTTCGTAAGCTCTTCCTTAAGATATTCGTGATCACACCCGGATAGGGGAGGTCGTAACAGACAAAGCTATCTGAAAGAGGTCGACTATATTTAAAAAACCATTATGGGAAACCGTAACAGGAGAGCAGGTGGATGCACATAGACTAGCGTACCTAACTGGTACTGGCGCTAGTCTAAATAGAACAAGTGTGATTTAGCCGATGTTGCAAGTCTTGAGCTATCGCTAGCCTCGATTCATCGTTTGAATACTTAGAAGATTTACTAAACTAATAAACATGTGATAATACAAGAATACCTGAAACCGAATACGCTCTTTCAATTGCAAACACCCCCTGTATTTAATTTCCTAGTATAACTGCTCAATCAAACACAACCACCAACCACTCACATACCGGAGGAATCAACAATCACGCATCACCCACTGTAAGTCTTCTAACCCTCAACTCCTTTATTTTCTGTATTTAATTTCAGTATTTATTTTCTGTATTTACTTTCCGCACAAAAAACCCAAAAAACCCAAAAACAGTAGTTTAGTAATTAGCAGTAAGTCCACACTCGACCTAAAATCACGCACCGTGTAAGCCGTAACGAACAATCTATCCCCCTAATTCCCTTGGGTTCGACCCCTACTTACCCTTACTACCCAGTAGTTAAGTCGCGAGTAGTGGACATTATAAATTTATTTGTACGAGACGCATTGCACCCTAACGACAGTGCAACCGACGCTCCCGTCACCCTTACTATCAAAGTTGACCGTAACCTTGGTGCCAGCCTTTGTGTGTTGCCTAACCAAGACCAACATGTATACAGGGCCTTTTTTTGTTTCGTTGTGTGGGAAGAGACACAAAAATTATCCTCACCGCTGCTGCTGCTGCTGCTAGCCATGATCCTGTAAAGAAGTCACATTAAATGTCAAATTTAACACATTAAATATATGAATACATAAATGAAGACGATTATTAAACAATACCATATGATGTGTGTTTCTTTAACAAATAAAATGATGTGTGCTACTTGGTCAAATAAAATGATGTGTTTCTTAAACAAATAAAATGATGTGTGCTACTTGTTCGAAATAAGTAGCATATACAACATACGCACAAATTAAGTTACCTTATCAATCCATATTCCTTCGCCGTGATCTTCTCACAACTGTACTTCATCATCAACTTCGCTATCGTCGTTGTCTACTGGAACTGCCGTACAAACGGGTGGGCAATCCACATTCATCTCTTCAGATGTACCACTTATTAATTGTTGTTTTCCATTTATCACAACATACTGATTGTTGTTCGAAGGGTCTTTCACGTAAAACACTTGTCTTGCTTGTTCGGCCATAATGAATGGCTCATCCTTAGATCCCTCTCTTCGAAAATCAACAAATGTCATTCCAAACTCATCGATATGAACCGCTGAATTGTTAACCCATTTACATTTAAAAATAGGTACTCGAAAGTTTACGTAATCCAACTCCCATATTTCTTGAATAATCCCAAAGTAATTTACAGGCACAGATATCGGATTCCGATCTCTTGCGCTAGAGACATGAGTGGTTTCGGCAACAAGTGTGACACCGCTGTTTTGCACAACGGTGTTCTCATCCTGATCTTTTGTTTGAAAACAAAATCCATTAATTTCATAAGCTTTCCACGTTTGTACAATAGGTCTTGGGCTTGCCAGTAGCCACTTCACTACATCATCATTTTCTTCTTCAGAGTTGCTCTGATTATTTAAAACCTCATTACTCCTTAGCCATTCACAAAATGACCGACTGTGTTCTTTTTGCAACCACTGCTCAGATTTTCCTCGATATTTACTCCTAATATGTTCTTGTGATCCTCAATAAATGGTGTTATTTCAGGTATATGTTGCAGTACATAGAAATGAGCTTTCGTTAACTCATCAAATGACTTAGGCATCAATTGATGTCCACTTGTGCCTTTTCCCAAGAATCGATCAAAATGACGTGGGCTTGGAACCCCAACCGCAGTTGTATTTCCCAAAAAGTTAGTGCAAAATTCAACAGCCTCTTCAGCTATGTATCCTTGCACTATACATCCTTCGGGACTTTGTCTATTCTTCACATAGCTCTTAAGAACCTTCATATACCTCTCAAAAGGATACATCCATCTCATATGAACTGGTCCAAGAATTCGAACCTCACGCACCAAATGAACAGTAAGATGAACCATTATATCGAAAAAGCTGGGAGGGAAAAACATCTTTGGCAAAGTGTAACAACTATCTGCTCTTGTAGTCCATCAAGCTCCGATGTGTCAATAACCTTAGAACATAAGGAGCTAAAAATAACACAAAGTCTTTGTACAGCTGTCCGAGCTTTGGGCGACATTATACCTCTGATTCCAATAGGCAGGAGTTGTTGCATTAATGTATGACAGTCATGAGATTTTAAGCCATTCAACCGCAGATCCTTCATTGAAACCAAGCTGGCAATATTTGAAGAGAACCCATATGGAACTTTAACTCCCTTCAGACATCCGCACAAACTAGTTTTCTCGCTCTTAGAGAGTGTGGTGCACGACGGAGGCAAATATGTACGCTGCCCTCGAAGTTCAGGTGCTAATTTGGTACGAATATTCATCTCCTGCATATCGAGTCTTGCTTTAACTCCATCTTTTGTCTTTCCAGGAATGTTTAATAAAGTAACAAGCAGACTTTCACATATATTCTTTTCAACATGCATCACATCAATACAATGTCTGATGTCAAGAGAATGCCAATAAGGGAGATCAAAAAATATCGACCGCTTCTTCCATGGAGCACTTTCGGAGCGCGAATATGGTTTCCCGAATCGATTTGTAATATTCTGAACTTTTTGAAATATTTCATCGCCAGAAGCTGGTTGCGGTTCTATTCCGTGCTTAGTCTCACCATTGAAGGCAGCTTTCTTCCGCCTGTAAGGATGATGTCTCGGTAAGAAACGTCGATGTCCCATATAAACCATTTTTCGACAATGGCTTAAATGGCGTGCATCTGTCCCTTCCCCGCATACAGGACAAGCTTTGTACCCTTTAATACTGTATCCCGACAAATTACCATAGGCTGGAAAGTCATTGATCGTACACATCAGCATAGCACGCATAATGAAATATTCTTGCCTCGATGCGTCATATGTGCGTACTCCTTCATCCCATAAAAGCTTTAAATCATCTATCAGAGGAGCCAAGTATACATCAATATCATTTCCAGGTTGTCGTGGACCCGATATCAATAAAGAAAGCATCATGTATCTACGCTTCATGGTTAACTTGGGAGGTAGGTTATAGATAACCAAAATTACAGGCCATGTACTATGCTGACTACTGAGATTTCCATGTGGCTTCACCCCATCAGTAGAAAGGCCAAGCCGTCAATTTCTAGACTCTACTCCAAACACTGGGAATGTGTTATCTACTTTAGCCCACTGCATTGAATCAGCAGGATGACACATTTTTGTATCAGTAACACGTTTCTCATCATGCCAACGCATATTATTGGAATCTTCTGTGTCAGCAAATAATCTCTGAAATCTAGGGATCGGTGGAAGATACCATAGTACTTTCGAAGGAGTGCCCTTAGATTTACCTTTCGGTTCTTTATTTAGCTTGTAGCGAGAAGCCTTGCACACCGGACATTCTTTGAGTTCACTAAAACCATTTCGATATAAGATACAGTCATTGGGACACGCATGTATTTTCTTGTACTCAAGGCCCATGGGACACATAATCTTTTTAGCCTCATAAGTACGATTAGGTAGTGTGTTACCCTCGGGAAGCATATCCTTCACCAGCACCAATAATTCAGTAAAACTCTTGTTGCTCCATCCATTTTTTGCTTTGAGATTGGACAACTTCAACGTTGCTGATAGCCTTGTATATTTGGAACATTCTTCATACAATGGTGATTCGGAGTCATTTCTCAACGACTCCAAAACATGTGGCGTATCCACAAAATCATTGGCGACGTTGTTAACCATATCAATTAGATTATCCTCTTCCCAATCATCATTGTCCTCCGGCAAGCTTTCTACGGGTGGAGGCTCTAAGTTTGTTGTTCACCCTCGCCATGCAAATACCACTCCTTATATTGTGGGCTAATCCCCTTTAACAGAAGGTGTTTACGTAACTTCTTGGGTTTGACCTTTTTGAAATTCTAACAACCCATACACGGACAAAAGACACGTTTTATGTTGTTTCTAGACGCATAAGCCGATGCAAACGCACAGAAATCCATAATCCCTGATTCGTACTCATCGCTCAACCTATTACCAGACACCCACTCTCGATTCATTATAATTTCACTACATGAAACGTGTAACTATTATTAGTTACATTTGAGTGAATTACAAGCACTCCAACAATTAGTAAATTAAGAAATAAAATCAAATATCCAAATGAATGGAAACCAAAGTAGTGAATTAGTTAAATCGTGATGTTTACCTTGATAAAAAAGCACGCGAAGAAGAAGCTTAATAGTGGGTCTGCAACAAGTACGGTCTGGAGCTATAAACAACAAAAACAAATTATTAAACAAGGAAAAATAAATTCAAACTCCATATGATGTTAATCGGAAAATATGAATGAATGAAAACCATCAAATACCAGGAATTGTAGATGTTCGTTGGATAAAGTTGGAGAGGAGAAGCTTTCTCTTGCAAATCGACTAACAACTGACTACAAGTAGTTAACGAACACAAGTTAGAAATGAAGAACAAATGTTGTGTTACTATAAATGCGTATAACCATTTCTTCCATTATTACATATACTAAATCATACCCCTAAAATGGTTTCACCAAGCCTACACAACACCCCATGATTCATACAATGATACATACAACTTACAAGTGGGATAATCAGTAATAGTAAAATCAGTAAAATATGACAACTCAAAGACACTTAACTTATACCAGTGACACATAAGTTATGCATGAATCTTTTCTAACCTGATTTCCATTGCAGACTATACAAGTCAAGGTCATATGTCAAGAACAAAACTCCATGAAAGTAATGACTATTCAATCAATATGCAGCATTTAGATATCACCAGTTAGGGTATTAAACATACTCAACAAGTGCTCAACAGAAGCGAATTCGGGGTGAAATGACGGAGGCGTCGAGAAGCCGAAGCAGTCGAGGTGAATACGGAGCAGGCGTCGAATTGCGACGGAGGCGATGAATTGCGATGGAGCAGGCGTCGAATTGCGTTTGTGGAGGCGACAGAGGCGACGAATTGCGACGGAGGCGATGCGGGTTTCGAATTTAAGGGAGAGAGCGTAGGCGGCGGACTGAATGACGAAGTGTGAAATAAACCTAAGTGTTATTTTTACTCGTTTTATGCGTCGGTTTTTTAAAAACCGACGCTTATAGTTCCCAATATGCTTCGGTTTTTAAAAAACCGACGCATAATTTTAAATAGGCGTCGGTTTTTTAAAAACCGAAGCATATTGGGAACTATAAGCGTCGGTTTTTTAAAAACCGACGCATAAAGATAAACCGATGCCTATCGTTATTTTTGAACCGATGCATAATGACTGTTCTGTAGTAGTGTTCGACCCCTACTTACCACTTACTACCCAGTAGTTAAGTCGCGAGTAGCGGACTTATAAATTTATTCTTGACGTTTGCACATAACGACTGTGCATCCATCACTAACCCTCTTCTTTGTGACAGAGATGATTGGCCGTCCTTGGACGAGTGAGTTTTCCGGGCTCGTGGTGAGTGAGTGCTCCATCTTTGGCTCTTCTGGCTCATGTTTTGCCTCCAACTCCCCTTGCACCTCATCATTGATCACTTCATCTTCAGGGGCTGTGATCCTCATCATTTGAACACTCCTTTATATAGGGGAGCACTCGGTTGAGGCAGGGTTGGTAGAATGAGGTAGTGAGGGACGATCCGAGTCGTTGATCGAATTGATCGGATGCACGTGCTGAAGCAACGTGTCACGAGCTACCATTTGCGTTCACACTACAAAGTAGTGTAAACGCGTTTGGACACGTGGCACGCCTCAGATGCACGAGGGGGGGGGGGGGGGTTTGGATGGACGGTCGAGATCGTGCCTCACATCCTCATTCTACTGAGGCATGCCTCATTTGATCGCTCTTATATATATATATAGGGAGCACTCAGTTGAGGCAGTGTTGGTAGAATGAGGAAGTGAGGCATGATCCAAGTCGTTGATCGACTCGATTGGATGCACGTGGCGAAGCCACGTGTCACAAGCCGTCATTTGCTGCCACATCATCAAAATGAGTGGCTCACAATGAGTCAATAGGTTGACATGCTTAGAAGTGGTTAACATTTGAGCGCTCCTCTATATATATATATATATAAAGGAGCGTTCAAATGAGACAGTGAACAGGTAAAGTGAGGCACGATCTTAGCCACACATCTTACCCCCAGTGCATTTGTGGTGCGCCATGTGGCAAATAGTAAAACTGATGTTCCCATGATTGGCATGTCTGTGGCAAAACGGCTTTAGACAGTTCAAGCAGCAGTTCAAACACATAACTGGAAGAGAAGTACGGCGTACAGAAGACGCATGACCCGGATTCTGTTGCATGATCTAGATTTGGTTTCTTCTGAAGATTCTGAAGATCTTTTCGGTTGGAGTCGGTCAGTGAAGAAACAAATATTCGAGATGTCATTCGAATATTTCCTTACCAGAATTAAAGACCGACTGGCGAATTGTTCGAAGAAGATATCTCATGAAGATGTCAACGAGATTGGTTTTTGATTTGAGTTCCGAAGATGTCGACGAGATTAATTGATTAGAGCCAATCGATAAATCATCACCGAAGATCAGATAGGCGATCAAATCTATGCAGATTGGCTGAGAGAGTATCGGATGACTTGGGGTGGAAGTCATCTTTGAAGATTGGATGAAGATTGAATATTCTGCAAATATTGTCTCCGAAATATTTGACAGGATGTTTAGATCGGATCTGGGCTTCACCAACGCCTATAAAGAGAAGGCTAGGGCGTCCAGATTAGTGGTCACTTCTTGAGAGAAAAGATAAACACGAGAGTTCGTGAGTTTGGGGGAGAAGCGACGGTTGGCCATTCCACATCGGAATATCAGTCTCAAAGCAACAGTCTGATCGGTGTGGTGTTCAGGCTGTGCTTGAGGAACAACGTAGTACACACACACACACAGCTATCAAGCTACGCATTTGAGAGAAGGTGACTGGACTTCCGAGAGGTCCAAGACTAGGCCGAGAGGGAAGTCTCGTCCTACTCGTAGGGGATCACGGGGAGCTGCGGTGAACCGAGATCGCAAATCCGAGAGACGGAGAATCAGAGGCTAGGCGATTACAAACAAGGTGTTGTGTAAGAGTGACAGCACTGCCTTGTCGCGAGGCAATGTGTACAAAATTAATTTATAAGTCCGCTACTCGCGACTTCACTACTGGGTAGCAAGTGGTAAGTAGGGGTCGAACCCAAGGGAATTAGGGGGATAAGTTATTCTTTGAGGGAATCGTACAGCGAGGGAGCGTGTTTTAGGTTGATTGAGATTTTAGTGCGGAAAAGTAAGTGTTTTTTTTGGTTGTTTTTGGTTTATAGTGCGGAAAAGTAAATACTGAAAATAAAAGAGAAGACTTACAGCGGTTGTTGCATGATTGGCAAGTCCTCTGGAAGGTGAGCAGTTGATAGAGCAGTTTATACTAAGAAAGTAAATGCAGGTGGTGTTTAAATCTAAGGAAAGCATTCGGTTTCGAGGGCTTTGTATCATATCCTGTTTATCATTGGCCTTTAGTGATCCTACTAAGTATTCAAACGTGTATCAAGGCCATTTCAAGCGCTCGATTTGCACACACTGTCTAGCCCATTTCAAGGTCGTAGAGCACTTGTTCTATTTAGACTAGCACCCCATTTCAAGGTATACTAGCCTATGTGCATCCATTTGATGAATCATTCCCGATCAAACCAAATGGTGTTTAAAAGAGATCGAACTCCTCAGATAAGCTTTGCCATTTCAAGCATCCACTTACCCGAGTATGTTCACGAACCCCCACGGAAGAGTTTTGCCATTTCAAGCATCCACTCAACCTTGGAAATTCTGACCTAATATATGGCACATAGAACAAGTTTTGAATACAAAGAAGAGGCACTAAGAGTATAGCCTAAAACATTTTATGATACAAGTACACCCCTTCAACCGAATGAAGAGTTTAGCTACGAATATCCATAGAGGTGGATACATAGCTAAGTACTCGAGGGTTTTTGAAAGACAGTAAGTAAGGGAGAATACTCAAGAACCAACAGGAGTATTCTCAAAAACTACTAGAATACTCAAGAACCAACAGGAGTATTATAGATTTCAAACAAAGCTTACAAAAGTACCAAAACCTTTAGAGAGATAAGTGATTTGTATTGTGTTGTTGTTGATTACAAGTGAAGAGGCATCTCTATTTATAGGCATGGAGGAGATGGGAGATGGCAAAACTTGTCACAAGAGGAGAGGGAGAGCAAGGAGATGAAGACACATGGGGGAGGGGGGAAAGCCGGCGGCGGCTATGAGGTGTCTCCTCCCTTAGCCGCCGGCCACATGTCCAAGGAGGAGTGGCTTGTGGCTTTTGTGATCTTATTCCAAAAAGGCATTGGTCCTTTCTGCTCCGGACTGACTCTGGTTGCCCTTCGGTTGGATTTGTTTTGAGTGATTCCACGTCAGGATCTTGAGATTTCTTCAGTCGGCATCTGGTCGTGACCTTGGAATGACTCGTAATATATTTTCAGCGTAAAAACTCCTCCTTAGCGTGTATTCTCTCTAGGCTCCAAAATACCCTGTAGATAAATATCGGAACTAACAAGCAAAAGTTAAATAGACAAACAGTCTAATTTGGTGGGTTTAACTGTGTTTATGATTCTTATAATTATGGTCCATCAAAGAGTAAGACCACTTGTAGCTCTATTCTCGTAATACGATTTGTGTCTCTTTTAGGGTGTGGGAAACCCCCCAGAGTAGGCGTGGCCGAACTGGGTAACATATCGTGTGTGCTCCCGTTCTCCTTTATTTTCCGGTACTGCTTGATAAACTGTTTAAACAACTGTTGGAACACTACCTGGTAGAGTTCGGTACTGGTCAACTGTGTGTGTCTCAGATATCTTCTCTGATTGATGTATCATCATAAAAGGAGTTCAAGGTCTGTCTCAACTGTACCTTGAACACTAGCTTGAACAGGGGATAGAATTTCAAATGGTATCAGAGCAAACACTCGACACACTGAGTGGGATCCTGGAACTGTTCAAGATGACTACACAGCAAGGATAGCTACCCTCGAGCACGGTTCATGATTGGAAGATAGACATGGAAACTTACAGAAGTAAAGATGTTTGCATGGTTGCGTTCAGCTCTTCAAGTCACATGGAGAAAGATCGCTGGTACTTCGATAGCGGATGTTCTGCCCATATGACAGGAGACTCCAGATTTCTTACACAGATTCGACCTGTTATTAAGAAGCAGTTCGTCACCTTCGGAGACGGAGGAAAGGGACAGGTGATCGGCTGTGGGACATTGAAGGTTCCGGATCTAATTGTCCTCAAAGACACTCTCCTAGTTGACGGACTGAACGTGAACCTGATCAGCATAAGTCAACTATGCGACAGAGGATATCATGTCAAATTCACTCACAACTCGTGCCAAGTCCTCGACAAAGGTGGAGGAATATTGATGAAAGGAAGCAGAGCAGCCAACAATTGTTATCTCATCGGCTCTGCTGGAACAGGTTCTGGTACAGGTGCTGGAACAGCCTGCTTGTCTAGTCAAACAGATGAGATGTCCCTTTGGCACAGACGGTTGGGGCATCTGAATCTCAAGACATTGAAGAAACTCTGCTCATTTGGACTCATCAGAGGAATGCCAAATGTCAAAGGAAGTCAGGATGTGATGTGTGGAGAATGTCAGATCGGGAAACAGACCAAGGCATCACACCCCAAGATCTCTTAAATCAGCACCAACCGACCTCTGGAACTGATCCATATGGACTTGATGGGACCAATGCAAACTTAGAGCTATGGTGGAAGGAAGTATGTTCTAGTCTGTGTTAACGACTTCACCAGATTCACCTGGATAAGGTTCCTTCGTGACAAGACTGAAGCTGTCCAATAATTCATCGAACTTGCTACCCTGATCCAACGAGAAAGGGAAGACAAAGGTGAAAAACTGGTGTCCATCAGGAGTGATAATGGCACAGAATTCAAGAATGTTACTATGGGTACCTACTGTACGAAACACGGGATTGCTCATCAGTTCGCATCAGCAATCACCTCTCAGCAGAATGGAGTGGTGGAATGGAAGAATCGTACCATTCAAGAGATGGCTCGGGTGATGATCCATGCCAAAAAGATTCCTCGGAAGTTCTGGTCCGAAGCTATGAATACAGCATGTCACATCATAAATCGAGTTACTATACGCACTGGAATGGAGAAAACATGCTATGAACTCTGGAAAGGAAAGAAGCCCACTGTCAAATATTTCCACATTTTTGGAAGTGAGTGCTACATTCTGAACGACCGGGAGTACCGACAGAAGCTGGATCCGATGAGTGATTCTTTCTTGGGTATTCTTCAAATAGTCGAGCGTACCGGGTGTTCAACAAGCGCACAAGATCAGTCATGGAATCTATAAATGTCAAAGTCAAGGATGAAGTGTTCGTACAGGCTGTCTCGGATGACACTGAGTACAGTACTAGCACTGTACCTGAGACACTACCATCATCCCAGTAGACTGAGCAACCCAACTGAAGGCAACTCTGACAACTTCCCTAAAAATCCCTCATCTGACGAAACCGATATTGTCAACTCTCAGGATAATGTCACTACGCTACAACCCTCCCGACGAATTGCCAGGGATCACCCAATATCTGAAGTTATTGGATCACCAAGTGACGGAGTCCAAACTCGCAGAAATCTGAGCAACCCCAGAGAATTGTCTGCCAGCTCGTGCTTCCTTTCCTCAATTGAGCCGAAAAACGTAAAGGAAGCATTACTTGATGAGTTTTGGGTCCTTGCCATGCAGGAGGAACTGGAAGAATTTGCTCAAAATGATGTATGGGATTTAGTTCCACGACCTGATGCGGTTAACGTCATTGGCACAAAATGGATTTTCAAAAACAAGTCCGATGCATCAGGGAACATCACAAGAAACAAAGCTCGCCTTGTTGCACAAGGATACACTCAGATAGAAGGGATAGACTTGAGGATTTGCTCCGGTCGCACGACTTGAAGCCATTCGCCTACTGCTTTCTCTGGCATGTCACTTGAAATTTTGACTGTTCCAGATGGATGTCAAAAGTGCCTTCCTCAACGGATTTCTGAATGAGGAAGTTTACGTTGCTCAGCCGAAAGGATTTGAGGACCCGCATCACCCAGCATCTGTGTACTACCTGAAGAAAGCCTTGTACGGTCTCAAATAAGCACCCAGAGCTTGGTATGAGCGCCTAACTGTGTTCCTCATCGATCATGGATATGTGCGAGGGGGACTGGACAAGACACAGTTCGTTAAACACACGAGGTCAGATTTTATTATCGCACAAATCTATGTTGACGATATTGTGTTTGGGTCCAACACCCAGAAACTGGTGGATCAGTTTGTAGAACAGATGCAGAAGGAGTTCAAGATGAGCATGGTTGGGGAGATGAACTATGATGGACCATAATTATACGAATCAGAAACACAGTAAAACCCACCAAATTAGACTGGTTGTCTATTTAACTTCTGCTTGTTAGTCCCGATATATTTCTACTGGGTATTTTGGCGCTTAGAGAGAAAACACGCTAAGGAGAGGATTTTACGCTGAAAAGATGTTACGAGTCATTCCAAGGTCAAGATCAGACGCTGAATGAAGAAATCTCAAGATCCTGACATTGAATTACTCAATTCAAATCCAACCGAGGAACAACCAAAGTCAGACCGGAGCGAAATTGGACTGATAGTTTTGTGAAAAGACTGCACAAAACTCACAAAACTCATCCTTATCTCCTAGTGACCGGCGGCTTTGGTAAGAAGAGATGACTCATGGGTGGCCAAGCCACCTCACCCCTTCCTTCTCCCTTCCACAACCGGAGGCTCTCCTCCATGGTGACCGGCCACCGGCGGCTAAGCCTCCCCCCCATGTGGCTTCTCCTCCTTGCTCCTCCTCTCCCCATGTGACAAGTGTATGGCTCTCATCCCTCTCCCATGGCTATAAATACAAGCCAATTCCTTTGTAAATCAACATCCACTTCCAAAATCAGTAAACACTTATCTCTCTACATTTTGTTACTTTACAAGTTTGGTTTGAAATTATAATACTCCTGTTGGTTCTTGAGTATTATAATACTGTAGAGAATACTCCTGTTGGTTCTTGAGTATTCAGTAGGATTGGGAATACTCCTGTTGGTTCTTGAGTATTCCACCCCCTCTCCTCTTACTGTTTTCAAAAACCCCCGAGTATTTAGCTATGGTATCCACCTCTACTGATATTCGTAGCTAAACTCTTTATTCGGTTAAAGGGGTGTACTTGTATTGTAAAATGTTTTAGACCCTGCACCTAGTGCATCTTTGTGTTCAAAACTTGTTCTATGTGCCATATATAGTCAGAATTTCCAAGGTTGGGTGGAAGCTGTAACAAGCAAAGCTCTTCCGTGGGGATTCGTGAACATATTCGGTAAGTGGAAGCTGTAACAAGAAAAACTTATCTGAGGAGTTCGACTTATCTAAAAAACCATTTTGGGAAATTGTAACAGAAGATCAAATGGATGAACATAAGGCTAAGATACTTCGAAAGGAGGAACTAGTCTAAAGTAGAACAAGTGTTTTAAACGATGTTGCAAGTCTTGCGCTTAGAAATGGCCTCGATTCATCTTTGAACACTTAGTATGATCATTAGCGGTCAATGATAAACAACTATGATACAAGGCCCCCGAAACTAAATGTTTTCCTTGAATTACAAAACCCCCCTGTATTTACTTTTAATATTAGTATAACTGCAATCATGAACCGCTCATCTTCCGGAGGACTCGCAAATCACGCATCACCCACTGGAAGTCTTTCTTTTTACTTTTAAGTATTTATTTTCTGTAATTTACTTTTCTGCACTCAAAACCAAAAACAACCAAAAAAGTCACTTAGTCATAACCGCTAAAACTCAATCAACCTTAAAACACGCTCCCTCGCTGTACAATTCCCTTGAAGAACAACGTATCCCCCTAATTCCCTTGGGTTCGACCCCTACTTACCACTTACTACCCAGTAGTGAAGTCGCGAGTACCGGAAAATATAAATTTATTTGTACAGAGAACATTGCACCTTAACGACAGTGCAGTGGGCTCCGTCAAATTGGCGCCGTTGCCGAGGAATTAGCCATCGGATAAGTTGTTCTTTCCCTTCCATGTCCTCATGACGCAACCCCCTTCATATGCATGGACAACAAGACATCTCCCTCTGTTTGGAGGTACGGATGGAGAAGACCCAGTACAACACTGCCAAAACTTTCACCACGTTTGCCAGCTTATAAAACCTGCAAATGAAATGTTAGAGGAGTTTAAACTTAAATGCTTTAAATTCTCTTTAACTGATTTTGCAACGATCTGGTATTATACGTCAACCGCTAGTAGTGCAGTACATTTTGTGGACCTCTGCGTTCCATTCCTGAAAGAATTCCGCCTCCATCCTTACGATAACAAACCCGTGAGAAGATCACGTGCCTTAAACAATCCCGGGATGAGACTTTGGACGAACACTACACGAGCTATGACACCATCGTCTCAAGCTGCCCGCACCATGGATTCACGAAGAAAGTTGTGCTTCAAAAATTTCTTCGTGGGATGAAGGCCGATGATCTAACAAGGATTAACGAAGCAATGAGGAGATCAGCAAGGAACTTCTCCCTGGCAGACATGTGGTACCTCATAAATGACCTAGCCGCAGCCACAAAACGAATGCCCCAAGCTGATAGAGAAATGCAAGAGGCTGGTCCAGAGACAGAAGGAGAAACTCCCAAGCCATCAGAAGACTGGGATATAGAACGTATCGGGAGCAACGAGGAAGTGTCAGCAATGGAAGAAGTCCAGAATACCACCGACATGCTGCCAAAGCCATACCCAGCTATCATCACCCAAGCAGCCGAAACCATCTATGACTAGTTCCTCACAAACAGACACGACGAGGCAGAACCGAGCCTTAAGATGCAAGCTTCCCGACTTTTCTCCTCGATCAATAGACAAATCGCTGAAAACTATGTGATCCATGAAGAGGCTGAAAAGAGAATGGGAAAAGGGCCTGAGCAGAACGACTCCTCGATGGAGCATGTTTTCGCCATGACTGGACAAGGCAGCCCTAAACACCAGAAAACCCAGTTCAAGAGACTAGTTGTAAAGGGTCCCTCGCCTTCTCAGAGACGTTGGAAGGAGAAATCACCAGAACTACGGGAACAGGACCCAAGCACATCGTCTCACAAGAAATCAAGGAAAGGCAAGAAGCAACACAGGAACAGTGGCGAAATACGACCTGAGCCACCCATGGGATCCAAACCAATGATCCAGGAATGAGGTACTGTGGAGCCAACGACGTTAAACAAGTGCACTGGTCGGGAGGTAACCCGACACTATCTTACTTTCTGTCTTTTTATTTTCTGTTTTTTAGTTTTTATCAATAAGTCGCTCTCACCCACTTGGTGCATAGAATGATTTGACTATTTAGGAATTGGTTTTTGGAGCATGATCGATATGCCAGGCAGCTTCCATGAACTACCAGGCTTGCGCTGAGAGTTCAAGTCCCCAGCCGAACTCCCTCGATTATCCAGCCTCATGCCATGTCATTCGACACAAAAAGGGAGTTCTGATCTTACCTTTCCTTAATATCATTTCCTTCTCGTAATTGTCTGCTTGCATGGCTTTTGAACTAAGTAGTGCTGAAAGGCACGCCTTCGTTCAAAAGTGTGGGGTGAGATCCGCATGTGTACATAAATAAATAACATGTTTTTCTTTTTTAGTGTTATCTTTTTGAAAATATGAACTTAAGAATGTGAAAAAGATAGATCTAAAATTCATGCATTTACCTTGTGAAAATTCAACTGTCTAAAAACTTAGAACGTAACTTCTCATTTGTCCCTTTGTGCTGAGATAAACTAGGGATGTGGAGTTGATAGAAATGCCCTAGAGAGGCTTGGCAAGCAATCGAAGGATCGAATCAAACTATATGGTTTTCGAAGTCAGTGGAGGCTGCACTTCGGGTTTCAGTGAAGATTGAAGTCATCTCCGCCATGCAGTGTTTATGCAAAAAGAAAAAAAGGCGAGGACGGGAATCAGACTGTCCTCTCTCTAGTCAAAGTAGCCAAGAAAATAGATGAGCGACCCTCATCTTGACCCGCGCGAAACGACAAGGATGAGAGGAGCGGGGAGGTATTTCCATAGGCTTGCGGGCGATGATTGGACCTCCCAAAAAGGCTTGAGAAAATGGACTAGCAAGTCACAAAGACGCAAAAAGCTCAAAGAAGCAAATCAAGAGGCCAAAGGCCCAAAATTGTGAAGGTTTTAACCGAACAAAAAGTGAAGTACTCAAAGAGTCAAATCAAAGGCCAAAGGCCGATTCACTACAAAAGTAGTCCCTCGCCAAAAGAAAATCAAAGTACTCAAACCATTGAAACCCGAACCGAATCACGTGCTAGAAAAAGCTACAAGGAAACTATATAGTGCGAGACGGTCCCGAGGTTGCAGTCCAGGAGCCTAAAAAGGGCTATCTCCCGAAACATCCAGAATAATTTGCATCTCAGCACGGAGGTACAAGTATCAAGTTTCTTCTATTTATTTACACAGTTCAATTTGGTAATAAGTAAGTATTGCATGAATTAGGATAAATCTAGTACCACAGTCTAATTTTCATATTTCAACAAACTTACTTAGTGTGCCGCCCTTTAATAGCATTGTTCGGGACGAACAACTAAAAGTGTGGGGTAATCTGATGGACCATAATTTACGAATCAGAAACACAGTAAAACTCACCAAATTAGACTGTTTGTCTATTTAACTTCTGCTTGTTAGTCCCAATATATTTCTACAGGGTATTTTGGCGCTTAGAGAGAAAACACGCTAAAGAGAGGATTTTACGCTGAAAAGATGTTACGAGTCATTCCAAGGTCAAGATCAGATGCTGAATGAAGAAATCTCAAGATCCTGACATTGAATTACTCAATTTAAATCCAACCGAGGAACAACAAAAGTCAGACCAGAGCAAAATTGGACTGATAGTTTTGTGAAAAGACTGCACAAAACTCACAAAACTCATCCTTATCTCCTAGTGACCGGCGGCTTTGGGAAGAAGAGATGACTCATGGGTGGACAAGCCACCTCACCCCTTCCTTCTCCCTTCCACAACCGGAGGCTCTCCTCCATGGTGACCGGCCACCGGCGGCTAAGCCTCCCCCCCATGTGGCTTCTCCTCCTTGCTCCTCCTCTCCCCATGTGACAAGTGTATGGCTCTCATCCCTCTCCCATGGCTATAAATACAAGCCAATTCCTTTGTAAATCAACATCCACTTCCAAAATCAGTAAACACTTATCTCTCTACATTTTGTTACTTTACAAGTTTGGTTTGAAATTATAATACTCCTGTTGGTTCTTGAGTATTATAATACTGTAGAGAATACTCCTGTTGGTTCTTGAGTATTCAGTAGGATTGGGAATACTCCTATTGGTTCTTGAGTATTCCACCCCCTCTCCTCTTACTATTTTCAAAAACCCCCGAGTATTTAGCTATGGTATCCACCTCTATGGATATTCGTAGCTAAGCTCTTTATTCGGTTAAAGGGGTGTACTTGTATTGTAAAATGTTTTAGACCCTGCACCTAGTGCATCTTTGTGTTCAAAACTTGTTCTATGTGCCATATATAGTCAGAATTTCCAAGGTTGGGTGGAAGCTGTAACAAGCAAAGCTCTTCCGTGGGGATTCGTGAACATACTCGGTAAGTGGAAGCTGTAACAAGCAAAACTTATCTGAGGAGTTCGACTTATCTAAAAAACCATTTTGGGAAATCGTAATAGAAGATCAAATGGATGCACATAAGGCTAAGATACTTCGAAAGGAGGAATTAGTCTAAAGTAGAACAAGTGTTTTAAACGATGTTGCAAGTCTTGCGCTTAGAAATGGCCTCGATTCATCTTTGAACACTTAGTATGATCATTAGCGGTCAATGATAAACAACTATGATACAAGGCCCCCGAAACCGATTGTTTTCCTTGAATTACAAAACCCCCCTGTATTTACTTTTAATATTAGTATAACTGCAATCATCAACCGCTCATCTTCCGGAGGACTCGCAAATCACGCATCACCCACTGTAAGTCTTTCTTTTTACTTTTCAGTATTTATTTTCTGTTATTTACTTTTCCGCACTTAAAACCAAAAACAACCAAAAAAGTCACTTAGTCATAACCGCTAAAACTCAATCAACCTTAAAACACGCTCCCTCGCTGACAAATCCCTTAAAGAACAACGTATCCCCCTAATTCCCTTGGGTTCGACCCCTACTTACCACTTACTACCCAGTAGTGAAGTCGCGAGTAGCGGAAAATATAAATTTATTTGTACAGAGAACATTGCACCTTAACGACAGTGCAGTGGGCTCCGTCAAACTACTTTCTAGGACTCCAGGTGACTCAGAAGGACGACGGCATTTTCATCTCACAAAGCAAGTATGCCAAGAATCTGATAAAGAAATTTGATCTTGAGAAAGCAAGTCACAAACAAACTCCAGCCGCTACTCACATAAAGATAACCAAAGACGAGGCTGGAACAAAGGTAGATCAGACGCTGTACAGGAGCATGATTGGAAGCCTCCTGTACTTGACAGCCAGTATACCAGATATAGCATATGCCGTTGGTGTTTGTGCAAGATACCAGGCGGATCCAAAGGAAAGCCATCTCCTACAAGTCAAGAGAATCATAAAGTATGTATGCGGGACAGCTAATTTTGGAATCTGGTATACCAAGGACACCAACCCTCATTTGGTTGGTTACTGCGATGCTGACTGGGCAGGAAACGCTGAAGATCGAAAGAGCACATCTGGAGGATGTTTTTTCTTAGGAAATAACTTGGTTTCCTGGTTCAGCAAAAAGCAAAACAGCATCTCACTATCTACGGCTGAAGCAGAATACATCACAACAGGAAGCAGCTGCACTCAACTACTATGGATGAAGCAGATATTATCTGAATACGGAGTTAAACAAGAAGAGATGACCCTGTACTATGACAATATGAGTGCTATTAGTATCTCGAAGAACCTAGTGCAACACTCCAGGACAAAGCACATAGACATCAGACATCATTTCATCCGAGAGCTGGTTGAACAAAAGGTGGTTACTCTCACACATGTTACAACAGACAAGCAATTGGCGGATATCTTCACCAAACCTCTTGATGCAGCTCAGTTTGAGACACTCAGATCCTCCCTGGGTCTGTGTGTTATCAAGAACTAAGTGTTCCAGATAGTGGTCAGTCACAGGCAGAATACCAGCTCGACAGTTGGGCTGACCACTTATCAACAGGAAGCTGGAACAGAAGGTACATACCTAGAGATTTACATTCTTATGTATTCAGAATTCAGACCTATGTCATTATAAAACGGAGGTAAAGAAGAGACAATGTTACCTCAAGAGTCCTCTAGTTCTTTTGCGGTCCCAGAGAGTGTGTCGATTGAAGCACTGGAAGGACTCATGATGATTTCGTGGAGGATGCTCATGTGATGGTGGATCCCCCAGCTACTCCTGATTTTGTGATAAAGAAAGTCTGTTAATGACGATGCTTCAATGCTGGTGTGGGTCAGAAGATTCAGACCCCTCTGAGAAAGATGACGAGTTTAGTGTACAAGGACCTTGATAAGGTTGTCCAAGATTTGCAGAAGGAAAGGACTATCACTCAAGAAGGATGGTTAGAGAACAGATGCAGGGGGGAGCAAGTGCATCCAAGAAAAAGAAGAGGAGTGTTCCAGGTTCTGTTCCGCCTAGTGTACCAACTAGAGTGACTAAGCATATAGTGGGGTTTGGCAGTACAATCGCAGCAGCCAAGTGGAAAGCAGTGCAGAAAAGAAAGATTTAAGAGGATGCTTGCTGAGAAAAAGTACAAAGGAAAGGAGATTATTCAGCTCTTGAAGGAGACTGATCTGATTTTGGACCGTCCAAAGATGCAAACCGTTTAATGAATAGTTGGTGAGAGAAGCTATTGCTCATGATAAAGACTACGACATAGTCTTTGTCAGAGGAAATAAGGTCAAGATTGATCCTGAGATCATCAATGTGTACTTCACAATGGATGATTCTTACGAGGTGGTGGAAGAGGAGAGCTATGACAAGATTGCAAGATGTTTAACGGCTGGAGCATACCCTCGGTGGGAAGACACCTCCATCCCAGTTGCAGATTTGACCACATTCCACTCGATGTTGTTCCTCATCGCCATAGTCAACTGGAAGCCTACATCTCATAGAACCATGGACATCAAGGAGATGGGACAGCCGCTCTACCAGATTGGAAACAGGATTCTTAATGACATGGGAAGAATTATGTTCGACCAGATTGCAGAACACGCCATATCTACAAAGTCTCTGCACCAGATAATCTTTCCATCACTTCTATAAGATAAACATCAACCAGCATCCAGATTTGAAGACAGACCAGGACAGACTGTCAAGTGCTCCAGTGAAGTTGGTAATTGACCACAAGCTGCTCAAGGGTCGACATAAGAATGATCTGAAGGACCTTGGGTTGAAGAGGAAGGACGCACCTGAGTCTTCCATAACGAGAGCTGCTGGTGAGAAGTTGTCCCGAGCTAAACGCGGTCAGCTACTAGAGGAGGTGAAGACTATACTGAAGGTCGAATAAGCGCAGAGGACAAGAATCAATAAATTGGCGTGCGCTCTGTGATATCCCAGTAATGATAAAGAAGACGGAGAGAGTTGTTGTCCTGCTTGAAGAAAAGACATGGTGCCATGAGTCGAAGGGAGGTATGTCTAGAGAAGGACTACCACGCGGCAGTACTGGACAAGCTGAGTCAGTTCAACAAACCAGATCATCAAAAAAACCTATCATTTACTGAGCCATGGTCGAACAGCTGCTGAGACACCATGGTCTGACAGACTCCCAGTATGTGTCACTGTCCCAGGCTAAAGTGCTCCTTCTGATTGCTTGCTTTGATTGATTGGCTGGTTGAACTCGGTTGGACCCCTTGCCAGTTTGTGGCAAAAAGGGGGAGTAGTTCCTGTCTAAAGATAGATTTGGTTTTGCCAAAATGCAAAGGGGGAGATTGATGTTCCCATGATTGGCATGTCTGTGGCAAAACGGCTTTAGACAGTTCAAGCAGCAGTTCAAACACATAACTGGAAGAGAAGTATGGCGTACAGAAGACGAATGACCCGGATTCTGTCGCATGATCTAGATTCGGTTTCTTCTGAAGATTCTGAAGATCTTTTCGGTTGGAGTCGGTCAGTGAAGAAACAAATATTTGAGATGTCATTCGAATATTTCCTTACCAGAATTAAAGACCGACTGGCAAATTGTTCGAAGAAGATATCTCATGAAGATGTCAACGAGATTGGTTTTTGATTGGAGTTCCGAAGATGTCGACGAGATTAATTGATTAGAGCCAATCGATAAATCATCACCGAAGATCAGATAGGCGATCAAATCTATGCAGATTGGCTGAGAGAGTATCAGATGACTTAGGGTGGAAGTCATCTTTGAAGATTGGATGAAGATTGAATATTCTGCAAATATTGTCTCCGAAATATTTGACAGGATGTTCAGATCGGATCTGGGCTTCACCAACGCTTATAAAGAGAAGGCTAGGGCGTCCAGATTAGTGGTCGCTTCCTGAGAGAAAAGATAAACACGAGATTTCGTGAGATTGGGGGAGAAGCAACGGTTGGCCATTCCACATCGGAATATCAGTGCCAAAGCAACAGTCTGATCGGTGTGGTGTTCAGGCTGTGCTTGAGGAACAACGTAGTACACACACACAGCTATCAAGCTACGCCTTTGAGAGAAGGTGACTGGACTTCCGAGAGGTCCAAGACTAGTGACGGAGCTCACTGCACTGTCGTTAAGGTGCAATGTCTCTGTGCAAAAATAAATTTATAAGTCCACTACTCGTACTCTACTATTGGGTAGTAAAGCGGTAAGTAGGGGTCGAACCCAAGGGAATTAGTTGATAGTTGGTCTTTCGAAGATGGAAATTAAGACAGTTGGGGGTTGGTTGTGATTTTAGTACTGAAAGGGTTGGTTGTGATTTTAGCACTGGAAAGTAAATGACTGAAAGTAAAGAAAGTAAATACTGAAAAGTAAAGTGCTTGAAGGACAAGACTTGCTGAAAGTAAATGCTTGAAGGACAAGTCTTGCGGAAAGAAATTGCTTGAAGGACAAGACTTGCGGAAAGTAAGCAGTTGATATGGACTGAAAGTAAAGTTACTGAAAGTAAATGAGTGGAAAGTAAGCAGTTGATAGTAAGGCTGAAAGTAAATGACAGGTGATGTTTGAATTAAAGGAAAGATTCGGTATCTGGGGCCTTGTATCATAGTCCGTTTATCATTGACCTCTAATGATCATACTAAGTGTTCAAAAGTGTATCAAGGCCATTCCAAGCACTTGACTTGCCACACTGTCTAGCCCATTTCAAGGCATAGAGCACTTGTTCTATTTAGACTAGCACCCCATTTCAAGGTATACTAGCCTATGTGCATCCACCTGATCAATCATTTCCGATCAACCAAGTGGTGTTTAAGAAAGGTTGAACTCCACGATTAAGCTTTGCCATTTCAAGCATCCACTTAACCGTGTATGTTCACGAACCCCATGGAAGAGTTTTGCCATTTCAAGCATCCACTCAACCATGTGTGTTCTAACCGAATATATGGCACATAGAACAAGTTCTGAACACAAAGAGACACTGACAGATGCTTGTCGTCAGAGCAAATGTACAAATAAATTTATAAGTCCGCTACTCGCGACTACTGGGTAGAAGTGGTAAGTAGGGGTCGAACCCAAGAAATTTGGGGGATACGTTGTTCTTTTACTAACAGGGCCGTGTTTTAGGATGATTGAGATTTTAGCGCGAGTAATTAAACTACTGTTTTTGGTTTTTTGGGTTTTTTGTGCGGAAAAGTAAATACAAAAATTAAATACTGAAAGTAAATACTGAAAGTAAATAGATAAGGGTTAGAAGACTTACAGTGGGTGATGCGTGATTGCGATTCCTCCGGTTGTTGAGCGGTTGATGGTTGTGGTTGATCGGGACAGTTATACTAGGAAAGTAAATACAGGGGGTTTTTGTGATTGAAAGAAAGTATTCGGTTTCAGGTACTCTTGTATTATAACATGTATATAATAAACCGTTAGTAACTTTTCTAAGTATTCAAAGATGAATCAAGGCCCTTTCGTAGCGCAAGACTTGCAACATCGTTTAAAGCAACCCTTGTTCTACTTCAGACTAATTCCTCCTTTCGAAGTATCTTAGCCTTCTGTGCATCCACCTGATCTCACAGTTACGATTGACCAAGTGGTGTTTTAGATAAGTCAAACTCCTCAGATAAGCTTTGCCCTTTCGTAGCATCCACTTACCCGAGTATGTTCACGAATCCCACGGAAGAGTTTTTCCCTTTCGTAGCATCCACTCTACCTTGGAAATTCTGACTATAAATGGCACATAGAACAAGTTTTGAATACAAAGAAATGAAACTAAAAGATATTACAACATTATATAATACAAGAAAATACCTTCCACCGAATGAAGAGTTTAGCTACGAATATCCATAGAGGTGGATACCATAGCTAAATACTCGGGGGTTTTTAAAAACAGTAAGAGGGAAAGGGGTGGAATACTCAAGAACCAACAGGAGTATTCCCAATTTCCTACTGAATACTCAAGAACCAACAGGAGTATTCTCTATAGTATAATACTCAAGAACAAACAGGAGTATCATTTCATAAACCGAACAAACTTACAAAGTAACCAAACTTAGAGAGATAAGTGTTTTGTGTATGGATTGGTTATATAAATGAGGAGGAGGGCACTTCTATTTATAGCCAAGAGGGGTGGAGATGGGTGGTGGAGATGGTGGCATGTGTTTCTCATCCAAGGGAGGAGGAGGAGGCAAGGAGGATGTGGTGGAGGAGACACCACATGGCACCACCTTGTGGACTCCAAAGAGCCGCCGGTTGGGGGGAAGAAAAGGGGGAGGTTTCTTTCCCTTGGCCACCTCTTGCCAAGGTCTTCAAGTCATCCAAGGAGGAGAAAGGGAGGAGGCCACCCATGACTCATCATCTCTCATTTAGCCGCCGGTCATGGAGGAGGAAATGGATGAGTTTTGACAGTTTTGTACAGTCTTTACAAAACTATCAATTCAATTCCTCTCCGGTCTGACTTTGATTATTCCTCGGTTGGATTTAATTTGAGTAATCCTTGGTCAGAATCTTGAGATTTCTTCGTTCAGCGTCTGATGTTGACCTTGGATTGACTCTTGTTATCTTTTCAGCGTAAAATCCTCTCCTTAGCGTGTTTTCACTTTTATCTCTCAATTGCCATGTGGAAATATTTCGGGACTAACACGTAGAAGTTAGATAGATAAACAGTCTAATTTGGTGGGTTTAACTGTATTTATGATGCATACAATTATGGTCCATCAGATCACCCCACACTTTTAGTTGTTCGTCCCGAACAATGCTATTAAAGGGCGGCACTAAGTTTGGTTTTAAAATATGAAAATTAGACTGTGGGACTCGATTTATCCTAATTCATGCATTGCTTACTTATTACCAAATTGAACTGCGTAAATAAATAGAAGTAACTTGATACGTGTACCTTCGTGCCGAGATGCAAATTATATTGGATGTTTCGGGAGATAGCCCTTTTTAGGCTCCTAGACTGCAACCTCGGGATCATCTCTTACTATATGGTTTTCTTGTAGCTTTCTCTAGCACGTGATTCGATTCGGGTTTCAGTGAGTTGAGCCTTTTTTTGATTTTCTTTTTTCTTCTTTGGCGAGGGACTAGCTTTTTGTAGTGATTCTGCCTTTGGCTTTATGATCTGTCTTTTTGAGTGCTTCACTTTTGCTCGGTTAAAACCTTCACCATTTTGGGCCTTAGGCCTCTTTTGATTTTCTTCTTTGAGTTTTTTGCTTCTTTGTGACTTGCTAGTCCATTTTCTCAGCCTTTTTGGGAGGTCCAATCATCGCCCGCAAGCCTATAGAAATACCTCCCCGCTCCTCTCGTCTTCGTCGTTTCGCGCGGGTCAACATGAGGGTCGCTCATTTATTTTCTCGGCTATTTTGACTAGAGAGAGGACGGTCTGATTCCCGTCCTCGCCTTTGCATAGATGCTTCTTGGCGGAGTTGACTTCAATTATTCACTGAACCCCGAAGTGCAGCCTCCACTGACTTCGAAAACCATATAGTTTGATCTGATCCTTTAATTGCTTGCCAAGCCTCTCTAGGGCAGTTTATATCAACTCCACATCCCTAGTTATCTCAGCACAAAGGACAAATGGAAAGTTACATTCTAAGTTTTTAAAAAGTTGAATTTTCACAAGGTTAATGCATGAATTATGACTTATCTTTTTCACATTCTTAAGTTCATATTTTCAAAAAGATACTATTACTAAAAAAACAGCAAGCATGTTATTTATGTACACAGGTGGTTCTGACCCCCCACTTTTGAACGAAGGCGTGCCTTAGTTCAAAAGTCATGCAAGCTTAAAACTAAATACTGAATTTAAATGATAGAAATTAAAAGTGCGGAAAGTAAGATAGTGTCGGGTTACCTCCCGACCAGTGCACTTGTTTTACGTCGTTGGCTCGACAGTACCTCGTTCTGGATCATTGGTTGGGATCCCATGGGTGGCTCAGGTCAAACTTCACCTCGGCTCCTGGATTGATTCCACCGGGTTCTTTGCTGGTTGATGTGCTTATGTCAGGACTCCCTTGTTCCAGAGGTTTTGCACGTTTGTTACCATAGATGTTATAATATGAAGTTCTGCCTCCGAATGCAAGTGATAACGAGCCCTTGCCCATGTTAATCTTGGCTCCTGTGGTGTAAAGGAACGGTCGTCCTAATATGATTGTTGGAGGGTCGTCCTTGTTGGATTCTTGGACTGGTATTACGTAAAAGTCTGCAGGAACGACGACATTTCCTACACGGAGTAATGAGCTTTCTAATACTCCAACTGGCTGGATGCACGACTTGTCTCCCAGCTCGAGGGAGATTATTGGTGGTTTTAATGGACCGAGCTTTAGTGAGCAATATAGGGGGTAAGGCAGAATGTTGACGGATGCCCCAAGATCTATTAAGCAATGATGAATTGGGATTTTGCCGAAAACACAGGTTACAGTGAAGGCTCCTGGGTCCTTGCACATTTCCAGATATGTCTCCGGGCTCCAATTTAGGCGCTTTTTTGCTATCAGATCATTTTGTTCCTTTATTGGCTCCACTTTTTCTTCTGTCTCATTGCTTGGGGTCATCTGATCTTCTAGGTGGAAGCTTTGTTCTGATGTAAGTGAAAAGTTCCCCTTAGGGCTGTCAAAGTCTCGATCATTGTTGACGCCCCAGCCAGATGCTGGTATGTCCAAGGGTGTGATTAGAGGCGGTGTTATACAAACGGTGAAGGCATATCGTCCGTCGTCAGCGTGCGTGACCCATGTTTTACCATCATTGGGTCGGTCTTCCTCTTGATTCCAATCAGGACGACTCCTGCGGTTGAAGTGCTTGTTTGTTAGTCTGTATGCTGGTGATCGTGCAACTTCTCCCAGTGTCGCATTTCCGTTTGACCCTTTCATCATGCTAAGATTCGCCGTTGGATTCTGGATGGTCTGTGAAGGTAGTCTGCCAGGTTCGCTAGTGAGCGTTGACATCGCAGTGGCGAGATGGGACATTTGTTTGGTTAATTCGGAAATTGCCCCGTCAGTTCTCGCCTGGTATTGGTGTAGCGAAGTACCCAATTGATTTATGTTTCCTGCGAGCTCCTTCATTGTGTCATCAAGCGACTTGGTGGGTTCTTGCTGATTATGCTGGCCAGTCTGGTACTGATTTGGTCCTTTTTGCTGATATTGACCCGCTGATGGAGTGTTCTGGTTATACTGCCGGTGTTGAGGTTGGTAGGATGACTGAGCTGATTGGGGGACAGATGGTTGAGCGTTCTTCTGAGGATAGTTGTTATGCCAATTCGGGATGGTTGCTTGACCATACTGTCTGTTTGGTCCGGCTCTGTCATTGCTGTTGTTGTTGTACCCTTGGTATCCTCCTGCCGCATTCACTTCTGCTGGTTCCTCTTCCATTAAAGACGGGCATGCGTCAATTTTGTGGTCCGTCATGCCACAAAATTCTCAAGGCTTAACTGGAACTGGCTGCCTTCGTAGGATCTGAATCATCATTTCTTTTAACTGTTTCATCTCCTCAGACATAGAGTTCATTGGTGTTTCGGCCTTCGCCACACTTTTTGTTCGGGAGAATTCTTCCTGCCGAGTCGGCTCTTCTCGGAATCGAGCATTTTCAGCAACGTCATTTATTAGTTGCCTAACTCCGCTCAATGATAGATTCATTATGGATCCTCCAGCTGAGGCGTCCAGGAGCATTTTTGCTAAGGGTCTTAATCCATCAATGAGGTACTCGATTATGAGTTTCTCGGGCAGTCCTAGTGTACAGCAACTTCTCTCCAGGTGGTTGAACTTTTCCAGGTAATCGTACATGGTTTCGTTGGGTCCTTGCTTGATGTCCTGCAGTTGCCTTCTTACTTGCATTGCTCTTCCTGCTGGGTAGTATTTGTCTAAGAATTTCTTCTGCATCTGAGCCCATGTTCTGATGCTTCCGGAAGGCAATGAAAGGAACCAGTCGTTTGCCGCGTCAATGAGGGAAAAGTAGAACGCTTTTAACTTGAAGTCGTCTATGTTTACGCCATTCGGTTTTAAGTTTTGGCAAATACCATGTAAGCGCTGGAGATGGGCCATTGCTGACTCTCCACGATTTCCTGCGAACTTCGGTAAGTTGTGGGCCACTGAAGTGTTGATGTTGATATTTTCCAGCTCAGGGCCTTCGTAGATACACCACAGCTGAATTCTGAAATCCGGTGCATTGAGTTCTCCCAAAGTAGGTTCGCGGTAATGGTCGTTATCCCCATAGTAGTTGTCGAAGACGGGTTCGCGTCTCGGTACTTGTCGAGGGCGTGGGGGTGGTGGATATCTAGGGGGTTGTACTGGACCAGCTGCATTTCGGTCCTCGGGTGGTTCTTGGTTTCGTCTGTTAGCTTCCCTATCACGAGCTCTTCTGTTTCTGATGAGTTGTTCCGGATCGTGGATAAATGGAAGCGGTATCTCATCATTTTGATCGTACAGGTTTATTTCTTCGTCATCCTGGTAGTCATGGTGACTTTCTTCGCGAGACATGGTCATTTTGAAGTGCGTATCGATTCGAACAACTTATCCGATTAATTAACTAACTCCCTGGCAACGGCGCCAATTTGACAGATGCTTGTCGTCAGAGCAAATGTACAAATAAATTTATAAGTCCGCTACTCGCGACTACTGGGTAGAAGTGGTAAGTAGGGGTCGAACCCAAGGGAATTAGGGGGATACGTTGTTCTTTTACTAACAGGGACGTGTTTTAGGATGATTGAGATTTTAGCGCGAGTAATTAAACGACTATTTTTGGTTTTTTGGGTTTTTTGTGCGGAAAAGTAAATACAGAAATTAAATACTGAAAGTAAAGAGATAAGGGTTAGAAGACTTATAGTGGGTGATGCGTGATTGCGATTCCTCCGGTTGTTGAGCGGTTGATGGTTGTGGTTGATCGGGACAGTTTGAAGTTCTATCCCCTGTTCAAGTTAGTGTTCGAGGTACTGTTGAGACAGACCTTGAACTCCTTTCACAACAGTCCAAGGCTCAGTTGAGACAGACCTTGCACTCTCGACACAACAGTTCAGCAAATAAACAAACGCAGCAGAACACACAGACTGATAACCCAGTTCGGCAACGCCTACTCTGGGGGGTTTCCCACACCCGAAAAAGGGACAGCAAATCTTTATTACGAGTATAGGGCTTCCACAGGGACTTACACTTACACCTTGTAATTGCCAACCTCTAATACTCCGTCTCTCAGATTTGCAACCGAGGTTCACAGCAGTAAGCCTCGATCCCCTTCGTCTGAACAGACAGTCCGAATGTTCTCGACCTTCCCTTGAAGCTCGGACGCTTTCTCTCGAAAGCTTGTTCACCTTTGTTGTGTGCAGCAGTTAGATCGTGTCAGGCAGTCTGTGTTTGCACTTGAGTAGACTGCACATTCACCGATGTATTTCCAATGAGAAAATACAACCGGCCGTCGCTTCCTTCTTCTCCAATCAGCAGGATGTGCTCGTGTGTATTTTGATCTTGAAAGTGATGGGAATTAGGGTTGCCTTTGCATTCGTATTTATAGGCTCGGACGAAACCCTAATTCGCACAAGATAATCCCATCAAAGATTTTGGAATATTTGATGTATATCTTTCACATATCTTTGGAAGAATATACGAAGTCGTCTTCTTTCCCAAGCAAGTCACGCCGTCTTCAATTGTGTATATTCATTCGAATATCCTGCTCGAATAAGTCGCACGCCATCTTTAACTTGACGAAATCTTCGTTGCCAATATCTTCCGGAAAATATCCTTTGCGTCTTGATCACGCTGCACAGAAGTACTAGGATATGTTCAAACTCCCCCTGAACTCCTTCTCGAACTGTCTAACAACGTTTTGCCAAACACATGCCAAACAAGGGAACATCACAGTTATACTAGGAAAGTAAATACAGGGGGTTTTTGTGATTGAAAGAAAGTATTCGGTTTCAGGTACTCTTGTATTATAACATGTATATAATAAACCGTTAGTAACTTTTCTAAGTATTCAAAGATGTATCGAGGCCCTTTCGTAGCGCAAGACTTGCAACATCGTTTAAAGCAACCCTTGTTCTACTTCAGACTAATTCCTCCTTTCGAAGTATCTTAGCCTTCTGTGCATCCACCTGATCTCACAGTTACGATTGACCAAGTGGTGTTTTAGATAAGTCGAACTCCTCAGATAAGCTTTGCCCTTTCGTAGCATCCACTTACCCGAGTATGTTCACGAATCCCACGGAAGAGTTTTGCCCTTTTGTAGCATCCACTCTACCTTGGAAATTCTGACTATAAATGGCACATAGAACAAGTTTTGAATACAAAGAAATGAAACTAAAAGATATTACAACATTATATAATACAAGAAAATACCTTCCACCGAATGAAGAGTTTAGCTACGAATATCCATAGAGGTGGATACCATAGCTAAATACTCGGGGGTTTTTGAAAACAGTAAGAGGGAAAGGGGTGGAATACTCAAGAACCTACAGGAGTATTCCCAATTTCCTACTGAATACTCAAGAACCAACAGGAGTATTCTCTATAGTATAATACTCAAGAACAAACAGGAGTATTATTTCATAAACCGAACAAACTTACAAAGTAACCAAACTTAGAGAGATAAGTGTTTTGTGTATGGATTGGTTATATAAATGAGGAGGAGGGCACTTCTATTTATAGCCAAGAGGGGTGGAGATGGGTGGTGGAGATGGTGGCATGTGTTTCTCATCCAAGGGAGGAGGAGGAGGCAAGGAGGATGTGGTGGAGGAGACACCACATGGCACCACCTTGTGGACTCCAAAGAGCCGCCGGTTGGGGGGAAGAAAAGGGGGAGGTTTCTTTCCCTTGGCCACCTCTTGCCAAGGTCTTCAAGTCATCCAAGGAGGAGAAAGGGAGGAGGCCACCCATGACTCATCGTCTCTCATGGAGGAGGAAATGGATGAGTTTTGACAGTTTTGTACAGTCTTTACAAAACTATCAATTCAATTCCTCTCCGGTCTGACTTTGATTATTCCTCGGTTGGATTTAATTTGAGTAATCCTTGGTCAGAATCTTGAGATTTCTTCGTTCAGCGTCTGATGTTGACCTTGGATTGACTCTTGTTATCTTTTCAGCGTAAAATCCTCTCCTTAGCGTGTTTTCACTTTTATCTCTCAATTGCCCTATGGAAATATTTCGGGACTAACACGTAGAAGTTAGATAGACAAACAGTCTAATTTGGTGGGTTTAACTGTATTTATGATGCATACAATTATGGTCCATCAGGCACTAAGAGAAGGGTCTAAAACATTTTATGATACAAGTACACCCCTTCATCCGAATGAAGGGATTATCTACGAATATCCATAGAGGTGGATATCATAGCTAAGTACTTGAAAAAGTAAAGGTTTTTGAAAGACAGTAAAGTAAAGTTTTCGAAAGTAAAGACAAGGAAAGTAAGAGGGAGAATACTCAAGAACCAACAGGAGTAAACTCAAGAACAGTAAGGAAAAGCTTGAGTACTTCAAGAACCGACAAGAGTACTAAAGATCAAACTTCAATATCAAAGTAAAGTGTTTACATGATTGTGCCCAAAATCTAGAGAGAAGTGAGAGCTTGTGGTATGAGATGATTGTTGTGAATGGGATTGTGGGATGATTTACAAAGGAGGGGAAGATGTCTATTTATAGGCTAAGGGGAGGAATGAGAGCCACACACTTGGCAAGGGAGGAGAAAAGAAGCTCAACACATGGCATGAGATGGGAGGGGGAGGGCTTTAGCCGCCGGGGTGAGGTGGCAAGGGAGGAGAGCCGCCGGCTAGGTGGCTTTGAGCTCAAAGACGCCACCTATGCGGCAAGGGGAGAGTGGTGGAGAGCTTTGTGATCTTTTCCCCAAAAGCCATCGGGTCCTTTCAGCTCCGGGTCAGACTCTGGTTGCCCTTCGGTTGGACTTGTTTGAGTGATTCCAGGTTAGGATCATGAAAGTTGTACAGTCGGAATCTGGTCGTGTCCTGACTCGTAATCCATTTTCAGCTTTAAAACTCCTTTTTAGCTCGTATCATCTCTAGACCTCGAAATAGCCTGAAGAACAAAAGTGGAACTAACAAGCAAAAGTTAAATAGACAAAGAGTCTAATTTGGTGGGTTTAACTGTCTTAATGAATCATGTAAATATGGTCCATCAGATCACCCCACACTTTTAGTTGTTCGTCCCGAACAATGCTATTTAAGGGCGGAACACAAAATTCAAGTAAACTTTTTAAATATGAAAGTGAGAATGCGGGACTAGATTTATCCTAATTCATGCAATACTTATTACCAAACTAAACCGTGTAAATACTTAGAAGAAACTTGATACTTGTACCTTCGAGCTGAGATGCAAATTAATTTGGATGTTTCGGGAGATAGCCCTTTTCAGGCTCCTGGACTGAATCCTCTAGACCTACTCGCACTATATGGTTAACTTGTCGCTTTCTCTAGCACATGATTCGGTTCGGGTTTCACTGAGTTGAGCACTTAGATTTCTTTTTGGTGAGGGACAGCTTCTGAAGTGAATTGGCCTTTGGCCTTTGATGTTGAATTGGAGTTTCTTCACTTTTGTTCGGTTAAAACCTTCACAATTTTGGCTTTTGGCCTTTGATTAGCTTCTTCGAGCTTTTGCTTCTTTGTGACTTGCTAGTCCATTTTCTCAACCTTTCTTTGGGAGGTCCAATCGTCGCCCGAGAGCATATGGAAATACCTCCCCGCTCTTTCTCATCCTTGCCATTTTGCACGGGTCAAGATGAGGGTCGCTCATCTATTTTCCCGACTACTCTGACTAGAGATTGGACGGTTTGATTCCCGTCCCGCCTCTTGCATAAACGCTGCACGGTGGAGATGCCTTTGATCTTCTTTGAAACCCGAAGTGCAGCCTCCACTGACTTCGTAAACCATATAGTGAAATACAGTCCTTCGAATGCTTGCCAAGCCTCTCTAGGGCAATTTATATCAACTCCACATCCCCTGTATATCTCAGCACAAAGGGACAAATGAGAAGTTACATCCTAAGTTTTTAAACAGTTGAATTTTCACAAGGTAATTGCATGAATTTAGATCTATCTTTTTCACATTCTCAAGTTCATATTTTCAAAAAGATAATATTAAGGGAAAAGGAAAAGAAAAAACATGTTAATTAACTATGTACAAAGGTGGTTCTCACCCCACACTTTTGAACGAAGGCGTGCCTCGCAGCACAACTTGGTTCAAAAGTTAATTGCAAGCAAATATATACAGGCAAGGTGAGAATGACTTAAGGCAAAAAACTAAATGACTGAAATTAAATGACTGAAAGTAAGATAGATGTCGGGTTACCTCCCGACCAGTGCATTTGTTTAACGTCGTTAGCTCGACAGTACCTCATTCCTCGATCATAAGGTGGGATCCCATGGGTAGCTCAGGTTGTAGTGTTGCGGAGCGCCTACTTTCATTCTTGCCTTGACTCTCCCCGATTTCTTATGAGATGATGTGCTCGGGTCAGGACTCCTTTGTTTTGGTGGTTTTTCTTTTCTATTTTTCCAAGTTGGTACGGATCTTTCAACCATTGCTGCTAGTTTAATTACACTCTCGGTCTCTCTTGGTTGGTAAGAAACTAGCGTATTGAGATCAGCGGTGTTCACAATGTCTGGTGGTATGGCTAGGTCATAGTTTTGCGGAGTTAAGTCAACCTCACCGTGATAGTGTTTGACTCGCTGCCCATTCACCGTGAATCTGCTTCCATAGTCCGGGCTTTCCAGCTCAACAGCTCCATGATTGAACACTTTAGTTATTGTGAAGGGGCCGGTCCATCTAGATTTAAGTTTCCCGGGCATTAACTTCGGTCGTGAAGAGTACACCAGCACTAGTTGTCCTTTCTCAAATGAGCGGCGGAGGATAAATTTGTCATGGTATAGTTTTGTCCTTGCTTTGTAGTCTGACTGCCTTTCATAGGCTTCGAGCTACAACTCCTCTAGCTCGCATAACTAAAGTTTTTGATCCAATCCGGCAGATTTCAAGTCCAGGTTGCATTTCTTGAGTGCCCAGTAAGCTTTATGTTTTAACTCCACCGGGAGATGGCATGCCTTCCCATAAACAAGCCGAAAGGGGGAGGTTCCAATTGGTGTTTTGTATGCCGTCCGATAAGCCCAAAGAGCTTCATTTAGCCTCTGACTCCAATCTTTCCTACCCGGCTTCACCATTTTTTCTAGAATACCTTTGATTTCGCGGTTGGAGATCTCCGCTTGACCATTGGTTTGGGGATGATATGACGTGGACGTTCGGTGGTGGACATGGTAGCGCTTTAAGGTGGCAGCCATCATGCGGTTGCAGAAATGAGTTCCTTGGTCGCTAATTATGGCCTTGGGTACCCCGTATCTACAAAACAGGTTAGTGCACAAAAAATCTATGACAGTGTTTGCATCGTCGCACCTTGTGGCCTTAGCTTCTACCCATTTTGAAACATAATCTACAGCAACTAAAATGTAAGTATAACCACATGAAACTGGGAATGGTCCCATAAAATCAATACCCCAAATGTCGAAAACATCGTTGACTAATATGGGTACTTGAGGCATCTCATTTCTGGCTGACACATTTCCTACTCTTTAACACCTATCGCACTTTTTACACTTCTCATAGGCATTGAGCAGACTTGTCGTCGTACCTGCGCAAAAACAATTTATAATTTCCTCGCAATGAACTGTGGGTTAGCACAATGGCAAGCAAGGGTCGAACCCAAGGGAGCTAGATAGCTACTACTTTGTTCTGTAATGGAGAAAGACAAGACACTGGAATGAGAGTAATTGTTAGTGCAAAAACTGTAAATCACGAAATAAACTGGGTTGTAAATATCAGGGGGAAATATTCAGATTAGGGTTTGATTGTGACTTGTTTTATCATAGACTTCTAAATATCTAATTCAATGTTTTAAGTGTGGTTGTCCCGACAAAGGTGACTTCCCAAATAACCCGACAAAGGTGTTATGCCACTACCTAATTCCCCTAGGTTTAATTAACCCGACAAAGGTGTTAATTGCCCTAGTCGTACTACCTATCTAAACGACAAAGTATTAGATAGATGACTAATGTAGAAATATGCGCAACTAGATTTCACGACAAAGTATACGTCTAGTCTAACAATATTTCATGGAATTAATGTACGAGAATTAGTAAAACATAGAATATAGCATTAATAACCAAGTCTCAAAAACATAGTCACAATATAATAAACCCTAATCCGAATAGAAGGTTTAGTTACACATGATCATGGTGAAACAATGCAAGTAATAAAGGAAGAAACTTCACTAAAAACAACCGAGAATGGAGCAACTAGGGCACGGAGGAGCTGCTGCCGTGAGGGCTGAGCTACGGCGGACGGCGGAGGAGCTGGGCGGAGCAAGGTGGTGCACGGCCAAGGAGGAGAGCACACGGTTTGTTATGTGTTGAAGGGATGATCATTTGGTCTTGTGAGCTCCTCTATATATAGGGTTTTGAGAAGACCTAAAGTTCCCAAAATAAGCCAAGAGATAATTAGGCAATATTTCCATATCTTCTTGCTTTATCTTCAAGCTATCTCTTTGCTTGGGAATTAAGCCATCTTGATCCTTCTAGAATATTCCAAAACCCTTGATGTAGTTTGCCCTAATTTCACATTGATTTGGGCAGAAATTACTGTTCACTTCCCAAAAACACTGTTCACGCGGAAGTACTATTCACGCCGGAATTACTATTCATGCCGGAGTACTGTTCACGCCGGGGGTACTGTTCACCAGCCGAAAAACACTGTTCACGGCCCTCTTTTGGCTCCGTTCTTCCACTGCGATGTTTTTGGCTTCAAAAGCCGTCTTTTAAGCATGATTCCTCCTAGAGCTTCCAAATCACCTGAAATACGAAACAACACTAAAAAGTAACTGTTCGCATAATAAAGTGAATGAAATGGTGGGAATTAATGACTCAATGAGTCGTATAAATACGGCTCATCAGGCATCTCTAAATATACTCGGCCAAAATAAGCCGCTATCTAGGATTTTCCTAGCGGTTCTTCTAGGCCCGAAGTGTCTTCTACATGCAAACTCATGGCAAAAGCTAATAACAGAAGCTATTTCATTATCGGGGATGCATCTCCTAAGTATTTGATCTGCTCCTATTTTCCACAAATAAGGATCATCCTAAAAGTAATGTCTGGCATCAAGCCTAAGTTTCATGCATTGTGCTTTAGTAAAAGGAGGAAATGTACCTCCTACAAGGTAGTTGACGATCGAGGCGTACCACGGTACCTTGGTTGAGACTGCATAGAGGTGCTCGTTTGGAAATGACTCGGTTATGTGCCCCTCTTCTTCCTTTCGGACAATCCTGCTTAGATGGTCGGCCACAGTATTCTCAATCCCCTTTTTGTCCCTTATCTCCACATCAAACTCTTGCAGTAGTAAGATCCACCGTATGAGCCTTGGCTTGGCTTCCTTCTTCTTCATTAAGTACCGGATGGCAGCATGGTCCGAGAAGACAATTACTTTTGCTCCGAGCAAGTAGGCTCGGAACTTCTCTAGAGCGAACACCGTGGCTAGGAGCTCTTTTTCGGTGGTGGAGTAGTTTCGTTGGGCTGAATCTAGGGTCCTTGAAGCGTAGTAGATGACTACCGATTTTTTGTTAATTCTTTGGCCGAGCACTGCCCCTACGGCATAATCGCTCGCGTCGCACATGATTTCGAATGGTCGTTCCCAATCCAGTGTTTGAATGATGGGTGTGCTAGTGAGGGCTTTCTTTAGTTTATCAAAGGCCTCCTTGCATGCATTAGTAAATTCAAAAGGGACTTCTTTTTGGAGAAGAGTGGTTAGAGGCAATGTCGTTTTGGAGAAGTCTTTGATGAATCGTCGGTAGAATCCTGCATGGCCAAGGAATGATTGGATGTTTCGGACCGTTGATGGATATGGTAGAGTCATGATCAGGTCGATCTTTGCTTTGTCTACTTCCATGCCTTCTTGTGAGACGATATGTCCCAAGACTATTTCGTGTGTTACCATGAAGTGGCACTTCTCATAATTGAGCACTAAGTTCATGGACACACATCGTGCCAAAACCGTGCTCAAATTGCTTAAGCATGCATCAAATGTGTCTCCATAGATGGTGAAGTCGTCCATGAAGACTTCAATGAATTCTCCGATCATGTCTGAAAAAATGCTGGTCACTACCCTTTGAAAAGTTCCAGGGGCATTGCATAGGCCGAACGACATCCTTCTGAAGGCAAATGTGCCGAATGGGCAGGTGAATGTAGTCTTTTCTTGGTCCTCAGGCGCTATGGGGATCTGATTATAGCCTGAGAACCCATCCAGGAAGCAAAAGTATGGCTTGCCTGCCAGTCGGTCTAACATTTGTTCGATGAATGGTATAGGGAAATGGTCTTTTCTTGTGACGGCGTTCAATTTTCTGTAGTCGATGCACATTCTCCAGCCGTTCTTGACCTTTGTTGTTACCATTTTTCCTTCGGCATCTTCCTCGACCGTGATCCCACTTTTCTTCGGGACCACATGGACAGGACTCACCCATTGGCTATCTGATATGGGATAGATAACGTCCGCATCTAGTAGCTTCTGTATTTCCTTTTGGACGATCTCCATCATGATTGGGTTGAGTCGTCGTTGAGGCTCTCTTGATGGCTTTGCTCCATCCTCAAGTAGAATACGGTGCATGCATACTGCCGGGCTAACTCCTCTCAAGTCGGCTAGAGTCCATCCCATAGCCAACTTGTGTTGTCTCAGCACTTTTATCAAACTACATTCCTGGCCTGCTTCTAAGCCACTCTTGATGATTACCGGGAGTGTGTTATTATCCCCAAGGAAAGCGTACTTCAGATGTCCGGGCAGGGGCTTCAATTCTATTTTGGGAGCTTGAATTACTGAGGGCAGAAAAGTATTTGATTTGAATAACTTTACCTCGTTGACTTCATATCCTGGTGTGAGAGGCTCCGAGATTGTTAAGTGGGACAGCGTTTCTTGCAAGCCTTCGGTCAATTCGTATGAGCTTTCGGCTCCATTGAGTACTGCTTCTAAGGGATCCGCTCTTGGTTCTGGTTGAACTTCCAGGACCAGGTCGTCCAAAGTATCGAGAGTGTGCACTTCCTCAAACTCCATGGGATGCTTCATTGCTCTGAATATGTCGAAGCTAAAGGTCTCTCCTTCCACTTCCATTGAGAGCATTCCACTTCCACAGTCTATCTTCATTTTTGATGTTTTGAGAAATGGACGACCGAGAAGGATAGGTGCGTGGTCTATTGGTCCGCCATTTTCCATTTGTAAGACGTAGAAGTCTGCTGGAAATACCAATTCTCCTACTTGTACCAGGACGTCTTCTATTTTGCCCTCAGGTTGTTTGCAAGATCGGTCTGCTAGCTGGATAGTGAGACCGGTGGGTTCGAGTGGTCCAATCCTAAGGCATGAGTAGATAGAGAAGGGAAGCACGTTGATTGATGCTCCAAGGTCTAGCATGCAGTTCTCGATCCGGATGTTGCCAATTGTGCATGGAATGGTATAGATTCCCGGATCTCCGCATTTGGGGGGCACCTTTTGTTGTATGACAGCCGACACGTTCCTACTCATCAGCTCTTGATCATATTTAGTACTCCTCCTTCGGTTGGTGCAAAGTTCTTTTAAAAACTTAGCATATCGAGGGATTTGCTTGATGGCTTACAAGAGGGGGATGTTGATTTCGACTTTGCTGAACAACTCAAACACGTCCTCATCCATGACATGTTGTTCTTTCACGCGAGCAGGTACAGGAAATGGAAGTGTTGCGCTGATTTTGGGGGTTTCGGTTCTGGGTACCGGGCGCTCCTTGTGCTCCTCGAACGCTGGAACCGGGCTGGCCGTTGGTATCGGGCCAGGCCTGTGTTCTTCGGGCGCGTCCCCTTCTTCTACGGCTGCGTCCTGCTCTTCCTTGGCTGCGTCTTGCTCAAGAGTTTCGAGAGTCTTGGGCCTTTTCCTCCTCTTGCTCCATAGGTTTGGCAACAAGCTTTCTCCCACTCCTAAGGGTCACAACATTAATATTTCCCTTTGGATTTTGAATGGTTTCTGAAGGTAGTCGGCCAGGCTCATTAGTAAGTACGGATATTGAAGTGGCGAGCTGGGACATTTGTTTGGTCAAATCTGAAATTGCCCCGTCAGTTTTTGCTTGGAACTGGTTAAACGAATTACCCAATTGATTTACGCTTCCTGCGAGTTCCTTCATTGTGTCTTCAAGCGACTTTTTTGGTCCTTGCTGATTGCTCGAGTTGGCTTGATACTGATTTTGTCCCTTCTGTTGATATTGGCCTGCTGATGGAGTGTTCTGGTTGTACTGCCGGTTTGGTCCGGCTCTGTCGTTGCTGTTGTTGTTGTTGTATCCTCGGTATCATACCACCGCGTTCACTTCTCCCAGTTCTTCTATTATTAATGTTGGGCATGCGTCAGTCTTGTGGTCTGTAGAACCGCAAAATTCGCAAGGTTTCACTTGAGCTGGCTGCCTTCGTAGGATCTGAACCATCATTTCCTTCATTTGTTTCATCTCCTCTGGCATAGAGTTCATCGGTGTTTCTTTAGCCTTTGCCACATTCTTTATTCGAAAGAATTCTTCCTGCCGAGTTGTCTCTTCTCTGAATCGGGCATTTTTAGCAACGTCGGTGATGAGATTCCTTATGCCACTCAGTGATAGATTCATCATGGATCCTCCAGCTGAGGAATCCAGGAGCATTTTGTCTAAGGGTCTCAATCCATCAATAAGGTATTCGATGATGAGTTTCTCGGGAAGTCCAATGGTGCAGCAGCTTCTCTCCAGGCGATTGAATTTCTCCAGGTAATCGTACATGGTTTCATTGGGCCCCTGCTTGATGTCCTGCAGTTGTCTCCTCACTTGCATTGCTCTTCCCGCCGGGTAGTATTTATCCAGGATTTTTTTTGGCATCTAAACCCATGTTATGATGCTACCGGAAGGCAATGAAAGGAACCAGTCGTTCGCCGAGTCAATGAGGGAAAAATAGAACGCCTTCAACTTGAAGTCATCTACATTCACACCATTGGGTTTTAGGTTTTGGCAAATGCCGTGTAAGCGTTAGAGATGAGTTGTTGCTGATTCTCCATGAGTTCCTGAGAACCTGGGCAGGTTGTGGACCACTGATGTGTTGATGGCGATGTTTTCTAGCTCAGGGCCCTCGTAAATGTACCACGGCTGATTTCTGAAATCCGGTGCCGACAGTTCTCCCGTAGTAGGTTCGCAGAAGTTGTTATCCCCATAGTAGTCATCAAAGATGGGTTCTCGCCTTGGTACTTGTCGAGGTGGGGGATGTCTAGGGGGTTGCACTGGACCAGATTCATTTCGGTCCTCGGGTGGTCCTTGGTTTCTTCGAATGGCCTCCCTATTACGAGCTCTTTGGTTTCTGATGAGTTGTTCCGGATCGTCAATAAATGGAGGCGGCGCCTCATTGTTTCGATCGTACAAGTTCAACTCGTCGTCATCCTGATAGTCATGGTGGCTTCCTTTATGAGACATGGTTATGCAGAAACGGGTACAAAACAAAAGAACAACTAGTCAGAAAGCTAAATCCCCGGCAACGGCGCCAATTTTGACGGAGCTCACTGCACTGTCGTTAAGGTGCAATGTCTCTGTGCAAAAATAAATTTATAAGTCCGCTACTCGTACTCTACTATTGGGTAGTAAAGCGGTAAGTAGGGGTCGAACCCAAGGGAATTAGTTGATAGTTGTTCTTTCGAAGATGGAAATTAAGACAGTTGGGGGTTGGTTGTGATTTTAGTACTGAAAGGGTTGGTTGTGATTTTAGCACTGGAAAGTAAATGACTGAAAGTAAAGAAAGTAAATACGAGACTGAAAGTAAATACTGAAAAGTAAAGTGCTTGAAGGACAAGACTTGCTGAAAGTAAATGCTTGAAGGACAAGTTTTGAGGAAAGAAATTGCTTGAAGGACAAGACTTGCGGAAAGTAAGCAGTTGATATGGACTGAAAGTAAAGTTACTAAAAGTAAATGACTGGAAAGTAAGCAGTTGATTGTAAGACTGAAAGTAAATGACAGGTGATGTTTGAATTAAAGGAAAGATTCGGTATCAGGCGCCTTGTATCATAGTCCGTTTATCATTGACCTCTAATGATCATACTAAGTGTTCAAAAGTGTATCAAGGCCATTTCAAGCACTTGACTTGCCACACTGTCTAGCCCATTTCAAGGCATAGAGCACTTGTTCTAATTAGACTAGCACCCCATTTCAAGGTATACTAGCCTATGTGCATCCACCTGATCAATCATTTCCGATCAACCAAGTGGTGTTTAAGAAAGGTTGAACTCCACGATTAAGCTTTGCCATTTCAAGCATCCACTTAACCGTGTATGTTCACGAACCCCATGGAAGAGTTTTGCCATTTCAAGCATCCACTCAACCATGTGTGTTCTAACCGAATATATGGCACATAGAACAATTTCTGAACACAAAGAGGCACTAAGAGAAGGGTCTAAAACATTTTATGATACAAGTACACCCCTTCAACCGAATGAAGGGATTAGCTACGAATATCCATAGAGGTGGATATCATAGCTAAGTACTTTGAAAAGTAAAGGTTTTTGAAAGACAGTAAAGTAAAGTTTTTGAAAGTAAAGACAATGAAAGTAAGAGGGAGAATACTCAAGAACCAACAGGAGTAAACTAAAGAACAGTAAGGAAAATCTTGAGTACTTCAAGAACCGACAAGAGTACTCTAGATCAAACTTCAATATCAAAGTAAAGTGTTTACATGATTGTGCCCAAAATCTAGAGAGAAGTGAGAGCTTGTGGTATGATATGATTGTTGTGAATGGGATTGTGGGATGATTTACAAAGGAGGGGAAGATGTCTATTTATAGGCTAAGGGGAGGAATGAGAGCCACACACTTGGCAAGGGAGGAGAAAAGAAGCTCAACACATGGCATGAGATGGGAGGGGGAGGGCTTTAGCCTCCGGGGTGAGGTGGCAAGGGAGGAGAGCCGCCGGCTAGGTGACTTTGAGCTCAAAGCCGCCGCCCATGTGGCAAGGGGAGAGTGGTGGAGAGCTTTGTGATCTTTTCCCCAAAAGCCATCGGGTCCTTTCAGCTCTGGTCTGACTTTGGTTGCCCTTCGGTTGGACTTGTTTGAGTGATTCCAGGTTAGGATCATGAAATTTGTACAGTCGGAATCTGGTCGTGTCCTGACTCGTAATCCATTTTCAGCTTTAAAAACTCCTTTTTAGCTCGTATCATCTCTAGACCTCGAAATAGCCTGTAGAACAAAAGTGGAACTAACAAGCAAAAGTTAAATAGACAAAGAGTCTAATTTGGTGGGTTTAACTGTCTTAATGAATCATATAAATATGATCCATCCATCAACTAGGCCGAGAGGGAAGTCTCATCCTACCCGTAGGGATCGGGGGAGCTGCGGTGAACCGAGATCGCAAATCCGAGAGACGGAGAATCAGAGGCTAGGCGATTACAAACAAGGTGTTGTGTAAGAGTAAGACCACTTGTAGCTCTATTCTCGTAATACGATTTGTGTCCCTTTTAGGGTGTGGGAAGCTGACAGAGCCCACCGCACCGTCGTTAAGGTGCGGTGTTCTCTGTGCAAAAGCAAATTTATATTCCGCTACTCGTGACCTTACTACTGGGTAGCAAGTGGTAAGTAGGGGTCGAACCCAAGGGAATTAGGGGGATAGTCGTTCTTTGAGGGATTTGTACAGCGAGGGAGCGTGTTTTAAGGTTGATTGGGATTTTAGCGGTTACAACTAAGTGACTTTTTTTTGGTTGTTTTGGTTTTTAGTGCGGAAAGTAAATTACAGAAAAATAAATACTGAAAAAATAAAAAGAAAGACTTACAGTGGGTGATGCGTGATTTGCGAGTCCTCCGGAAGATGAGCAGTTGGTGATTGCAGTTGATATTAATACTAAGAAAGTAAATACAAGGGGGTTTTTAAATATAAGGAAAGCATTCGGTTTCGGGGGCCTTGTATAATAGCCTGTTTATCATTGGCTCTTAGTGATCCTTCTAAGTATTCAAACGTGCATCAAGGCCATTCCAAGCACTCGATTTGCCACACTGTCTAGTCTTTTGCAAAAGTGTTCGAAAGTGTATCAAGGCCATTCCAAGCACTCGATTTGCACACACTGTCTAGACTTTTGCAAAAAATGTAGAGCCCTTGTTCTACTTAGACTAATACCCCATTCCAAGGTATATTAGCCTGTGTGCATCCATTTGATCAGTCATTCCCGAGCAACCAAATGGTGTTTGAGAGAGGTCAAACTCCTCAGATAAGCTTTGCCATTCCAAGCATCCACTTACCCGAGTATGTTTACAAACTTCCACGGAAGAGCTTTGCCATTCCAAGCATCCACTCAACCTTGGAAGTTCTGACCTAATATATGGCACATAGAACAAGTTTTGAATACAGAGAAGAGGCTCTAAGAATTGCCTAAAACATTTTATAATACAAGTACACCCCTGCTACCGAATGAAGAGTTTAGCTACGATTATCCATGGAAGAGGATATCATAGCTAAATACTCGGGGGTTTTTGAAAGACAGTAAGTAAAGGGGAATACTCAAGAACCAACAGGAGTATTCCCAAATCCTACTTGAATACTCAAGAACCAACAAAAGTATTCTCTAAAACTATTATAATACTCAAGAACCAACAGGAGTATTATTTCAAAACCAAACTAACAAAAGCCAAACTTAGAGAGAGAAGTGAATTATGGATTGTGGATGTGGGATGTTTGAAATACAAAGGGAGGAGCTTCTATTTATAGGAGGGGAGGAGGAGGAGATGTGGTGGAGGAGGGTGACACTTGTCACAAAGTTGTGGTAGGAGGAGGAGGAGGAGGTAAAGCCGCCGGGTAGCCGGTCATGGAGGAGGAGGGGAGGTGGCTTTGGCCACCTCTTGCACAAAGCCGCCGGTCACAAGGAGGAAAGGTGGAGGTTTTGTGAGTTTTGTGATGTTTTCACAAAACTATCAGTCCAATTTCGCTCCGGTCTGATTTTGGTTGTTCCTCGGTTGGATTTGTTTTGAGTGATTCCATGTCAGGATCTTGAGATTTCTGCATTCAGCGCCTGATCGTGACCTTGGACTGACTTGTAATATCTTTTTAGCGTAAAATCCTCTCCTTAGCGTGTTTTCTCTCTAGATTCCAAAATACCCTGTAGATATAAATCGGAACTAACAAGCAAAAGTTAAATAGACAAACAGTCTAATTTAGTGGGTTTAACTGGGTTTATGATTCGTATAATTATGGTCCATCAGATCACCCCACACTTTTAGTTGTTCGTCCCGAACAATGCTATTAAAGGGTGGCACATTAAGTTTGGTTTTAAAATATGAAAGTTAGACTGTGGGACTCGATTTATCCTAATTCATGCATTACTACTTATTACCAAATTGAACTGTGTAAATAAATAGAAGAAACTTGATACGTGTACCTCCGTGCTGAGATGCAAATTATTTTGGATGTTTTGGGAGATAGCCCTTTTTAGGCTCCTGGACTGCATTCTCGGGACCGTCTCGCACTATATGGTTTCCTTGTAGCTTTCTCTAGCACGTGATTCGGTTCGGGTTTCAATGGTTTGGTCTTTGATTTTCTTTTGGCGAGGGACAGCTTTTGTAGTGAATCGGCCTTTGGCCTTTGATTTGACTCTTTGAGTACTTCACTTTTGTTCGGTTAAAACCTTCACAATTTTGGGCCTTAGGCCTCTTGATTTGCTTCTTTGAGCTTTTGCCTTTTTGTGGCTCGCTAGTCCATTTTCTCAAGCCTTTTCGGGAGGTCCAATCGTCGCCCGCGAGCATATGGAAATACCTCCCCGCTCCTCTCATCCTTGCCGTTTCGCGCGGGTCAAGATGAGGGTCGCTCATCTATTTTCTCGGCTACTTTGACTAGAGATAGGACGATCTGATTCCCGTCCTCGCCTTTTTTTCTTTTTGCATAAACATTGCATGACGGAGATGACTTCAATCTTCACTGAAACCCGAAGTGCAGCCTGTACAGACTTCGAAAACCATATAGTTTGATTCGATCCTTCGAGTGCTTGCCAAGCTTCTCTAGGGCAGTTTATATCAACTCCACATCCCTAGTTTATCTCAGCACAAAGAGACCAATGAGAAGTTACATTCTAAGTTTTTAAACAGTTGAATTTTCACAAGGTTAATGCATGAATTATGATCTATCTTTTTCACATTCTTAAGTTCATATTTTCAAAAAGATAATACTAAGGAAAAAAGAAAACATGTTATTTATTTACAAAGGTGGATCTCACCCCACACTTTTGAACGAAGGCGTGCCTTTCAGTACAACTTAGTTCAAAAGCCATGCAATCAGACATTATGAAAAGGAAATGACATTAAGGAAAGGGGAAGAACAGAACTCCCTGTAAAGTGTCGAGTGAACGACATGGCATGAGGCTGGATAATCGAGGGAGTTCGGCTGGGGCCTTGAACTTTTAGCGCAGGCCTGGCTGGCTTAATGTTGCACCCAAGTCCGATTCTTGAATAGTCATTTCTTCTATGCACCAAGTGGGTGAGAGCGACTTATTGGAAAAAAAACTAAATGACAGAAAATAAAAGTACTGAAAGTAAGATAGGTGTCGGGTTACCTCCCGACCAGTGCCTTTGTTTAACGTCGTTGGCTCGACAGTACCTCATTCCTGGATCACTGGTTTGGATCCCATGGGTGGCTCAGGTCGTATTTCTTCACTGTTCCTGTGTTGATTTTGGCCTTGTCTTTCCCCGATTTCTTGTGAGATGATGTGCTTGGGTCCTGTTCCCCTTGTTCAGGTGGTGTCTCCTTCCAATGTTTCTGAGAAGGTGAGGGTCCTTTGACCATAGCTGCTGGTCCTCGTTGTTGTTTTTTTAAGTAGGGCTGCAGTTTGTGCTTCTTTGTGTATTTCCATGGCTCTCAGTTCCCCGAGTGTTCGTGTTTCGTCTTCCCCAATCATACCACCAAATTCTTCTTTCCTTGGTTGTGAGGGTCGTGCAGCTTCTTCCAGTGCCTCCTTCACTTCTGACATTGTTACTACGTTAATATTCCTCTTTGGGTCTTGGATGGTTTGTGAAGGAAGTCTGCTGGGCTCATTAGTAAGGGCGGTCATTGAGGTAGCTAGCTGAGACATTTGCTTTGTTAATTCTGAAATTGCCCCGTCAGTTTTTGCCTGGTATCGGTGCACAATAGTACTCAACTACTGTACAGAGCCTGACAATTACTGCACAGTTCTTGAGAGCTCCTTTATTATGTCTTCCAGCCACTTGTTTGGTCCTTGCTGATTACTCGGGCCCGCCTAGTATTGATTTGGAGCCTTCTGTTGATATTGGCTAGCCGGTGGAGAGTTTTGGTTGTACTGCTTATTGGGAGGTCGGTAGAATGATTGAGCTGGTTTAAGGGCGTATTGTTGTATTTCTATCTGAGCATAGTTGTTGTTGTTATTGTACCCTTGGTATCTTCGCATGGCCTCCCTATCACGAGCTCTTCTGTTTCTGATGAGTTGTTCCGGATCGTCCACAAATGGTAGTGGCACCTCATTATTTCGATCGTACAGGTTTATTTCTTCGTCATCCTGGTAATCATGGTAGCTTCCTTCGCGAGACATGGTTGTTTTGAAGCGCGTATCGATTCAAAGAACTTTATCCGATTAATTAACTAATTCCCCGGCAACAGTGCCAGTTTTGACGGAGCCCACCGCACTGTCGTTAAGGTGCGGTGTTCTCTGTTCAAAAGCAAATTTATATTCCGCTACTCGTGACCTTACTACTGGGTAGCAAGTGGTAAGTAGGGGTCGAACCCAAGGGAATTAGGGGGATAGTCGTTCTTTGAGGGATTTGTACAGCGAGGGAGCGTGTTTTAAGGTTGATTGGGATTTTAGCGGTTATAACTAAGTGACTTTTTTTTGGTTGTTTTGGTTTTTAGTGCGGAAAGTAAATTACAGAAAAATAAATATTGAAAAAATAAAAAGAAAGACTTATAGTGGGTGATGCGTGATTTGCGAGTCCTCCGGAAGATGAGCAGTTGGTGATTGCAGTTGATATTAATACTAAGAAAGTAAATACAAGGGATTTTAAATATAAGGAAAGCATTCGGTTTCGGGGGCCTTGTATCATAGCCTGTTTATCATTGGCTCTTAGTGATCCTTCTAAGTATTCAAACGTGCATCAAGGCCATTCCAAGCACTCGATTTCCCACACTGTCTAGCCTTTTGCAAAAGTGTTCGAAAGTGTATCAAGGCCATTCCAAGCACTCGATTTGCACACACTGTCTAGACTTTTGCAAAAACGTAGAGCCCTTGTTCTACTTAGACTAATACCCCATTCCAAGGTATATTAGCTTGTGTGCATCCATTTGGTCAGTCATTCCCGAGCAACCAAATGGTGTTTGAGAGAGTTCAAACTCCTCAGATAAGCTTTGCCATTCCAAGCATCCACTTACCCGAGTATGTTTACGAACTTCCACGGAAGAGCTTTGTCATTCCAAGCATCCACTCAACCTTGGAAGTTCTGACCTAATATATGGCACATAGAACAAGTTTTAAATACAGAGAAGAGGCTCTAAGAATTGCCTAAAACATTTTATAATACAAGTACACCCCTTAAACCGAATGAAGAGTTTAGCTACGATTATCCATGGAAGAGGATATCATAGCTAAATACTCGGGGGTTTTTGAAAGACAATAAGTAAAGGGGAATACTCAAGAACCAACAGGAGTATTCCCAAATCCTTCTTGAATACTCAAGAACCAACAGGAGTATAATCTAAAAATGTTATAATACTCAAGAACCAACAGGAGTATTATTTCAAAACCAAACTTACAAAAGCCAAACTTAGAGAGAGAAGTGAATTATGGATTGTGGATGTGGGATGTTTGAAATACAAAGGGAGGAGCTTCTATTTATAGGAGGGGAGGAGGGTGACACTTGTCACAAAGTTGTGGTAGAAGGAGGAGGAGGTAAAGCCGCCGGGTAGCCGGTCATGGAGGATGAGGGGAGGTGGCTTTGGCCACCTCTTGCACAAAGCCGCCGGTCACAAGGAGGAAAGTTGGAGGTTTTGTGATGTTTTCACAAAACTATCATTCCAATTTCGCTCTGGTCTGATTTTGGTTGTTCCTCGGTTGGATTTGTTTTGAGTGATTCCATGTCAGGATCTTGAGATTTCTGCATTCATCGTCTGATCGTGACCTTGGCCTGACTCGTAATATCTTTTCAGCGTAAAATCCTCTCCTTAGCGTGTTTTCACTTTAGAGTCCAAAATACCCTGTAGAAATGAATCGGAACTAACAAGCAAAAGTTAAATAGACAAATAGTCTAATTTAGTCGGTTTAACTGTGTTTATGATTCGTATAATTATGGTACATCAGAAACCCCCAGAGTAGGCGAGGCCGAACTGGGTAACATATCGTGTGTACTCCTGCTCCCCTTTATTTTCCGGTACTGCTTGATAAACTGTTTAAACAACTGTTGGAACACTAGCTGGTAGAGTTCGGTACTGGTCAACTGTGTGTGTCTCAGATATCTTCTCTGATTGCTGTATCATCATAAAAGGAGTTCAAGGTCTGTCTCAACTGTACCTTGAACACTAGCTTGAACAGGGGATAAAATTTCAAAAACCCACTACTTTGTAGTGTGAACGCAAACGGCGGCAGTGCCATGTGGCTTCGCCACGTGCGTCCGATCAATGACTCGGATCGTGTCTCACTGCCTCATTCTACCAACCTTGTCTCAACCGAGTGCTCCCCTATATATATATAGAGGAGCGCTCAACTGTTAACCACTTCTTAGCATGTTAACCTATAAACTCAATCTCAGCCCCACATCCAAACCCCCGTGCTTTGTGGAGCGTCACGTGTCCCACTACAAAAACTCCAACAAAAGCAAAAAGCAAATAGTAAAAAGCAAAACACTATTCATGCACTATTCCCTGCCACATCATCAAAATGAGTGGCTCACACTGAGTTATTAGGTTAATACTCTAAGAGTGGTTAACATTTGAGCGCGCCCATATATATATATAGGTACTCCGGGGCGCGCTCAAATGTTACCCCTTCTTAGAGTGTTACCCAATTATTCGTTTCTGATTGGTTGAGGGGAGGTGACACCTCACAAAAAACGGGCCCATTGGACATTTGAGTGGATTGGGAGGTGACATTGGTAGTGGATTGTGAGGTGTCACCTCCCCTCAACCAATCAGAATCGAGTAATTGGGTAACACTCTAAGAAGGGGGTAACATTTGAGCGCTCCTCTAGGTACTCCTCTATATATATATATATAAAGAGGAGCGCTCAAATGTTACCCCCAAATTAGAGTGTTACCTCTTACTCCAATCTCAGCCACACATCCAAACCTCCCTGTGGTTTGTGGGTGCGCCACGTGTCCAAATAATAAAACCCACTACTTTTCAAAAAGCAAACAGTAAAACCCACTACCAAAAATCTACTATTCCAACACTATTCCTGCCACTATCAACCAATAAGAATCGAGTAATTGGATAACACTCTAAGAAGTGGTAACATTTGAGCGCGCCCATATATATATATAGCGGCGCTCTTTTGAGGACATCAAAATTTGTAAGGACGTGAGTACAACCAATCACAACGCACCATGTATACATAATATGATAGTAGGTTTTACTATTTGCTTTTTAAATAGTGCAAGATTTTGGTAGTGGGACACGTTGCGCACCCACAAAGCACGGGGGGGATTAGATGGATGATGATCTAATGGATGAGATTTGTCCCTACGTCCTAACAAATTTTGGGTGTCCTCATTTGAACGCCCCTCTATATATATATATAGGGGGCGTTCAATTGAGGACACCTCCAGAAATGAGGTCGTGGGGACAAATCTAAAACCATTAGATCAAATGATCCAAAGTTGCATAATGAGTCAAAAAGTGTTTTTTTGGAGTTATGCACTTTTGTCTTTTACCTAAAAGATAAAAGTGCATAATGACAAACAACTTTAACTTTTTGGATTTATTTTGCATCTTTGGATCATTTGATCAAATGATCCAAATTTATCCCCACGTCCTCACAAAAAACACATGTCCTCATTTGAACACCCCTATATATATAGGGGAGCACTCAGTTGAGGCAGGGTTGGTAGAATGAGGCACGTGAGCCACTCATTATGATGACGTGGAAATGAAAAAGTAATTGTTGGTGGGAATTCATGAAGGGGTAATTTGGGGGTTTTTGAATATATTAATTTTGAATATGGTGACATATTCTGACATGTTTGCAGAGGGTGTTTTAATTAAAAAACAAAAAACAGGAGAGAGTGGTTTTGAATTGTGTTTTTGAATTTCATTACAATTTCCGAGCAATGAAGGGTGTTGGAAGCAAGTTTCTGGCGAGGAATTTAGGGTATTAGTTGAGCGGGAAGAACGAAGGGTGGTCGAATCGAGTTTCCGGTGAGGGTTTAAGGGTGTTAGACGAGCGAAGGGTGAGAGACGAAGGTTGTTGGAATCGTTCATCCGATGTGCAGTGTCGGGTGACGGATGAAGGGTGTTGCGACGGCCGTATACGAGGGCGTTGTTAGAGTTGTAAGTGTATTTAAGAGAGTGGTAGACACCGAATTTTAGGGTTAAATTCGGTGGATGGAGGTGACAGAATTCGTTAGGGCGTTTACTGCTGGCGGAAGGGGGTATACCAATGTCTTCGAAGAGAAATGTTGCAGGTAAATGTAAGGACGAAGAGAAGTTTTGTGGGTGTAATATGAAAGGTGTTGAAATGAAAATGTAGGGTTTTATGGGTGTAATGTAGGGTTTGTTTGCCTTTTGTATTGATTCATTATTGATGACTGATATGCACTTGAGCAGTACCATGTTGTATGTGATTGCAACGTGCAATGTATTTTTGATGTGTCTAGGGTGTTGTATGAATTTGGGTTTGTAAGTTAGGGTGTAATTCAGGGTGTTGTTAGTAAGGGTGTTGTATGTAAATTATGGTGTAAATGTGAATTCGGAATGGGTGTAATGTAGGGTGTTGTATGGATTTTTGTTTGTAATTTAGGGTGTAATTTTGGGGTGTTGTATGTAATTTAGGGTGTAACTGTGAGCTTCGAATGAGTGTAATTTAGGGTGTTGTATGTAGCCCTCTTGTAATTTAGGGTGTTTAGGGTGTTGTAATCTAGGGTGTTGTGTTTAGGGTGTTGTAAACTTGAGCAGTACCATGTTGTATGTACTTGTGAGCAAGGGGGCAATGGTTGAAACGTGCAATGTATTTTTGATGTGTCTAGGGTGTTGTAATCTAGGGTGTTGTATGAATTTGGGTTTGTAAGTTAGGGTGTAATTCAGGGTGTTGTTAGTAAGGGTGTTGTATGTAAATTATGGTGTAAATGTGAATTTGGAATGGGTGTAATGTAGGGTGTTGTATGGATTTTTGTTTGTAATTTAGGGTGTAAATGTGAGCGTCGGATGAGTGTAATTTAGGGTGTAAATGTGAGCGTCGGATGAGTGTAATTTAGGGTGTTGTATGTAGTTTTGGTTGTAATTTAGGGTGTTTACGGTGTTGTAATCTAGGGTGTTGTGTTTAGGGTGTTGTAATCTAGGGTGTTGTATGGATTTTTGTTTATAATTTACAGTGTATTTAAGGGTGTTGTATGTAATTTATGGTGTAAATGTGCGCTTCGAATGGGTGTAATTTAGGGTGTTGTATGTAGCTTTGTTTGTAATTTAGGGTGTTTAGGGTGTCGTGTCATTTAGTAATAATTTTTGGCTTTCTCCATTGTTAACATTTGTTCTGTCGGTAACAAAATGCAGGGAAGGATAAATCTGGGTTTGGAGGGAACTCGGACGATGATGATTCCGTTGATCCACCAAGTAAAAAACTGATGGGACGTATTTATACAATTCATCAAGTACACAAAACCCACCAAATAAGACATTTGGTCATACGAACATGTGCTTGTTGATGTCATTTTGTGTATACATGCAATTTTGGAGTCTAAAGAGGAATCACACTTAAAAAGGGAGATTTGTGCCAAAAAGCCAGCCAAGGCCCGAGGACCTCAGCCAGGGACTGAGAAAAGCTCACCGGGGACCGAGAAAACCTGCTGGGCTGCGTCCGAGAAATGTCGGACCCCGTCCGAGAAGATGTCCCGAGAGGAACAGTAAATGTCCAGTCCTTGGCCCGAGATCAAGTACTGAGAAACACCGGTCCCCGCCTGAGAGAGTCCCAGGCCGCGCCCAGGTCCCCGTCCGAGAAAACCAGCGCCCAGGCCACGCCCGAGCTGTCTAGCACTAAATTCAAGTTGCCCGGGCAAACGAGCTGATCTAACAAATCCACCTCGAGCAAAGTGATCAAAATGGAAAAAAAGGTGCACAATGTCAGAAAACCAAGGAGAATGCTCGGGCAGATTGGCAGTTGGCCCAATTCCAAAGCTAAGGCCACACGCGCATAGGCACCGAAACCAAGTCGCTCAACCAAACCATGGAATCTGGAAAATATGGCTCGACCAAAGTATTTTAAATACCCAATAACTTGGACAATTTCACTTCCTAGACAAAACGCCCGAGTGGAACCAGCTCAAGCCCGATCGAGGCCAAACTAGGGCATTACCGGCCATTTTGGGATTTCGACCATGTTCCGGGCCGAATTTGGCTTAGCATCCTTCTTGAGATCATCTTAGAATGACTTTTTCGTTCAGAATACACTCTCCAAAAGCCAAGAAGCTCCGGCCAGATTCCGGCCATATTCCGGCGAACTCCAGCCATGCTCCAGCCAACCTCCGGTGATGCTCCGATCAAGCTCATCCAACCACCACCATGCTCCGGTCATTTTTTGCTCCGGCCACACTCCGGCGAAGTCCAACCAAATCCAAACTACTTCTTGTTCGGTTGGCCATACTATTCACTTCGGTTGCCCTTTGGGAGGAAACTAAGCCACAACTAAGTCCAAGTGACTTGTCCCAAGCTTCAACCAAGTTCAAGTGTCCAAGTGGGATGTCTCTTGGCTCACTCAAGCTCAGCCACCCATGTGCTCCCATGTGCCTTGCCCTTTGGGCACAAACCAGGCTCAAACCGACTCATTGGTGTGGAACTAGCTCAAGCAAAGTCGGTTGGCCTCAATGCCAAGTGGTTGGCTCTCCTCTTCTTCCTATCCAAATGACTAGTCTTTTGAGATATTTCTCTATGTAAATTTAGTCCCCAAGTTTCCTCTTTTATAAATAGAAGGCTTAGCCTTAGAAATCCTCATGTACATACTTAGAGAGTTGAGAGCATATCTCTCTTCTCTTCCACTTCAATACCAAAAGCTCCAACATCTCTCTTGTTCTTGAGTGTTCCTGAATACTCTTGTTGGTTCTTGAGTATTCTTGAGTGTTCTTGAGTGTTCTTGAGTGTTCTTGATCTTGTCCAAAACCGAAGCTCTCTTACTCTCTTTACTCTTGTTTGTTCTTGAGTATTCTTTTCCAAAACCTTACTTTACTTTCTTTGTCTTTCAAAACCGAAAACCTTTACTTTTTTGTGCACTTAGCTATGATATCCTCTTCCATGGATACTCGTAGCTAAACCCTTCATTCGGTTGAAGGGGTGTGCTTGTATCATGCAAACGTTTTAGACCCTTTTCTTAGTGCTTCTATTGTGTTCAAACTTGTTCAATGTGCCATATATTAGGTTAGAACATACATGGTTGAGTGGAGGGTCGAAAGAGCAAAGCTCTTCCATGGGGTTCGTGAACATATATGGTTGAGTGGAGGCTCGAAAGAGCAAAGCTTTTCCATGGAGTTCAACCTCTTTTAAACACCACTTGGTTGATCGGAAATGATTGATCAAGTGGATGCACATAGGCTAAGATACTTCGAAAGGAGGAATTAGCCTATCTAGAACAAGTGCTCTTTGTCTTGAAAAGGACTAGACGGTGTGGCAAGTCGAGTGCTAGAAATGGCCTTGATACATCTTTGAACACTTAGAACGATCATTAGAGGTCAATGATGAACGAAACTATGATACAAGGCCCCTACACCGAATCCTTCTCTCAATCAAAACATCACTTGTCATTTTACTTTCAGTCTCAATATCAACTGTTTATTTTCAGTACCATTTACTTTCAGTACTTTACATTCTGCAACTAACTTTTACATTCCGCAACTAACTTTACATTCAGTACTTTATTTTCCGCAACTAACTTTACATTCAGTACTTTACTTTTCGCAACTAACTTTACTTTCAGTACTTTACTTTCCGCACATTTACTTTCAGTCTTTACTTTCAGCAATTTATTTTCAATCTTTACAATTCCGCTTACTACAGAAGCTTTCAACATCAACCCAACATAATATTTGGTACGTATTGCGCTTGAAATACAGCGTGCGACAAACCAAAAGTATGTTGCTTGGTTGATATTGAACTCGACTGTTCCAGCAATTTACTTTCAGCACTTTACTTTCAGTCATTTACTTTCCAGCAATTTACTTTCAGTACTAAAACCACAACCAACCCCAATCGCACTTACATTTCTGTACAATTTCCTCAAAGAACAACTATCCACTAATTCCCTTGGGTTCGACCCCTACTTACCGCTTTACTACCCAATAGTGAAGTCACAAGTAGTGGACTTATAAATTAATTTTGCACATTGCCTCACGACAAGGCTCTGTCAAATTGGCGCCGTTGACGGGGAGTTAGCAATCGGATTAGTAGTTCTTTCCCTTTTTCCTTTTTGTTCGTTTCATGATTCACGATGTCTTCATGGATAAATCGGTATCTCGGGAAATTTGGGGGTACCATGGGAGAAGACCCCGTGGAACATGAACAAATGTTTTACTCCATCTGCGGCCGCATGAAGCCCAAGGATGAGTCGCTAGAAGGGTTTATGCTGAATTGTTTTGAGTTTTCCTTAACTGATTCTGCACTATCTTGGTATTACTCATCATATGCAGATTATGAAGGCTGTTATGAAAATCTTCGAGCCAAATTTCTAAAAGAGTTTTCCCTGTCAAATTATGGCACCGATCCCTGTCAAAGAGCCCAGCCATCCTTTCGACTTGAAGTCCGCAAGAAGATCAGCACCCTCAAGCAATCCCGGGATGAAACTTTGGACGAGTACTTATCATACTTCGCCTCCATTGTGGCGAGCTGCCCGCACCATGGATTCACAAAAGTGTTCCTTCTTCAAAGGTTTCTTGGCGGGATGCTGCCGCATGAGTGCAAAAGACTCAATGATACAGTGGGAGGCTCGGTCATGAAGTTAACCATGACTGAAATCTGGGACGTCATTGATGATTTGGCAGAGAGCACAAAACAAGGGCCGATGCACCAAACAGATGATGAAGCACCGAAGATGAAAGTGGACTCAGTACAGAACAAGGCCGATATCACACCCATTGCAAGCTTACCCGCTGATGGACCAAAGTTATACGAGTCAGAAACACAGTAAAACCCCCTTAATTAGACTGTTTGTCTATCTAACTTCTACGTGTTAGTCCCGATATATTTCCACAGGGCATTTTAGAGACTGAAGTGAAAACACGCTAAGGAGAGGATTTTATGCTGAAAAGATAACAAGAGTCAATCCAAGGTCAAGATCATATGCCGACTGAAGAAATATAAAGGATCCTGACGTTGAATTGACCATAACAAATTAATTAGAAGAATCAGGAGTGGAGTCAAGACAGCCCGGAGAAGAAACACATTGACAGTTTTGTGAAAAGACTGCACAAAACTGTACAAATCTCACACATAGGGCAAGATGACCGACCAATTGAAGAAGTGGTGGCCAAGGGAGGAGCTCCTCCCCCTTGGGCCACCGCCTACCGGTGGCTCTTGGTGGTGGTGACCGGCGGCTTTTGGAGCACCTCCACATGTCACCACCACCTTCCTCCTCCTCCACCACTCCTCTTCCTCCACATGTGGCCATCTCCTCCCTCCATTTTCTCCTCCAATCAAAATGCAACACTTGCCACCCATCTCCACCACCCATCTCCTCCCCTTTGGGCTATAAAAGGAGGAGCTCCTCCTCCTCATTTCACACACCAAAATCTCAAATTCACTTCTCTCTCTAGAAGTTGTAATACTTGTAATGTTGTAATTTTGCTTTGGAAATAAAGGAAAGCTCCCTTGGCGCTTCAACGGTTGTAAGTATTATTTTTAGTATTTATTTAACTGTTGTCTTTAATTCCTTAGTATAATGTTTAGCGCGATGAATAGTAGCTAAACTTGTAATTCGGTCTAAGGGGCGCACTTGTATTATAAAATGTTTTAAGACTATTAACTTAGTGTCTAGTCTTAGTATTCAAAACTTGTTCTATGTGCCATATATAGTCAGAGTTTCCAAGGTTGAGTGGATGCTGTAACAAGCAAAGCTCTTCTGTGGGAATTCGTGATCATACTCAGGTAGTGGAAGCTGTAACAAGCAAAGCTATCTGAGGAGTTCGACTCATCCTAAACCCCATCTGGTCGAGCGTAACTGTGAGATCAGGTGGATGCACCCAGGCTAGCATACCTTAGGGTATTGGCGCTAGACTGAAATAGAACAGGAGTTGCTTTAAACCGGTGTTGCAAGTCTTGAGCTGTAACTAGCCTCGATTCACCGTTTGAATACTTAGATGATTCACTAATGGTCAATGATAAACAGGATATAATACAAGTCCCCTGAAACCGAACATTTCTCTTTAATAATAAAATCAGTAATTTACTTTCCAGTATTATAATCAACCAACCAACCAACCAATCAATCAAAATAGCTGGTAGCTTTAAAACCAACCAACCGACCTTAAACACGCTCCCACGCTGCGTAATCCCCCCGAAGAACAATTATTCCCCTAGTTCCCTTGGGTTCGACCCCTACTTACCAAGTACTACCCAGTAGTATAGTTGCGAGTAGCGGACTATTATAAATTTATTTGCACAATTGCTTTGACGACGAGCGGTTCTGTCACCCGCAACAAACCCGGAAGGAGACATCAGTACAAGGGCAGTAATGGACGTGGAGGCAGCTCTAAAGGAACCAACATTGGAGCCCACAAAGCTGACAGAGGATGAGGACGCATGGATAACTGAAGAAGAGCCAGCTGAGCCATTCAAACCGGTCCTCACTACTGAAGCGGCTGAGGAAATCAAGCCAGGCCCGGTCCTTGCGCTCAAAACACCAAAGACAAGCCCGATCCTCACTATCGAAGCACCCGGGGCAGGCCCGGTCCTCATTATCAATCTGTCCGAGAAAGACCTGGCCCTTAAGGTTGAAGTCCTCCAACTTGTCCCCTCGGTTTGTATGCGGATCACAGCCCCTGAAGATGAAGTGATAAATGATGAGGTGCAAGGCGAGTTGGAGGAGAAGCTTGAGCTCGAGAAGCCGACAATGGAGCACTCCCTCGCCATGAGCCAATCAAGCAGCCCTGAAAACTCACTTGTGCTGAAACGACCATTCATTTCTGCCGCAAAGAAGAGGGCTAGCAAAGAGCACAACCCAGATGCCAACCGTGCATACACAAAGAAGAGACCAAGACATGGCCCCAAGGAATGGAAACCCGGAAGGAGAAGCAAGAGAGCACAACTCAATGGACCAGCATCTATGGTCAAGGAGCCCTCATCTTCTCGGCTGCATGTGAAAAAGAACCCGCCGGACCAGTGGAGACTAGAACCGAGCACCTCACTCCATGAATTCTTTGGGCGGAGCAAAAGAGCAACCGAGAAGAAGTTCGACCTCAAACACCCATGGGATCCCAACTTATGGTCCATGAGTGAGGTACCATCGAGCCAACGACGTTAAACAAAGGCACTTGCCGGTAGGTAACCCGGCATATTTTTCATTTGTTACAGTTTTTATGTTTATATCGTTTCTTTTCATAATCATCCCTTAATTTGCTTACATTTTGTCTTTTGAACTAAGTCATTCCGAGAGGAACGGTTTCGTTCAAAAGTGTGGGGGTATTTGAGTAGTAATTGCACATAGTAGTCAAAACTTTTTGAAAATACAAACTTCCATGATGTGAAAATAGATAGACCTGATTCATGCATTTCCTTGTGAAAACTTAATTGTGTAAAAACATGCAAATTTAACTTTCTACTTGTCCTTGTGTGCCAAGATAAATGTAGGATGTGGAGTTGAAAGAAATTCCCTAGAGAGGCTTTACAAGCACTTAAGGGACCGGATCCTTACTATACGATTATGTGAAGATTGTGGAGGCTGCACTTCGGGTTTATTGGTGAAGAGTGGACTCCGCCATGCAGCGTCTATGCAAGAGGCGGGACGGGAATCAAGCCGTCCATTCTCTAGTCCAAAGTAGCCGGGAAAAGAGATGAGCGACCCTCATAGTGACCCGCGCGAAAAAGGCAAGGATGAGAAAGAGCGGGGAGGTATTTCCATATGCTCTCGGGTGATGATTGGACCTCCCAAACGTGAAGAAATGGACGAGCAATCATCAAAGGAGCAAAGCTCAAAGAAGAAAAGAAAGAAATCAGCCAATATGGTGAAACCAAAACCGAAGTAAAAGTGAAGTACTCAAATAGTCAAATCAAAGGCCGAAGGCCAAATCACTACAAAAGCTGTCCAACCACACAAACAAAGAAAAAGAGCTCAACCCAAGTTGACCGAATGAATCACGTGCTAGAAGAAGCAAGTAGTATAACCATATAGTAAGATCGGATCCGAGAGTGCAGTTCAAAGGCCTAAAAAGGACTATCTCCCAATCATCCAAATTGATTTTCATCTCGGCTCAAAGGTAACAAGTATCTAGTTACTTTCATATGTGAGCATGATTTCGTTTGGAAGCAAGTAAGTTATGCATGCTAAGGTGAAGTCTAGTTTTACATCTCACATTCACATCTTAGACTTAGGGTGTTGTCGTTCCTCTTTTGACTAGACTTGTTCGGGACGAACAAGATTAAGTGTGGGGGTATTTGATGGGACGTATTTATACGATTCATCAAGTACACAAAACCCACCAAATAAGACATTTCATACGAACAAGTGCTTGTTGATGTCATTTTGTGTATACAGGCAATTTTGGAGTCTAAAGAGGAATCACACTTAAAAAGGGAGATTTGTGCCAAAAAGCCAGCCAAGACCCAAGGACCTCAGCCAGGGACCGAGAAAACCAGCCGGGCCGCGTCCGAGAAATGTCGGACCCCGTCAGAGAAGATGTCCCGAGAGGAACAGTAAATGTCCGGTCCCTGGCCCGAGATCACGTAGCAAGAAACATCGGTCCCCGCCCGAGAGAGTCCCAGGCCGCGCCCAGGTCCCCGTCCGAGAAAACCAGGTCCCCGCCCAGGCATCGCCCAGACCACGTCTGAGCTGTCAGCAATAAATTCAAGTTGCCCGGGCAAATGAGCTGATCTGACAAATCCACCTCGAGCAAAGTGATGAAAATGGAAAATAAGGTGGATAATGTCGGAAAACCAAGGAGAATGCTCAGGCAGATTGGCAGTTGGCCCAATTCCAAAGCAAAGGCCCCGCGCGCATAGGCACTGAAACCAAGTCGCTCGATCAAACCATGGAATCTGGCAAATCTGGATTGACCTAAGTATTTTAAATACCCAATAACTCGGACAATTTCACTTCCTAGACAAAACGCCCGAGTGGAACTAGCTCAAGCCCGATCAAGGCCAAACTAGGGCATTACCGGCCGTTTTAGGATTTCGACCATGTTCCGGGCAGAATTTGGCTTAGCATCCTTCTTGAGAACATCTTAAAATGACTTTTTCATCAAGAAGCTCCAACCATATTCCGGCGAACTCCGGCCATGCTCCGGCCAACCTCCGGTGATGCTCCGATCAAGCTCATCCAACCACCACCATGCTCCGGTCATTTTTTGCTCCGGCCACACTCCGGCGAAGTCCAACCAAATACAAACTACTTCTTGTCCGGTTGGCCATACTATTCACTTCGGTTGCCCTTTGGGAGGAAACTAAGTCACAACTAAGTCCAAGTGACTTGTCCCAAGCTTCAACCAAGTTCAAGTGTCCAAGTGGGATGTCTCCTGGCTCACTTAAGCTCAGCCACCCATGTGCTCCCATGTGCCTTGCCCTTTGGGCACAAACTAGGCTCAAACCGACTCATTGGGGTGGAACTAGCTCAAGCAAAGTCGGTTGGCCTCAATGCCAAGTGGTTGGCTCTCCTCTTCCTCCTATCCAAATGACTAGTCTTTTGAGATATTTCTCTATGTAAACTTAGTCCCCAAGTTTCCTCTTCTATAAATAGAAGGCTTAGCCTTAGAAATCCTCATGTACATAATTAGAGAGTTGAGAGCTTATCTCTCTTCTCTTCCACTTCAATACCAAAAGCTCCAACATCTCTCTTGTTCTTGAGTGTTCTTGAGTGTTCTTGAATACTCTTGTTGGTTCTTGAGTATTCTTGAGTGTTCTTGATCTTGTCCAAAACCGAAGCTCTCTTACTCTCTTTACTCTTGTTTGTTCTTGAGTATTCTTTTCCAAAACCTTACTTTACTTTCTTTGTCTTTCAAAACCGAAAACCTTTACTTTTTTGTGTGCACTTAGCTATGATATCCTCTTCCATGGATACTCGTAGCTAAACCCTTCATTCGGTTGAAGGGGTGTGCTTGTATCATGCAAACGTTTTAGACCCTTTTCTTAGTGCTTCTATTGTGTTCAAACTTGTTCTATGTGCCATATATTAGGTTAAAACATACATGGTTGAGTGGAGGCTCGAAAGAGCAAAGCTCTTCCATGGGGTTCGTGAACATACATGGTTGAGTGGAGGCTCGAAAGAGCAAAGCTTTTCCAAGGAGTTCAACCTCTTTTAAACACCACTTGGTTGATCGGAAATGATTGATCAAGTGGATGCACATAGGCTAAGATACTTCGAAAGGAGGAATTAGCCTATCTAGAACAAGTGCTCTATGTCTTGAAAAGGACTAGACGGTGTGGCAAGTCGAGTGCTAGAAATGGCCTTGATACATCTTTGAACACTTAGAACGATCATTAGAGGTAAATGATGAACGGAACTATGATACAAGGCCCCTACACCGAATCCTTCTCTCAATCAAAACATCACTTGTCATTTTACTTTCAATCTCAATATCAACTGTTTACTTTCAATACCATTTAATTTTAGTACTTTACATTCTGCAACTAACTTTTACATTCCGCAACTAACTTTACATTCAGTACTTTAATTTCCACAACTCACTTTACATTCAGTACTTTACTTTCCGCAACTAACTTTACTTTCAATACTTTACTTTCCGCACATTTACTTTCAGTCTTTACTTTCAGCAATTTATTTTTAATCTTTACAATTCCGCTTACTACAGACACTTTCAACATCAACCCAACATAATATTTGGTACGTATTGCGCTTGAAATACAGCGTGCGACAAACCAAAAGTATGTTGCTTGGTAGATATTGAACTCGACTGTTCCGGCAATTTACTTTCAGCACTTTACTTTCAGTCATTTACTTTCCAGCAATTTACTTTCAGCACTTTACTTTCAGTCATTTACTTTCCAGCAATTTACTTTCAGCACTTTACTTTCAGTCATTTACTTTCCAGCAATTTACTTTCAGTACTAAAACCACAACCAACCCCAATCGCACTTACATTTCTGTACAATTTCCTCAAAGAACAACTATCCACTAATTCCCTTGGGTTTGACCCCAACTTCCCGCTTTACTATCCAATAGTGAAGTCACAAGTAGTGGACTTATAAATTAATTTTGCACATTGCCTCACGACAAGGCTCTGTCAAAAACCAAGGGCAGTAGAAACTGCGAAAGGTATCATGCACATTGTTATTTTGAGTATAAATGTGGCTTAGAAATTGACTCTTATTGTCCTCAAATTTTAATTGAACACTATCGTAAAAGGCTGTTTGTTTGTGGATAACCAAATTCAGGTAAGGGTAAAGCTGAGGAATCTGGGTTAACGAAACGGCAAATGCAGACCAGGAACTCGCCGAATCAGATGACACTCGCAATGTAGGGGTTAACAGTGGAACAATCTCAGCTCCTTGATCAGATGGGGTTCGGTGGAATGAGACGACTACAAATAAAAGAACTACCAGGGGAATTGTCGCGTTGGCTAGTAAAGAATTTTGACGCGAAAAAATCGTGCTTGAAGATGAAAGACTATGATTTACCAACAAATAAGATGGTTGTGCATAGGATATTAGTGCTGCCATGCAGGCCGAAACCAATTAGAATTCCATTGAGAACCCATTCGACTAATCCAATGGTGAAGAAGTGGAGATACGAGATGGGGCTGGAGAAAGGAAGTGTCAATCCACAGGAGGTGGCCCATGATATAGTGCAAAATAATGATAAGGAAAAATTGGATTGGTTCATGATGCATATTGTGGTCCTGTTTTCTACAACAATGGTCGGAGCCATTAAGAACGGGACATGCAATTTGACAATTCTACACGCATTCGACTCGACTTCAGAAATCGGTGATTTGGATTGGTGTCAGTTTGTAGTAGACAAAATGATTGAAAGCAAACAACAGTGGAGCAAAAGTAACGGAGGGTGGTTTTCAGGACCATTGACTTTTCTCACGGTAAGGGTGTATTTTGGTTATTTTATATATACGCATTCAATGGATGCTGAAACTACTTGAACATTTGCAGGTATTATATTGTGAGATGGTGGAGTGTAAGGGATTCGAATTACAAAGGACTGACCCGGTATTAGTTGCATGGACCGGTGAAGTGTTAAGGAAGAGAGTGATTTGCGAATTGAATAACGGGGGCTTTGGTTTGGGAAATCTGATCCCAAAATACAGATCAATGGGTGTTTATAGAGATCAACACAAGGTAATCCAATAAATACAATAACGAGTGATCATTTTTATGTCGGTGCACTTTAACGAATGTGCATTAAGACATTCTCATTATGCAAAACAACAATGCATTTGAATTCTGAGAAGTAGATTTGTCCTGAAATTCAGCATTTCATGGAGTAAAAATTAAGTTGTTTTCTATCCTGTATTTCATACAGGGTGGTGTAAGTGTTGGCAGTTCATCACAAAAAAGGAATAATGATTCACTGTGTCAGGCACCAACACCTGCTGTCGGGACTGCGGCAAGAAAAGTGACTACTCCAGTAAGGTGTTCAATAAGAAACAAAAAAGGTGCGGTAACTGATATGCAAACAGCTGCGGACGAGGAGAGAGTAGAGAAATTTGGAAAAGGGACTGTTCCCGTTGCGAGTTCACCAAGAAAGGCACAGTTAGCAGGAGTTGAGTCACCGACACGTGTTCTGCGTTCTTCGCTGGGAAAATGGACTACTGCCGTGACGGGTTCACCAAAAAACAAAAGAGTTTCACAAACAGATGCAAAATCAACTGCAGGAACTGGATTAAAAAAGGCTGCGGAGGGGCATTCAACAAATTCAGTTGCGGGAAGTAATACAAAAACAACTACGGCAACTGGTATGAAGACAGTTGCGGAGGGGGATGGAAAAACAACTGCAGCAACTGGTGTGGAAGGCGTAACTGATGCAAGAACAGAGGGAGTTCGAAGGAAGTTACCACCGTCATGGGCATCCACCAAATTCAATGATCAGGAAAACATAACTGGTGTGGAGGACGAAGATAATACAGAGGAAGAAGAGGACAAAGAGGAAGGAGATGAGGTAAGAAAAGTTTGGAAGAGGTGAACTTTAAAATTTATATATTTGGGAATAATGTGGGACCTGAAACAATTGTGCAGGGGTTTTTAGAGGATGTTCTTGTAACCCAGGATCAAATTCGTAAAGGGAAAAATAATATAAGTTCGGCGCAAGTGGGTAGGAGCAGATTCTTACCCCACAGAAGAGCGGCAAGTAATGATGCGAAAAGAATAAGAGTTGAAGTCGATGCATTGAACGCACAAGTAGAGGCAGCAGCAGTGGAAGATAGACCAGACTATTCGTCAATGGATGACGGGGTACACGATGACACAATGGATGAAGAACCAAAAGAACAAAACTGCAATTATAAAGAAATGATTGAGAACGTAAGTTTTTAAAATTGTTGGTGCACAATTTATGTGGGTTCATCATTTAATGATTTCCCAATAATCGTGTCAGTTGATACGGAAAAACCCAGTGTGCGATGTTCAAGAGGAACCACCAAAAGAGGCAGTTGGGCGAAGTAAAGAGCCGTCTAAAAAAATTGGGAACGTGAAGAAGCGTACTTTGCCTCCACATGTTTTACAAAATAGATTGAAAAGGCAAAATGCTATGAGAGGACTGTCAGAAGAAGAGGTAATTTTTCTAACTCAAAACATTCTGCGGGACCGTTTAACTTTTGTAATCTGTTAAACGTTGCATTAAGGATTTTGATTTTTGATATGTTGAAAACAAGCATTGAAAATTAAGGATGGCATGAAAACGAACGTGCATGACTGATTGTGATATGTTGGAATATGGTAAACGAGCGTGCATTTAGCCATACATATGCCGTAGCAAACGAATGTGCATTTAGGAATACATACGCTTTAAATAACGAGCGTGCATTATGGCAAATTTCTGCATTTTGATTTAAATAACGAGCGTGCATCAGCTTGAACTTTAGAACTTTTTTTCATTATGACTCAGCAGATAGCAATTGCTGAAGTGAGAGAAATGGCAGAGCGTGTGAAAACTGCATTTATAGACTATGTTTGTGTTTCGGGTGATATAACTCTTCAATACCCAGACAACATGAGTTTACAACAGATTGAGAATGATCTGAGAGATACGCTAGGAATACCGAGTTGTGCGCCAATGAATGAAGATGTTCATACTAGAGACAAAACAACATAAAAAGAAGAGGGGGCAAGTGAAGAAATCTTTTCAAACGATCGACTTGCGGAGGCCGCTGGGGTGGCAGCGGACATTACTGAAGTGAATGTGAAAAGAACACGCGGAATACCTTCTTCTTACAAATCGCCATTTGTAATGAGAACAGTTGATCTCAATACAACTCTACCACACGATGCAAATCTGATTTTCAATTGGTTGTTCAGTTTACAAGAAGAGACGAGGTAAATGGATTAAAATGTTCGTATTTCATACAGATAGTAAATGTAACAACGTTCGGCATTGGATACCCTAACAATATTATTTGTTTTGTAATGAAGCGACATAGTTTGGAAGAATGAAAACTTATCTGTGCCAAGGGTGGTGTTGGAGAGCTTGGAGGCCGGAGAAAAGGTAATTGCTGAGGTGCTAACTCTGTGGACAGTGCACCTTAATTTTCAAGAGATATTAAGAAGCCAAGATTCTCCGTCAAGGGTGTTCCTACCCATCTCGATTTCAGTAAGGGCATGATGTGTATATCTAAGTACATCGTAGTAGCAAATTAGTGTTTACAACTTTATTTGGGTTTTAAAATTTTTATTGTTGAATAGATAAACCTGAACATCGTAGACGACGATATGAGATATGAGACAATGGGAAAAGCAATCAGCTTACTGTTTAGTGGCAATAATTCTCCTAAGTTGAAAGACTTTAATATGGTACGCTACCTGTTTCCATTTCAAAATGTTATGTCATATAATGTATAACTAACAACTGTCGCTTGAATTAGATATTTGTGCCGATGTTGCAAGATAAAACATTTTATTTGATAGTGTTCAACCTCAAACATCCGGCTGTAGAGATACTAGATGCAAAAAACAATGACACAACTTTACACGCACCATACGACGACAAAAATGAGATTATGGTATGAAATTCTATAATGCAGTATGCTGGTTGATAAAATGGCAGTATGGTTGTTCATAAAATGCCAGAAACTAATATCTGTGGTTTACAAATGCAGCGCCAAGACTTGGTCAGATATCTACAGGAAATTGGATATGTTTATGTGAACGTCCTGAACGAAATTCAAATGAAAAGAGTAAAGATGAAGTGGAGCGCGGAAACAAAAGAAGCGGACGATGCTATTGGTGTCATGCGAATGATGGAAACATACATGGGAGCAAAAGGGAAAGCATGGGAAACCCATATGGCAATAACAGGAAAACAAGTAAGATTTAACTATTTAATGTTGCAACTATTTTACTATTTAACTGTTATTACAGATTTTAACCTCTTTTTTATGGAATCTATATGTAGCAATCATCCCGCATAAGCAAATTGCGCTAGTGGTATCTTTACAACATTCTAAATTCAGAAGTAAACGAAAAGATGGAATTTGTACTTGGGTTGGCAAAACAGTATGATGCATACCCAGACGACAAGAAATACATAATTATTCAAAACAGAATGAACAACCTTGCTGAAAGAGGGAGAAAAGTTGTTCAATTGTTTTAGAAAAATGACTACTGTTATGTAATGATCGTGAAGGTCTGTTAAGTAACTTGAAACGTGTTTTTTGGGTATGATGCCTACCGATACATGCACTTGTGATATGTCACAAGTATATTGTGTATCAGGTCTTTTTGGAAACTTGGTTATGTAAACACATTAGTTGTTAGTCACAGGTATCTTGTGTATGAGGTCTTTTTGGAAACTAGGTTATGTAAATACATCAGTTGTATTAGTAATGATTGTAAACGAGTGTTCAGTTGTGTTATTAACAAACGAGTGTGCATTCAGTAGTGCATCTGGGTCTTTAAACAAACGGGCATTTTATCAACAAACGTGCATTCCCAAAAAAAGAGCGTGCATTTATGGTCTTAAAAGAAACGTGCATTTGTCTCCGTTTTCTTAAAACGAACGTGCATTTGTCAAAAAAGAACGTGCATTTGTCAAAAAAGAACGTGCATTCTTGAAGGGGCATTCGTACAACCGAAACATGCATTAGTAACGAGCGTGCATTTGTGATTTGAAACGTGCATTTACGTGCGTTATTTACGAACAAACGTCTTATTGAAAAATGAACGTGCATTTGGGTGTTTAAACAAATGGGCATTTTATCAACAAACGTGCATTAAAAAAAAGGAGCGTGCATTTATGTCTTTAAAAGGAACGTGCATTTGTCTCTGTTCTCTTAAAACGAACGTGCATTTGTCAAAAACGAACGTGCATTCATGAAGAGGCATTCAGGAAATTTAAGCACTGAAATTAAAATACATTCCGACAATTGAATCGGTGCACTGCAACAACAAAATTAACAGTTGAATTTTCACATGGGAACACCAGTTAAAACATGTAACAAGGAATGATACATATTTTAACTGGATCAAAAGGACCCAAATGACAAATTAAACAAAAAATTAAAAAGGTTGACTAAACCAAAAAACCAAATAATGGTTGAACCTTGGTTTCACGTGGGGTCATTGAGCTGCTCCTTGAGCGGACGATTGCGCGAATCATGCGTTCCTAGAGTTAGACAGAATTTACACATTTGCGGAGCACTTGCAGGTTTTTTGATGGCTTTCTCAAACTCAGATTCAAGGCGTTTACCAGAACCTTTTGTATGCACAACAGCTGGAGGCTTTACAAGTAATTCGGTAGGCTTTGATGCTCCAATCAATTCACATATGATAGTACTTTTGCAACGAACTGGTTCAGCAACACTAACTTCTTGTAAATGTAACCGCATCTCCTTCAACTTATCATGAATATACTCCGTCTTCTCAATATCATTGGCAGCAATATTTAGACATGCATTAAACTCCACCCATAGTTCTTGCTCTGCGAAAACAGCTTGTTGAATAGTTTGACAATCTTAGCATCAGTTTCTGTGGCAGTTTTGGTCCATCTATTTAGAACATACTTAGCTAGGATTTTCCCAATGCCTGCTGATTTAAAGGCAGCAAAAATATGGCGTCACAGAATTCTAACCCTTTCAAAAAGCCTACAAGTGCAAACAAAATGCTGGCTGCTTTGATGGTGAGACACCTAAAATATATATATATATATATATATATATATATATATATATATATATATATAACAGTTAACATACAAATATGAAATGTAATTCCGGATGGAGTGATCAACAAAGATAGGCAAAAAATGCACCTGAAATATAGTTCCTTTGTACCTCAAATCTTGAAATTCATGAGTTATGACATTTTCATTTTCAAGAACTTTGATAATTGACACATCAAAACAGGACGCTCAAATTTCCGTTTGGACATCTTGAAATACTTTCCGTGTGTAATGTTTAAGAGCTTCAACCTCAATTGATAAAGGAGTTTTCTTAAGTAACTTTTTGCTAAGATTTTCAGTGTCATACTTGCACTTAGTTTGACGCTGGCTTTCTAGCGCACTGTTAAAATTCAGAAAAAAGGCAACCAAAGTCATATCCTTGTTAAGAAAACTGCCGAAAAATGAATTCTGGCTTTCGAAGCGTGAAGTTGTCCTCAAAAGTCCACCAAGCGGGACATCTCTAAAGTACGCAGGGATCCAAAATTCTCTGAGACAAAACATTTTGGATAACCATTTGTGATCGGACATTTCATATTCTGCCATAAGCTGAAGCCATTTGTCTACGAAATCTTTGGTTTCAATGTGATAATCATAAACAAGCGATTTCATTTTAGAACGGCCTGCGACCTAGGTGTGGTGTATCCAACCTGATTCAAAATAACATGATACATTAGTATGCAAGCTTATGGTACAATAAATGAAGTTGTTTAACAGAATATATACATGAAAATTAAATAGTACCTTTACAGACAATTTCCTCATAATATGCCATATACAGAATCTATGATGGGTGTCATGCAACACCTTGGGTACAACTACTCTTAGAGAAGGGTCTTAATCGGTTAACACTATATTAGGCGCATGACCCATACATTTTAAAAAAGAATTAAGAAGCCAATTGTATGATTCAACATCCTCACGCGATAATAAAGCAGCAGCGAACGTGATACTATTCTTGTGATTATCAATGCCGGTGAAAGGGACAAATATCATTTTGTATCTGCAAAACGTTTAAAATTTAACGGACACAAGACAAATCAGGGGAATATAATTAATAACAAACCAACAACATATACTAATACCGGTTAAGAGAATATGTCGCATCGAACGTGACAACCTCACCAAATGCTTTGAAATTCAACTGAGAAGTTGGATCAGCCCAAAAAATGCGTGAAATAGCACCGTTGACGATGGAATACTCATAAAAATAGGACTTGCATAGCTTCTTCTTTTTTGCGAGGTTATCAAGTACCATTTGAGCATCATGCTCACCGATATATTGCAAAACATCTCTATGAAAGTTGCGAAACTCAATATCTTGAGCTCCGATATTCGTATAATCACCATACAATTGCTTCGCAATTTTATGAGCTTTAACAGGTCCTGTGTTTGCTTTTGATAAACCTACTATAAATTGCTGATGTAGCGCGCTCAACTTGCGCTTCCCTTTAAGAAATTGTGAGCCATGACCTGTAGCCAGCATATGGTTATGAGGTTCAAGAAATTTAGAAACGACATACCCTAAAGATCGCCTGTGTTCGATGACCATAGAAGCTTCACATCCGCATCTTAGGGAAGGACAGTGCCGAATCCTTTTACCTTTGGAGGTATCATAGGAATCACTTAGGGGGAACCCTTGTCTGTTGCAGTAAAAGTATTTCTTTTTCACTGTCCCATCTTTATACTTCCTTGTAGTACCACAGCGGACGTCGAAGCTGCCTAACATGGCATACTTGCGGTAAAAATCAACAGCAACTTCTGCGGAGGGAAAACTCATACCAATCCGAGGCTTTTGGTCATCAGGACAACAGGGAATACAGTGTTCGATTACGTGTTCGTCGACATGAAGGTCGTCTACAGCAGCAGACGAAGCTTCAGGTGACACGGTTGGTAGTTCATCATCACTAACAAAGACCTCCATACCTTGAGATATTGGGACAGCATTGCTTGAAGAAGCACCGTCATCCATAGAAGATTGAGGTGGCGGTTGGACGTTCAGCTGATGGTCCGCAGGTTCATCCATTGGGGGTTTTGAATCTTCCATGGGAAGCCATTATATCAATCGAGAGAGGATGGAAAACCAAATAAAATTAGACTGACAAGTGATGGTGATTATAATACCTTGAGCATTAAAAAAGCATTATTACAATGATTGATTGGATAAGTAAAGATATTACTTAATTAAAGTCATTGAAATAATTTCATATTTATAATTGATTAATTGATTGAGTGGAACTAACGTGCAATTGGTTGCGATTTATTTGGTATCAAATAAAGAAATTTAGTGCAATTTATTGGAAGAGTATATATGTGCAGAAATGTTTTCAAAGAAGGGTGTAATGACGTATCAATTAAAAAAATTCATTGCAATTTATTACGAAACAAATGTGCAGATATGTTTCAAAAAAAGGGTGTAATGAAGTATCAATTAAATAAATTCAAAGAAGGTGCAAAGAAGGTGCAGATTTACGTACATTCCGAAACGAATGTGCATATATGTTATCAAATAAATAATTCATTGCAATCTACTCAGAAACAAATATGCAAAATATGTTATCAACAAGGGTGTAACGACATATCAAATCGAATGTGCAGTTGGGTTATGAACAAGGGTATAATGACGTAAAAATAAAGGACCTGATTGCAATTTATTCGAAAACAAAGGTGCATGTATGTGTTATAAACAGGGGGTGTTGAGATATCAAAACGAAGGGTGCAGATTGACGAGAGTGCAGATATGTTATCACAAAACGAAAGTGCAGATATGTTATCAACAAGGGTGTAATGTAATAAAAAAAACAAGGGTGTAACATGGGTGTTAACAACAACGGTGTAACAAAAGTGCAGATATGCAAATATAAAAATATCGAAGGGTGTAACAAGGGTGTTATAAATAAGGGTGTCATTACACCCTTATTTCATATGGCATTACACTCTTTGTTGATAACCCATCTGCACCCTCGTTTTAGAACAATTTGTAATCAATTTCTTTATTTCATATGTCATTACCCCCTTGTTGATAACACATATGCACATTCGTTTCAAAATAAATTGCCATTAGTTTCTTTATTTGATATGTTATTACACCCTTATTTGATATGTCATTACAACCTTTATTTCATATGTCATTACACCCTTATTTCATATACTATTACACCCTTATTTCATATGCTATTACACCCTTATTTCATATGTCATTACACCATTATTTCATATGCCATTACACCCTTTGTTGATAACCCATCATTTGTAATCAATTTCTTTATTTGATATATTATTACCCCCTTGTTGATAACACATATGAACATTCGTTTCAAAATAAATTGCCATCAATTTCTTTATTTGATATGTCATTACCCCCTTGTTGATAACATATGCATATTCGTTTCAAAATAAATTGCAATCAATTTCTAATTTTGATATGTCATTACAGCCTTGTTGATAACCGATTTGCACCTTTGTTTCAAAAAAATTTTTAATCAATTTCTTTATTTCATTTGTCATTACCCCATTGTTGATAACACATATGCACATTCGTTTCAAAATAAATTGTCATCAATTTCTTTATTTGATATGTTATTACACCCTTATTTGATATGTCATTACGACCTTTATTTCGTATGCCATTACACTCTTATTTCATATGCTATTACACCCTTATTTCATATGTCATTACACCCTTATTTCATGCCATATTTCCAAAAAAATAGTAACAAAACACGTATACAAATAGTAATAAAAATGTACATAATTACAAGTGCTTTCAATTAAGCACAATACTTTTGAATATGGTTAATACAGAGTATTCAACACCAAATATTGAGTTTATTACACTAGGTACAAAATAAAGGTCATTACAATATAAGGTCATTAACATTACAACCGTTCTACAAAATTGAAGTTTGTTATTTTATTACAACCGTGATGGACGAGTTGAGAGAACATGATGGACGCAAAATACTTCTGAATGGACGCAACCAACTTGATCAACTCTATCCAGTAGTTGAAGCTCTCCAGTTTATCGAACCTACACATCCTGAAATTCTATGCAGTGTGAACGCTGCCCAACATATTTCTACACAATCAAGGGCAGCATTAGACAAGCTCTGAAAAATACAACATATATTTCTACACTATCAATCAATTGCTGAAAACCATAAAAAGTCACAAAATCAAAAATAAAAGTAATCACTAATGACAAGCAGAGCCTAAATAAAATGGAGAAGGACTTACCATCAGTAAGTTTCCTCCCTGTCACAAGACTTGGTGATGATAATAATAGCAGCAATTTTAAACACAAACCCAGTTCAACAAAGAACAATTCAGACTGAATTGTTCCCTAAATAAACAGAGTTTCCTAATAGGATGGCCAACAAATTGACCGCAGACCAATCAACATGACTGAGGTAAAATCATCTTGAATCGCACAACCACGGTTCCTTGTACAAAAACAAATAATGCCCTCTTGAAGCTTTATCGCTCCAAGCACAACCACGGTTTCTTGTACAAAAACAAATAGACAACAATAAGTACTCAATCAACAACATATACTGACAACTTACCAACTGTATTGTATACTCTATTTGTTTAATTTGAGTGGTATCTGGCAACATATGCAGAAAATGAGCAAGTACCAATACACTTCCTTCCATATCCCAAACAAAATTTCAAGATTTGCAGCATACAAGATTTGCAACAAAATTTCAAGATTCGCAGTTAGACCTGTATGTGGTCAACTCCCAGAAGTCTCTGATTGCACTTCAAAGCCTCATGGAGATACGGGAGAGCTACATGGACATTAGCCCGACCTTCTTCCATCATTGCGACATTCCTTCAAAGCCTCAGTGGCTACATGGACAAATCTTCAACAATGCCAGAACCTGAGATGAGCATACGGGAATTTAAAAACCCCAGTTTGAGATTCAAAGCAAAATTCAACAAAGGACCTAAAACTTGCACATCCTTCTTGCTATCAGGTTTGAATTAAACAGAATAGGCATAACCTAGGCACATAAATTAAACTTGGGTAGACATAAGCAGAATCAACCTATAGACAAAAATTAAATTAGGGTTTAGGCTAGGCAGGATCTTACCGACGAAAGACGAAGGAAAGTGTACACTGTCGTAATCGACGTCGTCCTCAACCAACCGCCTTCATCGACGTGCTCAACGTCATCATCGTCGTCGCTTCAAACCGTCCTCGCCGCCACCGGAGCGCATCTGGGTCTCGTCTCGGTCGGATGATTCTGGGTTTCAATAATGAGAGAGAGAAAAAGTCGGACGTAATTATAGATGAGAGCTGATGATATACAGGTGAAGTGATGTGTTTATTCATTTAAAGACCAAAATGCCCTCAATTGGTAATAAATTTGCTTTTAGAAAATGAGAAATAAAGGTTTGAATAGTGGGGCAAGTGTCATGTTTTCATTGGATGATGAAAATGATGTGTTTGAATGTGTGGTTGAGATGCTGCCTCACTTGCCTCATTCTAATTTTGGTGCCTCATTTGATCGCTCCTTGACAGATGCTTGTCGTCAGAGCAAATGTACAAATAAATTTATAAGTCCGCTACTCGCAACTGAACTACTGGGTAGCAAGTGGTAAGTAGGGGTCGAACCCAAGAGAGTCAGTGTGGATTAGTTGTTCTTTAATGAAGCTTATGCAGAAATTAATTACGATTGGGGTTGGGTTTGAGTGTGTTTTGAGAACTGAAAGTAAATTACAACAATTGCTAGCAGATTGTAAGGAAAGGATTCAGTTTTAGGGGCCTTGTATTATAATTGTTTATCATTGACCGCGCTAAGTATTCAAAGATGAATCTAGGTTATTTCTAACGCAAGACTTGCAACATCATTTAAAACACCCCTTTCAAGGTATGCTAGTCTATGTGCATCCACCTGATCTCCCAGTGACGTTGCGATCAAGTGGTGTTTTAGATAAGTCAAACTCCTCATATAAGCTTTGCCCTTTCGTAGCATCCACTAACCCGAGTATGTTCACGAACCCCACGGAAGAGTTTTGCCCTTTCGTAGCATCCACTCAACCTTGGAAATTCTGACTATAAATGGCACATAGAACAAGTTTTGAATACAAAGGTATACTAAGAGTAAGATCTAAAACATTTATAATACAAGTACACCCCTGCGACCGAGTGCAAGCTTTTAGCTACTTATATGCATCTCAAGGAATACAAGCAACTATTGTCTTGAACAAGGGTACCGAATAATAAAATAACTTTACAGTAAAAACAAATAATACTGAAAGTAATTTTATACCTTACAATAAGTCGAGGAGAGGAGCTCCTAAGCAAGATCCACACAAGAGAAGTAGCCCACAATGAAGAACAAAATATTTATTGAAAGTGAAGAGAAGAGGGTTAAGCCCTCTATCTCTCTAAAACATGGTGGAATTGTGGATTGTGGGATGATACAAATGAGGAGGAGGAGCTCCATATTTATAGGCCAAGGAGGAGGAGATGGAGGGTGGAGATGGCTCCATGTGGTTTTGCATCCAAAGGTGGAGGAGGAGGAGATGAAGATGTGGTGGAGGAGCCACCACATGTCACATTCCCATGGAGGCTCAATAGCAGCCGGAGGCTTTGGGAGGATGGAGGAGGAGCCGCCAAGTGGAGGGAGGAGAGTGGAGGAGAGCTTAACCACTCATGGAGGAGGAGCATCCTTCTAGAAGCTTGTGTGACCTTTCACAAAAGCCATCGGTTTGACCGGATCTGACCGGAGCTTTGGCCGGAGCCTCTTGGATTTTGGAGAGTGTATTTTGAATGAAAATGTCATTCTAAGATGATCTCAAGAAGGAACCTAAGCCAAATTCTGCTCGGAACATGGTCGAAATCCCAAATCGGAAGAAATTGCCCTTATTTGGCCTTTACCGGGCTTGGTGCCTTTGCCTTGCGTTCTTGTCCATTTGCCAACTGTTCTCGCATATTTGAGTGATTCCAAGTTGGTTCCATGAAGGATGTTAAGGCTGATTTTGAGTGTAGCATGGTCGTGACCTTGGAATGACTCGTAACATCTTTTCGGCGTAAAATCCTCTCCTTAGCGTGTTTTCTCTCTAGAGTCCAAAATACCCTGTAGAAATAAATCGGGACTAACAAGTAGAAGTTAAATAGACCAACAGTCTAATTTGGTGGGTTTTACTGTGTTTTTGATTCGTATAATTTTGGTCCATCAGATCACCCCACACTTTTAGTTGTTCGTCCCGAACAATGCTATTAAAGGGCGGCACTCTAAGTTTGGTTTTAAAATATGAAAATTAGACTGTGGGACTCGATTTATCCTAATTCATGCATTACTTACTTATTACCAAAATGAACTGTATAAATAAATAGAAGAAACTTGATACGTGTACCTTCGTGCTGAGATGCAAATTATATTGGATGTTTCGGGAGATAGCCCTTTTTAGGCTCCTGGACTGCAACCTCGGGATCATCTCGCACTATATGGTTTTCTTGTAGCTTTCTCTAGCACGTGATTCGATTCGGGTTTCAGTGAGTTGAGCCTTTTTTGATTTATTTCTTTTTGGCGATGGACTGCTTTTTGTAGTGAATTGGTCTTTGGCTTTTGGCCTTGGATTTGACTTTTGAGAACTTCACTTTTTTGTCGGTTAAAACCTTCACAATATTGGAATCTAGGCCTCTTGATTTGCTTCTTTGAGCTTTTGCTTCTTTGTGATTGCAAGTCCATTTTTTCGCCTTTTTGGGAGATCCAATCATCGCCCGCGAGCATATGGAAATACCTCCCCGCTCCTCTCGTCTTCGTCGTTTCGTGCGGGTCAAGATGAGGGTCGCTCATTTATTTTCTTGGCTATTTTGACTAGAGAGAGGACGATCTGATTCCCGTCCTCGCCTTTGCATAGATGCTTCTTGGCGGAGTTGACTTCAATTATTCACTGAACCCCGAAGTGCAGCCTCCACTGACTTCGAAAACCATATAGTTTGATCTGATCCTTCGATTGCTTGCCAAGCCTCTCTAGGGCATTTCTATCAACTCCACATCCCTAGTTTATCTCAGCACAAAGGGACAAATGAGAAGTTACGTTCTAAGTTTTTAGACAGTTGAATTTTCACAAGGTAAATGCATGAATTTCGGTCTATCTTTTTCACATTCTTAAGTTCATATTTTTAAAAAGATACTATTAAAAAAAAGAAAAAAACAGCTGCATGTTATTTATGTATATAGGTGGTTCTCACCCCCCACTTTTGAACGAAGGCGTGCCTTAGTTCAAAAGTCATGCAAGCTTAAAACTAAATGACAGAAATTAAAGTGCGGAAAAGTAAGATAGTGTCGGGTTACCTCCCGACCAGTGCACTTGTTTTACGTCGTTGGCTCGACGATACCTCAATCATGGATCACAAGGTTGGATCCCAAGGGTGAGTGAGGTCCAACTTCTTCTCGGCAGCCCTTTTGCTCCGAGAGGGTGAGGTTTCCTTGACCATAGCTGCTGGTCCAATGCGTCATGCTTGTTTGTTGCTCCTTCCGGGTTTCCATTCTTTCGGCCCATGTCTTTGCCGCCTCTTCATGTTGGAATAGTTGGCACCTTTGTGAGTTTGGAAATTTGGTTTTGTGCCATTCAATGTAGGCGACATCAGGCATGTTCCCATGTGAGGCCTCTTCTTGGTGGTAGCTACGAATGGTTGTCTCGGAACGATTGAGTTTTCAGGTGCCTTTTCTTGGCTTGTGACGAGAGAGAGTTCCTTTGTCGGCTTTTTTGGCTCATGCTCGGCCTCCAACTCCCCTTGTACCGCATCATCATTGATTATATGATCTTCGGTGGCAATGATCGGCATAAAATACGAAGGTTTGAGTTGAGGCACTTCGACCATGAGGACTAGGTCCGTTTCAGGTGCTCCGACAGTGAGGATTAGGTCTTTCTCGGACAGTTCGGCAATGAGGTCCGGGACTTTCTTGGGTGCTTCGAGCGCAAGTACCGGGCCTTGCTTGAGTTCTTCGGCCGCTTCAGCAGTGAGGTTCGGGACTTCTGTAGGCTCGGCAGTTAGGACAGTGATTTCCTTGGATGGATTGGTGATAAGGACCGGGTCTGATTGGGGCTGTTCTTCTTCGGTCATTTGCGGGTCCTCATCCTCAGTCGGCTCCTCGGGTTCAGCCGTGAATTGGTGCATCAATGCACTCAATTGCTGCATGTCTGTGGCCAATTGCTGGGTGCTAGCTGCCAGCTCCTTTTCTGCCGCCCATAGTTCAGTTTTGGCCCTGATTTGTTGCATCGTGTTGTCCAACTGCTGGATGCTAGATGCCTGCTCCGTTATACCATCCTCGATTGGCTCGGCCTGATCTTGGCTTGGTCTTGACCTCGCGGCCAAATCGTTTATTAATTTCCAAAGATCATCCACGGTTAAGTCCCACATTGATCCTCCTGCTGCATCATTTAGCCAATTCCACTCTTGTGGCGTCATCCCACTGAGAAATTTTGTTTGAAGATCGAAGTCGGTGAATCCATGGTGCGGGCAGCTCGTCACAATGGAATCGAAGTACCATAAGTACTCGTCCAATGTTTCGTCCCGGGATTGCTTTATGTTGTTGATCTTCTCGCGGACTTCAAGTTCGAAGGGTGGTGGGGAAATTTCCTCAATGTTCCAAGGTTCTATTCCGTAGTAGTAGGACTTAGTGAATTGCATGATAAAATAAAAAAGAAAAAACAAAATAGAACAACTATTCCGATGCACAACTCCCCGGCAACGGCTCCAATTTGACAGATGCTTGTCGTCAGAGCAAATGTACAAATAAATTTATAAGTCTGCTACTCGCGACTTAACTACTGGGTAGCAAGTGGTAAGTAGGGGTCGAACCCAAGAGAGTCAGTGTGGATTAGTTGTTCTTTAATGAAGCTTATGCAGCAATTAATTACGATTGGGGTTGGGTTTGAGTGTGTTTTGAGAACTGAAAGTAAATTACAACAATTGCTAGCAGATTGTAAGGAAAGGATTCAGTTTTAGGGGCCTTGTATTATAATTGTTTATCATTGACCGCGCTAAGTATTCAAAGATGAATCTAGGTTATTTCTAACGCAAGACTTGCAACATCATTTAAAACACCCCTTTCAAGGTATGCTAGTCTATGTGCATCCACCTGATCTCCCAGTGACATTGCGATCAAGTGGTGTTTTAGATAAGTCGAACTCCTCAGATAAGCTTTGCCCTTTCGTAGCATCCACTTACCCGAGTATGTTCACGAACCCCACGGAAGAGTTTTGCCCTTTCGTAGCATCCACTCAACCTTGGAAATTCTGACTATAAATGGCACACTGAACAAGTTTTGAATACAAAGGTATACTAAGAGTAAGATCTAAAACATTTATAATACAAGTACACCCCTGCGACCGAGTGCAAGCTTTTAGCTACTTATATGCATGTCAAGGAATACAAGCAACTATTGTCTTGAACAAGGGTACCGAATAATAAAATAACTTTACAGTAAAAACAAATAATACTGAAAGTAATTTTATACCTTACAATAAGTCGAGGAGAGGAGCTCCTAAGCAAGATCCACACAAGAGAAGTAGCTCCACAATGAAGAACAAAATATTTATTGAAAGTGAAGAGAAGAGGGTTAAGCCCTCTATCTCTCTAAAACATGGTGGAATTGTGGATTGTGGGATGATACAAATGAGGAGGAGGAGCTCCATATTTATAGGCCAAGGAGGAGGAGATGGAGGGTGGAGATGGCTCCATGTGGTGTTGCATCCAAAGGTGGAGGAGGAGGAGATGAAGATGTGGTGGAGGAGCCACCACATGTCACATTCCCATGGAGGCTCAATAGCAGATGGCGGCTTTGGGAGGATGGAGGAGGAGCCGCCAAGTGGAGGGAGGAGAGTGGAGGAGAGCTTAACCACTCATGGAGGAGGAGCATCCTTCTAGAAGCTTGTGTGACCTTTCACAAAAGCCATCGGTTTGACCGGATCTGACCGGAGCTTTGGCCGGAGCTTCTTGGATTTTGGAGAGTGTATTTTGAATGAAAATGTCATTCTAAGATGATCTCAAGAAGGAACCTAAGCCAAATTCTGCTCGGAACATGGTCGAAATCCCAAATCGGAAGAAATTGCCCTTATTTGGCCTTTACCGGGCTTGGTGCCTTTGCCTTGCGTTCTTGTCCATTTGCCAACTGTTCTCGCATATTTGAGTGATTCCAAGTCGGTTCCATGAAGGATGTTAAGGCTGATTTTGAGTGTAGCATGGTCGTGACCTTGGTATGACTCGTAACATCTTTTCGGCGTAAAATCCTCTCCTTAGCGTGTTTTCTCTCTAGAGTCCAAAATACCCTGTAGAAATAAATCGGGACTAACAAGTAGAAGTTAAATAGACCAACAGTCTAATTTGGTGGGTTTTACTGTGTTTTTGATTCGTATAATTTTGGTCCATCAGATCACCCCACACTTTTAGTTGTTCGTCCCGAACAATGCTATTAAAGGGCGGCACTCTAAATTTGGTTTTAAAATATGAAAATTAGACTGTGGGACTCGATTTATCCTAATTCATGCATTACTTACTTATTACCAAATTGAACTGTATAAATAAATAGAAGAAACTTGATACGTGTACCTTCGTGCTGAGATGCAAATTATATTGGATGTTTCGGGAGATAGCCCTTTTTAGGCTCCTGGACTGCAACCTCGGGATCGTCTCGCACTATATGGTTTTCTTGTAGCTTTCTCTAGCACGTGATTTGATTCGGGTTTCAGTGAGTTGAGCCTTTTTGATTTATTTCTTTTTGGCGATGGACTGCTTTTTGTAGTGAATTGGTCTTTGGCTTTTGGCCTTGGATTTGACTTTTGAGAACTTCACTTTTTTGTCGGTTAAAACCTTCACAATATTGGACTCTACGCCTCTTGATTTGCTTCTTCGAGCTTTTGATTCTTTGTGATTGCAAGTCCATTTTTTTTTGCCTTTTTGGGAGGTCCAATCATCGCCCGCGAGCATATGTAAATACCTCCCCGCTCCTCTCGTCTTCGCCGTTTCACGCGGGTCAAGATGAGGGTCGCTCATTTATTTTCTCGGCTATTTTGACTAGAGAGAGGACGGTCTGATTCCCGTCCTCGCCTTTGCATAGATGCATCTTGGCGGAGTTGACTTCAATTATTCACTGAACCCCGAAGTGCAGCCTCCACTGACTTCGAAAACCATATAGTTTGATCTGATCCTTCGATTGCTTGCCAAGCCTCTCTAGGGCATTTCTATCAACTCCACATCCCTAGTTTATCTCAGCACAAAGGGACAAATGAGAAGTTACGTTCTAAGTTTTTAGACAGTTGAATTTTCACAAGGTAAATGCATGAATTTCGGTCTATCTTTTTCACATTCTTAAGTTCATATTTTCAAAAAGATACTATTAAAAAAAAGAAAAAAACTGCTGCATGTTATTTATGTATATAGGTGGTTCTCACCCCCCACTTTTGAACGAAGGCGTGCCTTAGTTCAAAAGTCATGCAAGCTTAAAACTAAATGACAGAAATTAAAGTGCGGAAAAGTAAGATAGTGTCGGGTTACCTCCCGACCAGTGCACTTGTTTTACGTCATTGGCTCGACGATACCTCAATCATGGATCACAAGGTTGGATCCGAAGGGTGAGTGAGGTCCAACTTCTTCTCGGCAGCCCTTTTGCTCCGAGAGGGTGAGGTTTCCTTGACCATAGCTGCTGGTCCAATGCGTCGTGCTTGTTTGTTGCTCCTTCCGGTTTTCCATTCTTTCGGCCCATGTCTTTGCCGCCTCTTCATGTTGGAATAGTTGGCACCTTTGTGAGTTTGGAAATTTGGTTTTGTGCCATTCAATGTAGGCGACATCAGGCATGTTCCCATGTGAGGCCTCTTCTTGGTGGTAGCTACGGATGGTTGTCTCGGAACGATTGAGTTTTCAGGTGGCTTATCTTGGCTTGTGACGAGAGAGAGTTCCTTTGTCGGCTTTTTTGGCTCATGCTCGGCCTCCAACTCCCCTTGTACCGCATCATCATTGATTATATGATCTTCGGTGGCTATGATCGGCATAAAATACGAAGGTTTGAGTTGAGGCACTTCGACCATGAGGACTAGGTCTGTTTCAGGTGCTCCGACAGTGAGGATTAGGTCTTTCTCGGACAGTTCGGCAATGAGGTCCGGGACTTCCTCAGGTGCTTGGAGCGCAAGTACCGGGCCTGGCTTGATTTCTTCGGCCGCTTCAGCAGTGAGGTTCGGGACTTCTGTAGGCTCGGCAGTTAGGACAGTGATTTCCTCGGATGGATTGGTGATAAGGACCGGGTCTGATTGGGGCAGTTCTTCTTCGGTCATTTGCAGGTCCTCAGTCGGCTCCTCGGGTTCAGCCGTGAATTGGTGCATCAATGCACTCAATTGCTGCATGTCTGTGGCCAATTGCTGGGTGCTAGCTGCCAACTCCTTTTCTGCCGCCCATAGTTCATTTTTGGCCCTGATTTGTTGCATCGTGTTGTCCAACTGATGGATGCTAGATGCCAGCTCCGTTATACCATCCTCGATTGGCTCGGCCTGATCTTGGCTTGGTCTTGACCTCGCGGCCAAATCGTTTATTAATTTCCAAAGATCATCCACGGTTAAGTCCCACATTGATCCTCCTGCTGCATCATTTAGCCAATTCCACTCTTGTGGCGTCATCCCACTGAGAAATTTTGTTTGAAGATCGAAGTTGGTGAATCCATGGTGCGGGCAGCTCGTCACAATGGAATCGAAGTACCATAAGTACTCGTCCAATGTTTCGTCCCGGGATTGCTTTATGTTGTTGATCTTCTCGCGGACTTCAAGTTCGAAGGGTGGTGGGGAAATTTCCTCAATGTTCCAAGGTTCCATTCCGTAGTAGTAGGACTTAGTGAATTGCATGATAAAATAAAAAAGAAAAAACAAAATAGAACAACTATTCCGATGCACAACTCCCCGGTAACGGCGCCAATTTGACAGATGCTTGTCGTCAGAGCAAATGTACAAATAAATTTATAAGTCCGCTACTCGCGACTTAACTACTGGGTAGCAAGTGGTAAGTAGGGGTCGAACCCAACAGAGTCAGTGTGGATTAGTTGTTCTTTAATGAAGCTTATGCAGAAATTAATTACGATTGGGGTTGGGTCGCGACTTAGAACTTACGCCCTTTAATAGCATTGTTCGGGACGAACAACTAAAAGTGTGGGGTGATCTGATGGACCATACTTGTATGAAACATAAATGCAGTTAAACCCACCAAATTAGACTGTTTGTCTATCTAACTTCTACGTGTTAGTCCCGATATATTTTTGCAGGGCATTTTAGAGACTGAAGTGAAAACACGCTAAGGAGAGGATTTTATGCTGAAAAGATAACAAGAGTCAATCCAAGGTCAAGATCATATGCCGACTGAAGAAATATCAAGGATCCTGACGTTGAATTGACCATAACTAATTAATCAGAAGAATTAGGACTGGAGTCAAGACAGCCCGGGGAAGAAACACATTTACAGTTTAATGAAAAGACTGCACAAAACTGTACAAACTCACACATTGGGCAAGGATGACCGGCCACTTGATGAAGTGGTGGCCAAGGGAGGAGCTCCTCCCCCTTGGGCCACCGCCTACCGGCGGCTTTGAGGGGTGGTGACCGGCGGCTTTTGGATCTCCTCCACATGTCACCACCACCTTCCTCCTCCTCCACCACTCCTCTTCCTTCACATGTGGCCATCTCCTTCCTCCATTTTCTCCTCCAATCAAAATGCAACACTTACCACCCATCTCCACCACCCATCTCCTCCCCTTTGGGCTATAAAAGGAGGCCTCCTCCTCCTCATTTCAACACACTTCAATCTCATTTCACTTCTCTCTCTAGAAATTGTAATATTTGTAATGTTGTAATCTTGCTTTGGAAATAAAGGATAGCTCCCTTGGCGCTTCAACGGTTGTAAGTAATTCTTAGTATTTATTCAACTGTTTTATTTCCTTAGTTATAATGTTTAGCATGATGAATAGTAGCTAAACTTGTAGTTCGGTCTAAGGGGCGCACTTGTATTATAAAATGTTTTAGACTATTAACTTAGTGTCTAGTCTAAGTATTCAAATCTTATTCTATGTGCCATATATTAAGTCAGAACGTCCAAGGTAGAGTGGATGCTTGGAATGGCAAAACTCTACAGCGGGGTTCGTAAACTTGTACGGATAAGTGGATGCTTGGAATGGCAAAGCTTATCTGAGAAGTTTGACTCATCTTAAACACCATTTGGTTGATCGGGAATGATTGATCAAATGGATGCACATAGGCTAATATAACCGGGAATGGAGTATTAGTCTAAATAGAATAAGTGTTCTACGTCCTTGGAATAGGCTAGACAGTGTACGCAAATCGAGTGCTTGGAATGGCCTTGATACACCGTTTGAATACTTAGGAGAGTCACTAAAGGTCAATGATAAACAGGATATAATACAAGTCCCCTGAAACCGAACATTTCTCTTTAATTATAAACTGTAATTTACTTTCCAGTATTAAAATCAACCAACCAACCAATCAATCAATCAAAATAGCTGGTAGCTTTAAAACCAACCAACCGACCTTAAACACGCTCCCACGCTACGTAATCCCCCCGAAGAACAATTATTCCCCTGGTTCCCTTGGGTTCGACCCCTACTTACCAAGTACTACCCAGTAGTATAGTTGCTAGTAGCGGACTATTATAAATTTATTTGCACAAATCGCTTTGACGACGAGCGGTTCTGTCAAATTGGCGCCGTTGCCGGGGAGCTAGTCATCGGATAAAGTTTTTTGAATCGTTACGCGCTTCAAAACAACCATGTCTCGCGAAGAAAGTCACCATGACTACCAGGATGACGAAGAAATAAACCTGTACGATCAGAATGATGAGGTACCGTTTCCATTCGTCGACGATCCAGAACAACTCATCAGAAACAGAAGAGCTCGTGATAGGGAAGTAGTCAGAAGAAACCAAGAATTACCCGAGGACCGAAATGCAGCTGGTCCAGTACAACCTCCTATCCATCCCCCACGACCACAACCTCAACCTCGATACATGCCAAGAAGAGAACCCGCTTTCGACGACTACTACGGGGACAACTACTACCGTGAACCAACTATGGGCGAGTTAAATGCCCCTAATTTCGAGACACAGCCGTGGTGCATCTATGAGAGCCCTGAATTAGAAAATATAACCATCAACGCATCAGTTGCACACAGCCTGCCAAAATTCTCAGGATCTCAAGGAGAATCTGCCGCAACTCACCTTCAACGCCTACATGGCATTTGCCAGAATCTAAAGCCCAATCGAGTGAATATGGACGACTTCAAGTTAAAGGCGTTCTATTTTTCCCTCATAGACTCGGCAAGCGACTGGTTCCTTTTATTGCCTTCCGGAAGCATTAGAACATGGGCTCAGATGCAGAAGAAATTCTTAGACAAATACTATCCGGCTGGAAGAGCAATGCAAGTAAGGAAGCAACTACAGGAAATCAAACAAGGTCCCAATGAAACCATGTACGATTACCTGGAAAAGTTCAATTACCTAGAAAGGAGCTGCTGTACCCTTGGACTGCCCGAGAAACTCGTCATCGAGTACCTCATTGATGGATTAAGACCACTAGACAAAATGCTCTTGGATGCCTCAGCGGGAGGGTCCATGATGAATCTATCATTAAGTGGCATCAGAAATCTCATCGCCAACGTTGCTGAAAATGCTCGATTTAGAGAAGAGACCACTCGCCAAGATGAATTCTCTCGATCAAAAAGGGTAGCACAAACCGAGGCATCAGTAAACTCCATAACTGAAGAGATGAAACAGTTAAAGGAGATGATGACTGAGATCATACGTAGACAGCCAGTTACGGTAAAACCTTGCGAGTTCTGTGGTTCTACAGACCACAAAACGGACGCATGCCCAACATTGATAGAAGAAGAACCGGCTGATGTAAATACAGTGGGAGGATATCAAGGATACAACAATGACAGAGCTGGACAAAATAGACAGTACGGTCAAACATCCAACCCAGGCTGGCGTAACAACAACAGCTATCTTCAGACGGAGACACAACCAGCTGTCCCTCAACTAGCACAGTCATTTTACCAACCACCCCACCGACAATATCACCAGAACACTCCATCGGCAGGCCAATATCACCAAAAAGAGCCAAATCAGTACCAAGCCAGACCGAGCAATCAGCAGGAACCAAGCAAGTCGCTCAATGACACGATGAAGGAGCTCACGGGAAACATTAATCAATTGGGTACTTCACTACACCAGTACCAGGCAAAAACTGACGGTGCAATTTCAGAATTGACCAAACAAATGTCCCAGCTCGCCACCACAATGTCAACACACACTACTGAACCTGGCAGACTTCCTTCACAGACCATCCAAAATCCTAAGGCGAACATAAGCATGATAAGGAGGTCAAACATGAAGGTTACTCTAGGAGAAGTAGCACGGTCCCCAACCTATAGACTTACAAAAAATCATTTCAACCGTAGGAGTCGACCTGATTGGAATCAAGAAGAAGACCGACCCAATGATGGCAAAACATGGGTTACGCATGCTGACATTGGACGGTACGCGTTTACTGTTTGCATAACACCGCCGCCGATCACACACTTTGACATACCAGCATCTGGTTGGGACTCCCCAAATAATATTATTGCTTCGAAGCAAAATATTAAAGGGTCAGAGTACGCAAATTCTAAGCCAGGGAGTGGGCAGAATAGTCCGACAATAGAAAGAGCCCTCACTTCAGATCATGAGCCACAACCGGAAAGAAATAAAGACCCTGGGGCCTTTACAATCACCTGTGGTATTGGTGAAACCCAGATCCATAAATGCTTAGTCGATCTTGGGGCTGCTGTCAACGCCATGCCTTCCTCCTTGTATTACCTACTAGGACTTGGTCCGTTGAAACCACCTCGATCAAATATCGAGCTGGGAGATAAATCATGCATCCGCCCGGTTGGAGAACTGGAAGATGTAATACTCCATGTGGGAGAACTTGTCGTTGCTGCAGACTTCTATGTAATACCAACAGAAGAAACCTGCGAAGGCGACCCACCAACAATAATATTGGGACGACCATTCCTCTACGCCACTAAAGCAAGAATCGATGTGGGCAAGGGGTCATTATCACTTAAGTTCGGCGGCAAAATTGCACACTTCTACATTAATAAGAGCCGCCCGGACACGAAGAAACCGCCAGACATAACACCTATCTCAGATCACGGTGCACATTTTTATGACCTGTCATTAGGGACCAAAAAAGTATCAAGACCAGCAGCTATGGTCAAAGGTGTCCCGCCTTCTAAGAAACAATGGAAAGAGAAAACACCAAAACCATGGAGCTCTTACTCCAGCAAGAAGTCAGGAAGAAGCAACACTGGAACGGTGGTAAAGTTTGACCTCAGCCACCCATGGGACCCAAACCAATGAACCACAAATGAGGTATCGTCGAGCCAACGACGTTAAACAAGTGCACTGGTCGGGAGGTAACCCGACACTATCTTACTTTTCCGCACTTTAATTTCTGTCATTTAAATTCAGTATGTAGTTTTAAGCTTGCATGACTTTTGAACTAAGGCACGCCTTCGTTCAAAAGTGGGGGGTGAGAACCACCTATGTACATAAATAACATGCTTGCTATTTTTTCTTTTTTTAGTAATAGTATCTTTTTGAAAATATGAACTTAAGAATGTGAAAAAGATAAATCGTAATTCATGCATTAACCTTGTGAAAATTCAACTGTTTAAAAACTTAGAATTTAACTTTCCATTTGTCCTTTGTGCTGAGATAACTAGGGATGTGGAGTTGACATAAATTGCCCTAGAGAGGCTTGGCAAGCAATCAAAGGATCAGATCAAACTATATGGTTTTCGAAGTCAGTGGAGGCTGCACTTCGGGTTTTAGTGAAAATTGAAGTCATCTCCGCCATGCAATGCAAAAGGCGAGGACGGGAATCAGACCGTCCTATCTCCGGTCAAAGTAGCCGAGAAAATAGATGAGCGACCCTCATCTTGACCCGCGCGAAAACGACAGTCAAAGTAGCCGAGAAAATAGATGAGCGACCCTCACCTTGACCCGCGCGAAAACGGCAAAAAAGAGAGGAGCGGGGAGGTATTTCCATAGGCTTGCGGGCGATGATTGGACCTCCCAAAAAGGCTCGAGAAAATGGACTAGCAGTCACAAAAAGGCGAAAAGCTCAATGAAGCAAATCAAGAGGCCAAAGGCCCAAAATTGTGAAGGTTTTAACCGAACAAAAAGTGAAGAACTCAAAAAGTCAAAACAAAGGCCAAATGCCGTCTCACTACAAAAGCAGTCCCTCGCCAAAAGAAAATCAAAGTACTCAAACCACTGAAACCTGAACCGAATCGCGTGCTAGAGAAAGCTACCAGAAAACCATATAGTAAGAGACGATCCCGAGGTTGCAGTCCAGGAGCCAAAAAAGGGCTATCTCCCGAGACATCCAATATAATTTGCATCTCAGCACGGAGGTACAAGTATTAAGTTTCTTCTATTTATTTACGCAGTTTAATTTGGTAATAAGTAAGCAATGCATGAATTAGGATAGATCGAGTACCACTGTCTAATTTTCATATTCCAAAGCCAAACATAGAACTTACGCCCTTTAATAGCATTGTTCGGGACGAACAACTAAAAGTGTGGGGTGATCTGATGGACCATAATTGTATGAAACATAAATGCATATAAACCCACCAAATTAGACTGTTTGTCTATCTAACTTCTACGTGTTAGTCCCGATATATTTTTGCAGGGCATTTTAGAGACTGAAGTGAAAACACGCTAAGGAGAGGATTTTATGCTGAAAAGATAACAAGAGTCAATCCAAGGTCAAGATCATATGCCGACTGAAGAAATATCAAGGATCCTGACGTTGAATTGACCATAACAAATTAATCAGAAGAATCAGGAGTGGAGTCAAGACAGCCCGGGGAAGAAACACATTTACAGTTTTGTGAAAAGACTGCACAAAACTGTACAAACTCACACATTGGGCAAGGATGACCGGCCACTTGATGAAGTGGTGGCCAAGGGAGGAGCTCCTCCCCCTTGGGCCACCGCCTACCAGCGGCTTTGAGGGGTGGTGACCGGCGGCTTTTGGAGCTCCTCCACATGTCACCACCACCTTCCTCCTCCTCCACCACTCCTCTTCCTCCACATGTGGCCATCTCCTCCCTCCATTTTCTCCTCCAATCAAAATGCAACACTTACCACCCATCTCCACCACCCATCTCCTCCCCTTTGGGCTATAAAAGGAGGCCTCCTCCTCCTCATTTCAACACACTTCAATCTCATTTCACTTCTCTCTCTAGAAATTGTAATATTTGTAATGTTGTAATCTTGCTTTGGAAATAAAGGATAGCTCCCTTGGCGCTTCAACGGTTGTAAGTAATTCTTAGTATTTATTCAACTGTTTTATTTCCTTAGTTATAATGTTTAGCGCGATGAATAGTAGCTAAACTTGTAGTTCGGTCTAAGGGGCGCACTTGTATTATAAAATGTTTTAGACTATTAACTTAGTGTCTAGTCTAAGTATTCAAAACTTATTCTATGTGCCATATATTAAGTCAGAACGTCCAAGGTAGAGTGGATGCTTGGAATGGCAAAACTCTACAGCGGGGTTCGTAAACTTGTACGGATAAGTGGATGCTTGGAATGGCAAAGCTTATCTGAGAAGTTTGACTCATCTTAAACACCATTTGGTTGATCGGGAATGATTGATCAAATGGATGCACATAGGCTAATATAACCGGGAATGGAGTATTAGTCTAAATAGAATAAGTGTTCTACGTCCTTGGAATAGGCTAGACAGTGTACGCAAATCGAGTGCTTGGAATGGCCTTGATACACCGTTTGAATACTTAGGAGAGTCACTAAAGGTCAATGATAAACAGGATATAATACAAGTCCCCTGAAACCGAACATTTCTCTTTAATTATAAACTGTAATTTACTTTCCAGTATTAAAATCAACCAACCAACCAATCAATCAATCAAAATAGCTGGTAGCTTTAAAACCAACCAACCGACCTTAAACACGCTCCCACGCTGCGTAATCCCCCCAAAGAACAATTATTCCCCTGGTTCCCTTGGGTTCGACCCCTACTTACCAAGTACTACCCAGTAGTATAGTTGCTAGTAGCGGACTATCATAAATTTATTTGCCCAAATCGCTTTGACGACGAGCGGTTCTGTCAACCGCGCTAAGTATTCAAAGATGAATCTAGGTTATTTCTAACGCAAGACTTGCAACATCATTTAAAACACCCCTTTCAAGGTATGCTAGTCTATGTGCATCCACCTGATCTCCCAGTGACGTTACGATCAAGTGGTGTTTTAGATAAGTCGAACTCCTCAGATAAGCTTTGCCCTTTCGTAGCATCCACTTACCCGAGTATGTTCACGAACCCCACGGAAGAGTTTTGCCCTTTCGTAGCATCCACTCAACCTTGGAAATTCTGACTATAAATGGCACATAGAACAAGTTTTGAATACAAAGGTATACTAAGAGTAAGATCTAAAACATTTATAATACAAGTACACCCCTGCGACCGAGTGCAAGCTTTTAGCTACTTATATGCATGTCAAGGAATACAAGCAACTATTGTCTTGAACAAGGGTACCGAATAATAAAATAACTTTACAGTAAAAACAAATAATACTGAAAGTAATTTTATACATTACAATAAGTCGAGGAGAGGAGCTCCTAAGCAAGATCCACACAAGAGAAGTAGCTCCACAATGAAGAACAAAATATTTATTGAAAGTGAAGAGAAGAGGGTTAAGCCCTCTATCTCTCTAAAACATGGTGGAATTGTGGATTGTGGGATGATACAAATGAGGAGGAGGAGCTCCATATTTATAGGCCAAGGAGGAGGAGATGGAGGGTGGAGATGGCTCCATGTGGTGTTGCATCCAAAGGTGGAGGAGGAGGAGATGAAGATGTGGTGGAGGAGCCACCACATGTCACATTCCCATGGAGGCTCAATAGCAGCCGGCGGCTTTGCGAGGATGGAGGAGGAGCCGCCAAGTGGAGGGAGGAGAGTGGAGGAGAGCTTAACCACTCATGGAGGAGGAGCATCCTTCTAGAAGCTTGTGTGACCTTTCACAAAAGCCATCGGTTTGACCGGATCTGACCGGAGCTTTGGCCGGAGCTTCTTGGATTTTGGAGAGTGTATTTTGAATGAAAATGTCATTCTAAGATGATCTCAAGAAGGAACCTAAGCCAAATTCTGCTCGGAACATGGTCGAAATCCCAAATCGGAAGAAATTGCCCTTATTTGGCCTTTACCGGGCTTGGTGCCTTTGCCTTGCGTTCTTGTCCATTTGCCAACTGTTCTCGCATATTTGAGTGATTCCAAGTTGGTTCCATGAAGGATGTTAAGGCTGATTTTGAGTGTAGCATGGTCGTGACCTTGGAATGACTCGTAACATCTTTTCGGCGTAAAATCCTCTCCTTAGCCTGTTTTCTCTCTAGAGTCCAAAATACCCTGTAGAAATAAATCGGGACTAACAAGTAGAAGTTAAATAGACCAACAGTCTAATTTGGTGGGTTTTACTGTGTTTTTGATTCGTATAATTTTTGTCCATCACTCCTCTATATATATATATATGTATATGGGAGCGCTATTTTGAGGCAAGGTTGGTAGAATGAGGCACGTGAGGCACATTGTGAGCCACTCATTTTGTGGATGTGGCAGGGAATAGTACCAGAATAGTGTTTTGCGTTTTGCTTTTTGTTTTTGATAGTGGGGCACGTGGCTAGCCCACAAAGCACGGGGGGAGGGGGGGTTAGATGTGTGGCTCAGATCGTGCCTCATTGCCCCATTCTAATTTGCTTGTCTCATTTGAGCGCTCCTCTATATGTGTATATATATAAGGGCGCGCTCTATTGTTACACCTTCTTAGAGTGTTATCCAATTACTCCAATGTGATTGGTTGAATGGGTGGGACACCTCACAAAGCACGGGGCCCAATTAAGTGGATGAGTTGGGTGAGTGGGACACGTGGCGCGTCGTGATTAGTTGGATGAAACTCGTCCAATCAATCAGAATGGAGTAATAGGGTAACACTCTAAGAGGGGGTAATATTTGAGCGCTCCTATATATATATATAGAGGAGCGCTCAAATTTTACCTCCTTCTTAGAGTGTTACCTATTACCCACTCACAAAATATGTGTAGGGCCCACCTCCCACTACCAAAATCCTCCACTCACATGTCCAATGGGCCCTGTGCTTTTGAGGTGGCGCGTCCTCATTGGTTGGATGCTCATCCAACCAATCAGAGGAGAGTAACATGGTACCACTCTAAGAAGGGGTAACATTTGAGCGCGCCCCTATATATATTTATCTATATATAGAGGAGCGCTCAAATGAGAATACCCTCTTAGGCTAAGAACATATGAACCAATCTCAACCACACATCTAAACAATCAGACTGAATTGTTCCCTAAATAAACAGAGTTTCCTAACAGGATGGCCAACAAATTGACCGCAGACCAATCAACATGACTGAGGTAAAATCATCTTGAATCGCACAACCACGGTTCCTAGTACAAAAACAAATAATGCCCTCTTGAAGCTTTGTCGCTCCAAGCACAACCACAGTTTCTTGTACAAAAACAAATAGACAACAATAAGTACTCAATCAACAACATATACTGACAACAAACCAACTGTATTGTATACTCTATTTGTTTAATTTGAGTGGCATCTGGCAACATATGCTGAAAATGAGCAAGTACGAATACACTTCCTTCCATATCCCAAACAAAATTTCAAGATTTGCAGCATACAAGATTTGCAACAAAATTTCAAGATTCGCAGTTAGACCTGTATGTGGTCAACTCCCAGAAGTCTCTGATTGCACTTCAAAGCCTCATGGAGATATGGGAGAGCTACATGGACATTACTCAGACCTTCTTCCATCATTACGACATTCCTTCAAAGCCTCAGTGGCTACATGGACAAATCTCCAACAATGCCAGAACCTGAGATGAGCATACGGGAATTTAAAAACCCCATTTTGAGATTCAAAGAAAAATTCAACAAAGGACCTAAAACTTGCACATCCTTCTTGTTATCAGGTTTGAATTAAACAGAATAGGCAGAACCTAGGCACATAAATTAAACTAGGGTAGACATAAGCAGAATCAACCAATAGACAAAAATTAAATTAGGGTTTAGGTTAGGCAGGATCTTACTGACGAAAGACAAAGGAAAGTGTACACTGTCGTAATCGACGTCGTCCTCAACCAACCGCCTTCATCGACGTCCTCAACGTCATCATCGTCGTCGCTTCAAACCGTCCTCGCCGCCACCGGCGCGCATTTGGGTCTCGTCTCGATCGGATGATTCTGGGTTTCAATAATGAGAGAGAAAAAAAGTCGGACGTAATTACAGATGAGAGATGATGATATACAGGTGAAGTGATGTGTTTATTCATCCAAAGACCAAAATGCCCTCAATTTGTAATAAATTTGCTTTTAGAAAATGAGAAATAAAGGTTTGAGTAGTGGGGCAGGTGTCATGTTTTCATTGGATGATGAAAATGATGTGTCTGAATGTGTGGTTGAGATGCTGCCTCACTTGCCTCGTTCTAATTTTGGTGCCTCATTTGATCGCTCCTCTATATATATATGTATAGGGGAGCGCTATTTTGAGGCAAGGTTGGTAGAATGAGGCACGTGAAGCACATTGTGAGCCACTCATTTTGTGGATGTGGCAGGGAATAGTACTAGAATATTGTTTTGCTTTTTGCTTTTTGTTTTTGGTAGTGGGGCACGTGGCTAGCCCACAAAGCATGGGTTATATGTGTGGCTCAGATCGTGCCTCATTGCCTCATTCTAATTTGCTTGCCTCATTTGAGCGCTCCTCTATATGTATATATATATAGGGGCGCACTCCGTTGTTACCCCTTCTTAGAGTGTTATCCAATTACTTCAATGTGATTGGTTGAATGGGTGGGACACCTCACAAAGCACGGGGCCCAATTAAGTGGTGAATGGATGAGTTGGGTGAGTGGGACACGTGGCGCGTCGTGATTGGTTGTATGAAACTCATCCAATCAATCAGAATGGAGTAATAGGGTAACACTCTAAGAGGGGGTAATATTTGAGCGCTCCTCTCTATATATATATATAGAGGAGCGCTCAAATATTACCCCCATCTTAGAGTGTTACCTATTACCCACTCACAAAATATGTGTAGGGCCCACCTCCCACTACCAAAATCGTCCACTCACATGTCCAATGGGCCCCGTGCTTTTGAGGTGGCGCGTCCTCATTGGTTGGATGCTCATCCAACCAATCAGAGGAGAGTAACATGGTAACACTCTAAGAAGGGGTAACATTTGAGCGCGCCCCTATATATATATATCTATATATAGAGGAGCGCTCAAATGAGATTACTCTCTTAGGCTAAGAACATATGAACCAATCTCAGCAACACATCTAAACTGCCCCCCCCCCCCCCCCCGTACTTTGTGGGTGCGCCACGTGTCCCACTACCAAAAAATTCATCAAAAGCAAAAAGCAAACAGTAAAATGCATTACCCAAACAGTAAAAAGCAAAACACTATTTTTGCACTATTCCCTGCCACACCATCAAAATGAGTGGCTGAGATTGGTTCATATGATCTTAGCCTAAGAAGAGTTCACATTTGAGCGCGCCCTTATATATATATATATAAAACTAGTGCTTGTGCAGTATGTCATTTTGAGATTTTATTTTCACGATTATGTATACATTTTAGGAGTTTCTCTGATGATTATGAATGAAAGCATGGTATTCAGATTAGTACTTAAGTTTTTGGACTTTCAAACTGTGATTTAGTTGTCAGATTAGTTAGCACATGATTTCAAACCATGTTTTACTAGTAAAGAAGTCTCGAAACGTATGCTTCAAGTCATCAAGTCGTGTGTCCTATCAAAACATCACCTAATAGATACTAACACTAACATGAGCACCCAATCAAAAAAAAAGTCGTGTGTCCTATCAACGACTCATAAGATACAATACAAATTTTGTAATCAAAATTTAAATTAGCTGAGCAATTCACAAATAGAAAGAGTGACAAACTGGATATATTTTGATAAAATTCGGACAGAGAAATTTGTTTTATAGAGAAAGGGACATCCATACCCAATGACAACTACATGGCTTAGATATAAATGTTGCAAACTTCATTCCACAAGATGGGTGGTAATGTAAGACAGAATTAGCTACCTGTTATCGACCAATCACGTCCCGACATGTCATCAGCGCACGCTATGTTTTTAGTTCTCCCCACACTTCATTTTGCCAAGCTTATGCTCAAGGTTCAGTTGGCCAACTCTCGAATCATATTAACTCGTTCTCATATTACAAGTTTTTTTACACTTCATTCATTAAATTTAGACTAGTAGTGAATTCAGACTACAAATCCATGGGTAGCCCATAACTTGATCATAAACCCAGAATCAAGCATAAAAAAAGCTAAAGCAAGGTGTTGTTATGGTAATGGCAAATTGGCAATATGGCATGCATACACACAAATTGAATTCTCTGATGCAGGGAAGGGAGCACAGCTGCAACCTAAAAAGCTGATATACTAATTAATGACACCATGCTATTCATGACTTGGAAAAAACTGAAAAAGCTGATGACAGAAAGAAGTTACATTTTACTGTCTTTTTTCTTCTTCTTCTTTTGCTTAAGAACATATTCTAAATCAGTAGCTTGAAAACATACTGAACTAACCTTGATTAGTCAACTGGTACATTTTGTAACTAAATGGCTGCTCTTTGCTAGTTGTGAAGTGGGTTTGGACCGGTGTGGACTTTTCGCTTGTCTTCGTCATATATTGTGTCCAAGTCTTCGTTGTCGATGTTGAGAACTGGCTGATGATGTGTCTTTGAAGATTGGCTTAAGTGGGCTGCAGAGTTGGCATCATGCAGTAGTAGTAGCTTCCTCGGCTGAGGCAATAGAGTGTGGTGACCTGAGATGTGTGTGGAAGAGCTCATGGAGTATAGCAAGGTGATTTGAGCTAGAATTATGAGCACACAAAAGCAGCAGATGAGTGTTCTCCAAGCTGCTACATGTTGCTCCTGCTGCCTTGATCTGCTCCTCCACCAGCAGCTTGGTGTTTTTGTAACAGTGACTTTGCAGCTGTTATCATAAGTCATTGAATTGGTTAGTACCTGAAGGATCACCTCACCAGGAACCGGCCGGCTATTGTTGCTTTTCAGACAGTTGTTGTGGAGCAATGCAACCTGATTGAAGAAGGAAGGGCCTAAGGCAGATATAGTTGGTGCCGGTGAGTGATATTTATCAACAAGTGTAAATTTCAGAGAGGGAATGAATGTTGGGACATCCGGACGCGTATTGAAGTAATTGAAATAACTCTGGGCAAGGCAATGTCATTAAATCTGGCATTCAATGGCCTTAACCATTTAGAGTGACAGCTAGAGAGGCCAGCTGCCTGATGTTGAAATTGCAGGTTTTTTGGATCTCAGAATCAAATCATCAAATACCTCTGCGGTTGATTGACATTCTTAATTTGTGACTCTGCATTTTTCAGTTGAAGGCTTTTCTGATACGCTCAGGTAGAGTAGAAGAGGGAAACTTGTCAAGGAATTGATGTTTGAAACAACTGTGTATTAGTATTAGGGGAGCAGATAGATGTATGGAATTTAATTCAGGAAGGCAACTTTTTATCTAAAGACTCATCCTGAACAGGATATCTTTATAAACTAGGCTGAATGGTCAGAAGCAGGCTCTGTGACATTCAAGTAGATAATGAAGATGTGTAAAAGAGGAGCCAACACGTGAAAAATGTACGCAAATTGGTGTGAAACAGAGCTACAAACTCACACTTCAAGTGAGCCTTGTTGGTTCGAAAACTGGCCAATTTCTTCTGTCTGGAAGAGGTATCTAACAATTTAAACACGCTTCCACAGCTATAGCTGGACTGATGGTCATGCTGAGGGCGCTTCAGGACCTCTAAGTGAAACGCTTCAATGAATTAGCCAATTAGTTCTAGCCAAACATTCATATCTTAGAATTCACTTTCATGATGAAAAAAAAAATTACTTTTATGATGAATTTTTTTTTACTTTCATGATAAACTAAAATATAGATCATTTTTACTACATACAAACCATCACCTAGCTCTTTCAACTCTTGAGTTCAAGTTTAGGTTCATATTGTCACTTAGTTATTTCGTCAAACATCTAACAAGCATATGAAAATTGAAGTTCTAGTGAAATGAAATCATCAATCATCATAGATATCAAAGTGTTTAAATGATTATATGCCAATGAGGGGAGTTTTTATTGAAAGTGACTCAAAACGAGTTTGCAATATTAGAAATGACCCACGCGAGTTTCACATTTCAAAAATGACCCATTTTTAAAGAAACCGGATTCCCAAGAACCGGTTTGTTAGGTTTTTCCAAACACCGGATCCTGGAAATCCGGTTTTAAGGAGATGTAGATGATGTGGATGAAGGTCGAATACGTGGATTCCACGTTACCGGAACCCGGAGATCACGTTTTTTTATAAAACGGATTGCGGCGATCCGTTTTTTGGCCACATTAAAATTCCACCGCAGCTTCTTCTCCCCCATTCGAAACCCTACCCCAATTCTCTCCGTCCGATTCCGTGCGTTGTCATCCGATTTGATTTTCATCCCGTCCAATTTTCGATTTAATCCACCTACGTCTCATCAAATTAGCATTTCATCGGCTGGTTTCATCATTTCGCATAAACCCTCACCACTTCCGAAGTTGTCCGAAATTGATAGATAAAAAAACTTAATTGTGTAATTAGTGTTGTTGAATTGTTTGTTTTTGAAGGATTGTTGTTGTGAATTTTGTTAGTAGTGTTGTTGAATTGTTTGTTTTTGATATTAGTCCGGTTAATTGTATGAATATTATGCATTTTTTGGTTTGATATTAGTCCGGTTAATAGTTGTTGTTGAATTATTATCGTTGAATTAATGACGTTGAATTGGTGGCTGCTTGACATTGGTTTGATATTGTCTATGGATTATGGTTTTATATTCGTAAAAAGAGTGTTGTCGAATGTCATAGTTATTGAATTAGTATATTTGAATTTGGACAATTATTTGTTGTAGTTGAATTAGCGTATTGATATAATGTGTTTTTCTTGATGAATTGATAATAATGAATATTTATTGTTGTTACAGAAATGTCATCAAGTAACAGGCGAAGCACTAGTCAACGCGATATGCCGTCTTCTTCACGAGCGACTGCTAATCCAAACATGGATATGGATGATTTTCTTCATCCTAGACCCATCGATTCATCCTTGTTGACGATGCAAAGTGTTCATCGCACTGAGGCGATTTGGAGAAATCAGGTATGATTTTCATTAATTAAAAATTTTCAATTCATATCATATAACAATGTTTTATAGTAACAAATTGTTTTACATATTATAGATATATAGATAATTTATGTCTGATAAGCCATTGCGGTTCGCGGGTCATAATGTCGTAAATATGAACCCTCGACTTGCGGAGTATGTTGCAAATGCCGAATTTCTACCTTGGACCTAAGGATGAAACGTGAAGATTGATCCTAAATTGTGCACCGTCCTAGTGGAGAGATGGCACCCCGAGACACACACCTTCCATCTGAATGGAGGGGAGTCTACAATTACACTAAAGGACGTGGCTCTCTGACACGCGTCGTCTGTCGCGTCAAATTTGAATTTATAATTTCCCTACTATAAGCTAGTAAAGCGGCAGTAGGGATCGAACCCTAGAGAGCTGGTGAGGTCAAGACGTTCTGTAAACAAAGAAATTGGGGTTTTGTGAGTAATTGTAAACAAGTGCAAGAGAAAATAGAGCGAAGGGTATTCAATCAGAGGAAGTATTTGGTCTAGGGTTTCCTATTGCGACTCGTTTATCATTGACTTCTAATTAATTATCTAGTTTCATGTTCTTAAAGGTGGTTACTCCGTTCCAGGTTATAACCTAAGATAGGGCCGTTCCAAGCACCTACACCACAATCTACTCCGTTCCAGGTTATAGACTTCTACTTCTAGCAAACCTAATACTCCGTTCCAGGTTATAGACTTCTACTTCTAGCAAACCTAATACTCCGTTCCAGGTTATATCAGGTTAAGTGCAACTACTCGTTCTAACGGTCTAGTACCAAACAAGCAGCAAATATAGGGGCTGAATTGCTCGGCTAAGTTTTACCATTCCAAGTGTCCACTTAGCTTCGCAATTCAGTCCGGGATAAATAAGCACAAGAACTAGTAGAACACGAAAATAGCATTAAGCAAAGAGTCTCAAAACTTTGTCACAATATATTGAATCCTAAACCGAACAGGAGGTTTAGCTACTCATGTCCATGGAAATAACAAAATAATAATTGATGAAAAGGAAGTAGAAAATCTCTTCTCTATCGTCGAAAGCCTCCGTCTTCTCCAGAGCCGTCTTGGTCTTCGTAGAATGTAAAAACTCTAACCCAAGCTTTTTATTTATAATCAACTGGGTTTCTAAATCCAATTTGGGCTAGAATTATCAGATTTCAGCTCGCTGACGTCATCAAACACGTTGCTGACATCAGCATCTCGTATCTGGTCGCGTCTCATCTTAACGTTATCCCGTGTCAGGTGTAGACTTTAGTACCGCATCTCCTTTAGATATTAGCGTCACGCTAATGTCTTAATGTGGCGCGGTTAGCACTGAGCTTGTGTCCTTCTTCTGCGCGTCAGTCTAAACTTCGACTCTGAATTTGACCTTCTATATGAACTCGGCTGCTCTCAGTGTGAACGATCGAGTTGTAGGGAATCGAGTCAGCTACGCGATGGTGTGTGACTCATATTTTTCTGATCAACGGTCCATTCCCAGCACTCCGTCGACTGTCCAAAGGTCTGATCTGTCACTGTGATGTTTTCGGTGCAAAACGCCGTCTTTAATGCACTTTTCCTCCTAGAGCTTCCAAAGCACCTAAAATGCAAAACAACACTTAAAAAGTAAAATGTTCGCATATAAAAGTGTCAAAATATATGGGATTAGTTGACTTGATGAGTCGTATAAATACGACTCATCAAACCATCCCACACTTAAACTTGTTCGTCCCGAACAAGAACTAAGTCATAGAAGGAAAACAAGTATAACACCACAATTTCTTCGACGCCCTGGATAGATGCTACATGAATAAGAGTTGCTAGTCTATATTTTGCAATTCTATGCATAACTCAATCGGTACTAAAATCATTATGCTCAACACAGAATTAACTTGATACATTTGAGCTGAAATCCAAATCAATTCGGATGAAACCACCCCACACTTAAACTTGTTCGTCCCGAACAAGGACTAGGTCATAAGAGGAAAAATAACTGAGACATCACAACTTCTTCGGCATCCTAGATAATGCTACATGAATATGTGTTGCTAGTCTAGACTTTGCCTTTCTATGCATATCTCAATCGTTACTAAAAGTATTGTGCTCAAACATGGAAATAATTGATATGTGTACCTTTAAGCCGAGATCCAAATCAATTCGGATGAGTGGGAGATAGTCCTCTTCAGACCCATGATCTGCACTTGCAGTTCCGAATTCTCGCTATATGGTTATACTTCATTGCTTTTTCTTGCACGTGATTTGTTCGAGCTTCAAGGTGCTTGAGTTCTTTTAGGACAGCTTTTGTAGTGACTTGGCTTTTGATGTAACAGTGGTGTACTTCACTTTTGTTGCGTGTAATACTTCACAATTGAATGATTTTTTTTCTTTTTGCTACTGATTGTGAACTGCTCGTCCGTGATTCCTCTTCTTTGACGAAGGTCCAATCATCGCCCGCAAGCATATGGAAATACCTCCCTGCTATCACTCATCCTTGTCCTTTTGACGCGAGTCAAGCCGAGGGTCGCTCGTCTGTTTTCCCGGCTACTCGGACTAGAGATTGGACGGTGTGTTGTTTTCCCGTCCCACCTGACCGCATAAGCACTGCAGTGGCGGAGCATACTCTTGACCATGTTGTCTCGAAGTGCTAGCCTCCACGAAATCAATATAACCACAAAACTTGAAATCCGGTCCTTTGAGCGCTTTGTCAAGTCTCTCTAGGACGTTTCTATCAACTCCACATCCCTATTTATCTCAACTCAAAAGTATGTAAAGGGTTAAGTTCACATGTAATCGCACAATTCAAATTTCACAAGAGAAGCGCATGTAATTGGCTCTATCTATTTCACATCATCAAAATTCAATACCGCATATCTAGGAAATAGAGAGGAATTTGTACAAAAAAATTTAAAATTTCAAGGGAAACGTGCTGACTCTATGCAGGTGCAAGAAATAAACATGCTGACGCAACAAACTGACTCTCCCACCCCAAACTTTTGAACAAAGTCGTGTCCTCACGGCAGGACTTAAATTCAAAGACACAACTATGCAAGCAAACAAACGTAGGGAAAACAAGAAGAGAGTAAAAATTGAACAGGCACTTCCCTCGTGTGGTCGCGTGATGTGAATCGCTCTTCTAAAGTTATTTGTCATTCTAAACACTTTTGTCGAGCCAGAATTTCCAGATAAAGAACTTGGGTTGAGGATTTTGACAGTGTGCCCATTCTGTGCGCACAGGGCCTCTGTCGGTTGGGCCTCCGGGTGACTCTTCAGGACACTATGGGATTCTTCACTTTTCTCCATATATAGGCCATTGTAAGACTTTTGGTCGAGCCAGAATCTCCAATTGGCCAAGCTTGCCCGAGGATTTCCTCCATGCCCTGATTTTGCGCCCGGGACGTGCTGGTTTGGCTAGATCGGCCCCGGCTGGGACCTTGCGCTCTCCACACTGAGGTGCATGTTACCTGCATGAATAGCATCTCTTTCCCAAAATACAATGTGATGAATATGACTCAAGACTCAAATAAACAGAAAATAAGTAAATAAAACTGAAAAAATTGAAAAACGATAAAAGTGCTGGGCTGCCTCCCTGCGAGCGCCTTTGTTTACGTCGTTGGCTCGACGTTACCTCTTTAGGGATCACAAGGGCGTGTGAGGTCAAACTTCTCCTCAGCTGCTACTTCAATTTGCTCGAAATTGCCGTGTAATGATGTGCTCGGATCTGCTCTCCATCGATCAGGCGGGTTCGCCTTCATATACTCACGAGTTGGTGAGGACATCTTTCTCATAGCTACTGGTCCATTCGTATGCATGGTCTTTTCTGGTAGGTCAGGAACTAGGGCACCAAGATCAGCTGTGTGCACTATGTCCGGCGGTTTCCTCGCGCATGGACGGTCATCATCCCCAAAGATGTAGAAATTTGATATTTTTCCACCGAATGCAAGTGACAGCAAGCCCGTGCCCATGTCAATCTTGGTCTTAGTGGTGAAGAGGAATGGCCGTCCCAAGATAAGTGCTAGCGGTTCATCGTCTCTAGCATCGCCCATCTGCAAGACATAGAAATCTGCAGGAAAAACAAGGTCTCCTACTCGGAGGGTTAGGTTCTCAAGCAAGCCGACTGGACGAATACATGATTTGTCCCCTGGTTCTATCAACAGTTTAGGAGGCTTCAATGGTCCCAAATTCAAAGAGAAATACAATGAGTAAGGCATAGCCTTAATGGCAGCACCCAAGTCGATTAAACAGTGATGTATTTGGGTCTCACCGATACCACAGGTGACCGTGAAGGCACCAGGGTCCTTACTCTTTTCTGGCGGTGCATCATGACTCGTTGCGAGTGGGCATTCCATCATTGGGCTGTTCTGCTTGAGCCTTGCCTCCAATCTGCCTTCTAGCTCGTCCTTTGACAGGCCGTCGTCGTGACCTCTCAAATTTACAATTTATAAGTCCACTACTATTGGCTTACCATGAAATAGTAAAGCGGCAAGTAGGGGTCGAACCCAAGAGAGTTAGTTCGATTACTTGTTGTTCTTGAAAACAATAAGGAAAGTAAGACAAGTGGGGTTTGCAAATGCTTGAAAATAAGTGCAAAAGTAAATGAGCGGAAGGTGATTCAATGAGAGTAAGTATTAAGTCTAGGGTTCCTCTTGTGACACATTTATCATAGACATCGAATGATCTATTCCACATTTCCAAGTGTGGTGTCCCGACAAAGGTGACACCCTAGTACCCCGGCAAAGGTGATATTCCACACCCTTAACCCGTCAAGGTGTTGTGTGGTGTCCCGACAAAGGTGACACCCTAGTACCCCGGCAAAGGTGATACTTCACAACTAAGCTTGACTAAGGTTTTAGGCCTCTAGTTCTTTCCAAGATCAAACAACCCAGCAAAGGTGTTATCCGATCTGGATGTTACTATCTATCTTTGCTGCAAGGAATCCAATAGATATTAACTTTAAGGAATAATTGCTCAACCAAGCTTTGTGGCAAAACATCCACTTGGTCTCGTAATTTCATCCATGGGAATAAGCTCAAGGACTAGTGAAATGTAAAATAGCATTAAGAACAAGAGTCTCAAAATGTGTTCACAAATGTGAAACCCTAAACCGAATAGGGGGTTTAGCTACTAGTATTCATGAAGAGATTACAATAGCAATACATGAAAAGTAAATGACTGAAAAGTAAAGGATTGCTTTCTATTGCCAAAGAGAAGAACGAGAGAGAGAAGCTCCAAGCAATAACAATTTCGGACTATGGATGATGTCTAAACCTTAGGCCAAGAGATCTCATTTATAGGAAATGGATTAGGGTTTTCTCTAACTTGGCCACCACTCTTGCTCTGGAAGTAGCCAAAATGGATTGGCATGAGCCAATGATGAGATGCTTCTAGAATCATCAAGATTTTGCAAGTGGGCTATGTTTGGGTTTGGAACTTGAGTGTGGGCCCATAATGCCTTGTGGTGATTTTGGCCTAAGATGCCATCTTTTAAGCCCGATTCCTATTAGACCTTCCAAAGTGCCTGAAATGCAACAAAGCACTAACAAGTAAATGTTCACATGATAAAGTGTCGAATTGGTGGGAATTGTTGACTCGATGAGTCGTATAAATACGGCTCATCATCCTTGTGGGTCATATGGCCTTCGGGAGCAATAACCTGCATGGAACACGCAGGAACATTAGTTAAGGAACTCTCGGCCGTGAGGACCGGGCCTGGCTCGGACGCTTCGAGAGCGTCCGGTCCGAGTGTTTCGGCCATTTTTTTCTTCGGATGCTAGCGGGACGAAGTCTTCTGATTGCGGTCTGGTGTAATCTGAGCTAGGCTCTTCCTCGCTGTCCCTTGCCTCCATGTTGAGCATTTTGTTCACTCAATATGCGGACTCCTTTAGCGCCGCGTCTACGTCCACTACTTCCATCATGCTGACATTCCCTCTCGGGTTTGGTATGGTCTGTGATGGTAGCCTTCCTCGGTCGCTCTTCAGCTCAGAAACAGTCTGAGCAAGGTTAGACATTTGCTTCCCTAGCTCCGCTAAAGTTCCATCGGTCCTGGCCGGGTTTTGATGTAGCGTGGTGGCCAACTGCTGGGTGCTAGCTACCAGCTCTTTTATAACTTCCTCCAGTGACTTATTGGGGCCTTGTTGGCTTAGGCCGACCTGGTTGTTGTTTGGTCCTCGTTGTTGATATTGGTTCGGCCCGTTATGTACTCCCTGTTGTTGTCGGTACGGTGGACGGTAGTAGTGCTGCTGGGCTGGTTGGGATGCGGCATGTTGGGCTGGTTCCCTCTGGGCATGGTTGTCTCGGTTGTCATTTCTCCAGTTCTGCCCTCCCTGCCCGGTTGCTGCTGGTTCGTATGGCCGGCTCGGTCCGGCCTGGTTATTGTACCCTTGGTACCCGTCCACTGCATTGACCTCGCCTTGGTCTTCTTCTACTAGCGTCGGACAAGCGTCTGTCTTGTGGTCTAATGCACCCCAAAACTCGCAAGGCTTCACTTGGACCGGTTGTCTCCTCATTAGTTGCATCATCATTTCTTTCATTTGCTTCATCTCTCCGGCCATTGAGCTAGATAGAGGCTCGGCCCTTGAGACGTTCCTGGTTCAGCTGAACTCTTCTTCTTTGCTGGCCTCATCTCTGAACCTTGCATTCTCGGCTACTTCCGCAATCTTCCTTCGCACACCGGCTGGGGACAGATTCATGATAGTCCCTCCAGGCGAGGCGTCTAGTAAGCTCCTGTCGAGTTTCCTCAATCCATCTAGCATGTATTCCACGATTAGCTTCTCGGGCAGTCCAAGATTGCGGCAACTCTATTCTAAGGCATTGAACTTCTCCAGATAATCGTACATCGTCTCATTCGGCCCTTGTCTGAGATCTTGTAGCTGCATGCGGATCTGCATTGCCTTGCCCGCTGGGTAGTACTTGTTTAGGAACTTCTTTAGCATCTGGTCCCATGTCTGAATGCTACCTGATGGCAAGGATAAGAACCAATTGTTAGTAGCATCTATAAGTGAAAAGTAAAAGGCTTTCAGCTTGAAGTCCTCCACTTCGACTCCGTATAGCCTAAGATTTTGGCAGATGCCATGGTAGCGCTGAAGATGTGTTGTGGTTGACTCTCCCAGGCGTCCCGAGAACTTGGGCAGATGGTGCACGACTGCCGAGTTGATGACTATTCCTTCAAGTTCCAGTCCTTCATAGATGCACCACGGCTGATTCCGGAAGTTCGATGCACATAGTTCCCCCATGGTGGGCTCTCGGTAGTAGTGCTCTCCTTGGTACTCTTCCCTGATGAGCTATTATGGTGGAGGTGGCCTTGGATGTTGTAGAGGTGGTGGCAGCTGTTGTTGTGGAGGCGGTAGAATTGGTGGTGGAATGTCTTGATTGACCTCATTGTCGTTGATGTTATCACCAAAGTGGCTACCTGCATGAGACATGGTGAAAGAACAGAAAATTTCCAAAAATAGAAAATTTCTAAAAACACTAAAAATTCAAAATAAAATAGTAAACGATCTTGGATGGCCAAAAAACACCCTATGTCACGGCATAGCCGTGCTTTCTGACCGCCTCGTCGTTTTGCTCAAAACAGGGTATTATGGGCTGAAATCAGACACCTGTAGCTCGAATCATGTCGTTTTGCTTTTCTGCTAAAAAATAGCTAAATTAAGACAAAAAACTAAAAACTAAAAAAAGAAAGAACAACTTCACTGTATTGCAGCTCCCCGGCAACGGCGCCAAAATTTGACAGGCGTCATCAGACCTCTCAAATTTAAATTTGTAATTTTCCACTACTCTTGGCTAGTAAGGCGGCAAGTAGGGGTCGAACCCTAGAGAGCTGCTGAGGTTACTTGTTGTTCTGTAAAATAATGCAATTGGGTTTGTGAGTGATTTGGAAACAAGTGCAATAAAAGGAAATAAAGCGAGAGATATCAATCAGAGAGGATATTCGGTCTAGGGTTTTCTATTGTGATTTTGTTTATCATCGATTTATGATTATCTAATCTTGTGTTCCTAAGTGTGGTTACTCCGTTTCAGGTTATAACCTAAGGTAGGACCGTTTCAAGTCACTACGCCACAATCTACTCCGTTTCAGGTTATAGACTTCTAGTTCTAGCAAACCTAATACTCCGTTTCAGGTTATATTAGATTAAGTGCGAACTACTTGTTTTAACGGTTTAGTATCAAACAAGCAGCAAACATGGGGGCTGAATTGCTCGGCTAAGCTTTACCGTTGTAGGTCTCCACTTAGCTTCACAATTCAGTCTGAGATAAGATTGCACAAGAACTAGTAGAACATAAAGAAAAGCATTAAGCGAAGAATCTCAAAACTACGTCACAATATATTAAAACCCTAAACCGAATAAAAGGTTTAGCTACACATGCAGTAAACGAAAGACATAATGAAAGTAGAAATTCTTTTCTATGCCGAAGTAGAAAACTGAGGAGAGAATGGCCGAAGTCGCTGCTCTATGGAAGGATGATGAGCTGATGGATGATTATGCCCTGCCCAAGAGGTCTTATTTATAGGAGATGCTAGGGTTTTGAAGTTTCCAATTCGAACTAACCTAAATCCGTTTTTGGCCAGGCCCAAAAACCAATTTAGGAAACATGTCAAAAACCGACTTTGCTTGGTTTGCAAGCTAACTTGGCTTGCAAGTAAACTTAGTCAACAAGTTAGCTTAACCTCCACGCCAACGCACTGACTTGGCCTGGGACGAGCCGAGAATTGCTAGGCTGAGCGCAGGCTCGGGTGGCCTTGGACGGAACTAGGCATTTCTCGGGCATGGGCTAGTTCCACTCGGGCATTTTGTCTGGGAAGTGAGATCGTCTGAGTTATTGGGTATTTCGAACAACTTGGTCGAGCCAGATTTGCTAGATTCATCCGTCTTGTCGAGCGACTTGGTTTCAGTGCCTATCAGCGCGCGCGGGCCTTTGGAATTGGGCCTACTGCCAATCTGCTCGAGCGTTCTCCTTGGTTTAGTGACATCGTCCGACTTATCTGCTATTTTGATCAACTTGCTCAAGTCGGAATTGTCAGATCAGCTCGTTTGCCCGAGCGACTTGATTTTGGTGCTAGACTGCTCGGCTGGGTCCTGTGGTTTCTCGGGCACGGCCTGGTCCTGCTCGGGCCAGAGTGGCCAAAACTGCCTTGCGATGTCCTTCTTCTCCTTTTCTTTTGAAGGAAGTCCAATCATCGCCCGCAAGCTTATGGAAATACCTCCCCGCTCTTTCTCATCCTCGACCTTTTTGACGCGAGTCAAGAAGGGGCTCACCCACCTTTTTTCCCGGTTACTTCGAACTAGAGATAGGACAGTCTGTTTTCCCGTCCCGCCTACCTACATAAACGCTGCAGCGGTGGAGCTAACTCTGAACCAATAAGTCTCGAAGTGCTAGCCTCCACGAAATGCACATAACCATATAACTCGAAATTCAGTCCTTTGAATTCTTCGTCAAGTCTCTCTAGGACATTTCTATCAACTCCACATCCCTGTTTATCTCAACTCAATAGGGAATGTAGTAGGTTAAATTCACACGTACTCGCACAAATCAGATTTCACGAGAGAAATACATGTAATCGGCATCATAATTTTCACATACTCATAATTCAATACTACATATCCAAGAAATAGAGAAATTTCATACTTCATCAGATTTTTTTTAAACGAAACGTGCAGACACAGTACAATATGTAGAAAAAATAAATGTGTAGACGCAACAAACTGACTCTCCCACCCCACACTTTTGAATCAAGCCGTGTCCTCACGGCACGACTTTAATTCAAAGACAACGGACAATGCAAACATAGCATACTGAATCTGACAAAGAGAAAAAAAGAAACAAAGAAAAAGGAAAGGAAAATAGGTACTCCCCTAGTCAGAATCTGACGATGAAGCTGGATGAGGAATAGCAAACTCTGGAGGAATAGGATCTCTGAACTCCCATCCTGGTGGGGCTGGCACTGGCACTGGCTGTGTCCCTGATGGTAGAAAAAACTGAAGTGTTCTAGCCAAATTGAAGGCCATGTCTCTGAAAGGAACATTTACTGGTGGCTCTAGTGCTCTGGCACGTCTCTGTCAAGCTGTTGAGGACTCTCCAACCTCTCGAGTCCGGTGTCGTCGAGCAGCGGCTGATGATGACTCCGCTCCGTCTCCAGCTGTAGGTGCGTGATGCATGTCTGCAGGCATAGCAGTGTGGTATCTCGGATCGTCATGGTAGGTCCATGCATACCGCTCTCTTCTGCGCGGACGCCTCTGAATAGCCTTAGAGAAATGTTGGTAATCATAGAAGGCTGGACCGATGCACTCATGAGACTCTATGCGTGGCTGCCCGTGTAGATGGCGCAACATACAGGTGATTATCCCTCCACATACGAGCGGTCCTGTCAAAAGGCGGTTCTTCCAGAACTTGCAACCCAGATGGAAGAAATCTATCGGTTGCCCTCGGTCTAGAGCATCTAGGCAGAGCATGTCGGAGAAGGTCACCTTGTTGCCCCCGCTCTTTCTAGCAAAAATGGTACCTCCGAGTACCTTATGGAGATAAAATAGTGCTGGGTCTTGAATACACATCGCCCTGGACTCAGAAGGCTTAAATGGAGGAGCGTCGTCCACCTTAAGCCGCCCCCAAGCATCGCATAGTGTCATGTCATCCTGTAACCACTCTCCATCGGCTGGCCAGCTAAAAATGTCTCTCACCTTGGCTGGCCGAGTGAGATAAAACTCTCCTCGATGCCTGTAACGAATCCCCTCGTGTTCCTGTCTCCCTTCATAGACAAAAGAAGCCATGAACTCGCATGTATCCTCAATGTCTGTCTTGTAGCTCAGGGTGAGGAGTCCCGGCCAACCATTGGCCTCTAGCATGCTTCGGATTCAATCCTTGAACACGCTAATACTTAGAACCTCGGCGTCTACAAATATGCTCGGCATGTGATTACGGGCCTTAAGTCCCGCATATTGGACCTCAAACGGTTGCTCTCGTGGTGGCATGTTGAATAACGGCTCAAAACCCAAAGAATTCCACTTGGTCAATTTTCCTCAGCGTTGACCGCATCTCGTGTATACGTTATCCTCCGCGTCACATTAAGACATTAGCTTAATGTTGAGAAGAGACGCGGTGAGCTAATGTTAAGAGGAGATACGCGGCACTTGGATGTGTCTTCTCCGATGGAATCTCCGGCGTTCACTCAAACCTCCGATTCTCAACCCCAAATAAGCCCAGAGATCATACTGAATACCCCTCTACCACTCCTTTCAATAAACAAATAGGAAAAAATCCTGACTTCGACGAACCAAATCTTGTAAGAAATTGACTGTGGTTTACCTTGATTTTTGGGTTCGTAACGATCCAAATTGGAAGAATAGCTCCGAGGATGACTATGGTTGTTGATTTGAGCAATCCTACTGCGAAATCCTTGCACAACTCGCCAAATTTTGCTAGGCAATTTGAGAGAAGGCGGTGCGAGGGTTTGATGTTTGGGTGGAATGGAGGAGAGAAGCTCGAAATTAGGGGTTTCCGTTTGGTCAACGATACACCGTGTCACATGTAGACAATAAAAGTTGGTCAACGACGTAACGTTCACTATAAATGCGGCCATAATGTACCTATGAGATGCGGCCTTTATGTTAAAGCAAGAGGCGGTACCCATTGAGCTTACCTGTATTTCACCTACAAAACAGTTTCCTTTCCACAAAAACCAAGTCAAGATAGACTGGTTAGACGTCAAAAAAAAAACTAAATAAGACTCACACGGACATACAAGACACGAAAATAGAAGAAAACGGATAAAAACAAAAAATTTGCCGGGATGCCTCCCTGCGAGCGCCTTTGTTTTACATCGGTTGCTCGACGATACCTCATTTATGTGTCTGTGGGAGGCTCGGCTAGGTCAAATTGCTGAATAGTGAAGTCGACCTCGCCGTGATAGTGTTTTACCCGTTGTCCATTGACCTTGAAATGACGTCGATCCGTTGGACATTCTAGCGCGAGTGCTCCGTGGTTGAAAACTTGAGTCACCGTGTATGGGCCTGTCCATTTAGAACGCAACTTGCCAGGCATCAACCGCAAACGCGATGAAAATACTAGTACCTGTTGGCCAACCTCGAACGTGCGTCGTAGGATGAACTTGTCATGGTATAGCTTTGTCCGCGCCTTGTAGTCTGATTGTCTCTCATAAGCCTCTAGGCGCAGCTCCTCGAGCACACATGGCTGCAACTTTCTATCCAACGCCGCCACCTTCAAGTAAGAGTTGCACGTTTTGAGCGCCCCGAATGCCTTATGCTCTAGCTCGACTGGAAGGTGACATGCCTTCCCGTACACCAACCGAAAAGGCGAAGTGCCTATCGGGGTTTTATAGGTGGTCCTGTACGCCCAAAGGGCATCATCTAATCGTTGACTCCAGTCCTTCCTGGACGGTTTCACCATCTTTTCGAGAATTCCCTTAATCTCTCAGTTGGAGATCTCTACCTGTCCATTCGTCTGGGGTGATAAGCTATAGAGGTGCGGTGGTGAACATGGTAATGCTTCAAAGTTGCTGCCATCATCCTGTTGCAGAAATGCATCCCCTGATAACTGATTATGGCTTTAGGCACTCCGTATCTGCAAAATATGTTAGTGCGAAGAAAATCTACAACAGTTTTGGCATCTTTGCATCTAGTAGCCTTAGCCACTACTCATTTAGACACATAATCCACTGCAACAAGAATATATAAATAGCCAAACGATGCAGGAAAAGGACCCATAAAATCAATCCCTCAAATGTCGAAAACATCATTAACTAAAATAGGTACTTGGGGCATCTCATTCCTAGCAGAAATATTGCCTACTGACGGAGCCCACCGCACTATCGTTAAGGTGCGGTGTTCTCTGTGCAACGATAAATTTATAGTCCGCTACTCGTGATTCTACTATTAGATAGTAGAGTTGTAAGTAGGGGTCAAACCCAAGGGAATTAGGGGGATAAGTTGTTCTTTGAGGGATCGTACAGGAAGGGAGCGTGTTTTAGGTTGATTGAGGTTTTAGTGCGGAAAAGTATGTGTTTTTTTGGTTGGTTTTGGTTTTTAGTGCGGAAAAGTAAATGACAGAAAAGTAAATACTGAAAATAAAAGAGAAGACTTACAGTGGTTGTTGCGTGATCGGCAAGTTTTTCGGAGAGTAGCGGTTGATATTGCAGTTGATATTGAGAAAGTAAAATGCAGGTAAAGTTCTAAGTTAAGGAAAGATTCGGTTTCAGGGGCCTTGTATCATAATCCGTTTATCATTGACCGCTAATGACCATACTAAGTGTTCAAAAGTGAATCGAGTCTATTCCTAGCACAAGACTTGCCATACCGTTTAGTCTTTTGCAAGAAGTAGTACTCTTGTCTAATATGTGCATCCATTTGACCATCATTCCTGATAAATCAAATGGTTTTTGGAAGAGGTTGATCTCCACAAATAAGCTGTGCTCTTTCGAGCCTCCACTTATCCACGGAAGTCACAAATTCATGGTAGAGCTTTGCTCTTCCGAGCATCCACTCTACCAATGAAGTTCTGACCTAATATAAGGCACTTAGAACAAGTTGAACACAAAGAGGCATTAAGAAAAGGGTCTAAAACATTTTATGACACAAGTACACCCCTTCAACCGAATGAAGGGTTTAGCTACGATTATCCATGAAAGAGGACATCATAGCTAAGTACTTGAAAAGTAAAGGTTTTTGAAAGTAAAGACAGGAAAGTAAAGTACTTTAAAAGACAGTAAAGTAAAGTTTTCGAAAGTAAAGACAGGAAAGTAAAGTTTTCGAAAGTAAAAGACAGTAAAGGAAAGGGGTGAGTACTTCAAGAACCGACAAGAGTACTCAAGAATAGTTAAAAGTAAAGACAAGCTTGAGTACTATAAGAACCGACAAGAGTACTCAAGAACAAACTAGAATACTCAAGAACCAACAAGAGTATTATAGATTTAAAACAAGTGTTTACAAAAGTGCCCAAAATCTAGAGAGATAAGTAACTTATGGATTTGAGGATGATTTTCAAAGGGAATGAGACATGGTATTTATAGGCCATGGGAAGGAGAAGATGTGGAGAGGATGATGCCACTCGTCACAAGGGAAGAGGAGGAGAGAAAAGCCATCAAGGTGAGGTGTCCTCTCTTCTAGCCGCCCATGTGAGGAGGAGGAGGAGAGGACATGTGTGAGTTTGTGATCTTTTCACAAAAGCCATCGGCTCCTTTCAGCTCCGGTCTGACTCTAGTTGCTCTTCGGTTGGACTTGTTTTGAGTGATTCCACATCAGGTTCATGATATTTGTACAGTCGGCATCTGGTCGTGACCTTAGAATGACTCGTAATATATTTTCAGCTTAAAAACTCCTCCTTAGCCTGTATTCTCTCTAGACTCCAAAATACCCTGTAGATAAATATCGGAACTAACAAGCAAAAGTTAAATAGACAAAGAGTCTAATTTGGTGGGTTTAACTGTGTTTATGATTCATAAAATTATGGTCCATCAGATCACCCCACACTTTTAGTTGTTCGTCCCGAACAATGCTATTGCCCGCACACACAATCTAAGTAAACTTTTTTAATATGAAAGTGAGATTGTGGGACTGGATTTATCCTAATTCATGCATTACTACTTATTACTAAATTAAACCGTGTAAATAAATAGAAGAAACTTGATACTTGTACCTCCGTGCCGAGATGCAAATTAATTCGGATGTTTCGGGAGATAGCCCTTTTTAGGCTCCTGGACTGCATTCTCGGGACCGTCTCGCACTATATGGTTTCCTTGTAGCTTTCTCTAGCACGTGATTCGGTTCGGGTTTCACTGAGTTGAGCCTTTTTGATTTCTTTTTGGCGAGGGACAACTTTTGTAGTGAATTGGCCTTTGGCCTTTGATTTGACTCTTTGAGTACTTCACTTTTGTTCGGTTAAAACCTTCACAATTTTGGCCTTTGGCCTTTGGTTATCTCTTTGAGCTTTTGCCTTTTTGTGGCTTGCTAGTCCATTTTCTCAAGCCTTTTTGGGAGGTCCAATCATCGCCCGCGAGCATATGGAAATACCTCCCCGCTCTCTCTCATCCTTGCCGTTTCGCGCGAGTCAAAATGAGGGTCGCTCATTTATTTTCCCGGCTACTCTGACTAGAGATAGGACGGTTTGATTCTCGTCCCGCCTTTTTTCTTTTTGCATAAACACTGCATGGCGGAGATGACTTCAATCTTCACTGAAACCCGAAGTGCAGCCTCCACTGACTTCGAAAACCATATAGTTAGATTCGATCCTTCGATTGCTTGTCAAGCCTCTCTAGGGCAATTTCTATCAACTCCACATCCCCTGTTTATCTCAGCACAAAGGGACAAATGAGATGTTACATTCTAAGTTTTTAAGCAGTTGAATTTTCACAAGGTTAATGCATGAATTTAGATCTATCTTTTTCACATTCTCAAGTTCATGTTTTCAAAAAGATAATATTAAGGAAAAAGAAAACATGTTTATTAACTATGTACACAGGTGGTTCTCACCCCACACTTTTGAACGAAGGCGTGCCTCACAGTACGACTTAGTTCAAAAGTCATGCAAGCAAATATATACAGGAAAGGTGAGAATGAAAAGACTAAATGACATAAATTAAATAACTGAAAGTAAGATAGGTGTCGGGTTACCTCCCTACCAGTGCATTTGTTTAACGTCGTTAGCTCGACACTACCTCATTCCTGGATCATAAGGTGGGATCCCATGGGTGGCTTAGGTCGTAGTGTTGTGGAGCTAAGTTGACTTCGCCGTGGTAATGTTTGACTCGCTGCCCGTTTACCGTGAATCTGCTTCCATTGTCCATGCTTTCCAACTCAAGCATCCCATGGTTGAAAACTTTAGTCACGGTATAAGGACCGGTCCATCTTGATTTCAGTTTGCCTAGCATAAACTTCAACCGTGAGGAGAAGAGTAGTACTTGTTGTCCTTCCTCAAATGAGCGTCGGAGGATGAATTTGTCATGATATAATTTCGTCCGCGCCTTGTAGTCTGTTTGCTCTTCATAGGCCTCAAGCCGCAATTCTTCAAGTTCGCATAGCGTAAGCTTCCTATCTAGTCCGTCAGCTTTTAAATCTGGATTGCACTGCTTGAGCGCCCAATAGGCTTTATGTTCTAATTCCACCGGAAGGTGGCATGCCTTCCCATAAACAAGCCGAAAGGGGGAGGTTCCAATTAGTGTCTTGTATGCCGTCCGATAAGCCCAAAGAGCTTCGTCTAGCCTCTGACTCCAATCTTTCCTACCCGGTTTTACCATCTTTTCTAGAATACCTTTGATTTCGCGGTTGGAGATCTCCGATTGACCATTGATTTGGGGATGATATGACGTGGATGTTCGATGGTGGACATGGTAGCGCTTCAAGGTGGCAGCCATCATGCGGTTGCAAAAATGCGTTCCTTGGTCGCTGATTATGGCCTTGGGTACCCCGTATCTAAAAAATAGGTTAGTGCGCAAAAAATCTATGACAGTCTTTGCATCGTCGCACCTTGTGGCCTTAGCCTCTACCCATTTTGACACATAATCTACAGCAACTAAAATGTAAGTATACCCGCATGAAACTGGGAATGGTCCCATAAAATCAATTCCCCAAATGTCAAAAACATCGTTGACCATTATGGGTACTTGAGGCATCTCATTTCTAGCTGACACATTTCCTACCCTTTGACACCTGTCGCACTTTTGACACTTTTCATATGCATCTCTAAATATACTTGGCCAGAAAAAGCCGCTATCTAGGATTTTTCTAGCGGTTCTCCTAGGCCCGAAGTGTCCTCCACATGCAAACTCATGGAAAAAGCTAATAACATAAGCTATTTCATTATCGGGGATGCATCTCCTAAGTATTTGATCTGCTCCTATTTTCCATAAATAAGGATCATCCCATAAGTAATGTTTAGCATCATGCCTAAGTTTCATGCATTGTGCTTCAGTAAAAGAAGGAGAAAATGTACCTCCTACAAGGTAGTTGACGATTGAGGCATACCACGGCACCTTGGTTGGGATGGCGTATAGGTGCTTGTCTGGAAATGATTCGGTTACGTGCCTTTCTTCTTCCTCGAACTCCATGGGATGCTTCATTGCTCTGAATATGTCGAAGCTGAAGACCTCTCCTTCTACTTCCAATAATAGCATCCAACTCCCGCAGTCTATTTTCATTTTTGAGGTTTTAAGAAATGGTCGACCGAGAAGGATAGGAGCATGGTCCGTTGGCCCGTCATTCTCCATTTTTAAGACGTAGAAGTCTGCTGGAAACACCAATTTGCCTACTTGAACCAAGACGTCTTCTATTTTGCCCTCGGGTTGTTTGCACGATCGATCTGCCAGTTGAATAGTGAGGCCGGTAGGTTCGAGCGGTCCAATTCTGAGGCATGAGTAGATAGAGAAGGGAAGGACGTTGATTGATGCTCCAAGATCTAGCATGCAGTTCTCGATCCGGATGTTGCCGATTGTGCATGGAATGGTATAGGTTCCTGGATCTCCGCATTCGGGGGCACCTTTCATTGTATGACAGCCGACACGTTTCTACTCATTAGCTCTTGATCATATCTATCACTCCTCCTCCGGTTGGTGCAAAGCTTTTTTAAAAACTTAGCATAAAGAGGAATTTGCTTGATGGCTTCCAAGAGGGGGATGTTGATTTCGACTTTGCGGAACAACTCAAATATGTCCTTATCCATGACATGTTGTTTTGGTGCTCGGGCTGGTACTGGAAATGGAAGAGAGGCACTGATTTTGGAGGTCTCAGTTATGGGCACTGGGCTGGTCGCTGGTACCGGGCCTGGCATGCGTTCCTCAGGCGTATTTTCTTCTTTCTCTGGTGCGTCCTCGCTTTCCTCGGGCACTGGGCTTTCGTATTCCTCTCGTTCCATGGGTGCAACAACTAGCTTTTTTCCACTCCTAAGACTTACGGCATTCACATTTCCCTTCAAGTTCTGGACGGTTTGGGAAGGGAGCCGTCCGGACTCCTTTTTAATCTCAGATACCGTCGTGGTTAGTTGAGTCAGCTGCTTCTTAATGTCTGCCATTTCTCCTCTTGCCTCAGCCTGATATTGCTGTAAATTAGCGTGCGTTCGTACTTGGCTGGTGGCTAGTTCTTTCATGATGTCCTCAAGCGACCGGCTCGTACTTCGCTGACTCGATCCGGGCTGGTTATTGCTCAGCCTGTTCTGATAAACTCCCGGTCCTTGGTGTTGGTACTGATTTGGTCCCTTCTGTTGATATTGGCCCGTCGGGTACTGGTTTGGTCCCCTTAGTTGATACTGGCTCGTTGGTGGGGCATTTTGGTTGTACTGCTTGTGGGGAGGTTGGTACAACGTCTGAGCTGGTTGGGGTACGGATTTGTTGTTGTTCTTGTTGTACCCTGGGTATCCTCCCACTGCATTGGCCTCCACCGGGTTGACTTCGATCATAGTTGGGCATGCATCAGTCTTGTGGTCCGTAGAGCCACAAAACTCGCAAGGTCTTACTTGAACTGTCTGCTTTTGTAAGAGCTGCATTATCATTTCCTTCATTTGTCTCATCTCTTCTGGCATAGAGTTTACTGATGTCTCGGCTTGTGCTACGTTTTTTGTTCGGAAGAATTCATCTTGACGAGTAGTCTCATCTCTAAACCGAGCATTTTCAGCAACGTCGGTGATGAGATCCCTTATGCCACTTAATGATAGATTCATCATGGATCCTCCAGCTGAGGCATCCAAGAGCATTTTGTCTAACTCAGTTAGTCCATTAATTAGGTACTCGATGATGAGCTTCTCGGGTAGTCCAAGAGTGCAGCAGCTTCTCTCCAGGTGGTTGAATTTCTCCAGGTAGTCGTACATGGTTTCGTTGGGTCCCTGCCTTATGTCCTGCAGTTGCCTTCTTACTTGCATTGCTTTTGTCGCTGGGCAGTATTTGTCCAGGAACTTCCTTTGCATCTGAACCCATGTTCTGATGCTTCCCGAAGGTAATGAAAGGAACCAGTCGTTTGCCGAGTCAATGAGGGAAAAATAGAACGTCTTCAACTTGAAGTCATCTATATTCACTCGATTGGGCTTTAGAATTTGGCAAATGCCATGTAAGCGTTGGAGATGAGTTGTCGCAGATTCTCCATTAGTTCCTGAGAATTTTGGCAAATTATGGACCACGGACATGTCGATGGCAATGTTTTTTGGTTCAGGGCTCTCGCAAATGCACCACGGCTGCGTTGCAAAGTCTGGATCATTGAGTTCTACCATAGTAGGTGTACGGTAGTTGTTATCCGCATAATCATCAAAGATGGGTCCTCGTCTCGGCATTTGTTGATGTTGAGGGAGTGGGGAATGTCTAAGGGGTGGTACTGGACCAGCTTCATTTCGGTCCTCGGGTGGTTCTTGGTTTCTTTGGACGCCTTCCTGATTACGAGCTTCTCTGTCTCGGATGATTTGTTCCGGATCATCGACAAATGGAAGTGGCACCTCATCATTTCGATCGTACAGGTTTATTTCTTCGTCATCCTGGTAGTCATGGTGGCTTCCTTCGCGAGACATGGTTGTTTCGAAGTGAGAATCGATTCAAAGAACTTATCCGATTAAGTAACTAATTCCTCGGCAACGGAGCCCACCGCACTGTCGTTAAGGTGCGGTGTTCTCTGTGCAAAGATAAATTTATAGTCTGCTACTCGTGATTCTACTATTAGATAGTAGAGTGGTAAGTAGGGGTCTAACCCAAGGGAATTAGGGGGATAAGTTGTTCTTTGAGGGATCGTACAGGAAGGGAGCGTTGATGGACCATAATTGTATGAAACATAAATGCAGTTAAACCCACCAAATTAGACAGTTTGTCTATCTAACTTCTACGTGTTAGTCCCGATATATTTCCACAGGGCATTTTAGAGACTGAAGTGAAAACACGCTAAGGAGAGGATTTTATGCTGAAAAGATAACAAGAGTCAATCCAAGGTCAAGATCATATGCCGACTGAAGAAATATCAAGGATCCTGACGTTGAATTGACCATAACAAATTAATCAGAAGAATCAGGAGTGGAGTCAAGACAGTCCGGGGAAGAAACACATTGACAGTTTTGTGAAAAGACTGCACAAAACTGTACAAAACTCACATATGGGCAAGGATGACCGGCCACTTGATGAAGTGGTGGCCAAGGGAGGAGCTCCTCCCCCTTGGGCCACCGCCTACCGGCGGCTATGGGAGGAGTGACCGGCGGCTTTTGGAGCTCCTCCACATGTCACCTCCTCCTCCTCCTCCCTTCTCCTCCCTTGGATCAAATGCACATGTCCACCATCTCCACCACCCATCTCCTCCCCTTTTGGCTATAAAAGGAGGCCTCCTCCTCCTCATTTCAACACACCTCAATCTCATTTCACTTCTCTCTCTAGAAGTTGTAATATTTGTAACGTTGTAATCTTGCTTTGGAAATAAAGGATAGCTCCCTTGGCGCTTCAACGGTTGTAAGTAATTCTTAGTATTTATTCAACTGTTTTATTTCCTTAGTTATAATGTTTAGCGCGATGAATAGTAGCTAAACTAGTAGTTCGGTAGAAGGGGCGCACTTGTATTATAAAATGTTTTAGACTATTAACTTAGTGTCTAGTCTAAGTATTCAAAACTTATTCTATGTGCCATATATTAAGTCAGAACGTCAAAGGTAGAGTGGATGCTTGGAATGGCAAAATTCTACAGCGGGGTTCGTAAACTTGTACGGATAAGTGGATGCTTGGAATGGCAAAGCTTATCTGAGAATTTGACTCATCTTAAACACCATTTGGTTGATCGGGAATGATTGATCAAATGGATGCACATAGGCTAATATAACCGGGAATGGAGTATTAGTCTAAATAGAATAAGTGTTCTACGTCCTTGGAATAGGCTAGACAGTGTACGCAAATCGAGTGCTTGGAATGGCCTTGATACACCGTTTGAATACTTAGGAGAGTCACTAAAGGTCAATGATACACAGGATATAATACAAGTCCCCTGAAACCGAACATTTCTCTTTAATTATAAACTGTAATTTACTTTCCAGTATTAAAATCAACCAACCAACCAATCAATCAATCAAAATAGCTGGTAGCTTTAAAACCAACCAACCGACCTTAAACACGCTCCCACGCTGCGTAATCCCCCCGAAGAACAATTATTCCCCTAGTTCCCTTGGGTTCGACCCCTACTTACCAAGTACTACCCAGTAGTATAGTTGCTAGTAGCGGACTATTATAAATTTATTTGCACAAATCGCTTTGACGACGAGCGGTTCTGTCAAGCGTGTTTTAGGTTGATTGAGGTTTTAGTGCGGAAAAGTAAGTGTTTTTTGGTTGGTTTTGGTTTTTAGTGCGGAAAAGTAAATGACAGAAAAGTAAATACTGAAAAAAAAGAGAAGACTTACAGTGGTTGTTGCGTGATCGGCAAGTTTTTCGGAGAGTAGCGGTTGATATTGCAGTTGATAATGAGAAAGTAAAATGCAGGTAAAGTTCTAAGTTAAGGAAAGATTCGGTTTCAGGGGCCTTGTATCATAATCCGTGTATCATTGACCGCTAATGACCATACTAAGTGTTCAAAAGTGAATCGAGGCTATTCCTAGCACAAGACTTGCCACATCGTCTAGTCTTTTGCAAGACGTAGTACTCTTGTCTAATATGTGCATCCATTTGACCATCATTCCTGATAAATCAAATGGTTTTTGGAAGAGGTTTATCTCCACAAATAAGCTGTGCTCTTCCGAGCCTCCACTTATCCATGGAGGTCATGAATTCATGGTAGAGCTTTGCTCTTCCGAGCATCCACTCTACCAATGAAGTTCTGACCTAATATAAGGCACTTAGAACAAGTTGAACACAAAGAGGCATTAAGAAAAGGGTCTAAAACATTTTATGACACAAGTACACCCCTTCAACCGAATGAAGGGTTTAGCTACGATTATCCATGGAAGAGGACATCATAGCTAAGTACTTGAAAAGTAAAGGTTTTCGAAAGTATAGACAGGAAAGTAAAGTACTTTGAAAGATAGTAAAGTAGAGTTTTCGAAAGTAAAGACAGGAAAGTAAAGTTTTCAAAAGTAAAAGACAGTGAAGGAAAGGGGTGAGTACTTCAAGAACCGACAAGAGTACTCAAGAATAGTGAAAAGTAAAGACAAGCTTGAGTACTACAAGAACCGACAAGAGTACTCAAGAACAAACTAGAATACTCAAGAACCAACAAGAGTATTATAGATTTAAAACAAGTGTTTACAAAAGTGCCCAAAATCTAGAGAGATAAGTAACTTATGGATTTGAGGATGCTTTTCAAAGGGAATGAGACATGGTATTTATAGGCCATGGGAAGGAGAAGATGTGGAGAGGATGATGCCACTTGTCACAAGGGAAGAGGAGGAGAGAAAAGCCATCAAGGTGAGGTGTCCTCTCTTCTAGCCGCCCATGTGAGGAGGAGGAGGAGAGGACATGTGTGAGTTTGTGATCTTTTCACAAAAGCCATCGGCTCCTTTCAGCTCCGGTCTGACTCTGGTTGCTCTTCGGTTGGACTTGTTTTGAGTGATTCCACGTCAGGTTCATGATATTTGTACAGTCGGCATCTGGTCGTGACCTTGGAATGAGTCGTAATATATTTTCAACTTAAAAACTCCTCCTTAGCCTGTATTCTCTATAGACTCCAAAATATCCTGTAGATAAATATCGGAACTAACAAGCAAAAGTTAAATAGACAAAGAGTCTAATTTGGTGGGTTTAACTGTGTTTATGATTAATACAATTATGGTCCATCACCTACTCTCTGGCATATATCACATTTCTTACAATGATCGTAGGCATCTTTAAACACATGTGGCCAGAAAAAACCATTATCCAAAATTTTCCTGCTAGTCCTCTTGGTGCCAAAGTGACCGCCACATGCATGCTCATGACAGAAACTAAGCACAGATGCAACTTCATCATCAGGAATACACCGCCTAAGTATTTGGTCTACGCTAATTTTCCATAAGTACGGGTCATCCCACACATAGTATTTCGAATCATGCTTAAGTATTAGACATTGAGCTTTCGAGTAAGAGGGTGGAAATTTACCTCCGAAAAGGTAGTTCACGATGGGAGCATACCATGCTACTTTACCTGTGAGAGCATACAAATGCTCGTCCGGGAAGGTCTCTGTGATCTGTCCTACATCCTCTTCTCGTACTAGTCGACTCAGGTGGTCAGCTACTGTGTTTTCTATCCCCTTCTTTTCCTTGATCTCCAAATCAGCCGCGGCTTGGCCTCCTTCGTCATCAGATACCTGATAGCTGCATGATTAGAGGAAACAACTACTTTAGTACCAAGCAAGTAAGGCCAAAATATTTCCAGCAAAAACTACTGCCAGCAATTCTTTTTCAGTAGTCGAGTAGTTCCGCTGAGCTGCGTCCAGAGTCCTTGAAGCGTAGTAAATTACTACTGGCTTTTTGTCCACCCTCTAGCCTAGAACAGCTCCCACAGCATAGTCACTGACATCACACATAATCTCGAATGGCTGGTCCTAATCTGGTGCTCGAATAATGGGCACACTGGTGAGGGCCTGCTTCAGCTCATCAAAGGCCTCCCTACATGAATCTGTAAACTCAAAAGGAACATCCTTCTGTAAAAGGTTAGATAAAGGCAGAGCCTTCTTCGAGAAATCCTTAATGAATCTACGATAAAAGCCAGCATGTCCAAGAAAAGATTTAATATCACGCACCGTAGAAGGGTAAGGAAGAGTAAGAATTAAATCAATTTTGCCTTTTCAACCTTAATACCTTCATGCGAAACAATATGACCAAGAAACACGCCATGAGTAACCATAAAGTGACACTTTTCATAGTTGAGCATCAAATTCATAGAAACACATCGTTCTAGTACTCTATTTAAATTAGCCAAGCATGCATCAAAAGTGTCACCATAAATAGTGAAATCATCCATAAACACCTCAATAAATGTACCTATCATGTCAGAAAATATGTTAGTAACCACCCGCTGAAAAGTGTCGGGTGCGTTACACAATCAAAAAGACATACGTCTAAAAGCAAACGTACCGAAGGGACATGTGAAGGTAGTCTTTTCCTGGTCCTCAGGTGCAATGGGAATTTGATGATAACCAGAAAATCCATCGAGAAAACAAAAATAAGGCTTACATGCCAGCCTGTCAAGCATCTGGTCAATAAACGGAAGAGGAAAGTGATCCTTGCGCGTTACTGCATTCAGCTTTCTGTAATCGATGCACATGCGCCATCCGTTCTTGACTCTAGTAGTCACCATCTCACCTGCAACATTCTTCTCGACTGTGATACCTATCTTCTTGGGGACTACATGAACTGGGCTCACCCACTGATCGTCTGAAATAGGGTAAATCACGTCATCATCCAGCAATTTCTGAATTTCCTTCTACACCACCTCCATCATAATCGGGTTCAGTCTCCTTTGAGGCTCTCTAGAAGGCTTAGCTCCATCCTCTAATAGAATACGGTGCATGCAAATAGCCGAGCTGATTCCCTGAATATCAGCAAGTGTCCATCTGATAGCCAGCTTATGGCGACTCAACACCTCGATCAGTCGTCTCTCTTGGTCTGTTTCCAGCCCATTCTTGATGATGACCGGCAGCGTGTTGTTCTCCCCCAGAAATGCATACTTCAGGTGCTATGGTAGGGGGTTCAGTTCCAGTTTAGGTGCCTGCACAGTAGAAGGCAAAAACACATTATATTTAAATAAGCGAACCTCATTAACTTCATACCTGGGTGTGAGGGGTTTTGCGATCTCCAACTGAGCTAGTGCATCCAGGATGGTCTCGGTGAACTCATACGAGTCCTCATGTGTGTATAATGCTCTTTCGAGTGCGAGTTCGAGTGGGTCTGCTTCTCTCTCCAGTGTCACCTCCTGGACTAGATCATCCAGAGTATCTAGAGTATGCACCACAGCAAATTCTGGTGGGTGCTTCATGGCCTGAAAAATGTCAAAGCGAATTACTTCACCCTCTACCTCCATAGAAAGAGTGCTGCTATTGCAGTCGATCTTCATCTTAAACGTCTTTAAGAATGGGCGACCTAGTAGAATAGGCGCATGATCTGTGGGATCACTGCTGTCCATCTTCAACACGTAGAAATCAGCGGGGAATACCAGTTCCCCCACCTGCACAAGTACATCTTTGATTTTTTCCCTCTGGTTGCTTACATGATCTATCTGCTAGCTGTATGGTTAGTCCTGCAGGTTCTAAAGGACCAATACGAAGATAAGAATATATAGAGTAAGGCAGAACATTAATAGAAGCACCAAGATCGAGCATGCAGTTCTCAATTCGAATGTTACCGATAGTGCAGGGAATGGTGTAGGTACCAAGATCACCACATTTAGGAGGTACCTTGCGCTGAATGACAGCGGAGACATTCTTACTCAGCAATTCCTGGTCGTTATGAGTGGATCGCCTTCAGTTAGTGCATAACTCCTTTAAGAACTTTGCATATCGTGGAATTTGCTTGATCGCCTCGAGGAGTAGGATGTTGATCTCCACCTTGCTCAATAGCTCCCACACATCCTTATTGATCATATGCTTCCTTTGGGCCTTGACCTGTATGGGAAACGGAAGTGGGCGATTATGTTTTGAGTTTGCCTCAGTGCCGACCGCGTTTGGCTTAAACGTTACAGCTGCGTCTCATGTGGACATTAGCACCGCGTCTGGTTCAGACATTAGCGTCGAGCTAATGTCTATTGCAGGCACGGTAGGCTCTGATGCAGGCTCCTTTTCTCTGTCTTTCAACTCCTTTCCACTCCTGAGTGTTATTGCGTTGACGTTGCCCTTTGGGTTTGGAACGGTGTACGACGGTAGCCTTCCCGGATCATTCTTTAGCTCAGAAACCGTAGTGGTTATCTGGGACATCTGGTTGGATAGCTCAGAAATTGCTCCATCGGTCTTGACCTGATATTGGTGCACCAAAGTAGCAAGTTCCTTCACGATGTCCTCCAGGGATTTGCTCGACCCTGGCTGACTCGGGCCTGCCTGGTTTTGGTTATGCCCTCGCTGCTGGTACTGGCTTTGACCATGGTAACCTCCTTGTTGCTGACGGTATAGTGGGCGGTAGGAGTTGTACTACTGGGTCTGTTGAGGGGCAGCCTGCTGCGCTGGCTCCCTCGGGGCATGATTATCGTTCCTCCAGCTCTGCCCGTTGGATGCTTGCACATACTGTCTATGGGATCCGCGGTTGCCTTAATTGTGAAACTCATTCAGTGCATTGACATCGCCCTATTCTTCTTCCACCACTGTTGGACAAGCATCTGTCGTATGGTCTGTTGCACCACAAAACTCGCACGGCTTCACTTGGACCGGCTGCCTCCTTATCAGTTGCTGCATCATCTCCTTCATTGTCTTCATCTCCTCGGCCATTGGGTTCATCGGGGTGTCGGCTTTGCCACATTCGTAGTCTCGGTGAATTCCTCTTGTTGACTGGTCTCCTCCCTGAACCTTGCGTTCTCAGCCACGTCTGCGATCAACTTCCTGATTCAACCTAGGGGTAGGTTCATGATCGTGCCTCCAGCCAAGGCATCTAGGAGAATCCTATCGAGCGGTCTCAGGCCATCGAGCAGGTACTCAATGACAAGCTTCTCCGGAAGTCCGAGGTTGCAGCAGCTTCGTTCCAAGTGGTTGAACTTTTCTAAATAGTCGTACATCGACTCGTTCGGCCCTTGTCTAAGATCCTGTAGCTGTTTGCGAACCTGCATCGGCCTGCCCGCTGGGTAGTAATTGTTTAGGAACTTCTTCTGCATCTGGTCCCATGTCTGGATGCTACCTGAAGGCACAGACAAAAACCAATCATTAGCGGCATCAATTCAGGAGAAATAGAAGGCCTTTAGTTTAAAGTCCTCTACTTCGACTCCGTATGGTCTGAGGTTTTGGCAGATGCCATGTAGACGCTGAAGATGTGTGGTAGCCAACTTTCCTTGACGTCCTGAGAACTTGGGCAGATGATGCACGACTGCCGAGTTGATGACTATTCCCTCATGTTCCGGCCCCTCGTATATGCACCACGGTTGGTTCCGGAAGTTCGGAGCGGACAGCTCCCCCATGGTGGGCTCTTGGTAGTAGTACTCTCCTTCATAGTCGGCCTCTTCCCTGACGAGCGGCTGTGGTGGCCGTGGCTGTGGAGGCAGTTGCCTCGGAACAGCACCATTCTGTGCAATAGGTGCCCTCTGATTCAGCTGTTGAGCTAGCCTTGCTGTGTTATTCGCCCTATTGCGAGCATGTAACTCTTGTTCTGGCTCATTATAGAATGTAGGAATTACTTCCTCGTTTTCATCAACTGGCTCGATCTCATTGTTGCGGACATTATCACCGGTCTGACTACCTGCACGAGACATTGCAAACAAGTAGCGAAGCATAGAAAATAACTAAATAAAATAAAAATAGAAAAACAAAGAACAACTTCACCGAAGCGCAGCTCCCCGGCAACAGCGCCAAAATTTGACAAAGAAATTGGGGTTTTGTGAGTAATTGTAAACAAGTGCAAGAGAAAATAGAGCGTAGGGTATTCAATCAGAGGAAGTATTCGGTCTAGGGCTTTTTATTGTTACTCGTTTATCATTGACTTCTAATTAATTATCTAGTTTCATGTTCTTAAGTGTGGTTACTCCTTTCCAGGTTATAACCTAAGGTAGGGCCGTTCCAAGCACCTACACCACAATCTACTCCGTTCCAGGTTATACACTTCTAGTTCTAGCAAACCTAATACTCATTCCAGGTTATATCAAGCTAAGTGCAACTACTCGTTCTAACGGTCTAGTATCAAACAAGCAGCAAATATAGGGGCTGAATTGCTCGGCTAAGTTTTACCATTCCAAGTATCCACTTAGCTTCGCAATTCAGTCCGAGATAAATAAGCACAAGAACTAGTAGAACACGAAAATAGCATTAAGCAAAGAGTCTCAAAACTTCGTCACGATATATTGAACCCTAAACCGAACAGAAGGTTTAGCTACTCATGTCCATGGAAATAACAAAATAATAATTGATGAAAAGGAAGTAGAAAATCTCTTCTCTATCGTCGAAAGGTTCTGTCTTCTCTAGAGCCGTCTTGGTCTTCGTAGAATATGAGATTTTTTTTTGAAAACTCTAACCCAAGCTTTCTATTTATAATCAACTGGGTTTCTAAATCTAATTTGGGCTAGAATTATCAGATTTCGGCTCGCTGACGTCATCAAATGCGTTGCTGACGTCAGCATCTCGTAGCTCGCCACGTCTCATCTTAACGTTATCCCGCGTCAGGTGTAGACTTTAGTACCGCATCTCATTTAGACATTAGCGTCACGCTAATGTCTTAATGTGGCGCAGTTAGCACTGAGCTTGTGTCCTCCTTCTGCGCGCCAGTCCCAACTTCGACTCTGGATTTGACCTTCTATATGACCTTGTCTGCTCTCGGTATGAACTAGAGAGTTGTAAAGAATCGAGCCAGCTACGCGACGGCGCGCGACTCATATTTTGCTGATCAACGGTCCATTCCCAGCACTCCGTCGACTGTTCAAAGGTCTGATCTATCATTGTGATGTTTTCGGCGCAAAATGTCGTCTTTAATGCACGTTTCCTCCTAGAGCTTCCAAAGCACCTGAAATGCAAAACAACACTTAAAAAGTAAAATGTTCGCATATAAAAGTGTCGAAATAAATGGGATTAGTTGACTCGATGAGTCGTATAAATACGACTCATCACTCTCCTTACTGGATTACCCATAGATGGGGAGCTCGTGTTTAGATTAGGAGAGTTGGAATGGGAGCCTGTTTGTTTGAGTTTATTGGTTCGATAACTACCTGACTAATATGCCAGACGATGTGGATGAAGAAACATTGAAGAAATACGCTTAGGCCTACATTTTATGTCTATTGGGATTGACTCTCATGTCAGACTTGTACGGTGATCAGGTAGCACTCCACTACCTTCCATTGTTGGTGAACTTGGATAACGCCAGGAGATACAGTTGGGGGAGCGCGGTTTTAGCTTTTCAGTACCGTTAGTTGTGCAAAGCAAGTAATTTGAAGAAGTCGCAAATTGGTGGTTGTGCACTATTACTACAATTTTGGAGTTGGGAGCGCATGCGTATTTGAGCTCCACAACCATATTTTAGAGAGGCGCCAGACCTTGAAGATGACATTCATCCATTTTAAGACCTTGTTGGTCGTACTTGTAAGTAAATTTTATATTTATTTTGATATTGAAAATTGTTAACTATTAATTAAATTTGTAACACATTTTCTTATGCGGAGACATTGGGCTGGACCAAAACATTTTCAAGAGGTGCCACGTGGTGCTTTAGTCTTCTTTCGGGATCAGCTCGAGCGAATGGTCCGTGGTGATTTTATTTTTTGACCATATGGGGAGGAGTTGATGGACCGACTGCATCCCGTATGTCTCGAATTGCGAGAATTATGGACGGTTAATGTGCCACTTATTTGCTTCAACATCGTTGAGTGGCATCATCTAATTCGTGTTATGAGACAGTTTGGATGGAAGCAGATGATTCCATCTGCTCCTATAGCGTTTACGAATGAGCACCACGGATTAGAAAGGAAAAAGAGAGTTGATTGGAGAGTGCACCTCCACCAGTATGTTGCGCTATGGAGTAGTAGATATGAGAGATTAATATATGGGGATCCGGGCGAGGATGCCGAGGACATTGATATTCCCAGTGATGAATATGTGTATTGGTATTCAAGGATCACACGTCGCTTTATCCAGTCCAAATTGGAAGAAGAGGACACTCAGACATATCGCCCTAGTGCCCATGAATTACCTAGCAATGTAAGTTTTCACAAGTTTCGAAATATTCCCTTTTTATACTGTTTTACATGTGTAACTAACAATTTGTTTATATAGATTCGCACGTTGCTCATCTGCGCATCACAGGCTGCAGATGGATTCTCTAGTACTGCAGACCCGAGACCGATTTTCAATCGCATTTTCCATACCGTAGTGGAGGAACTATGGGTGTTGAGGGAGTTGCGGCTACTGAATATGAACCCTGATATTATTCAGTTTGGAAACGGTAAATTTCCATATTTAAAATGTATTTGAAATTATTTAATTAGTATACTAATAAATTTCAATTACAGGTGACAATGATGATATGAGTCTAGAGTCTAGGTGATGATCATGTAACCAACCTTGACTCACAGACATCAGGTTACGATCGTCCATCAATCTCGCGGGCACCACCTTCACCAACATTTCGGTCATCCACCTCACATGCACCACCATCACCACCAGCTCGGTCATCAACCTCACATGCACCACCATCACCACCAGCTCACGGGTACCAGCTTCTTCCTCAAAAGTCACCTAAACAATCATGGCTGAAGAGGTTACGTAGACAGAGATTCGGAAGAGATTGAGATTATATTTTACTTTACAAAATTGTTTTGTTGGACTTATGCAACATTTTGTAACAATCTCTCAATTTTCTTTGATGGGGTAACAATCTCTCAATTTAATCTATCAAAATAACTTATGATATGTTTTGGACTTACGATTCTATGAAAATAACTTAAAAATCTTCATCCGGTTAGGGACACAAATCCGGTAAATTGTAGGGGGAAAATCCAACAACAAAAATTAGGTCACCGAAAATCGGATCTCCGGCTTCCGGTTTTCCCGGGACCCAATTTCCTCCGGTTAGGGACAAAAATCTGGTAAATTCCAGGGGGGAATCGGAAAAAAATTAGGTTAACTGATGGACCATAATTATACGAATCATAAACACAGTTAAACCCACCAAATTAGACTGTTGTCTATTTAACTTTTGCTTGTTAGTTCCAATATTTATCTACATGGTATTTTGGAGTCTAGAGAGAATACACGCTAAGGAGAGGATTTTACGCTGAAAATATATTACGAGTCATTCCAAGGTCACGACCAGATGCTGACTGAAGAAATCTCAAGATCCTGACATGGAATCACTCAAAACAAATCCAACCGAAGAGCAACCAAAGTCTGTCCGGAGCTGAAATACACCGATAGTTTTGTGAAAACATCACAAAACCTCACAAAACTCATTCTCCCCTCCATGGTGACCGGCGGCTTTTGGAGGAGGTGACCAAAGGAGGAAGCTCTCCTCCTTTTACCACCCACAACCGACGGCTTTGGGAGGCTCCTCCTCTCCCCTTGGATCTTGCCATGTGCTCTCATCCAAGCCATACATTCCCTCCTCTCATGGCTATAAATACATGCCTCCCCTCTCATTTGTAAACATCCCACAATCCATAAACACTTATCTCTCTAAGTTTGGCACTTTGTAAGTTTGGTTTTAAATCTATAATACTCTTGTTGGTTCTTGAGTATTGTAGTTAGTTCTTGAGTACTCTTGTCGGTTCTTGTAGTACTCAAGCTTTACTTTTCTCTATTCTTGAGTACTCTTGTCGGTTCTTGAAGTACTCACCCCTTTCCCTTACTTACTGTCTTTCGAAAACCGTAAGTACTTAGCTATGGTATCCACCTCTATGGATATTCGTAGCTAAACTCTTCATTCGGTTGAAGGGGTGTACTTGTATCATAAAATGTTTTAGGCCATCTTTTTAGTGCCTCTTCTTTTTATTCAAAACTTGTTCTATGTGCCATATATTAGGCCAGAACTTCCAAGGTTGAGTGGATGCTTGAAATGGCAAAACTCTTCCATGGGGGTTCGTGAACATACTCGGGTAAGTGGATGCTTGAAATGGCAAAACTTATCTGAGGAGTTCGACCTCTTTTAAACACCATTTGGTTTGATTGGAAATGATTGATCAAATGGATGCACATAGGCTAGTATACCTTGAAATGGGGTGCTAGTCTAAATAGAACAAGTGCTCTACGACCTTGAAATGGGCTAGACGGTGTGTGCAAATCGAGTGCTTGAAATGGCCTTGATACATTTTTGAATACTTAGAAGGATCACTAAAGGTCAATGATAAACAGGCTATGATACAAGGCCCCAGAAATCGAATGCTTTCCTTAGATTTAAAAAACCCCTTGCATTTACCTTCTTAGTATAAACTGCTCTATCAACTGCTCACGTTCCGGAAGGCTTACCAATCACGCATCACTCACTGTATGTCTTGTACTTTTATTTTCAGTATTTTACTTTTCTGTCATTTACTTTTCCGCACTAAAAACCAAAACCAACCAATCACTTACTTTTCCACACTAAAACCTCAATCAACCTAAAACACGCTCCCTCGCTGTACAAATCCCTCAAAGAACGACTATCCCCATAATTCTCTTAGGTTCGACCCCTACTTACCACTTGCTACCCAGTAGTAAAGTCACGAGTAGCAAAATATAAATTTGCTTTTGCATAGAGAACACCGCACCTTAACGACAGTGCGGTGGGCTCCGTCAAAACTGGCGCCGTTGCCGGGGAATTAGTTACTTAATCGGATAATTGAATCGATACTCGCTTCAAAACAACCATGTCTCGCGAAGGAAGCCACCATGACTACCAGGATGACGAAGAAATAAACCTGTACGATCGAAATGATGAGGTGCCACTTCCATTTGTCGACGATCCGGAACAAATCATCCGAGACAGAAGAGCTCGTGATAGGGAGGCCGCCAGAAGAAACCAAGGACCACCCTAGGACCGAAATCCAACTGGTCCAGTGCAACCCCTATACGTCCCCCACACCCTCAACCTCGACAAATGCCTAGGCAAGAACCTCTCTTCGACGACTACTATGGGAATAACAACTACCGCGCACCTACTATGAGAGAACTCAATGCCCCAGATTTTGCAACGCAGCCGTGGTGCATTTGCGAGGGCCCTGAACTAGAAAACATTGCCGTCGACATGTCTGTGGTCCACAATTTGCCAAAGTTCTCAGGAACTAATGGAGAATCAGCAATGACTCATCTCCAATGCTTACATGGCACTTGCCAAATTCTAAAGCCCAATCGAGTGAATATAGATTACTTCAAGTTGAAGGCATTCTATTTTTCCCTCGTTGACTCGGCAAGCGACTGGTTCCTTTCATTACCTTCGGGAAGCATCAGAACATGGGTTCAGATGCAAGGGAAATTCCTGGACAAATACTACCCAGCGACAAAAGCAATGCAAGTAAGAAGGCAACTACAGGACATAAGGCAGGAACCTAACGAAACCATGTACGACTACCTGGAGAAATTCAACCACCTGGAAAGAAGCTGCTGCACTCTTGGACTACCCGAGAAGCTCATCATCGAGTACCTAATTAATGGACTAACTAAGTTAGACAAAAAGCTCCTAGACGCCTCAGCTGGAGGATCCATGATGAATCTATCGTTAAGTAGCATAAGGGATCTCATCACCAAGGTTGCTGAAAATGCTCGGTTTAGAGAGGAGACTACTCGTCAAGATGAATTCTTCCGAACAAAAAACGTATCACGAGCCGAGGCATCAGTAAACTCCATACCAGAAGAGATGAGACAAATGAAGGAAATGATGATGCAGCTCTTACAAAAGCAGACAGTTTAAGTAAGACCTTACGAGTTTTGTGGCTCTACGGACCACAAGACTGATGCATGCCCAACTATGATCGAAGTCAACCCGGTGGAGGCCAATACAGTAGGAGGATATCAAGGATACAATGACAACGAAAAAAACAAACCAAGCCGATAGTAAAACCAATCAACCAACCCGAGCTGGCATAACAACAGCTATTCTCAAGAAAAAACACAACCAGCTGTCCCTCAACTAGCCCAGTCATTCTATCAACCGATCCACCAACAATATTACCAGGACGCCCCACCAGCAGGCCAGTACCAAGCAAACTCGAGCAATCATCAAGGACCAAACAAGTCACTTGAGGACATGATAACGCAATTGTCAGGGACTGTGCAGCAGTTGAGCACTACTATGCATCAAAACCAAGCCGAAACAAAGGGAGAATTATCGAACTTGAAGAAGCACATCTCCCAACTCGCTGTCTCAGTGACCGCACACGCTAATGAGTCCGGCAGACTCCATTCACAAACCATCCAAATCATTGAAGATGTGAATGCCTTGACTCTTAGGAGTGGAAAAACGCTTGTCGGCAAACCTTTGGAGCAAGAGGTGGACAAAGACCCAAGGTTGCCCGGAGAAGAGCAAATGAGGCCCGAATCTCTCGAAACTCTAGAGGATGATGTGACCGATAAAGACGACGACATATTTGAGGAAGAGCGGGACGTAACCGAAGAAGAAGAGAATACGTCCAAGGAACACAGGCCTAGCCCGGTACCCAGAACCGAAACCCCTAAAATCAGCGCAACACTTCCATTTCCAATACCTGCTCGCGTGCAAAAACAACATGTCATGGATGAGGACGTGTTTGAGTTGTTCAGCAAAGTCGAAATCAACATTCCCCTTTTGGAAGCCATCAAGCAAATTCCTCGGTATGCCAAGTTTTTAAAAGAACTTTGCACCAACTGCAGGAGGAGTACTAGAAACGATCAAGAGCTGATGAGTAGAAATGTGTCGGCTGTCATACAACGCAAAGTGCCCGCCAAATGTGGAGATCCAGGAACTTACACCATTCCATGCACAATTGGCAACATCAGGATCGAGAATTGCATGCTAGACCTTGGAGCATCAATCAATGTTCTTCCATTCTCTATCTACTCATGTCTTAAGATTGGGCCGCTCAAACCCACTGGTCTCACTATTCAACTAGCAGATCGGTCATGCAAACAGCCCGAGGGCAAAATAGAAGACGTCTTGGTTCAAGTAGGCAAATTAGTGTTTCCAGCAGACTTCTACGTCTTAAAGATGGAGAATGGCGGACCTACAGATCATGCTCCCATCCTTCTCGGCCGTCCATTTCTCAAAACATCAAAAATGAAGATAGACTGTGGAAGTGGAATGCTCTCAATGGAAGTAGAAGGAGAAGTCTTCAGCTTTGACATATTCCGAGCAATGAAGCACCCTATGGAATTCGAGGAAGTACACGCTCTCGATGCTTTGGACGACCTGATCCAAGAAGTTCAATCAGAACCAAGAGCAGATCCCTTAGAAGCCATACTCAATGGAGCCGAAAGCTCATACTAATTGATCGAAGGCTTACAAGAAACGCTGGCCCACTTAACAATCTCGGAGCCTCTCACACCAGGATATGAAGTCAACGAGGTAAAATTATTCAAATTCAATACTTTTTTACCCTCAGTGATACAAGCTCCAAAAATAGAATTGAAGCCCCTGCCCGAGCATCTGAAGTACGCTTTCCTTGGGGAAAATAAATCGCTCCCGGTAATCATAAAGAGTGGCCTAGAAATAGACCAGGAGCGTCGTTTGATAAAAGTACTGAGACAACATAAGTTGGCTATTGGATGGACTCTAGCCGACTTGAGAGGAGTCAACCCAGCAGTTTGCATGCATCACATCTTACTCGAGGAGGGAGCTAAGCCATCAAGAGAACCTCAGCGACGACTCAATCCAATCATGATGGAAATCGTCCAAAAGGAAATACAGAAGCTCCTGGATGCAGATGTAATCTATCCAATATCGGATAGCCAGTGGGTGAGTCCAGTCCACATAGTCCCGAAGAAAACTGGAATCACAATCGAGGAAGATGCCGAAGGAAAAATGGTGACAACAAGGGTCAAGAACGGCTGGAGAATGTGCATTGACTACAGAAAATTGAACGCCGTTACAAGAAAGGACCATTTCCCTCTGCCATTCATCGATCAAATGTTAGACCGACTGGTGGGCAAACCGTACTTTTGCTTCCTGGACAGATTCTCAGGCTACAACCAGATTCCCATAGCACCTGAGGACCAAGAGAAGACCACATTCACCTGCCCATTCGGCACATTTGCTTTCAGAAGAATGTCGTTCGGTCTATGCAATGCTCCGGGAACTTTTCAAAGAGTGGTGACCAGCATCTTCTCGGATATGATTGGGATATTCATCGAAGTCTTCATGGACGACTTCACCATCTACGGGAATACATTCGACGCTTGCCTAGACAACTTAAGCACGGTTCTGGAACAATGTGTCTCGATGAACCTTGTGCTCAACTATGAGAAATACCACTTCATGGTAACTCATGGAGTGGTCTTGGGGCACGTCGTCTCACAAGAAGGCATAGAGGTGGATAAATCTAAGATAGACCTGATCATGACTTTACCATACCCCTCCACTGTCCGAGACATCCAATCCTTCCTTGGGCATGCGGGATTCTACCGACGATTCATCAAGGACTTCTCCAAAAAGGCGTTGCCTCTATCCACTCTTCTCCAAAAAGAAGTTCCTTTTGAATTCAGAAATGCATGCAAGGAAGTCTTTAATGAGCTCAAAAAGGCCCTCACTATCACACCCGTCATCCAAACTCCGGATTGGAAAAAACCATTTGAGATCATGTGCGACGCAAGCGACTTTGCTATGGGAGCAGTTCTCGGCCAAAAGATTGACAAGAAAGCAGGTGTGATCTACTACGCCTCTCGAACCCTAGATCCTGCCCAACGGAACTACTCCACCACCAAGAAGGAACTTCTGGCAGTAGTATTCGCTCTGGAAAAATTTAGATCCTATTTGCTTGGAGCAAAAGTGATAGTTTATTCTGACCATGCTGCCATCCGTTACCTAATGAAAAAAAGGAGGCCAAGCCAAGGCTCATTCGGTGGATCTTGCTACTGCAAGAATTCGATGTGGAGATAAGGGACAAAAAGGGGATTGAGAATACTGTGGCAGACCATCTAAGCAGGATTGTCCGAGAGGAAGACGAAGGGCACATAACCGAGTCATTTCCAGACGAGCACCTATACGCCGTCTCAACCAAGGTGCCATGGTATGCCTCGATCGTCAACTGCCTTGTAGGAGGTACATTTCCTCCCTCTTTTACTAAAGCACAATGCATGAAACTTAGACATGATGCTAAACAATACTTATGGGATGATCCTTATTTATGGAAAATAAGAGCAGATCAAATACTTAGGAGATGCATCCCCGATAATGAAATAGCTTCTGTTATTAGCTTTTGCCATGAGTTTGCATGTGGAGGACACTTCGGGCCTAGAAGAACTGCTAGAAAAATCTTAGATAGCGGCTTTTTCTGGCCAAGTATATTTAGAGATGCCTATAAAAAGTGTAAAAAATGCGGTAAGTGTCAAAGAGTAGGAAATGTGTCAGCTAGAAGGGAAATGCCTCAAGTAACCATATTAGTCAACGATGTTTTTGACATTTGGGGTCTTGATTTTATGGGACCATTCCCAGTTTCATGCGGTTATACTTACATTTTAGTTGCTGTAGATTATGTGTCAAAATGGGTAGAAGCCAAGGCCACAAGGTGCGACGATGCAAAGACTGTCATAGAATTTTTGCGTACTAACCTGTTTTGTAGGTACGGGGTACCCAAGGCCATAATAAGCGACCAAGGAACTCATTTCTGCAACCGCATGATGGCTGCGACCTTAAAACGCTACCATGTCCACCACCGGACATCCACGGCATATCACCCCCAATCCAATGGTCAAGCGGAGATCTCCAACTGCGAAATCAAAGGAATTTTAGAAAAGATGGTAAAGCCGGGCCGGAAAGATTGGAGTCGGAGGCTAGATGAAGCTCTTTGGGCTTATCGGACGGCATACAAGATGCCAATTGGAACCTCCCCCTTTCAGCTTGTTTATGGGAAGACATGCCACCTTCCGGTGGAATTAGAACATAAAGCCTATTGGGCGCTCAAGCATTGCAATCCAGATTTAAAAGCTGCCGGACTGGATAGGAAGCTTAATCTGTGTGAGCTTGAGGAATTGCGGCTTGAGGCCTATGAAGGGCAAAAGGACTACAAAGCGCGTACCAAATTGTATCATGACAAATTCATCCTCCGACGCTCATTTGAGGAGGGACAACAAGTACTGGTCTTTTCCTCGCGAATGAAATTGATGCCCGGGAAACTTAAATCTAGATGGACCGGCCCTTTCACAATAACTAAGGTATTCAACCATGGGGCAGTTGAGTTGGAAAGCCCAAATGATGGAAGCAGATTCACGGTGAATGGGCAACGAGTTAAACATTACCATAGCGATGTCAACTTGATAACACAGAAATATGACCTGAGCCACCCATGGGATCCAAACCAGTGATCCAGGAATGAGGTACTGTCGAGACAACGACGTAAAACAAAGGCACTGGTCGGGAGGTAACCCGACACCTATCTTACTTTCAGTACTTTTATTTTCTGTCATTTAGTTTTTACCAATAAATCGCTCTCACCCACTTGGTGCATAGAATGAAATGACTATTCAGGAATCGGTTATGGGTGCAACACTAAGCCAGCCAGGCCTATGCCAAGAGTTCAAGGCCCCAGCCGAACTCCCTCGATTATCCAGCCTCATGCCATGTCATTCACTCGACACTTTAAAGGGAGTTCTGTTCTTCCCTTTTCCTTAATGTCATTTCATTCTCATAATTGTCTGCTTGCATGGCTTTTGAACTAAGTCTTGCTGAAAGGCACGCCTTCGTTCAAAAGTGTGGGGTTAGAACCACCTGTGTACATAACATGTTTTTCTTTTCCTTTTCCCTTAATATTATCTTTTTGAAAATATGAACTTAAGAATGTGAAAAAGATAGATCATAATTCATGCATTAACCTTGTGAAAATTCAACTGTTTAAAAACTTAGAATGTAACTTCTCATTTGTCCCTTTGTGCTGAGATAAACTAGGGATGTGGAGTTGACATAAACTGCCCTAGAGGGGCTTGGCAAGCAATCGAAGGATCGAATCTAACTATATGGTTTTCGAAGTCAGTGGAGGCTGCACTTTGGGTTTCAGTGAAGATTGAAGTCATCTCCGCCATGCAGTGTTTATGCAAAAAGAAAAAAAGGCGAGGACGGGAATCAGACCGTCCTATCTCTAGTCAAAGTAGCCGAGAAAATAGATGAGCGACCCTCATCTTGACCCGCGCGAAACGGCAAGGATGAGAGGAGCGGGGAGGTATTTCCATATGCTCGCGGGCGATGATTGGACCTCCCAAAAAGGCTTGAGAAAATGGACTAGCAAGCCACAAAAAGGCAAAAGCTCGAAGAAGCAAATCAAGAGGCCAAAGGCCCAAAATTGTGAAGGTTTTAACCGAACAAAAAGTGAAGTACTCAAAGAGTCAAATTAAAGGCCAAAGGCCGATTCACTACAAAAGCTGTCCCTCGCCAAAAGAAAATCAAAGACCAAACCATTGAAACCCGAACCGAATCACGTGCTAGAGAAAGCTACAAGGAAACCATATAGTGCGAGACGGTCCCGAGAATGCAGTCCAGGAGCCTGAAAAGGGCTATCTCCCGAAACATCCAGAATAATTTGCATCTGGGCACGAAGGTACAAGTATCAAGTTTCTTCTATTTATTTACACGGTTTGATTTAGTAATAAGTAGTAATGCATGAATTAGGATAAATCTAGTCCCACAATCTCACCTTCATATTTTAAAAGCTTACTTAGTGTGCCGCCCTTTAATAGCATTGTTCGGGACGAACAACTAAAAGTGTGGGGTGATCTGATGGACCATAATTATACGAATCATAAACACAGTTAAACCCACCAAATTAGACTGTTTGTCTATTTAACTTTTGCTTGTTAGTTCCGATATTTATATACAGGGTATTTTGGAGTCTAGAGAGAATACACGCTAAGGAGAGGATTTTACGCAGAAAATATATTACGAGTCATTCCAAGGTCACGACCAGATGCTGACTAAAGAAATCTCAAGATCCTGATGACGGGCGTCGTTGTACCCGTCAAAAGTAATTATTTCTTTATCTCCGACTAGCAAGTGGTAAGTCGGGTCGTATCCACAGACATCGGTTGAGAATCTGTTTCACTAAGTAAAAACGAAACAATGGGGGGTTTTTTGAATGCAAGCAATTAAATAACGCAAGTAAGCAAGAATGATTGCTAGAGCAATCGTCACACAATTCGGGTATCAAATATCAAAGAGAAGTGCAAGCTAGAACTCTCGACTATGACGTAAGACTAAATCATTAACCTAACCGTTTTGATTTCTAATGTTTTACAACTTATAGCTCCCCGCTAGGTTGCACTACAAGTTGTCCTAGGGTGTCAATCCTAGTGGTATATTACTCGTATCCTAGTTTGCTATCCCCGCTAGGTTGCTAGTAACCTGTGATAATCGGAATTAACAAACTAACAGAAGCTCCCCCGCTAGGGTTCCACTTATGCTAGCATATGAAATCCATAAACAATGCATAGTAATATAACGCAAAACATAAAGATAAATATAGGTTTCAAGTCAAAACATCACAATGTCGAGTTCTAGCCTACACATATGAGTTTAGCTACTCATCGCAATGGAATACATCATGAAGTTTTATGTGAATAAAATAGAATGAAAATACTAATGGTTAATTCTTCACCAAGCTGCAGCTCAACTCGAACACTTGAATCCGTGTCTCTTTCTCCTCTGAAATTCGCTATCTGTCGCTAAGGTTTCGTGCTTATTTATTTCTCTTTTTGGGCTTTCCAATAATGCAATTTGGAAATAACGAAATTCGACTGCCAGCTGTCATCCGCGGACGTCTCCTGATTTACGACCCGCAGACGTCTCAGCAATTATGGGAATTCATAAGACGTCCGCGCCTCTAATGCTTAAGCCCTCCGCGGTTTGCACTGACGAAAATTCCAAGCGCCTCGGACTTCATTTCTTTCCGCGCCAAACATCTTCAAATAAGCTCCTTTTAGCCAGTATTCCTTCCATGGTCTCCGAGTGTACCTGAGAACGAAAACTACACACAGGTAGTGAAATAATATACAGGTAACACTAAGAGACGGGGTTTTAACATATAAAATAGTCTTACAACTACGACTCATCAAACTACCCCACACTTGAATTTGTTCGTATCGAACAAGAACAAAGCCACGGAATGAATTACAATGTACTAGTCATGCTAATCTTTACATCTCAATCTCAAATACAGCAATTAATCTTATCATGCTTAAGATTCTAACAATGCGAGTAAAGATAGATTTTTTCGATACTTGTTACCTCGCGAGTTGCAATTCAAACGACCTTGGATGTTTGGGAGATAGTCCTTTATAGGTACCTGACAGAACCGCTCATCGTCAAAGCGATTGTGCAAATAAATTTATAATAGTTCGCTACTCGCAACTATACTACTGGGTAGTACTTGGTAAGTAGGGGTCGAACCCAAGGGAACTAGGGGAATAATTGTTCTTCGGGGGGAATTACGCAGCGTGGGAGCGTGTTTAAGGTTGGTTGGTTGGTTTTACAGCTACCAGCTATTTTGATTGATTGATTGGTTGGTTGGTTGATTTTGATACTGGAAAGTAAATGACAGTTTATAATTAAAGAGAAATGTTCGGTTTTAGGGGACTTGTATTATATCCTGTTTATCATTGACCATTAGTGAATCATCTAAGTATTCAAACGGTGAATCGAGGCTAGTTACAGCTCAAGACTTGCAACACCGGTTTAAAGCAACTCCTGTTCAATTTCAGTCTAGCGCCAATACCCTAAGGTATGCTAGCCTGGGTGCATCCACCTGATCTCACAGTTACGCTCGACCAGATGGGGTTTAGGATGAGTCGAACTCCTCAGATAGCTTTGCTTGTTACAGCTTCCACTACCTGAGTATCATCACGAATTCCCACAGAAGAGCTTTGCTTGTTACAGCATCCACTCAACCTTGGAAACTCTGACTATATATGGCACCTAGAACAAGTTTTGAATACTAAGACTATACACTAAGTTAATTGTCTAAAACATTTTATAATACAAGTGCGCCCCTTAGACCGAACTACTAGTTTAGCTACTATTCATCGCGCTAAACATTATACTAAGGAATTAAAGACAACAGTTAAATAAATACTAAAAATAATACTTACAACCGTTGAAGCGCCAAGGGAGCTTTCTTTTATTTCCAAAGCAAAATTACAACGTTACAAATATTACAACTTCTAGAGAGAGAAGTGAAATTGGAAATTGGTGTGTGAAATGAGGAGGAGGAGCTCCTCCTTTTATAGCCCAAAGGGGAGGAGATGGGTGGTGGAGATGGTGGACATGTGCATTTGATCCAAGGGAGGAGAAGGGAGGAGGAGGAGGAGGTGACATGTGGAGGAATAGTGAAGCCGCCGGTCCCTCCTCCCATAGCCGCCGGTTGCCGGTGGCCCAAGGGGGAGGAGCTCTTCCCTTGGCCACCACTTCATCAAGTGGCCGGTCATCCTTGCCCAATGTGTGAGTTTGTACAGTTTTGTGCAGTCTTTTCACAAAACTGTAAATGTGTTTCTTCCCCGGGCTGTCTTGACTCCACTCCTGATTCTTCTGATTAATTTTTTCTGGTCAATTCAACGTCAGGATCCTTGATATTTCTTCAGTCGGCATATGATCTTGACCTTGGATTGACTCTTGTTATCTTTTCAGCATAAAATCCTCTCCTTAGCGTGTTTTCACTTCAGTCGCTAAAATGCCCTGTGGAAATATATCGGGACTAACACGTAGAAGTTAGCTAGACAAACAGTCTAATTAAGGGGGTTTTACTGTGTTTCTGACTCGTATAACTTTGGTCCATCAGATTACCCCCCACTTTTAGTTGTTCGTCCCGAACAATGCTATTAAGGGCGTAAGTTCTAAGTTTGGCTTTGGAATATGAAAATTAGACTGTGGTACTCGATCTATCCTAATTCATGCATTGCTTACTTATTACCAAATTAAACTGTGTAAATAAATAGAAGAAACTTAATACTTGTACCTCCGTGCTGAGATGCAAATTATATTGGATGTCTCGGGAGATAGCCCTTTTTAGGCTCCTGGACTGCAATCTTGGGATCGTCTCGTACTATATGGTTTTCTTGTAGCTTTCTCTAGCACATGATTCGATTCGGGTTTCAGTGAGTTGAGCCTTTTTGATTTTCTTCTTTGGCGAGGGACTGCTTTTTTGTTGTAGTGAATCGGCCTTTGGCCTTTGATTTGACTTTTTTGAGTACTTCACTTTTGCTCGGTTAAAACCTTCACAATTTTGGGCCTTTGGCCTCTTTTGATTTTCTTCTTTGAGTTTTTTGCCTTTTTGTGACTGCTAGTCCATTTTCTCAAGCCTTTTTGGGAGGTCCAATCATCGCCCGCAAGCCTATGGAAATACCTCCCCGCTCCTCTTGTCTTTGTCGTTTTGCGCGGGTCAAGATGAGGGTCGCTCATCTATTTTCTCGGCTATTTTGACTAGAGAGAGGACGGTCTGATTCCCGTCCTCGCCTTTGCATAGATGCTTCTTGGCGGAGTTGACTTCAATTATTCACTGAAAACCCGAAGTGCAGCCTCCACTGACTTCGAAAACCATATAGTTTGATCTGATCCTTTGATTGCTTGCCAAGCCTCTCTAGGGCAGTTTATATCAACTCCACATCCCTAGTTATCTCAGCATAAAGGGCAAATGGAAAGTTACATTCTAAGTTTTTAAACAGTTTGAATTTTCACAAGGTTAATGCATGATTTATGATTTATCTTTTTCACATTCTTAAGTTCATATTTTCAAAAAGGTACTTATTAAAAAAGAAAAACAGCTGCATGTTATTTATGTACACAGGTGGTTCTCACCCCCCACTTTTGAACGAAGGCGTGCCTTAGTTCAAAAGTCATGCAAGCTTAAAACTAAATACTGAATTTAAATGACAGAAATTAAAGTGCGGAAAAGAAAGATAGTGTCGGGTTACCTCCCGACCAGTGCACTTGTTTAACGTCGTTGGCTCGACGATACCTCGTTTGTGGTTCATTGGTTTGGGTCCCATGGGTGGCTGAGGTCAAACTTTTTCTCGGCAGCCCTTTTGCTCCGAGAGGGTGAGGTTTCCTTGACCATAGCTGCTGGTCCAATGAGTCGTTCTTGTTTGTTGCTCCTTCCGGGTTTCCATTCTTTCGGCCCATGTTTTTGCCGCCTCTTCATGTTGGAATAGTTGGCACTTTCGCGAGTTTGGAAGTTGGGTTTTGTGCCTTCAAACATCGGCGACCACATGCATGTTCCCATGTGAGGCCTCTTCTTGGTGGTAGCTACGAATGGTTGTCTTGGAATGATTGAGTTCCCGGGTGGTTTTTCTTGGCTTGTGACGAGAGAGATTTCCTTTGTCGGCTTTTTTGGCTCATGCTCTGCCTCCAACTGCCCTTGTACCGCATCATCATTGATTATATGATCTTCGGTGGTTATGATCGGCATGAAACACGAAGGGTTAAGTTGAGGCACTTCGACCATGAGGACTAGGTCTGTTTCAGGTGCTCCGACAGTGAGGACCAGGTCTTCTCGGACAGTTCGGCAATGAGGTCCGGGACTTCCTCGGGTGCTTCGAGCGCAAGTACCGGGCCTGGCTTGATTTCTTCGGCCGCTTCAGCAGTGAGGTTCGGGATTTCTGTTGGTTCGGTAATTAGGACAGTGATTTCCTCGGATGGATTGGTGATAAGGACCGGGCCTGATTTGGGCAGTTTGTTAATGAGGTCCCAGAGCTGGTTTGATGCTTCTTTTTGAGCCACCCATGATTCTTCATTCTCTGTCAGCTCCTCGGGTTCAGCCGTCTTTTCTATTGCCCATGATTCGGTTTCGGCCGTGAATTGGTGCATCGAGGCATTCAATTGCTGCATGTTTGCGGCCAATTGTTGGGTGTTAGCTGCCAGCTCCTTTTCTGCCGCCCATAATTCAGTTTTTGCTCTGATTTGTTGCATCGTGTTGTCCAACTGCTGGATGCTAGATGCCAGCTCCGTTATACCGTCCTCGAGTGGCTCGGCCTGATCTTGTCTTGGTCTTGACCTCGCGGCCAAATCATTTATTAATTTCCAAAGATCATCCGTGTCCAAGTTACCTACCGATCCTCCTGCTGCGTCATTTAGCCAATTCCACTCATGTGGCAACATCCCACAGAGAAACTTTGTTTGAAGATCGAAGTTGGTGAATCCATGGTGCGGGCAGCTCGTCACAATGGAATCGAAGTACCATAAGTACTCGTCCAATGTTTCGTCCCGGGATTGCTGTAAGTTGTTGATCTTTTTGTGGATTTCAAGTTCAAAGGATGGTGGGGAAAACTCCGCATTGTTCCAAGGTTCCATTCCGTAGTAGTACGACTTGGTGGAAGTTTCGGCAGTGCTGTACAGGGTCTTCTCCCTCCGTTCCTCCGAACAGGGGCAGAAATCGCATTGTCCATGCATGTGTAACGGGTAATGACATAGGAAAAAGAAAGAAAAAGAAAGGGGAGGGAAGAACAGTTATCCGATGACTAGTTCCCCGGCAACGGCGCCAATTTGACAGAACCGCTCGTCGTCAAAGCGATTGTGCAAATAAATTTATAATAGTCCGCTACTCGCAACTATACTACTGGGTAGTACTTGGTAAGTAGGGGTCGAACCCAAGGGAACTAGGGGAATAATTGTTCTTCGGGCGAATTACGCAGCGTGGGAGCGTGTTTAAGGTTGGTTGGTTGGTTTTAAAGCTACCAGCTATTTTGATTGATTGATTGGTTGGTTGGTTGATTTTAATACTGGAAAGTAAATGACAGTTTAAAATTAAAGAGAAATGTTCGGTTTTAGGGGACTTGTATTATATCCTGTTTATCATTGACCATTAGTGAATCATCTAAGTATTCAAACGGTGAATCAAGGCTAGTTACAGCTCAAGACTTGCAACACCGGTTTAAAGCAACTCCTGTTCTATTTCAGTCTAGCGCCAATAGCCTAAGGTATGCTAGCCTGGGTGCATCCACCTGATCTCACAGCTACGCTCGACCAGATGGGGTTTAGGATGAGTCGAACTCCTCAGATAGCTTTGCTTGTTATAGCTTCCACTACCTGAGTATGATCACGAATTCCCACAGAAGAGCTTTGCTTGTTACAGCATCCACTCAACCTTGGAAACTCTGACTATATATGGCACATAGAACAAGTTTTGAATACTAAGACTATACACTAAGTTAATAGTCTAAAACATTTTATAATACAAGTGCGCCCCTTAGACCGAACTACTAGTTTAGCTACTATTCATCGCGCTAAACATTATACTAAGGAATTAAAGACAATAGTTAAATAAATACTAAAAATAATACTTACAACCGTTGAAGCGCCAAGGGAGCTTTCCTTTATTTCCAAAGCAAAATTACAACGTTACAAATATTACAACTTCTAGAGAGAGAAGTGAAATTTGAAATTGGTGTGTGAAATGAGGAGGAGGAGCTCCTCCTTTTATAGCCCAAAGGGGAGGAGATGGGTGGTGGAGATGGTGGACATGTGCATTTGATCCAAGGGAGGAGAAGGGAGGAGGAGGAGGAGGTGACATGTGGAGGAATAGTGAAGCCGCCGGTCCCTCCTCCCATAGCCGCCGGTTGCCGGTGGCCCAAGGGGGAGGAGCTCTTCCCTTGGCCACCACTTCATCAAGTGGCCGGTCATCCTTGCCCAATGTGTGAGTTTGTACAGTTTTGTGCAGTCTTTTCACAAAACTGTAAATGTGTTTCTTCCCCGGGCTGTCTTGACTCCACTCCTGATTCTTCTGATTAATTTGTTCTGGTCAATTCAACATCAGGATCCTTGATATTTCTTCAGTCGGCATATGATCTTGACCTTGGATTGACTCTTGTTATCTTTTCAGCATAAAATCCTCTCCTTAGCGTGTTTTCACTTCAGTCTCTAAAATGCCCTGTGGAAATATATCGGGACTAACACGTAGAAGTTAGCTAGACAAACAGTCTAATTAAGGGGGTTTTACTGTGTTTCTGACTCGTATAACTTTGGTCCATCAGTACCACAGACATTGCATTCTTTTCTGAGTTTTGGTCTTTAGAATTGAGTCAGCGGCTTTCTCTGACACATGATTTATTCACTGCTTTCATACCGTTGAGTCTTGAATTCTTTAGCTTGTATGGACTTTGATAAACGACACATCTTTGCTTGAATCAATCAGATTTCTGATTTTTTTTCTCTCTTTTTTTACTTGATGGTTTGCCTTCGGCTTTTGAATTTGTTTCTTGTCCACATAATCATTTGCGCCCTTGAACCACTCCAATCATAGCCTTCGGATAACAGCATAGGAGTGCGTCCCGCTCTTTTCTCATCCTCGTCTTTTCTGCATGAGGCAAGGTAGGGGTTACCCACCCATTCCCAGCTACTTCGACTAGAGATGGACAGTTCGTTTTCTCTGTCCCGCCACCACTTCGAACGCATGAATAAACTTGTATACTTGGTGACGGAGCTACTCTCAGGACTAGGCTAGTGAAGCGTGAACCTCCACCGCTTTTCTCAATCATCAGAACCAAAAACTCAGAACTTCCTGCAATTTGCCGTACCTTTCTAGGACATTTCTGTCAACTCCACATCCCTGCATATCACAACTCGAAAGAACAAAGCATCGAAAATTTTTGAAATTTCGCATTTTTAGTCAAATGAGCACAATAGTCATAAAAAGCTAGAAATAGGATTTTGACATATCAGAAAAGCATAGCAGTGCATCATCAGTTCATTACGAGTTCATCACGACACATAACATGCGACATAAAATTTAAAAAAAACAAACACAACGCGCAACTAACTCAACAACATCCCACCCCACACTTAAATGGACACGTGTCCTCACGGAATAATTCAAGAGATGAGATGTGCAACAAACAGACTCACACTAAATAGACTCAAATAAAAATAAAAAGAAATAAAAAAACGAAAGGAACTGGTACTCCCCTAATAGTCCGGTGGTGGAGGTGGCTGCATGTATTCTGGCGGAATGGCATGACATGGACGCCATCCCGGCGGAGCGGAAACTGGGTGGAAGCCGCCACCCATTGCCATCATCATAGCCCTGTTCACATTAAATAAATGGTCAATCTGCGCATGTGAATACTCTCCGGGCTGTCTCGGTACCTGCTCCTCTGGTGGTACCACATTCAGTGGGACCTCTTCCTCTTCTCTCCGACGTCTCCTGCCCCCTGCAGCTCCTCCACGCCCTGGCGGTCTCCCTCTCTGTCGCGGTGGGCTAGGCGGTGGCCTAAGAGCTGGATCTGCAAAATACGTCCAACGCACTTCACCCTCATTGCTTACTCTATATGTCCTCCCAGAACCAAGTCTTTCACAGTCAGCTAATCCATAAGCAAGAATCCTGTGGCCTGGTAGTGCATCCATGTCTGGGTGAAGATTGCGCAGCAGATAAGTTACCATGCCACCCACACTAACTGGCCCTCGAGGCTTAATGTTCTTCAAGTGATCACAGAAAAAATATCCCCAGTGTGGGACTACCCCTCTCACCAAAGAGCCTAGAAGCGTCAGATCTCGTATCGACGGCTTATCATTGCCGTTCACCCTCGCAGTCAAGGTCCTCGTCAAAATAAAATGTACTAAATACCATAAAGGATCTGTGAATGCTGTGACTGAAGCGTCGCTCGGTCTTTAGTGACCTGTCCCCGTAAGGATAAGGTAAGTGTCGCTGATTTCCGTCCCCAGCATGAAATTGGCGAAAGTCCCATCTCTCACTTCTGGCCACTCAAAGATTTGATGCAGCCGCATCATCGTGCAATGGTGCTCCACACCTCTGAAAGTGTACCTGAATCCTTCATGCTCAATCGTAACCGGTTAGGAACTCACAAGTATCTTCAATATCAGCATCACTACGGAGCGTGAGCAATCCCGGCCAACCACATGTGTCCAACAGCGCCCTGAACCTCTCTAAGAGTCCGCAACGCTCCAGAAAGTACCGCTCAACCCACATGGGCACCTTATGTGTACGCGCCATGAATGCCTCAAATCTCTGCTGCCTGTCATCCACGACAGCCGGAACTAGTGCCTCGGCATCAACAGTGGGTGGCTGAACTCTGCGATCACGGGATGAACTAGCACGAGACGATGTACGAGTCATCTTGATTTGAAAAAAATTGAAATTTCCGAAATTCCGTGTACGTCTTCTGCAATTATAATCCGCGGAGGTCTCTTGTTTTTGTGATAAATCTTAAGACGTCCGCGCCTGAATATTATTCAGACGTCCGCGCCTGAATATTATTCAGACGTCCGCGCGAGTTTATGATTTCCAATTCTGAGCTCCGATCGAATTCTGTTCACTAATCCGACTAAATCCAAGTTCAATTCAAAATCCCAAGTCAAACAACCCAAATTGAACTATCTTTGAGAACTCCCTTCCACCGATTCAACCCAAAACCCACTTCAATACAAACCAAATCCGAATCCAACTTCCTAACCAATCGGTGAGTCTTTACCTCGATTTAGCTGACCTCTGGGTTGGCTTCAATCCAACTTCAATTTCAGCTTCAATCCACACCACACCACCAGCGAAGTTCTGATTCAGCTGAGAATCGCGGACGGGAAAATCGCAGACGGACGAGGCTATTTTTTTTCTTTTCTCCTTTGTTCCGAAAACCCAGATTTGGAAACACGCAAGATTTAGACTTTTTGATGACCCGCGGAGGTCATTACCATTAAAGCCCGCTGAGGTCTCTTAATTTAGCAATAATTCTTTAGACGTTCGCGCATTTAAATGTTGAGAGGTGCGCGGTTTGCACTGATGTAGAACCACTTTCTTCATTTAATTCACCTGAAACCACCAGAAATAAAACATGCACTCGAGGCGCATTATCAGGGTACCAATTCCACTAACTAATTGACTCTTAACATGCGTAAAATAAAAAACACACCGGGTTGCCTCCCGGTAAGCGCCTTTGTTTAACGTCCTTGGCCGGACATTGCCTCTTAAAGGATCACAAGTTAGGATCCCATGGCTGCTCCAAGTCATACTTACCGATCAGCGTGCTCCTCTCCTCAGCACTTCCACAAGCTACTCGTTTCTCAATGCTCCAACCGCCATCAGGTGGCTTCGATCTCCAGTTCTTTTCCTTAGGTGTCCACCACTTTCGCGCAACCACCCCACACTTTTGTTTCTTTACTCGATGTTTATCTGGTGGGCGTGGTTTCCTTGTTTCCTTCAGCTGCTCACTGACACCCTGAATCACACGCAACGATTCATCAATTGTAATATTAAAACAAGTTTTACCAGCTATCTCAGGTGGTTTTCCCACACAAGGCTGGTGGTCATCCTCAAAGACACGAAACTCAGCCGCCTTGCCACCATATTTCAGCTTTATAATACCCTCAGCGACATCAATCTCCGCCTTCATCGCAAACAAGATCGGTCGTCCAAGAATGAGTGTTGGCGACTCCTTAGTTTGGGTGTCCTCCATCTGCAAGACATAAAAATCTGCAGGCACAACAACTTCACCAACATTCACGGTTAAATTCTCAAGCAAACCATAAGGATGAACACATGACTTGTTGCCTAACTCAATAGTTAACTTGATCGGTTTCACCGTCCAAGTTTCAATGAACAGTATAAATCATAAGGCATCACATTAATGGACGCTCCCAAGTCAATCAAAAAGTGGGGAATAAGCGTGTTACCAATGCCACAGGTTACTGTGAAGGCACCTGGGTCTCTAGTTCGAGTGGTCAACGCTCCTTGTTTCCCTTGTTCCAATTCTTGCATTTGGACTTTGGTTATCGCGTCCACATTCCTCTTTGGTTGAATTTCATTGTTCATAGCTTCGTGGTACTCAATAACCTGCATGGGAAATGGCAATTACGCGAGAGGGTTAGAATTCAAAATCTGGAAATCGTTTACTTGAAATTCCGTGCACGTCTCAAGATTTATATCCGTGGACGTCTCTTGATTTTGTAATAATTTAGTAGGCGTCCACACCTCTATTGTGGAGACGTCCGCGTTCTGCACTGAGGTAGCGTCCAAATCTTGCACTTTTTCTTCTTTTTCTTCAGCCTTCATCACGATCACACTGACATTTTGCCTTGGATTAGGGATCATTTGTGAAGGTAGCTTCCCTTTGTCTTCTCGCTGTTCGTAAACGGCGCTGGCAATTTGAGACACTTGCCTCTTCAGCTCGTTAATGTCTCCAGCGTGGTGGCCCATCTTTTGAGTGAGTTCTTTGAACATCCCTCTCACTTCATCCCTGAATTCCTTGATCGGGTCCTCATCTCCTTGTCTGATCTGTGGCGGTTTGTATGGATGCTTTTGTGGGTACGAGGATTGCCCCACCTCGTAATTGTTGTTCCTTTGCCAACCACCATCGTTTTGCCTTGGCTGCCATTTGTTGTTGCCTTGATATACATCATATCTCCTTGGTGGCAAATCTCCCTTGTTTATGTAGCCCGCTCGGACCATTCGGGAAATTGAAATAATAAGATACGGCCAATATTTTTAGCTATTATCAATAAGGGTAATATAATATATTTCCTAAGAATTGATTTTATTATTAATATACAACTCCTTGTTACTTGAGGAGTTAGAAAACCATCCGGAGGTTCCTCCGCTATTTCGATCCCTATTGTTGCTTCTCTTTTATACTTCTCATTTTTTTCTTTTTTTTCTGAAAGTTCAAATTCTTTAGTTTTTTTCATCCAATTTAGGAAACTGAGTTTAATCAGGCCAGAGATATCAAAATAAGAAAGGATTGATTTCTCGAGTCTGTACAAAAAAAGTGGGGAATATATTCACGTCTTCTATTCTTTCCTGAAAAACAGCGTTATCATTATTTATTGGATTAAAAGTGGACTTGTTTACCTTACACTCCACTTGTTGATTGCCTTGTGGTTGTTGCGTCATCATTTGAGCCATCATATTCTTCAGTTCCTGCAATTCAGAATGTACATTTACGTTAGCAACAGGTGCAGTTTATAAGTTTCTTCTAAGTACCTTGTGCTCTCAATCAACTTTCTCAATCAACATTCTCCTCGGGGTACATGTCAAGGATAGACCCTTGAGCTGAGGCATCTAGCATTCTTCTTTCCATTAGAACCATCACATCCATGAAGTATTCAAGCAACATTCTTTGTGGGATTCCATGATTCGGACAACTCTCTTCCAATAGCTTAAACCTCGCCAAATAATCATACAACGTTTCTGCACGTCCTTGTCTAAGCATAGAGAGCTCCTTTCTCGTCTGAGCCGCCTTCGAATGGGAGTAGTACTTGTCCATGAATTTCCTTTGCAATTGATCCCATGAAGTAATCGAACCTGCAGGTAAAGACATTAACCAAGATTTAGCTTGACTTTCTAAAGAAAAAGGAAATGTCTTTAATTTAAAAATATTCTCCGGAACCTATGCAGCTTTCATGGACATGCAAATTCCATGAAATTCCTTCAAGTGCCTTAGGGGGTTCTCATCGGGCATTCCTCCAAACTTGGGCAAGTGGTGTATCACCCCACTCTTTATCTCGATGTCTTCTGCGTCCTCATCCAACCTAATGCACCAAGGTGCCTCATCAATATATGGCGCACATACTCCTCTCATCGTGCGTCCCAAATCCCGACGCCTAGCTAACTGTCCATATTGATTTCCTCCACCGAGGTATTGTCGATCCAGCTCGTCCTCGTAATCATCATGTCTAGCTGCACGATGTCTAGCAAACTCGTTCACAAATTGCTGATTCCTGGGGGGTGGTAATCTTTGATTAACAGGGGGCAGTCCTTGCCTCTGTTCCTGCATGTTGTCTCCTTGTACACTACTTCGCTCTTCATCATCACGTTCAACACTTCTCTGTGACATGGTTACTTAAATAGAAAAAATAATCAAGTGACAGAAAATAAAAAAGACAATAAAATAAAACTAAAAGAAATAAAAACTTAGTGAGATTCTTCGTTACCAATCCCCGGCAACGGCGCCAAAATTTTACGGGCGTCGTTGTACCCGTCAAAAATAATTATTTCTTTATCTCCGACTAGCAAGTGGTAAGTCGGGTCGTATCCACAGAGATCGGTTGAGAATCTATTTCACTAAGTAAAAACGTAACAATGGGGGGGTTTTTGAATGCAAGCAATTAAATAACGCAAGTAAGCAAGAATGATTGCTAGAGCAATCGTCACACAATTCGGGTATCAAATAGCAAAGAGAAGTGCAAGCTAGAACTCTCGACTATGACGTAAGACTAAATCATTAACCTAACCGTTTTGATTTCTAATGTTTTACAACTTATAGCTCCCCGCTAGGTTGCACTACAAGTTGTCCTAGGGTGTCAATCCTGGTGGTATATTACTCGTATCCTAGTTTGCTATCCCCGCTAGGTTGCTAGTAAACTGTGATAATCAGAATTAATAAACTAACAGAAGCTCTCCCGCTAGGGTTCCACTTATGCTAGCATATGAAATCCATAAACAATGCATAGTAATATAACGCAAAACATAAAGATAAATATAGGTTTCAAGTCAAAACATCACAATGTCGAGTTCTAGCCTACACATATGAGTTTAGCTACTCATCGCAATGGAATACATCATGAAGTTTTATGTGAATAAAATAGAATGAAAATACTAATGGTGAATTCTTCACCAAGCTGCAGCTCAACTCGAACACTTGAATCCGTGTCTCTTTCTCCTCTGAAATTCGCTATCTGGTCGCTAGGGTTTCGTGCTTATTTATTTCTCTTTTTGGGCTTTCCAATAATGCAATTTAGAAATAATGAAATTCGACTGCCAGCTGTCATCCGCGGACGTCTCCTGATTTACGACCCGCGGACGTCTCAGCAATTATGGGAATTCATAAGACGTCCGCGCCTCTAATGCTTAAGCCCTCCGCGGTTTGCACTGACGAAAATTCCAAGCGCCTCGGACTTCATTTCTTTCCACGCCAAACATCTTCAAATAAGCTCATTTTAGCCAGTATTCCTTCCATGGTTTCCGAGTGTACCTGAGAACGAAAACTACACACAGGTAGTGAAATAATATACAAGTAACACTAAGAGACGGGGTTTTAACATATAAAATAGTCGTACAACTACGACTCATCACCGGACATTGAATCACTCAAAACAAATCCAACCGAAGAGCAACCAAAGTCAGTCCGGAGCTGAAATACACCGATAGTTTTGTGAAAACATCACAAAACCTCACAAAACTCACTCTCCCCTCCATGGTGACCGGCGGCTTTTGGAGGAGGTGACCAAAGGAGGAAGCTCTCCTCCTTTTACCACCCACAACCGGCGGCTTTGGGAGGCTCCTCCTCTCCCCTTGGATCTTGCCATGTGCTCTCATCCAAGCCATACATTCCCTCCTCCCATGGCTATAAATACATGCCTCCCCTCTCATTTTTAAACATCCCACAATCCATAAACACTTATCTCTCTAAGTTTGGCACTTTGTAAGTTTGGTTTTAAATCTATAATACTCTTGTTGGTTCTTGAGTATTGTAGTTAGTTCTTGAGTACTCTTGTCGGTTCTTGTAGTACTCAAGCTTTACTTTTCTCTATTCTTGAGTACTCTTGTCGGTTCTTGAAGTACTCACCCCTTTCCCTTACTTACTGTCTTTCAAAAACTGTAAGTACTTAGCTATGGTATCCACCTCTATGGATATTCATAGCTAAACTCTTCATTCGGTTGAAGGGGTGTACTTGTATCATAAAATGTTTTAGGCCATCTTTTTAGTGCCTCTTCTTTTTATTCAAAACTTGTTCTATGTGCCATATATTAGGACAGAACTTCCAAGGTTGAGTGGATGCTTGAAATGGCAAAACTCTTCCATGGGGGTTCGTGAACATACTCGGGTAAGTGGATGCTTGAAATGGCAAAACTTATCTGAGGAGTTCGACCTCTTTGAAACACCATTTGGTTTGATTGGAAATGATTGATCAAATGGATGCACATAGGCTAGTATACCTTGAAATGGGGTGCTAGTCTAAATAGAACAAGTGCTCTACGACCTTGAAATGGGCTAGACGGTGTGTGCAAATCGAGTGCTTGAAATGGCCTTGATACATTTTTGAATACTTGGAAGGATCACTAAAGGTCAATGATAAACAGGCTATGATACAAGGCCCCGGAAACCGAATGCTTTCCTTAGATTTAAAAAACCCCTTGCATTTACCTTCTTAGTATAAACTGCTCTATCAACTGCTCACGTTCCGGAAGGCTTACCAATCACGCATCACCCGCTGTAAGTCTTCTACTTTTATTTTCAGTATTTTACTTTTCTGTCATTTACTTTTCCGCACTAAAAACCAAAACCAACCAACCAATCACTTACTTTTCCGCACTAAAACCTCAATCAACCTAAAACACGCTCCCTCGCTGTACAAATCCCTCAAAGAACGACTATCCCCCTAATTCCCTTGGGTTCGACCCCTACTTACCACTTGCTACCCAGTAGTAAGGTCACGAGTAGCGGAATATAAATTTGCTTTTGCACAGAGAACACCGCACCTTAACGACAGTGCGGTGGGCTCCGTCATTAACTAAAACTGAAAACAGGCGATCCGGTTTCTACGGGACCTGATTTCTTGACGCTCGACCAGAAGTGACCGGACGGGCACGGGTCGGGATTCTTTGAAAACCGGATTACGGTGATCTGGTTTTAGGCAAAATGCGTTGCTATAAATATTCATGTTCTCTACTTCATTTTCTACATCCAAATCCACTTCCTACTATAAATCTCTCATCATTCCATTCATTCTATCAAATTCCGTCAAAATGGAAACGTCTTCTCTTGATAATTTAGATGTTCCAATCATGGACGAGTAAGACCGGGAAGAAATGAAGAATTTGGATATGGTAGCTATTGAGAATCTGGATTACGAGAATGCACTACCCCGTTATGTATGGGATCATGCGGATTTTGAAGATATTTCGACGTAGGAAACAAATCAACCAGCCGATGAGTATTTGGGAGGAAATTTTGGTCAACCAGATATCCGCGAAGCCCTTGGATTAGGGAGTTTGTTTGAGTCAAAAGAACTTGCCATACAAGCTGTGCGGAAGTGGTCGATAATGAATCGGGTGGAATACGTGGTAAAAAAATCTAACCCTTCTTTTATGGTGTTTCAATGTCGCAATGTCGAGATGTTTGTCCATGGGGCCTCCGCATAGCTGCACTTAGAGGAAATCACCGTTGGGAAGTGCGAAAGCATCGTCACCACCACACATGTCAGAACGACACAACTATGTCCAGCAACGTTCATCTGACGACTAAGTACATCGCAAGAGAACTTTGGGATGTGATGACTGAAAAATTACGGTTAAGTGGAGCACAGATACAAGCAAGAATTGTGAAAGACTATGGGATAAAAATTTCATTCTTGAAAGCTTGGCAAGCGAAGCAACAAACAATGATAAACTTATTTGGAACATGGGATGGCTCCTTCGAATACCTGTCGCACTTGATGAAGGCTTTAGTTGATGCAAGTCTAGAAATAGTTGTCAAATGGGATACCGAAGAAATTGATGGCAAGTACATTCAGGAAAATCATGTTTTTGGGCATTTGCTGAATGTATTCATGCGTTTAACCATTGTCGTCCTATATTATCCATCGACGAAACCCATATGTACGGTAAGTACGATGGGAAGCTTCTCGTAGCATGCTCTTTGGACACAAACAATGGTGTTTTACCTGTTGCGTTTGCTTTGGTCGAGAGTAAAAACACCTCCAACTGGAGTTGGTTCATGAGATGCATTCGTGAGGGTGTCACTTCACGTCAGGGCTTGTGCGTCATCTCTGACAGACACAGAGGAATAATGGCTGCTATAAAATAACCTGAATGGTCGCCTCCTATGGCTTACCATCGTATCTGCGTTCACCACTTCCAGAGCAACTTCAACACGAAGGTCAAAGACTCTTTTTTGAAGAAAAAACATGGCAAGGTTGCATATGCCAAGAAAGAGTACAAGTTTGCAGCTGAATATGAGGAGCTGATGATACTATTAAAAGATAGACCTGACATACGAATGTGGTTGCGCAACGTGGACGTTCAATTATGGTCTTTGACAATGGATACTGGTGGTATGAGATGGGGCTCAATGACCACGAATGCTTCAAAATCGTTCAATGGCGTTCTCAAGCACGGCCGTGATTTACCATTTTCAGCATTGGTTATGTTCACTTTCAAACATTTGAATAAATACTTCAACAACCGTCGTTATCGTTACGACAACACGGATTCGGCTTTTGCACCAAAGGTACACCAGAGGTTGGAGGAACTCCGACAAACGGCACAGTTCCACAGAGTCACTATTTTTAACCTGTCCCGCGGAATGTATGAAGTTACCACATGAATTAAGCATCATCTGTGGAAAGTTTGCCTACCCGAGAGAACATGTAACTATGGAAAATGGACGACACTTCATATTCCCTGCAGTCATGCAATTGCAGCTTGTAAGTTGGTGCACAGGGAATATAGCGACTATGTGCCTCAGGAGTATACACTTCAAGCTTACAACATGACCTGGAGTTACCATTTCAGTCCATTACCCCATGCTAACTTCTGAGAACCCTATGATGGACTTCCTCATAGGCCTAATCCTCACTTCAAATGTACAAAAGTCGGTAGAAATCCGACTAGGCGAAGGCGTACTGAGATGGACAAGAGGGATGTCGGTAAGTTCAGTACTCAAGAAGAGGCTTCATCATCTCAACCCCCAGACAGAATTCAAAGATGCAAGTTATGCCATCAAACTGGCCATAACAGGAGGTCTTGTCAATTCACCAATGCGAGCTAAATCCATTATCCGAGTACCCATAGTACTGTAGTTGTTCACTTTTATTTTAGTTCAACTTTGTTTCTAATTTCCAACTTTTAATCATTTCCAAACTGCTATATCTTATTATTTTAAATCCAGACCGTAATAACGGGCTAAACAACAAAACAAAATTTTTTTCCAAAATACGGATCTCTGAGATCCGGTTTTATAAAAAAGCCAGATCTTCAGGTTCCAGTGTTACATGGAATCCACGTATTCGACCTTCATCCACATCATCTACATCTCCATAAAACCGGATCCTTTCAATCCGGTTTCATTAAAACCTAACAAACCGGTTCCTGGGAATCCGGTTTCATTAAAAATGGGTCATTTTTGAAATGTGAAACTCGCGTTGGTCATTTCTAATATTGCAAACTAGTTTTGGGTCAGTTTCAATAAAAACTCCAATGAGAGTTATAGGACCTTCAAAACAATAAACTACTCACATTGTCATGAAATATGATTTCAATACAAAACTACAAAGGGGAGGATAGATAATAGAGAAAAGCCAAGTAAGAGATGATCCGAGCTCTAGATTCGTTCCTTGATCTTCTCTCTTCTCTCCCAAGTAATCCTTTGATGATGTTGAGTCTCCATTAGCCTCTCTTTGGTACCTTTTCTCTCTAAAAGCCCACTTCTTGAAGTCAAAACCTTCATTCTCCATTTATAGGCTCGAACTGAAAAGTGTGGTTCAATGTTGCTACTCGGGTGGGTACCGTATATGTCCTTTTGCTACCCAGTCAAGTACGAGTATCTGAGAAGAAAAACTCAACAAGCTGAGGTGTGCTACCCGGCCGAGTACCACATAAGTCCTTTTGCTACTCAGGGAGTATGACTTCTTGTGTTTTTGGCGGTCCTAACATCCGAATGTGGTCTCGGTGTAAACTAGAGAGTTGTAGCCCTCTGAGTCAGATTTCCAACAAGCTATAGCTCAATCCATTTGGACACTATATGTGCTTTTGGCATGCAAAATAAGTCGGAAAGGTACAGTCAGCCCTATTTTGTCCGAAACTTCGATTTTTCATGCAATCTTGATCTTTGAGGGTTTGACTTTGATGGAGAGTTATTTTGTACTAGAAATGCAAAAATCAAGGATCAAATTATGACAAAAAACGTTGGAAACAAATCAAAGACTTAATAAAATATATCGAATAATAAGGTGAAAACTTGACTTATCAGGCTACAAGGATTGTAAGTTCCTTATGTCAATTTCAATTTCAATAACTAATTGTGTTTTTATCATACACTAACTTTGGTAATTATTGATTGATAATAGGATGATTTAGTGAAAAGTTCACTCATTTGTCTCAAGGATGACATGATATATTAATGGAGGCGATTTGAACGTATGAGTACCCTGGACGTACCCGCGGAGTTGGTACACACATTCCATGGAAGAATGTGTTCGCGTGATCTGTCTCCTCGGGGGCGACACTTAGTTCAAGCACTACTGGCATAGAGACGTCTGACGGAGCCCACTGCACTGTCGTTAAGGTGCAATGTTCTCTGTGCAAATAAATTTATATTTTCCGCTACTCGCGACTTCACTACTGGGTAGCAAGTGGTAAGTAGGGGTCAAACCCAAGGGAGTCAGGTGAATAGTTGTTCTTTAAGTTGGACAGTTGGGAGTTGGTTGTGATTTTAGGACTTAGAGTAGCGTGGGTTGGTTGTGATTTTAGTACTGAGAGGTAAAGTTACAGTGGATATTACAATTTAAAGGAAAGCATTTGGTTTCGGGGGTGGCCTTGTATCACAGTCTGTTTATCATCGACCATTAATGATCATACTAAGTGTTCAAAGATGAATCGAGGTCATTTCTAAGCGCAAGACTTGCAACATTGTTTAAAACACTTGTTCTACTTTAGTCTAATTCCTCCTTTCGAAGTATCTTAGCCTTGTGTGCATCCACCTGATCTTTTAGTTACGATCGATCGAGTGGTGTTTTAGATAAGTCGAACTCCTCAGATAAGTTTTGCTTGTTACAGCTTCCACTTACCTGAGTATGTTCACGAATCCCCACGGAAGAGCTTTGCTTGTTACAGCTTCTACTCAACCTTGGAAAATCTGACTATATATGGCACATAAAACAAGTTTTGAACACAAAGCGACATTAAGTGCAGGGTCTAAAACATTTTATGATACAAGTACACACCTTCAACCAAAAAGAGTTTAGATACTACTATTCATGGCACTGGACATCGTAACTATGAACTTGGAAAAGCAAGGGTTTTGAAAGACAGTAAAGTAAATACGAAAAGACTTACAAAACCGTTGAAGCGCCAAGGATCAAGCTTTGATTCCAGAGTAAGATTATTACAATAGTAGTGCCCAAACTCTAGAGAGAAGTGAGAGCTTCTCTCACTAACTATGGTGGAGGATGTTTTGGAATGAGGATATGTTACAAAGGTGAAGGATTGTCTATTTATAGCCAAGGGAGGAGAAGAGATGTGGAGGAGATGAGGACACTTGTCACAAAATCCATGGAGCTTCACAAAGCCATCATCTCCTTGTCTTTTTTGCCCTTAGCCGCCCCCCCATGTGGAGGAAGGGGAGTGGTGGAGTGAAGTTGTGAGGAGAAAGCCACCGCCCATGTGGAGGAAGAGGAGTGGATGTGAGTTTTGTGATGTTTTCAAAAAAATATCGGTGTATTTCAGCTCCGGACTGACTTTGGTTGCTCCTCGGTTTGATTTGTTTTGAGTGATTCAATGTCAGGATCTTGAGATTTCTTCAGTCGGCGTTTGATCGTGACCTTGGAATGACTCGTAATATCTTTTCAGCGTAAAATCCTCTCCTTAGCGTGTATTCTCTCTAGAGTCCAAAATACCCTGTAGATAAATATCGGAACTAACAAGCAAAAGTTAAATAGACAAACAGTCTAATTTAGTGGGTTTTACTGTGTTTATGATTCGTATAATTATGGTCCATCATCATCTGATTGCTTGAGTCGTCACTTTCCCACTGATACAAAATCGTGGAATAACATACCAAAGGTACATTCAAAAAGATTTAATTTATTATTTTTTCTAGTAGGTTTATTTATTGAATGTATATAACATGAATTGTATATAACATTCATGTTCTTTTTGTTGATCATTTGCTACAGATGGTCTAACTATATCAATTTTTCATTTTGTAGTTTTTTATCGAATCATGTGGTCGATACGGTTATTCAGTTTGGTTTTTTCAATTCCTTGAGCGTGAAACCGTCCTATGACATAAATGAGAGGGTGACATCGCTTGTAGAAAAACTACGTATGCCGGATAGAGATCGCAATTTTGGCTACTTCATGCCTTAAGTGGATCACGCAGCATAAGTTCATAAGTTGCTTGTAATATCTTAACTGCTTTTTTAAACTCATGTTGTTTTATTTTAGTTTTTTTATTATGGGTTCCATACTCCATTGGTTTTATTCCGCAGAAGGCGTCACCATTATACACGATGATGTAAAATTTTTGGTGGACACGTATGTTTCAAACTCACTTTTGTTTTGTAATTTGTATTAGGAGTCGCTAATTACGTCATGTCATTGATTTTAGGGGAGTGCGTCGATACTATCATATATGTATATTGAGGAGTACACGTAGACATGGGTGGAAGATATATCAGTGTATTTTGGATATGAGCATCTATGTAATTTGATGTTTAATTTTCAGGTGGATTTGAGCTATTGCAAGCGAAATCTGCGAAAACATTATGCATCGGTCAAGAATGAAGCGATGCATAATGTCTATCCATTATGTATCGGTTGGGTTGAAAAACCAATGTTTAATATCTATTCATCGGAATGTCAAACAACGTTACTTCATTATTCATCGGAATTTGAACCGATGCATAATGGTGAAAAGAACTAAAGAATAAAATCATCACCGTAATAGTGTTAGCACGTGTAAGACAGATAATTGTTCCCACCATAAGAATACCACTCAGCGACCACTTATAAAGCTTCATCTTCCGCCACATAGTTTTCATCGGCTACTTTGTCATCTGGTTGACTGGTTTCATTAGTTTGATTCAGAACACAACACATGCTGACAAAGTGATATAGATACATACCTTAAAATCAATCAATCATTGATACTAACAAGGTCATGGAGTCAAAGGCATCAACTCTACTCATCGTCTCAATCCTCCACATCCTCCTGGTTCATGGACTCCCAACCATCCCCAAACAAGCCCTCCCAACAAACTCCGGCTACCTCCCCGTCACCTCCTCCACCACATCATCCGCTATTTTTTACGCCTTCTACGAAGCCCAGAATCCCATTTCATCTCTCCCAGACACCCCAATATTGATCTGGCTCCAAGGCGGCCCAGGCTGCTCCTCCATGCTCGGTAACTTCTTCGAGCTTGGCCCGTGGCGACTCAACCCGCATAACATTCAAAACAAAAACCTTGAGCTGGAGCAGAACCCTGGCTCCTGGAATCGCATATTTGGCTTACTATTCCTAGACAATCCGATCGGAACAGGATTTAGCATCGCTGCAACTCATGACTCCATCCCAACAGACCAACAAACCGTTGCTAAACATCTCTACGTTGCCATTACCAACTTCATAAATTTGGATCCAGTGTTTCGATCAAGACCGATTTACATAACTGGAGAGAGCTATGCTGGGAAGTATGTTCCAGCAATCGGGTCATACATTTTGAAAACGAATTCGTTAAAGTCGGATTCTGATAAACTAAACTTGGCAGGAGTTGCTATCGGGAATGGCTTGACTGATCCAGTTACTCAAATAGCAACTCATGCAATCAACGCCTACTTCTCCGGATTCATAAATGAGAGGCAGAAAGCCCGACTGGAGCAAGCTCAGCTGGAGGCTGTTAATCTCATTAAACAGCGAAATTGGAGCGCAGCAACTGATGCCAGGAACGAAGTGTTGCATATGCTCACTAACATGACTGGCTTAGCAACATTGTATGATTTTGCAAGAGAAGCCCCATACGAGACCGATCTGGTAACCAAATTCCTCAAAAGCAAGGAAATCAAACAGCTCCTGAACGCCAACGCTTCAATCGAATGGGAAGAATGCAGTGATCTAGTCCGGGACAAATTACACGCAGATGTGATGAAGAACGTGAAGGACAAGGTTGAATACTTGCTGAGTAAAACAAGAGTTCTACTGTATCAGGGTCACCGTGATTTACGCGACGGAGTGGTGTCCGTTGAGGCCTGGTTGAAGACAATGAATTGGGAGCAGATTGAGAACTATCTGGCTGCGGAGAGGCATGTGTGGAAAGTGGATGGGAAGCTGGCTGGGTATGTCCAGAAATGGGATAAACTGACTCAAGTCGTGATCTTAGGAGCTGGGCATTTAGTGCCCACTGACCAAAATTTAAATTCACAAGCCATGATGGAAGATTGGGTGCTTCAAAAAGGACTCTTTAGCAACCCCTACCTATCTGCAAAATAAATCCTTTTCAATTCAATTCTCCATCGAATCTCAATTGCTTAGTTTTTATGTATCAAATTTGAAGTCACTTTATGCAATCAAGTTTATCGTTTTCTTGATCTGAAATGGATTAAGCTTTTGTTCATGTTCTAAGATTTTCAGATGCCTGATAGAGATAGGATATTCTATTACAAAAATGTAATGGCTTTTGGTGGCGAGTTTGTGACTGAGACCGAAAGATTCGGTCAACCCTACAGGTAAGGTAAGCCGGTAAGGTAAGGTATATTCAGAGCCATTTTATTTTTAACCCAAATTAATTAAGCTCTTCCATATATACGCATTCAACCATAACTTCATGACTACCCACAATGGTAAACACATTCAACACCCTACTTTTTAACTTTTCAACGCTTCATATTATTTTCTCTCTCTTCCACCTAATAATTTTACAAACATTCATTTTTTACACTCTACAATAGTTTTGTTTAATAAAATTCAACACCCTTCCAACTAATTACCCTATACCCCACCACTTTTATTTCATATTCTTATTTATTTTTATATTTTATATTTTTGTGATTACATAATAATAACAATTATTGATTATAATTAAATAAAATTACATAATAATAAAAATTATAGATTATTATTTTTGGGTGTTGAAATGGTTAGAATCCATTTCAAAGAAGTTGTTGAAAACCGGAAAAGAAGAGTTTATATATGAAAAAAAGACGTTTTTTGTGTGTCCAAATCAAATGAAACAAGTCTTTATTTATAGAGTAATAAAATGATGAATTTTGGTATAAAAAAAATTAGAAAAATTATTTTACTATGCAATAATTGACCCCAAATAATTGGGATGGGGATAAAAATCAAGAAATTCCACCAGCCAATCAAAACTTGCCATATGTCAGATCTGATCTCCTTCCCTGCCAGACGCGTCTTGTCCTTTAAGTGTACCAAACTTGCCTGCTTAGACCTGTGATATGCCGCCACATGTCAAGTTTCAACCTGTTGAATTCTTTCAATAGAATTTAATCCAAGTGTATTCAGCACTTGTTTTCAACACCCCATTGCAAGCAATAAACAGTTTAATATTTTTTTCAACATGCCCATTGTAACTAGTCAAAGAAAGTGTGTATGTCTATGTTTCTATGTTTCTTCAAGAGATGGATCTTGGACTTCAAACCCCAGCAAGGTATTTATCAAGCTGGAGGTCTTACCAACTCTGGTCCTCTCAACTGAACAGAGTGTTGTACTAGATTCTTGAACTGTCAGCGATGTACCAACTCTATTCTGCGCCGATTAAACAGTATATGTTCAGCACCGATTGAACAGTGTGTTGTACCAGTATCTCGAACGGTCAGCAATGTACCAACTCTGTTTTGCGCCACATATCTTCTATTGTTCAGCGTCGTAACTCCTTACCAACTCTGCTCAGCACTGTTGTATCAACTCTGTCCAACACTGTTTAGCGTGATTGAACATCTCCTAATTTTCATCACCATATCTCCTTGTGAAAACTCCAGAGATCTTTCTAAGGTACTTCGACATCATGTCTTCTAAGCAACTCGTATTAGGAACTGCAATCTGCAGTAGACGTGTTTAATTACTTCTGACACTTTTGATATGTTCAACCACTTCTAAGCAACTAACAGACCATTGACGCCATAGTTCTGCCAGGACTAGATTAACTCCTTGTTGGAAAGGTAGAGCAACTTGAATTTTTCCTTGTGTTCAATAACTTGATGCTTCAACATCCGAGTTCCACTTTAATGCTTGAACACCTTGTTGAACAACTTGAAGTCGTTTTGCCAAAATTCATGCCACAAGAACTAACAATCTCCCCCTTGGCATTTTTGGCAAAACAAGCTTGAGTTCCACATGACTTTAAGAATTCTCCCCCTTTTTGCCATAAACTGACAAGGCAAAACTTCTAATCTGTGATTCACCAAGCTCCCCCTAAATATCTATCACACGCTTTCCTTTGAACTGATCTTATGTTCCAGCTCTCTCTTTTAACTGGTCAGCCCAACAGACTTAGAACTATTCAGCTTCTGGCTGACCACTACCTGGGACACATGTTGAAGGGCTACTTGACACCTTCTTCTTCTTCTCATTCTTTTTCAACCCCATGGACATGTTCACCTTCTATAACATCAGCTGGAACATTGACTGGGACACGGCTTGAACGGACTAGCTTTCATTATCCATATACCTTCCTTCGAAGCGCCTTCACCCTAGGCTTCACCCTAGGCTTAGGTAGCACAACAGGTGAAGAACTAGGTTTGCGAGTCTCCATTTGCCAATCTCAAATGTCCATACTTATGAACTTTTCTACCAGTGTTCACCATAGCTTCTGGAACAGATGTTCCATGACCACTTGTTCCTCTTCTAGAACAGTCTCTATTGGTGCATGTGATTTTGCTTTGCCAGCCTCTGGAACATTTGTCTTCTTATTCTTTCTTGTAGGTTGTACTCCCCCTGCACCTCTACTGGCCTTTGTTTTCTATGAGGCAGGCACCTCTCCTTCATTTGTACCAACACCAACTTGACAAATATTTGTTTCTTCTCCTTCTTCCTCAGGGTCAACCTCTTCATTGTCATCGGTTTGATCCACCATCATATCTCCCTCTTGACCGTCATCCTCAAACATCTTGTCAATCGAGTCCCCTTCATCAGTTTGTACCGTTTAAGTTTGGGACCTTCCACCATCTATTTCACCATTAGCCAGAACATCTTCTTATTCCTCATCATCCTCAGACTCCATATGTGCACCACCATCCATATGATCAGACACATCATCTCAATTAGATACTTAATCCTTCTCCTCACCGAATTTGTTCTTTTAGTCAATAACATCTCTTCAACTTCCAATGACAACATGTCAGCCCTTAAGTGTATAACTTTGATAGCCCTGGCTGACTAGCACAATCCTTAACATTCAGGAGAACAATCACACAGACCCGAGGAGGATCTAAGTGTCTCAATCTCTGAATTGTCCAATGACTTGGTTAAGATAACTGCCAATTGTCGATATGTAGTCACATGCTTCAATGCAATCACCCTGTTCTTCATAATTTTATGAATGAAGTGATACCTTATGTGAATAAGCTTAGTCCTCGCACAAACTCCAACCGAATTGGCAATGTCCGTCTGGTGGTAGCCAAGTAGAACAAGTTGCCAATCGTGTTCCGGTACAGAGTTTGAACAATGTCTGTACTGGCTTGGTCTTTGGAGATCTTCACATGCGTTGTGGCCAGTTCGCACTTCTTGAGAAGATTTCTTACATATTTCCTTTCAGTGATGGTCATATCATCATCCTTCTATTTTACTTGTAGTTCAAGATGGTAGCTCATCTCTCCCACCTTACTCATGTAAAGCTCGATTTTCATCTGTTCAACAAACTGATTGACCAGCCTCTGGGCACTTGTTTCGACCAATGTATTATCAACATAAGTTTGTAGGATGATATAATCTGACCTGGTGTGTTTGACGAACACGGTCTTGTGTACTCCCCCTCGAACAGAGTCATGGTCAATGAGAAACATCATGAGACATTTGTACCAAGCTCTGGGCGCCTAATCTATTCCATACAAGACCTTCTTCAAACCATGTACGTGGTCAGGAAAGTGCAGAACTTCACATCCTTTGGGTGTTGCCTCGTAGACATTTCTGTTCAGTAGTCTGTTCAAGAACGCACTATAGACATCCATTAGGGATAGTTCAAACTGCAAGGGGCAGTCCAGGGTGAGTATCCGTCTGACAACTTCCATAATAATCTTCACCGTACCATATATGGGAAGCATGATCCTGTGGTCAAGTTACGAAGCATGATTTCTATGGCACATGTTTTCATCCATTTGGTGGGTTCTCCAATAACTAACCTGATGGGATGATTCTTTTCAACCCTTCTAGATGGCTGACGACCTGATGCAAGAGTTCGTGAGACTTCCAAAATAGAGTCTTCTCTGTTCAGGCAAGAGTCTGGACCACTGACGGAGCCCACCGCACTGTCGTTAAGGTGCGATGTTCTCTGTGCAAAAATAAATTTATATCTCCGCTACTCGCGACTTTACTACTGGGTAGCAAGTGGTAAGTAGGGGTCGAACCCAAAGGAATTAGGGGGATAAGTTGTTCTTTGAGGATTTGTACAGGAAGGGAGCGTGATTTTAGGTTGATTGAGGTTTTAGCGCTAACGAGTAAGTGTCTGTTTGGTTGGTTTTGGTTTTTAGTGCAAAAAAGTAAATGACATAAAAATAAAGTACTGAAAATAAAAGGAAAGACTTACAGCGAGTTGTTGCATGAAGGACAAGTCTTCCGAGAGTTGAGCAATTGATAAGGCAGTTTATACTAAAATTGAAAGTAAATTCAGGTGTTGTTTTAATCTAAGGAAAGCATTCGGTTTCGGGGGCTTTGTATCATAGCCTGTTTATCATTGACCCTTAGTGATCCTACTACGTATTCAAAAGTGTATCAAGGCCATTCCAAGCACTCGATTTGCCACACTGTCTAGTCCATTCCAAGACATAGAGCACTTGTTCTATTTAGACTAATACCCCATTCCAAGGTATATTAGCCTATGTGCATCCATTTGATCAGTCATTCCCGACCAACCAAATGGTGTTTTAGAGAGGTCAAACTCCTCAGATAAGCTTTGCCATTCCAAGCATCCACTTATCCGAGTATGTTTACGAACCCCCACGGAAGAGCTTTGGCATTCCAAGCATCCACTCAACCTTGGAAGTTCTAACCTAATATATGGCACATAGAACAAGTTTTGAATACAACGAGGCACTAAGAGTATGGCCTAAAACATTTTATGATACAAGTACACCCCTTCAACCGAATGAAGAGTTTAGCTACGAATATCCATAGAGGTGGATACCATAGCTAAGTACTCCAGGGATTTTGAAACACAGTAAGTAAAGGAGAATACTCAAGAACCAACAGGAGTAAACTCAAGAACTACTAGAATACTCAAGAACCAACATGAGTATTATAGATTTAAAACAAAGCTTACAAGAGTAGTGCCCAAATCTTAGAGAGATAAGTGATTTGTGTGGAATGAGGATGGAATGATTTTTGGGATGAGGATACAAGGGAGGGAAGGGTTGTATTTATAGGCTTAAGGGGAGGAGAAGATGTGGCTTTAAGCCACAACACTTGGCACAATCCTATGGAGCTTCACAAAGCCGCCGGTTGGGGAGGTGGCAAGGGGGAGAGCCGCCCCCATGAGTCATCAAACTCCAAAAGCCGCCGGTCACATGGTAAGGGGAAGAGGTTTTGTGATTTTTGTGAGCTTTTCACAAAGCCATCGGTCTATTTTAGCTCCGGACTGACTCTGGTTGCTCTTCGGTTGGACTTGTTTTGAGTGATTCCATGTCAAGTTCATGATATTTCTTCAGTTGGCATCTGGTCGTGACCTTGGAATGACTCGTAATATATTTTTAGCTTAAAAACTCTTCCTTAGCCTGTATTCTCTCTAGACTCCAAAATACCCTGTAGATAAATATCGGAACTAACAAGCAAAAGTTAAATAGACAAAGAGTCTAATTTGGTGGGTTTAACTGTGTTTATGATTCATACAATTATGGTCCATCAACCACCCTCATCTTCAGCTTGTACTCCGTCTGGAACTCCTCCTTGCCCAGCCTGCGGAGATGATGTGAGATTCTCAAATTGCATTCCGCTACTTTCTTCATCTTTGCTTGGGACAGAACTCGTTTGTACGACATACTTCACATTTGCATTGATCGGCTCCATCACAGTACCAGCTCGTTTCTCGTTTTTCCACGGTTCAAAGCACATCTTTTTAGTGCTTTTTGTAGAACATTTCTTCAAAGCTTTCAAGTGGAATTGTCTCATATGCCTATGCCACCATTCCATATCTTCAGTTTGACTTATCACGCTGGTTGTCTCAGCCACTGCTCGACCAACGCCTCACATATAATAGTGATTTGATGATCGGATTCCCTCCATCATCAATTCTCCATTCTTGTTTAGCACACGACATGCATCCTATGTGAACATCACATGGTGTCCTCCATCACACAGTTGACTGATGCTTATTAGATTAGCCTTCAACCCATCAATAAGAAGTACTTCCTAGAGTTCAGGTAGACCCAGAACCGTCAATGTCCCACAGTCGGTAACCTAACCCTTTTCTCATTCTCCAGAAGTACTAAAGTGACCATGTTTCAATGGTTTAATATGAATGAGATGATTTGGGTTACCTATCATATGAGTAGAGCATCCACTATCGAAATACCAGCGACCTTTTTTCAAGTTGCTAGTTGAGCTAAATGCGACAAAGCACACCTCCTTTTTTTTGCTTTACTTTCCATACTTGTCTCATTCGCGGAGTAGTTCTTTGTTTATCCCTTCTACGCCCAGCTAGAAACTCATGGCACCTCAGTTTAATATGCCCCTTCTAATTGCAAAACCAGCAGGTTCTTGTGTCTCGACTCCATTCTTTGTTAAACCTCTTCTGACTAGACATAGAATGCTTGTTGAACACTCAGTTCCACTGATGTTCAGCCTGAACAAAGTTAGTCTTGCCAGAACTGCTTCCTCCTATGTAGCTGAGACCTTTACTACTTCCAGCTCTCCTTTGGGACATGAGAATTGAATCCAGGTTAGTAGTTCCAGAGTTCAACATCTTCAGAGATTTCTTGAACTAATTCAGCTCATTTGCTACTGTTGCACGCTCAACCTGTTCCGTCGCAATCTGCAACTTCAAGGATTCGATGATATCACGTAGGTGTACCTCTCTTCGGCTTAGGATATCATGTCTTTTCTTCAGCTCTTCCATGCCTTCTAGGTGTTGGTCTTTATCTTTCTCCATTTGTATTCTCGATGAAGAGATAGTGGCAAGCAGTTCTGCCTTTTGTTCCAACAGGATTGATGGACCATAATTGTATGAATCATAAACACAGTTAAACCCACCAAATTAGACTCGTTGTCTATTTAACTTTTGCTTGTTAGTTCCGATATTTATCTACAGGGTATTTTGGAGTCTAGAGAGAATACAGGCTAAGGAGGAGTTTTTAAGCTGAAAATATATTACGAGTCATTCCAAGGTCACGACCAGATGCCGACTGAAAAAATCTCAAGATCCTGACGTGGAATCACTCAAAACAAATCCAACCGAAGGGCAACCAGAGTCAGTCCGGAGCTGAAAGGACCGATGGCTTTTTGGAATAAGATCACAAAAGCCACAAGCCACTCCTCCTTGGACATGTGGCCGGCGGCTAAGGGAGGAGACACCTCATAGCCGCCGGCGGCTTCCCCCCTCCCCCATGTGTCTTCATCTCCTTGCTCTCCCTCTCCTCTTGTGACAAGTGTTGCCATCTCCCATCTCCTCCATGCCTATAAATAGAGATGCCTCTTCACTTGTAATCAACAACAACACAATACAAATCACTTATCTCTCTAAAGGTTTAAGTACTTTTGTAAGCTTTGTTTGAAATCTATAATACTCCTGTTGGTTCTTGAGTATTATAGTAGTTTTAGAGAATACTCATGTTGGTTCTTGAGTATTCTAGTAGTTTTTGAGAATACTCCTGTTGGTTCTTGAGTATTCTCCCTTACTTACTGTCTTTCAAAAACCCTCGAGTACTTAGCTATGGTATCCACCTCTATGGATATTCGTAGCTAAACTCTTCATTCGGTTGAAGGGGTGTACTTGTATCATAAAATGTTTTAGGCTATACTCTTAGTGCCTCTTCTTTGTATTCAAAACTTGTTCTATGTTCCATATATTAGGTCCGAATTTCCAAGGTTGAGTGGATGCTTAAAATGGCAAAACTCTTCCGTGGGGGTTCGTGAACATACTCGGGTAAGTGGATGCTTGAAATGGCAAAGCTTATCTGAGGAGTTCGATCTCTTTTAAACACCATTTGGTTTGATCGGAAATGATTGATCAAATGGATGCACATAGGCTAGTATACCTTGAAATGGGGTGCTAGTCTAAATAGAACAAGTGCTCAACGACCTTGAAATGGGCTAGACAGTGTGTGCAAATCGAGCGCTTGAAATGGCCTTGATACACGTTTGAATACTTAGTAGGATCACTAAAGGCCAATGATAAACAGGCTATGATACAAAGCCCTCAAAACCGAATGCTTTCCTTAGATTTAAACACCACCTGCATTTACTTTCTTAGTATAAACTGCTCTATCAACTGCTCACCTTCCGGAGGACTTGCCAATCACGCAACAACCGCTGTAAGTCTTCTCTTTTATTTTCAGTATTTACTTTTCTGTCATTTACTTTTCCGCACTAAAAACCAAAAACAACCAAAAAACACTTACTTTTCCGCACTAAAATCTCAATCAACCTAAAACACGCTCCCTCGCTGTACGATTCCCTCAAAGAATAACTTATCCCCCTAATTCCCTTGGGTTCGACCCCTACTTACCACTTGCTACCCAGTAGTGAAGTCGCGAGTAGCGGACTTATAAATTAATTTTGTACACATTGCCTCGCGACAAGGCAGTGCTGTCAAATTGGCGCCGTTGCCGGGGAATTAGTTACTTAATTGGATAAGTTCTTTGAATCGGTACTCGCTTCAACACAACCATGTCTCGCGAAGGAAGCCACCAGGACTACCAGGATGATGACGAGATGAATCTGTACGGTCGTAATTATGAGGCGCCACCTCCAATTCTTAACGATCCGGAACATCTCATCCGAAACCAAGGAGCTCGTAATCGGGAAGGCGTCCAAAGAAACCAAGAACCACCCGAGGACCGAAATGAAGCTGGTCCAGTACCACCCCTTAGACATCCCCCACTCCCTCAACATCAACAAATGCCAAGACGAGGACCCATCTTTGATGATTATGGGGATAACAACTACCGTACACCTACTATGGGAGAACTCAATGCCCCAGACTTCGAAACGCAACCATGGTGCATTTGCGAGAGCCCTGAACCAGGAAACATTGCCATCGACATGTCCGTGGTCCATAATTTGCCAAAATTCTCAGGAACTAATGGAGAATCAGCGACAACTCATCTCCAACGCTTACATGGCATTTGCCAAATTCTAAAGCCCAATCGAGATGACTTCATGTTGAAGACGTTCTATTTTTCCCTCATTGACTCGGCAAACGACTGGTTCCTTTCATTACCTTCGGGAAGCATCAGAACATGGGTTCAGATGCAAAGGAAGTTCCTGGACACTTACTGCCCAGCGACAAAAGCAATGCAAGTAAGAAGGCAACTGTATGACATAAGGCAGGAACCCAACGAAACCATGTACGACTACCTGGAGAAATTCAACCACCTGGAGAGAAGCTGCTGCACTCTTGGACTACCCCGAGAAGCTCATCATCGAGTACCTAATTAATGAACTAACTGAGTTAGACAAAATGCTCCTGGATGCCTCAGCTGGAGGATCCATGATGAATCGATCATTAAGTGGTATAAGGGATCTCATCACCAACGTTGCTGAAAATGCTTGGTTTAGAGATGAGACTACTCGTCAAGATGAATTCTTCCGAACAAAAAACGTATCACAAGCCGAGACATCAGTAAACTCCATGCCAGAAGAGATATGACAAATGAAGGAAAAGATAATGCATCTCTTACAAAAGCAGACAGTTCAAGTAAGACCTTGCGAGTTTTGTGGCTCTACGGACCACAAGACTGATGCATGCCCAACTATGATCGAAGTCAACCCGGTGGAGGCCAATGCAGTGGGAGGATACCCAAGGTACAAACACAACAACAAATCTGTACCCCAACCAGCTCAGACGTTCTACCAACCTCCCCACAAGCAGTACAACCAGAACGCCCCACCAACGAGCCAGTATCAACTAAGGGGACCAAACCAGTACCCGACGGGCCAATATCAACAGAAGGGACCAAATCAGTACCAACACCAAGGACCGGGAGTTTATAAGAACAGGCTGAGCAATAACCAGCCCGGATCGAGTCAGCCAAGTACAAGCCGATCGCTTGAGGACATCATGAAAGAACTAGCCGCCAGCCAAGTACGAACGCACGCTAATTTATAGCAATATCAGGCCGAGGCAAGGGGAGAAATGGCAGACATTAAGAAGCAGCTGACTCAACCAACCACGACGGTATCCGAGCTTAAAAAGGAGTCCGGACGGCTCCCCTCCCAAACCGTCCAGAACCCGAAGGGAAATGTGAATGCCGTAACTCTTAAGAATGGAAAAAAGCTAGTCGTTGCACCCATGGAACGAGAGGAAGACGAAAGCCCAGAGTTGCCCGAGGAAAGCGAGGACGCACCAGAGAAAGAAGAAAATATGCCTGAGGAACGCATGCCAAGCTTGGTACCAGCGACCAGCCCAGTGCCCATAACTGAGACCTCCAAAATCAGTGCCTCTCTTCCATTTCCAGTACCAGCCCGAGCACCAAAACAACATGTCATGGATAAGGACATATTTGAGTTGTTCAGCAAAGTCGAAATCAACATCCCCCTCTTGGAAGCCATCAAGCAAATTCCTCGTTATGCTAAGATTTTAAGAGAGCTTTGCACCAACCGGAGGAGGAGTGATAGATATGATCAAGAGCTAATGAGTAGAAACGTGTCAGCTGTCATACAACAAAACGTGCCCCCCAAATGCGGAGATACAAGAACCTATACCATTCCATGCACAATTGGTAACATTCGGATCGAGAACTGCATGCTAGATCTTGGAGCATCAATCAACGTCCTTCCCTTCTCTATCAACTAATGCCTCAGAATTGGATCGCTCGAACCTACCTACCTCACTATTCAACTGGCAGATCGATCGTGCAAACAACCCGAGGGCAAAATAAAAGACGTCTTGGTTCAAGTAGGCAAATTGGTGTTTCCAGCAGACTTCTACGTCTTAAAAATGGAGAATGATGGGCCAACGGACCATGCTCCTATCCTTCTCGGTCGACCATTTCTTAAAACCTCAAAAATGAAAATAGACTGCGGGAGTGGGATGCTATCAATGGAAGTAGAAGGAGAGGTCTTCAGCTTCGACATATTCAGAGCAATGAAGCATCCCATGGAGTTCGAGGAAGAAGAAAGGCACGTAACTGAATCATTTCCAGACGAGCACCTATACGCCGTCTCAACTAAGGTGCCGTGGTATGCCTCAATCGTCAACTACCTTGTAGGAGGTACATTTCCTCCTTCTTTTACTAAAGCACAATGCATGAAACTTAGGCATGATGCTAAACATTACTTATGGGATGATCCTTATTTATGGAAAATAGGAGCAGATCAAATACTTAGGAGATGCATCCCCGATAATGAAATAGCTTCTGTTATTAGCTTTTGCCATGAGTTTGCATGTGGAGGACACTTCGGGCCTAGGAGAACCGCTAGAAAAATCCTAGATAGCGGCCTTTTCTGGATAAGTATATTTAGAGATGCATATGAAAAGTGTCAAAGTGCGATAGGTGTCAAAGGGTAGGAAATGTGTCAGCTAGAAATGAGATGCCTCAAGTACCCATAATGGTTACGATGTTTTTGACATTTGGGGAATTGATTTTATGGGACCATTCCCAGTTTCATGCGGGTATACTTACATTTTAGTTGCTGTAGATTATGTGTCAAAATGGGTAGAGGCTAAGGCCACAAGGTGCGACGATGCAAAGACTGTCATAGATTTTTTGCGCACTAACCTGTTTTGTAGATACGGGGTACCCAAGGCCATAATCAGCAACCAAGGAACGCATTTCTGCAACCGCATGATGGCTGCCACCTTGAAGCGCTACCATGTCCACCACCGAACATCCACGGCATATCATCCCCAAACCAATGGTCAAGCGGAGATCTCCAACCACGAAATCAAAGGTATTCTAGAAAAGATGGTGAAACCGGGTAGGAAAGATTGGAGTCAGAGGCTAGACGAAGCTCTTTGGGCTTATCGGACGGCATACAAGACACCAATTGGAACCGCTTCCTTTCGGCTTGTTTATGGGAAGGCATGCCACTTTCCGGTGGAATTAGAACATAAAGCCTATTGGGCGCTCAAGCAGTGCAATCCAGATTTAAAAGCTGCCGGACTAGATAGGAAGCTTAAGCTATGCGAACTTGAAGAATTGCGGCTTGAGGCCTATGAAGAGCAAACAGACTACAAGGCACGGACGAAATTATATCATGACAAATTCATCCTCCGGCGCTCATTTGAGGAAGGACAACAAGTACTACTCTTCTCCTCACGGTTGAAGTTTATGCCAGGCAAACTGAAATCAAGATGAACCGGTCCTTATACCGTGACTAAAGTATTCAACTATGGGATGCTTGAGTTGGAAAGCATGGACAATGGAAGCAGATTCACGGTAAACGGGCAGCGAGTCAAACATTACCACGGCGAAGTCAACTTAGCTCCACAACACTACGACTTAAGCCACCCATGGGATCCCACCTTATGATCCAAGAATGAGGTATCGTCGAGCTAACGACGTTAAACAAATGCACTGGTCGGGAGGTAACCCGACACCTATCTTACTTTCAGTTATTTAATTTCTGTCATTTAGTCTTTTCATTCTCACCTTTCCTGTATATATTTGCTTGCATGACTTTTGAACTAAGTCGTACTGTGAGGCACGCCTTCGTTCAAAAGTTTGGGGTGATAACCACCTGTGTACATAGTTAATAAACATGTTTTCTTTTTCCTTAATATTATCTTTTTGAAAATATGAACTTGAGAATGTGAAAAAGATAGATCTAAATTCATGCATTAACCTTGTGAAAATTCAACTGTTTAAAAACTTAGAATGTAACTTCTCATTTGTCCCTTTGTGCTGAGATAAACAGGGGATGTGGAGTAGATAGAAAATGCCCTAGAGAGGCTTGGCAAGCATTCAAAGGACTGAATTTCACTATATGGTTTACGAAGTCAGTGGAGGCTGCACTTCGGGTTTCAGTGAAGATTGAAGTCATCTCCGCCATGCAGCGTTTATGCAGAAAAAAGGCGGGACGGGAATCAAACCGTCCTTTCTCTAGTCAGAGTAGCCGGGAAAATAAATGAGCGACCCTCATTTTGATTCGCGCGAAACGGCAAGGATGAGAGAGAGCGGGGAGGTATTTCCATATGCTCGCGGGTGATGATTGGACCTCCCAAAAAAGGCTTGAGAAAATGGACTAGCAAGCCACAAAAAGGCAAAAGCTCAAAGAAGCAAATCAAGAGGCCAAAGGCCCAAAATTGTGAAGGTTTTAACCGAACAAAAGTGAAGTACTCAAAGAGTCAAATCAAAGGCCAAAGGTCGATTCACTACAAAAAAGCTGTCCCTCGCCAAAAAAGAAAATCAAAAAGGCTCAACTCATCTGTGAAACCCGAACCGAATCACGTGATAGAGAAAGCTACAAGGAAACCATATAGTGCAAGACAGTCCCGAGGTTGCAGTCCAGGAACCTGAAAAGGGCTATCTCCCGAAACATCCGAATTAATTTGCATCTCGGCACGGAGGTACAAGTATCAAGTTTCTTCTATTTATTTACACGGTTTAATTTGGTAATAAGTAGTAATGCATGAATTAGGATAAATCTAGTCCCACGATCTCACTTTCATATTTTAAAAGTTTACTTAGATTGTGTGTGCCGCCCTTTAATAGCATTGTTCGGGACGAACAACTAAAAGTGTGGGGGTGATCTGATGGACCATAATTGTATAAATCATAAACACAGTTAAACCCACCAAATTAGACTCTTTGTCTATTTAACTTTTGCTTGTTAGTTCCGATATTTATCTACAGGGTATTTTGGAGTCTAGAGAGAATACAGGCTAAGGAGGAGTTTTTAAGCTGAAAATATATTACGAGTCATTCCAAGGTCACGACCAGATGCCGACTGAAAAAATCTCAAGATCCTGACGTGGAATCACTCAAAACAAATCCAACCGAAGGGCAACCAGAGTCAGTCCGGAGCTGAAAGGACCGATGGCTTTTTGGAATAAGATCACAAAAGCCACAAGCCACTCCTCCTTGGACATGTGGCCGGCGGCTAAGGGAGGAGACACCTCATAGCCGCCGGCGGCTTTCCCCCTCCCCCATGTGTCTTCATCTCCTTGCTCTCCCTCTCCTCTTGTGACAAGTGTTGCCATCTCCCATCTCCTCCATGCCTATAAATAGAGATGCCTCTTCACTTGTAATCAACAACAACACAATACAAATCACTTATCTCTCTAAAGGTTTTGGTACTTTTGTAAGCTTTGTTTGAAATCTATAATACTCATGTTGGTTCTTGAGTATTATAGTAGTTTTAGAGAATACTCCTGTTGGTTCTTGAGTATTCTAGTAGTTTTTGAGAATACTCCTGTTGGTTCTTGAGTATTCTCCCTTACTTACTGTCTTTCAAAAACCCTCGAGTACTTAGCTATGGTATCCACCTCTATGGATATTCGTAGCTAAACTCTTCATTCGGTTGAAGGGGTGTACTTGTATCATAAAATGTTTTAGGCTATACTCTTAGTGCCTCTTCTTTGTATTCAAAACTTGTTCTATGTGCCATATATTAGGTCAGAATTTCTAAGGTTGAATGGATGCTTGAAATGGCAAAACTCTTCCGTGGGGGTTCACGAACATACTCGGGTAAGTGGATGCTTGAAATGGCAAAGCTTATCTGAGGAGTTCGATCTCTTTTAAACACCATTTGGTTTGATCGGAAATGATTGATCAAATGGATGCACATAGGCTAGTATACCTTGAAATGGGGTGCTAGTCTAAATAGAACAAGTGCTCTACGACCTTGAAATGGGCTAGACAGTGTGTGCAAATCGAGCGCTTGAAATGGCCTTGATACACGTTTGAATACTTAGTAGGATCACTAAAGGCCAATGATAAACAGGCTATGATACAAAGCCCTCAAAACCGAATGCTTTCATTAGATTTAAACACCACCTGCATTTACTTTCTTAGTATAAACTGCTCTATCAACTGCTCACCTTCCGGAGGACTTGTCAATCACGCAACAACCGCTGTAAGTATTCTCTTTTATTTTCAGTATTTACTTTTCTGTCATTTACTTTTCCGCACTAAAAACCAAAAACAACCAAAAAACACTTACTTTTCCGCACTAAAATCTCAATCAACCTAAAACACACTCCCTCGCTGTACGATTCCCTCAAAGAATAACTTATCCCCCTAATTCCCTTGGGTTCGACCCCTACTTACCACTTGCTACCCAGTAGTGAAGTCGCGAGTAGCGGACTTATAAATTAATTTTGTACACATTGCCTCGCGACAAGGCAGTGCTGTCAAATTGGCGCCGTTGCCGGGGAATTAGTTACTTAATCGGATAAGTTCTTTGAATCGGTACTCGCTTCAACACAACAATGTCTTGCGAAGGAAGCCACCATGACTACCAGGATGATGACGAGATGAATTTCTACGGTCGTAATCATGAGGCGCCACCTCCATTTCTTAACGATCCGGAACATCTCATCCGAAACCAAGGAGCTCGTAATCGGGAAGGCGTCCAAAGAAACCAAGAACCACCCGAGGACCGAAATGAAGCTGGTCCAGTACCACCCCTTAGACATCCCCCACTCCCTCAACATCAACAAATGCCAAGACGAGGATCCATCTTTGATGATTATGGGGATAACAACTACCGTACACCTACTATGGGAGAACTCAATTCCCCAGACTTCGAAACGCAACCATGGTGCATTTGCGAGAGCCCTGAACCAGGAAACATTGCCATCGACATGTCTGTGGTCCATAATTTGCCAAAATTCTCAGGAACTAATGGAGAATCTGCGACAACTCATCTCCAATGCTTACATGGCATTTGCCAAATTCTAAAGCCCAATCGAGATGACTTCAAGTTGAAGACGTTCTATTTTTCCCTCATTGACTCGGCAAACGAATGGTTCCTTTCATTACCTTCGGGAAGCATAAGGACATGGGTTCTGATGCAAAGGAAGTTCCTGGACAAATACTGCCCAGCGACAAAAGCAATGCAAGTAAGAAGGCAACTGCAGGACATAAGGCAGGGACCCAACGAAACCATGTACGACTACCTGGAGAAATTCAACCACCTGGAGAGAAGCTGCTGCACTCTTGGACTACCCGAGAAGCTCATCATCGAGTACCTAATTAATGAACTAACTGAGTTAGACAAAATGCTCCTGGATGCCTCAGCTGGAGGATCCATGATGAATCTATCATTAAGTGGCATAAGGGATCTCATCACCAACGTTGCTGAAAATGCTTGGTTTAGAGATGAGCCTACTCGTCAAGATGAATTCTTCCAAACAAAAAACGTATCACAAGCCGAGACATCAGTAAACTCCATGCCAGAAGAGATGAGACAAATGAAGGAAAAGATAATGCAGCTCTTACAAAAGCAGACAATTTAAGTAAGACCTTGCGAGTTTTGTGGCTCTACGGACCACAAGACTGATGCATGCCCAACTATGATCGAAGTCAACCCGGTGGAGGCCAATGCAGTGGGAGGATACCCAGGGTACAACAACAACAAATCTTTACCCCAACCAGCTCAGACGTTCTACCAACCTCCCCACAAGCAGTACAACCAGAACGCCCCACCAACGAGCCAGTATCAACTAAGGGGACCAAACCAGTACCCGACGGGCCAATATCAACATAAGGGACCAAATCAGTACCAACACCAAGGACCGGGAGTTTATCAGAACAGGCTGAGCAATAACCAGCCCGGATCGAGTCAGCCAAGTACAAGCCGATCGCTTGAGGACATCATGAAAGAACTAGCCGCCAGCCAAGTACGAACGCACGCTAATTTACAGCAATATCAGGCCGAGGCAAGAGGAGAAATAGCAGACATTAAGAAGCAGCTGACTCAACTAACCACGACGGTATCCGAGCTTAAAAAGGAGTCCGGACGGCTCCCCTCCCAAAGCTTCAAGAACCCGAAGGGAAATGTGAATGCCGTAACTCTTAAGAATGGAAAAAAGCTAGTCGTTGCACCCATGGAACGAGAGGAAGACGAAAGCCCAGAGTTGCCCGAGGAAAGCGAGGACGCACCAGAGAAAGAAGAAAATACGCTTGAGGAACGCATGCCAGGCTTGGTACCAGCGACCAGCCCAGTGCCCATAACTGAGACCTCCAAAATTAGTGCCTCTCTTCCATTTCCAGTACCAGCCCGAGCACCAAAACAACATGTCATGGATAAGGACATATTTGAGTTGTTCAGCAAAGTCGAAATCAACATCCCCCTCTTAGAAGCCATCAAGCAAATTCCTCGTTATGCTAAGATTTTAAAAGAGCTTTGCACCAACCGGAGGAGGAGTGATAGATATGATCAAGAGCTAATGAGTAGAAACGTTTCGGCTGTCATACAACAAAAGGTGCCCTCCAAATGCGGAGATCCAAGAACCTATACCATTCCATGCACAATTGGCAACATTCGGATCGAGAACTGCATGCTAGATCTTGGAGCATCAATCAACGTCCTTCCCTTCTCTATCAACTAATGCCTCAGAATTGGACTGCTCGAACCTACCTGCCTCACTATTCAACTGGCAGATCGATCGTGCAAACAACCCGAGGGCAAAATAAAAGACGTCTTGGTTCAAGTAGGCAAATTGGTGTTTCCAGCAGACTTCTACGTCTTAAAAATGGAGAATGATTGGCCAACGGACCATGCTCCTATCCTTCTCGGTCGACCATTTCTTAAAACCTCAAAAATGAAAATAGACTGCGGGAGTGGGATGCTATCAATGGAAGTAGAAGGAGAGGTCTTCAGCTTCAACATATTCAGAGTAATGAAGCATCCCATGGAGTTCGAGGAAGAAGAAAGGCACGTAACCGAATTATTTCCAGACGAGCACCTATACGCCGTCTCAACCAAGGTGCCGTGGTATGCCTCAATCGTCAACTACCTTGTAGGAGGTACATTTCCTCCTTCTTTTACTAAAGCACAATGCATGAAACTTAGGCATGATGCTAAACATTACTTATGGGATGATCCTTATTTATGGAAAATAGGAGCAGATCAAATACTTAGGAGATGCATGCCCGATAATGAAATAGCTTCTGTTATTAGCTTTTGCCATGAGTTTGCATGTGGAGGACACTTCGGGCCTAGGAGAACCGCTAGAAAAATCCTAGATAGCGGCTTTTTCTGGCCAAGTATATTTAGAGATGCATATGAAAAGTGTCAAAAGTGCGATAGGTGTCAAAGGGTAGGAAATGTGTCAGCTAGAAATGAGATGCCTCAAGTACCCATAATGGTTACGATGTTTTTGACATTTGGGGAATTGATTTTATGGGACCATTCCCAGTTTCATGCGGGTATACTTACATTTTAGTTGCTGTAGATTATGTGTCAAAATGGGTAGAGGCTAAGGCCACAAGGTGCGACGATGCAAAGACTGTCATAGATTTTTTGCGCACTAACCTGTTTTGTAGATACGGGGTACCCAAGGCCATAATCAGCAACCAAGGAACGCATGTCTGCAACCGCATGATGGCTGCCACCTTGAAGCGCTACCATGTCCACCACCGACCATCCACGGCATATCATCCCCAAACCAATGGTCAAGCGGAGATCTCCAACCACGAAATCAAAGGTATTCTAGAAAAAATGGTGAAACCGGGTAGGAAAGATTGGAGTCAGAGGCTAGACGAAGCTCTTTGGGCTTATCGGACGGCATACAAGACACCCATTGGAACCTCCCCCTTTCGGCTTGTTTATGGGAAGGCATGCCACCTTCCGGTGGAATTAGAACATAAAGCCTATTGGGAGCTCAAGCAGTGCAATCCAGATTTAAAAGCTGCCGGACTAGATAGGAAGCTTAAGCTATGCGAACTTGAAGAATTGCGGCTTGAGGCCTATGAAGAGCAAACAGACTACAAGGCACGGACGAAATTATATCATGACAAATTCATCCTCCGGTGCTCATTTGAGGAAGGACAACAAGTACTACTCTTCTCCTCACAGTTGAAGTTTATGCAAGGCAAACTGAAATCAAGATGGACCGGTCCTTATACCGTGACTAAAGTATTCAACCATGGGATGCTTGAGTTGGAAAGCATGGACAATGGAAGCAGATTCACGGTAAACGGGCAGCGAGTCAAACATTACCACGGCGAAGTCAACTTAGCTCCACAACACTACGACCTAAGCCACCCATGGGATCCCACCTTATGATCCAAGAATGAGGTATCGTCGAGCTAACGACGTTAAACAAATGCACTGGTCGGGAGGTAACCCGACACCTATCTTACTTTCAGTTATTTAATTTCTGTCATTTAGTCTTTTCATTCTCACCTTTCCTATATATATTTGCTTGCATGACTTTTGAACTAAGTCGTACTGTGAGGCACGCCTTCGTTCAAAAGTGTGGGGTGAGAACCACCTGTGTACATAGTTAATAAACATGTTTTCTTTTTCCTTAATATTATCTTTTTGAAAATATGAATTTGAGAATGTGAAAAAGATAGATCTAAATTCATGCATTAACCTTGTGAAAATTCAACTGTTTAAAAACTTAGAATGTAACTTCTCATTTGTCCCTTTGTGCTGAGATAAACAGGGGATGTGGAGTAGATAGAAAATGCCCTAGAGAGGCTTGGCAAGCATTCAAAGGACTGAATTTCACTATATGGTTTACGAAGTCAGTGGAGGCTGCACTTCGGGTTTCAGTGAAGATTGAAGTCATCTCCGCCATGCAGCGTTTATGCAGAAAAAAGGCGGGACGGGAATCAAACTGTCCTATCTCTAGTCAGAGTAGCCGGGAAAATAAATGAGCGACCCTCATTTTGATTCGCGCGAAACGGCAAGGATGAGAGAGAGCGGGGAGGTATTTCCATATGCTCGCGGGCGATGATTGGACCTCCCAAAAAAGGCTTGAGAAAATGGACTAGCAAGCCACAAAAAGGCAAAAGCTCAAAGAAGCAAATCAAGAGGCCAAAGGCCCAAAATTGTGGAGGTTTTAACCGAACAAAAGTGAAGTACTCAAAGAGTCAAATCAAAGGCCAAAGGCCGATTCACTACAAAAAAGCTGTCCCTCGCCAAAAAAGAAAATCAAAAAGGCTCAACTCATCTGTGAAACCCGAACCGAATCACGTGCTAGAGAAAGCTACAAGGAAACCATATAGTGCAAGACAGTCCCGAGGTTGCAGTCCAGGAACCTGAAAAGGGCTATCTCCCGAAACATCCGAATTAATTTGCATCTCGGCACGGAGGTACAAGTATCAAGTCTCTTCTATTTATTTACACGGTTTAATTTGGTAATAAGTAGTAATGCATGAATTAGGATAAATCTAGTCCCACGATCTCACTTTCATATTTTAAAAGTTTACTTAGATTGTGTGTGCCGCCCTTTAATAGCATTGTTCGGGACGAACAACTAAAAGTGTGGGGGTGATCTGATGGACCATAATTGTATAAATCATAAACACAGTTAAACCCACCAAATTAGACTCTTTGTCTATTTAACTTTTGCTTGTTAGTTCCGATATTTATCTACAGGGTATTTTGGAGTCTAGAGAGAATACAGGCTAAGGAGGAGTTTTTAAGCTGAAAATATATTACGAGTCATTCCAAGGTCACGACCAGATGCCGACTGAAAAAATCTCAAGATCCTGACGTGGAATCACTCAAAACAAATCCAACCGAAGGGCAACCAGAGTCAGTCCGGAGCTGAAAGGACCGATGGCTTTTTGGAATAAGATCACAAAAGCCACAAGCCACTCCTCCTTGGACATGTGGCCGGCGGCTAAGGGAGGAGACACCTCATAGCCACCGGCGGCTTTCCCCCCTCCCCCATGTGTCTTCATCTCCTTGCTCTCCCTCTCCTCTTGTGACAAGTGTTGCCATCTCCCATCTCCTCCATGCCTATAAATAGAGATGCCTCTTCACTTGTAATCAACAACAACACAATACAAATCACTTATCTCTCTAAAGGTTTTGGTACTTTTGTAAGCTTTGTTTGAAATCTATAATACTCCTGTTGGTTCTTGAGTATTATAGTAGTTTTAGAGAATACTCTTGTTGGTTCTTGAGTATTCTAGTAGTTTTTGAGAATACTCCTGTTGGTTCTTGAGTATTCTCCCTTACTTACTGTCTTTCAAAAACCCTCGAGTACTTAGCTATGGTATCCACCTCTATGGATATTCGTAGCTAAACTCTTCATTCGGTTGAAGGGGTGTACTTGTATCATAAAATGTTTTAGGCTATACTCTTAGTGCCTCTTCTTTGTATTCAAAACTTGTTCTATGTGCCATATATTAGGTCAGAATTTCCAAGGTTGAGTGGATGCTTAAAATGGCAAAACTCTTCCGTAGGGGTTCGTGAACATACTCGGGTAAGTGGATGCTTGAAATGGCAAAGCTTATCTGAGGAGTTCGATCTCTTTTTAACACCATTTGGTTTGATCGGAAATGATTGATCAAATGGATGCACATAGGCTAGTATACCTTGAAATGGGGTGCTAGTCTAAATAGAACAAGTGCTCTACGACCTTGAAATGGGCTAGACAGTGTGTGCAAATCGAGCGCTTGAAATGGCCTTGATACACGTTTGAATACTTAGTAGGATCACTAAAGGCCAATGATAAACAGGCTATGATACAAAGCCCTCAAAACCGAATGCTTTCCTTAGATTTAAACACCACCTGCATTTACTTTCTTAGTATAAACTGCTCTATCAACTGCTCACCTTCCGGAGGACTTGCCAATCACGCAACAACCGCTGTAAGTCTTCTCTTTTATTTTCAGTATTTACTTTTCTGTCATTTACTTTTCCGCACTAAAAACCAAAAACAACCAAAAAAACACTTACTTTTCAGCTCTAAAATCTCAATCAACCTAAAACACGCTCTCTCGCTGTACGATTCCCTCAAAGAATAACTTATACCCCTAATTCCCTTGGGTTCGACCCCTACTTACCACTTGCTACCCAGTAGTGAAGTCGCGAGTAGCGGACTTATAAATTAATTTTGTACACATTGCCTCGCGACAAGGCAGTGCTGTCAAGGATCCACTGCTCACTCTTGATTTCCTTCATCTGAAGCTTCAGAGATGAGATTTCTTCCTTTTGTTCAACCTCTGTGCCACCAGGACAGCAGCTTCCTCCCATAAGTTCTCTTTTTCAACCTTCAGTTCAGCTACTGCTGCACCGAGTTTCTCATTCATATCCATCACCATCAGCCACTTCTCGTAGAGTAACTTATATCTTTCAGTAATCGATTCATTAGTGCTGCAAGACTCTTCACCTGAGTGTGCAGACTTAGCGCTTGAAAACTGGCTGTCACTCCTTTCACTTCCTTCTTCATTTCTGCTAGTGAAGGCAACGAACTTGTTCGACTCATCTTCTTGCTGACTATCCTCTCTGTCACTCCATTTTGCAACATAAGACTTCTTATTTTTCTTGAGTGTGTTAACACATTCGGCTTGGATGTGTCCGAATCCTTTGCACTCCCTACATGGGATTCCTTCGCCTTTATCACCCTTAAACTTTTATATGTTTTCTCCATGCATGTTTCTCCACTGGAAGTTTCCACCTTTTCGATTATGAAAATTTTAAGTTGATTGATGTCCTTGACTAGATCCACTTCTGTTCAGCTTCTTTATGATCCTTCCAAAGTTTTTGGCCATCGTTGCAAGCAGTTCAGACACGTCATCGACGTCTACCTGGTCCTCTGTCACAACAGCCTTCAGTGCAATACCTTTAGCTCTCTTTGCTTGCTAATCATCTGGAAAGTTCATCTCATATGGTCTTAGGGATCGCATGAGTTCGTCAAGCCTCATCTTAGTGATGTTTTGAGCTTCTTCAATGGCGGTCACTGAAAAACTGTCGTTGTGGCACTGAAAATTTACAATTTGTAAGTCCACTACTTGTTGGCTCACTATTGGCTAGTAGAGCGGTAAGTAGGGGTCGAACCCAAGGGAGTTTGGTTGGAAACAGTTGTTCTTGTAAAAACAGTAAATAAAGTAAAAATAGTTGGGGTTGGTTGAGGTTTTAAGACGGAAAGTAAATACTGAAAGTAAGTTGCTGAAAGTAATGACTGAAAATAAAGGGATTGAAAGTAATACTGAAAGTAAGGAAAGTGCTTAAAATTAAGAACTGAAAGTAATACTGAAAGTAATGCGAAAGTAAATGACTGAATTGAAGTGGTTGAAAGTAAAGACTGTAAGTAAATCACAAGATGGTTTTTTATCAAGAGGAAGTATTCGGTCTAGGGGCCTTGTATCATGGCTCCGTTCATCATCGACCTCTAATGATGTTACTAAGTGTTCGTAGGTGTGAGTTATTCCATTTCAAGATATAACCCTAAGTAAGGCTATTTCAAGCACTTACACCTCCATTTAGTCCATTTCAAGACATAGATTACTAGTTCTAGCTAGACTAATACTCCATTGCAAGATGTATTAGCCTAAGTGCAGCCACTTGATCTCATATTTCCGATCAACCAAGCGGCTTAAAGAGAGGTTGGACTACTCGGAAAAGCTTTGCCATTTCAAGCATCCACTTAACCTTGTTGTTCAACCCGAATTGATGGCACAAGAACTAGTTTAGAACACTAAAGTAGCATTAAGTAAAGGGTCTAAAACGGTTTCATAATACAAGAACTCCTTCAACCGAATGAAGGGTTTAGCTACGAATATTATTGAAGTGAATATCATAGCTATTGCAAGGAAAAGTAAGGATTCCGAAAATGAAGTAAGAACAAAGTAGAGAGAAGTTGGAGCTTTTGATATCAAGTGAAAATATGAAGTGTTATAAGCATGGGTGGTGCAAGGATTTGTGTCACCAGATATCCCCTTTTCTAGAGCTCATGCCTTTCTATTTATAGGAAAGGGAGGCGGTTTAGGCAAGGGAGGAGAACCAACCGACTTGGACTTGGTTCTCCCCAAAGGTCAACCGATTAGGCTTTGGTTCTACTCAAGGGGCGCTACTCGGTTGGAGCCACATGCCCACCGACTTGGCTTTGTTGAAGCCAAGAGCCAGCCGCCATGAACCTGGCTCTTCCCAAAGGTCAACCGCCTTGGACTTAGTTGAAGCCAACTGACTTGACTTTGGTTGAAGCCAAAGGGCAACCGGACTTGAATAGCAAGCACCCGAAACTTGATCGGAGCTTTGGCCTAAACTTTGGTCGGAGCATGGCTGGAGTTTGACCAGAATTCGGTCGGAGCTAGATCGGAGTATGGCCGGAATTTTGCCGGAATTTGGCCGAAGGATCTTGGCTCTTGGACCATGGATTCTGAACGACAAAGCCAGTATAAACTGATCTCAAGAAGGGATCTAAGCAGGATCTAAGCAGTTGGAACTTCTTATCTGGTGCTTGGTCGGTCAGGCTCGGACGCGGGCCTCGGCACTCGCTTGACAATACTCGGCACTGGATCTCAGGCCAGGGGCCAGATCGTTACTTTTCCTCTCAGGACTTACTCTCGGACGGGGTTCGACATTTCTCGGACGCGGTCCGGTTGGGATTCTTTGGTCCATGGTTGAGGTCCTCGGTCCCCGGGTGACCTGAATTGACTTGCGATCCTTTTTAGCACAAAACCCCCTTTTAAGCTTGATTCCTCTTTAGACCTCAAAAACGCCAAAAATACAAAACGACCTTAACAAGTAAGTGTTCAAAGGATAAATTGTCGTTTTGGTGGGTTTAGTTGACTCGATGAGTCATATAAATACGGCCCATCAAATCACCCCACACTTATTCTTGTTCATCCCGAACAAGGCTTAGGCAAAAGAGGAAAACTGAACTAAAGCATTATAAGTCCTAGATGTGAGATGCTAGTCTAGACTTCACCTTTTCATGCATAACTTACTTGCTACCAAACGAAACCGTGCTCAAACATAGAAGTAACTTGATACTTGGATGAGTGGGAGATAGTCCTCTTAGGCCCTTGATCTGCACTCTTGGTTCCGAACTCATACTATACGGTTATAATTCTTGCTTCCTCTAGCACGTGATTGTTCGGGCTTCAAGGGTTGAGCTCTTTTGATTTTCTTTGGAAGCACAGCTTTTTTGTAGTGACTTTCGCCTTCGGCCTTTGATATGAAAGTGGAGTACTTCACTTTTGCTTCGGGTAAAACCTTCACAAATTGGCCTTTGGCCTTTGATATGACTCTTTGAGCTTTGCTCCTTTGTGAATTGCTTGTCCATTTTCTTCACTTTTGGGAGGTCCAATCATCGCCCGAGAGCATATGGAAATACCTCCCCGCTCTTTCTCATCCTCGCCCTTTTCGCGCGGGTCAAGATGAGGGTCGTTCATCTCTTTTCCCGGCTAATAGGACGGTTTGATTCCCGTCCCGCCCCTTGCATAGACGCTGCACGGCGGAGCAAACTCTAATCCAACAAGCCCGAAGTGCTAGCCTCCACTGAGTCCTTATAACCAATAGTATGAGATACGGTCCCTTGAGTGCTTGTCAAGCCTCTCTAGGGTATTTCTTTCAACTCCACATCCTATATTTATCTCGGATCACAAAGACAAGTAGAGAGTTAAATTCACATGTTTTTTACACAATTAAGTTTTCACAAGGTAAATGCATGTATTCGGATCAATCTATTTCACATCATGAAAGTTTGTATTTTCAAAAAGCTAAAATTTTTAAGGAAAAAGGAAAATGTGCTGATTCTTATGTGCAATACTACCTCACCCCACACAAAAAGCAAGTTAACAAGGGAAAGGAAATGACATAAAAAGAAGGGAAGAACGGAACTCCCCTTAGGTGTCGTTGCTTTGTCGTGTTTGTAGGAGCAAACTACAAGGCTCGGAACAGCGTAATTCGGTTGATGTTCGAAGGAGTTCGGCTAGGACCTGGGTCTCTCGGGCGCAGCCCGGTACTTCTCGGGCGCGGACCGGTCATTCTCGGTTACGGCCCCATCTCGCTGAAACATGTCTCGGACCTGGTACTGTTCCCCGTATGATAAGTCATTTCCTTCTAAATACAAAGGGGGTGAGTATGAAAAAACGACATACAAAAATAAAACTGGAAAAACTAAATATGCCAGGTTACCTCCCCGCGAGTGCCTTTGTTTAACGTCGTTGGCTCGATGGTACCTCATTCATGGATCATAAGTTGGGTTTCCATGGGCGGGTGTGGTCGAACTTCTTCTCGGCTGCTCCTTTACTCTACCGAAAGTACTCATGGAGTGGTATGTTTGGTTCGGTTCTCCATTGATCTGGCAGGCTCTCCGTTACATGCTTCAGAAAAGGAGAGGACTCCTTGACCATAGCTGTGGGTCCATTGAGCCATGGTCTCTTGTTTCTCCATCCGGGCTTCCATTCCACCGGCCCATGTCTCGGTCGCTTCTTCATGTATGGCCGGTTGGCATCCTCGCGAGTTTGAAAGCTCAGTATTTTGCCAAACGACCTCAAGCATGTGCCCTTGCCAATCTTCTTCTTTGTGGCAGAGATGAATGGTCGTTTTGGAATGAGTGAGTTTTCAGAGCAGCTTTGTTGAGTCGGAGTGAGTGAGCGCCCCATCATTGGCTTTTCTTGCCCTTGATTTGCCTCCAACTCGCCTTGCACCGCATCATCATTGATTACATGATCTTTGGTGGATGTGATCTGCATAAAAATGAAGGGTTAAGTTGGGGCACTTAAGCCACGAGGACAGGGTCTGTCTCGGCCTGCTCGTCAGCGAGGACCAGGTCAGTTTCGGCCAGTTCGGCAGTGAGGTCCGGGCCTGCCTCAGATAGTTTGGTAATGAGGACCGGGCATGTTTTGGGCAGCTCGTCAATGAGGACTGGGACTTCCTCAGACAGCTCGTCAGTTAGGATCGGGTCTGCCTCGGGTGCTTCTTCTTCAGGCGCCAGTGGGCCGTTTTCTTCTAAATCCCTGGGGTAATCTGAGTTGAGCTCTTCTTCAGTCATCCATGGGTCCTCATCCTCTATTGGCTCCGATGTAGGTTCTTTTAGAGCTGCCTCCACGTCCACTACTGTCCTTGTATCAATGTCTTCTTCCGGGTTTGTTGCGGGTAAGCTCGTAATGGGAGTGATGTCGGGCTCGTTCTGCACCGTCGGCGCCATATCATTCATTTGATGCAACTGACCCCATTTTGTGCTTTCTGCCAAGTCATCTATGAGGCCCCAGATTTCAGTCATGGTTAACTTCTTGACCGAACCTCCCGTCGCAGCATTAAGCCTTTTCCACTCATGTGGCATCATCCCACCGAGAAACCTTTGAAGAAGGAATAGGTGCGTGAATCCATGGTGCGGGCAGCTCGTCACAATGGAATCGAAGTATGAATAGTACTCGTCCAATGTTTCATCCCGGGATTGCTCAAGGTTGATAATCTCCTTGCGGGTTTCAAGTCGGAGAGATGGCGGGGAAAACACTTCTAGAAATTTGGCTCGTAGATCCCCATAATGGCCTTCATAAGCTGTACATGAGTAATACCAACCTATTGCGGAGTTAGTTGAAGAAAATTTAAAGCATTTCAGTTTAAACCCCTCTAGCGATTCATCTTTAGGCTTCATGTGGCTGCATATGGAGTGGAACGTTTGTATATGCCTCACGGGGTCTTCTCTAATGGCACCTCCGAATTTGGGGAGATGGATAAGCATCTCAAACATAAGGTTGCTGCCCTCAACATTCCAAGGTTCTCTGCCGTAATAGGAAGACATAGCGAACTGCAAGACAAAACAAAAATAGAAAAATAAAAAGAACAACTATTCCGATGCACAACTCCCGGCAACGGTGCCAAAATTTGACAGGCCGTCGTTATGGCACTACAAATTTACAATTGGTAAGTCCACTACTTGTTGGCTCACTATTGGCTAGTAGAGCGGTAAGTAGGGGTCGAACCCAAGGGAGTTTGGTTGGAAACAGTTGTTCTTGTAAAAACAGTAAATAAAGTAAAAACAGTTGGGGTTGGTTGAGGTTTTAAGACGGAAAGTAAATACTGAAAGTAAGTTGCTGAAAGTAATGACTGAAAATAAAGGGATTGAAAGTAATACTGAAAGTAAGGCAAGTGCTTAAAAGTAAGAACTGAAAGTAATACTGAAAGTAATGCGAAAGTAAATGAATGAATTGAAGTGGTCGAAAGTAAAGACTGTAAGTAAATCACAAGATGGTTATTTATCAAGAGGAAGTATTCGGTCTAGGGGCCTTGTATCATGGCTCCGTTCATCATCGACCTCTAATGATCTTACTAAGTGTTCGTAGGTGTGAGTTATTCCATTTCAAGATATAACCTTAAGTAAGGCTATTTCAAGCACTTACACTTCCATCTAGTCCATTCCAAGGCATAGATTACTAGTTCTAGCTAGACCAATACTCCATTGCAAGATGTATTAGCCTAAGTGCAGCCACTTGATCTCACATTTCCGATCAACCAAGCGGCTTAAAGAGAGGTTGGACTACTCGGAAAAGCTTTGCCATTTCAAGCATCCACTTAACCTTGTTGTTCAACCCGAATTGATGGCACAAGAACTAGTTTAGAACACTAAAGTAGCATTAAGTAAAGGGTCTAAAACGGTTTCATAATACAAGAACTCCTTCAACCGAATGAAGGGTTTAGCTACGAATATTCATTGAAGTGAATACCATAGCTATTGCAAGGAAAAGTAAGGATTCCGAAAATGAAGTAAGAACAAAGTAGAGAGAAGTTGGAGCTTTTGATATCAAGTGAAAATATGAAGTGTTACAAGCATGGGTGGTGCAAGGATTTGTGGCACCAGAGATCCCCTTTTCTAATGCACATGCCCTTCTATTTATAGGCAAGGGAGGCGGTTTAGGCAAGGGAGGAGAACCAACCAACTTGGACTTGGTTCTCCCCAAAGGTCAACCGGTTAGGCTTTGGTTCTACCCAAGGGGCGCCGACTTGAACTCGGTTGGAGCCACATGCCCACTGACTTGGCTTTGTTGAAGCCAAAAGCCAACCGCCTTGAACTTGGCTCTTCCCAAAAGTCAACCGCCTTGGACTTAGTTGAAGCCAACCGACTTAACTTTGGTTGAAGCCAAAGGGCAACCAGACTTGAATAGCAAGCACCCGAACTTGATCGGAGCGTTGGCCGGAACTTTGGTCAGAGCATGGCTGGAGTTTGACCGGAATTCGGTCGGAGCTAGATCGGAGTATGGCCGGAACTCGGACGGAGGATCTTGGCTCTTAGACCATGGATTCTGAACGACAAAGTCAGTATAAACCGATATCAAGAAGGGATCTATGCAGGATTCTGGCCGGAAAAGGTCCTGAGCTTGGTTGGAACTTCTTGTCGGCTGCTTGGTCGGTCGGGCTCGGACACGGGCCTCGGCACTCGCTCGGCAATACTCGGCACTGGATCTCGGGCGAGGGGCTGGATCGTTACTGTTCTTCTCGGGACTTGCTCTCGGACGGGGTCCGACATTTCTCGAACGTGGCCCGGTTGGGATTCTTTGGTCCCTGGTTGAGGTCCTCTGTCACCGGGTGGCCTGAATTGACTTGCGATCCTTTTTAGCACAAAACCCCCTTTTAAGCTTGATTCCTCTTTAGACCTCAAAAACGCCTGAAATACAAAACGACCTTAACAAGTAAGTGTTCAAAGGATAAAGTGTCGTTTTTGGTGGGTTTAGTTGACTCGATGAGTCGTATAAATACGGCCCATCAGTCACCTTCATAGCAAAGCGTTGAGGGAGCGACCTTAGAACTTTTCTCACAAGCTTCTCTTCTTTCATGGAGACTCCCAAGGCAGCTGACCCGTTAGAGAGATCCAGAACTCTAGCGTTGAACTCAGTAATCGTTTCCTCCTCTTTCATCTTCAGATCTTCGAACTTTGAGGTGTTCATTTGCAAGCGAGAGTTCCTCACCTTTTATGTGCCTTTATGAGCAGTTTTAGAATCTCCCATGCATTTTTGGCGATCTCACAGTTTGCAATGAGCTTGAAGATTATCTCATCCACGGCTGAGAATATTGCGTTCATTACTTTTGCGTTCCCAACAGAATCCTTCTCATTTGCCTCATTCCACAACTCTTCGGGTTTAGGAACATCATTTCCTTCGGGATCCTTCATGGTTGGAGGAGTCCATCCAATCAACACAGCCTTCCAAGCTTTCTCATCGAAGGATTTTAGAAAAGCCTTCATCTTAGATTTCCAGTAGCCATAGTTTAGTCGTTCTAGCAGCGAGGTCTGCTGATGTTCTGCCCTTCCTTCGTACTCATCTTGAACGAAAGCTGGAACACACTCTTTGTGTTGAGTGTCCTGCTCTGATACCAATTGAAATTTCTTCGATGTGTGAGTACTGAGATATTCAACCAGCTAGTGTTCGAACAACTAGTTGAACTTCTTAGGCAGATTAAGTTAGTACGCTAGTAAGTGCAGTTAGAACAGAAACTAGCGCACAGGAAATGATACCCAGTTCGGCGTTAACGAGCCTACGTCTGGGGGGCTTATCCCAAGCCCGGTGGAAAGCAATTCACTATAATCGATTTTAGGGTATAAGGACTTATGTTTGCAGACTCCCTCTCAAACACCCGATTCTCTAACACTCCAGTGATTTGTGATCAAAGCTCCCCTTTGATCTGAGATCCCTCTCTTTGTCCATTAAATCTTCTCCCAAAGATTGCAGTCCTCTCCCAAAGACTGTGCAATAGCTAATTTGAACTTGTGCAGCTTTAGTTTGTGAAGTAGTCAATCTGGAATAGCAGCTTGAACAGATTGACTCGTGTTGAGTTCGCAGGCAGTGGTCACCTTCTACGGAATGAAGAACTCAGCACCGATCAATCTACCTCTCTCACTCTCTCAGTGTGTATGAGTGTTTAGCTTCTGAGATCGGTATGTTCAACAGTCACTCTGAACAACAGGTTGAACAGATCGATTCGTACATGTTGAGATCATCTAAGGTAGTCACCTTTGAAGGAACGGACATCTCTACAATGATCTCTCTCTCTAAGTGTGTATGTCTATGTTTCTTCAAGAGATGGATCTTGGACTTCAAACCCCAGTAAGGTATTTATCAAGCTTGAGGTCTTACCAACTCTGGTCCTCTCAACTGAAAAGAGTGTTGTACTAGATTCTTGAATTGTCAGAGATGTACCAACTCTGTTCTGCGTCGATTAAACAGTATATGTTCAGCACCGATTGAATAGTGTGTTGTACCAGTATCTCGAATGGTCAGCAATGTACCAACTCTGTTCTGCGCCACATATCTTCTACTGTTCAGCACCGTAACTCCTTACCAACTCTGCTCAGCACTGTTTTACCAACTCGGTCCAGCACTGTTTAGCGTGATTGAACATCTCCTAATTTTCAGCACCATATCTCCTTGTGAAAACTCCAGAGATCTTTCTAAGGTACTTCGACATCATGTCTTCTAAGCAACCCGTATTAGGAACTGCAATCTGCCGCAGACGTGTTTAATTACTTCTGACACTTCTGATATGTTCAATTACTTCTAAGCAACTAACAGACCATTGACGCCATAGTTCTGCCAGGACTAGATTAACTCCTTGTTTGAAAGGTAGAACAGCTTAAATTGTTTTGCCTTGTGTTCAACAACTTGATGCTTCAACATCTGAGTTCCACTTTAATGCTTGAACACCTTGTTGAACAACTTGAAGTCGTTTTGTCAAAATTCATGCCACAAGAACTAACAGGAGTTTTTATGGAAACAAAAATCTCGAGTGGAATGGTTGAGAGAAGGAGACTATAACACATCATTCTTTCATGCCAAATCGTCTCATAGAAGAGGTATAAATATAATTGAGAAGTTAATGAAAGGGGACAGTGAAATAGCAGATGATGCTGGTATGCAAAAGTTGGTGGAAGAACACTCCAGAGATGTATATGCGTCCAATGGAATAAACAATGATCTGGTGGCAAGGCTGGAGGTGATTCCAATTAATGTTACTGAGGAAATGACAGAGGAAATGATGCAGCCATATTCTCGAGAGGAAGTTATCTCCTGAAAAAAGCTCCTGGAATTGACGGTTTTCCGACTCTGTTCTATCAAAGGCATTGGGAAGTAGTGGGAGGCAGGTTATGCGAAGAGATTTTAAATTTTCTGAATGGAAGTCAGTTGGAAAAAAAGGTGGAATACATGTAAGGAGGCTAGAAGAATCAGTGATTATAGGCCAATAAGTGTTTGCAATACACCAATAAATTTCTCGCCAATAGACCGCGGGCTGCGCTACCTCAGGTAATTTCTCAGGCTCACTGTACGTTTATTAAGGGCAGATTAATATTAAACAATATAATTATAGCTCATGAAATATGACATTTCATTAAAACTAGGAAAGTGGGGCATGATGGATTTGTTTTACTAAAACTTGATATGGGCGTATGAAAGGTAGAGTGGACTTTTCTTGAGAAAATTTTACTGAACTTTGGCTTTCTAAGAGGGTGGGTTAATCTAGTTATGCAAATAGTTAAATCAGTGGTTTACAAAGTTAGAATAAATGGTTGATTTACTGATGATATTGTGCTCTCTAGAGAATTAAGGCAAGGGGACCCAATTTTCCTCATATATCTTCATACTTTGCACTGAATGGTTGTCTAGAACTATAAGTAGGAAGTTTGAGCTTAAAACTCTGTCAGGAATTAGAGTTGCAGAGAATGTTCCTCCCATAACTCATTTACTATCCGATGATGATAGCATGATGTTTTTTAGAACTGATATGAATGAAATTAAGAAAATGATAGAGATTTTGAATGAATATGAGAGGCTATCGGGTCAAAAAAAATTAATTTTGATAAATATTAATGTGTATGCAGCAGAAATATTGAGGAATATGTTAGGGAGAGTATTTACAGTAATCTGAATGTGAAAATAGTGGAAAACATTGTAGGTACCTTGGTTTACCAGTGGTCATTGGACTGAATAAGAGGGAGGTCTTTAAAGGTTTAGAGGATAGACTACAGGATAAGATCTCAGATTGAAAAATTAAATTATACTCATATGCAGGTAGGGAGGTTTTAATAAAATGTGTGCTTCAAACTATACCTATCTACTCTATGCAATGTTTTAAAATTTCGAAAGGGGTGTGTAATAAATTAACGGCTGCATTAGTGAGGTATTTGTGGAATAGTAAAGAGGAGGAGAAAGTAATACATTGGGTAAATAAAAACATTCTAATGAGGGATAAGGAAATTGGAGGTCTAGCTTAAGGAATTTAGAATGGTTTAAATATGCCCATTTAATGAAGCGGGCTTGGAGAATTTGCAGGGAGCCTGAGTTGCTGGTAAGCCAGCTTTTGAATACAAGATACTTTCAGACTGGTGATCTGATGGAAGCGGCCCTGGGGAGTAGGCCTTCATATGTTTGGAGGAGCATTTTTGCAGCTAAGGAGATACGGAAGGCACGGGTAAGCATGTCAAACAGGGAGGAATGTCTTGATGTGCATTGGCTGAGATTAGGGGATTTTTCAGTGAGGGAGGCGTATAAAATTGGTAAGGAAGGTTATGTGTGTTTCCAGCGATAGGGGAGAAAGCTCCGATGACAAGTAGATGCGAAGATATTAGAGATTGGTCAGGAGGCTGCATATGCCAAATAAGGTAAAAATGTTTATTTGGAGAGTAAATTATAATGCCATTCCTGATGCTAGGACTTAATTAGGAGAAATTGTAATGTGACCCGGTCTTGTATTGACTGTGGATATAAAGTTGAGCATTTTCTGTATATTGTTAAGGATTGTTGGAAGGTTGTGGTGGATTGGAGGGGTTTGGGAGTGAAGAATGATATATTATCAGTGAATTGTGAGCTTCTAGCGGATTGGTTGTTGTATTGTGCCTAGTATTTGAAGCATGCTGAGTTTAGGCTTGTGATGTGCGGATGTTGGTGCTTGAGTAGAAATCAGATTAGACATTGGAGGGGACTGTAATGCTATGGTTCTCAGGATTAAATCATTGATATTGCAATGGGATAGTGGTTGAATGGTAAGAATATAATGATGAATGGGATGTGGGGATTCACTCATCTGAGGAACTCATCTGAGGGAGGGAATATGTAAATTGTAGTGTGATAGTTTTTTTGCCAGGAAAAATAACGGTACTGGTGTTGCTATTATTCAATTGTCAAAGGAATTCATTGAGTTTATTTGTGCGGGTACAATGAAACATGTTGTAGCGCCTTGGAAGCTGAAGTTCTGGCTACATATATATGGGATGCAAGATAGCACTTGAAATGGCAAAGGAGGAAGTGATAACTTTTTCTGATTCCATTGGAGAAATTATGATGGTTCTGAAGGGTTGCACGGAGAATGCAACTGTCAATAGTGTGCAAATCAAGCATTTAAATGGTTGGAGGCAAACCCAGGATAGGATGGAGTATCGAGCATATTCATCGAGTGGACAACAGTATAGCTGATCAAGTGGCGCATTGGGCGAGGCTATGCATGAGAGAATGGAATAGGCGCGATGCAATGCCAAGGGGGTGCTTTAAGGCTGGCGAGAGGAGCATGAAGGTAGAAGAGCTAGAGTAAGAATGAAGATTGACAAGAGTCTTAGTTGGAAGCTCACTTGCAGGGTGGTTTGGCGGTTGGAGTTGGAGTTTTTCGCACCAGAAGAAAGCAGCTTAGAGGCCTTATTGTTCGTTTTAATCGTGTTGTTGATCTATCATATTTGGTAGGTGTTCCCGTGTCTGCAAATTGTGTAGTGTCAAACAAGTTGTTTGGTGTTGTTTGTTGGGTGGTGCTTGTGTTTCGCGAGTTGTTTAGTTTTCAAATAGGATTAGTAGTTTGTGTAGTCAGTAGTTGCTTTTAGTCGGCTGTGGACTTTGGGCCTCTTCTTTTTACTTTTTTGAAACTCCTTCTCGTTTATAAAAAAAGAAAAGAAATCTAATTGGCGGAGAAGGGTATGTAATTTGGGCGAGGATTGATTTGATTTATAAATGAAGAAGATTTTGATCTTGACCATTCGTCCATATGGAGCTTTTTTTTGATGGGTACAAGGGTTAGTAGTTAGTTGTATTAGGTAGGACTTGAACCCTAGTCACCCGGGAACGCAGGGGGAAGGGTCACCACTGTGCCACTTCACTTTGCCTGACCGCAATTCGTCCATATGGAGCTTTTCTGTTAGGCCTGAAATTGGGCTTTGATTTGCGCCTCGGTAATGACACTGGAGGCTGACAAAATGTGGTGGGTGTAGGCAAAAAAACCCTCCAAATTTAAAAACCGCCCGCACTACACTGCCAAAATGTGTTTGGTTGCCGTACCGCTTATAGACAAAAACCAAATTGTTAAAAATCGCCCCACAACCGGATATAAGTACAAATTAGGTTCGATATCTCAAGCCATCCTATTTAAACTGCACCGCATCACAAATACAATATATAATTAAAAATTATTATTTAAAGTTATAAAAAAGAAAAGGATCTTGGGACCGAGTTCAAGTAATGTTGTTTTTCTTTTACAGGAGTTTACGTCAACTCTGAACCCAACTGCTGCATAGGACTAAAACTGTCGATCGATAAAGTCTTTCTATCACCGGTCTTTGGTCACCTGTCAACCTTTTTGTATAAAAATATTATAAGCTTCGAATTGTACTTTTTCAACTTTGAAACCGGGTTTTAAACCAAACCATACCGCACCAAATAAAGTGGTGCACCAAATATTTGGTTTCAACTTTTCAAATACGGATTGCGATTTGCAAAATTTACAAACTAGTTATTATGGTGCGGTTGCAGATTAATTGTAAAACCGCACCAAACCACACTGCACCCACCCCTGGTCTTATGTGCTCTGCTTAGATTTTCTAGTGATTTTGAGGCGCCAGCAGTTGAACTTACTAGGCAACAGTTAGATAAAGTGTTTAACACCTATAGGGCAGTGGAGTATCTTCTGCCAACTGAGAGAGAGTCAAATCTAGCTCCACCGGCTACGGATGAAGACTTAATCAAATGGAGGCTAGGGTTTCTAAACTATTATGCAGTGAGTAGTAGAGGCCACGAAGGAGGTCTTGCTATGCTGTGGGGTGAGTCCATTGAAGTCAAGATTATGATAGTCGTTTAATCATATAGATGGAGTGGTGAGGGAGCAATGTGAGTTTCGCTTAACTTTGTTCTATGGGGAGTTTATTGTTAGCAATAGAGTTGCTGGCTGGAGTCTTCTTAGGTGTCCAGGAGAGATCTTAGCCTTCCATGGGTAGTTTTGGGGCTTCAATGATATTTTCGATATGCAGAGAGGAACAACAAGGCAGAATTGGCAGACACTACGCCAATTTACATCTCAGGACACTTTTTTTCCTGTCGCATAAAGTGCTAAATGAGCCGCATACACTTTATGTGATTGTTATAGTGTCGCGTAAAATCAGTCGCGGAATCGGAGTAGCGAAATGTTTACGCGACAATCGAAACGAGCACTAGTCGCGTTAAGTTAAACTATTATGCGACGTTAGCTATGTTTGTCCCATCAAAGTGAGATGATAAATGTTAGATTTAGTTATATAATTATGACATAAAATCTATTTTGTTATTGTATTTCAACGACTAAATAATTTAAATAATATTTCATTTGAATTAAAAATTACATAAACATCATAATTACATGTACTCCATTCTCAATGAAGCTTAACAAGCAAAAAATACATGTACTAACTAGTAATTAACGATACAACAATTTCTATCCCAAGCATACTTAGCAATTGAGTCCCGACCCGAGCAAAACTCACCATACGTGGCTGGCGGCTCCCTTCGATTCCAACTCAAGCTTCCATTCGCCCATTTGGCCACTTTGTTCAAACTCAACAAAGTGGCCGGTGACCCAAGCGAAACTCACCAACTCTGACCCACTGCTGGAAACAGAAACTTCCCATTCGGCCACTTTGTTCTTCAATACGTGCACTAATTTCATCTTCTCAATCTCACCCAAAACCCCCTCATTAATCAACTCCTTTTCCAAATAGCCAACGCTCAACTTCTTCTCCTCCAATTCCTTCTTTATCTCCCCTAGCTCCGCCTTTGCCTCATCTCCCTCACTTATGTATCAACCTTGACACCTTAGTCTCCAAATCAGCCTCTCTCCCAGCAATCACATCCACTGACTTCCCATCCTTCCCGGTCTTCTTAAAAAACTCCTCCATCTTCTCCTTCTCGCTTCTCAGCCCCAAAACCTATTCGGCGTCACCTCCTCCGCCAGATCCACCTCTGTAAAGCTTCCATACTTCTCCAACAGCTTCTCAAACTCCATCAACACATCTTCCTGCCCTTTTGCAACAATCGTGACTCAATAGCTCAACATCTCATCCACCCTACCCCCTCCACACTCGATGTGGGGTGTGGCGATGGTATCACTTCAACACATAGATTTCAGAAGATGAAAACTACGATTTGAGGATGGAGAGAGACGAGAGACATCAACAAACAAAAAAGAAGATATGAGCCACTGATAGGGATGACCAAATCAAACCCGAATCGGATCAGTTTTTTTTGGTCGGTCCAGGACCGGACCGGTACCGGTTCTGTCCACGGTCCATATATTTTGTAGATTCCGGGTTCCGGTCCGGTCCGTAGGTTTTCCGGTCCTGTCCGGCTGGTCCGGTCCGGTCTGGACCGTAAACTTATTTTTTAATACTAAATAAAACACAAACAATAATCGATCTAAAACCCTATTTTTTAAAACATTACAAAATTAAAGATGGAAACATATTGAATCATTGATTTCAAACTTTGTATTTTCTTTTCTTCTTCTTTTTTCAGCAAAAATATACTAATTAAAATCCGGTCCACCGGTCTGACCCGGACCGCCTGAATTCGATCCGGTCCGATCCACGGTCCAATTTTCAAAAAAAAAAATCCGGTCCACCAGTCCAACCCGGACCGGCAAAATCTGGGTCGGTCCGGGTCTGACCGGATGCACATCCCTAGCCACTGATGGAGCTCACTAACACTTAGAGAGATTTTGGAATTTTGCCATAGATTGTGTCTATGGACTTTTGTTTTGGCCCAACACTTTAGTTTAAACGACATACATTCACTACGTAAGTCGCTTAAAGTATTTTAAATTTTCAAAACTCCCCCGCCCAAAAATATCTTTCCCCCCAAAGCATTTTAATTTTTTACGTTTACGCGACTTACTTGGGATACCAACATCGCTTAATCCACAAATGGTAGATCACCCTCTTTAAAGCCGAGACAATTACAAACTTCAAGGGGTTGGTCAATGCCAGCACCTGCTTTGGCTATCTAATTTTCATTATTAAGTGACATACTTTCAATTGTCGCTAAATTTAAGTCGCATGAAATGTTTAACGTGACAAAAATTACGGGTCGCTTAAAGATATGTCGCAAGAACCCTATTACGGGACATAGATTACGTGTCGCTTAAAACAAAGTCGGGTAAACATCTTTATGTGCCAACATGTTTGGCGTCGCATTAATTTTTGTCGCAGATTTATGTTATTGCGACAAACAAACCAAAGCGTGGTCGTATAAACTTTTTTATGCGACTAAGCTATTGCGACAAGGTTCAAAGTTTGTCCCGTAGGATGTAAAATGGTGTAGTGAGATGAACAATGTCAGAGGTGTATTGAATGACTGCAATCTGTCAGATTTGAGATTTAAAGGATATCCCTTCACATACTCGACTCGCCGAGAGGGGAATGCGGAGGTTCGAGCAAGATTAGATACGTCGGTGGCAACAATTGATTGGAGAAGAGCTATCCCGAGAGCAAAGGTTTTGCATGTTCATCTCCATGCATCAGATCACCAGCTTGTTATGCTTGAAACTCAAAAGAAGTGTGTGAGGAGAAGGAAAAAAGCCGTGTTCAGGTTTTAGGAAAATTGGCTTGATCATCCGGAGTTTGCTAATATGACAAAGGCATTTTGGGTAGAAATCAAAATGTGGATCTGTAGTGGTCGTCAAAACTAAAAAGCTGCAATGAGAAACTAATATCTTGGAATCAGTATTTCTTTGGGAATGTGCAAAAAAAAGTTAAGAGGTTGAAGAAATAATTGGAAGAGAATAGAAGGGCAAATAGAAATTCTTTGATGATAGTGAAGGAGAAAAGTGTCACGGAGGAGCTAGATCTTTGGCTAGCCATAAGAGACCGTATGGATGCAAAAGTCCAGTTTTATGGATGGTGACAAGAATAACAAATATTTTTCATGCCAAGGCGAGTCATAGATATAGTTACAGAAAAAATTACCTAAGAAGAAAGATGTCGAGAGATGCCCAGTGACGATAACGATAATTACCTAGATAATTGCTATGAGATTGCAGCCCCTCCTGAGGTTGCAGCCCCTCCTGGATTAGGTAATCTCTCCATTTCAATGTGTCTTTGTCAAAGGTCGTATTATTACTCCCTGAGATTTCACATTTTGTTAAGAGCTGTAGAGATCGAAATGAATTTTATGCGTTTATGAAGATAGAAATGAGGAAAGCATATGATCGAGTCGAGTGAACTTTTTTGGAGAAGTTTTATTAAAATTGGGGTTGGCAGGTGACGTGTAGTATTTTGAGCGTCAAAAATAATCTATAAAATCGGTAAGTATCGAGTCGTCCACGAGAGCAATTGTAAACTTGCGCACTATGTAAGGTTGTGCTTCTATTTATCCTAGTCGAAAACGATTGTGGTTTTATAATTTAAAATAAACAAGTAAGTAAAAAAAGTTTTAACAGATTTCGAGAAGTATTTCGGGGAACTACTTCACTTCTAACATAAGAATCGAGTTTATTAACTAGCATGCAAGGATTTGCCTATATTGGTTGGAAAATAGCCACACAATCCAAGTAAGAATCTCACCCTTTCGGCGCTATTGGTTTAAATTGAAATTGTACCTTAAACTACGTACCTCACCCTTTCGGCGCTATTGGTTCGAATCAAGTAACTCGCTGATGTTTACCAACTCTCGTTGTGTAAACATGGGGAGTGCTTGTCGTTATCCTAGCCTTTCCCATTACAATCTCGGGCCACTCTCGTAGTCACCAAGTTCGTAACGTGTAGTTTACTTAATAGTCTGACGTTTAGCCTCACCCTTTCGGCGCTATTGGCTTGGCGTCTCAAAGCAATTCACTTAGGCATTTTCTCAAATACCTAGTATGCATCGCTGGGTTTTAAGCGCCAAGTAAAACACAAATCATGTAAAACAATCCAAATCATGCAATGGTTAATATATTAAACGATTCATAGTCGAATAAGATTAGTAGGACCCCAAAATATGGGTCACTACTCACTATCCATCGTCATGAAAATACAAATCATGTTTTGTTCGAAACAAAAATTACAAAGAGAAAAAGGAATGACTACACCCTTCGAATTGATGTCGATAATCCCTTTAAGCTCAATCTTTGATCTGATCAAAATCCTCGCGTTTTCGTGCCCCCTTCTCTCTTTTCCGTCATCTCCAAGTGTCGGGGTGAATGGTTGAGTATGGAAGTGGAGCATTGAGAAATGTGTTGGCGGCTGCTCTTTTTTTCTTTTATTTTGCTTTTTGCAATTTTTCTCAAAAACCTAGTGCAAATTGCATTTTTGCAGTGTTTATCTAGTATTATCCCTCTTTTCCTTACATTACTAGCATTAGGCAAACTATCGTAAAACAATTTTTAACACGACACTTTCACTTTGTCTAGGACTTTGGAAGACCAAATTTTCTTCCATTATGCCACTTTCACAATTTATGGAAGAAAATTTGGTCTTCCAAAGTCCTAGACAAAGTGAAAGTGTCGTGTTAGAAACTGTTTTATGATAGTTTGCCTAATGCTAGTAATGTGAGGAAAAGAGGGATAATACTAGATAAACACTGCAAGTTATGTGGTTGTCAGGAGGAATCTGCTCTTCATATGGTCAGGGATTGGTGGTGGGTGCGGAGTTTGTTATGGGAGTTAGATTTGAGCACTCTCTCAAGATATCGAGTTTTTAATGACCCAGTTGACTGGATTTGGATGTGTTCTTAAATTTTGTCGGGACAATAGAGCATAGAAGAAATATGTTTTTCACATGAAAGACATCCCCCTTCCAGCTATAAGTGAGTGTGAATCTATTGTTGAAGAGGAGATAGAGGATGAGCAGCCACGAGGATTTCAAGTGTACAAAGAACTTGTTAAGGTTTACATGGACGCTACAAGACAGCACCCTCGCTTACAGAAGAATACAAGTTTTGAGAAGGAGTTAGAGTATTGGGCACCCATGGAAGTTATTGAGAAACTCAAGGATGGTGTGCCCATAAATCTCGAGACATGTTTTGAAGACCCTTTCTTCATCACGCCGTCTCGAGACAAGTTTTGGAGCTTCCTATCATACTTTTCAAAATCATTAGAAAGGAGCTCCCACAATCCCACTCTTCTAAAGGGAATCATACTTTTGAAGGGGTTTTAACTCGCAATTGAAAGTTCACCGTAGACTTGATGGACATAAATTCAAATGGGATTTGAAGGTGGATTGACGGCTCAAGCTTCATGAGCCCTGCGAGAATTTATTTGAGCAAAGGACTTCTCTGAAGCAAATCCATGGGGCACTTTGCTAGTCTCGCCAAGATGTTAAACTAGGTCTTCGAGGGAAGTAAAACCCATTTGTAAGTTGCCTTATCAAATCTATTTTGCACTCACATTATCGCTCGCTAGTTGCTTTGGATTTAAGTGTGGAGTCCTACTATGATGCATATTGTACTTGTGACATATTCTGATAATTTCTATCTAGTGGTCCTTCATCTGTTTTATAGATTTTATCGTCATATGCGGGAAAGGAATGAGCGAACAAATGATCCACACTCCATGTGCTACAATTTCAGGGAAGCCCTTTGCACTACAATTTTTATTTTTATATATTTGTCGCTTAGGAACTAAGCTTCCTCTTAAGTGTGGAGTTGGTGTGTAGTGCTAACTATTGAAATTAGCCATGTCTAGGCACTTGCACATTTTATTCGCTAGCTTACATTTGAGTACTCAAATTTCCAAGGCACTCGTATGACCCCATTACTCAACTATCTAATTTCATTGCTAATGACTTAATTTTGAATCTAGGATCACCATGACTTTTATGAGTGCATAATTCCTAGGCGTCAATGTTGTTGTTATCTTTTGTCTATCTAATGATTTAGGCAACCTTTTTGCATCACTTGAGCATTGAATTAGCAAGCATGAAATACTTTTCTTCTCTTCGAGAACATAGTCATTTCTCTTAGGTGATCTCTATTCTTTCACATTGTGTGCACACATCATTTATATCCTTAGTACATTGCCAAATCTGAAGTGTGGAGTCAATTTGGGTGAAAAATTGACCCCAACAAAAAAATATTATATGCAAGCGCAAGCCAAAATAAGGCAAGCTACCAAAGAGAAAAGAAAAAAGTTTTTGCAAGAACAAGCCAAAATAAGGCAAGCTATCAAAATAAAAAATTCGTGAAGCATATTGTGGGCAAAATGCCTTGAAAAATAAAAACAAGACAAGGCACACACTTAAGTTTGTCAATGTACTTTCCATCATTTCTTTTTGTGTGTATGCATTGTAATTTGAGGAGAGGGATGACCCTTGCACTAGTACATGAGCATGACTTTGTTTGAGATAGTTTTGAAAATAAAGTGTCAAACTCCTCTTTCCTTACGGATTATGGACTTAGCTTCTCAGACTTGGAAATGAGTTTCGTACTGTTAGCCTATGGACTATCCTTCTTGATAGCATAGTCGCACGATTGGCCTGATTTTTTGTGTGTTTCTAAGGTTCATGTTTTGAGTATCTTGTGAAAATGTTGAATGAATTGTTAGGTTAGTCCTTTGATAACTATAATATTGATTGTCTTTGAATGTGCATATTTGTACAGTCATTGGTGGTTTGAACTTCTTTTGAAAATGAATTAAGTCTTTTATTACTAGTTTTTAATGACCCAGTGGATGTGTTCTTAAATTTTGTCGGGACAATAGACAGCAGTTGTAGAAGCGCTGTATAAATCTAAAATAAACATTATCTAAAGTCATCTATGTACTAGTGTAGGGTCAAATGTTTACACCTACACTTGACATTACAACGACCTCACACGAGATTAACTATATGAGCCAATGAAATTAAACCTCAGCAACAGTGATAGTTTCTTTTTTGAATATAATTCGTTGGAACATAATTAAAATAATTCCCAACTTTTAGAGTCATAGAATTTTATTCTTATTTCAAAATGACAAAAAGAGGTTTCCAACATGGTTGTAGCTAAATGTATTGTATTATGGAAAATGAGGTACAAAGTTGATTTTTTGGTAAAAAATACAAACAAATCATAGTTCTTGATCTTGTGATTTGGATGGATGAGATTAAATCCTGATTTTTGGTGCATTTTCTTGGTGACGAATTATATGCAAAAGTGACGAACTATGTTGTCTATTTCGTTTTCGACGACAAACTATAAAGGTCGATTTTGATGAACTTTGTCGTTTGTACCAAAAATTAACTTTGTTCCTGATCTTAACCCTTGTATTATAACATATTTTTACTTTCTAATTCAAATAGTATAAAAAACAATCAATTTTAGAACCTAACATACAGATTCTGAAATTGTTTTTAGTAACTTTAAGAGGATCAAAATCAACTTTGTTCATGGGGACACCATTTTTCTCACAATATTGTGAGATTTTCCTCTTCCTTTTCCTTTCTCTCTTCCTCGTCCCGCCTCGCGCGTGGATGCTTCCTACATCCCTCATGGATGCTTTCTTTCCTCTTCACATCTCGGGCGTGATCCAACCTCCGGCCATCAAGATGGACGTATCGTGTCTTACAACGGTAAAGATGCCCAAGGTGGCTTGAGCTTTAAGTGTCGAAAATGTACCGATGGTGATTTGAGGTAGATGTGCAGATCCATGCATGGTAAAGGTACTGAACCCCGCCTGCACTTCAGAAGTGGAGAAATGTACCCTATGATTTCGGATCCGATCAAGATGCCTTACTAGAGCTTCAGATATCAATATATATGTACTAGATGATAAGGCATCATGTGCATTGTACTATTCATAGTTGTTGTACCCCATTATCAAAATGTTTTTCGACCACGGACTATTTAGGTCAATTTTCATAAACTTTGTTGTTTGTACCAAAAATTAACTTTGTTCCTGATCTTAACCCTTGTATATAACAACTTTTTACTTTCTAATTCTAATAGTATTAAAAATCAATTTTAAAACCTAACATACAGATTCTCAAATTGTTTTTTAGTAACTTTAAGAGGATAGAAATCAACTTTGTTCCTGGGGACACCATTTTTCTCACAATATTGTGATATTTTTCTCTTAATTTTCCTTTTCCTCTTCCTCGTCCCGCCTCGCGCGTGGATGCTTCTTACATCTCTCGTGGATGCTTTCCTCTTCACATCTCGCGCGTTATGCAACCTCCGGTCGTCAAGATGGACGTGTCGTGTCTTACAACGGTAAAGATGTCCAAGGTGGCCCGAGCTCTAAGTGTCGAGAGTGTACCGATGATGATCTGGGGTAGATGTGCGGATCCATGCATGGTAAAGGTGCCGAACCCGACCTGCGCTTCATAAATGATATCAAATTCTGAAAAATACTTCGCACGCAAATTGAGTAGTACATATTACAATTTAATGGCATGCATGCCATTAAGCCCCAATCCAAAGATTGACCTTACAACTTGGCTTCCTATGAATGCATCATCTAAGTAGTGCTTAAGAATGATCTCCAAGAGCCAACTAACTTGATCCCCAATCAAAATGTGCATATTAGGATTTGTTTTCTGCAATGAAATCCCAAAAGATAGAGCTAGCAAGTGCAAGACACATCTTCTTGGGTTAATTACTTCTTCAAGCACTACACCAGAATACACCTGATGCGACTGTCATTGATGTAGTCGCATTTATAGCTGTCGCATATGTCTTCTCCCGACACTTATTTTATTATAATGTCGCATAAACAATAATATGCGACAACGCTTAAGTGACATACCTTTGATTGTCGTATATGATATCATATGCGACAAGCGTCTTAAGTGACAACCCTATGATTGTCTTATAAAACGTCATATGCGACAAACCTCCTAAGTAACAATCCTATGATTGTCGTGTAAAACGTCATATGTGACAATACCCAAAACGACAAAGCAAATATAGTCACGTAAGAGCATTTTAAAAAATTATGAAAATATAATATCTCTATAACTGCTCAGTTTGAGACACCACATAACAAAAAGAAAATACACAACTAAAAAAGAAAAAAACAAGCCCGTAGGTATAACTTTAAGATATTAATAAAGAAAAAAACAAGCCCGTAGATTTAAGTTGACTTGAGTTTTGAAGAATTTATTTAAAATGGGAAAAAGTACTTTCTCATTGAAAATTGAAGGAAATTTGATATTTATGATTGTGTTTTACTTTGTATTTTGCAAATTTTCTTGCATCATTATGACGGTGACGGTGGAGTGAATGGTGGAGTGAATCTACAAAAACAACTTAAGAAGTACTCATCCATGTTTCTTTTTCTGACAATTTTTTTGTTTTGTTTTTATAATCAATGAGAAGTCTGTTATTCTCATATATTATACATGTCTAAAACATTTATATTTACTTCAACTTATTCTAGAATATTATCAATCCTCATAAGACAAGCGGTCATTAAATTAAGTATTTTAAGAAATAACGTGCAAAAACTAAATACAGCTATGCACGTACTTTGTATGTTGTACATATGTAATTTTTTTTAATATTATACGAGTACATCTTGTACATATGACATGAATATTTATAATCGGATACATTTGAATCTCTAGACTTTGGAGAGCACATGCCATATTCACCTCCGCAAAGGAGGGACTATACATTCACACTGAGGCGGGACTAAGAACACCTACAAGAGAGGAACAACGTGTCCACGCACAGACGGGACGAAAAGCACTTCTCCGCAAAAGTGGGGAGAAAAGTACTCCACTCCCTAATGCTTATAAAATAAATAAAAAAATCAACAAAAAAATAAAATCTAATCTAAAATATAAAATTTAAATACACCTTCAAATTCATGAAATAATGAACAATATCTATCATAACACAATTCTTCGAAAATATAGATGTAAATACGACTCAAATAGACAAGATATAGATGTAAATACGATTCAAGTACACAAGGTTATAATTAGCTTAATTGGTATGAGAAAGGATCAGGTACAAAGTTGATTTTTTGATATAAAATACAAACTGATCATAGCTCTTGATCTTGTGATTTGAATGAATGAGATTAAAGCTTGATTTTTTGTTTTCTTGGTGACGAACTATAAAATGATACTAACGAACTATGTAGTCTTTTTCATTTTTCGGCTCGAAAAGTGACGAACTATAAAATGATTTAGACGAATTTTGTATTTTGTACCAAAAATTAACTTTGTACCTGATCTTGACCCTCAATGGTATAACGTTTAAACTGTTTACTTGAAACTCAAGTGTTTGTAGAATTTTATATCGCGTAAATAATTCAAGACTAAACCCTAATTCTACCTGAATTGGGTGTAACCATATATTTGAACTGTAGAGATTTGCACGCAACAAAACTCGCAATGTACGAAAGAAAAATGAAATCGAGACACAAAGAATTATATTGGTTCGGATCCGGGTGATCCTACTCCAATCGAGAAGAGGGTCGGCTCTTTATTAATCAAATTGATGATGGTACAGCAATGAGAATACACATATGAATCTACTCTCCAATTCTTGTCACTCAATTTGATCTCACTCGACTAATCGAATCAAATTTCTCCAAGAATCCTAATTTGCTTTTCTGGTAATTTGGGGAAGAACGAAGTAGATTTTTTTTGATATATGGGACTGATGAGCCGTATTTATACGACTCATCGAGTCAACAAATCCCATCAATTCCAGCACTTTATTATGCAAACAGTTACTTCTTAGTGTTGTTTTGCATTTCAGGTGATTTGGAAGCTCTATGAGGAAACGTGCATAAAAGACGGCATTTTATGCCGAAAACACCACAATGGCAGATCAGACCTTTGGACGCTCGACGGAGCACTGGGAATGGACCGTTGATAATAAAAATTCGAGCTATATGGCGTTGCGTAGCTGACTCAATTCCCTACAACTCTCTAGTTCACACCGAGAGCATCCAAGGTCGTTTGAAAGGTCAAAACGAGAGTCAAAGTCGGAATTGGCGCGCAGAAGAGAGCAGCAACTCAGACCAGATCGCGGATGAACAGTAATTCTGGCGTGAACAGTAACTTCGGGAAAAAAAATCCAAATTTCATGCATGACGGTTTAGAAGCTGCTAGAAGGTTCTGGAAGGCTCTACACAAATCTGGAAGACTTGCAGAAGAAGAAAACTTAGAGACCAAGTAAAGTCGGTTTTAGGACATGTTTCCTAAAACCATTTTTGGACCGACTTCAATTTGGAAGCTTTGAGGCCTGAGTTTTCTCTATAAATACAGCCTCATATCAACCTTTCAAAGCATCCCTCAAGTCACACACGAGTTCTCTCCTCTCACACGGCCGAAGCCCTAGCTTGCACCGCCCTTCCTCCTCCGTGCTCCGCCGCTGCTCCGCCTAGCTCAGCCACTCACGGCCGGTCCTCCTCCTCCTCTTCTCGGCTTTAGTGAAGTTCCTTGTTTTTACTTATTATTCTTGCCCTAATGGCCATGTGTAACTAATCTTATTATTCGGGCTAGGGTTTATACATTGTGACCATTGTTTTTGAGACTTGAATCGTAATGCTTATTTCGTTATTCCACTAGACCTTGTGCTGTTTATCTCGATTTGTATTACGAAACCAAGTTGATACTCGGAAAGGTTAGACGTGGTCGAGTAGTACAAATCCCTTATTTACTGTTTGTTTGATACTAGACCGTTGAAAACAAATAGCGCACTAATTTAATATATCTTGGAATGGAGTATTGAATTGCTAGGTCTAGAATTCTACAACCCGGAAAGGAAGTAGTTTGTGGTGTAGGCGTCCGGAAAGACCCTACTTTAGGTTATAACTTGGAATGGAAGTAACCACACTTAGGAATTAGAAATACGATATTTAGAAGTCAAGGATAAAACAAGTCACAATTAAGAAACCCTAGTCTGAATATCTTCTCTCTGATTACTACACTCACTTTATTTCGTTACTTGCACTTATTTCCTAAACTGTTACTCTCATCCAACTGTTTCCTTTTCTTTCTCACAGAACAAAGTAGTAACCATCTAGCTCTCAAGGGTTCGACCCTTGCTTGCCACTGTACTAACCCACAGTCTAGAGTAAGTGGAATTATAAATTTAAATTTGAAGGTACCAACGACGATCTGTCAAATTTTGGCGCCGTTGCCGGGGATCGAGCCCGGGTCACCCGCGTGACAGGCGGGAATACTTACCACTATACTACAACGACATAAATAAATAAAAAACTAAAGAGAGACAAAAGAATGCCGGGATGACTCTGTCAAATTTAGATTTGTAGGTACCGACGACGACCTGTCAGGGACCAAATTGTCCAATCCTTGTTTTCTTTTTATCATAGCTTTTTTTTAGTCAAACTTTTTATCATAGCTTTAATTATTCCACATTCCACGTTTGTTGAATTATATTGGGCTAATAACAAATCTATCTGATTTTTATCAAATATTTTCAATGCTTCAATTTGTTAAAGAATATATTATTCTCATCAGATATTCATTATTTTAGATCAGGTCACCATATCTGACTTGGTCAAGGTTGGTTGACTCAGTCAACCCATCTATATTACTGTTTGCAAAAAAAGTCAATCCGATCAACATTCTGCCAAGTCAGCGTCCAGTCAGCATCTAGTCAGACGCACAGTCAGTAGACAGTCAGCGTCCAATCAACGCACAGTCAGCATCCAGTCAACTATTTGACTGATCAACGGTTCAAAAAAAACTAACCTATTATGTCGTCTCTCGTTTCTATAGGTACTGTTTCTATTCCTCGCTGCCCGGTGATCTTTAATGGCACAAATTTTACAGAATGGATACATCACATGCGCCTCCACATGCGTGGCCAACGACTTTCAGATTTTCTTACCGGAGAGCTCCCGCGTCCTACCTCGCCTACTATGCCTGTTCTTCCCGCAGATGCCTCTGACGAAGATAAACAGAAAGCTTCAGCAGAATTTGACGATGCCATGATATCCTTCCATAACCAATACACTGCCTTTCGAACATGGATGGATGAAGATGCTCGCGCCTCGTCTATTATTGTCGCGAGTATGGAGGTATCACTTTCTTCAGATATTGTTTGTTTAGAATCAGCTCAGTTGATGTGGGCCCATCTTCAGGAACGCTATGCGCCCACTGGTGATTCTCTATTTTTGAGTGTTATTCATCGGGAGCAGTCGCTCCAATAGGGAGATGCCACTATAGATGAGTTCTATGACCAGATGTCCGCGGTATGGCGACAGCTTGATTCTTTGGAACTAACACTTTGTCCTACTTGTCTGAATTGTCAGAACGTCAAGTCTCATTGCCAATTTTGTCGCATTTATGATTTTCTGACACGTCATTGAGTTGAGTTTGAGCAGATCCGGGCTCAACTTTTGGCTCGCCATCCCCGTGTGATCATATTAGATGTTCTTTCAGCTGTTCGGACAGAAGAAATTTGACTTCGTACTACGAGTTTGCTTCCTACTCCTTCTATTTTGGCTGTTTGTGCATCATCCTCCACATCGCCTGCTCTCGCCTCTTCTGATGTCGCTATCTCAGAAACCCCTTCAGGGGGTGAGCGACCTCATTGCACCTATTGTAACAAGGCAGGACATTCAGCCTACTATTGTCACAAGAAGAAGAGAGATACTGCTGCACGTCATGGTGGCCACCATCCGAAGAGTTCTGGAAGTGGTTCCACAACATCCTCAATTACTGTCGGATCTGGTACTTCTGATACTCAAGAGATTCTCACGCTGCTGCGTCGTATGTCCGTCTCTGCACCGTCAGGAGCTGCTGGTTCTGCTACTGTGTCCTCAGGCTTTGCGAGATCACCACCAAAATCATCAGGTACACTCTCCCAATTTTCGTGCTAACTCAGCTGGAGAATATCTATCTCGTCACCTTCGCCAGTTTCTAGCTTCGCAGAGGACACTCTCCCATTTTTCTTGCTCAGGCGCTCACGCACAAAATGGCGTTGCTGAGCGCAAGTATCGTCATCTCTTAGAGACATCTCGTGCTCTTTTACTTGCCTCTAGTGTTCTCGTTCATTTTTTAGTAGAAGCTATCTCGACAGCCACTTACTTGATAAATATTTAGCCATCTTCCACCCTTCAGGGGGACACTCCAGTGGAACCTCTTTTTGGTCGACCTCCTGAATATTCACATCTTTGTTTGTTTGGTTGTTTATGTTATGTCTTACTGGCCCCTTGTGAGCGCACCAAATTGACTGCTTGATGAGCCGTATTTATACGACTCATCAAGTCATTAAATCCCACCAATTTCTGCACTTAATTATGCGAACAGTTACTTTTTAGTGTTGTTTTGCATTTCAGGTGATTTGGAAGCTCTAGGAGGAAACGTGCATAAAAGACGGCATTTTATGCCAAAAACACCACAATGGCAGATCAGACCTTTGGACGCTCGATGGAGCGCTGGGAATGGACCTTCGATCAGAAAAATACGAGCTACATGGCGTTGCGTAGCTGACTCAATTCCCTACAACTCTCTGGTTCACACCGAGAGCATCCGAGGTCGTTTGGAAGGTCAAATCGAGAGCCGAAGTCAAAACAGATGCGCAGAATGGATGAACAGTGTCCGCGAGTGAACAGTACTTCCGGCGTGAACAGTAACTTCCGGCCGTGAACAGTGTTTTTGGACAGTGAACAGTATTTTTGGGCCGTGAACAGTACTCCGGCCGTGAACACTAATTTCGGCCCAAATCAATGTCATATTAGGGCAAAATTCACAAGCTAGGGTTTTGGAATATTCTGGAAGGTTCAAGAGTACTTAATTCCCAAGCAAAGAGATAGCTTGAAGATAAAGCAAGAAGATATGGAAATATTGCCTAATTATCTCTTGGCTTATTTTGGGAACTTTAGGTCTTCTCAAAACCCTATATATAGAGGAGCTCACAAGACCAAATAAGCATCCCTCAACTCACACGAGTCTCTCTCTCTACACTCACGGCCGAAGCCTTGCTCCTCCGCCTTCCACCGCCTTGCTCCGCCACCGCTCACGGTTGCTCAGCCCTTGTCCGCCCTAGCTCAGCCACACGGCTATTGCTTTTGTGTTTCGGTTTAGTGAGATTTCTTCGTTCCCTATTTACTTGCATTATTTACTATGAGTATGTGTAACTAAAACCCTTATTCGGGTTAGGGTTGAATAATTGTGACGATGTTTTGAGATTCAGTTCTTCATTATTATTATTGCATTCTATTTAGTTCTTGTGCAAATTATCAGTTTGAATTATTAGGTTAAGGGGAGATCCGAAAGGGTACAACTTAACCTAATAATACTTACTATCTATTCACTGCTTATTTGATACTGACCCGTTAGAATAAGTAGAGCACTAAACCTAATATAACCTGACAAGGAGTATTAGGTTTGCTAGAATTAAACGTTATAACCTGACCAGGAGTAACCCTAAGAAGACAATAATAAATACTTAGAAATCAAGGATAAACCTAGTCACAATTGAAGAAAACCCTAACCTGAATATCTTCTCTGATTGATACAATCTCTCTTATTTTCGTGACTTGCTATTGTTCACTAACCTTTACTCTCACCCAAATTTCTTGTCTTTCTCTCTTACAGAACAAAGTAGTAACCAATCTAGCTCCCTTGGGTTCGACCCTTGCTTGCCACTACACTAGTCTCTCGCAAGGAATTATAAATTTAAATTTGCAGGTCAAACGACGCCTGTCACTGCTCAATCCATTGAGTGTGTTTTCCTTGGTTATAGTAATGAACATAAAGGATATCGTTGTTGGGATCCAATTGCGAGACGAATCCGTATTTCGAGAGATGTGACCTTTGATGAGTCTCGTCCCTTCTATCCTCGTCCTTCCTCACATTTCTCATCAACTTCCTTAATCGAGCCCCTCTCCTTTTTTAACTTTCCCGATTCACCATATTTTGTTCCCTCTCCTATTTTATCCCATTATCCGCATGACTACACTCATCGTTCGGGTGCTGAGGTTTCTGAGCTTCCTTCTTCATCCGTTGTGCCTTTGTCACCTGTTGCACCATCTTCTTCGGTCGTACCATCTCCATTTGACATATCACCATCCTATGAAGGTTGTGGCTCCATGTGATGACCCTCAACATATTACCTTTGTCAAGGAGCGCCTTAATACTCAGTTCCTTATGAAGGATCTTGGTCCTATTCGGTACTTTCTTGGCATTGAATTCTCCTCTATTCCCGAGGGATTCTTCATATCTCAAGAGAAGTATATTCGTGACCTTCTTGATCAGTCTTCCCTTAGTGACTAGCGCACTGTTGATACTCCCATGGAACTTAATGTTCACCTTCGTCCTACCGATGGTGAGCCTCTTGAGGTTCCTACTCGTTATCGACATCTTGTTGGCAGTCTGGTATATTTAGGAGTCACTCGTCCAGATATTTCATACCCTGTCCATATCTTGAGTGAATTTGTTTCTGCTCCCACTCATCTCCATTAAAGTCATCTCCTTCATGTCCTTCGATATCTTTGTGGATCCATTTCTCGCCATCTTTTCTTCCCTCGCACTAGTTCTTTCCAGCTCCGAGCATATTTTTATGCGACATGGGATAGTGATAACTCAGATCATAGATCTCTTTTTGCCTATTGTGTATTTCTTGGTGGTTCTCTCATTGCCTGGAAGACAAAGAAGCAGGTAGCAGTTTCCCATTCGAGTGCTGAGGTGGAGTTATGAGCAATGGCATTATTGACGACAGAGGTTACTTGGCTTCGGTGGTTACTTGAGGATTTTGGGGTTACTGCTTCTGGACCGACTCCCCTCTTCTCTGACAGTACAGGTACTATTAGTATTGCTCGCGATCCAGTGAAGCATGAGCTCACTAAGCATAGTGGCGTCGATGCTTCGTACATGAGGTCACAGGTACAGGATCAGATTATTGCTCTTCAGTATGTTCCTTCAGAGATCCAGCTTGTAGATTTTTTCACGAAGGCACAGACTAGAGCATAGCACAACTTCTTTCTCTCCAAACTCAGTCTTGTTGATCCACCATGAGTTTGAGGGGGGTGTTAGAGAATATATTATTCTCATTAGATATTCATTGCATATATCCTGTATATTCTCTCATTATTGTGCTTACCATACACATCTATTCTGTACTGTATATATTGACGCATTCGTCACATATCAATATACAATTCATATTCATAACACAATTCATGTCTAGATAGACATGTAAAAATGTCATGTTTTGCTTCAATGCGAGTCTTCGTTAGGTTTTAAGAAATTCTTATTTTTACAAGTTTGATGATGATATTTGAGGAGCGGCAGTTGGTTGAGAACTTTCTGAAATTCAAGAATTTAGGAACCCAAATCTCACATTTAGATCAAAATATATTTTCGAATGTCCTTCTCACACGTGTCCTACTAGCAAAGCCAAACTTTATAGCTTTGACTTTTCATTAAATACAACTTTGAATATGCACATAGAACACATGTCACCACTACAAATCTACAATGATTTGATGATGCATTTTCAAAGGTGTAGACTGTAGATTGAGTTCTTAAGTTTTCAAAATTTGGAGAGGTTCTCATTAAGCGCTCCTCTAAATAACATTATGATATATATTTGATTAATATAGTAAAAGCAATTAGATAATAGAAGAATCCTTAAAAATTTATCAAATATTAAAAGTTCATATAATTATGTAATTTTTTTTACATTTGATGAACAAGTCGGTCATCTAGGCAGCACTAAGACGGAACTAGACAATGACTAGGTGGGTCTAGACAACAACTAGGTGGGTCTAGGCGATGACACCTTTAAAACGTATGAGTCGACACACCCCTCCATGGTAGTACCTAAGCAGCGTTTGAGCAAACATTGAGGAGGTAGATCATAACACCATCAAACATCCACAAGGGACACGAAAAAAGAAACAAAAGATGGAGGAAAATGTTCATACCATACGTGAGAGTAGGAAAATTCCACAGAAATCGTGGAGAGAAAAGTGTCACGGTGGTGTTTGAACGCTTGACCTTATCATTGCAAGTCCAAGCTTTCAACCAGCTCAACCACCACCTTTGTAGCAAATATGTTAGCTATACTAAACGACCATAAATGCTAACTTTAATTAGGATTAGTGATACAATTAATCAGATTTTGACCGTCTCATAATTTATTATCACTTGGATATAAGGATGTGGATTCCATGAGAAGCTTATATTTGATGAAAAATGAGAAATTTTCTCGTTCGTCCATCTCGTTTCATCTATGGGATTAAACCCGCTTAATCAAAATTTGTTCTATTCTTCCCAATTAAATACGAACGAAGGGCATATTCGTCAATTATAAATCAATTTAACACCGTACGCCCCACAATTTGGAAACCTTAGGCGTAACATCATTGTTGAACGAAATTCATGTTTAAATTGGCAAAATTCGTGATGACTAAGTGTGAAGCATAGTACTGTGAGAGTTAGGATCATATGAGAAACAGTAATTCTTGTGAGAAATGAGAAGTAACAACAGCCGTTCGATCTTCGATCGAACGGACCTTAATTTTTGTAACTATTCACCCATTTTTATGCATTAAATTCGTATTTAAGGGTAAATTTGTCATTTGTGCAATGTGAAATATTCTTCCTAGATCAAAAAACCCAATTCAATGGCGCTTCCTCACCTCCTCCCATTGCCGTCGTCCTCTTCTGCGCTCAATCACAAACCATCGCTAGCCTCTCATCCCTCAATTGAGGTTCGACAAAGTTCGCGTCTTTTACTCTTTTAAGATGACGAACGCAGCGCTCGGTTGAAGATGGAGAAGGCGGTGGCGAAGATGTGGTCGAAGGTGAAGGAATCGTGGAGCGGGAGGGGCGAGGCGCCTGAGGGTGTGATTTTGGTGGAGGAGTTGGAGGAGGAAGAGGATGAGACGAATAAGGCATGGGGTTGTGATACATGGGAGGGATGTGAGTATGGACCGGCTTGCTACTTGATGAAGACGACTCGAGTCAGGTCGGGACTGGGTGCGGCTTGTACGCACTTTTGCTTGACCAAGGTCACCAGCTTTAGTGAAAGTGCCTTTTCTCAGTTCACTAACTGCTCGCTTGTGTAGTGACATTCGATCAAATTGTTGTTAGCTTCATTTGGTGTATATAATTTTTAAGATGAATTAGACATGAAATCATGGGAATTTGTAAATCATGATATTGACTATATTGTTTTTCATCATTCATACAAAAAAAAATGAAGCTAACGAGCTTCTCTAGTTTTTTTTACAGGGTTGTAGTTCTGATACATGCCAGTGGTTGATTGAGTTTTTTACTCAGCAGATATGAAGTGGGTTGCTATTGAAGAACTGTGTAGCTGTTTGTGTATTAAGAAATAATTAATTGTTGGATTTGGATTTGGATATAAAAAAATTAAGTATTCACATTACATTAGGTCTGTAGTTTTGGTTTATTCTCCATTTTGGTTTTGAGAAGTACTATCGTCTAACAGAAAACAAATGAGTTTACGAGTGTTGTATTCCAAGTTTTCAGGAAATATCAAATGGATGTACTATGAATTTTGATTTATTAACTACGAATTTGATCATATATTCAGAAGCTACGAATTTTGATTCCTTGAGTTACGAATTTTGATCTCAGTGATTCCTACGAATTCTGTTCGTAACTGTTACAAATTTTAGTCATTGGTGACTGCTACGAATTTTGTTCCTTAAGCCTACGAATTTGGTTATTCAAGTCTACAAATTTTGTTCCTAAAGCCTACGAATAAAATGCGTAGCAATTACAAATAAAATTTGTATTAGTCATGTTTTGTGCTTAACGACTAAAATGCGTAGAAATTACAAACAAAATTCGTAGCAGTCATGTTTTGGTGCTTAACGACTAAAATGCGTAGCAATTACAAACAAAATTCGTAGCAGTCATGTTTCGGTGCTTTACAACTAAAATGCGTAGCAATTCCTAACAAAATTGGTAGCAGTCATATTTGGGTGCTTTATGACTAAAATGCGTAGCAATTACTAAAAAAATTCGCAGTAGTCATGTGTTGGTACTAAAAAAATACCCTTCTGAAACATGACACCCATTATTCGTGTCTAAGAAGGGGTTTTATCATTTATATAGGTTGCATATATTCCTTATACAGGTTGTATAAAATAATATATTAAAGAAATATAGTACTTCTAACTTAGTGGTTAAATGACGGTAATGCATTGCAAGGGTGTGAGTTCAATTTATAGTAGGTATTTAAATATTTCCCAAATTGGATCTCTCGTCATGCGGCCGCCATGGCATGAGGGAGGCGCATGCGATTTCCCCTCTCCTGACACCGCACAATCTAGGGAGGGATTGTGGCCACACTGCGCCAAAAGACTATAGTGATCTTGCAATAAGGTGATGATAATCATAAACAGCTTCTCATGAGAAATACGAATCAGAACCCAAAACGAAATGCATGGACGGGTGGGAGCTTTGAACATCAGCGAGGTCTAGTTAGACTGCGCGTAAGGTGTACAACTGTGGCCAAACCCCAAACTAGTTCTACTGTCTTAGAATTCTTTGGGACGTCACGTGTTGCTACTAAATGGAAGACGCCTTCGGGGGGGGGGGGGGGGGGGGGAGTACTCCTACCCGGATCGTGTCCCCTGATGCCCATACAATCATATTCATTGTGATCCCTTTTGCCCCAGGTTGCCATTCCTTATTAGGTAAGATAATATCTAGTTCTTCGGAATGACAGATTTTGGGTGGGGGTGTTCACATATCACCTTGTTTTTTCCTTCTGTGAGAAGTCGCTGGTGAACTAATCGACGATCGCACGAGCTGATCGCCGAATCGATCGGAGGAGATCGAAGATCGGACGAAAGGAATTTAGGGTTTCGAACTCAAGTGGCATCTCGCGCCATTCGCCCATTTATAAGTTCATTATAACGAAAAAGTTTAACAAAATACAAAAAGAACCCATAGGTTTACAAAAAGACACAGAATAATTACAACAGGGCCAGCCGGTCGGTTCGATACAGGCCAGTAACCCAGCCGACCGGCTGATCACAGCTTATCCACTAATACCCCTCGTCAAGCTGGATGTGTGCAAGAAATTTGTCACGCCCAGCTTGCCAATGAGCTGATATAACACTTCAGCAGTTACAGCCTTCGTGAGAATGTCCGTCGGCTGGTCGGCGCCCGGAAGAAATTGAGGAATGATGAACTTACTGTTGACATATTGCCGCACCAAGTGGCAATCGAACTCAATGTGCTTTATCCGCTCATAGAAGACGGGATTTTTGGCGATGTGCAATGTAGCTTTGATGTCACATAACAAAGGTATTGAGGTTGTGTGATTGACATGAAGATCCTTGAGAAGACTAGAAATCCATATCAACTCACAAGTGACATGATCCATTGATCTGTACTCGCTCTCAACCGAAGATCTGGATATAGTGTATTTCTTCTTAGTCTTTCAGCTGACAATAGCAGACCCAAGCCGAACACAAACCCCAGAAACTGATCACCTTGTGACAGGACATGATGCCCAATCAGCATCACAGTGGGCCTCAAGGGACAAGGGAGCAGTAGCTGAGAAGAACAGACCTTGGCCTGGTGCACCTTTGACATACCTCAAGACTTTAAGGGCTGCCTGATAGTGATCTTAACGTGGATTGCACATGAACTGGCTAAGAATATGGACTGGATATGCCAAATCTGGCCTGGTGACATTCAAGTAGATGAGTCTGCCCACTAGCCTTCTATATTCAGTTGGATCATGCATCAGCTCACTTGTAGACAGTCCCAATGTGCGTTTGCTGTCCATTGGTACCTTGGAAGGTTTACAACCCAATAGGCCAGTGCCATCTAGCAACTCCATATCATACTTCCTCTGATTGATGAATATGCTAGCAGGAGACCTGGCAACTTCAATACCCAAGAAATATTTGAGAGGGCCAAGATCTTTGATGCTGAAACAAGAGTTGATGTAGGCCTTAACTGCTTCCATTTATGGGATAGAAGTACCAGTCAGAATAATGTCATCTACATACGCCAATAGTGCCAAGAAAATGCCATCCTTTGCAAATGTGAATAATGAATAATCATTCAAGCTTTGCTGAAAACCATAGGTCAGTAGGGCATCTGTAAACTTGCTGAACCATTGCCTTGAAGCTTGTTTCAATCCATACAGGCTCTTCAATAGTCTACATACTTTGCCTTTGCTTTTCACATCTTTACTGTAGCCTGGAGGGGCATATACACTTCTTCATCTAATGTACCATGCAAAAAGGCATTATTCACATCCATCTGAAAAATGGACCAAGACTTGGAAGCAGCAAGAGCTAAAAGGACCCTTACTGAAGTCATTTTAGTAACTGGTGCAAAAGTTTCAGTGTAGTCTAGGCCTTCTTCTTGGGTAAATCCCTTTGCAACTAATCTAGCTTTATACCTTTCAATGGTACCATCTGATTTGTGCTTGATCTTGTACACCCATTTTGATGTTCCCATGAATGGCATGGCTTTGGCAAAACGGCTTTAGACAGTTCGAGCTAGAGTTCAAGAAGAGTTCAACCACGGACTGGAACAGAAGTACAGCGTGCAGCAGACGCATGTTTTAATTCCGGAAGGTTCTGATGATAAAGGATCTTTTCGGTTGAAGTTGGTCAGCGAAGAAATAGATATCCGAGATGTCATTTGAATATCTTCTCACTAGGATTGAAGATCGCCTGACTAACTTACGGTAGAAGATATCTCAGATATCTCATGAAGATTGGAATGAAGATCTGGATATCCATAAGATATCGATGAGATTATTTGATTGGAGCCAATCAACAAGTCATCACCGAAGATCAGATAGGCGATCAAATATATGGAGATTGGCTGAGAGAATTTCATATGGCTTGGCATAGAAGTCATCTTTGCAGATTGGATACGGATTGAATATTCTGCAAATATTTAGGAGTATCTCCGAAATATTTGACAGGATATTCAGATTGGATCTGGTCTTCACCAATGCCTATAAAAAGAAGGCTAGGGCGTCCAGATTGATTGTCGCTTCCTGAAAGAAAAGGAAAACACGAGAGGATTCGTGAGATTAGAGGAGGAGCGACGGCCGGCTGAGTATTCCACACCGGAACATCAACGACGAAGTAACAGTCTGTTCAGTGTGCTGTTCAGACTGTTCTTGAAGGACAACAAAGCGCACACACACACGGTAATCAAGCTACGTCTTTGTGAGAAGGCGACTGGACTTCCGAGAAGTCCAAGACTAGGCCGAGAGGGAAGTCTCGTCCTACCCATAGGGGATCGAGGGGAGCTACGGTGAACCGATATTACAAATCCGAGAGACGGAGTGTTAGAGGCTAGGCTATTACAAACAAGGCGTTGTGTAAGTGTAAGTCCACGAATAGCTCTAAACTCGTAATAAGATTTGTGTCCCTTTTCGGGCGTGGCCGAACTGGGTTATCATTCTGCGTGTGCTTCTATTTGTTCTGTTTTTGGTACTGTCTGCTAAGGTGTTTCAGCTTCTGTTTGATCACAACCTGAAACTGTCCAACCAGTGTTCGTGACGCAGTTCGAACACCATCTGGAACTCATCTTGACTAAGACAAGTAGATTTCAATTGGTATCAGAGCAAACACTCGACACACTGAGTGGGATCCTGGAACTGTTCAAGATGACTGCTAAGCAAGGACAGTTACCCTCGGGCATGATTCATGATTGGAAGATAGACATGAGGGCTTACAGAAGCAAAGATGTTTGCATGGTTGCGTTCAGCTCTTCAAGTCACATGGAGAAAGATCGCTGGTACTTCGATAGCGGATGCTCTACCCATATGACAGAAGACTCCAGATTCCTTACGCAGACTCGACATGTTATTAAGAAGCAGTTCGTCACCTTCGGAGACGGAGGAAAGGGACAGGTGATCAGCTGTGGGACATTGAAGGTTCCGGATCTACCTGTCCTCAAAGACACTCTCCTAGTTGAAGGACTGAAAGTGAATATGATCAGCGTAAGTCAACTTTGCGACGGGGGATATCATGTCAAATTCACTCACAACTCATGCCAAGTTCTCGATAAAGATGGAGGAATCCTGATGAAAGGAAGCAAAGCAGCCAACAATTGTTATCTCATCGACTCCACTGAAACAGGTGCTGGAACAGCCTGCCTGTCTAGCCAAGCAGATGAGATGTCCCTTTGGCACAGACGATTGGGTCATCTGAACCTCAAGACATTGAAGAAACTCTGCTCATCTGGACTCATCATAGGAATGCCAAATGTCAAAGGAAATCAGGATGTGGTGTGTGGAGAATGTCAGTTTGGAAAACAGACCAAAGCTTCACACCCTAAGATCTCTCAAATCAGCACTAACAGACCTCTGGAACTGATCCATATGGACTTGATGGGACCAATGCAAACTTAGAGCTATGGTGGGAAGAGGTATGTTCTGGTCTGTGTTGATGACTTCACCAGATTCACATGGACAAGGTTCCTTCGGGACAAGACGGAAGCTGCTCAACAATTCATAGAACTTGCTACCCTGATCCAACGAGAAAGGGAAGACAAAGGAGAAAAACTGGTATCCATCAGGAGTGATAATGGCACAGCATTCAAGAACGCTACTATTGGAACCTACTGTGCAAAATACGGGATTGCTCATCAGTTCGCATCAGCAATCACCCCTCAGCAGAATGGAGTTGTGGAACGGAAAAATCGTACCATTCAAGAGATGGCCCGGGTGATGATCCATGCCAAGAAGATTCCTCTGAAGTTCTAGTCCGAAGCTATGAATACAGCATGTCACATCATAAATCGAGTTACTATACTCACTAGAACGGAGAAGACGTGCTATGAACTTTGGAAAGGGAAGACGCCCACTGTCAAATATTTCCACATCTTTGGAAGTGAGTGCTACATTCTGAATGACCGGGAGTACAGACATAAGCTGGATCCAAAGAGTGATGAGGGGTTCTTTCTAGGGTATTCCTCAAACAGTCGAGCATACCGGGTGTTCAACAAGCGCACAGGATCAGTCATGGAATCTATAAATGTCAAAGTCAAGGATGAAGTGTTTGTACAGGCTGTCTCAGACGACACTGACGACAAAACTATCACAGTACCCGAAACACAACCAGCATCCCAGCAGACTGAGCATGAACCGACTGAAGCCGCCTCTGACAACTCATCTGATGAAACCGATGTTGTCAACACTCAGGAGAATGTCATTACACTACAACCCTCCCGACGAATTGCCAGGGATCACCCAATCTCGGAGGTTATTGGATCACCAAGTGACGGAGTTCAAACTCACATGAAATTGAGCAACTCCAGAGAGTTGGATGCCTGCTCGTGCTTTCTTTCCTCAATTGAGCCCAAAAACATAAAGGAAGCACTACTTGATGAGTATTGGGTCCTTGCCATGCAGGAGGAATTGGAAGAATTTGCTCGTAATGATGTATGGGATTTGGTTCCAAGACCTGATGGGGTTAACGTCATTGGCACAAAATGGATTTTCAAAAACAAGTCCGACGCATCAGGGAACATCACAAGAAACAAAGCTTGCCTTGTTGCACAAGGATACACTCAGATAGAAGGGATAGACTTTGAGGAAACCTTTGCTCCGGTCGCACGTCTTGAAGCCATCCGCTTACTTCTTGCTCTAGCATGTCACCTGAAGTTTCGACTGTTCCAGATGGATGTCAAGAGTGCTTTCCTAAACGGTTTTCTGAATGATGAAGTTTACGTTGCTCAGCCTAAGGGATTTGAGGACCCGCATCACCCAGCATCTGTGTACCACCTGAAGAAAGCCTTGTACGGCCTCAAACAAGCACCCAGAGCTTGGTATGAGCGCTTCACTGTGTTCCTCGTCGATCATGGATATGTGCGAGGGGGAGTGGACAAGACTCTGTTCGTGAAACACACAAGGTCAGACTTTATTATCGCACAAATCTATGTTGACGATATTGTGTTTGGGTCCAATACCCAGAAACTGGTGGATCAGTTTGTAGAACAGATGCAGAAGGAGTTCAAGATGAACTACTTCCTAGGACTCTAGGTGATTCAGAAGGACGAAGGTATTTTCATCTCCCAAAGCAAGTATGCCAAGAATCTGATAAAGAAATTCGATCTTGAGAAGGCAAATCACAAACGTACTCCGGCTGCTACGCACATAAAGATAACCAAAGATGAGGCTGGAGCAAAAGTCGATCAGACGCTGTACAGGAGTATGATTGGAAGCCTTCTGTACTTGACAGCCAGTAGACCAGACATTGCATATGCTGTAGGGGTGTGTGCAAGATACCAGGCGGATCCAAAGGAAAGTCATCTCTTACAAGTCAAGAGAATCATAAAGTATGTCTGCGGGACAGTTGACTTTGGAATCTGGTATACCAAGGATACCAACCCACATCTGGTGGGCTACTGCGATGCTGACTGGGCAGGAAACGCTGAAGATCGAAAGAGCACATCTGGAGGATGCTTCTTCTTAGGAAATAACTTGGTTTCTTGGTTCAGCAAAAAGCAAAATAGCATCTCACTGTCTACGGCTGAACCAGAATATATCGCAGCAGGAAGCAGCTGCACTCAACTACTGTGGATGAAGCAAATGCTGTCTGAATACGGAGTCAAACAAGAAGAGATGACCCTGTACTGTGACAATATGAGTGCAATCAGCATCTCGAATAATCTAGTCCAACATTCCAGGACAAATCATATAGACATCAGACATCATTTCATCAGAGAGCTGGTTGAACAAAAGGTGGAAACTCTTACGCATGTTACAACAGACAAGCAATTGGCGGACATCTTCACCAAACCTCTTGATGCCGCTCAGTTTGAGACACTCAGATCCTCCCTGGGTCTGTGTGTTATCAAGAACTAAGCGTTCCAGACAGTGGTCAGTCACAGGCAGAACACCAGCTCAACAGTTGGGCTGACCACTTATCAACAGGAAGCTGGAACAGAAGGTACATATCTGGAGATTTACATTCTTATATACTCAGAAATGAGTCCTCTGCCACTCTAAAATGAAGGTGACGAAGCGGCAGTGTCAGAATAGAAAGAACCATTCTCAAAGGCACCAAAGGTAGATCCTAATCCAACTGAAGAGTGTGTGCAGACAGCGATGGAAAATCAGGCGATTCTCAATGAGGTAATCCCCTATTCTCATCTCATGCTACTGCTCTCAATACTATTAAGATGGAAATTCGAGCGATTGGTCAAGAGTCAGTGAGCCAAATGTGACAAAGTGGTCAATGAGAAGGCGAAGGAATTGGAACCTGCTGTAAATTCTGTGACCGGTGCTGCAGAAGAAGGTGAAGTCAGTAGGGATAAGAGTGTGGTTCTGATAAGCAGAAGAATGAGGATGCAAGTGGAGAACGAAAGGCTAAGCAATCTGGCAATATGATGGAAGAGTCTCATGCATCCGGCAAGGATGAAGAACTGGATGTGTTGTTCAAAGATATTGATAATGTTGATGGTGAGTCAATTAAAGCACCAGACATTGTGCAAGGAGGGTTACATTTCCTGATTTTGAGATGAAGGATTCTCAGGACTTCGTCTCTCTTTCTGATCTTGAAGAGGCTAAGGACGAGATCACTCGGAAGGAGAATTAGGACACCGTTTCACTGGCAGAGCTCAAGAAAGCTGAAAAGACGAAACCAAAGAAAGTGATCTTCCAAGCATGCTCGACTGAAGTAACTACCAAGAAGGATGGTAAGAGAACAGATGGAGGGGGAACAAGTGCATCCAAGAAAAGGAAGGGGAGTGTTTCAGGGTCTGTTCCGCCTAGTCTACCAACTGGAATGTCTAAAGCATGGAGTGTGGTCTGTCAGTACAGACGTAGCAGCCAAGTGGAAGGTAGTGCAGAAAAGAAAGATCATTCCCGAGAGGCTGCTTGATGAGAAGAAGTACAAAGGAAAGTAGTTATCTAGCTCTTGAAGGTTACTGATCTGATTTGGACCGTCCAAATATGCAAAATCGTTTGATGAACAGTTGGTACGAGAAGCTATTGCAAATCTACCAAGATAGTTTGAGATTGCTGTGATAAAGACTGTGGCATAGTCTTTGTAAGAGGAAAGAAGGTCAAGGTTGATCCTGAGATCATCAATGTGTTCTTTGCAATGGATGACTCTTACGAGGTGGTGAAAGAGGAGAACTATGACAGGTCTGTGAGCTGTATAACTACTGGAAGCCTACGTCTGATAGAACCACGGTCTGCAAGGAGCTGGGACAGCTGCTAATTGACATGGGAAGAATTATGTTAGTCTCTGCACCAGATAATCTACCCATCGCTTATCTATGAGCTGATCATCAACCAGCCTCCAGATTTGGAGATTGACCAGGACAGACTGTCAAGTACTCCGTTAAAGTTGGTAGTTGATCACAAGCTATTCCAGGGTTGATATAAGAATGATCTGAAGGACCTCGAACTGAAGAGGAAGGACGCACCTGAGTCTTCCATAAGGAGAGCTGCTGGTGAGAAGTTGTCCCGAGCTGAATGCGGATAGCTACTGAAGGAGGTAGATCACTCTTGAGGTCGAACAGCTGCTGAGACAACATGGTCTGTCAGACTCACAGATTGTGTCACTATCCCAGGCTACGTTTGAGGGGGAGTTGACAAGATTCCAGATGCCGAAGAGACCAGGTTGGTCCATTGGACCCCTTGCCAGTTTGTGGCAAAAAGGGGGAGTATTTTGAGGTAACTGATTTGGTCCCTCAAGTGGTGTCTAAAGCCTAGCTTTGGTTTTGCCAAAATGCCAAGGGGGAGATTGATGTTCCCATGAATGACATGGCTTTGGCAAAACGGCTTTAGACAGTTCGAGCTAGAGTTCAAGAAGAGTTCAACCACGGACTGGAACAGAAGTAGAGCGTGCAGCAGAGGCATGTTTTGATTCCGGAAGGTTCTGATGATAAAGGATCTTTTTGGTTGAAGTCGGTCAGCGAAGAAATAGATATCCGAGATGTCATTCGAATATCTTCTCACCAGGATTGAAGATCTCCTGACTAACTTACCGTAGAAGATATCTCAGATATCTCATGAAGATTGGAATGAAGATCTGGATATCCATAAGATATCTACGAGATTATTTGATTGGAGCCAATCGACAAGTCATCACCGAAGATCAGATAGGCGATCAAATATATGCAGATTGGCTGAGGTAATTTCATATGGCTTGGCGTAGAAGTCATCTTCGCAGATTGGATACGGATTTAATATTCTGCAAATATTTAGGAGTATCTCCGAAATATTTGACAGGATATTCAGATTGGATCTGGTCTTCACCAATGCCTATAAAAAGAAAGCTAGGGCGTCCAGATTGATTGTCGCTTCCTGAAAGAAAAGGAAAACACGAGAGGATTCGTGAGATTGGAGGAGGAGCGACGGCCGGCTGAGTATTCCACACCGGAACATCAACGATGAAGTAATAGTCTGTTGAGTGTGCTGTTCAGACTGTTCTTGAAGGACAACAAAGCGCACACACACACGATAATCAAGCTACATCTTTGTGAGATGGCGACTGGACTTCCGAGAAGTCCAAGACTAGGCCGAGAGGGAAGTCTCGTCCTACCCATAGGGGATCGAGGGGAGCTGCGGTGAACCGAGATTGCAAATCTGAGAGACGGAGTGTTAGAAGCTAGGCTATTACAAACAAGGCGTTGTGTAAGTGTAAGTCCACGAATAGCTCTAAACTCGTAATAAGATTTGTGTCCCTTTTCGGGTGTGGGAAACCCCCCAGAGTAGGCGTGGATGAACTGGGTTATCATTCTGCGTGTGCTCTTATTTGTTCTGTTTTTGGTACTGTCTGCTAAGGTGTTTTAGCTTCTGTTTGATCACAACCTGAAACTGTCCAACCTGTGTTCGAGACGCAGTTCGAACACCATCTGGAACTCATCTTGACTAAGACAAGTAGATTTCACATTTGCATCCAATGACATGTTTATGTTGAGGAAGATCACAGATTTCCCAAGTGTTGTTGTCAGCTAGAGCAGCCATCTCCTTATTCATGGCTTCAACCCATTTAGTGTCCTTGGCTGCCTGTGTATAACTAGTAGGCTCTTTACACTCAGAGATGTGAGAAGCAAAAGACCTATAAGGTTTAGCACAAGCAGATAAGTTCACATATTTTTGAATGGGATATGGGGTAGTGGTGTTGCAGACATAATCCTTCAGCTTCAAGGGAATAGTTGTCTGACGGAGCCCACCACACTGTCGTTAAGGTGCGGTGTTCTCTGTGCAAAATCAAATTTATATTCCGCTACTCATGACCTTACTGCTGGGTAGCAAGTGGTAAGTAGGGGTCGAACCCAAGGGAATTAGGGGGATAGTCGTTCTTTGAGGGAATCGTACAGCGAGGGAGCATGTTTTAGGTTGATTGAGATTTTAGTGCAGAAAAGTAAGTGACTGGTTGGTTGGTTTTGGTTTTAGTGCGGAAAAGTAAATGACAGAAAATGTAAATACTGAAAATAAAAGTAGAAGACTTACAGCGGGTGATGCGTGATTGGCAAGTCCTCCGGAAGGTGAGCAGTTGATAGAGCAGTTTATACTAAGAAAGTAAGTGCAAGGTGTTTTTTAAATCTAAAGAAAGATTCGGTTTCAGGGGCCTTGTATCATAATCCGTTTATCATTGACCGTTAATGACCATACTAAGTGTTCAAAAGTGAATCGAGGCTATTCCTAGCACAAGACTTGCCACACCGTCTAGTCTTTTGCAAGACATAGTACTCTTGTCTAATATGTGCATCCATTTGACCATCATTCCTGATAAATCAAATGGTTTTTGGAAGAGGTTGATCTCCACAAATAAGCTGTGCTCTTCCGAGCCTCCACTTATCCACGGAGGTCGCGAGTTCATGATAGAGCTTTGCTCTTCCAAGCATCCACTCTACCAATGAAGTTCTGACCTAATATAAGGCACTTAGAACAAGTTGAACACAAAGAGGCATTAAGAAAAGGGTCTAAAACATTTTATGACACAAATACACCCCTTCAACCGAATGAAGGGTTTAGCTACGATTATCCATGGAAGAGGATATCATAGTTAAGTATTTGAAAAGTAAAGGTTTTGTAAGACATGAAAAGTAAAGGTTTTGAAAGTAAAGACAAGGAAAGTAAAGTTTTTGAAAGTAAAGACAAGGAATGTAAAATTGCAGTTTTGAAAGACAGGAAAGTAAAAGCTTTGAAAGTAAAAGACAGTAAAGGAAAGGGGTGAGTACTTCAAGAACCGACAAGAGTACTCAAGAATAGTGAAAAGTAAAGACAAGCTTGAGTACTACAAGAACCGACAAGAGTACTCAAGAACGAACTATAATATTCAAGAACCAACAGGAATATTATAGATTGAAACCAAACTTACAAAGTAACCAAATGTTTTAGAGAGAGAAGTGATTTACAATTTGTCGATGATACAAATGAGAGGAGAAGGCTTCCTTTTATAGCCAAATGAGGATGGAATGGAGGGCTAAGATGAAACCATGTGGTTTCATCCAAGGGAGGAGGAGGGAGGCTCTAAAGCCGCCGGTTCCAAGTCACCATGGAAGAAGCCGCCGGTTGCATGGAGGAGGGGAGGAGGAAGCCACCGGTCACCAAGGAGGAAAGGTGGAGGTTTGTGAGTTTTGTGCAGTCTTTTCACAAAACTATCAGTCCAATTTCGCTCCGGTCTGACTTTGGTTGTTCCTCGGTTGGATTTGAATTGAGTAATTCAATGTCAGGATCTTGAGATTTTTGCATTCGGCGTCTGATCTTGACCTTGGAATGACTCGTAATATCTTTTCAGCGTAAAATCATCTCCTTAGCCTGTTTTCTCTCTAAGCGCCAAAATACCCTGTAGAAATATATCGGAACTAACAAGCAAAAGTTAAATAGACAAACAGTCTAATTTAGTGGGTTTTTCTGTGTTTTTGATTCGTATAATTATGGTCCATCATCGTCCCTTGTGGATTTTCTGAGATTGGGAGCAGAAATGGGTTGTGTATCAACAGTATGGCTAGTATCATCTGTGCCTGAAGGACTGACTTCAACAATAGGAGCTGGAGCTGTGCTAGGGTCATAATCAAAATTAGAATCAAAGGTGTATAGTAGGAATTGGCACTGTTCCTCTACCCTTTGGGATCTGATGTGAACTTTTGTGAATAAAAGGAAAAACCTCTTCATCAAACTTGACATTTCTACCGATGATAAAATTGTTGGACTTCAATTCAAGGAGTTTATAGCCTTTGTGCCCATATGGGTAACTGATTTTCCCATGATTGGCATGTCTTTGACAAAACATCTTTAGACAGTTCAAGCTAGAGTTCAATCAGATATTGGAACAGAAGTTCAGCGTGCAGAAGACACATGATCAAGATACGGTTTATTCTGAAGATACTGAAGATTGAGAATCTTTCCAGTTGGAGTCAGTCAGAAACGACACAGATCCTTCGAGAGGTCACTCTAATATTTCCTTGCCAAAATTGGAAACCTCTTGTCTAACTTGTCGAAGACGATATCCTATGAAGAAGCTGTCGACGACGAGATCGAAGCAGATATCGTCTTTGATTGAAATCTCGAAGATGTCGACAAAGCTATCTGATGGGAGCCAAACGACAGATTATCATCAAAGAACCGTGCGATCAAATATACGCAGATTTGATAGCTGATCGGCTGAGGGAAAATCGGATGACTTGAGGTGGAAGTCATCTTTAAAGATAGATTGAATATTCAGCAAATATTTTGCAACATCTGCGAATTATCTGACGACATATTCTGATCGGTTTAGGGTTCTCCCCAAGCATATATATACAATGCTAGGGCATCCTTATGGTTGCGCCTCCCGAGAGAAAAAGCTAAACACGAAAATTTGTGAGATTGGGGGAGAAGCGACGGATGGGCATTCCACATCGGAATATCAGCCCTGAAGCAACTGTCTGTTCTGTGTGTTGTTCAAGCTGTGGTGGAGGATCAACGAAGTACGCACACACAACTATCAAGCTATGTCTTTGCGAGAAGACGACTGGACTTCCGAGAAGTTCAAGACTAGGCCGAGAGAGAAGTCTCGTCCTACCCACAGGGGATCGAGGGGAGTAGCGACGAACCGAGATCTCAAATCCGAGAGACGGAGAGTTAGAGGCTAGGAAATTACAAACACGGAGTTGTGTCAGAGTAAGACCACTTGTAGCTCTAATACTCGTAATACGATTTGTGCCCCATTATAGGGTGTGGGAAACCTCCCAGAGTAGGCAAGGCCGAACTGGGTAACATACCGTGCGTGCTCCTATTTTGTTTCTTACTTTGACTCTCGGTACTGCTTGATACACTGCTTAAATAATCTGTCGGAACACTCTCTGGTAGAGTTTGGGTTCTGTTAACTGTGTGCGTTTCAGTTATCTTCACTAACTACTGGATCTATACGAGAGGTGTCCAAAGGAGTGTCCCAACCATACCTTGAATTGTCAGTCGAACTATTGTGCAAAGAGTTTAAGGTCTGTCGCAACAGTATCCTAGACACAATCTTGAACAGGGGACATAATTTCAATTGGTATCAAAGCAAACACTCGACACACTGAGTGGGATCCAGAAAAACTGTTCAAGATGACAGACACTAAAATTTACAGAAGTAAAGATGTTTGCATGGTTGCATTCAGCTCTTCAAGTCACATGGAGAAAGATCGCTGGTACTTCGACAGCGGATGCTCGGCCCATATGACAGGAGACCTCAGATTTCTTATAAAGATTCAACCTGTAATGAAGAAGCAGTTCATCACCTTCGGAGACGGAGGAAAGGGACAGGTAATCGGCTGTGGGACATTGAAGGTTCCGGATCTACCTGTCCTCGAAGACACTCTCTTAGTTGAAGGACTGAAAGTGAACCTGATCAGCATAAGTCAACTTTGCGACGGAGGATACCATGTCAAGTTCACTCACAACTCATGCCAAGTTCTCGACAAAGATGGGGGAATTTTGATGAAAGGAAACAGAGCAGCAAACAACTGTTATCTCATCGGGTCTGATGGAACAGGGTCTGGAACAGGAACTAAAACAGCCTGCCAGTCTAGTCAAGCAGATGAGATGTCCCTTTGGCACAGACGGTTGGGACATCTGAACCTCAAGACATTGAAGAAACTCTGCTCATCTGCACTCATCAGGGGAATACCAAATGTCAAAGGAAGTCAGGATGTGATGTGTGGAGAATGTTAGATCGGGAAACAGACAAAAGCATCACACCCCAAGGTCTCTCAAATAAGCACCAACCGACCTCTGGAACTGATCCATATGGACTTGATGGGACCAATGCAAACTGAGAGCTATGGAGGAAAAAAATATGTCCTGGTCTGTGTTGACGACTTCACCAGATTCACCTGGACAAGATTCCTCCGAGACAAGACAGAAGCCACTCAACAATTCATAGAGCTGGCTACTCTTATCCAACGAGAAAGGGAAGACAAAGGAGAAAAACTGATATCCATCAGGAGTGACAATGGCACAGAATTCAAGAACATTACTATGAGTGCCTACTGTACGAAGCATGGAATTGCTCATCAGTTTGCGTCAGCAATCACCCCTCGGCAGAATGGAGTGGTAGAACGGAAGAACCGTACCATTCAAGAGATGGCCCGGGTGATGATTCATGCCAAAAAGGTCCCTCTGAAGTTTTGGTCCGAAGCTATGAACACAGCATGTCACATTATAAATCGAGTCTCTATACGCACTGGAACGGAGAAGACCAGCTATGAACTCTGGAAAGGAAAGAAGCCCACGGTCAAATATTTCCACACTTTTGGAAGTGAGTGCTATATTCTGAACGACCGGGAGTATCGACAAAAACTGGATCCGAAGAGTGATGAAGGGTTCTTCCTTGGGTATTCCTCAAACAGTCGAGCATATCGGGTATTCAACAAGTGCACAGGGTCAGTCATGGATTCTATAAATGTCGAAGTAAAGGATGAAGTGTTCGTACAGAAGGTCCCGGACGACGCTGAGGACAGCACTAGCTTGGCCCCTGCAACACAACCATTATCCCAGCAGACTGAGCCTGAACCGACTGAAAGCTCCTCTGACAACTCCACTGAAGACCTTCCCTCTGACGAAGCTGTTACGGTCAACCCCCGAGAAAATGTCACTACGTTACAACCGTCTCGACGAATTGCCAGGGATCATCCAATCTCTGAAGTTATTGGCGCACCTAGTGACGGAGTTCAAACTCGCAGAATTCTGAGCAACTCCAGAGAATTGCCTGCCTGCTCGTGTTTTCTCTCATCAATCGAGCCTAAAAACATAAAGGAGGCGTTACTTGATGAGTATTGGGTCCTTGCTATGCAGGAAGAACTGGAAGAATTTGCTAGAAACGATGTATGGGATTTGGTTCCGAGACCTGATGGAGTCAACGTTATTGGCACAAAATGGATCTTCAAAAATAAATCTGACGCATCAGGGAACATCACCAGAAACAAAGCTTGCTCTGGCATGCCACTTAAAGAAGGGATAGACTTTGAGGAAACATTTGCTCCGGTCGCACGCCTTGAAGCCATTCGCCTACTGCTTGCTCTGGCATGCCACTTAAAGTTTCGACTGTTCCAGATGGATGTCAAAAGTGCCTTCCTAAACGGATTTCTGAATGAGGAAGTCTTCGTCGCTCAACCGAAAGGATTTAAAGATCCGCATCACCCAGCATCAGTGTACCACCTGAAGAAAGCATTATACGGCCTCAAACAAGCACCCAGAGCTTGGTATGAACGTCTCACAGTGTTTCTCGTCGATCATGGATATGTGCGAGGGGGAGTGGACAAGACCCTATTCGTTAAACACAAAAGGTCAGACTTTATTATCGCACAAATCTATGTGGACGATATTGTGTTTGGGTCCAATACCCAAAAACTGGTGGATCAGTTTGTTTAACAGATGCAGAAGGAGTTCAAGATGAGCATGGTTGGGGAAATGAACTACTTTCTAGGACTCCAGGTGACTCAGAAGGAAGACGGCATTTTCATCTCTCAAAGCAAGTATGCCAAGAATCTGATAAAGAAATTTGACCTTGAGAAAGCTAGTCACAAACGAACTCCAGCCGCTACTCACATAAAGATAACCAAAGACGAGGCTGGAACAAAGGTCGATCAGACGTTGTATAGGAGTATGATTCGAAGCCTCCTGTACTTGACAGCTAGTAGACCAGATATAGCATATGCCGTTGGCGTTTGTGCAAGATACCAGGCAGACCCCAAGGAAAGTCACCTCCTACAAGTTAAGAGAATCATAAAGTATGTATGCGGGACTGTTGATTTTGGAATCTGGTATACCAAGGACACCAACCCACATCTGGTTGGCTACTGCGACGCAGACTGGGCAGGAAACGCTGAAGATCGAAAGAGCACATCTGGAGGATGCTTCTTCTTAGGAAATAACTTGGTCTCGTGATTCAGTAAAAAGCAAAACAGCATCTCACTGTCTATGGCTGAAGCAGAATACATAGCAACAGGAAGCAGCTACACTCAACTTCTATGGATGAAGCAGATGCTGTCGGAATACGGAGTTAAACAAGAAGAAATGACCCTGTACTGTGACAACATGAGCGCAATCAGTATCTCAAAGAACCCAGTACAACACTCCAGGACGAAACACATAGACATCAGATATCACTTCATCCGAGAACTGGTTGAACAGAAGGTGGTTACTCTTACGCACGTTACAACAGACAAGCAATTCGCGGACATATTCACCAAACCGCTTGATGCCGCCCAGTTTGAAACACTCAGATCCTCCTTGGGTTTGTGTGTTATCAAGAACTAAGTGTTCCAGACAGGGGTCAGTCACAGGCAGAACACCAGCTCAAACAGTTGGGCTGACCATCTATCAACAGGAAGCTGGAACAGAAGGAAAGGAAGGGAATATCTCCCGGAAATGAGGAAAGACGATTTCGTGATCCTAAATGAGGCAATCTCCTCTGCTCTTCCAAGGCTTGTTCTCAGACTGCCAAGAAGGATGTACGAACGTCTGGTCAAGGTTGAGTGACCAAAAGGTGACAAAGCGGTAGATATAAGCTGAATGTATAGGAACCTGTTACAGGGTCTGTGACCGGCTCTGCAGAAGATGGGTAAGTCTGCAGGGCGAAGAGTGTGATCCTGATAAGCAGGAGAATGAGAATGCAAGTGGAGGACTGTAAGCAAAGCAATTGGGTAATGTGATGGAAGAGTCCCATACACCCTACAAGAATGAAGACCTGGATGCGCAGCTCAAGGAGATTGATGATATTACTGATGAGTTGCTAAACTAGAAGATTTCAAAGCGTGTTGAGACAAAAGCTGACCAGTCTCCAGTAGCACAGGTTGTAGATTTGGAGGAAAATGTGCCAGATGTTGCAGTCTCAGCTATGGTATATGGTGGTGAGATAGTTGTACCTCAAAAGTCATATAGCTCTTATCCAGAGAAAAATTTTAAGGGACCTGAAGGCTGCATGATGACGTTACGGAGGATGTCCATGCGATGGTGGATCCCCCAGCCATTCCTGACTTGATGTCAAAGAGAAACAGAGATTGAGTATGCTTCAATATGGTTGAGGATCAGAAGGTTCTGAAAGATGACGAGCTTAATACGTGGACCTTGATAAGACTGTCCAAAACTCATACAAGGAAGGCACTATCACTCATGAAGGAGATGAGCCTGTCAAGATTTCAGAAAAGTTAGACACCGACAGGGCTACTGAGAAGACAGCTGTTGAAGGAGTGTTCCGTGACTAGAGACCAGATAATGGAGTTTTTTTTAGGGAAATCGGAACTTAGTGTCAATGGCTGAACTAAAAGGAGTACTGATAAGGAGAAACCAAAGTAGAAAGTGACCATCCAATCATACTCGACAGAAGTATCCACCCAACGGAATAGCACGAGTACAGATGCAGGGGGAGCAAGTACATCCAAGCAAAGGAAGAGGAGTGCCCCAGGAGCCGTTCCACCCAGGGTATCAACTAAAGCATCTGGGCATGAAATGTGATTAGTCGGTACAGATGCAGCAACTAAGTGGACGAAAGCGTAGAAGAAGGGCATCCCTAAGAGGCTACCCAATAAGTCGTCAGTCCCAAGGAAGTCATCCCTAACAGCAGCTCTGACTATATTCTACTGAAGGAAGTAGAGATCATTCAGGGATTCAAACAGCTGCTAAGACACATTGGTCCGACGGTCTCACAGTATGTGCCCATGTCCCAGGCCTTGTTCGAGGAGGAGTTCCAAAGAGTCGTTAGTGCTCCCTCAGCTTGCGCTGATTGATTGGCTGGTTGAACTCGGTTGGACCCCTTGCCAGTTTGTGGCAAAAAGGGGGAGTAGTCGGTCTAAAGATAGATTCGGTTTTGCCAAAATGCCAAGGGGGAGATGTATGTTCCCATGATTGGCATGTCTTTGATAAAACATCTTTAGACAGTTCAAGCTAGAGTTCAATCAGATATTGGAACAGAAGTTCAGCGTGTAGAAGACACATGATCAAGATACGGTTTATTCTGAAGATACTGAAGATGGAGAATCTTTCCAGTTGGAGTCAGTCAGAAACGACACAAATCCTTCGAGAGGTCACTCTAATATTTCCTTGCCAAAATTGGAAACCTCCTGTCTAACTTGTCGAAGACGATATCCTATGAAGAAGATGTCGACGACGAGATCGAAGCAGATATCGTCTTTGATTGAAATCCTGAAGATGTCGACAAAGCTATCTGATGGGAGCCAAACGACAGATTATCATCAAAGAACTGTGCGATCAAATATACGCAGATTTGATAGCTGATCGGCTGAGGGAAAATCGGATGACTTGAGGTGGAAGTCATCTTTAAAGATAGATCGAATATTCAGCAAATATTTCGCAACATCTGCGAATTATTTGACGACATATTCTGATCGGTTTAAGGTTCTCCCCAAGCATATATATACAATGCTAGGGCGTCCTTATGGTTGCGCCTCCCGAGAGAAAAAGCTAAACACGAAAATTCGTGAGATTGGGGGAGAAGCGACGACTGGGCATTCCACATCGGAATATCAGCCCTGAAGCAACTGTCTATTCTGTGTGGTGTTCAGGCTGTGGTGGAGGATCAACGAAGTACGCACACACAACTATCAAGCTACGTCTTTGAGAGAAGACGACTGGACTTCCGAGAAGTTCAAGACTAGGCCGAGAGAGAAGTCTCGTCCTACCCACAGGGGATCGAGGGGAGTAGCGAAGAACCGAGATCACAAATCCGAGAGACGGAGAGTTAGAGGCTAGGTAATGACAAACACGGAGTTGTGTAAGAGTAAGACCACTTGTAGCTCTAATTCTCGTAATACGATTTGTGCCCCATTATAGGGTCTGGGAAACCCCCCAGAGTAGGCAAGGCCGAACTGGGTAACATACCGTGCGTGCTCCTGTTTTGTTTCTTACTTTGACTCTCGGTACTGCTTGATACACTGCTTAAATAATCTGTCGGAACACTCTCTGGTAGAGTTTGGGTTCTGTTAACTGTGTGCGTTTCAGTTATCTTCACTAACTACTGGATCTATACGAGAGGTGTCCAAAGGAGTGTCCCAACCATACCTTGAACTGTCAGTCGAACTGTTGTGCAAAGAGTTTAAGGTCTGTCGCAACAGTATCCTAGACACAATCTTGAACAGGGGACATAATTTCAGTAACCCATGAAAACACATAATAATTCTCTTGGGTCAAACTTTGATCTACCATTAGCATTAGTAGTAACATAGCATAGACAACCAAAAGTTTTGAGATGAGCATAAGTAGGAGGATTACCAAACAGTTTCTCATAAGGGGTGACTCCATCCAAAACTTGAGATGGCATTCTGTTAATGAGATATGTAGCAGTTAGAACACAATCAGTCCAATAGCAATCAAGTATTCCAGCTTTGAACTTGATGGTTCTAGCATCTTCTAACAGATGCCTATGCTTCCTCTCTACTACTCCATTTTGCTCAGGTGTATAGGGACATGAAGCCTGATGAAGACAACCTTGAGAAGCCAAGATTTCAGTCATTTTCTTGCTGAAAAATTCTGACCCATTGTCTGTCCTAATGAGCTTCACTCTTTTGTTGAACTGAGTATGAACCATGTGGAAAAAATTAATCAAGTGATCAGCTGCATCTGCTTTGGTCTGCATCATGAATGTTCAGGTACTCCCAGAATAATCATCAACCACAGTAAGAAAATATTTGGCACCTGTGACACTTGGTGTGTGATGGACCATATTTATATGATTCATTAAGATAGTTAAACCCACCAATTTAGACGCTTTGTCTTAACAACTTTTACTTGTTAGTTTCACTTTTGTTCTACAGGCTATTTCAAGGATTAGAGATGAGACGAGCTAAAAAGGAGTTCTTAAAGCTAAAAATGGATTACAAAACATTCCAGGCCACGACCAGATTCCGGCTTTACAACTTTCATGAACCCAACGTGGAATCACTCAAACATGTCCCAATGACTTGTTCCAAACCTCAACAAAGATCAAGAACTAAAGTGAATGCCAAGTCTAGCCACCCATGTGCAAGGCTTGTGCCTTGTCTTTTGATTGCAACCAAGAAGCAACCATGATGCAACCAAGGTCTAACAAGAGTTGAGGGGGGAACCGATGGCTTTTTGGAGACAAATATCACAACCCACTCACTTCCTCCTCCACCTCATGGCCGGCGGCTTTGCTTAGGGGAGTGACACGTGGGCGGCGGCTTTGGGGAAAGCCACCTAAGGCCGGCGGCTTTCCATGAGATGATGCCACCTATGGCCGGCGGCTTTGGCCCTCCTCTTCTCCCTTTGCCATGTGTTTGGCCCTCCTCTTCTCCCCTTGCCTATAAATACAACATCCCCTCTCCTTTGTTCAATGTCCCAAGTTGTAGTCTCAAGTCCCATAGTCCTAGTTTGAGTCCCATGTTCCATACTCTCTAGTCCTTGTAAAAAATCTGTCTAGATTTTAGGCACAATCCTTGTAAACACTTTACTTTGATATTGGAAGCTCCAAGTTTGTTCTTGAGTACTCTTGTTGGTTCTTGAAGTGCTAAAGCTTTTCCTTGTCTTTTACTTTCAAAAAACTTTACTTTTTGTCTTTCGAAAACCTTTACTTTTCAAGCACTTAGCTATGATGTTCTCTTCCATGGATAATCGTAGCTAAACCGTTCATTCGGTTGAAGGAGTGTGCTTGTATCAAAACATGTTTTAGACCCTTCTCTTAGTGCCTCTATTGTGTTTAAACTTGTTCTATGTGCCATATATTAGGTTAGAACACTATTGGTTGAGTGGAGGCTCGAAAGAGCAAAGCTCTTCCATGGGGTTCGTGAACATACGTGGTTAAGTGGAGGCTAGAAAGAGCAAAGCTTTTCTGTAGAGTTCAACCTCTTTAAAACACCACTTAGTTGATCAGAAATGATTGATCAGGTGGATGCACATAAGGCTAAGATACTTCGAAAGGAGGAATTAGACTAAATAGAACAAGTGTTCTATGTCTTGAAAAGGACTAGACGGTGTGGCAAGTCGAGTGCTAGAAATATCCTTGATACATTTTAAACACGTAGTATGATCATTAGAGGTCGATGATGAACAGATTTATGATACAAGGCCCCTAAAACCGAATCCTTTCCTTTAATTAAAACATCACCTGTCACTTTACTTTCAGTCTCATTATCAACTACTTATTTTCAGTCATTTACTTTCAGTACTTTAATTTCCGCACATTTACTTTCCAGCAATTTACTTTTCAATAATTTACTTTCTGTCGCGTATTACAGACCCTTTCAATATCAGTCCATACCAAAAGTATGTTGATTAGTCGATATTGAACTTGACTGTTCCAGCACTTTACTTTTCAGTATTTACTTTCAGTCCTGTATTTACTTTCTTTACTTTCAGTCATTTACTTTTCAGTACTAAAATCACAACCAACCCACATTACTTTCAGTACTAAAATCACAACCAACCCCCAACTGTCTTATTTAATTTTCCATTTTCGAAAGAACAAATATCCACTAATTCCCTTAGGTTCGACCCCTACTTACCGCTTTACTACCCAATAGTAAAGTCACGAGTAGCGGAATTATAAATTAACTTTTGCACATTTGCTCTAACGACGAGCATCTGTCAGTGTGGCAAAGGGACCCCAGATATCAATGTGAATTAGCTAAAAAAACCTCTGAAGTAGAACTGGTACTATTAGAGAACTTCAAACGAGTTTGTTTTGCCAAAGGGCATACATCACATCTATTCTTAGTACATGTGATACTATTGTCTTTCAACAACAAAATTCAAATGATCAGCCATGGCCTTGAAAGGATAGTGTCCTAATCTGTTGTGCCACAGAGTTGAGCTATCTTTATTCACATGAAAAACCTTTATATTGGCCATTTTAACTTGGTACAAGCCATCACTCAAAGCTCCAGTCACTAGAGCCTTCCTCCTTGTGTGGTCCTGAATGGAACATTCATTATCATTGAAATTAACATAAATACATGGGTCCTTAGCAATTTTCCCAACTGATAAGAGATTAAATCTGAACTCTGGGACATACATAACATCCATCAATCTTATGTTCTCATTTAACTTGCAAGTTCCTATGTGTGTTACTGTAGAAGTTCCCCCATTAGGCATGACTACCTCAAGAACAGGATCAACAGACTTGACATTTTGAAGTAATTCAAGCTGAGATGTTATATGATCTGATGCTCCACTATCAACTATCCATATATCTTTGCTAACCATTTTTGAAGAAAGACATGAGATACCTGCCACATAAATGTGATTGCCTGAGCTACTAGCACCATCAAACTTGTGCATCATGCTGAATAATTCCTTCAGTTGCTCTTGAATCATGTTCAGCTGATTATTATTGGCTCCATTGGAACCTGCATCAGGCATATCATTAGCAGCACTATTAGCCATGATTTTACCTATCTTCTGCTGAGTTCCTTTATGCATTTTGTGACCAGGAGGATAGCCATGGATCTTATAGCAAGTCTCTTTGGTGTGCCCTTGCATCTTACAGTGAGTACAAGTAGGTCTCTTGTTTTTGTTTTGCTGGTTAATCCCAGAGTCGTACTGATTGAAACCAGAAGAAGAAAACCTGTTTTGCTGTTGATTTCCTCCAGACAGCCTTCCATTATAATGAGATTAATGATCAAAACTCTGACCATTAGAACTGAACATAGCAGAAATCTATGAGGAAGGGGACTTTGTAAGGCCTCTTTGAGACTCTTCTGTGATGATTAAACCATATGCCTCAATCAGTCTTGGCATTAGTCTCATAGCCAGAATCTGAGTCCTCACAGGGATGTAAGCATCATTCAGCCCCATCAGAAACTTTATAATCTTGTTTCTCTCCTTTCTTGACATCATGGTCCTAGTTGACCTACAAGATGATCCAAGGGTGCAGAGATCTTCCTCATACAGACTCTTTTTCTCCCCACAGTTTTCTCAGCCTTCCAAAATAGGAAGCTACACTCATATGTCCTTGAGTTAGCACATCAATTTCCTTATGAACATTGGCCAAAACCAATGCATTCAAACTACCAAATTGCATCTGCAATTCCTCCCATGCCTATATACAGTCCACAGAATTAACCAAAGAAGATGTTATTTCCTTTGACACATAATTGATTAACCAAGAATGGATCACACTGTTACACTTGATCCATCAAGCCTCTTGGATTGTATCAGTAAGACGAGCAATCTTACCTTGCACGATGCCTAGCTTCATCTTACCACTGAGAGCAATTTCCATAGCCTTTTTCCAAGGTATGTAATCCATAGCCCCGGTGAGTTGTTCGGTCACCAAAGACACACCTACACTCTCGTTGGTGTCGACGAACAACGGATCATCGGACGGATGACCAGAAGTATTCGATCCACCTGTATTATCACTTGTAGAACTTCCAGCCATGACGATGATCAAGCAAAAACAAAAAACAAAAGAAACGAAGCGGAATAAAATCAAGAAGATGATACAACCGGAGACGACTGTCCGAGTGACGCTGATGAAGGTGCAATCGTAGGCTCTGATACCATGTGAGAAGTCACCGGTGAACTAATTGATGATCGCACGAGCTGATTGCCGAATTGATCGGAGGAGATCGAAGATTGGACGAAAGGAATTTAGGGTTTCGAACTCAAGTGGCATCTCGCGCCATTCGCCCGTTTATAAGTTTGTTATAACCAACAAATTTAACAAAATACAAAATGAACCCGTAGGTTTCTAAAAAGACACAGAATAATTACAACAGGGCCTGCCGGTTGGTTTGATACAGACCAGTAACCCAGCCGACCGACTGATCACAGCTTATCTGCTAATACCTTCCCCTTGTTAGTCCAATAAAACTGAAATATTTGATTACGGGTTAGTAAATGGTAAAAATTCATATTTAGAAAAGTTGTTCCTAAGGAACCCAATTATTTCAATTTACCAACTCAAGTTATGTGGGGTCTCTTTTAAGTGCTTCTTTTATTCCATTGTGATATTTTATACTATTACATTCGAAAACAATTGAATAGTGAAAAAATTATCAAAGATTGATATTCGTTATTTCTATTCAACAAGGTACAAATTTTTATTTGATTTTGGATAAGGGGTTGTTGAATCCATGCCTTGGAATAAATCAAAATGATGTAGGTGCGACTTGATCTAGTATTATACATCAACCAAGTATTATACATCAGCCATGAACAGGATGAATCGTGTCTTTTTCCTACATATGAAAAGGGAGAGATGACTCAGTCGATTCTTATAAAACCTCGAATGAGATCATTTGTCCTTACTTGAACAAAGGAAACATGGGCCTCCATGATAAAAGAACCTTTTTAGTGTGGTTCTAATTCAATACTAATAAGGTCAAACTAATTGACTAGTTGTGTCAAGAATTCCAAAAAGGACATTGCCATTTTCATAAATAATATAATTGACAACTCAAAACTTCACGTAATCCCTTTCCTGCTACGAATCCCTAGGGAAAAGTATTGATAAATTTCTATCGTCTGCTATTTCATATGTTTCTACATGTCAAACCCAAACAAAAACTTTGTCTCGGTCGGTGTGATCCCTTGGACATAAATCGAACTTTTCCATTTATTTTATGATTCCTTCGAATTTGGTTTTCCCGCTCCTGGTGGTATTAAGATGCTGCTGTGTCGGACTGTTCAATTGACCTCTCCAGGAATAAATATCTCTAGAAAAGATTTGAAGTTCAATCCGTTTATTCTCTCCTCTCAGGCCCATCTGCCTACTCGACTTCTTATATTTAAAGTGATTAGTGTATCCCCTCAAATGATACTAATATTCCACACCATTATGACAGAAAGATCTAGAAAAAATATGTAGTTCCTTGAGAATGAAAAAAATCGATCTACTACTTGCATTTGGTATCTTGGCATAAATTCTTTTGCCCCTCAATAATTAACCAAGTCCTCTTTTTTTACGATTGAATGCAACTCCAAAGTCCCATATTTAGTAATTCCTGAGGTATTTCTTCTGTATTGTAGATCATCGAAATAACTAAGAATACTATTTTTGTAGAAAATACAATTTATGGGTATTTCAACCGAGATATTAGAATCTGAATTGAGCATTGTTTCTTTGTTACGTTCTTGTAGCGACTGGAACGGAATGATGAATCTATTGCTTCGCATCTTTGACAATAAATTAGAATTCTGATACAAAATAACAATATATAGTATATTGCAACGACTAGCATATATGATTTGATTGAATTCTAAATAAATAGGAAGATTGCCTTCTTTGTTTACCGCAAATATCAAAGAGTTTATGTTTCCCTTGCTGATTAGTCAATGGGTGATTCGATCTATATGTTCGTTCAAAAGAAAGAAAGTGAATGAATGTTCAGTTGATCTTGATCTTTGTGAAGCGAGAAAGTCTCTACACTGGATCTGCACGACCCTCTTGCTAATATCCATATATGGCTTATTTTTGGTAAGAGATGAACATTACCATATGTAAATTCAGATGCACTTGTACAGTCTAGACTTTCTAAGTTTGTGATAAGAGAATCCAAGTTTGTGATAAGAGCTTACCAGTTGGTTGATCTGTTTCTTATGTACTCTCTGGGCTGATAGTAAAAGAAAAATACATCGACTTTAGAAATCATGAGGGTTCAAGTCCCTCTGTCCCCAAATTCCCTTAAAAGTCTTGATTGATTGCCCAATTCTTTTTCTCATACTATCGTTTATTTTCATTAGTGTTTGATCCTTTTCTTTTGCTTCTTCATTGCCTCTAACATCTCCTCCAACTCGCTCATGATCCTTCCTCTGTCCACAGCTGACATACTTGCCCTAGCAACAGCCCTTCGCATAGATGATTCTGGTACATCCTTCTAATCATTCACATGTTGTCCCTTGAAGAGCTTATCATCTACCCCCAATTTCAATAGAGCTCCCGTGAGTCTGTCCTAGTCGGTCTTCAGTTGTGGATGCTAATTGATGATCAGCTCATAGATGAGCGACGGGAAGACAATTTGATGAAGAGACTTTGTGGACATGGCATGGCCAGCTATCTGATTGAACATTATTCGATCCTTATTGATCATCATTTTGTTTCCAATGTGGTATATCAGCTGCCCCATGTCCTTACTCACAGTTGTCCTATGTTAGGTCGGCTTCCAGTTCACTATGGAGATGAAGAATAGCATTGAATATGATGAAGTCAGATCAGCTACTGGAATGTAAGTGTCCTCCTAACCAGGGTATGCTCCAGCAGTTAAAGCTATCTTGTCATAGTCCTCCTCTTTCGCCACTTCATGTGGATCATCCATTGCAAAGTACATAATGATAATCCCATGGTCAAAATCTCATGGTCAATCCTGACCTTTTTCTGTCACACATAGAACTCCTCATACTCCTTATCTCCAACAACCCCAAGCTGACTAGGCAAATTGACGAATACCTCTCTTACTAGCTGCTCATTGAATGGTTTGCATCTTCGGACGGTCCAAAACAAATCTGTGTCTTTCAACGGTTCTACCGCCTCTTTTTCCTTGTATTTCTTCTCATCCATTATTCTTTCTGGAATGATTTTTTGTCGTTGAATAGCCTTCTATCTGCTCACAGCTTCTTTACTGGCAAACCACACTCCATCCGTCACAATCCCAGATGGAACACCCCCTGGCATAGTGCTCGGTGCTCCCCTGTTTCTCTTCTTGGAGGCACTTGCTCCCCCTGCCTTTGTGCTCACATCTTTTTTCACCTCTGAGTCAGTTGCAGTCAATTTCCTCTTTTGTTTCTTCTTCTCATACTTCTTTAGGTTAGCCAATGGAATCGAATCCTGATCTACGTCCTGAACTCCGTCCTCTAGCATCTCCTGATGAGCTTCTTCCATTAACACATCCTCATCAGCCGACTCTTCCATCTCGTTCTGTACATCTGAATCTTTAGTCACCTTTTAAAACACTTTCTCCTGTTCTGGATCCATCTCCTGCTTATCAGAGCCTTTTTCTTTTTGATCATAAGGTGCATCTTTTTGTAAATCCTGAACCACTTCATCAATTTCATTGTACATGTTGGTCAGTTTGTCATTTTGTTCAGAGGCATCTGCTTCCTCTGGGACACTATTTATGTTCTGGTCTGTGACTAGACCACCAACCTTTTCAGGAACAGGATCTACTTCAGCGATTTCTTCCTCAGTCACCTTTTCATTCACTCTTTCTACTGAGCCACCATCATCATCAGATTCGTCATTTAACATCACACTCCTCTTGCCTGAACTCACAACCAATTTGTCACTCTCAGAGTCAGACAAAGCAATATTTCTCCCCCAGATCAAGCAAAAATGATCAGCATACAATTAAGACAAACTTCTCTTGTGAACCACTACTTTCCTACGCAAGCCTTTTTTATACAACACAAATCTAGTATAACGAAGCTTCTCCTACAATAATTTGGCTCCATCTATAGCACCAATCCCAGCCTTACCAGCTTCAACTTCCTCCATGACTTCATTCACTACAGACTTACCCTTATCCACTCCCTTCAAGACCATCATAGATTTGACTTTCTCATGTATCTTAGCACTAGTTGTATGCTTCTCCTTAGAGGGTTCTGCAGTACTAATAGTAGGAATTGAAATTGTAGTCTGAGGATTAGGGTTTACCTTATAGGTCAATTTGTCGGTCTTCTTCGTAATCTCTTTGTTGATTTCAAAAGTTGTAGATTTAGGGTTCGACTGCAAACTCTTCGTGGTCGCTTTCTTCGTTTTTGGCACAGCAGGCTCATATCCCTTCTGTTTCTCCTTTTCGATCTTAGGGTTTACTGAGTTTGTCACAACATGCGACTCCAATTTGGCCTCTTCCTTTGATTTCCATCTGTGTTACATTCTTTTGAAAAGTCTTCTTCTCCTTCATCATCTTGGGTTTTACCGCTTCTGCAATTTGTGGATTCACCGTCACAACTCCTGAAGCAACACCATTTGATGATTTCCTCTTTTCTCCTTTTGGTTCAAGTGAGGCTTTGACTGCGTTCTTGGCGTTCTTGTGTGTGTTGACCATTGTTCCTGAATGACAGTCGCTTGGAGGAATACTTCGATTTAGGGTTTCGTTTGCTTAGGAATATTTGGAAGGAAAGAACTAGCAAAATATTTGTTTTTCGAATCAACTTCCCAGAACTGCCTCGCGCTTTCCTAATGCCACATCACACCTTTAATTCGGTCCAATTAGTGCTTTCCTTCTTGATTGATCCAATTGCTCAAAGCACAACACCTTGCATGCTCCATTATGTACAAAATTTTGAATTTAAAATTGATATGTTCACGTACCGTCTTTCTGACTAAAACTTCTCCAGCTCTCTTCTTTGATATGTCAGCCCAATTGACTTACTGGGATTATGCTTCTAGCTGACCTCCGCCTGGGACATTTAGTTGTTGACCCCTGATCGGTCGAATTTTTCACCTATTATTCACTTTATTCGATGATGGATTAGGTTTGTTTTCCAGACATTTTGTTATCATTTAACCTCTTTTCTAGTGTTTCAGGTAATATATCACATTCCTAATACTTTTGGATTGATCTGAAGCAAAACAAAGCATTTAGTAGAGATTTCGGTAAAAATAGGGCAGATTGACCTTTCCGACTTATTTTGCATGTACAGATCGCATATGGTGTCCAAATTGATTGATTCAAAGTTTGTTGGAAAGCCAATTCAAAGGTCTATAACTTTGTAGTTTGAGACAAGATCAAATTCGGGGGTTAAGACCATGAAAAATCCACCCGAAGTCTCTGTCATTTTTCATGGCCGTAACTGCCGTGACAAAAACACAACGTCACGGTAGTCCCAGCCCCCTTATGTCCCAGTGCACTTTTGGAGCATGCCGTGACATGCCATGACATGTCTAAATGTCACGGTAGTCACGGCCCCGTCGAAGACAATTTCCAAAATCGATTTTTGGGCTTTTTGGACTTATTTCCTAATTTCGTTTTTAGGCTTTTTGGCCTTTTGGAAAGCTATAAAGAGGGTAGGGTGGACGAATTGAGGAGTGCTTATTTTGATATTGAATAACCCTAACTTGGGAGAGAAGACAGAGAACATCGCGAGAGATTGAGGATCATCGAGCTACATCGTCTACGGTTAACTTGTCCTTAATTTCTATCATTACACTATTTGTGGTTAACTTACTATGAATAGTGAGTAGTCTTCTTTACTCAGGGATCCTACGGATCCCGTGCTATGTACCCAACTCTCATGTGATCGATTAAACGTTTTTATTGATGCGATTCTCATATTCAATTTCATTGCGCTTAATTTTATCGTTCTTGCAAGTTTTACATTGAACGGGATGTTTACATGCTAGAACGTATTTAGGTAATTTACCGAAAGATGGATGGGTCCTAGGTATTAACCAGATTGTATAAAATTATATGAAAACCCTTAGTTCAATAAATCGAGATCGTTGATAATCCGTGGATGGGCGGCGTTCAACGATTGAGATTAATCTAGACAATGATCCGTGGATGGGCGGCTTGTCTAGTATTATTTGTGTTTATTTCGATATTCGATGGCATGAATAATTTACGTAGCATGATTGCATAATCGTTGGGGTTAGCACGGGTGAAGTACGGTCCTGGAATTCTTTCTCTGATAAGTACAAACCTTTATTTTTTTGCATTTAATTTCTGCTGCTTGTTTCAAATCAGAACCTTGAATCGTTCGGGATAGCTAAATAGGTCACTTGTTAGCTAGTATTCACACACATTGTTCTTTGGATCGACCCTTGGCTTACCAAGGTTATAAATTTTGTTTGACTGTAACTTGACCCCTAAAACATATAATTTGATAACTATAAAGGGTTAAAAATACGCTTGTCAAAATGGCGCCGTTGCCGGGGAATAGCATTTAGTGTGATATTAGATTTAACTAGTGTGGTTTAGACAATTCCATTTAATTATACTTCCTTGTACATACTATATATACTTCTGACCTTCACATCTTACTTTTATTTTGAATGTTGCGAGGATGTTCTCTTTTGGTCATCAAGACGCCTACCCAAGGGAAGAGCCCTATTGTCAAACATATTCATATGATACAAATTGGGATGGAAACCAAAATCAGTTCTATGATCAATATTATTATCAAGATGATCCTTATTATGAGAGCTACCAGAATCACTCGCAGCAGCAAAACCAAAATTCAGGGAGCTACAACAATCCACCACAAACACAACGAGATCAGAATTCGGCACCCATATCAAACATAGAAGCCATGCTAGCTAGCTTCATAACCGAACAGCGAAAGATATCAGCCGACGAGGATAGGAGGTTTCAAGGAATTGAGTGGTCAATAGAGCAACTCGCAGCCAGACAGAAAATACTGAAGGACCGGTTAGAGCAACAAGCCAGAGCAACCACCAATAAATGCAGTGATGAGGACATCGAGATGGTAATGACCAATCATTAAGAAGTTCAAGTTTATGGAGCACATACATCTTCAGTTTTATTTCCAATCCATATGGAAGATGATCGGGATAAGCCAATGTTTTCTAAACCAGAACAGCCTGTTTGTGAGGATGGTTTTGAGGCATTAAGACTGGTTGCCAAGGCTTACACTGAGTCGGAGGATGATGACTCTTGCACTAAAGACGTCTCAGAATATGAAGATCCATCTCCCTCCACTACGACTGCTTCAAAAGGTCATTTAGATGAGCAGACAGAGGAGAACATCGTTCCACCTGTTTCTCTAGGCGTTGATGAGCTATCAAAGGATTATAGGTACGAAGACTTTGTTGATGTGTACCTCAGCTTGATTACAGAGGATCCGCGCATACATATAAATGTGATAGTGAAAGGAAATTTTGAAGTATGGGAACGTGAGTTCATAGCTAAAGAGTATACAGGAAGTGTGCTTGTTGGAGCCAGCTCTGAAAATATATATCTTGATACACAGCCTCGAGATAAGTTTCGACAGTTCTTGCCTTACGTCTTGAAACTGTTGTTAGGGAGTTTCTACAGTCCCTGGTTCTTAAGGGTCTTAAATTTTTGAAGGGACTGCATGCTCTGCGTAACGTCCATGTCAGTCTTGATGGACGTAAATTTCAATGGGATTTGAAGGTGGATTGATACCCCTCTCTCTGTTGAAGGCCCCGTGAGAAGGGATCCTAGCAAAGGACTTCTCACAAGTGATTTATATGGGGTGCTTTGCTGATGTCTAGCCAAGACGTTAAACTAGGCCTCTTCGGGGAGTAACCCGCGTTATAAGTATTATTTCATTGCATTTTTCATTTGCATTTAGTGCTTTGTGTGTGTGCTCATTGCAGGAATCTAAGTGTGGAGTGTGTGATGGACCAAAATTATACGAATCAGAAACACAGTATAACCCCCTTACTTAGACATTTTGTCTATTTAACTTTTGCTTGTTAGTTCAGATATATTTTTACAGGGTAATTCAGAGCTTAGAGAGAATACACTCTAAAGAGAAGCTTTTTAAGCAGAAAAGATATTACGAGTCAATCCAAGGTCAAGATCATATGCCGACTGAAGAAATATCAAGGATCCTGACGTTGAAGCACTCGTAATAAATTAATCAGAAGAATCAGGAGAGGAATCAAGACAGCCCGGGGAAGAAACACATTGACAGTTTTGTGAAAAGACTGCACAAAACTGTATAAAATCACACATTGGGCAAGGTGACCGGCCACTTGGGCAAGAGGTGGCCAAAGCCACCCCTCCTCCTCCTCCACCACCGGCAACCGGCGGCTCTCCTCCACCATGACCGGCGGCTTTGCTCCTCCTCCACATGTCTCCTCCTCCTCTCCTTCCTCCATGTGTGGCCATCTCCTCCCTTCATTTTCTCCTCCAATCACCATTTAACACTTGCCTCCATCTCCTCCTCCTCCCATGGCTATATAAGGAGGAGCTCCTCCCCTCATTTCAATCATCCCTCACTTGTAAAAAAACACTTCTCTCTCTAAGTTATGTATTTGTAAAGTTTGGCTTTGGAAATAAAGGATAGCTCCCTTGGCGCTTCAATGGTTGTAAGTATTATTTATGGTATTTATTCAACTGTTTATTTCCTTAGTTATAATGTTTAGCGCGATGAATAGTAGCTAAACTAGTAGTTCGGTAGAAGGGGCGCACTTGTATTATAAAATGTTTTAAGACTATTAACTTAGCGTCTAGTCTTAGTATTCAAAACTTGTTCTATGTGCCATATATCAAGTCAGAGTTTCCAAGGTTGAGTGGAAGCTGTCACAAGCAAAGCTCTGCCGTGGAAGTTCGTGATCATACTCGGTAAGTGGAAGCTGTCACAAGAAAAACTTATCGAGGAGTTCGACTTATCTAAAACACCACTTGGTCAATAATGTAACTGGGAGATCAAGTGGATGCACTTACAGCTAAGATACTTCGAAAGGAGGAATTAGTTTTGCTTAGAACAAGTGTTGCTTTAAACGATGTTGCAAGTCTTGCGCTACGAAAGGGCCTCGATTCATCTTTGAATACTTAGATAATTCACTAAAGGTCAATGATAAACAGGATATAATACAAGGCCCCTGAAACCGAACATTTCTCTTTAATTATAAACTATAATTTACTTTCCAGTATTAAAACCAACCAACCAACCAATCAATCAATCAATCACTTAGCTGGTAGCTTTAAAACCAACCAATCGACCTAAAACACGCTCTCTCGCTGGACAACCCCCTTAAAGAACATCTATTCCCCTGATTCCCTTGGGTTCGACCCCTACTTACCACTTACTACCCAGTAGTTAAGTCGCGAGTAGCAGACTTATAAATTTATTCTTGACGTTTGCACATAACGACTGTGCATCCATCAAAATTGGCGCCGTTGCCGGGGAATCAGCCATCGGATAGTTGTTCTTTCTCTCCCCTTTTCTTTTTCTTTCTTTTCCCTATGTCATCACCCATTACGCATGCATGGACAACGCGATTTCTACCCCTGTTCGGAGGAACGGAGGGAGAAGACCCTGTACAGCACTGCCGAAACTTCCACCACGTCTGCCACCACATCAAACCTGAGAACGAAGTATTAGAGGAATTTAAGCTGAAATGCTTCAAATTCTCTCTAACCGACTTCGCCACGATATGGTACTACACATCCACCGCTTGTAGTGCAGAACGTTTCGTAGACCTCTACGTTCCGTTCCTGAAAGAATTCTCCCCACCATCTTTACGCCAAGAAACCCGTGAGAAGATCATGAGCCTTCATCAATCCCGGGATGAGACTTTGGACGAATACTACATGAACTACGATGCCATCATCTCAAGCTGCCCGCACCATGGATTTACGAAGAAAGTTCTTCTCCAAAAATTTCTTCATGGGATGAGGGCCGAAGAGCTGGGAAGAGTTAACGAAGCTATGAGAAGGTCTGCAACAAACTTCACCGTTGCAGACATGTGGTGCCTTATAATCAGCCTGGCCGCTGCCACAAGACGAGTACCCCAAACTGACGAGGAAATGCAGACAAAAGAAGCTGATCCTGAGGCTGATGAAGAAGAAACCACCGAACCGTCGGAAGAGACTCCTGAACCGTCTGAAGAATCAGACATGGAAAGCACCGGAAGCAACGAAGTAGGAGTGCAGAACACCACTGACGAGCTGCCCAAGCCATACCCGACTATCATTACCCAGGCAGCTGAAACTATCTACGATCAATTCTTCACGAACTAACATAACGAGGCAGAACCAAGCCTCATGAGGCCTTCCCGACTTTTCCCCTTAATTAATGAGCAAGTCGCCGCGAACTATGCGATCCAAGAAGAAGCTCAAAGGAGAATGGGAAAAGCACCTCTGCAGAATGACCCCTCGATGGAGCATTGCTATGCCGCAACCGGACTAGGCAGTCCCAAATACAAAAACTTCGAAAGGCTGGTAGTGAAAGGTCCATCACCCCCTCCGGGGTATTGGAAGGAAAAAATCCCGAAACAAAGGAGTCCTGACCAGAACACAACATCCGGCAAGAAGTCAGGAAGAAGCAACACTGGAACGGTGGCGAAGTTTGACTTGAGCCACCCATGGGACCCAAACCAGTAATCCACAACGAGGTACTGTCGAGCCAACAACGTTAAACAAGTGCACTGGTCGGGAGGTAACCCGACACTATCTTACTTTTTCGCACTTTAATTTCTGTCATTTAAATTCAGTATTTAGTTTTAAGCTTGCATGACTTTTGAACTAAGGCACGCCTTCGTTCAAAAGTGGGGGGGTGAGAACCACCTATGTACATAAATAACATGCTTGCTGTTTTTTCTTTTTTAGTAATAGTATCTTTTTGAAAATATGAACTTAAGAATGTGAAAAAGATAAATCATAATTCATGCATTAACCTTGTGAAAATTCAACTGTTTAAAAACTTAGAATGTAACTTTCCATTTGTCCTTTGTGCTAAGATAACTAGGGATGTGGAGTTGACATAAACTGCCCTAGAGATGCTTGGCGAGCAATCAAAGGATCAGATCAAACTATATGGTTTTCGAAGTCAGTGGAGGCTGCACTTCGGGTTTCAGTGAAAATTGAAGTCATCTCCGCCATGCAATGCAAAAGGCGAGGACGGGAATCAGACCGTCCTATCTCCAGTCAAAGTAGCCGAGAAAATAGATGAGCGACCCTCATCTTGACCCGCGCGAAAATGACAGTCAAAGTAGCCGAGAAAATAGATGAGCGACCCTCACCTTGACCCGCGCGAAAACGGCAAAAACGAGAAGAGCGGGGAGGTATTTCCATAGGCTTGCGGGCGATGATTGGACCTCCCAAAAAGGCTTGAGAAAATGGACTAGCAGTCACAAAAAGGCGAAAAGCTCAATGAAGCAAATCAAGAGGCCAAAGGCCCAAAATTGTGAAGGTTTTAACCGAATAAAAAGTGAAGAACTCAAAAAGTCAAAACAAAGGCCAAATGCCGACTCACTACAAAAGCAGTCCCTCGCCAAAAGAAAATCAAAGTACTCAAACCACTGAAACGTGAACCGAATCTCGTGCTAGAGAAAGCTACCAGAAAACCATATAGTGCGAGACGATCCCAAGATTGCAGTCCAGGAGCCTAAAAAGGGCTATCTCCCGAGACATCCAATATAATTTGCATCTCAGCACGGAGGTACAAGTATTAAGTTTCTTCTATTTATTTACGCAGTTCAATTTGGTAATAAGTAAGCAATGCATGAATTAGGATAGATCGAGTACCACAGTCTAATTTTCATATTTCAAAGCCAACTTAGAGTACAGCCCTTGAATAGCATTGTTCGGGACGAACAACTAAAAGTGTGGGGTAATCTGATGGACCAAAATTATACGAATCAGAAACACAACATAACCCCCTTATTTAGACATTTTGTCTATTTAACTTTTGCTTGTTAGTTCAGATATATTTTTACAGGGTAATTCAGAGCTTAGAGAGAATACACTCTAAAGAGGAGCTTTTTAAGCAGAAAAGATATTACGAGTCAATCCAAGGTCAAGATCATATGCCGACTGAAGAAATATCAAGGATCCTGACGTTGAAGCACTCGTAATAAATTAATCAGAAGAATCAGGAGAGGAATCAAGACAGCCCGGGGAAGAAACACATTGACAGTTTTGTGAAAAGACTGCACAAAACTGTATAAAATCACACATTGGGCAAGGTGACCGGCCACTTGGGCAAGAGGTGGCCAAAGCCACCCCTTCTCCTCCTCCACCACCGGCAACCGGCAGCTCTCCTCCACCATGACCGGCGGCTTTGCTCCTCCTCCACATGTCTCCTCCTCCTTCCTCCTCCTCTCCTTCCTCCATGTGTGGCCATCTCCTCCCTTCATTTTCTCCTCCAATCACCATGCAACACTTGCCTCCATCTCCTCCTCCTCCCATGGCTATATAAGGAGGAGCTCCTCCCCTCATTTCAATCATCCCTCACTTGTAAAAAAACACTTCTCTCTCTAAGTTATGTATTTGTAAAGTTTGGCTTTGGAAATAAAGGATAGCTCCCTTGGCGCTTCAACGGTTGTAAGTATTATTTATGGTATTTATTCAACTATTTATTTCCTTAGTTATCATGTTTAGCGCGATGAATAGTAGCTAAACTAGTAGTTCGGTAGAAGGGGCGCACTTGTATTATAAAATGTTTTAAGACTCTTAACTTAGCGTCTAGTCTTAGTATTCAAAACTTGTTCTATGTGCCATATATCAAGTCAGAGTTTCCAAGGTTGAGTGGAAGCTGTCACAAGCAAAGCTCTGCCGTGGAAATTCGTGATCATACTCGGTAAGTGGAAGCTGTCACAAGCAAAACTTATCGAGGAGTTCAACTTATCTAAAACACCACTTGGTCAATAACGTAACTGGGAGATCAAGTGGATGCACTTACAGCTAAGATACTTCGAAAGGAGGAATTAGTTTTGCTTAGAACAAGTGTTGCTTTAAACGATGTTGCAAGTCTTGCGCTACGAAAGGGCCTCGATTCATCTTTGAATACTTAGATAATTCACTAAAGGTCAATGATAAACAGGATATAATACAAGGCCCCTGAAACCGAACATTTCTCTTTAATTATAAACTGTAATTTACTTTCCAGTATTAAAACCAACCAACCAACCAATCAATCAATCAATCACTTAGCTGGTAGCTTTAAAACCAACCAACCGACCTAAAACACGCTCTCTCGCTGGACAACCCCCTCAAAGAACATCTATTCCCCTGATTCCCTTGGGTTCGACCCCTACTTACCACTTACTACCCAGTAGTTAAGTCGCGAGTAGCGGACTTATAAATTTATTCTTGACGTTTGCACATAACGACTGTGCATCCATCAGTGTGTCACGCTAAAACCAGGAAAACAGGTTCAGGAATGAAAAATGACCATTGAGGTGTATTGGTGTCGTGACACCCGTGACACTATGGATCTGTCACGGCAGTCACGGCAGGGCAAAAGGGCAGTGAGTTTTTGAAGGGGCCGTGACACCCGTGACACAATGGACCTGTCACGGCTGTCACGGCAAGCTTATTTTTCAGTCAGTTTTGGAGGGTGCCGTGACACCCGTAACATTCTCGGATGTCACGGTAGTCACGGCCAAATCAGTCTCTTCTTCCCCAAATTTCAAATTAGAACCCTATCACTTGCTTGTTTTTTTTCATGATTTTCGATGCTAACCTATCACTTGTGCAGCTCTATGTTTTTATCTATTTATCTACCACCTCACAAGTCATGTTGCACTCCCCGGGCATCGCTTAATCGTCATGGATATCGTGCCATCACACACGAGTGAAGTTCCTATACGTGTTTTTCTTATCTTATATTTCTTTGCTTAGGGACTAAGCTCATTTTTAAGTGTGGAGTGGGTAGCACATAGTCACATACATCACGCATTGCATATCACATTCACTCTTGCATATGCTCAACTGTCTATGTATTGCGATTGAAATCCTCGTTTTCTACGATACTCCTAGAATGATCGTCACTCTTTTGGATTCAAAATCTAGGACTTGAAATAGTTTTATTCGTTTGTGTATTCTCTCGAGTCAGTATCATTGCTAGCCCTTGACTATCACATGTTTTACGTATTTCTTGAAGCATGTTTTGAGACTTGATACTAGTAGGCACCAGTACAAAAATGTCAAAAACTTAAATTACATCTCTGTTTCTATGTGACATTAGTACTAGTATGTGTTTCTCTATACTCGTTGTGATTTGCATGCACCCGCCTTCGTTCATACACTATGTCAAGTTTTAAGTGTGGAGTTAGAAAAAAAAGAGATGCAATATATTTTTGATCAAGAATGAAAATCTAAATTTTCAAAACAGGGTGAAAAGTTGTTCCCCAAGCATAGTTGTTTTTGAGAGAAAGAAAATACCAAGGGCAAAGTGAGAAAAGTAACCCCTTGTGTATGAAAATAAAAATTTTTCTGCCCCCTTTTGCTTGATGTAGTGTAATTCCACCTTTTCATTGCATGTGATCATGACTTGTCTTGAGAATTCATGTACTAGAAACTAAGGGTCGATCCTCATGCTTGCACTGAAATTTTGAAGTGATTTTTGTACTATTTTTCAGAAATTCTAAAGCCAGGCTCCTCTTCTCTTACGGGTCATTGCCTAGTCCTTGGCACTTGAGAATGAGCTTTGCGCCAAGAATCTGTGGACTATCCCTAGATAGCATAGGTGAATGGCGAGCATGTTTTGTGTAACTATTCGTGTTCTTTATACGTTGCTATAGAACTATTTAGAACATGTGATTAGTCGACTGCTAGCCGTGTGTACTGACCGTTTGAATGCATAACTCGTTCAATCTATGATTGTCTGAAAACTTTGGTGAAGATGTTTGACTTGAAGTTGAGGTAACACGATGAATCCGAGGTATGGCATGACTTTACTGTGACTCGTTTAGCATCATTCATGCATACACGTTAGTTAGTTGTACAAGGGATTTGTAGGTAGTCCCATTCCTGAAAACCTTCACGAGACTATACTCGTCCTACTAGGGCAGCCTAGGGGTTTAAAGGCTTGATGCATACGCTAAATGCATTCGTGTCCTCTACGACAGTGAGTTATCTTTTGGTTTTTATTTTAGTTAGGATTGATCACATGATACTTGAGTGGGTAACTATTCTGTGATTTATTTGACTTGTGCTTAAAGTTTTTTCGGGATGAACAAATCCTAAGTGTGGAGTGTTTTGATCGGTCAAATTCTTGACCTATTATTCACTTCATTCGATGATGGATTAGGTTTGTTTTCCAGACATTTTGTTATCATTTAACCTCTTTTCTAGTGTTTCAGGTCATATATCACATTCCTAATATTTTTTGATTGATCTGAAGCAAAACAAAGCATTTAGTAGAGATTTTGGTAAAAATAGGGCAAATTGACCTTTACGACTTGTTTTCCATTCACAGATCGCATATAGTGTCCAAAGTGGTTGATTCAAAGCTTGTTAGAAAGCTAATTTAAAAGGCTACAACTTTTGAGTTTACGACAAGATCAAATTCGGAGGTTAAGACCATGAAAAAGCCGCCCGAAGTCTGTGCCATTTTGCATTGCCGTGACTGCCGTGACAAAACACAACGTCACGGTAGTCACGGCCCCCTAACGTCCGAGTGCACTTTTGGAGCATGCCGAGTCTGCCGTGACATGCTGTGACATGTCTAAATGTCATGGTAGTCACGGTTTCGTCGAAGACAATTTCCAAAATCGATTTTTGGGCTTTTTGGACAGATTTCTGAACTTATTTCCTAATTTCGTTATTAGGCTTTTTAGCCATTTGGAAAGCTATAAAGAGGGCAGTGTGGACGAATTGAAGGGTGTGGACAAATTGATGAGAGTTGTGTGCTTATTTTAGAGAAGAGAAACCCTAACTTGGGAGAGAAGACAGAGTTCATCACAAAGGATTCAAACGAGCACCCGTGTCATTACCTCCTTAATCTTTTTATCAACACTACTTTTGGTGAACTTACCATGAGTAGTGAGTAGTCTTCTTATTCCGGGATCCTACGGATCCCGTGCTATGTACCCAACTCTCATGTGATCAATTAAACGTTTTATATTTATGCGATTCGAATGTTCAATTTCATTGTGCTTAATTTTATCGTTCTTGTAAGTATTTACATTGAATGGGATGTTTGCATGCTAGAACGTATTTAGATTATTTACCGAAAGATGGATGGGTCCTAGGTATTAATCGGATTACATGAAATTGATGTTAGGTCATGTTGCTACAATGGCAGTATATGAATTAATAGGAAAACCTTTAGTTTAACAATTGAGATCGTTGATAATCCATGGATGGGCGGCGTTCAACGATTGAGATTAACCTAGACAATGATCCGTGGATGGGTGGCTTGTCTAGTGTTATTTCGGTTTAATTCCATATTCGATAGCATGAATAATTTACGTGACATGATTGCATGATTAATAGGGGTTAGCACGGGTGAAGTATGATTCTGGAATTCTTTCTCTGATAAAGTCACAACCTTTTTATTTCTCGTATTTAATTTCTGCAATTTGTTTCACCACACCAAAACCTTAAATAATTCAGAATAGCTAAATAGGTCACTAGTTAACTAGTATTTACACACATGTTCCTTAAATCGACCCTTGGCTTACCAAGGTGTATAAATTTTTTTTGACTGCAATTTGACCCCTAAAACTCATAATTTGACAACTATAAAGGGTTAAAAATACGCTTGTCAAAATTATCACGTTTAGAGTCTCAGGCCACTGGTGGATCATCGCGTTTAGAGTCTATGTTGGCTAGCTACTTAGCGGAGCAAGAGAGGGCATCTCGAGAGAATGCTACGACAATAATTGACCTTCGGAAGACGGGGGAATTACCAGGACCCGGTTATCAAAATGACCACTACTATGAGAGTTTCGATGACCAGCAGCAGCAACATCGGTTTTATGATCAACAGTACAACTACCAACAAAATCAAAATTCAGGGCAGTACAACTACCAGCCGTAGCAGCCCAAACATTAGGAGTCCAGCATCTCATCTAGCATGGAATCCCTGCTGGCGAGCTTCGTGGCTGAGCAGCATAGGAGAATGAAAGGATTGGAGCAGAGACTCGAGCAGCTGGCCATTCGGAATAAGATACTGAAAAACCAGTTAGAACAACAAGCTATTGCAGCCACCAATAAATGCAGAGATGAGGACATTGAGATGACAATGGCAAATCATCTAGAAGTTCAAGTCTATGAAGCACATTCATCTTCAGTTTTATTTCCAATCCACGTGGAAGATGATCAGGATACAAGAATGCTCTCTATACCAGAACAATCTATTTGTGAGGATGGTTTGAGGCGTTTAGAATGGTTGCCAAGGCTTACGCTGAGTTGGAGGATGATGAGTCTTGTACCGATGCCGTCTCAGAAGATGAAGATAGATCTCCCTCCACTAATACTGCTTCAAAAGGTCATTTAAATGGGCAAACAGAAGAGAACATCATTCCACCGGTTTCTCTGGGCGATGATGAGCTATCAAAGGATTATAGGTACAAAAACTTTGTTGATGTGTACCTCAGCTCGATTACAAAGGATCCTTGCATACATATGACTGTGATGGTGAAGGGAAATTCTGAAGTATATGCACCTGAGATCTTATCTAAAGAGTATAAAGGAAGTGTTCTTGCTGGAGCTAGATCTGAAGATATATATTTTGATACACGGCCTCCAGATAAGTTTCGACAGTTCTTGCCTTACGTCTTGAAACTATTGTTAGGGATTTCTACAGTCCCTTGGTTCTTAAGGGTCTTAAATTTTTGAAGGGACTGCATGCTCTGCTTAACGTCCATGTCAGTCTTGATGGACGTAAATTTCAATGGGATTTGAAGGTGGATTGACACCCCTCTCTCTGTTGAAGGCCCCATGAGAAGGGATCCTAGCAAAGGACTTCTCACGAGTGATTTATATGGGGTGCTTTGCTGAGTCTAGCCAAGACGTTAAACTAGGCCTCTTCGGGGACTAACCCCTGTAAGTATTATTTCCTTGCATTCTTCATTTGCATTGTGTGCTTTGTGTGTGTGCTCACTGCAGGAATCTAAGTGTGGAGTGTGTCACGCTCAGACCAGCAAACAGGGTCCTAATACGACAAATACCCACTGGAGTTTATTGGTGCCGTGACACTCGTGACACAATGGACCTGTCACGGCTGTCACGGCAGGCAGAAAAGGTAGTGAGTTAAAGGTAGTGAGTTTTTGAAGGGGCCGTGACACCCGTGACACAATGGATCAGTCATGGTTGTCACGGCAGGCTTATATCTCAGTCAGTATTGGGGGGGTGCCATGACACCCGTGACATTCTCAGATGTCACGGCCAAATCAGTCTCTCCTTCCCCAAAAATTCAAATTATAACCCTATCAATTTCCTTGTTTCTTGACCATTATCGATGCTAATCTATCACTTGTACAGCTCTAGGTTTTTATCTATATATATCTATCAGCTCATGAGTCGCATTTCACTCCTAGGGCATCGCTTAATCTCCATGGATGTCAAACCATCAAACACAAGGGAAGTTCCTATCTGCCTTTTCTTATCTTTTATATATTCGCTTAGTGACTAAGCTAATTTTTAAGTGTGGAGTGGGTAGCGCATAGTCACACGCATCGCATATCATATTCACTCTTGCATACGCTCAACAGTCTATGTATTGCGATTGAAATCCTCATTTTCTACGATGCTCCTTGATTGATTGTCATTCTTTTGGATTCGAAGTCTAGGACTTGAAATAATTTTATTCATGTGTGTATTCTCTCGAGTCAGTATCATTGCTAGCCTTTGCCTATCACATGTTCTATGTATTTCTTGAAGCATGTTTGAGACTTGACATTAGTAGGCACCGGTTCAAAATGTCAAAAACTTAAATATGCATCTCTTTTTATAGGTGACCTTAGTACTAGTATATATTTCTCTATACACGTTGTGATTTGCATGCACCCACCTTTATTCATACACTATGACAAGCTTTAAGTGTGAAGTTAGAAAAAATTGGTTTTCAATGTTTTCAATCAAGAACAAAGTTCTGAATTTTCAAAATAGGGTGAAAAGTCGTTCCCCAAGCATAGTTGTTTTTGAGAGAAAGAAAATACCAAGGGCAAAGTGAGAAAAGTCACCCCTTGTGAAGAAAAAAAATAGAAAACTACCAAGGGCAAAGTGAGAAAAGTCACCCTGTGTACAAAAAAAAAGAAAAAATTGTCTGCCCTTTTTACTTGATGTAGTGTAATTCCACCTTTTCATTGCGTGCAATTATGACTTGTTTTTGAGAATTCATGTACTAGAACTAAGGGACGATCCTCGTGCTTGCACTGAAATTTTGATGCACTTTTCATACTATTTTTTAGAAAATCTTTAAGCCAGGCTCCTCTTCTCTTACGGGTCATTGGCCAGTCCTTGGCACTTGAGAATGAGCTTTGCGCCAAGAGCCCGTGGACTATCCCTAGATAGCATAGGTGAATAGCAAGAAAGTTTTGTGTAACTATTAATGTTCTTTATACGTTGCTATAGAACTATTTAGAACTTGTGATTAGTCGGTTGCTAGTTGTGTGTACTATCCGTTTGAATGCATGACTCATTTAATCTATGATTGTCTGAAAACTTTGATGAAGATGTTTGACTTGAAGTTGAGGTAACACGATGAATCCAAGGTATGACATGACTTTACTATGACTCGTTGAGCATCATTCACGCATACACGTTAGTTAGTTGTACAGGGGATTTATAGGTAGTCCCATTCCTGAAAACCTTCACGAGACTATACTCGTCCTACTAGGGCAGCCTAGCGGTTTAAAGGCTTGATGCATACGCTAAATGCATTCGTGTCCTCTACGACAGTGAGTTATCTTTTTATTTTTATTTTAGTTAGGATTGATAACATGATACTTGAGTGGGTAACTATTCTGCGGCTTATCGACTTGTGCTTAATGTTTGTTCGGGACGAACAATTCCTAAGTGTGGATTGTTTTTATCGGTCGAATTCTTGACCTATTATTCACTTCATTCGAAGATGGATTAGGTTTGTTTTCCGTACATTTTGTTATCATTTAACCTCTTTTCTAGTGTTTCAGGTCATATATAACATTCCTAATACTTTAGGATTGATCTGAAGCAAAACAAAGCATTTAGTAGAGATTTCGGTAAAAACAGGGCAGATTGACCTTTCCGACTTGTTTTGCACGCACAGATCGCATATGGTGTTCAAATTGATTGATTCAAAGCGTGTTGGAAAGCTAATTCAAAGGGCTATAACTTGGTAGTTTACGCCAAGATCAAGTTCGGGGGTTACGACCATGAAAAATCCACCCGAAGTCTCTGCCATTTTTCATGGCCGTGACAGCCATGACAAAAACACAACGTCACTGTAGTCCCGGCCCCCTTTTATCCCAGTGCACTTTTGGAGCATGCCGAGCATGCCGTGATATGTCTAAATGTCACGGTAGTCACGGCCCCGTCGAAGACAATTTCCAAAATTGATTTTTGCTCTTTTTGGACAGATTTTTGGACTTATTTCCTAATTTCGTTTTAGGCTTTTTGGCCTTATGGAAAGCTATAAAGAGGGCAGGGTGGACGAATTGAGGAGTGCTTATTTTGAGATTGAAGAACCCTAACTTGGGAAAGAAGACAGAGAACATCGCGAGAGATTGAGGATCATCGAGCTATATCGTCTACGGTTAACTCGTCCTTAATTTCTTTCATTACACTATTTGTGGTTAACTTACTATGAATAGTGAGTAGTCTTCTTTACTCTGGGATCCTACGGATCCCGTTCTATGTACCCAACTCTCATTTGATCGATTAAACGTTTTTATTTATGTGATTTGAATATTCAATTTCATTGTGCTTAATTTTATCATTCTTGCAAGTTTTACATTGAATGAGATGTTTACATGCTGGAACGTATTTAGGTTATTTACTGAAAGATGGATGGGGCCTAGGTATTAACTGGATTGTATAAAATTGTATGAAAACCCTTAGTTTAATAAATCGAGCTCGTTGATAATCCGTGTATGGGCGGCGTTCAACGATTGAGATTAATCTAGACAATGATCCGTGGATGGCGGCTTGTCTAGTATTATTTTGGTTTATTTCGATATTCGATAACATGAATAATTTACGTAGCATGATTGCATGATCGTTGGGGTTAGCACGAGTGAAGTACGGTCCTGGAATTCTTTCTCTGATAAGTACAAACCTTTATTTTTCTGCATTTAATTTCTGCAGCTTGTTTCAAATCAAAACCTTGAATCGTTCGGGATAGCTAAATAGGTCACTTGTTAGCTAGTATTCACACACACTGTTCCTTGGATCAACCCTTGGCGTACCAAGGTTATAAATTTTGTTTGACTGCAACTTGACCCCTAAAACATATAATTTGACAACTATAAAGGCTTAAAAATACGCTTGTCAACCACACATAGAAATTCAGGTGTTTCGGAAGCTCTAAGAGGAAACGCGCATAAAAGATGGCATTTCGTGCCCAAAAAAACACAATGGCAAATTAGACCTTCGGAGGTTCGATGGAGTGCTGGGAACTGATCACTGATTAGAAAAATACGAGCGACATGTCGTTGCGTATCTGACTCCATTCCTTACAACTCTTAGTTCACACCGAGAGCAGCCGAGGTCATTTGGAGGGTCATCCAGAGTCGAAGTCAGAACTGGCGCGCGAAAGGAGGAACCAAGTCAGCGTGGATCGCGTCCAATGAAGACATAAGCTTTATCGCTAATGTCAACGCTGGGCACGGCGTCCCAACGAGGTAATGATGTCAACAACGCGTTTGATGACATCAATAGGCCAGGATTTGGAAATTCAGCCAAAAATAGACTTGGAAACCTAGTTTTTTGCTATAAATAAAAGGTTTGGGTTAGGGATTCCATAATCCCATCATTCTACGAAGACTAAGACGGCTCTAGAGGAGAATTCGAAGCTTTCGACGAGAGCATAGATTTTTACTACTTTCATCATGAATATTTGTGTTTTTATTTCAATGATGTGTAGCTAAACTCTTAATTCAGTTTAGGGTTTCGTTCATTTTGACTTATTTTTTAAGACTCTTTTCTTAATGTAATTTCATGTTTCTTTAGTTCTTGTGCTTCATCACATGAATTAATTTGTGAGGTTAAGTGGAAGCTTTGTCGCAAAGCTTAATCAAACAATTAATTGTTACCGTTAACATCTACTGGATACTTTATCGTAAAGGTAGATAGTAACACCTATCCTTAGTAATACCTTTGTCGGATTATTGAGTTTAAAAAAGAACTAGAAGTCTAACACCTTTGTCGGGTTAGATTGTGGCGTATCACCTTTGTCAGGATACTAGAGTAGTTACCTTTGTTGGAACAACCACACTTAGAAACTTAAGATTTGAAATTTAGCAGTCGATGATAAACACGTCACAATAGAAACCGTAAGCCAAATGTTCTCTCCGATTGAATAAATAGTATGACGCGTCAGACGACGCACGTCAAATTTTGGCGTCGTTACCGGGGAGCTGCGCTTTGGTGAAGCTATTTTTTGTTTTTGTTTTTATTTTTTAGTTTTTTGTGTGCTTTTCTACTGGTGTCGTAATGTCTCATGCATGTAGCGATGTTGGTGACAACAACAACCAGATCGGTGATGATGATCAGATAGAGCTGTATCAGCCTACAATGAAGGAGCTGTCTGCTTCTAATTTTTAGAAAATACCTTAGTGCATCAATGAGGGGCCAGATTATCGGTTGAATTCTTCACCTATTATCACTATATTCGATGAGGGATTAGGTTTTTTTTCTGGACATATTGTTACCATTTAATCTCTTTTCATAGCGTTTCAGGATTGAATTACCCAATGACTCGATATGGACCTGATTGCGTGAAAAGACGACGAAACCGACCGAATGGAGCAACTTTGAGTCTAGACCCCGTGACACCTCCCTTCTTTCACTGGACATTGGATGCGTCACGGGACAAGGCCGTGGCTATGCAATCGAAGACCCCGTGACACGAGGTCTATCATGGGACAAAGCAGATGTCACGGGACCCGGCCATAGCAACAACATCTCTAGAACATGTGACGTCCCGTGACACAAGCCTGTCACGAGACAAAGCAGCCATCACGGGACCTAGCCGTAGCGACAGCATTCTGAAGATCGCTTGATGTCCCGTGACAGCCCGTGATGAAGTCGGTGTCACGGGACTTTCCTAATTTGGACTTTCGATAATTATAGAAATTCGAGCTATAAAGAGAGGCATTCGACCAGATTCAAGGGTGTGCTTATTTGGAGAAGAAAACCCCTAACTTGGGAGAGAAGACAGAGTTCATCACGAAGGATTCAACGAGCACCTGCGTCATTACGGTTTCCTCGTCCTTAATCTCTTTATCAACACTACTCTAGGTTAATTTACCATGAGTTGTGAGTAGTCTTCTTATTCCGGGATCCTACTGACCCCGTGCTATGTACCCAACTCTCATGTGATCAATTAACGTTTTTATTTATGCAATTCGAATATTCAATTTCATTGTGCTTAATTTATCGTTCTTGCAAGTTTTACATTGAATAGGATGTTTACATGCTAGAACGTATTTAGGTTAATTACCGAAAGATGGATGGGTCCTAGGTATTAATTGGATTGTATGAAATTGTATGAAAACCTTAAGTTTAATAAATTGAGATCGTTGATAATCCGTGGATGGGCGGCATTCAACGATTGAGATTAATCTAAACAATGATCCGTGGATGGGCGGCTTGTTTAGTGTTATTTTGGTTTATTCGATAGCATGAATAATTTACGTGACATGATTGCATGATTAGTGGGGTTGGCACGGGTGAAGTATGGCCCTGGAATTCTTTTTCTGATAAAACCACAACCTTTTATTTCCTGTTATTTAATTTCTGCGATTTACATCACAACAAAACCTCTTTTAATCGGAATAGCTAAATAGGTCACTTGTTAGCTAGTATTCACATGCGTCTGTTCCTTGGATCGACCCTTAGCTTACCAAGGTTATAAATTTTGTTTGACTGCAACTTGACCCCTAAAACATATAAATTGACAACTATAAAGGGTTAAAAATACGCTTGTCAAAATGGCGCCGTTGCTAGGGAGCAGCGTTTAGTGTGATATTACATTTAACGTGTGTAGTTTAGACTATTCCACCTTGTTCGTTATCTAATTTTTCTGCCTTAATTTCTTCACTCACAGTGATATTTGGCTCTTGCAGGTACCAGCTAGTTCATGCCAAGGAAAGAACCCCGACAGAAGAAACAAATTCAGACGAGGACGAGGACTCCCCGGACCAACGAAGAACTTTTCGCAGGGTCCAAAATGAAGCTCGACAACTTCGAGCACTGAATCACAACTTCGCAGCAATAGCCATGAATCAGAACCGAGCTTTGAATGAGGTGGTCGAAGACGACCAGCAGTGCCCAGTGCAGCCACCAGTGCGCAAGACCCTTGGAGATTACACTGCTCCACGTGTCTCGGGATTCCAGTCTGCCATTGCACCACCTGGGATAGCCAACAACACCTGGGAGCTCAAAACAGGACTCATTCAAATGGTGTAGAATAATAAGTTTTCTGGAAGAATTAATGAGGACCCTCACCAACATCTCAAGCGTTTTATCCAGATGTGCAACATAGTGAAGACTAATGGCATTCCGCAGAATCCTACTACCTACAGCTATTTCAATTCTCATTATCTGACAAGGCCAGTAGATGGCTAGACAGCCATGCGGAGAGTACTTTTACTACCTGGGATAAGTTGGCTAAAGCTTTCCTCTAACAGTACTTGCCACCATCAAAGACAGCTCATTTCAGGAACAAGATCATCTCGTTCCGTTCTATAGATGGTGAGACTCTGTATGACGCTTGGGAGAGGGATAAGGAGCTGATGAGGATGTGCCCCCACCACAATCTAGAGTTGTGGCAGATCATGCACACTTTCTATCAGGGAATCGACCAAGGGATGTGCACCATGATAAATCAAACCGCTGGTGGAGGACTTACTGGAGTTCCTCTAGAAGATACATATGCTATTGTGGAAAAAGCAGCCCAGGACTACCGCCTCTAGACAAGTGATAGAGGTAATCCTAAAGACAAGAAGGGAGTGCAAGATCTCTGTCATGACGATGGCACCAATGACATCGCTGATTTGACCAATACAATGAAGATGCTCGCAACCGAAATAAAAAAAATCTAAAGACAGAATCCGCTATGAAACCTTCGGTTGTTGCTCATGTGGGTGTCTACGGTCAAATTTGTGTCTCTCCGTCCCACTTCGCTGATGGCTGTCCGGTGATGGGGCAAGAAGGTAATGAAGGTGGCCAGGAGGATGCAAATTATGTTGGGCAAAATAATCAAGGGACTGGATTTACCTCTGGATCAGCCCCTAACCTCTCTTACAAGCCACAGAATCAGGCGCCTCCTAGCTTCCCCTACAAACAACAACAGGGGAGTGCACCGTACCAGCCACGAGGTCAATACAACAATCAAGCTCAGCCACCACAGAACAATTATCAGCCGAGAAATCGGTACAACAACCAGCCTCAACCACAGCAAGATCAGAATTCGGCAGCCATATCAAACATAGAAGCCATGCTAGCTAGCTTCATAACCGAACAGCGAACGACATCAGCCGACAATGATAGGAGGTTTGCAGGAATTGAGCAGTCTGATGTTCCCATGAGTGGCATGGCTTCGGCAAAACGGCTGTAGACAGTTCGAGCAGGAGTTCAAGGAGAGTTCAACCAAAGACTGGAACATAAGTACAACGTGAAGCAGACGCATGAATACTTTTCGGAAGGTTCTGAAGATTGAAGATCTTTTCGGTTGAGGTTGGTCAGTAAAGAAATAGATATTCAGATACGCATTCGAATATCTTCTCACCAGCTTGAATATCGCCTGACTAACTTGCCGTGGAAGATATCTCATGAAGATTGGAATAAAGATTTGAATATCCAAGAAGATACCGACGAGATTATCTGATTGGGATCAATCGACAAGTCATCGTGAGAAAACAAATATTCAGAGAAATATTCTCACATCAGTTAAAAGCAGATTTGGAATGACTTGGCAAGAAAGACAGATCAAGATCTTCATGAAGATTGGAGGAAATATATCTAGCAAATATTTAGGAATATTTCCTAAATATTTGACAGATTTCCTAGGGTTGATTCGGATCCGCCAATGCATATAAATAGAAGGCTAGGGCATCAAAATCAGCATCGCTTCCTGAGAGAAATAAACATGAGAGCATTTGTGAGATTGGAGGACGAGCGACGGCCGGATGAGTATTCCACATCGGAATATCCACGGCAAAGAAGCAGTCTGTTCAGTGTGCGTTCAGACTATTCTTGAAGAATAACCAGGCGCGCACACACCGTGATCAAGACACGCATTCGGGAGAAGGCATCAGTCTTCGGGAGAAGGCTCTGGACTTCGGGAGAGGTCCAAGACTAGGTCGAGAGGGAGTCTCGTCCTACCCATAGGGGATCAAGGTGAGCTACGGTGAACCGAGAATGCAAATCCGAGATACAGAGTGTTAGAGGCTAGGCTATTACAAACGAGGAGTTGTGTAAGCGTAAGTCCACCTGTAGCTCTAAACTCGTAATAAAGATTTGTGTCCCTTTGTGTGGGAAGCCCCCCAGAGTAGGCAAGGCCAAACTGGGTATCATATCGTGTGTGCTCCATTTTTATTCTGTTTACGTACTGTCTGGTAAGGTGTTCCAGTCTCTGGTATAACACAACCTCGAACTGGTCTTGAACAGACATCAGAATTTCAATTGGTATCAGAGCAGACACTCGACATACAGAGTGTGATCCGGTGACTATTCAAGATGAGTTTGAAGGAAGGACAGAGCACTAACCAACCACTGCTGCTTGAAGGGCCAAACTATCTCTACTAGAAGACCAAGATGAAAGTCTTTCTAAAATCTCTCGATGAAAAGGGTTGGAGAGCTGTGTTGGTTGGATGGATAGAACCCACGATGGCCAACCATGAAGGAGTAACTGTGCCAAAACCTGAAGCTCTGTGGACTGATACAAATGAAAAAGCTGCTGCTGGAAACTCAAAGGCCTTGAATGCAATTTTCTCAGGAGTGGACGAGAACGTGTTCAAACTGATTACTGAATGTGAGGTTGCCAAGGAAGCATGTGATATTGTTAGAATAGCCTATGAGGGCCCAGACAGTGAATCGAACGATGAAGAAGAAGAACATGAGAATGTCAATCTCGTCGGACTTGTAGTCACTATTGAAGACTGTAGTGAGACAAGTGAAAATCCATATTCTAGTGTACTGTCTGAACAGCTTGTTGACAACGCTTCAAGCAGTGATGACGAAGGACTTGCTCATGAGACCTTGGCCGAGACGTACAAGGAACTTTATGAGAAGTGGCTATTGGTGATTGGTCTGAACGAGAAGCTCACAGAAACAGTGGCATGCCTGACAGAAGAAAAAGATAAAAAGTGGCAGGAGGTTGAACTTCTCATTGCCCAGAAGGTGGAACATCAGGAGGAAATATCTGCTTTGAAGCACGAGATGATCGGAATGAATCAAGAACGCTCGTCACTTCTTGCACAGAAGGTGGAACTGCTAGACACAGTGATAAGCACTTGTCGTGAGGTGCAAATCAAATCTAATATTTATAAGTCCACCACTATTAACTCACTAGTAAACTAGTAGAGCGACAAGTAGGGGTCGAACCCATAGGAGTTGTAATGGTTACTTGTTGTTCCTTTATGCAAGAAAAGTAAAGTAAAGTAAATACAAGTTGGGGGTTTTGAAATTGGTTTTGAACGTGTAAGTAAGGAAAGTAAATGCAAGAGGATTGTGATCAATAGAATGGAATTCGGTCTAGGGGCCTTTTGTTGTGGCGCAACTCATCATTGACCTCTAATGATCTATCCTTGTATCCATAAGTGTGGGTTAGTTCCATTTCAAGACAAAAACCCTAAAGTAAGGCCCTTTTGAGCGCATACACCACAATCCATTCCTTTTCAAGACTTGGATTTCTTGTTCTAGCTAGACTAACATTCCATTTCAAGATATGTTAGCCTAGGTGTAGCCGCTTGGTGTCATGATTTATTATCGACCAAGCCACTAATGAGGGAATGAACTATTAGGAGGAGCTTTGCCATTTCAAGCCTCTACTCAACTTCATAGTTCAATCTGAATGGAATACACAAGAACTAATTACTAGACTAGGTGCAAAAGCTTGTTTCACGTTTCAATGAAAACAAGCACAATGGAGGTCTTGAACCCACACGGCTAAACCTTGCCATTTCAAGCCTTAGTTTAGCCTAGGTATTCATTCCCAAACCATTGGCACATGACTAGCAAATGGGATACAAGGAAGCATTAAGATCAAGGTCTCAAAGCCTTGCTACAACATTAGGGAACCCCAAACCGAATTGTGAAGGTTTTAGCCACTCATATTCATGAAATGAATATGAGAACTAAGGGAATCACAATCGGAATTTAGGCTCAACCTAAAATGTATAGTGTGGAATGTAAAGTGCGTAACAAAAGAAGAGGGAGTAGAGAGAAGTTGAGAGCTTTGTTACTTTCAAACGCCAAACCAACAAGGGAACAAAGGAGTGATTTTTGTCTACATTTTTCGAATAGATTACACAAGGCCAAGGGGTTCTATTTATAGGAAATGAGCTAGGGTTTCTCTTGTCTTGGGCACCAAGTTGGAGTGGCATAAGTGGTTTGGCCAATGCAAATGTTGAGATGCTTCTAGAATCATCAAGGCACTCTTGCTTTCGAAGTAGTCAAAATGGATTGGCATGAGCAAATAATGAGATGCTTCTAGAATCATCAAGACTTGGCAAGTGGGCTAGGTTTGGCTTGGCTTCACGTGTGGCCCAATAATCTCTTGTGGTGATTTTGGCCTTAAATGCCATCTTTTAAGCCCGATTCTTCTTAAAGCTCCAAAAGGCCCTGAAATCCAAAACGACATTAACAAGTAAACGTTCTCATAATCGAATGTCGTAAATGGTGGGTTTTGTTGACTTAATGAGTCGTATAAATATGTCTCATCAAACCACCCCACACTTGAACTTGTTCGTCCTGAACAAGGCCTTAAGTCACAAGAGGAAAAATAAGCACAAAACATCACAAGTCCTTCTCGGCACCCCTAGATAAATGCTAGTCTAGATGTCCCCTTTCCATGCATTCTCAATCACTACTCAAGGCATTTGCTAAAACATGGAATTAACTAGATACATGTACCTTTGAGTCGAGATGCAACCTAATTCGGATGAGTGGGAGATAGTTCTTTTTAGACCCATGATCTACACTCTTGGGTCCGGTTCTTGCTACATGGTTATACTTGTTGCTTCTTCTAGCACGTGATAGGTTCGAGCATCAAGGGATGAGTCTTTGTTACTTTTCTTGGACATACTTGTAGTGAACTTGGCCTTCGGCCTTTGTTTGACTTTGATGACCTTCCACTTTGTTTCGGGTAAACCTTCACATGAGTTGATTTTTTCTTTGAGCTTTGCTCCTTTTTTTTGATTTTTCTTGTCCATTCCTTCTTGGGAGGTCCAATCATCGCCCTCAAGCAAATGGAAATACCTCCCCGCTCTTTCTCATCCTTGTCGTTTCGTGCGAGTCAAGATGAGGGTCACTCATCTATTTTCCCGACTACTAGGACTAGAGATAGGACGGTTTGATTCCCGTCCCACCACTTGCATAAACGCTGCAATGGTGGAGTCACTCTATACCACAAGTCTCGAAGTACAGCCTCCACAAGTTCGTATAACCATGTAACTCGAATCCCGGATCCTTGAGTGCCTTGTCAAGTCTCACTAGGACATTTCTATTAACTCCACATCCCCTATTTAACCCAACTCATAAGGACATGTAAGAAGTTAGATCACATATTAGTCGCACAATTAGAATTTCATAAGAGTCATGCATGTACTAGGATCCATCTATTTCGCATCATTTAAGCTCAACACCCCTCTCCTACGCATTTTATTCACAAAACTACTCATTTTATTCAAAAAAAATTTAAAATTTTCAAAGGGAAACGTTCTGACTCATGCATGTGCAAGAAAATAGACGTGATGACACAACAAACTACTAAACACCCCACTCCACACTTTTGAAACAAGCCGTGTCCTCACGGCACAACTCAATTTCACACAATATGCACAATATCAATGGAAAAGGAATAAGGTACAAGAGTGAAACGGAACTCCCCTAATGATGTCCTTGCATGCCATGAAATGACAAGGCTTGGACTCGCTCCAAACGGTTGAAGCTCATGGGAGACTAGGTCGGGCTCGGTCTCTCTCTCGGACGTGCCCCGGGCTCTCTCGGTACTCGTCGGGCTTGCATAAAAAGCGTAGCGGGTGAGGTACCATGCGTAGCAGCAGTCGGGCCTGGATCTCCATGGGCGCGTCCGGTCTTTTAGTCAAGCCCGGTTCTGCTAAAATGGGTAGCAGAACCGGCAAAGTGTGTAATGGTCTCGGGACCCGACCTACAAAACAAATCCTTTTCCTTTCTGACATTGATGGGGTGAAAATAAATGCAAGAAAGTAAAAATGCAAAAAATGCTGTAAAACGCCGGGCTACCTCCCGGCGAGCGCCTTTGTTTAACGTCGTTGGCTCGACAGTACCTCCCTGGGATCATAAGTTGGGATCCCATGGGCGGGTGAGGTCAAACTTCTTCCCAACTACTCTCTTGATCTTCCCAAGGTTCTCGTATTGCAGTGGGCTCGGTTCTGCCTTCAACCGGTCAGGTGGCCTTGCCTTCACATCCTTTTGAGGAAGAGGAGATCTCTTGAGCATAGCCACTAATTTATCAAGCCGTGCCCTCTTTTCTCTCCATCCCGGTTCCCATGCAAACATTCCATGCCTCGGTCGCTTTTTTATGTATGAGCGGATGGCATCCTGGCATTTTTCGAAGATCATAATGTTGCCATCACTCACAAGCGACACCAAGCTTGTCCCCATGTTTGATTTCAACTCTAACTCGCCTTGAACATCATCTTTGATTACATGAGTTTCGGTGGTTGTGATTTCCATAGACAATGAGGGGTCAAGTTGGGACTCTTCAGCTAGGAGGATAGGGCATGCCTCGGATGGCTCATCAATGAGGATTGGGTCTTCTTTGGACAGCCCGGGAGTGAGGAAGGGGATGGTCTCGGGCTCGGGTGCAGGGACTAGTCCGGGCGCCTTAGGCGCAAAAGAGAGTCTGTCCGAGGGAACCGGGCCTGCTGGAGGGACTGATCCGTCTGAGGGACTGAGAACTGAGTCTCGTCCGGGCGCCTGGTGCGCTACTTGAACTGGGATCGGGTCTGCTCGAAGAGCCTCAAGTCCTTCAGACGTCTGTGCAAGAGCCGGGCCTACTAGAATGGGCACTGATCTGGGAGCCTGAGACGCGTCCGGTTCTGAGATATCAAGGCCCTTAGGCCCGGTTTGGTCCTCCTCATTTACCCTTGAGCATTCTTCTTCCCGGTCTCTTATCAACTCGGACGCGGTCAAGTCGGATATTGCCTTTGATAACTCGGCTTGATTCTGCTAAATTCTTGCGTCCATTCGCGCATTGCTCGCGGCCAACTCTTCCATTATATCCTTCAAGGACCGGTTTTGTCCCACCGGGCTTGGACCCGACTGATTGTGGTTTGGTCTTGAGTCCTCGGCCAAAACATTTATCAAGTCCCAAAGCTCACTTATGATTAAATCATTGAACGAGCCTCCTGCCGCCTCATTGAGCCTATCCCACTCATGTGGTATCATTCCACCGAGAAATCTTTGAATAAGATCCAAGTTAGTGAATCCATGGTGCGGGCAGCTTGTCACAAGGGAATCAAAGTACCATAAGTACTCATCCAATGTTTCATCCCGGGATTGCTTAATGTAGATGATCTTTTCACGGATTTCATGTTGGAAGGATGGTGGGGAGAACTCCTCATCGTACCAAGGCTCTCTATTGTAATAAGAGGCCATGGCGAACCAAGAGAATCAAAATAAGAACAAAAAGGAAAACAAACAAAAAGAACAACTTCACCAATGCACAACTCCCTGGCAACGGCGCCAACATTTGATAAGCACTTGTCGTGAGGTGCAAATCAAATCTAATATTTATAAGTCCACCACTATTAACTCACTAGTAAACTAGTAGAGCGGCAAGTAGGGGTCGAACCCAGAGGAGTTGTAATGGTTACTTGTTGTTCCTTTATGCAAGAAAAGTAAAGTAAAGTAAATACAAGTTGGGGGTTTTAAAATTGGTTTTGAACGTGTAAGTAAGGAAAGTAAATGCAAGAGGATTGTGATCAACAGAATGGAATTCGGTCTAGGGGCCTTTTGTTGTGGCGCAACTCATCATTGACCTCTAATGATCTATCCTTGTATCCATAAGTGTGGGTTAGTTCCATTTCAAGACAAAAACCCTAAAGTAAGGCCCTTTCGAGCGCATACACCACAATCCATTCCTTTTCAAGACTTGGATTTCTAGTTCTAGCTAGACTAACATACCATTCAAGATATGTTAGCCTAGGTGTAGCCGCTTGGTGTCATGATTTATTATCGACCAAGCCACTAATGAGGGAATGAACTATTAGGAGGAGGTTTGCCATTTCAAGCCTCTACTCAACTTCATAGTTCAATCCGAATGGAATACACAAGAACTAATTACTAGACTAGGTGCAAAAGCTTGTTTCACGTTTCAATGGAAACAAGCACAATGGAGGTCTTGAACCCACACGGCTAAACCTTGCCATTTCAAGCCTTAGTTTAGCCTAGGTATTCATTCCCAAACCATTGGCACATGACTAGCAAATGGGATACAAGGAAGCATTAAGATCAAGGTCTCAAAGCCTTGCTACAACATTAGGTAACCCCAAACCGAATTGTGAAGGTTTTAGCCACTCATATTCATGAAATGAATATGAGAACTAAGGGAATCACAATCGGAATTTAGGCTTAACCTAAAATGTGTAGTGTGGAATGTAAAGTGCGTAACAAAAGAAGAGGGAGTTGAGAGAAGTTGAGAGCTTTGTTACTTTCAAACGCCAAACCAACAAGGGAACAAAGGAGTGATTTTTGTCTACATTTTTCGAATAGATTACACAAGGCCAAGGGGTTCTATTTATAGGAAATGAGCTAGGATTTCTCTTGTCTTGGGCACCAAGTTGGAGTGGCATAAGTGGTTTGGCCATTGCAAATGTTGAGATGCTTCTAGAATCATCAAGGCACTCTTGCTTTCGAAGTAGTCAAAATGGATTGGCATGAGCAAATAATGAGATGCTTCTAGAATCATCAAGACTTTGCAAGTGGGCTAGGTTTGGCTTGGCTTCACGTGTGGCCCAATAATGTCTTGTGGTGATTTTGGCCTTAAATGCCATCTTTTAAGCCCGATTCTTCTTTAAGCTCCAAAAGGCCCTGAAATCGAAAACGACATTAACAAGTAAACGTTCTCATGATAAAATGTCGTAAATGGTGGGTTTTATTGACTTAATGAGTCATATAAATACGTCTCATCACGCAGTATCGGTTCTGAAAGCTGAGATGGAGAAAAATAGAGAAACACATCCTGCAGGCTTGGTGGAGCTAAGGAGAAAGAATGCTGACTTGAGCCGCAAAGAAGTCCATCTTCTGAACAAGGTAGAATCTCTGGAGCTACAAATTGAGATGGAAAGAGATAATCATGCTGCTACTATGAAAGAACTGAGCAAGTTCAAAAGATCGGCGAAGATGCTGAACTCAGGCTCAAAGAACTTGGAATCCATACCAAGATCCCAAAGAATTAAAGATGGACATAGAGGTCTCGGCTTCAATGGTAATAGTGGCTTAGATAAGACTTCGTTTGTTAATGCAAAATTGAAACCTGCACAGAGAGCAGAACAGAGTTTGAACCACTACCCTGAGAAGCAGCTTGGGAATCAAGGAAGAAGGCAGCTCATGCCCAACCGTGGAAGACATGGTACTGAATGGAGGAGAAACAATTGTACATGTTGGTATTGCTATCAGATGGGGCACATCAAATCAAGTTGCCGACAACTTCTGGCTGAGCAAAAAGTAATGGAATCCAGAGTCACCCCACGAGTCAGACAAGTCTGGAAACCAAAAACAAGGAAAGAAGTGTGCTTCGTTACTCTTAGCTCATTCAGTCACATGAAGGAAGAATGATGGTACCTCGACAGTGGATGCTCGACTCACATGACAGGTAATCCTCAATATCTCATCAATGTTAAACCTATTCGCAAGCGTCAGTTTGTCACTTTTGGAGATGGAGGGAACGGCTAGGTGATCGGGTGTGGGACATTGAAGGTTCCAGATCTACCTGAGCTCGAGGATATCCTCCTAGTCGATGGGTTAGAGGTGAACCTGATCAGTATTAGTAGATTGTGTGATGAAGGACAATCTGCTACATTCACTCGTGATTCCTGTCAAGTACTGGACAGGAATGGAGACACACTGATGGAAGGAAGTAGGTCATCAAACAAAAGCTACTTTCTAGGCACAGGTGGAATAGGAGCTGCCACTGTCTGCCCGACAAACACGATAAATGAGATGGAATTGCAAGGGACAGGTATGGTGTCCTCTTCTGGAAAGGTGAAAGCCGAAGTTGCCCTAAACTCAGTTCCAGAAGATGATAAAGTTAGAGGTGGGACATCATCTGAAACACCCATTCAGACCAAGTCTACAGAAGATGAAGTTCTAGAGGGAGGTCCAGCTGATGAAGCCACACCTACTCCAGCTGGGACACTTGACAATGCACCTACGCTGCAACCCTCATGGAGAATTATCAAGCATTATCCAATCATGGAAACTATTGAAGATCCATCGGAAGTAATGAAGAGTCGAGCGAATGAGATCAAGTATCGAGAACTGACGGCATGTTCATCCAGTCCGAAGAATGTCAACAAAGCATTTATTGATGAGATTTGGGTGGTAGCCATTCACGTGGAACTGGGATAGTTCACCAGATATGAAGCATGGACGTTATATCATCTTGTGCATAGTCACGAAAAGAAGAAGACTATGTACGGACTCACACAAGCGCCCAGAGCATGGTACGAGACGTTCCTCATCGACCATGGCTATGAGCGAGGGGGAGTAGAGAAGCAGATGTTCATCACGAGTACAAAGAAGCTGGTTGGCCAGTTCGTGAGACGGATGCAAAAGGAGCTCAAGCTGACCATGGTGGGAGAGATGAAACACCTTCCTGGAACACATAATGACCAGATGTTGGGAGAGCAGGAGAGCATCTCTACAGGGAGCTGCTGCACTCAGTTCCTATGGATGAAGCAGAATCTGTCTGAACACGGAATGGAACGGGTGAAGAAGTTTCTGCCCAAGAACCCAGTACAACACTCCATGATCAGATATCACTTCATCAGAGAGCTACTGGAGAAGAAGGTCATCACATCGAAACACATGACAACCGTAATAGTCGTACTCACCATGGCACTAGACGTTGCTCATATTGAAACACTTAGATCCTCTCTGGGTCAGCGTGTTATCACCAACTAAGTGTTCCAAAAGGAGGTCAGCCAAGAGCGGAACCCAACAAATCAAATGGGCTGACCTACTAAAGAAGAGGGCTGGAACAGATGGTACGTGGTTAGAACTGATTACTAAATTCAACTTATTTGTAGTTTTATGAGGCGTTGGAGCATATCAAGGAGGAGAGAGGTGATTGGACAAATACCTCAAGAGATATTCATATGACAGTTTTTGGCAAGTTGAGGAGTCCAAATATTTGAAAATCAAAATCCTTGCCAGTTGTTTCCGAAACCCCTAGCTTGACAATCCTCTCAAGACTCTTCCAAACAGTGGCAAATCAACAATGATGGTGATCACACGAAAGACTTTTAAGAATGTTGTCTCACCCTCACCCGAATTGAAGAGAGAAAATAAAGAATCATCAGATGGTGTTGCTTTGAGAGTTCTGACAAAAAAGAATGGAGAAGAGGCGGCTGTGACAGAACTTAAAGAAGCTACTTCAAAGGCGTCAAAGGTTGTTCCTAATCCAACTAAAGAGAGTGTGCAGACTGCGAAGGAAAGTCGTGCCTAGAAGGAACGGAACTCCCAGGAAATACGGTGCACGAATTAGTGCTGTGAGGGGGAGAAAAATTGCTATGTCACTCTGAGACTGAGCAGGTTGTTGAATCTTCTAGCAAGAGAAGTCTGGTACTGTATGAAGAGTCAGATGAATGCTTAGCAGAAAAGACTGCTGAGGTAGTCGATGAAGAGAAGGTGTCAGAGAATGAAGTTGTTCCTATGGAAGCTGATGATGTGAAGCAATAAGAGCCTGAAGATGTTGTCACTGATGAGTCAGACCCATCTAAAGAAGATAGTGAACTTGAGGAAGTAAATAAGCAAATTGACGAGGTGGTCCAAGGTTTTCATGAGAAAGGAGCAAGTGAAGGAGACCAACCTGAAAATCAGACGGAGACAGAACGAGTAGAAGAGCAAGTTGTTGTTAAACCTGTCGTCCAGAAGAAGGTAAAGCAGTCAGCTATCCAAGAAGTAATCATGACAGAGGCAGAACATGGTGCTGGTAATCATGCATAGAGAGTTGGTCAGAATCCTGGATCGTTAGCTGAAGTAAAGGAAAAACGGAAGGAAGGAGATGTGCTTATTGTGTCTGCGGCACAATCAGAAAATGAACATGTTGAAGAAAAAGCATCTGATGCACCAGCTGTGCCGACTGAGTTGGAACATCCAGCTAATACAGATGTATAGATGCATAAAGCTGATCTAGAGAGACCAGATAATGGAGATTGTGAGGATAATCGGGACTCAGTTTCATTGGTTGAGCTCAAGAAGTCTGAAGAGGAGAAACCAACGAGGAAAGTGACCATCCAAGCATGCTCGACTGAAGTAACTACCAAGAAGGATGGTAAAAGAACAGATGCAGGGGGAGCAAGTGCATCCAAGAAAAAGAAGAGCAATGTTCCAGGTTCTGTTCCACCTAGTATACCAACTGGAGTGACTAAGCATATAGTGTGGTTTGCCAGTACAGTCGCAGCAGCCAAGTGGAAGGCAGTGCAGAAAAGAAAGATCATCCCTGAGAGGATGCTTGAAGAGAAGAAGTACATAGGAAAGGAGATTATTCAGCTCTTGAAGGAGACTGATCTGATTTGGACCATCCAAAGATGAAAACCGTTTAATGAAAAGTTGGTGCGAGAAGCTATTGCAAATCTACCAAAACTGTTTGGGATTGCTGGTGATAAAGACTACGGAATAGTCTCTGTCAGAGGAAAGAAGGTCAAGATTGATCCTGAGATCATCAATGTGTACTTCGCAATGGATGATTCCCACGAGGTGGTGGAAGAGGAGAACTATGACAAGATTGCAAGTTGTTTAATGGCTGAAGCATACCCTCGATGGGAAGACACTTCCATCCCAGTTGCAGATCTGACCACATTCTACTCGATGTTGTTCTTCATCGCCATAGTCAACTGGAAGCCTACATCTCATAGAACCACGAACAGCAAGGAGATGGGACAGCTGATCTACCAGATTGGAAATAGAATGCTCATTAACATGGGAAGAATTATGTTCGACCAGATTACAAAACACGCCATATTAACGATCTGAAAGACCCCGAGCTGAAGAGGAAGAATGTTCCTGAGTCATCTATGAGGAGAGTTGTTGGTGAGAAGATGTCCCGAGCTGAACGTGGACAGCTACTCAAGGAGGTAGAGATCATTCCGGAGGTCGACCAGGAGCAGAGGAAAAGAATCAATCAATTGGTGCATGCTCTGTAATATCCCAGTGATGATAAAAAAGATGGAGAGAGTTTATGTCCTGATTAAAGAAAAGGCAGAACTCCTTGATGTTATCTCATCGTTGAAAATACAGATGAAGAAAGATAAAGACATGCACGCTAGAGACATGGAAGATCTGAAGAAAAGACATGGTGCCATGAGGCAAAGAGAGATATGTCTTCTAGACGAAGTCAAGCCCTTGAAATTACAAAGTGAGGTGGAGAAGGACTACCATGCTGCTGAGACAACATGGTTCGACAGACTCACAGTATGTGTCACTGTCACAGGCTATGTTCGAGGGGGAGTTGACAAGATTCCAGATGCCGAGGAGACCAGGTTGCTCGATTGGACCCCTTGCCAGTTTGTGGCAAAAAGGGGGAGTATTTTGAGGAGACTGTTTTGGTTCCTCAAGTTGTGTCTAAAGCCTAGATAGATAGATAGATCTAGTAGATTTGGTTTTGCCAAAATGCCAAGGGGGAGACTGATGTTCCCATGAGTGGCATGGCTTTGGCAAAACGGCTTTAGATAGTTCGAGCAGGAGTTCAAGGAGAGTTCAACCACAGACTGGAACATAAGTACAGCATGAAGCAGATGCATGAATACTTCTCGGAAGGTTCTGAAGATCGAAGATCTTTTCGATTGAAGTCGGTCAGTGAAGAAATAGATATTCAGATACTCATTCGAATATCTCCTCACCAGATTGAAGATCGCCTGACTAACTTGCCGTGGAAGATATCTCATGAAGATTTGAATATCCAGAAGATACCGACGAGATTATCTGATTGGGATCAATCAACAAGTCATCGTGAGAAAACAAATATTCAGAGAAATATTCTCACATCAGTTAAAAGCAAATTCGGAATGACTTGGTTAGAAAGACAGATCAAGATCTTCATGAAGATTGGAGGAAATATATCTAGCAAATATTTAGGAATATTTCCTAAATATTTGACAGATTTCCTAGGGCTGATTCGGATACGCCAATGCATATAAATAGAAGGCTCGGGCATCAAAATCAGCATCGCTTCCTGAGAGAAATAAACATGAGAGCATTCGTGAGATTGGAGGACGAGCGACGGCTGACTAAGTATTCCACATCGAAATATCAACGGTGAAGAAGCAGTCTGTTCAGTGTGCTGTTCAGACAGTTCTTGAAGAACAACCAAGCGCGCACACACCGTGATCAAGACACGCGTTCGAGAGAAGGCATCAGTCATCGGGAGAAGGCTCTGGACTTCGGGAGAGGTCCAAGACTAGGTCTGGATGGAGTCTCATCCTACCCATAGGGGATCGAGGTGAGCTGCAGTGAACCGAGATTGCAAATCCGAGATACAATCGAGGCTAGGCTATTTGATGGACCATAATTGTATGAATCATAAACACAGTTAAACCCACCAAATTAGACTCTTTGTCTATTTAACTTTTGCTTGTTAGTTCCGATATTTATCTACAGGGTATTTTGAAGTCTAGAGAGAATACAGGCTAAGGAGGAGTTTTAAAGCAGAAAATGAATTACGAGTCATTCCAGGTCACGACCAATTTCTGACTTTCAAGAACCGGACGTGGAATCACTCAAAACAAGTCCAACCGGAGGGCAACCAGAGTCAGACCGGAGCTGAAAGGACCGATGGCTTTTGGGGAAAAGATCTCAAACTCACTCATCCTCTCCCCTCATGCCACATGGGCGGCGGCTAAGCCTCCTCCTCTCCCCTTCCTCCACATGGGCCGGCGGCTTTTGGAGGTGATGACATCACCCGATGGCTTTGAGCTCCTCCTCCCATCTCTTGCCAAGTGGATGCTCCTCCTCCACATCTCTTCCTCCCCTTAGCCTATAAATAGACATCTTCCCCTCCTTTGTAATTCATTCCATCCTCACATCCCATTTTGTGTGCAAGAAGCACAAGTCACTTATCTCTCTAGCTTGTGAGCACCATCCTTTTAATCGCCTTACTTTGGAATCGAAGCTTTAGCACTTTCAACGGTTTTTGTAAGTACTCTTTTCTTTACTTTACTGTCTTTCAAAGTACTTTACTTTCATGTCTTTACTTTCCAAAACCTTTACTTTCTGTCTTTCAAAACCTTTACTTTTTCAAGTACTTACCTATGATGTCCTGTTCCATAGATATTCGTAGCTAAACTCTTCATTTGGTTGAAGGGGTGTACTTGTATCATACAATGTTTTAGACCCTTCTCTTAGTGCCTCTTTGTGTTCAACTTGTTCTAGGTGCCTTATATTAGGTCAGAATTCCATTGGTTGAGTGGATGCTCGGAAGAGCAAAGCTCTGCCATGGGTTCGTGATCTTCCGTCGTTAAGTGGAGGCTCGGAAGAGCACAGCTTATCTGTGGAAGTCAACCTCTTTAAAACACCATTTGGTTTATCAGGAATGATGATCAAATGGATGCACATACTAGAACAAGAGTTCTTTGTCTTGCAAAAGACAAGACGGTGTGGCAAGTCATGTGCTAGGAATAGCCTTGATTCACTTTTGAACACTTAGTATGATCATTAGAGGTCAATGATAAACGAAAATATGATACAAGGCCCCTGAAACCGAATCTTTCCTTTAATTGCAATATCATCTGTTACTTTACTTTTCAGTACTAAAACCAAAACCAACCCCCCAACTGTTTTATTTAATTCCCCCATCCGAAAGAACAATTAATCCACTAACTCCCTTGGGTTCGACCCGTACTTACCACTTTCTACCCAAATAGTTAGGTCGCGAGTATCGGAGATATAAATTTGTTTTTGCACAGAGAACATCGCACCTTAACGACAGTGCGGTGGGCTCCGTCACTATTACAAACGAGGAGTTGTGTAACCGTAAGTCCACCAGTAGCTCTAAACTCGTAATAAAGATTTGTGTCCCTTTTAGGGTGTGGGAAGCCCCCCAGAGTAGGCAAGGCCGAACTGGGTATCATATCATGTGTGCTCCATTTTTGTTCTATTTACGTACTATCTGCTAAGGTGTTCCAGTCTCTGGTAGAACACAACCTGGAACTGGTCTTGAACAGACATCAAAATTTCACAGTCCATAGAGTAGATTACTATTCATGGTAGAATGTTGGAAAACCAGATAGCTCGGCAAGCAGGGAGCATGGGAAACTCCCATCGAAACAAGATCCGAATCATACGGAATCCGTGAATGCCATCACACTCCTAGGAGGGAAACAGCTCAAGATGCTACCAGCTCAAACCACTACACCTGTTGAAGATGAGACGTCAATGGAGGCTGAACACCGAGCTGAAAATTCTGCGCCAACAGTGGAGCCAGCTCTTTATGTACCGCCAGTCCCATTCCCACAGCGACTTAAAGCCACTAGAAGGGATAAGGATTTCCAGAAATTCGTGGACAAGATTCGTACCCTCTATATCACTTTGGCCCTCACAGAAGCAATCACCCAGATTCCTACATATGCAAAATTCATGAAGGAGATACTCATTGGGAAAAGGAAAATAGAAGGGACCGAGACAGTGGCCCTGAGCGAGGAGTGCAGCACTGCCATGCACCCGCCCATGCCACCCAAACTTAAAGACTCAGGGAGTTTTTCTATCCCTTGTGATATCGGTGGTATTACTATTTGTTATGCTTTATGTGATCTTGGTGCTAGTGTGTCTATCATGCCATATTCACTGTATGCTATACTAAATTTGGGTGATCTTTCTCCTACTAACATCACAATTCACCTTGCGGATCATTCCTGCAGACTCCCGAAAGGGATTCTAAAGGATGTACCCGTCAAGGTGAAGAATATTTACATTCCTACTGATTTTATTGTGCTGGAAATTTCGGAGGACATAGACATCCCAATCATACTTGGTAGACCATTTCTATACACAGCAAAGGTAGTGATTGACATGGATAGAGGTTCTATTGCTTTGCGAGTGGGCAGGGAGCGAGTCATCTTTTATTTACCTGATATGTGCAAGAGTCCTAGTCTTTTAGCTGACTGTGATGTACTGGACTCTGCTGATACTAATGAACCTATTACACTGACCTCTGTTGAGTCTTACAGAATAATACCAGGCTGCCCAATACCAATGGATATATGCGCAGTGTGCACCGAGGGAGCTACTGAAACTGAACAGTTCACCAAGGCAAGTAAGGAACCTTGCAAGGTAGAGCTGAAACCTCTACATGCAAGTCTCAGGTAAGAATTTCTTGGCCCTAACTCGACCTACCCGGTGATTGTGAATGCATCTTTGACTGAGGTAGAGACCCAGAGATTGCTAGTTGTCCTGAGAGAGCATAGGCCAACCCTAGGTTATTAAATTGATGATATTAAGGGGATTAGCCCAAATATGTGGATGCATAGAATCCATCTAGAGGGCGATGCTAGGCCTACTAGGGATGCATTGAGACGTTTGAATCCTAAATTGAATGATGTAGTGAAGAATGAAATTTTGAAATTGCTAGATGCCGGTATTATTTATTCCATTACTGATAGTGAGTGGGTAAGTCATGTGCATGTTGTCCCTAAGAAGGGAGGTTTGACTGTTGTTCGTAATGAGAATAATGATTTGATTCCTACTCGTACTGTGACTGGTTGGCGTATGTGCATAGACTATAGGAAGTTGAATAAGGCTACTCGTAAGGATCACTTTCCTTTGCCTTTTATTGATCAAATGTTAGAACGTCTTGCGAAGCATAAGTTTTTCTGCTACCTCGATGGTTATAGTGGGTTTTTCCAGATCCCTATACACCCCGAGGACCAGGAGAAGACTACTTTCACTTGCCCCTTTGGCACGTTTGCTTATAGACGCATGCCTTTTGGTCTTTGCAATGCTCCAGCTACTTTTTAGCGTTGTATGATGGCCATATTTTCAGATTTTATAGAAAACACCATGGAAGTATTTATGGATGATTTTTCAGTGTATGGTTCTTCATTCGACTCGTGCCTTTCTAACCTTGCTAATGTTCTTCGTCGTTGTGTCGACACTAACCTAGTTTTAAACTGGGAGAAGTGTCACTTTATGGTGCAAGAAGGTATAGTGTTGGGACACCTAGTCTCCAACCGAGGCATCGAGGTCGATCGCACGAAAGTAGAGGTGATTGAGAAGTTGCCCCCACCATGAGATGTGAAAGGAATCAGGAGCTTCCTTTGACACGCAGTTTTATAGGCGTTTCATAAAGGATTTCTCAAAGATAGTCAAGCCACTCACTGATCTGGTATGCCAGGAAGCTGAATTTAACTTCAATGAATCATGTCTTAATGCTTTCCATACTCTAAAATCTGCTCTTACTTCTGCTCTTGTAGTGCAGCCTCCCGACTGGGAGCTGCCTTTTGAACTAATGTGTGATGCTAGTGATTTTGCAGTGGGAGTAGTCCTAGTGCAGCGCATTGACAAGATGCTACACGTGGTCTTTTACGCCAGTAAAGTCCTGGCCGGCGCAGCAGCTAATCACACTACAACCGAGAAGGAGATGTTGGCCATCGTTTATGCTTTTGAGAAGTTCAGGCAGTACCTAATCGGTTCAAAGACTATAGTGTACACTGACCATGTCGCGATCAAGTATTTGCTATCCAAAAAGGATTCAAAGCCTGGACTTATTCGATGGGTTCTCCTCCTCCAAGAATTTGACATCGAGATTAGAGACAAGAAGGGAGTAGAAAATCTGGTTACAGATCATTTGTCACGCCTCGAGCTAGGAGAGCTCGACCGCGAAGAGGACAAACTCCCGATGACTGACTCTCTAGCAGGAGAATAGCTTATGCATGTAGATGTGGATAACGTCCCATGGTACGCAGATTTCGTCAACTACTTAGCCTACGGTATCATTCCTCCTGACCTTTCGCACAACCAGACGTGGAAATTTTTGTCTGATGTAAAGAGGTACTTCTGGGATGACCCTTTTCTATACAGATTATGTGTTGATGGTCTCTATAGGAAATGTGTCGACGAGGACCAGATCGTATGGATCCTAGAGCGCTGCCATTCATCACAATATGGTGGACACAGGGCTGGTTCAAAAACGGCTACGAAGGTTCTGCAGTCCGGATTCTTTTGGCCATATCTATTTAAGGACTCCCACGAATTCGTTAAAACTTGTGATCAATGCCAGAGGACTGGAAATATTTCAAAACAGATGGAGATGGCCCAGCAGAGCATTCTCGTAGTGGACTTATTCGATGTCTGGGGGATTGATTTCATAGGACCATTCCACCTTCTAATGGAAATCAGTATATCTTGGTAGCAGTCGACTTTGTTTCCAAGTGGGTTGAAGCAGTGGCTACTCCTACTTGCTACGCCAAGGTGGTTATTAAAATGTTTCAGACGGTTATCTTTCCTCGGTTCGGAGTGCCCAGAACACTTATCAGTGATAGAGGCTCCCATTTCAACGAAAGAAATTTCGAGACATATGGTGTTGATCACAAGGTTGGCACCCCATATCATCCTCTGACCAGTGGGAAAGTTGAAATGTCTAACAGAGAGATCAAGAGCATATTGGGGAAGATAGTCTCGAGCCACAGGAAAGACTGGGCGTCCAAGCTAGATGACGCGCTGTGGGCCTATAGGACTGCGTTCAAAACTCCTATCGGAATGAGTCCTTTCAAACTCGTTTATGGAAAAACCTACCATCTGCCAGTCGAACTCGAGTACAAGGCCCTATGGGCTATTAGAGAACTGAACATGGACATGAATGCAGCTGGGGAAAAGCGACTGCTACAGCTGCATGAGCTCGATGAGATCAGACTAGACTCTTATGAGAATGCTCATATTTACAAGGAGAGAATGAAAAAGTAGCATGACAAGAGAATAGTGCGCAGAGAATTCAACGAAGGCGAGCGAGTCCTCCTTTACGACTACCGCATTGGATTATTTCCTGGGAAGCTACGCACTAAATGGAGTTGCCCTTATACAGTGGAACGAGCACATCCAGACGGGCACGTGGAGCTAAGCATTGAGGGAGGCAGATCTATGGTGGTGAACGGGCAACGCCTCAAGCACTACCACGTACTAAAGCATCTAGCACCCCCCGAAGGCATAGACGATAACCTACTTCTCGGGAAGGGATCTCAGCAAAGGACTTCTCGAGAATGCTTCTAGTTGCACCTCCCTGGCTATGTCTCGCCAAGACGTTAAACTAGGCCTCTTCGGGGAGTAACCCGCGCTGTATGTATTTAGCTAGTTTTCATCTGCATTTGCATTGTGTGATTTCATGTGTGTGTCGCAGTTTTAAGTGTGGAGTGCCAGCATAAGGAAAAATTTCCCTAGCTCTGTCCCATGACAGCCCGTGACACTAGGATCGTCACGAGACAATGGATATGTCACGGGACCAGGTCTTGGCGATGAAAAAAACCAAGTCCCGTGACACCCCGTGACAGTTCAAGTGTCACGGGACCAAGCCGTAGCAATGACTTTTTCTGTCCCGTGACATCCCGTGACACTAGGACCGTCACGGGACAATGGATTTGTCACGGGACCTGGCCGAAGCATTGCAAATTCTTAGTCCCGTGACATCCCGTGACCGCCCGTGACAGTTCATGTGTCACGGGACCTGCTCGAATACAGATACTGAATTAGGGTTTTCTTGTTAGTTTTTCATGAAATCAAACTCGACCGTCCATCGTCGCCCTTCCGAGCAATCCCAATGCCGGCACTGATTTGTAATCCTAGCACTTCAACGCAACTGCCCAACTCCGCTCCATCATGTCCCAGCGTTGCCCCGCTCCTGCCGCCATCCCAGCCGCCCCAGCCGCAGTTCCAGCACTCCTAGCGCCAAGGGTTTTTGATGATAGACGGTACCCAAGGTTTCCCGACCCGGCTACCTTGGCGATTTACAAGCAATTGAAGCACAAGAAAATAGTTAAGCCTACACTTGTCCCCTGCCTCAGTACTCTATCATATTTTAAGCTGTTGGATAAGGTCCGTCCGTTATTTGATTATTCGGGGCTAGGCATATGATGAGTCGTATTTATACGACTCATCGAGTCAATAAATCCCATCAATTCCGATACTTTTGTATGCAAATAGTTACTTCTTAGTATGGTTTTGTATTTCAGGTGTTTCGAAAGCTCTAGGAGGAAACGTGCATAAAAGACGGCATTTTATGTCAAAAACATCACAATTGCAGATCAGACCTTTGGACGTTCGTCGGAGAGCTGGGAGCTGACCGTTGATCAGAAAAATACGTGCTACATACCGTTGCGTAGGTGACTCAATTCCCTACAACTCTCTAGTTCACACCAAGAGCATCCGAGGTCGTTTGGAAGGCCAAATTGAGAGCCGAAGTCAAAATAGATGCGCAGAACGGATGAACAGTGTCCGCGAATGAACAGTAATTCCGGCGTAAAAATCCGAATTTCATGCATCACGGTTTAAAGGCTTCTAGAAGGTTCTGGAAGGCTCTACACAGATCTGGAAGACTTGCAGAAGAAGAAAACTTAGAGACCAAGCAAAGTCGGTTTTAGGACATGTTTCCTAAAACCGTTTTTGGACCGACTTCAATTTGGAAGCTTTGAGGCCTGAGTTTTCTCTATAAATACAGCCTCATATCAAAGGTTTCAAGCATCCCAAAAACGTGGAGAGCTCCTCTCTCCACACAATCCCACAACGTAGAGAGCTCCTCTCTCTAGAGTTCCTCCTCCTCCGACGGTGTTCCAACATTCCGGCTCCGATCTTCTTCCTTCGGCAATAGAGAAGACATCCTCTTCCTTTATTTTTATTGTCTTTATCTCAATGGCCATGTGTAGCTAAACTTATTATTCGGGCTAGGGTTTAATACATTGTGACGAATGTTTTTGAGACTTGTTGCTTAATGCTATTTTCATTGTTCTACTAGTCCTTGTGCTTATTATCTCTGTTTGAATTGCGAAGCTAAGTTGATACTCGGAACGGTTAGACTTAGCCGAGCAATTCATTCGCTTTATTCACTGTTTGTTTGATACTAGACCGTTGAGAACAAATAGAGCACTAATCTAATATATCTTGGAATGGAGTATTAGATTGCTAGGGCTAGAATTCTATAACCCGGAAAGGAAGTAGATTGTGGTGTAGGCGTCCAGAAAGACCCTACTTTAGGTTATAACTTGGAATGGAAGTAACCACACTTAGGAACTAGAAAATAGATAATTAGAAGTCGATGATAAAATAGGTCACAATTGAAAACCCTAGTCTGAATATCCTCTCTGATTGATACATCCTTAGTTTATTTCCTATTTTTGCACTGTTTCCAAATTACTCACAACCCAATTGTTTTCCCTTTTTTACAGAACAAATAGTAACCCGTCTAGCTCTCTTGGGTTCGACCCCTTGCTTGCCGCTATACTAGCCAAGAGTAAGTGGAATTATAAATTTAAATTTGCAGGTACCAACGACGACCTGTCAAATTTTGGCGCCGTTGCCGGGGAGCTACGCACGGTGAACTTTGTTCTTTCCTTTTTCGTTTATTTTCTTTATTTCTTGGTATTTCCATTTCCTAGTTTTTATTTCAATTTCCTTTTATTTCGATTTCCTTTTATTCCGATTTCCTCTTATTTCGATTTCCTAGCTTTTAAAGGATTCTGTCACCAAGACTTACGAGTCTAAGGAGATTGGGTTTTAAGTGAGATCATTGTGACTCCTCCAATCTCCTGGGAATCCTTTATTTGCTAGTCTGTGCTTTGCTACTCTTGTGCCATGTCTCGCGCAGGTAGTAGAATTGATGAGGAAGAGGAGTACTACCCACCATCCTTCCAACAAGAAGTCCGAGAAAAGATCATGTACATTAAGCAGTCCCGTGACGAAAACTTCGACGAGTACTTGACATACTTCGATTCCATTTTGGCGAGCTGCCCGCACCATGGATTTACAAACTTATATCTTCTTCAAAGGTTTCTCGGTGGAATGTTGCCATATGAGTGGAATAGGCTTAATGATGCTGCAGCAGGAGGCTCGGTTAATAACTTAGACATGAACGAGATGTGGGACTTGATAGAAGATATGGCAGAAAGCTCAAGACAATCTCGGGCCAAGCTGATCAAAGAAATAGACGACATGATGAAGCAATCTCAGGCTGAAAACGAGGAAGCCTCGGCCGAGTTATCAAGAGCAATGTCCGACTTGGACCTGGCCACGTCCGAGTGGAGGAGAAGACAAAGGGTTATTGAAGGTGTCGGTACAAAAACAGAGGAGGACATGGCAGAGGCTCTAATAGAGCCTATCTCGGAGCCCATAGAACCGGCAGAAGATGAGGACCCATGGTTGACGGAAGAAGAGCTCAAGTCAGACTACCCCGGATATTTGGAAGAAGACGGCCCGCTGGCGCCTAAAGAAGAGCCGACCGAGCCACTCGAATCATACCCCATTGCCGAGTTGCCCGAGACGTGCTCAGACTTCATTACGGATCTACCCGAGGTAGAACCGATCCTCACTGTCGAAGCGGCCGAGGAAATCAAGGTCACAAAAGATTCTACCTCAGTGCAGGACGCAGACGCCTCAACAATTACGGCGCGGACGTCTGAAGAATTACCAAAAAATCAAGAGACGTCCGCGGAAGATATTCAGAAGACCTCCGCGGCATGCACTGATGCAGTTGAAGAAACTCTAACTTCTAACACCCCTCTTCCATCCCCAATGCAGGTGATTGCTACTAAGGACCATGTGATCGACAAAGATGAGCTTGAAGGCAAATTAGAGGCGAAGCATGAGCCAGAAAAGCCAACGATGGAGTTGATACGGGGCGGAAGCGGGACTTTACGATGTAGGTTTTGATGGAGGAGGATAGGTAGTGCAACCGGACGATTCTTGAAGCCAACCACTGCTTGTACAATGACCTGCAACAAGTAATTGCCTAACCACACTCTAAGTTTCCAAACCACACAACCACGCACGAAGTTGGAAGCACAATTTGGTTGCCGTCGAACGACCGCTTATGCAATCTCACAAGGAAACTACAAGAGCAAGGGGGTAGAGAACTCTCTCTCAAATAAGATATAGCAATAGCTAAAATCTGAAATTTTGATGAATAAATTTGAAAATCTGAATGTGTTTTCAAAATACATGTAGATGAGGATTAATACTAAGAAATGAAAGTAAATGCATGTGTTGTGGACTTGTGCAGCCACCATGGGATCTTGAGTAGCCTCTTTTGAGCAATGAGCAGCCACCATGGAGTCTTGTGCATTCTCCTTTGATCCTTGTTCAGCCATAAGTGCCCATGATTGATCTTTGTGCAATACTATTAATAGCCATGCTTTCAATTTGTGCTTGGTTTGATGTGCTAAGGGAAAAGCATCAATTGTGGTCCTTTATTGCTTTCTTTCTTGCACTAAATGATGTTAGACTTCTCCCTTTGTTCTTCGTGCATGAGTCCTCCATAAGTGTCCCTTCTTTATGTCCATCCACTTTTGAGAATCTGAGTAATAAAAGCACACTAGATTTAGGCAGCATAAAGTTCTCATCAATTGTAGTATAACAATCAACTAGGAGTGAATTCACCTCATGTTGAATTTGTTTTGCTCGGTTCCTAGTCATTGGACCTTTGAAAGCTTCTTTCGTCGATGCATCAGCTTGTAGTTGTATAGAATTACTTGTAATAGTAGATGACCGACGAGGTGAGGCTAGTGTGTCCTCATCATCCTCCCCCTCTTCAAAAAGAGTCGTCCTCGACTCTGATTCTTCTTCACCCAAGTAAGGCGACAAGTCAGCCACGTTGAAAGTGGGACTCACCGCATAGTCTTCTGGAAGTTCAATCTTGTAGGCATTGTCATTTATTTTTGCTAACACTTTGAATGGTCCATCCCCACGAGGCATGAGTTTGGACTTGCGTTTCTCCGGAAAACGTTCTTTACGTAGATGTATCCAAACTAGATCTCCGGGTTCAAACGTTACCTTCTTTCGGTTCTTGTTAGCCTTGTGTGCGTAATACTTTACCTTTTTCTCAATCTGCTCCTTAGTCTTCTCGTGAATCCTTCTCACATATGCAGCACGCTTTGAGGCCTCCATATTACTTCGTTCTTGCAATGGAAGTGGTAGCAAGTCGAGTGGTGAAATGGGTTTGAATCCATAAACCACCTCAAATGGGCACATGCTTGTGGTTGAGTGAACTGCCCTATTGTAAGCGAACTCGATGTGCGGCAAGCACTCTTCCCATTCCCTTAGGTTCTTCTTGATCATAGTCCTTAGTAACGTTGAAAGGGTACGGTTTACCACCTCCGTTTGGCCATCAGTTTGTGGGTGACAAGTTGTTGAAAACAATAGCTTGGTCCCAAGCTTTCCCCATAATGTCTTCCAAAAGTAGCTCATAAACTTCACATCACGATCAGATACGATCGTCCTTGGTACTCCATGCAGACGCACAACCTCCCTGAAAAATAAATCAGCCACATGTGAAGCATCATCGCTCTTATGACATGGAATGAAATGTGCCATCTTCGAGAATCTATCAACAACAACAAAAACTGAATCCCTTCCCCTCTTAGTTTTAGGTAGTCCTAACACAAAATCCATACTAATATCTTCCCAAGGAACACTAGGAACTGGTAGAGGAGTATATAAACCGTGAGGGTTAAGTTTTGACTTAGCTTTGTGACATGTAATGCATCGCTGCACGAATCTTTCAACATCCTTCCTCATCTTTGGCCAATAAAAATGATCAGCAAGCATCTCATAAGTCTTCTCCCGGCCAAAATGACCCATTAAACCACCTGCATGTGATTCTTGCAATAACAAAAGCCTAACCGAACAATCAGGAACACAAAGTTTGTTAGCTCTAAAAAGAAATCCATCATGCATATGATACTTATCCCATCCTTTTCCATCTTGACATCTTTCATATGGTTCTGAAAAGTAAGGATCAGCAACATACAATGCTTTCAAACTTTCAAGTCCAAGTACTTTTACCTCTAATTGGTTCAACAAAACATGTCTACGAGATAGAGCATCAGCAACCATGTTTTCTTTACCCTTCTTATATCTCACAACATATGGGAAAGTCTCAATGAATTCTACCCATTTAGCATGCCTCCTATTGAGCTTAGCTTGACCCTTAAGATGTTTCAATGCTTCATGATCAGAATGAATGACAAACTCCTTAGTCCATAAGTAATGTTGCCAAGTTTCAAGCACACGAACTAAAGCATACAATTCCTTATCATAAACTGAATAGTTCAACTTTGCACCGCCCAATTTCTCACTAAAATATGCTATCGGTTTGCTTTCTTGCATTAAGACACCACCAATACCTAATCCACTAGCATCACACTCTATTTTAAAAGTTTTGTTAAAATCAGGAAGAACAAGCACCGGTGACTCCGTTAATCGTTTCTTAAGCTCTTTGAAAGCATTTTCTTGAGGCACATCCCATTTGAAAACAACACCCTTCTTTGTTAACTCATTCAATGGGGCAGCAATGGTACTAAAATCCTTAACAAACCTTCTATAGAAACCAGCAAGACCATGAAAACTTCTTACTTGACTCATATTGAGAGGAGTAGGCCAATTCTTGATTGCCTCAACTTTTGATTCGTCAACCTCAATTCCTTGCCCTGAAACGACATAGCCAAGAAAAACAACCTTCTTCGTGCAAAATGAGCACTTGTCCATGTTAGCATATAACTGTTCCCTCCTAAGAACATCTAACACAAGTTTGATATGATCAATATGCTCATCTATAGACTTGCTGTATATCAAGATGTCATCAAAGTAAACAACAACAAATCTCCCAATGTAAGCTCTCAAGACATGATTCATTAACCTCATGAAAGTACTAGGTGCATTAGTTAATCCAAACGGCATGACTAACCACTCATACAATCCAAATTTTGTATTGAATGCCGTTTTCCATTCATCTCCCTCTTTCATCCGAATTTGATGATATCCACTACGCAAATCAACCTTAGAGAATATCATAGAGCCACTAAGTTCATCAAGCATATCATCTAACCTAGGAATAGGATGACGATATCGAACAGTAATATTGTTTATGGCCCTACAATCAACACACATACGCCAAGAACCATCCTTCTTAGGAACTAAAATAACAGGGACAGCACAAGGACTTAAACTTTCACGTACATAACCTTTATTTAAAAGTTCTTGTACCTGCCTTTGTATCTCCTTTGTCTCTTCGGGATTTGTGCGGTATGGTGGTCGGTTTGGAAGTGAAGCGCCTGGAATGAGATCAATTTGATGTTCAATGCCACGCAATGGAGGTAAACCCGCTGGAACCTCCTCTGGAAAGACATCCTTGTAATCATGCAAAACACGAGAAAAGGCACTAGGAAGAGATGTCAAGTCGTTAGTCGATACCAATGTGTCTTTGTACATCAGCACAAAGATCACTTGACTGGTGTTATTCCTCACATCTCTCAACTCAGATTTGGTGGCTAGCATGACGAAATTCTCTCCCTCACTTTTCTGTTTCTCTCTCGTGTTTGTTTTGGGACACTCACTCACTGTTTTGTGGTTTCCGCTCGTATGTTTTTTCTCTCCAACTCTCACACTCACTTTGTTTCCCTCGCTGGCTTTTTGCATATGATCAGTCATAATTTGTTGAGGTGTCATAGGTCGGAGCACCAAATCCTTGCCTTTCCACTTGATTGTGTAATGGTTTGTGCGTCCACAATGTTGCGCTGAAACATCATATTGCCACGGCCTTCCCAATAGTAAATGACACACCTTCATGGGTAGAACATCACACTCAACCGTGTCAATATAATCGCCAATCTTAAACTGAACTTTTACCTTGTGTGTAATCTTCATTTCTCCGTAATCACTTAACCATTGCACATGGTATGGGTGAGGATGTGGCAGCAACTTCAGCTCAAGCTTTTCACACATCTCTTTACTTGCAAGGTTTTGGCAACTTCCTCCATCAATTATTACCTTCGCAACTTTGTCTTGAACTTTTGCTCTTGTTTGGAAAAGGTTGTGCCGTTGACAATTCTCTGAATCTTTCACTTGCACGCTGAGCACCTTGGTAACAACAAGTGAGGCACCTTGCTCATAATCACAATAATTGTGTTCTTCATCATCAAGAGTATCATTAGCAACTTCGTCTTCCAAATCACTTGCTGATTCATACTCTCCTTCCTCAGTGACGAGCATAGTACGGTTGTTTGGGCAGTCTTTGATCATATGACCACGTCCCTTACACTTGAAACACTCAATGTCTCTACTCTTGGATGTGGATCCAATGGAAGATGAACTAGATGACGCTGATTTGCCTTTCTCCCTTGAAGTTTCAGTTCCACCACTACGAGTGTTGGAACGATTGCCACCTACAGAGTTAGTGGTGATGCCTCGACCAACATTAAATTGCGGTACAAACTTACTTCCACTTGTTGTAGTCCGAGTAGTGAATGAGGTTGATTTGTTCAGCTTTGAGTCATCTTGCAATTGTTGTTCAGCCTTTGAAGCAAGATGCACCAACTCTATGACATTTCGGTAAGGTTGTAGCTCAACAATCCGTTTCACACTTGTGTTCAACCCATACAAGAATCGAGCCATGGACTGCTCCTCATCTTCTTGTATATCGGCACGTATAATAGCCTTCTCCATCTCCTTGTGGTACTCCTCAACAGATTGTTTACCTTGCCTCAAGTTTTGAAGCTTGTCAAAGATGTCTCTTCTATAGTGTCTTGGAATGAATCTCGCCCTCATCTCACGCTTCATTTCTGCCCAAGTAGCAATAGGGAATCCTTCTCCTTCTTCTCGTTGTCGCTGGACTTGTTCCCACCATATAAGCGCATAGTCTTCAAACTCCAATGAAGCCATGGCAAGCTTCTTCTCTTCGGAATAGTTATGCATGCGGAAAATCTTATCAACCTTCAACTCCCATGTAAGATAAGCTTCTGGATTAGATCCTCCTTCAAACTTTGGCATAGTAAATTTCAGCTTACCAAACCTTTCCTCATCACGAACAAAGTTTCCACGTTGACGGAATCCAGCATTTCTAAACATGTCACGATCCTCATTGTCAAATTCATCATCAATGTAACCATGGTTCATATTACCTCTTCCACGACCTCGTCCTCGTCCATTGAATGGAGCATCTCTAAAATTATTTCCACGACCAGCAACTACGTTGTTTGTGTTGTTGGCGACATGGTTTCGCCCTCCTTGAGCAATTGGTGCAGCAACCTCTCCATTAGTCCTCTCAGTCTCATCGCCATGCACACTTGCATCTCCCGTGGCTTGTCGTAGTTCTCGAACAACTTGAGCAACTATATTAACTTGCATAGCAGCAAGATTTTGGGTTAGTTGTTGATTAACATTACCCATAAGTTGTTGAAGATCCTCAGATATTCTATCTTGCTTTTCCTCCAATGACTCAATGCTTGCCCGAAACTCTTGACGAAGATGATCACGTAAAGCATTGAAATGGAGACGTGTGATGGGCTGATTGAGTTGTTCAGCGCCATCAATTTCATATTCATCTCCATCACCTGCCATGATTAGCTGTGGAAAACTCTATACTAAAGATAAATGTGTATGAAAGAAAAAAAAAGAACCTCAAACCTCACTTTCTCTTACCAACCGAAGCTCGTGAAGATTCCAAGTGTGTGCAGATTTGTGTTTTACTTCGGTGATGATGGTTGGTCCAAAAGAGTGAACAATCAAGCGCATACAAGTTGAGAATCACACAAACAATGGCTGATTTTGGATGCAATACTCAATAGACTAGATGAAATCCCTACAAATTCAGCAACTTTTTTTTTGCTTTTTTTTTTTTGCTTTTTTTTGCTTTTTTTTTGCTTTTTTTTTTGACAGAATTGAAATCAACAAAACTACAAAGGGATAGATGGTACCAATGTAACAATGGCTCTGATACCAAATGATACGGGGCGGAAGCGGGACTTTACGATGTAGGATTTGATGGAGGAGGATAGGTAGTGCAACCCGACGATTCTTGAAGCCAACCACTGCTTGTACAATGACCTGCAACAAGTAATTGCCTAACCACACTCTAAGTTTCCAAACCACACAACCACGCAAGAAGTTGGAAGCACAATTTGGTTGCCGTCGAACGACCGCTTATGCAATCTCACAAGGAAACTACAAGAGCAAGGGGGTAGAGAACTCTCTCTCAAATAAGATATAGCAATAGCTAAAATCTGAAATTTTGATGAATAAATTCGAAAATCTGAATGTGTTTTCAAAATACATGTAGATGAGGATTAATACTAAGAAATGAAAGTAAATGCATGTGTTGTGGACTTGTGCAGCCACCATGGGATCTTGAGTAGCCTCTTTTGAGCAATGAGCAGCCACCATGGAGTCTTGTGCATTCTCCTTTGATCCTTGTTCAGCCATAAGTGCCCATGATTGATCTTTGTGCAATACTATTAATAGCCATGCTTTCAATTTGTGCTTGGTTTGATGTGCTAAGGGAAAAGCATCAATTCTGGTCCTTTATTGCTTTCTTTCTTGCACTAAATGATGTTAGACTTCTCCCTTTGTTCTTCGTGCATGAGTCCTCCATAAGTGTCCCTTCTTTATGTCCATCCACTTTTGAGAATCTGAGTAATAAAAGCACACTAGATTTAGGCAGCATAAAGTTCTCATCAATTGTAGTATAACAATCAACTAGGAGTGAATTCACCTCATGTTGAATTTGTTTTGCTCGGTTTCTAGTCATTGGACCTTTGAAAGCTTCTTTCGTCGATGCATCAGCTTGTAGTTGTATAGGATTACTTGTAATAGTAGATGACCGACGAGGTGAGGCTAGTGTGTCCTCATCAGGAGTACTCACTCGTTACAGTTCAAGAAGAGCCACCTGGAAAGAGCAAGGATCCAGGTATTCTCACACTCACCCGTGATATTGACTCTTATATTTTGCAGACGGGAGATGCCAGCGCTCACAGTCCTCTTGCACTCATTCTGGGACAATCGGTCATCTTGGACACAAGGACCAAGAATGACATGGGAACAAAAAGGTTGTCACCTGCGCTTGTTGGAAAGAAATCAAACTACCATGTTCACGAGGATTCTGACCGTCCATACATGAGGAAGAGACCGAGGCATGGAACGTTTGGATGGAAGCCAGGATGGACAGACACGAGAGCACCACACGATGAGGGCTATGAGCATCACAGAGGAGTAGCAAAATTTGACCTCACACGTCCATGGGATCCTAACTTGTGATCCCTAAAGAGGTACCGTCGAGCCAATGACGTAAAATAAAGGCGCTCGCCGGGAGGCAGCCCGGCATTCTTTTGTCTCTCTTTAGTTTTTTATTTATTTATGTCGTTCACTCTACCATGTCTTGAGTCTTTTCATCACATTGTACTTGGGAAAGAAGATGATTTTCATGCAGGGGACAGATGCGAACGTATCTGAAATATTGGCATAAGACTGTTATCCAACGTGAGTAGCTTCACACCTTGAATAAATTGTGTCGAGAAACATAAGCGTGTAAGGATTCTGTCACCAAGACTTACGAGTCTAAGGAGGTTGGGTTTTAAGTGAGACCATTGTGACTCCTCCAACCTCCTGGGAATCCTTTATTCGTCTTGATGTCATTGACACAGCACTTTCATTTTGTGACGAACTCACGTTGCGATGCAAGCTTCGATGGTGCTCTCTTCGAGGACTCATAGGAGAATAATCAGTTGCTTCTGATCGTCACGCACCGCACGAGGGAAGTGCATGTCCAACCTTACTCTCTTCCTATTTCTCTTTTGTTTGTTTGCATGCATTGTGAGTCTAGATTTGAGTCGTGCCGTGAGGACACGGCTTATTTCAAAAGTGTGGGGTGGGAGAGTCAGTCATCGAGTCAGCACGTTTATTTTCTTGCACCCTGCACAGAGTTAGCACGTTTCCCATGATTTTTTTGAATTTTTGTACATGATTCTTCACTATTTCCTAGACTTGCAGTATTGGATAATGATATGGTGAAATAGATAGAGCCGATTACATGCATGTCTTTAGTGAAATTTGACTTGTGCAATTACATGTGATCAAAAAATATTGCGTGCCTTTGTTAGTCGAGATAAACAGGGATGTGGAGTTGATAGAAACGCCCTAGAGAGACTTGACAGAACATTCAAAGGCCGAGTTCGAGTTATATGGTTATACGGATTTCGTGGAGGCTAGCACTTCGAGGTGACATAGTACGAGTCTGCTCCACCACTGCGGTACCCTTGCGGTTGGTCGGGACGGGAATACTTCACACCGTCCAAGCTCTAGTTCGAGTAGCCGGGAAAATAGACAAGCGACCCTTGGCTTGACCCGAGTCAAAAGGACGAGGATGAGTGAGAGCAAGTAGGTTCGAGCAAGTCACAATCCGCACCACAAAGTAACAAATCCCTCATCATTGTGAACGTTTACACCGAAACAAGTGAAGAGCACCACTGATATATTGAACAGGCTGTCGTCGTACCTGTGCAAAAACAATTTATATTTTCCTCACTTCGAACTGTGGATTAGAACAGCGGTAAGCAAGGGTCGAACCCAAGGGAGCTAGATGGTTACTACTTCGTTCTGTAATGGAGAAAGACAAGAAACTAAGTGAGAGTAATTGTTAGTGAAACAATAATAGGACACGAAAATTGCTAAGGGTTTATCAATCAGAGAGAAATATTCAGGTTAGGGTATTATTCAATTGTGACTTCGTTTATCCTTGATTTCTAAGTATTTATTCTAGCTTTCTTAGGGTTACTCCTGGTCTGGTTATAACCGTTTAATTCTAGCAAACCTAATACTCCTGGTCTGGTTATATTAGGTTTCGTGCAACTACTTATTATAACTGGGTCGGTATCAAATAAGCAGTGAAAAGGTAGTAAGGATTACTATGTTAAGTTGTACCCTTTCGAATCTCCCCTTAACCTAATAAATTCAAACTAATAATGTGCACAAGAACTAAATAGAAAGCATGAATAATGTTGAAGAACAGAATCTCAAAACAATCGTCACAATTATTTAACCCTAACCCGAATAATTGGATTAGTTACACATCGACATAAGTAAACAATGCAAATAATAAAAGGAAGAGACTTCACTAATTGACCGAGATGAAGAACAGGAGGAGCAAGGCACGGCTGAAGCAAGGAAGACTGAGATCGATGGATTTCTCTGTGATTTTCGGATGATTTGAAGACTGCGGGATCTCTTGTATTTATAGGGTTTGAGAAACCCTAACTTGGCGATAAAGCTACGAAACCCTAGCATCGCATGCAAATTGGGCCGGCTGCTGGACTTTGGACGTGCGAATGGATGAGATGAGGCTCGGCTGGCCGGACGGATGGATCAGCGCTGGAGTGCTCGGATGGCCAGGCGCATGCCCGCTCGGATGGCCGAGCTGGAGCTCGGAGGCACGCTCGCATGGCCAGGCGCATGCCCGCTCGGATGGCCGAGCTGGAGCTCGGAGGCACGCTCGCATGGCCGGGCTGGAGATGGATCAGCGCTGAAGTGCTCAGATGCACGGGCTAATCGGACTGGGTACTTTGGGGCTGATTTGACTCGCCTTCGGACACTCTTCTGGCCGGTCTCTTGGTTTGGGGCACTAGCTGGACATGTATACTTGATGCTAGGACCTTGAAATTGTAGAATATAATCCAGACTAACTGTCTGCTTATTGTGATAAGGATTGATTTGGATTTGGATAAGGTAGTTTATTTCGGTTACAAGTTAGTTACTTGATAGTTATCAAGAGTTGTATTATTTAAGTATTGTTTTTTGAATGAATGAAGTAGCAGATTTCTCTCTTTGTGTCTCACGTACTGTTCTGATCATATCGTGTATCTTGACGAGATCCAACATTTGGTATCAGAGGTTGAGTTTTACACGAGAATATGACGAAGTACGGCGAGTCTAGTAGCAGCAAGGCTATAACTAGCAAGGAGAGTAAGGAGAGCAAGGCTAGTAGCGACAACATGGAACAAGTTGCAGAAAAATTTATGAGTAAGGAGAGTTCGTTATCTCTCCAATACCCCATGTTATCAAGGAACAACTATGTCGCGTGGGCCATCAAGATGAAGGCCTACATGGATGCACAAGGCGTCTGGGATGCCATTGAGGATGTGGCCGGCATGGCCATGGAAGTCAGGAAGGATAAGATGGCTTTGGCAGTCATTTATCAAGCTATTCCTGAAGACATGTTGTTAATGGTTGCTGAAAAGAAGACAGCAAAAGAGGCATGGGAAATGTTAAAGATTATGCATTTAGGTGCGGATCGAGTGAAGAATGCAAGGGTTCAAACATTGAAGAGCGAGTTTGAAGTTCTGCGAATGAAGGAAAGTGACTCGGTGGATGATTTCGCAATGAAACTTACCACGATCGTCAATAAAATACGCTCTCTAGGTGATACAATGGATGAATCATATGTGGTAAGGAAATTTCTCAGGGCTATGCCAGGGAGATTTTTGCCAGTAGTCTCAACAATTGAGCAGTTTGGGGACATTACTAACATGTCCTTGGAGGAAGTAATAGGTCGCCTCAAAACACACGAAGAACGCCTCAGTGAAGGTGGCAACACTGATGGTTCACATCTCTTGCTCACCCAAGAAGAGTGGCTAGCAAGATCAAAGAGGGGAGGAGGTGATTCATCTTATTCCCGGTATACGACGCGTGGAGGAAACGGTGAGGAAAATCGTCGCGGAAGAGGGCGAGGACGTGGCCGTGGTGGTAGAGACCGTAATAATAGTACAATGCACCAAGAATGTGGTGGTCGTGGTACATCCAGTGGTCGTGATAAAAGCAAAGTAAAATGTTACAATTGTAACATCTTTGGTCACTTTGCTTCGGAGTGTCGCAAGCCACGGAAAAAACATGAGGAAGCAAACCTTATTAGCGCTCAGGAGGATGAGCCGACACTTTTGATGGCCATATACGAGGAGAAGTGTAACATGGCTTCATCAGATGAACCAAAGTTGAGCACGGACAACAAAGAATCAAACTTATGGTACCTTGATAATGGAGCTAGTAATCACATGACCGGTGTTAAAACCAATTTCAATGAACTTGATGAGAAGGTGTCTGGACAAGTGAAATTTGGAGATGGTTCTGTTGTTCAAATCAAGGGGAAAGGATCTGTTTTGTTGAAATGTAAAAACGGCGAACAGCGTTTGCTTTCTGAGGTGTATTTTATACCCAATTTGCGTAGCAATATAATAAGCTTAGGACAACTAGCTGAAGAAGGCAGCAAGGTGGTGTTGCAAGGCGTATTTTTGTGGGTATATGATAAAGAAGGAAGATTGCTAATGAAGGTGGAGCAATCAGGTAACAGATTGTATAAAATTCTTCTTGAGATATGCAAACCCATTTGTTTGGCAGCAAGCATTGTGGATCCAGCATGGTTATGGCATGCACGATTGGGTCATCTCAATTTCAAGGCTCTTCAGACAATGGGAGAAAAGAATATGGCAGTAGGCTTGCCAAAGATTACTCACCCAGTGCAGGTGTGTGACAGTTGCATGACGGCCAAGCAAACTCGTCTCCCATTTCCAGCGCAAGCCGTGTATCGCGCTGATCATCCTTTGCAATTGGTTCATGCAGATCTTTGTGGACCGATCACACCGCAAACAAGTGCTGGTAATAAGTATTTTTTACTACTTGTGGATGACTTCAGTAGAATGATGTGGATTTATGTGATAAAATGCAAGACTGATACATTTGATGCTTTTAACAAATTCAAAGTTTTGGTTGAAAATCAGTGTGGTAGAAAACTGAGGACATTGAGAACTGATCGAGGTGGAGAATTCTTGTCTCATCAGTTCACAAATTTATGTGATGAACAAGGTATAGCTCGGCATCTCACAGCCCCGTACAGTCCGCAACAAAACGGCGTGGTGGAGAGACGAAATCGCACAGTAATGGAGATGGCGCGGAGCTTGCTCAAGGCCATGATATTACCTGGAAGATTATGGGGTGAAGCTGTCCGACATGCAGTGTACATTCTAAACAGAGTATCGACTAAAGCTTTGAATGGTGTCACTCCATATGAAGCTTGGACCGGTAAAAAGCCGAATCTAGAGCATCTCCGAGTGTTTGGGTGTGTAGGGCATGTCAAAGTACCTAGTGTACACACCAAGAAACTTGATGATCGAAGCATCCTCATGATACACTTAGGAGTGGAGGAAGGGAGCAAAGCTTATAGAATGTACGACCCTAGCACTAGAAAAGTGCAAGTGAGCAGGGACGTTATCTTTGAAGAGCAAAGAAGGTGGCAGTGGGATGAAGCAAACCAAAACTTTAATGCCTGGTTTAAGTTTACTGTTGATGATAATGCAGGTGAACATAATGGTGAATCAGAGAGGAGATATGAACTTCCATCTTCACCAGTATCTTTACCAGCCGCACGAATGGAATCACCTGTTACTACAGCGTCAACCGCAACACCAGTTGGTGATAGCAAAAGTTCAGAGTCGTCAAGCAGTGCTACAGCTTCATCATCTGATGAACGACCAAGGAAATTTCGTCCATTGAAGGATATTTATGCTGAGACCGAGGAGATTCACCTTGACCCAGAGGAGTTGTATTTTGTTGCAGCCGAAGAGCCCATGACTTATCGTGATGCAGCAAAACATAATGAATGGCGAATGGCGATGCAACAGGAGATTGATGCTATAGAAAAGAATAAGACTTGGTCACTCACAAAGCTACCACCTGATCACAAACCCATTGGTGTGAAGTGGGTTTATAAACTCAAGAAGGATCCTGAAGGGAATGTAATTAAGCACAAGGCCCGACTTGTCGCCAAGGGATATGTTCAGCAAAAGGGCATCGACTTTGATGAAGTATTTGCGCCGGTGACGAGACTTGAAACTGTAAGGCTACTACTTGCTTTAGCAGCACAACATGGATGGCTAGTGCATCATCTTGATGTGAAATCGGCGTTTTTAAATGGAGACTTGAAGGAGGAAGTATATGTATGCCAACCTGAACGTTTTGAAGTAAAGGGTCATGAACATTTAGTATATAAATTGTCCAAGGCGTTATATGGGTTACGACAAGCACCGAGGGCATGGAATATTAGACTTGATCACAGTTTAAAGGAGCTTGGTTTCAGAAAATGTCCACAAGAACAAGCTGTATATAAGAGGTATGTTGATGCTGAGATATTAGTAGTTGGTGTCTATGTTGATGATCTAATTGTCACAGGCACAAGTATGAAAGAAATTGATCAATTCAAGAGGCAAATGAAGAATGAATTCGAGATGAGTGATCTTGGATTACTCTCATTTTATCTTGGCATTGAAGTGAAACAGAAGGATGGTAACATATCTTTGAAGCAAAGTTCTTATGCTAAGAAGATACTGAAGCAAGCTGGAATGATGGAATGTAATTCTTCCAAATATCCTATGGAGTCAAGACTGAAACTTTGCAAGGATGAACAAGGAACACCAGTCAATTCCACTGATTTCAAGAGTATTGTGGGAAGCTTAAGGTATCTACTTCACACTCGGCCCGATCTTACTTATGCTGTAAATGTTGTCAGTAGATATATGGAGAAGCCACGAAGTTCACACTTGCAAGCTGTCAAGCAAATACTAAGGTACATTAAGGGAACAATCCATTATGGACTGATGTATGCTAAAGGCAAGGAGCTGAAGTTAATCGGCTACAGTGACAGCAACCTAGCAGGAGATGTTGACGACAGGAAAAGCACAAGCGGAGTTGCCTTCTACGTTAATCAAAATGTAGTGACATGGAGTTCACAAAAACAGAAAAGTGTTGCTCTGTCATCATGCGAGGCGGAGTTTATGGCAGCAACAATGGCGGCTTGTCAAGGCATTTGGCTACGGAATTTGTTGAGTGAAGTAACAGGGCATGAACCCGAACCAATCAAGTTGTTTGTCGACAACAAATCAGCAATTGCATTGATGAAAAACCCAGTGTTTCATGGAAGGAGCAAACACATAGACACAAGGTATCATTTCATTCGGGAATGTGTTGAGAAGGGGCTGATTGTTGTTGATTATGTAAGTACTGAAGAGCAGCGTGCTGACATTCTTACCAAAGCACTTGGCATAGTCAAATTCTGTGAAATGAGGGAATTACTGGGTGTCCGAGACCTTGAAGAAATTCTGGATTAAGGAGGAGAATGTAGAATATAATCCAGACTAACTGTCTGCTTATTGTGATAAGGATTGATTTGGATTTGGATAAGGTAGTTTATTTCGGTTACAAGTTAGTTACTTGATAGTTATCAAGAGTTGTATTATTTAAGTATTGTTTTTTGAATGAATGAAGTAGCAGATTTCTCTCTTTGTGTCTCACGTACTGTTCTGATCATATCGTGTATCTTGACGAGATCCAACAGAAATCACCCCATTGTGTGGACGGATTAGGCCGGAGCGGCTCTCAAAGTTGACATCTCAGCCAGCCGGAAAACAGGCCCTGAAATTTGGCTAAGTCCTGAAATCTGCGCTGATCGTGCTCATGGGTTCTTGCTCCCTTCGTTCCTTGCTCGTGGCTCGAAATTCACTTGGGTTTCGCCTGAGGTGTAGCCTGACATATGGGCAAGACCATGGTGTGGTCCGATTTGTGCTGGGCTGGACCTTCTCCAAACGACGGGTGCTTCTTTCACCGAGCACGACCAGCCTGCGGACGCGCCTGGGCGCCTGGGCCTGATGGAACGCTGGTCGGCCTCACAGATTCATGCCCCGGGCGTTGCTTGGTTGTTGGTCGAAAATCCAATTGGTTTTGCCTGAGTCATAGCCTGACATACGAGCTACAAACTGCTGGTCTCCGATCATGGATTGGATCCTCCAGTGTCAAACGACACTTGCCTCATTCTCTGAGTACGGCCAGCCTGCGGGTCTCGGGTCCTTGTGGTGTTTTTGGCTCCAAAAGCCATATTTTGAATGTGATTCCTCCTAGAGCTTCCAAATCACCTGAAACACGAAACAACACTAAAAAGTAACTGTTCGCATAATAAAGTGAATGAAATGGTGGGAATTAATGACTCGATGAGTCGTATAAATACGGCTCATCAAACCACCCCACACTTAAACTTGTTCGTCCCGAACAAGAACTAGGTCATAAGAGGAACGAATAATGTAAACACCACAATGCTTCGGTTATCCTAGACGAGCTACATGGACATGAATTAATTACTCTAGATCTCGCCTGTTATGCATGCTCGCTACTAATATCTTTGTGCTAAAACATGGGTTAAAGATACGTGTTACCTTTGGGTCGAGATGCAAATCAATTCGGATGTCTCGGGAGATAGCCCTTTTAGACCCATGAACCCTCATTCTCGGACTCGAACTCGCTGCTATATGGTTATGCTTTGCCACTTTTTCTTGCACGTGATTGATTCGAGCTCCAAAGTGATGAGTACTAATCGGTCAGCTATAGTGTCATGGGATCTGATATTTCAATGATGCTTTCACTTGATTTTGTGTGGACTATCACAATGATGGTGGATTTGTTGCTTTGTAGTGCGGATTGTGACTTGCTCGAACCGTGGTTCCTTCTCCTTTTGACGCGAGTCAAGCCGAGGGTCGCTCGTCTATTTTCCCGGTTACTCGGATTAGAAACCTTCCTGCTCTTACTCATCCTCGTCCTTTCGACACGGGTCAAGTCAAGGGTCGCTTGCCTATTTTCTCGGCTACTTGGACTAGAGCTTGGACGGTGTGAAGTATTCCCGTCTCGACCAACCGCAAAGGTACCGTAGTGGCGGAGCAGACTCGTACTATGTTGCCTCGAAGTGCTAGCCTCCACGAACTCCACATAACCACATATCCTGAGTTCGGCCTTTGAACGATCTGTCAAGTCTCTCTAGGGCATTGCTATCAACTCCACATCCCTGTTTATCTCAACTAACAAAGGCACGCAAAATTTTAAGATCACATGTTAGTCGCACAAATCAATTTTCACCAAAGACATGCATGTAAAGTCGGCTATATCTATTTCACCCAATCACTATCCAATACTGCAAGTCTAGGAAATAGTGAAGTATCATGTACAAAAATTTTAAAAATGACTCGAAACGTGCTGACTCTGTATGGTGGGCATGCTGACTCGATAACTGACTCATAACTGACTCTCCCACCCCACACTTTTGAAATGAGCCGTGTCCTCACGGCACGACTCAAATCTAGACACACAAATGCATGCGATAAATTGATAAGGAAAGGAAAAGGGTAGAACGAGACTCCCCTGGGATGTAGACGGTGGTCGGCTGAACTCGGATCAAGTCCGGGGGCTAAAATGCGTAGCTCCAAGAGAATTTTCCGGCCGACTAAGTCCAATCCCTGCAAAATGAAACCGATTCCTTTCCAAGGTACAATGTGACAATAATGACTCAAAACAAACATAATAAGTAAATAGACTGAAAAGCAAAAGGTGCAGGGCTGCCTCCCTGCGAGCGCCTTTGTTTAACGTCGTTGGCTCGACAGTTCCTCCTCTAAGTGTCAGGAGGCTCGTCAACTGCAATCTCATCAGTGGTGGTCTCGACTGGCTCGACTAGGTCAAACTGGTGAATGGTCAGGTCGGCCTCTCCATGGTAGTGCTTCACCCGCTGTCCATTGACCCTGAATCGGTCTCCTCCTGTCTGGCCTTCGAGTTCGACTGCTCCATGATTAAAAACCTGTGTAATGGTGTAAGGGCCGGTCCATCTGGACCTCAACTTCCCGGGCATGAGTCGTAACCGTGATGAGAATAAGAGCACCTTCTGTCCGACTTCAAACGAGCGCCTGAGTATGAATTTGTCGTGGTAGAGCTTGGTCCGCGCCTTGTAGTCTGTTTGGCTCTCATAAGCCTCGAGGCGCAGCTCCTCAAGCTCACACAACTGCAATTTCCTGTCTAACCCGGCTGCCTGTAAGTCTGGATTGCACTTCTTCAGTGCCCAATACGCCTTGTGCTCTAGCTCCACTGGCAAGTGGCACGCCTTCCCATAGACCAACCGAAAAGGCGATGTGCCTATCGGGGTCTTGTAAGCTGTCCTGTACGCCCACAATGCCTCATCTAACCGCTGGCTCCAATCCTTCCAAGTCGGTCCTACCATCTTCTCCAGAATTCCCTTAATTTCGCGGTTGGAGATCTCCGCTTGCCCATTCGTCTGGGGGTGATATGCTGTGGAAGTCCGGTGATGAACATGGTAGCGCTTCAGTGTGGATGCCATGATGCGGTTGCAGGAAGTGTGTCCCCTGATCACTGATAATAGCCTTAGGTACTCCGTACCTGCAAAAGATGTTAGTGCGCAAAAAGTCTACGACAGTTTTAGCATCAGCACATCTAGTGGCCTTGGCCTCCACCCACTTGGACACATAATCAACTGCAACTAAGATAAACTCAAAACCACATGAAGCAGGAAAAGGACCCATGAAATCTATCCCCCAAATGTCAAACACATCATTCACTAATATGGGGACCTGTGGCATCTCCTGTCTGGCCGAAATGTTACCTACTCTCTGGCATCTATCACTTCTCTTACAATGATCGTAGGCATCTCTAAAAACATGTGGCCAAAAGAATCCACTATCCAATATCTTCCTAGCAGTCCTCCTAGGGCCGAAATGGCCTCCACACTCTAACTCATGGCAGAAACTAATAACTGAAGCAATCTCATCATCAGGGATGCACCGTCTAAGAATCTGATCTACACCTATTTTCCACAAGTACGGATCATCCCACACATAGTATTTAGCATCATGCTTCAATTTCAAACGCTGTGCCCTAGAATATGAGGGCGGGAACTTACCTCCGACCAGGTAGTTCACTATGGGAGCGAACCAGGGCAGCTTACCCGAAATAGCATACAAGTGCTCATCTGGAAACGTCTCGGTAATCTGCCCGGCATCCTCCTCTCTGACAAGACGGCTCAAGTGATCTGCAACTGTGTTCTCTATGCCCTTCTTGTCCCGAATCTCCACGTCAAACTCCTGTAGGAGCAGGATCCACCTAATGAGCCTCGGTTTCGCCTCCTTCTTCGTCATCAAGTACCTAATAGCTGCATGGTCAGAATAGACGACAACCTTAGTACATAACAGATATGATCTAAATTTCTCCAAGGCGAAAACCACGGCTAGCAGCTCCTTCTCTGTGGTCGAATAGTTCTTCTGGGCCACGTCCAGTGTCCTCGAAGCGTAGTAGATCACCACGGGCTTCTTGTCCACCTTCTGACCAAGAACTGCTCCTACGGCATAATCACTCGCGTCACACATAATCTCAAATGGCTGAGTCCAGTCCGGAGCTCTAATGATGGGCGTGCTGGTGAGGGCCTCCTTCAGCTCGTCAAATGCTGCCCTGCACTGATCTGTAAACTCAAAAGGAACATCTTTCTGCAAGAGGTTAGATAAAGGCAGTGCCTTTTTCGAGAAATCCTTAATGAATCTACGATAGAAACCAGCATGCCCAAGAAATGACTTAATATCACGGACTGTAGAGGGATATGGCAGAGTAACAATCAAATCTATCTTAGCCTTGTCTACCTCTATCCCCTCACGTGAGACTATGTGACCGAGTACAACTCCATGAGTAACCATAAAATGACACTTTTCATAATTGAGCACCAAATTCATAGAAACACAACGCGCAAGTACCATGCTCAAATTTTCTAGACATGCATCAAAAGTGTCACCATGCAAAGTGAAGTCATCCATAAACACCTCAATAAATGACCCTATCATGTCAGAGAATATGCTAGTAACCACCCTCTGAAAAGTACCTGGTGCGTTACACAAGCCAAAAGACATCCGGCAAAAAGCAAACGTACCGAATGGACATGTAAAGGTCGTCTTCTCCTGATCCTCGGGTGCTATAGGAATCTGGTTATAGCCTGAAAAACCATCTAGAAAACAAAAATAAGGCTTACCTGCCAAGCGGTCGAGCATCTGGTCAATAAATGGAAGAGGAAAGTGATCCTTGCGCGTGACTGCATTCAGCTTCCTGTAGTCTATGCACATGCGCCATCCAATCTTGACTCGTGCAGTCACCATCTCGCCCTCGGCATTCTTCTCCACTGTGATCCCAGTTTTCTTCGGTACAACATGTACCGGACTTACCCACTGACTGTCTGAGATCGGGTAAATCACATCAGCATCCAGAAGCTTCTGGATCTCCTTCTGGACCACCTCCATCATGATAGGGTTCAATCTGCGCTGAGGTTCCCTCGACGGTCTAGCTCCATCCTCCAACAATATCTGATGCATGCAAACTGCCGGGCTAATTCCCCTGATGTCGGCCAGTGTCCATCCGATGGCCAGTTTGTGCTCGGTCAGCACTCCAATCAACCTGCGCTCCTGATCTGCCTCGAGCCCACTCTTAATGATGACTGGCAGCGTGCTATCCTCCCCTAAGAATGCATACTTCAAGTGACTAGGCAGAGGCTTCAACTCTACTGTAGGTGCCTGCACAACAGAAGGCAAACACACTTGTGATTTGAATAAACGAACTGCATTAACCTCGTACCTCGGGGTGAGTGGCTGGGCAATCTCGAGCTGGTCTAGGGCGTCCATGATCGCCTCTGTGTGCTCATAAGAATCCTCAGGCGAGTAAACTGCCTCCTCAATGACTTCCTCTAGCGGGTCGGTCCGTCTCTCTGGATGTACCTCCTGGACAAGGTCGTCCAAGGTGTCTAAAGCATGGACCGCCTCATACTCTGCGGGGTGCTTCATGGCCCCGAAGATGTCAAAGCTGATCATTTCGTCCTCAACCTCCATGGTCAATGTCCCAGTGTCACAGTGTATCTTCATCTTTGACGTCTTGAGGAACGGCCGGCCAAGTAGAATCGGTGCATGGTCTGTCGGGCCGCAGTTCTCCATCTTGAGCACATAGAAGTCGGCTGGGAACACGAGCTCTCCCACCTGCACTAGTACATCCTCAATCTTGCCCTCGGGCTGTTTCAATGACCTGTCCGCTAGCTGTATGGTGAGACCTGCAGGTTCTAGAGGACCAATGCGAAGACAGAAGTATATAGAATATGGTAAAACATTGATAGATGCACCGAGATCAAGCATGCAATTTTCTATTCTAATGTTACCGATAGTGCAGGGGATGGTGTAGGTGCCTGGGTCACCGCATTTTGGTGGCACCTTGCGCTGAATTACCGCTGAAACATTCCTGCTCAAGAGCTCCTGGTCGGGCAAAGTTCCACGCCGTCTGTTTGTGCACAACTCCTTCAGAAACTTGGAGTACCTCGGAATCTGCTTGATGGCCTCAAGGAGTGGGATGTTGATTTCTACTTTACTGAATAGCTCCCACACTTCCTTGTCCATCACATACTTCTTCGGAGCTCGAACCTGCACAGGAAAAGGTAAGGGTACCTGGACGTAAGAATTTTCGACAATGGGTACCTGATCTGGCCGTGAGACCTCAACTGATGGAACTGGGTCTGGTCTGGGCTCGTCCTGGACGAAGGCATCTGGCTTGGTCGCCTCTTGCTCTTGCTGATGCTCGTCCCCTACTGGTCCTGCTGTCCTTCGTCCACTCCTTAATGTGACTGCACTGACATTCCCCTTTGGATTCGGAATGGTCTGCGAGGGGAGTCGTCCAGCGTTCAGATTGCTTGCGAGGTCTGAGACTGTCGTATTGAGCTGGGACATCTGTTTCTTCAATTCAGCAATGTCTCCTTTGGTCGTGGCCCGATCCTGGATCACGGCTGAAGCCAGATCCTTTATCATGTCCTCGAGAGCTTTGTTGGGGCCTTGGTTGCTCGGACCTGCCTGATATGTGTTCGGCCCTTTCTGCTGGTACTGCCCTGGTGCATTCGGCTGGTACTGACTGTTAGGATGTCTGTACGGCGGCTGAGTCTGCTGATTCTGCTGAGGCACATTCGGTCGTGCTTGCTGAGGCTGATTCTGCTGATAGTTATTTCTCCAGGCGCCTTGATTAGGTGCTGCTGCGCCATACTGCTTGACTGGGCCTGGTTGGTTGCCATAATTCTGATAATTGCCTACTGCATTCACATCGCCCTGAACGTCTGTCTGTAAGGTAGGGCACTCGTCTGTCTTGTGATCAGTAGACGTACAGAACTCACATGGCTGGGCCTGGACCGGCGTCCTTCGGACTACATGCTTCATCAGCTCCCTCATCTCCTTGAGTTCTGCGAACACAGCACTGATAGAGGGCTCAGCGGCTGATACGTTCTTGGTGCGGGCATACTCGTCCTCTTTTGTGGTCTCATCCTGGAATCGCTCACCCTCTGCCACTGATATGATCTTCTGCTTTACTCTGGCTGGGGTCATGTTCATGAGTTGGCCTCCAGCCGAGGCCTCTAGTAGCTTCCTGTCCATCCTGCGAAGTCCATCCAGCATATATTCCACGATCAACTTCTCCGGGAGCTCCAGATTGCAGCAACTCTTCTCCAAGGCAAGGAACTTCTCCACGTACTCGTACATGGTCTCGTTTGGGCCTTGCCTGAGCTCTTGCAATTGTCTCCGGACTTGCGCTGCACGCCCTGCTGGATAGTACTTGCTGAAGAACTGCCTCTGCATCTGCTCCCATGTATAAATACTGCCTGAGGGTAAAGATAGGAACCAATCTGTAGCGGCATCCTGTAGTGAAAAATAGAAGGCCTTCAGTTTGAAGTCATCCACTTCGACTCCGTGTGGCCTGAGGTTCAAGCATATCCCGTGAAAACGCGTCAAGTGAGACGTGGCAGACTCTCCCTTCCTTCCTGAGAACTTAGGCAAGAGGTGGACGACTGAGGTGCTGATTGCGATGGCTGCGATGTCTGGTCCTTCATGAATTGGCCATGACTGGTCTCTGAAACTAGGAACCGAGAGCTCGCCCATAGTAGGTCCTTCATCTTCGTCCTCCTCATCGTCTCGAACTACTTGCTGGCGTGGAGGTCTCTGAGGTGGTGGGTATGGATGTTGTGGATGATACGGTGGTGGTGGATATGGTGGTGGATATTGCGGGTAGGGCTGTTGCGGATACTGTGGGTACTGAGGTGGTGGATACTGCTGATATGGTGGGTACTGAGGGTATTGTGGGTACTGTGGTTGGGGTTGTTGTTGGTTTTGAGGTAGATGGTTTTGAGGTTGTTGGTTTTGTTGTTGTTGCTGGAACTGTTGAAGCTGATCAGGGATAGCCCCCCTGATCTCGCCATGTTGGATCATCGGTCCTTGAGGTAGTACTCCTTCCTCATTTCGAACATTCTGGTCTACTTCTTCATTGTTTTCACCAACTCTACTTCCTGTGTGAGACATGTTGCAAGAAATAACAAGCACCGAGTAGCAAACACAGACTAGCAACCAAGGGTTCCCAGGAGATTGGAACACAATCCCCTTAGACTCGTAAGTCTTGGTGACAGAACCCTCTAGAAGCTAGAAATCAAATCGAAATAAACGAAAAACAGAAAATGAATAAACTAGCAGTAAAGGATCCCCAGGAGATTGGAGGAGTCACAATGGTCTCACTTAAAACCCAATCCCCTTAGACTCGTAAGTCTTGGTGACAGAACCCTCTAAAAGCTAGAAATAAAATCGAGGCAGTTGAAAATACGAAAAAATAAAATTCAGCGAAATAGCAAACAGTAAATAAACGGAGAAAAAGAAGAGAACAAAAGTTCACCGTGCGTAGTTCCCCGGCAACGGCGCCATTTTGAACAGGCTGTCGTCGTACCTGTGCAAAAACAATTTATATTTTCCTCACTTCGAACTGTGGATTAGAATAGCGGTAAGCAAGGGTCGAACCCAAGGGAGCTAGATGGTTACTACTTCGTTCTGTAATGGAGAAAGACAAGAAACTAAGTGAGAGTAATTGTTAGTGAAACAATAATAGGACACGAAAATTGCTAAGGGTTTATCAATCAGAGAGAAATATTCAGGTTAGGGTATTATTCAATTGTGACTTCGTTTATCCTTGATTTCTAAGTATTTATTCTAGCTTTCTTAGGGTTACTCCTGGTCTGGTTATAACCGTTTAATTCTAGCAAACCTAATACTCCTGGTCTGGTTATATTAGGTTTCGTGCAACTACTTATTCTAACTGGGTCGGTATCAAATAAGCAGTGAAAAGGTAGTAAGGATTACTATGTTAAGTTGTACCCTTTCGGATCTCCCCTTAACCTAATAAATTCAAACTAATAATGTGCACAAGAACTAAATAGAAAGCATGAATAATGTTGAAGAACAGAATCTCAAAACAATCGTCACAATTATTTAACCCTAACCCGAATAATTGGATTAGTTACACATCGACATAAGTAAACAATGCAAATAATAAAAGGAAGAGACTTCACTAATTGACCGAGATGAAGAACAGGAGGAGCAAGGCACGGCTGAAGCAAGGAAGACTGAGATCGATGGATTTCTCTGTGATTTTTGGATGATTTGAAGACTGCGGGATCTCTTGTATTTATAGGGTTTGAGAAACCCTAACTTGGCGATAAAGCTACGAAACCCTAGCATCGCATGCAAATTGGGCCGGCTGCTGGACTTTGGACGTGCGAATGGATGAGATGAGGCTCGGCTGGCCGGACGGATGGATCAGCGCTGGAGTGCTCGGATGGCCAGGCGCATGCCCGCTCGGATGGCCGAGCTGGAGCTCGGAGGCACGCTCGCATGGCCAGGCGCATGCCCGCTCGGATGGCCGAGCTGGAGCTCGGAGGCACGCTCGCATGGCCGGGCTGGAGATGGATCAGCGCTGAAGTGCTCGGATGCACGGGCTGATCGGACTGGGTACTTTGGGGCTGATTTGACTCGCCTTCGGACACTCTTCTGGCCGGTCTCTTGGTTTGGGGCACTAGCTGGACATGTATACTTGATGCTAGGACCTTGAAATCACCCCATTGTGTGGACGGATTAGGCCGGAGCGGCTCTCAAAGTTGACATCTCAGCCAGCCGGAAAACAGGCCCTGAAATTTGGCTAAGTCCTGAAATCTGCGCTGATCGTGCTCATGGGTTCTTGCTCCCTTCGTTCCTTGCTCCTGGCTCGAAATTCACTTGGGTTTGGCCTGAGGTGTAGCCTGACATATGGGCAAGACCATGATGTGGTCCGATTTGTGCTGGGCTGGACCTTCTCCAAACGACGGGTGCTTCTTTCACCGAGCACGACCAGCCTGCGGACGCGCCTGGGCGCCTGGGCCTGATGGAACGCTGGTCGGCCTCACAGATTCATGCCCCGGGCGTTGCTTGGTTGTTGGTCGAAAATCCAATTGGTTTTGCCTGAGTCATAGCCTGACATACGAGCTACAAACTGCTGGTCTCCGATCATGGATTGGATCCTCCAGTGTCAAACGACACTTGCCTCATTCTCTGAGTACGGCCAGCCTGCGGGTCTCGGGTCCTTGTGGTGTTTTTGGCTCCAAAAGCCATATTTTGAATGTGATTCCTCCTAGAGCTTCCAAATCACCTGAAACACGAAACAACACTAAAAAGTAACTGTTCGCATAATAAAGTGAATGAAATGGTGGGAATTAATGACTCGATGAGTCGTATAAATACGGCTCATCATATATCAAAACCAAGACACTATCAAGCTGGCCGAAAAGCACTCAACACTCTGAAGCTCGAATCAATCACGTGCAAGAAAAAGCAATGAAGTATAACCATATAGCAAGAGTTCGGCACTGAGGATGCAGTTCATGGGTCTAAAAAGGGCTATCTACCGAGACATCCGAATTGGTTTGCATCTCGGCCCAAAGGTAACACGTATCATTAACCCATGTTTTCGCACAAGGCTTTTAGTAACGAGTATGCATGGAAAGGTGAAATCTAGATTAGCCGAGTCATGTTCATGTAGCAATATCTTGGATGCCGAAGCTTTGTGATGTTTGCAATTTATTTTCCTCTTATGACCTAGTCCTTGTTCCGGACGAACAAGTTTAAGTGTGGGGTGGTTTGATGAGCCGTATTTATACGACTCATGGAGTCAATAAATCCCATCAATTCCGATACTTTTATATGCAAACAGTTACTTCTTAGTATGGTTTTGTATTTCAGGTGTTTCAGAAGCTCTAGGAGGAAACGTGCATAAAAGACGGCATTTTATGTCGAAAACATCACAATGGCAGATCAGACCTTTGAACGTTCTTCGGAGTGCTGGGAGCTGACCGTTGATCAGAAAAATACGTGCTACATACCGTTGCGTAGGTGACTCAATTCCCTACAACTCTCTAATTCACACCGAGAGCATCCGAGGTCGTTTGGAAAGCCAAATCGAGAGCCGAAGTCAAAACAGATGCGCAGAACGGATGAACAGTGTCCGCGGATGAACAGTAATTCCGGTGTGAACACTAATTCCGGAGTGAACAGTAATTCCGGCGTGAAAATCCGAATTTCATGCATGACGGTTTAAAGGCTTCTAGAAGGTTCTGGAAGGCTCTACACAGATCTGGAAGACTTGCAGAAGAAGAAAACTTAGAGACCAAGCAAAGTCGGTTTTAGGACATGTTTCCTAAAACTGTTTTTGGACCGACTTCAATTTGGAAGCTTTGAGGCCTGAGTTTTCTCTATAAATACAGCCTCATATCAAAGGTTTCAAGCATCCCAAAAACGTGGAGAGCTCCTCTCTCCACAAAATCCCACAACGTAGAGAGCTCCTCTCTCTAGAGTTCCTCCTCCTCCGACGGTGTTCCAACATTCCGGCCCCGATCTTCTTCCTTCGGCAATAGAGAAGACATCCTCTTCCTTTATTTTTATTGTCTTTATCTCAATGGCCATGTGTAGCTAAACTTATTATTCGGGCTAGGGTTTAATACATTGTGACGAATGTTTTTGAGACTTGTTGCTTATTGCTATTTTCATTGTTATACTAGTCCTTGTGCTTATTATCTCTGTTTGAATTGCGAAGCTAAGTTGATACTCGGAACGGTTAGACTTAGCCGAGCAATTCATTCCCTTTATTCACTGTTTGTTTGATATTAGACCGTTGAGAACAAATAGAGCACTAATCTAATATATCTTGGAATGGAGTATTAGATTGCTAGCGCTAGAATTCTATAACCCGGAAAGGAAGTAGATTGTGGTGTAGGCGTCCGGAAAGACCCTACTTTAGGTTATAACTTGGACTGGAAGTAACCACACTTAGGAACTAGAAAATAGATAATTAGAAGTCGATGATAAAACAGGTCACAATTGAAAACCCTAGTCTGAATATCCTCTCTGATTGATACATCCTTAGTTTATTTCCTATTTTTGCACTGTTTCCAAATTACTCACAACCCAATTGTTTTCCCTTTTTTACAGAACAAATAGTAACCCGTCTAGCTCTCTTGGGTTCGACCCCTTGCTTGCCGCTATACTAGCCAAGAGTAAGTGGAATTATAAATTTAAACTTGTAGGTACCAACGACGACCTGTCAGCATATTATTTTCAAATTAGAGAAACACTATGATTACTGCTCTATTTGAATGTGTGGCATCGTTTCGCCTTCATGGACCTCCGGGGCACACAACACATTGGTCGTTTTGACTGCAGGACACTGATTTTACAATTGATAAAGCTGACGTGTGCCGTATTCTAGAATTCCCTTTGGAGGGACTCGTGCCGCATTTTTCTGATTCTGAGAAAGATGATTTCTGGAGGTATATTTCCGAGATTGATGTAGTCTATTTATCCACCCATCCGGCCACTTGCATTAAAATACATGAGTGGAAAGTTGCGCATCGACTGGTCGCTATGGCAGTTAATGTTTGGATGGAGCGAGGAACTGTTGTGAATGAGAAGGACATCGACATCCTGATAGCCATTAGTCATGGGATCAAGGTGGATTTCTTTGAGATACTCACTGCTCGTTTTAAGGACTGGGCGAGCTTTGGGAAGAAGCCTAACCTCGCTATTAGTGGTGGTCTTTACATCACTCTGCTTGCCGAGAGCCTGGGTTTCGATTTCAGCACCAGTTTTAACACCGATTCTTGGGAGCTCAAAGTTCCAAAGCTGATTCAGTGCAAGATGCTTACCAGGGAGCGTTAGTGGTTCCACAGGCCGGATATTCCAGAGGAAGGACTTAAGGGGGAACGCCTGGAAAGGAAGAATAGGCGCTTAGGGCGTGAGCAGGCTCGATCCCCCTCTCCAGATCCAGATTTCGAGGCACCTACGGCGCAAGAGCCCAAGGACGTTGACATGGCTGAGGAACAGGAGCCTCCGGCACCCGACCACATCCCCTCTCCTCCACCGCAGCCACCTATTGCTGATCAGATTCCTTCATCATTCGAGGAGCGCTTTGCACGCATGGAAGCCTCCCAGTATGAGATTCGGGAGTCCCAGAGCCAGATTATGAGTTATCAGCGCCAGATTTTAGCTAGTCGGGGTCCAATTCTAGCTACGCAGAGCAGGCTGTCTGTCTCCCATAACCAGCTCAAGGATGAATTCTCAAATTTTAGATATAAGACCAGCAGGGCACAGCAGTGGTCGCAGGATGCCAAGATTGCATTTTATAGGCAGCAGGGCTTCACAAACTATCCGCCTCCACCATCCTTCATGTCTTCGGCCCCTGATCCATTCGAGGCTGATTTTACCATGGCAGTCAACCTCAGCCCTTCGCCCAGTGTGCCTCCTGCTCGTAATGACACCGAGGCTGGTACCTCTCGCCCCCCGGCGCTGTGGACTCGGATAATACAGATGACCTATTTGGTGTTGCTAATGATGCTGAGGACGATGGCGCTGATTAGTTCTTCATGCATATTATTCTTCTCATAACTTTTTGTCATTTTGTCAGTTATTGAGCATTCATGTTCTTTGTATTGTACACTAACCTTTGGCATGATTTACTATTTTCCTATTATTCGATGCTTGAGATATTTGGTCTATGTTTTTCATCTTTGCTCACATCGTTTACCTCTTTCTTTGTTTGGCATTCCTTTATCCAGGTTTCTCCACGATTATCGATGCTAACCTATCACTTGTGAAGCTCTGTGTGTTTATTTATGTATCTACCATCTCATAAGTCGTGTCTCACTCACCGGTCATCGTTTAATCTCTATGGACATCGAGCTATCAGACACGAGGGAGGTTCCTATGCACCTTTTTCCTATCTTTTATTTCTTCGCTTAGGGACTAAGCTCATTTTTAAGTGTGGAGTGAGTAGCGCATAGTCACACACATCGCATATCACATTCACTCTTGCATATGCTCAACTATCTATGTATTGCGATTGAAATCCTCATTTTCTACGATACTCCTTGACTGATTGTCATTCTTTTGGATTCGAAGTCTAGGACTTGAAATAGTTTTACTCGTGTGTGTATTCCCTCGAGTCAGTATCATTGCTAGGTTTTACCTATCACATGTTCTACGTATTTCTTGAAGCATGTTTAAGACTTGATATTAGTAGGCACCGGTTCAAAAATGTCAAAAACCTAAATCTGCTTCTCTTTTTCTAGGTGACCTTAGTGCTAGTATGCATTTCTATGTACTTGTTGTGATTTGCATGCACCCGCCTTCCTAAATACACTATGTCAAGTTTTAAGTGTGGAGTTAGAAAAAAAAAGAGCAATATATTTTCGATCAAGAACGAAGTTCTGAATTTTCAAAACAGGGTGAAAAGTTATTCCCTAAGCATAGCTGTTTTTGAAAGAAAGAAAATACCAAGGGCAAAGTAAGAAAAGTCACCCCTTGTGAAAAAAAAACTTGAAAAATACCAAGGGCAAAGTGAGAAAAGTCACCCCTTGTGTACGAAAAAAATTTTCTTCCCCCTTTTGCTTGATGTAGTGTAATTCCACCTTTTCATTGTATGCGATTGACAGAGCCCACCGTACTGTCGTTAAGGTGCGGTGTTCTCTGTGCAAAATAAATTTATATTCTGCTACTCGCGACTTCACTACTGGGTAGCAAGTGGTAAGTAGGGGTCGAACCCAAGGGAATTAGGGGGATAATTGTTCTTTGAGGAATTGTACAGGAAGGGAGCGTGATTTTAGGTTGATTGAGACTTTAGTGCTAAAAAGTAAGTGTCTTTTTTTTGTTGGTTTTGGTTTTTAGTGCGGAAAAGTAAATGACAGAAAAGTAAAGTACAGAAAGTAATTGATTAAAGGAAAGACTTACAGAGAGTGTTGCGTGAAGAACGAGCCTTGCGGAAAGTAAGCGGTTGATATTGCAGTTGATATTGAGGAAGTAAAGTGCAGGTAAAGTTCTAAGTTAAAGAAAGATTCGGTTTCAGGGGCCTTGTATCATAATACGTTTATCATTGACCGCTGATGACCATACTAAGTGTTCAAAAGTGAATCGAGGCTATTCCTAGCACAAGACTTGCCACACTGTCTAGTCTTTTGCAAGACGTAGAACTCTTGTCTAATATGTGCATCCATTTGACCATCATTCCTGATAAATCAAATGGTTTTTGGAAGAGGTTGATCTCCACAAATAAGCTGTGCTCTTCCGAGCCTCCACTTATCCACGGAGGTCACGAATTCATGGTAGAGCTTTGCTTTTCCGAGCATCCACTCTACCAATGAAGTTCTGACCTAATATATGGCACTTAGAACAAGTTGAACACAAAGAAGCATTAAGCAAAGGGTCTAAAACATTTTATGATACATGTACACCCCTTCAACCGAACGAAGGGTTTAGCTACGATTATCCATGGAAGAGGACATCATAACTAAGTACTTGAAAAGTAAAGGTTTTAAAAGACAGTAAAAGTAAAGGTTTTGAAAGTAAAGACAATGAAAGTAAAGTTGCAGTTTTGAAATACAGGAAAGTAAAGTTTTTGAAAGTAAAAGACAGTAAAGGAAAGGGGTGAGTACTTCAAGAACCGACAAGAGTACTCAAGAACAGTGAAAAGTAAAGACAAACTTGAGTACTTCAAGAACCGACAAGAGTACTCAAGAACAAACTAAAGCTTTCGATATCAAAGAAAAGTGTGTTTACAAGGATTGTTCCCACAACCTAGAGAGCTTCTCTCTCTAGGGTGAGTTGTGTGATTTTTGGGATGAAGATTTACAAAGGGAAAGGCTCTTATTTATAGGCTAAGGAGAGGAGAAGATGTGGAGAGGAAGGAGACACTTGGCACAAAATGGGAGGAACTTCAAAAAGCCATCGGAGGTGACTCACCATCTCTTCTAGCCGCCCCCCCATGAGTCATCAAGGAGGAGAAGCTTGTGGAAGCTTGTGGAAGGGAGGAGAAAAGCCGCCGGCTAGGTGGCAAATGGAGAGTGAGTTGTGATTTTTGTGAGCTTTTCACAAAGCCATCGGTCCATTTCAGCTCCGGACTGACTTTGGTTGCTCTTCGGTTGGACTTGTTTTGAGTGATTCCACGTCAGGATCATAAGATTTGTACAGTCGGCATCTGGTCGTGACCTTGGAATGACTCGTAATATATTTTCCGCTTAAAAACTCCTCCGTAGCTGGTATTCTCTTTAGACTCCAAAATACCCTGTAGATAAATATCAGAACTAACAAGCAAAAGTTAAATAGACAAAGAGTCTAATTTGGTGGGTTTAACTGTGTTTATGATTCATACAATTATGGTCCATCAGCGATCATGATTTGTCTTGAGAATTCATATACCAAAGTCAAAGGGACGATCCTCATGCTTGCACTGAAATTCTGATGCAAATTTTCGTACTATTTTTCAGAAAAATTCTTAAGTCAGGCTCCTCTTCTCTTACGGGTCATTGCCTAGTCCTTGGCACTTGAGAATGAGCTTTGCGCCAAGAACCCGTGGACTATCCCTAGATAGCATAGGTGAATGGCGAGCATGTTTTGTGTAACTATTCGTGTTCTTTATACGTTGCAATAGAACTATTTATAACATGTTATTAGTCGATTGCTAGCCATGTGTACTGACCCTTTGAATACATAACTCGTTTAATCTATGATTGTCTGAAAACTTTGATGAAGATGCTTGACTTGAAGTTGAGGTAACACGATGAATCCGAGGTATGACATAACTTTACTGTGACTCGTTAAGCATCATTTCATGCATACATGTTAGTTAGTTGTACAGGAAATTTGTAGGTAGTCCCATTCCTGATAACCTTCACGAGACTATACTCATCCTACTAGGGCAGCCTAGAGGTTTAAAGGTTTGATGCATATGCTAAATGCATTTGTGTCCTCTACGACAGTGAGTTATCTTTTCATTTTTTGTTTTAGTTAGAATTGATCACATGACACTTGAGTGGGTTACTTAGGAGTATATGGCTGTTGAGCCTCACGTGGACTTGTATTTATTATGCCATTTGTTCGACATTTGTTCGGGACGAACAAATCCTAAGTGTGGAGTGTTTTGATCGATCGAGTTCTTGACCTGTTATTCACTTCATTCGATGAGGGATTAGGTTTGTTTTCCGAACATATTGTTACCATTTAATCTCTTTTCATAGCGTTTCAGGCTTGAATTACCCAATGACTCGATATGGACTTGATTGCGTGAAAAGACGACAAAATCGACCGAATGGAGCAACTTTGAGTCTAGACCCCGTGACACCTCATTTCTATCACGGGACAATGGACGCGTCACGGGACAAGGCTGTGGCCATGCAATCGAAGACCTCGTGACACCCCATGACAAGAGGTCTGTTACAGGACAAAGCAGATGTCACGGGACCCGGCCGTAGCAACAACATCTCTGGAACCCATGACGTCCCGTGACACAAGGCCTGTCACGGGACAAAGTAGCCATCACGGGACCTAGCCGTAGCGACAACATTCTGAAGATCCCGTGATGTCCCGTGATAGCCCGTGATGAAGTCAGTGTCACGGGACTTTCCTAATTTGGACTTTCGATAATTATGGAAATTCGAGCTATAAAGAGAGGCATTCAACCAGATTCAAGGGTGTGCTTATTTGGAGAAGAAAAACCCTAACTTGGGAGAGAAGATAGAGTTCATCACGAAGGATTCAACGAGCACCCGTGTCATTACGGTTTTCTCGTCCTTAATCTCTTTATCAACACTACTCTAGGTTAATTTACCATGAGTAGTGAGTAGTCTTCTCATTCCGGGATCCTACGGATCCCGTGCTATGTACCCAACTCTCATGTGATCAATTAACATTTTTATTTATGTGATTCGAATATTCAATTTCATTGTGCTTAATTTATCGTTCTTGCAAGTTTAACATTGAATGGGATGTTTACAAGCTAGAACATATATAGGTTAATTACCGAAAGATGGATGGGTCCTAGGTATTGATTGGATTGTATAAAATTGTATGAAAGCCTTAAGTTTAATAAATCGAGATCGTTGATAATCCGTGGATGGGCGGCTTGTTTAGTGTTATTTTGGTTTATTCGATAGCATGAATAATTCACGTGACATGATTGCATGATTAGTGGGGTTGGCACGAGTGAAGTATGGCCTTGGAATTCTTTCTCTGATAAAACCACAACCTTTTATTTCTTGTTATTTAATTTCTACGATATACATCACAACAAAACCTCTTTTAATCGGAATAGCTAAATAGGTCACCTTTTAGCTAGTATTCACATGCGTCTGTTCCTTGGATCGACCCTTGGCTTACCAAGGTTATAAATTTTGTTTGACAGCAACTTGACCCCTAAAACATATAAATTGACAACTATAAAGGGTTAAAAATATGCTTGTCACCAGATGAACGTGTAGTTTTAGTACAGTCAAAAACAATTTATAATGACCGGTAAGTAACGGGTTGTCCAAGGAGCACGTCCAAACTTATGAGCACTATTCGATTTCGTTCCGATAAATCTATCCTAATTATGAAGGGTTGGTTTTGCTGTGATTGCTAGAGAAAATGCATGTAAACAATGTAAACAATCTAAGGAAACTAGAGATAGTGTCACTACCAACGCAGAAGGTGTACTCTAGGGAACTACTTCACTCATGTGTGTTTTTAGACTCCAAGAAATCAATTTCATGCAAGAACAATCATGTTAGATGATTATTTTAGGCGTGCTACTATTAAATCAAATTCAATCGCTAGATGTTTTCACTTGATTTAAGGAAGAAGCACCTTGCACGTGAGCTTCAATCGCTAGATGTTGTTAGCTCACGTCCTACTCAAGGTTCTCAATCATCAACGCTAGTTAAATGATCAATATCCAATGAGCGGTTTAAGAACAAGCCTATCTCAATGCCAAAATGAGTCACGCTAGTGATCATCACTTAGCAAGGGTGAGTCTACTCTCGTTCTAGAACTCTTAGTCTCGTTCGCTAGAACACTCAACTTCAAATTCATGTTTCTAGACCACTTAGGCATTTTATCAAACACTTGGTGGGCATAGAGTTGACATTTCATCCAAGTAGATTCACAATCATCCAAACATGTTATACTAACATTGATTCATTATAGATTAGGAGTATTAACACACATAAGATCCATAGGACCCTAGAATACAAAACACTACTCACAAATCATGTTCATAGACGAACACAAATTGTATTGAGTACATAGATGAAGATACAATGGAAGGAATGAACCAAAGATCTTCAATCTTCAATGGATGATCCCCCTTGAAGCCTTGGTAGCTTGTTCTCTCTAGAAACCTTCAATTTTTCGTGCTCCAAAACCCTAGCTTGAACTCCCCTTGATTTAGATCTCAAGCTTTCTATTTATAGCCCGAAGGTAAAAATCTCAACTTTCAGGCGGGACCCGGTCGGGTGAGATGGAACCCGGGCGGGTGTGGAGCTTGATCCGAGCAGGTTGCGTTGGGGACTCGGACGGATGCTAAGGGACTCGGGCGGTTGTCGAGTGATAGACCATAATTATACGAATCATAAACACAGTTAAACCCACTAAATTAGACTGTTTGTCTATTTAACTTTTGCTTGTTAGTTCCGATTTATATCTACAGGGTATTTTGGACTCTAGAGAGAAAGCACGCTAAGGAGAGGATTTTACGCTGAAAAGATATTACGAGTCATTCCAAGGTCAAGATCAGACGCCGACTGAAGAAATCTCAAGATCCTGACATTGAATCACTCAAAACAAATCCAACCGAGGACCAACCAAAGTCAGAGCGGAGCGGAATTGGACTGATAGTTTTGTGAAAACTGCACAAAACTCACAAAACTCACTCTTTTCCTCCATGGTGACCGGCGGCTTTGTGCAATGAGATGACTCATGGGTGGCATTTCTCCCCTCCCCTCCATGGTGACCGGCGGTTTTGTGGAGGAGGTGACCAAAGTCACCTCCCCTCCTCCATTTCCTCCTTGCAACCGGCGGCTCCTCCACACACCACAAGAGCTTGCCACTTTTCTCCTCCTCCACCACAACCTTCTTCCTCCCTTCTCCTCCCTTGGATGAAAGCCATCTCCACCCTCCATTCTCTCCCCATTTGGCTATAAATACCAATGCCAAACTCATTTGTAATATCCCACAAACATCCCACAATCATCCCAAAAATCAACAACCACTTATCTCTCTAGAAATTGTGGTACTTTTGTAAGTTTGGTTTTGAAATAATACTCCTATTGGTTCTTGAGTATTATAACAGTTTTAGAGAATACTCATGTTGGTTCTTGAGTATTCAAGTTGGATTTGGGAATACTCCTGTTGGTTCTTGAGTATTCCCTTTTACTTACTGTCTTTCAAAAACCCCCGAGTATTTAGCTATGATATCCTCTTCCATGGATAATCGTAGCTAAACTCTTCATTCGGTTGAAGGGGTGTACTTGTATTATAAAATGTTTTAGGCAATTCTTAGAGCCTCTTCTCTATATTCAAAACTTGTTCTATGTGCCATATATTAGGTCAAAACTTCCAAGGTTGAGTGGATGCTTGGAATGGCAAAGCTCTTCCGTGGAAGTTCGTAAACATACTCGGGTAAGTGGATGCTTGGAATGGCAAAGCTTATCTGAGGAGTTGGACCTCTCTCAAACACCATTTGGTTGCTCGGGAATGACTGACCAAATGGATGCACACAGGCTAATATACCTTGGAATGGGGTATTAGTCTAAGTAGAACAAGGGCTCTACGTTTTTTGCAAAAGTCTAGACAGTGTGTGCAAATCGAGTGCTTGGAATGGCCTTGATTCACTTTCAAACACTTTTGCAAAAGACTAGACAGTGTGGCAAATCGAGTGCTTGGAATGGCCTTGATGCACGTTTGAATACTTAGAAGGATCACTAAGAGCCAATGATAAACAGGCTATGATACAAGGCCCCCGAAACCGAATGCTTTCCTTATATTTAAAAACCCCGTTGTATTTACTTTCTTAGTAGTAATATCAACTGCAATCACAACCTGCTCATCTTCCGGAGGACTCGCAAATCACGCATCACCCAATGTAAGTCTTTCTTTTTATTTTTTCAGTATTTATTTTTCTGTAATTTACTTTCCGCACTAAAAACCAAAACAACCAAAAAAAGTCACTTAGTTATAACCGCTAAAATCCCAATCAACCTTAAAACACGCTCCCTCGCTGTACAAATCCCTCAAAGAACGACTATCCCCCTAATTCCCTTGGGTTCGACCCCTACTTACCACTTGCTACCCAGTAGTAAGGTCACGAGTAGCGGAATATAAATTTGCTTTTGCACAGAGAACACCGCACCTTAACGATAGTGCGGTGGGCTCCGTCAAAACTGGCGCCGTTGCCGGAGAATTAGCTGTCGGATTAGTTGTTCTTTTCTTTCCCTTCCCTTCTCATTTCCTCATGACGTTACCCACTACGTATGCATGGACAACAAGACATCTTCCCCTGTTCGGAGGGACGGATGGAGAAGACCCAGTACCACACTGCCGAAACTTTCACCACGTTTGCTGCCACATAAAACCTGAAAATGAAATGTTAGAGGAATTTAAGCTTAAATGCTTCAAATTCTCTTTAACTGATTTTGCAACGATCTGGTGTTACACATCAACCGCTAGTAGTGCAGTGCATTTTGTGGACCTCTGCGTTCCATTCCTGAAAGAATTCTCCCCTCCATCCTTACGACAACATACCCGAGAAAAGATCATGGGCCTTCAAGAATCCCGGGATGAGGCTTTGGACGAATACTACACGAACTATGACACCATCGTCTCAAGCTGCCCGCACCATGGATTCACGAAGAAAGTTCTTCTTCAAAAATTTCTTCGTCGGATGAGGGCCGATGAGAAGACAAGGATTAACGAAGCAATGAGAAGATCAGCCAGGAACTTAACCATGGCAGACATGTGGAACCTCATTAATGACCTGGCCGCAACCACAAAACGAATACCCCAAACTGACAGAGGAATGCAGATAGAAGAAGCTGGTCCAGAGACAGACGAAGAAGAAACTCCCGAGCCATCAGAAGAGACTCCCGAGCCATCAGAAGATTGGGATATAGAAAGTATCGGGAGCAACGAGGAAAAACCTTCATGGGAACTGAATGCCGTGTCAGCAATGGAAGAAGTCCAGAATACCACTAGCATGCTGCCCGTGCCATACCCAGCTATCATCACCCAAGCTTCCGAGACCATCTACGACCAGATCCTCACAAACAGACATAACGAGGCAGAACCAAGCCTTAAGATGCAAGCTTTCCAACTTTTCCCCTCGATCAATAGGCAAATCGCTAAAAACTATGTGATCAATGAAGAGGCTAGAAGGAGGATGGGAAAAAGGGCATGAGCAGAACGACTCCTCGATGGAGCATGTTTTCGCCATGACTGGACAAGGCAGCCCTAAACACCAGAAAACCCAGTTCAAGAGACTAGTAGTGAAGGGTCCCTCACCTTCTCAGAGACGTTGGAAGGAGAAACCACCAGAACCATGGGAACTGGACCCAAGCACATCATCTCCCAAGAAATCAGGAAAAGGCAAGGCAAAAATCAACACAGGAACAGTGAAGAAATACGACCTGAGCCACCCATGGGATCCAAACCAGTGATCCAGGAATGAGGTACTGTCAAGCCAACGACGTTAAACAAAAGCACTGGTCGGGAGGTAACTCGACACCTATCTTACTTTCAGTACTTTTATTTTCTGTCATTTAGTTTTTTTCCAATAAGTCGCTCTCACCCACTTGGTGCATAGAAGAAATGACTATTCAAGAATCGGACTTGGGTGCAACATTAAGCCAGCCAGGCCTTCGCTGAGATTTCAAGGCCCCAGCCGAACTCCCTCGATTATCCAGCCTCATGCCATGTCGTTCACTCGACACTTTAAAGGGAGTTCTGTTCTTCCCCTTTCCTTAATGTCATTTCCTTTTCATAATGTCTGCTTGCATGGCTTTTGAACTAAGTTGTGCTGAAAGGCACGCCTTCGTTCAAAAGTGTGGGGTGAGAACCACCTTTGTAAATAAATAACATGTTTTTACTTTCCTTTAATATTATCTTTTTGAAAATATGAACTTAAGAATGTGAAAAAGATAGATCATAATTCATGCATTAACCTTGTGAAAATTCAACTGTTTAAAAACATAGAATGTAACTTCTCATTTGTCTCTTTGTGCTGAGATAAACTAGGGATGTGGAGTTGATATAAACTGCCCTAGAGAAGCTTGGCAAGCACTCAAAGGATCGAATCAAACTATATGGTTTTCAAAGTCAGTGGAGGCTGCACTTCGGGTGTCAGTGAAGATTGAAGTCATCTCCGCCACGCAGTGTTTATGCAAAAAGAAAAAAAAGGCGAGGACGGGAATCAGACCGTCCTATCTCTAGTCAAAGTAGCCGAGAAAATAGATGAGCGACCCTCATCTTGACCCGCGCGAAACGGCAAGGATGAGAGGAGCGAGGAGGTATTTCCATATGCTCGCGGGCGATGATTGGACCTCCCAAAAAGGCTTGAGAAAATGGACTAGCAAGCCACAAAAAGGCAAAAAGCTCGAAGAAGCAAATCAAGAGGCCAAAGGCCCAAAATTGTGAAGGTTTTAACCAAACAAAAAGTGAAGTACTCAAAGAGTCAAATCAAAGGCCAAAGGCCGATTCACTACAAAAGTTGTCCCTCGCCAAAAGAAAATCAAAGACCAAACCATTGAAACCCAAACCGAATCACGTGCTAGAGAAAGCTACAAGGAAACCATATAGTGCGAGACGGTCCCAAGAATACAGTCCAGGAGCCTGAAAAGGGCTATCTCCCGAAACATCCAAAATAATTTGCATCTCAGCACGGAGGTACACATATCAAGTTTCTTCTATTTATTTACACAGTTCAATTTGGTAATAAGTAGTAATGCATGAATTAGGATAAATCGAGTCCCACAGTCTAACTTTCATATTTTAAAACCAAACTTAATGTGCCGCCCTTTAATAGCATTGTTCGGGACGAACAACTAAAAGTGTGGGGTGATCTGATGGACCATAATTATACGAATCATAAACACAGTTAAACCCACTAAATTAGACTGTTTGTCTATTTAACTTTTGCTTGTTAGTTCCGATTTATATCTACAGGGTATTTTGGACTCTAGAGAGAAAACACGCTAAGGAGAGGATTTTACGCTGAAAAGATATTACGAGTCATTCCAAGGTCAAGATCAGACGCCGACTGAAGAAATCTCAAGATCTTGACATTGAATCACTCAAAACAAATCCAACCGAGGACCAACCAAAGTCAGACCGGAGCAGAATTGGACTGATAGTTTTGTGAAAACTGCACAAAACTCACAAAACTCACTCTTTTCCTCCATGGTGACCGGCGGCTTTGTGCAATGAGATGACTCATGGGTGGCATTTCTCCCCTCCCCTCCATGGTGACTGGTGGTTTTGTGGAGGAGGTGACCAAAGTCACCTCCCCTCCTCCATTTCCTCCTTGCAACCGGCGGCTCCTCCACACACCACAAGAGCTTGCCACTTGTCTCCTCCTCCACCACAACCTTCTTCCTCCCTTCTCCTCCCTTGGATGAAAGCCATCTCTACCCTCCATTCTCTCCCTATTTGGCTATAAATACCAATGCCAAACTCATTTGTAATATCCCACAAACATCCCACAATCATCCCAAAAATCAACAACCACTTATCTCTCTAGAAATTGTGGTACTTTTGTAAGTTTGGTTTTGAAATAATACTCCTGTTGGTTCTTGAGTATTATAACAGTTTTAGAGAATACTCCTGTTGGTTCTTGAGTATTCAAGAAAGATTTGGGAATACTCCTGTTGGTTCTTGAGTATTCCCCTTTACTTACTGTCTTTCAAAAACCCTCGAGTATTTAGCTATGATATCCTCTTCCATGGATAATCGTAGCTAAACTCTTCATTCGGTTGAAGGGGTGTACTTGTATTATAAAATGTTTTAGGCAATTCTTAGAGCCTCTTCTCTGTATTCAAAACTTGTTCTATGTGCCATATATTAGGTCAGAACTTCCAAGGTTGAGTGGATGCTTGGAATGGCAAAGCTCTTCCATGGAAGTTCGTAAACATACTCGGGTAAGTGGATGCTTGGAATGGCAAAGCTTATCTGAGGAGTTTGACCTCTCTCAAACACCATTTGGTTGCTCGGGAATGACTGACCAAATGGATGCACACAGGCTAGTATACCTTGGAATGGGGTATTAGTCTAAGTAGAACAAGGGCTCTACGTTTTTTGCAAAAGTCTAGACAGTGTGTGCCAATCGAGTGCTTGGAATGGCCTTGATACACTTTCAAACACTTTTGCAAAAGACTAGACAGTGTGGCAAATCGAGTGCTTGGAATGGCCTTGATGCACGTTTGAATACTTAGAAGGATCACTAAGAGCCAATGATAAACAGGCTATGATACAAGGCCCCCGAAACCGAATGCTTTCCTTATATTTAAAAACCCCCTTGTATTTACTTTCTTAGTATTAATATCAACTGCAATCACCAACTGCTCATCTTCCGGAGGACTCGCAAATCACGCATCACCCACTCTAAGTCTTTCTTTTTATTTTTTCAGTATTTATTTTTCTGTAATTTACTTTCCGCACTAAAAACCAAAACAACCAAAAAAAGTCACTTAGTTATAACCGCTAAAATCCCAATCAACCTTAAAACACGCTCCCTCGCTGTACAAATCCCTCAAAGAACGACTATCCCCCTAATTCCCTTGGGTTCGACCCCTACTTACCACTTGCAACCCAGTAGTAAGGTCACGAGTAGCGGAATATAAATTTGCTTTTGCACAGAGAACACCACACCTTAACGACAGTGTAGTGGGCTCCGTCAAAACTGGCGCCGTTGCCGGGGAATTAGCCGTCGGATTAGTTGTTCTTTTCTTTCCCTTCCCTTCTCATTTCCTCATGACGTTACCCACTACGTATGCATGGACAACAAGACATCTTCCCCTGTTCGGAGGGATGGATGGAGAAGACCCAGTACTACACTGCCGAAACTTTCACCACGTTTGCTGCCACATAAAACCTGAAAATGAAATGTTAGAGGAATTTAAGCTTAAATGCTTCAAATTCTCTTTAACTGATTTTGCAACGATCTGGTATTACACATCAACCGCTAGTAGTGTAGTGCATTTTGTGGACCTCTGCGTTCCATTCCTGAAAGAATTCTCCCATCCATCCTTACGACAACAAACCCGAGAAAAGATCATGGGCCTTCAACAATCCCGGGATGAGACTTTGGACGAATACTACACGAACTATGACACCATCGTCTCAAGCTGCCCGCACCATGGATTCACGAAGAAAGTTCTTCTTCAAAAATTTCTTCGTGGGATGAGGGCCGATGAGCTGACAAGGATTAACGAAACAATGAGAAGATCAGCCAGGAACTTAACCATGGCAGACATGTGGAACCTCATAAATGACCTGGCCGCAACCACAAAACGAATACCCCAAACTGACAGAGGAATGCAGATAGAAGAAGCTGGTCCAGAGACAGACGAAGAAGAAACTCCCGGGCCATCAGAAGAGACTCCCGAGTGACAGAACCGCTCGTCATCAAAGCGATTGTGCAAATAAATTTATAATAGTCCGCTACTCGCAACTATACTACTGGGTAGTACTTGGTAAGTAGGGGTCGAACCCAAGGGAACTAGGGGAATAATTGTTCTTCGGGGGGATTACGCAGCGTGGGAGCGTGTTTAAGGTCGGTTGGTTGGTTTTAAAGCTACCAGCTATTTCGATTGATTGATTGGTTGGTTGGTTGATTTTAATACTGGAAAGTAAATTACAGTTTATAATTAAAGAGAAATGTTCGGTTTCAGGGGACTTGTATTATATCCTGTTTATCATTGACCATTAGTGAATCATCTAAGTATTCAAACGGTGAATCGAGGCTAGTTACAGCTCAAGACTTGCAACACCGGTTTAAAGCAACTCCTGTTCTATTTCAGTCAAGCGCCAATACCCTAAGGTATGCTAGCCTGGGTGCATCCACCTGATCTCACAGTTACGCTCGACCAGATGGGGTTTAGGATGAGTCGAACTCCTCAGATAGCTTTGCTTGTTACAGCTTCCACTACCTGAGTATGATCACGAATTCCCACAGAAGAGCTTTGCTTGTTACAGCATCCACTCAACCTTGGAAACTCTGACTATATATGGCACATAGAACAAGTTTTGAATACTAAGACTAGACACTAAGTTAATAGTCTTAAAACATTTTATAATACAAGTGCGCCCCTTAGACCGAACTACTAATTTAGCTACTATTCATCACGCTAAACATTATACTAAGGAAATAAAACAGTTGAATTAATACTAAGAATTACTTACAACCGTTGAAGCGCTAAGGGAGCTATCCTTTATTTCCAAAGCAAAATTACAACATTACAAGTATTACAACTTCTAGAGAGAGAAGTGAATTTTGATTTTGGTGTGTGAAATGAGGAGGAGGAGCTCCTCCTTTTATAGCCCAAAGGGGAGGAGATGGGTGGTGGAGATGGTGGACATGTGCATTTGATCCAAGGGAGGAGAAGGGAGGAGGAGGAGGAGGTGACATGTGGAGGAATAGTGAAGCCTCCAGTCCCTCCTCCCATAGCCGCCGGTTGCCGGTGGCCCAAGGGGGAGGAGCTCCTCCCTTGGCCACCACTTCATCAAGTGGTCGGTCATCCTTGCCCATATGTGAGTTTTGTACAGTTTTGTGCAGTCTTTTCACAAAACTGTCAATGTGTTTCTTCCCCGGGCTGTCTTGACTCCACTCCTGATTCTTCTGATTAATTTCTTCTGGTCAATTCAACGTCAGGATCCTTGATATTTCTTCAGTCGGCATATGATCTTGACCTTGGATTGACTCTTGTTATCTTTTCAGCATAAAATTCTCTCCTTAGCGTGTTTTCACTTCAGTCTCTAAAATGCCCTGTGGAAATATATCGGGACTAACACGTAGAAGTTAGATAGACAAACAGTCTAATTTGGGGGGTTTTACTGTGTTTCTGACTCGTATAACTTTGGTCCATCAGATTACCCCCCACTTTTAGTTGTTCGTCCCGAACAATGCTATTAAAGGGCGTAAGTTCTAAGTTTGGTTTGGAATATGAAATTTAGACTGTGGTACTCGATCTATCCTAATTCATGCATTGCTTACTTATTACCAAATTAAACTGCGTAAATAAATAGAAGAAACTTAATACTTGTACCTCCGTGCTGAGATGCAAATTATATTGGATGTCTCGGGAGATAGCCCTTTTTAGGCTCCTGGACTGCAACCTCGGGATCGTCTCTTACTATATGGTTTTCTGGTAGCTTTCTCTAGCACGTGATTCGGTTCAGGTTTCAGTGAGTTGAGCCTTTTTGATTTTCTTCTTTGGCGAGGGACTGCTTTTTTGTTGTAGTGAATCGGCCTTTGGCCTTTGATTTGACTTTTTGAGTTCTTCACTTTTTGTTCGGTTAAAACCTTCACAATTTTGGGCCTTTGGCCTCTTGATTTGCTTCATTGAGCTTTTCGTCTTTTTGTGACTGCAAGTCCATTTTCTCAAGCCATTTTTGGGAGGTCCAATCATCGCCCGCAAGCCTATGGAAATACCTCCCCGCTCCTCTTGTCTTTGTCGTTTTGCGCGGGTCAAGATGAGGGTCGCTCATCTATTTTCTCGGCTATTTTGACTAGAGAGAGGACGGTCTGATTCCCGTCCTCGCCTTTGCATAGATGCTTCTTGGCGGAGTTGACTTCAATTATTCACTGAAAACCCGAAGTGCAGCCTCCACTGACTTCGAAAACCATATAGTTTGATCTGATCCTTTGATTGCTTGCCAAGCCTCTTTAGGGCAGTTTATATCAACTCCACATCCCTAGTTATCTCAGCACAAAGGACAAATGGAAAGTTACATTCTAAGTTTTTAAACAGTTGAATTTTCACAAGGTTAATGCATGAATTATGATTTATCTTTTTCACATTCTTAAGTTCATATTTTCAAAAAGGTACTTATTAAAAAAGAAAAACAGCCGCATGTTATTTATGTACATAGGTGGTTCTCACCCCCCACTTTTGAACGAAGGCGTGCCTTAGTTCAAAAGTCATGCAAGCTTAAAACTAAATACTGAATTTAAATGACAGAAATTAAAGTGCGGAAAAGTAAGATAGTGTCGGGTTACCTCCCGACCAGTGCACTTGTTTAACGTCGTTGGCTCGACGATACCTCGTTTGTGGTTCATTGGTTTGGGTCCCATGGGTGGCTGAGGTCAAACTTCTTGATTCCACCGACTTTGATTCTTGCGGTGAGTCTTCCTGATTTTTTAGCAGATGACGGGTTTGGGTCCAGTTCTGATGGTATCTCCTTCCAACGTCTCTGAGAAGGCGAGGGACCTTTCACTATCAGCTTTTTGAACTGGGTGTTCTCCTGTTTAGGGCTGCCTTGTCCAGTCATGGCGAAAGCGTGCTCCATGTAGGAGTCATTCTGCTCAGGCCCTTTTCCCATTCTCCTTTGAGCTTCTTCTTGGATCGCATAGTTCGCGGCGACTTGCTCATTAATTAAGGGGAAGAGTCGGGAAGGCCTCATGAGGCTTGGTTCTGCCTCATAATGTTGGTTCGTGAAGAACTGGTCGTAGATAGTTTCAGCTGCCTGGGTAATGATAGTCGGGTATGGCTTGGGCAGTTCGTCAGTGGTGTTCTGGACTTCTACTTCGTTGCTTCTGGTGCTTTCCATGTCTGATTCCTCAGATGATTCGGGAGTCTCTTCTGACGGCTCTGTGGTTACTTCTTTGTCAGCCTCAGGGTCAGCTTCTTCTGACTGCATTTCCTCGTCAGTGTGAGGAACTCGTCTTGTGGCAGCGGCTAGGCCAGTTATCAGGTACCACATGTCTGCAATGGTGAGGTTTGCGGCAGACCTTCTCATAGCTTCGTTGACTCTTCCCAGCTCTTCGGACCTCATCCCACGAAGAAATTTTTGGAGAAGAATTTTCTTCGTAAATCCATGGTGCGGGCAGCTTGAGACGATGGCATCGTAGTTCATGTAGTATTCGTCCAAAGTCTCATCCCGGGATTGTTGAAGGTTCAGGATCTTCTCGCGGGTTTCTTGGCGTAAAGATGGTGGGGAGAATTCTTTCAGGAACGGAACGCAGAGGTCTACGAAACGTTCTGCACTGCAAGCGGTGGATGTGTAGTACCATATCGTGGCGAAGTCGGTTAGAGAGAATTTAAAGCATTTCAGCTTAAATTCTTCTAACACTTCGTTTTCAGGTTTGATGTTGTGGCAGACTTGGTGGAAGTTTCGGCAGTGCTGTACAGGGTCTTCTCCCTCCGTTCCTCCGAATAGGGGCAGAAATCGCGTTGTCCATGCATGCGTAACGGGTAATGACATAGGAAAAAGAAGGAAAAAGAAAGGGGAGGGAAGAACAGTTATCCGATGACTAGTTCCCCGGCAACGGCGCCAATTTGACAGAACCGCTCGTCGTCAAAGCGATTGTGCAAATAAATTTATAATAGTCCGCTACTCGCAACTATACTATTGGGTAGTACTTGGTAAGTAGGGGTCGAACCCAAGGGAACTAGGGGAATAATTGTTCTTCGGGGGGATTACGCAGCGTGGGAGCGTATTTAAGGTCGGTTGGTTGGTTTTAAAGCTACCAGCTATTTTGATTGATTGATTGGTTGGTTGGTTGATTTTAATACTGGAAAGTAAATTACAGTTTATAATTAAAGAGAAATGTTCGGTTTCAGGGGACTTGTATTATATCTAGTTTATCATTGACCATTAGTGAATCATCTAAGTATTTCGAGTCTAGTTACAGCTCAAGACTTGCAACACCGGTTTAAAGCAACTCCTGTTCTATTTCAGTCTAGCGCCAATACCCTAAGGTATGCTAGCCTGGGTGCATCCACCTGATCTCACAGTTACGCTCGACCAGATGGGGTTTAGGATGAGTCGAACTCCTCAGATAGCTTTGCTTGTTACAGCTTCCACTACCTGAGTATGATCACGAATTCCCACAGAAGAGCTTTGCTTGTTACAGCATCCACTCAACCTTGGAAACTCTGACTATATATGGCACATAGAACAAGTTTTGAATACTAAGACTAGACACTAAGTTAATAGTCTTAAAACATTTTATAATACAAGTGCGCCCCTTAGACCGAACTACTAATTTAGCTACTATTCATCACGCTAAACATTATACTATGGAAATAAAACAGTTGAATAAATACTAAGAATTACTTACAACCGTTGAAGCGCCAAGGGAGCTATCCTTTATTTCCAAAGAAAAATTACAACATTACAAATTACAACTTCTAGAGAGAGAAGTGAATTTTGATTTTTGTGTGTGAAATGAGGAGGAGGAGCTCCTCCTTTTATAGCCCAAAGGGGAGGAGATGGGTGGTGGAGATGGTGGACATGTGCATTTGATCCAAGGGAGGAGAAGGGAGGAGGAGGAGGAGGTGACATGTGGAGGAATAGTGAAGCCGCCGGTCCCTCCTCCCATAGCCGCCGGTTGCCGGTGGCCCAAGGGGGAGGAGCTCCTCCCTTGGCCACCACTTCATCAAGTGGCCGGTCATCCTTGCCCATATGTGAGTTTTGTACAGTTTTGTGCAGTCTTTTCACAAAACTGTCAATGTGTTTCTTCCCCAGGCTGTCTTGACTCCACTCCTGATTCTTCTGATTAATTTGTTCTGGTCAATTCAACGTCAGGATCCTTGATATTTCTTCAGTCGGCATATGATCTTGACCTTGGATTGACTCTTGTTATCTTTTCAGCATAAAATACTCTCCTTAGCGTGTTTTCACTTCAGTCTCTAAAATGTCCTGTGGAAATATATCGGGACTAACACGTAGAAGTTAGATAGACAAACAGTCTAATTTGGGGGGTTTTACTGTGTTTCTGACTCGTATAAATTTGGTCCATTACCGAGCCATCAGAAGATTGGGATATAGAAAGTATCGGGAGCAACGAGGAAAAACCTTCATGGGAACTGAATGCCGTGTCAGCAATGGAAGAAGTCCAGAATACCACCAGCATGCTGCCCGTGCCATACCCAGCTATCATCACCCAAGCTTCCGAGACCATCTACGACCAGATCCTCACAAACGGACATAACGAGGCAGAACCAAGCCTTAAGATGCAAGCTTCCCAACTTTTCCCCTCGATCAATAGGCAAATAGCTGAAAACTATGTGATCAATGAACAGGCTAGAATGAGGATGGGAAAAAGGCCTGAGCAGAACGACTCCTCGATGGAGCATGTTTTCGCCATGACTGGACAAGGCAGCCCTAAACACCAGAAAACCCAGTTCAAGAGACTAGTAGTGAAGGGTCCCTCACCTTCTCAGAGACGTTGGAAGGAGAAACCACCAGAACCATGGGAACTGGACCCAAGCACATCATCTCACAAGAAATCAAGAAAAGGCAAGGCAAAAATCAACACAGGAACAGTGAAGAAATACGACCTAAGCCACCCATGGGATCCAAACCAGTGATCCAAGAATAAGGTACTGTCGAGCCAACGACGTTAAACAAAGGCACTGGTCGGGAGGTAACCCGACACCTATCTTACTTTCAGTACTTTTATTTTCTGTCATTTAGTTTTTTTCCAATAAGTCGCTCTCACCCACTTGGTGCGTAGAAGAAATGACTATTCAGGAATCGGACTTGGGTGCAACATTAAGCCAGCCAGGCCTGCGCTGAGAGTTCAAGGCCCCAGCCGAACTCCCTCGATTATCCAGCCTCATGCCATGTCGTTCACTCGCCACTTTAAAGGGAGTTCTATTCTTCCCCTTTCCTTAATGTCATTTCCTTTTCATAATATCTGCTTGCATGGCTTTTGAACTAAGTTGTGCTGAAAGGCACGCCTTCGTTCAAAAGTGTGGGGTGAGAACCACCTTTGTAAATAAATAACATGTTTTTACTTTCCTTTAATATTATCTTTTTGAAAATATGAACTTAAGAATGTGAAAAAGATAGATCATAATTCATGCATTAACCTTGTGAAAATTCAACTGTTTAAAAACATAGAATGTAACTTCTCATTTGTCTCTTTGTGCTGAGATAAACTAGGGATGTGGAGTTGATATAAACTGCCCTAGAGAAGCTTGGAAATCACTCAAAGGATCGAATCAAACTATATGGTTTTCGAAGTCAGTGGAGGCTACACTTCGGGTGTCAGTGAAGATTGAAGTCATCTCCGTCATGCAGTGTTTATGCAAAAAGAAAAAAAAGGCGAGGACGGGAATCAGACCGTCCTATCTCTAGTCAAAGTAGCCGAGAAAATAGATGAGCGACCCTCATCTTGACCCGCGCGAAACGGCAAGGATGAGAGGAGCGGGGAGGTATTTCCATATGCTCACGGGCGATGATTGGACCTCCCAAAAAGGATTGAGAAAATGGACTAGCAAGCCACAAAAAGGCAAAAAGCTCGAAGAAGCAAATCAAGAGGCCAAAGGCCCAAAATTGTGAAGGTTTTAACAAAACAAAAAGTGAAGTACTCAAAGAGTCAAATCAAAGGCCAAAGGCCGATTCACTACAAAAGCTGTCTCTCGCCAAAAGAAAATCAAAGACCAACCCATTGAAACCCGAACCGAATCACGTGCTAGAGAAAGCTACAAGGAAACCATATAGTGCAAGAAGGTCCCAAGAATGCTGTCCAGGAGCCTGAAAAGGGCTATCTCCCGAAACATCCAAAATAATTTGCATCTCAGCACGGAGGTACACGTATCAAGTTTCTTCTATTTATTTACACAGTTCAATTTGGTAATAAGTAGTAATGCATGAATTAGGACAAATCGAGTCCCACAGTCTAACTTTCATATTTTAAAACCAAACTTAATGTGCCGCCCTTTAATAGCATTGTTCGAGACGAACAACTAAAAGTGTGGGGTGATCAAATGGACCATAATTATACGAATCATAAACACAGTTAAACCCACTAAATTAGACTGTTTGTCTATTTAACTTTTGCTTGTTAGTTCCGATTTATATCTACAGGGTATTTTGGACTCTAGAGAGAAAACACGCTAAGGAGAGGATTTTACGCTGAAAAGATATTACGAGTCATTCCAAGGTCAAGATCAGACGCTGACTGAAGAAATCTCAAGATCCTGACATTGAATCACTCAAAACAAATCCAACCGAGGACCAACCAAAGTCAGAGCGGAGCGGAATTGGACTGATAGTTTTGTGAAAACTGCACAAAACTCACAAAACTCACAAAACTCACTCTTTTCCTCCATGGTGACCGGCGGCTTTGTGCAATGAGATGACTCATGGGTGGCATTTCTCCCCTCCCCTCCATGGTGACCGGAGGTTTTTTGGAGGAGGTGACCAAAGTCACCTCCCCTCCTCCATTTCCTCCTTGCAACCGGCGGCTCCTCCACACACCACAAGAGCTTGCCACTTGTCTCCTCCTCCACCACAACCTTCTTCCTCCCTTCTCCTCCCTTGGATGAAAGCCATCTCCACCCTCCATTCTTTCCCCATTTGGCTATAAATACCAATGCCAAACTTATTTGTAATATCCCACAAACATCCCACAATCATCCCAAAAATCAACAACCACTTATCTCTCTAGAAATTGTGGTACTTTTGTAAGTTTGGTTTTGAAATAATACTCCTGTTGGTTCTTGAGTATTATAACAGTTTTAGAGAATACTCCTGTTGGTTCTTGAGTATTCAAGTAGGATTTGAAAATACTCCTGTTGGTTCTTGAGTATTCCCCTTTACTTACTGTCTTTCAAAAACCCCCGAGTATTTAGCTATGATATCCTCTTCCATGGATAATCGTAGCTAAACTCTTCATTCGGTTGAAGGGGTGTACTTGTATTTTAAAATGTTTTAGGCAATTCTTAGAGCCTCTTCTCTGTATTCAAAACTTGTTCTATGTGCCATATATTAGGTCAGAACTTCCAAGGTTGAGTGGATGCTTGGAATGGCAAAGCTCTTCCGTGGAAGTTCGTAAACATACTCGGGTAAGTGGATGCTTGGAATAGCAAAGCTTATCTGAGGAGTTTGACCTCTCTCAAACACCATTTGGTTGCTCGGGAATGACTGACCAAATGGATGCACACAGGCTAATATACCTTGGAATGGGGTATTAGTCTAAGTAGAACAAGGGCTCTACGTTTTTTGCAAAAGTCTAGACAGTGTGTGCAAATGGAGTGCTTGGAATGGCCTTGATACACTTTCAAACACTTTTGCAAAAGACTAGACAGTGTGGCAAATCGAGTTCTTGGAATGGCCTTGATGCACGTTTGAATACTTAGAATGATCACTAAGAGCCAATGATAAACAGGCTATGATACAAGGCCCCCGAAACTGAATGCTTTCCTTATATTTAAAAACCCCCTTGTATTTACTTTCTTAGTATTAATATCAACTGCAATCACCAACTGCTCATCTTCCGGAGGACTCGCAAATCACGCATCACCCACTGTAAGTCTTTCTTTTTATTTTTTCAGTATTTATTTTTCTGTAATTTACTTTCCGCACTAAAAACCAAAACATCCAAAAAAAGTCACTTAGTTATAACTGCTAAAATCCCAATCAACCTTAAAACATGCTCCCTCGCTGTACAAATCCCTCAAAGAACGACTATCCCCCTAATTCCCTTGGGTTCGACCCCTACTTACCACTTGCTACCCAGTAGTAAGATCACGAGTAGCAAATATAAATTTGCTTTTGCACAGAGAACACCGCACCTTAACGACAGTGCGGTGGGCTTCGTCATCGAGCTACCCGGGTGAAAGGGTAGCTGGTACCCGGTCGGGTGAGTAAGGACCCGGGCGAGGGCGAGGTTCATCCGAGCATGCAGCAGTGGAGACCCGGGCGGGTGCTGCAGGACCCAGGCGGGTGCAAGTGTGAAATGGAGCAGAGCACGCAGCAGAGGAGACTTGGGCGGGTGCAGAGGGACCCGGGTGAGTCTCGGCTGGGTTGATGGAAATGGGGCTCGGCTGGGCTTCTGGAGCTCAGGTGAACTTCTGGCAGCTGTTTGACAATCTTAACCTCCGAATTTGGTCTCGGCGTCATCTCGAGAGTTGTAGCCCTTTGAGATAGCTTTTCACCAAGCATTGAATCAACCGAATCGGGCACCATATGAGATCTGTGCGTCCAAAATAAGCCCCAAAGGTCAGTCTGTCCCGTATTGCCCAAAAATCCATATTTATGCTCCGAAACTTAGGTTTTCTGCGAGAATTGATTTTTTTGATCCTGGGGACCGTAAAGTGTGTTTCTCACCTGAAATGACAATCAAGAGGGTCAAATGGCATCGAAAGAGACTCGGAACGGATCAAAACATCTAATAAAAGTAGAGGAATTATAGCCGAGAATTCGACTCATCAAAACACTCCACACTTAGAGTTTGATCGTCCCGAGCAAACAATGAAATCAAGCCAAAGAGAAACAAATCACGAAAATATAAGTCATTATGTTTTGTCGCCCATTTGCTCTCCACATCCATTTATAGTCTCAAACTTTTATTTCTAACTACTCTAACACATATTTACAATCTAACTCCTTTTCGTAGGTGTTACGAGTGCATTTAGCATATGCACTAAGCCTTTAAACCCCTAGGCTACCCTAGTGGACGAGTTATAGTCTCGTGAGAGTTTTCAGAAACGGGAATACTCTCAAATCCCAAAATGCACTTATCCAATAAGAGTGAAAACAAGAGTGTTTAACAATTAAGGCATGGATTTCTCAAAGCCAACTTCACATCCCAAACTAGCACCACAATCACTATACTTTAAAAGAGTTTTCAAACCATTTAAGTTCACATAAGGGTGCACATTCAAGGAAATCAATACTAGAGCTATCAAGTGCCTAACCTAGAAGTCTATTCATTTTTAATACAAGGCTTTTGAAATACGGTTAATGCTTCGAACAAAAAGTGTCAATCGATCACCTATGCTAGCTAGGGCTAGTCCACGAGCTCACGATATAAACTCATTTCCGAGTTTTAGACGCTAAAGTTGTAATCCATAAGGAAAGAGGAGTTTGACAACAAGAGTTCTTAAAACAAGCATAAACCAATCAATAGCTTACGTGAAATCACAAGGGTCGTCCTAAAGCTCAACTTGCTAGCACACAATGCACGTGGTGAACTCACACATGTAAGAGATGATGGAAGGGCATAAAGTCAAGTTTAAGTGGTTTTTATTTGGCCTTTGGCCTACAAATGCTTTCGAGGGGGAACTTTTCTTCCTAACCCCCGACATTTGTATCTTTTTGCAACAAAACTTCTCTTGTACTTCGAGAAAGTTTTTAGTCGGGGCTTTGCCCTCTTTGACCAAGTTTTTTTTTTCACATGGGGCTTCACCCTCTTTCGACTCCACACTTAAAACTTGACATTATGCCCAATGTGAATATAGAATGTGCGAGAAACAACCACAAACAAGGCACGAGGCAGGAGAACTAAAGTCACCTAAAGGCAATCGAGAGGTTTAAGTTTTCATGAAGTTTTTAAAGTGTGCTTTGCTAAAAACTTTTCCAAGCATGCGCGAAAAATACTTAGATTTCTAGATAGGCACAAGATAGCAATGAAAATTGATTCACGAGAATGTGCATTCAATAGAGCTAGTTTGGTTTTAGACTCTAAATTATGTAAAAGTGAAATGTAAGCTAGAAGTGACTTATAGAAGTTGAGAGATGACAGTCACACGCCTTTGGTAGTATAACACTCATAAAATTAGGATAAAGTACATGAATGCAAGTGTTCATTCAAAAATGATAGGCATGGCATGATATGAGTGAACCATGCGACACCCATTTTGACACGTGCAGTTTTAGTGCATGATCAAAAACATTTATATTTGACTGGTAAGTATCGGGTCGTCCAAGGAGCAAGTCCAAACTTATGAGCACTATTCGATTTCGTTCCGATTAAGTCTATCCTAATTACGAAGGGTTGGTTTTGATGTGATTGCTAGTGCAAATGCATGTAAACAATGTAAACAATCTAAGGAAATTAGAGATAGTGTCACTACCAAGGCAAAAGGTGTACTCTAGGGAACTACTTCACTCATGTGTGTTTTTAGACTCCAAGAAATCAATTTCATGCAAGATCAATCATGTTAGATGATTAGATTAAGGCGTGCTACTATTAAATCAAATTCAATCGCTAGATGTTTTTACTTGATTTAAGGAAGAAGCACCTCGCACATGAGCTTCAATCGCTAGATGTTGTTAGCTCACGTCCTACTCAAGGTTCTCAATCATCAATGCTAGTTGAATGATCAATATCCAATGAGCGGTTTAAGAACAAGCCTATCTCAATGCCAAAATGAGTCACGCTAGTGATCATCACTTAGCAAGGGTGAGTCTACTCTCATTCTAGAACTCTTAGTCTCATTCGCTAGAACACTCAACATCAAATTCATGTTTCTAGACCACTTAGGCATTTTATCAAACACTTGGTGGGCATAGAGTTGACATTTCATCCAAGTAGATTCACAATCATCCAAACATGTTATATGACGGATGCACAGTCGTCGTGTGCAAAAGTCAAGAATATATTTATAAGTCCGCTACTCGCGACTTCACTACTGGGTAGCAAGTGGTAAGTAGGGGTCGACTTCACTACTGGGTAGCAAGTGGTAAGTAGGGGTCGAACCCAAGGGAATTAGGGGGATAGTTGTTCTTTGAGGAATGTACTGAAAGGGAGCGTGATTTTAGGTGGATTGAGGTTTTAGCGATGAAAAGTGAGTGGTTGGTTGTTGGTTTTAGTTTTAGTACAGAAAAGTAAGTGGGTTGGTCGTGATTTTAGTGCAGAAAGTAAAGTACTGAAAGTAATTGCTTGAAAAAGAAGACTTACAGAGAGTGGGTTGCTTGAAGGGCAAGTCTTGCGAAAAGTAAGCAGTTGATATTTAGACTGAATGTAAAGTGCAGGTGATGTTTTAAGTTAAGGAAAGTATTCGGTTTTAGGGGCCTTGTATCATAGTCTGTTTATCATTGACCTCTAATGATCATACTAAGTATTCAAAAGTGTATCAAGGCCATTCCAAGCACTTGATTTGCCACACTGTCTAGTCCATTCCAAGACATAGAGCACTTGTTCTATTTAGACTAACACCCCATTCCAAGGTATATTAGCCTTGTGTGCATCCATTTGATCAATCATTCCCGATCAACCAAATGATGTTTTAAAGAGGTCAAACTTCTCAGATAAGCTTTGCCATTCCAAGCATCCACTTATCCGAGTATGTTTACGAACCCCACGGAAGAGTTTTGCCATTCCAAGAATCCACTCAACCTTGGAAGTTCTAACCTAATATGTGGCACATAGAACAAGTTTTGAACACATTGAGGCATTAAGAGTAGGGCCTAAAACATTTTATGACACAAGTACACCCCTTCAACCGAATGAAGGGTTTAGCTACAAATATCCATAGAGGTGGATATCATAGCTAAGTACTTGAAGGTTTTCGAAAGACGGTAAAGTAAAGGGAGAATACTCAAGAACCAACAGGAGTAAACTCAAGAACAACTAGAATACTCAAGAACAAACAGGAGTATTATAGATTTAAAACAAGTGTTTACAAGAGTACTGCCCCAAATCTAGAGAGAAGCTAGAGCTTTGTGATGGATGATGTTTTGAAATGAGGATTTTGGGATGATTTACAAAGGGAAGGGATGAGCTCTATTTATAGCCAAGGGAAGGATCTAGATCACAACACATGGCACAAAATGGGAGGAGAAGCTCTCAAAGCCGCCGGCCCATGTGGCTTTTCTCCCCAAAGCCGTCGGTGGTGAGTCACCAAGGAGGAAGAGCCGCCGGCTAGGTGGAGGAGAGAAGAGAGTTTGTGTGATTTTGTGACTTTTTCCAAAAGCCATCGGGTCCTTTCAGCTCCGGACTGACTCTGGTTGCTCTTCGGTTGGACTTGTTTTGAGTGATTCCATGTCAGGTTCATGAGATTTGTATAGTCGGAGTCTGGCCGTGACTTGGAATGACTCGTAATTCATTTTCAACTTAAAAACTCCTCCTTAGCCTGTATTCTCTCTAGACTTCAAAATACCCTGTAGATAAATATCGGAACTAACAAGCAAAAGTTAAATAGACAAAGAGTCTAATTTGGTGGGTTTAACTGTGTTTATGATTTATACAATTATGGTCCATCATTATACTAACATTGATTCATTATAGATTAGGAGTATTGACACACATAAGATCCATAGGACCCTAGAATACAAAACACTACTCACAAATCATGTTCATAGACAAACACAAATTGTATTGAGTACATAGATGAAGATACAATGGAAGGAATGAACCAAAGATCTTCAATCTTCAATGGATGATCCCCCTTGAAGCCTTGGTAGCTTGTTCTCTCTAAAAACCTTCAATTTTTCGTGCTCCAAAACCCTAGCTCGAACTCCCCTTGATTTAGATCTCAAGCTTTCTATTTATAGCCCAAAGGTAAAAATCTCAACTTTCAGGCGGGAGGGTGAGATGGGACCCGGGCGGGTGTGGAGCTTGATCTGAGCAGGTGGCGTTGGGGACTCGGGCGGATGCTAAGGGACTCGGGCGGTTGTCGAGCTACCCGGGTGAAAGGGTAGCTGGGACCTGGTCGGGTGAGTAAGGACCCGGGTGAGTGCGAGGTTCATCCGAGCATGCAGTAGTAGAGACGCGGGCGGGTGCTGCAGGACCCAGGAGGGTGCAAGTGTGAAATGGAGCAGAGCACGCAGCAGAGGAGACCCGGGCGGGTGCAGAGGGACCCGGGCGAGTCCAGGCTGGGTTGATGGAAATGAGGCTCGGCTGGGCTTCTGGAGCTCAGATGAACTTCTGGCAGCTGTTTGACAATCTTAACTTCCGAATTTGGTCTCGGCGTCAACTGGAGAGTTGTAGCCCTTTGAGTTCGCTTTTCAACAAGCTTTGAATCAACCAAATCAGACACCATATGAGATCTGTGCCTCCAAAATAAGCCTCAAAGGTCAGTCTGTCCCGTATTGCCCGAAAATCCATATTTTTGCTCCGAAACTTTGGTTTTCTACGAGAATTGATTTTTTTGAACCCGGGACCGTAAAGTGTGTTTCTCACCTGAAATGACAATCAAGAGGGTCAAATGGCATCGAAAGAGACTCGAAACGGATCAAAACATCTAATAAAAGTAGAGGAATTATAGTCGAGAATTCGACTCATCAAAACACTCTACACTTAGAGTTTGATCGTCCCGAGCAAACAATAAAATCAAGCCAAAGAGAAACAAATCACGAAAATATAAGTCATTATGTTTTGTCGCCCATTTGCTCTCCACATCCGTTTATAGTCTCAAACTTTTATTTCTAACTACTCTAACACATATTTACAATCTAACTCCTTTTCGTAGGTGTTATGAGTGCATTTAGCATATGCACTAAGCCTTTAAACCCCTAGGCTACCCTAGTGGACGAGTTATAGTCTCGTGAGAGTTTTCACAAACGGGAATACTCACAAATCCCAAAATGCACTTATCCAATAAGAGTGAAAACAAGAGTGTTTAACAATTAAGGCATGGATTTCTCAAAGCCAACTTCACATCCCAAACTAGCACCACAATCACTATACTTTAAAAGAGTTTTCAAACCATTTAAGTTCACATGAGGGTGCACATTCAAGGAAGTTAATACTAGAGCTATCAAGTGCCTAACCTAGAAGTCTATTCATTTTTAATACAAGGCTTTTGAAATACGGCTAATGCTTCGCACAAAAAGTGTCAATCGATCACCTATGCTAGCTAGGGCTAGTCCACGGGCTCACGATATAAACTCATTTCCAAGTTTTAGACGCTAAAGTTGTAATCCATAAGGAAAGAGGAGTTTGACAACAAGAGTTCTTAAAATAAGCATAAACCAATCAATAGCTTACGTGAAATCACAAGGGTCGTCCTAAAGCTCAACTTGCTAGCACACAATGCACGTGGTGAACTCACACATGTAAGAGATGATGGAAGGGCATAAAGTCAAGTTTAAGTGGTTTTTATTTGGCCTTTGGCCTACAAATGCTTTCGAGGGGGAACTTTTCTTTCTAACCCCCGGCATTTGTATCTTTTTGCAACAAAACCTCTCTTGTACTTCGAGAAAGTTTTTAGTCGGGGCTTTGTCCTCTTTGACCAAGTTTTTTTTTCACATGGGGCTTCACCCTCTTTTGACTCCACACTTAAAACTTGACATTATGCCCAATGTGAATATGGAATGTGCGAGAAACAACCACAAACAAGGCACGAGGCAAGAGAACTAAAGTCACCTAAAGGCAATCGAGAGGTTTAAGTTTTCATGAAGTTTTTAAAGTGTGCTTTGCTAAAAACTTTTCCAAGCATGCGCGAAAAATACTTAGATTTCTAGATAGGCACAAGATAGCAATGAAAATTGATTCACGAGAATGTGCATTCAATAGAGCTAGTTTGGTTTTAGACTCTAAATCTTGTAAAAGTGAAATGTAAGCTAGATGTGACTTATAGAAGTTGAGAGATGACAGTCACAAGCCTTTGGTAGTATAACACTCATAAAATTAGGATAAAGTACATGAATGCAAGTGTTCATTCAAAATGATAGGCATGGCATGATATGAGTGAACCATGCGACACCCACTCCACACTTAAAATCAATAAAAAAAATTCTTTTTAAAGAACAACTAATCCACACTGACTCTCCTGGGTTCGACCCCTACTTACCGCTTGCTAATCCAATAGTGAGCCACGAGTAGTGGAACTATAAATGTAAATTTTGCAGCGCACAACGACGTGCTGTCAGTCACGCTAGTGATCATCACTTAGCAAGGGTGAGTCTACTCTCATTCTAGAACTCTTAGTCTCGTTCGCTAGAACACTCAACTTGAAATTCATGTTTCTAGACCACTTAGGCATTTTATCAAACACTTGGTGGGCATAGAGTTGACATTTCATCCCAGTAGATTCACAATCATCCAAACATGTTATACTAACATTGATTCATTATAGATTAGGAGTATTAACACACATAAGATCCATAGGACCCTAGAATACAAAACACTACTCACAAATCATGTTCATAGACAAACACAAATTGTATTGAGTACATAGATGAAGATACAATGGAAGGAATGAACCAAAGATCTTCAATCTTCAATGGATGATCCCCCTTGAAACCTTGGTAGCTTGTTCTCTCTAGAAACCTTCAATTTTTCGTGATCCAAAACCCTAGCTCGAACTCCCCTTGATTTAGATCTCAAGCTTTCTATTTATAGCCCAAACGTAAAAATCTTAACTTTCAGGCAGGACTCGGTCGGGTGAGATGGGACCCGGGCGGGTGTGGAGCTTGATCCGAGCAGGTGGCGTTGGGGACTCGGGAGGATACTAAGGGACTCGGGCGGTTGTCGAGCTACCCGGGTGAAAGGGTAGCTGGGACCCGTCGGGTGAGTAAGGACCCGGGCGAGTGCGAGGTTCATCCGAGCATGCAGCAGTGGAGACCCGGGCGGGTGCTGCAGGACCCAGGCGGGTGCAAGTGTGAAATGGAGCAGAGCACGCAGTAGAGGAGATCCGGGCGGGTGCAGAGGGACCCGGGCGAGTCCCGGCTTGGTTGATGGAAATGGGGCTCGGCTGGGCTTCTGGAGCTCAGGTGAACTTCTGGCTGCTGTTTGACAATCGTAACCTCCTAATTTGGTCTCGGCGTCAACTGGAGAGTTGTAGCCCTTTGAGTTAGCTTTTCAACAAGCTTTGAATCAATCAAATCGGACACCATATGAGATCTGTGCGTCAAAAATAAGCCCCAAAGGTCAGTCAGTCCCGTATTGCCCGAAAATCCATACTTTTGGTCTGAAACTTCGGTTTTCTGCGAGAATTGATTTTTTTGAACCCGGGGACCGTAAAGTGTGTTTCTCACCTGAAATGACAATCAAGAGGGTCAAATGGCATCGAAAGAGACTCGGAACGGATCAAAACATCTAATAAAAGTAGAGGAATTATAGTCGAGAATTCGACTCATCACCAGACACACAGGAAATTGAGATCAAGACCGCAGTAGTGCACTATCTACCAAAGTTTTCGGGTCGGCTAGGGGAATCAGCCACTAGGCATCTGTAGGATTTCCATGACATCTGCCAGACTCTCCGACCTTATGGAGTCACAGTGGAGAACTTTAAACTCAAAGCTTTTCACTTTTCTTTAACTGACATGGCTAGATCTTGGTTTCTGTCTCTTCCTTTAGGTAGCATCAGAGCATGGGTCCATAAGTAGAAAAGTTTCTCGATAAATACTACCCAGCAGCTGAGGCCGGATAGGTTCGTAGACAGCTGCAAGATATGAGGTAGGGGCCGAACGAGTCGATGTACGACTACCTAGAAAAACCCACAAGAGCAGCGCTGCTATAACTTGGGAGTGCCTGAGAAGTTGATAATTGAGTACATGATTGATGGTTTGAGGCCTCTCGACAGAATGCTTCTAGACGCCTCAGGTGGAGGGACCATCATGAATGTGTCCTCAGCTGGAGTGCAAAATTTGATAGCAGAGGTGGCCGAGAATGCTAGGTTCAGAGAAGAAGCCAGCAGGCAAGATGAATTCAGTAGGACTAGGAACGTCGCAAAGGTTGAGTCCCCATCAAACTAGATGACTGAGGAGCTAAAGCAGATGAGAGAGATGATGCATGAACGCGTGATGAATCAGACGGTCCAAGTGAAGCCTTGTGAGTTTTGTGGTGGGACTAATCATAAGACGGATGCTTGCCCGACTCTACAGGAGGATACACAGGCCAATGTCAATGCAGTGGGTGAATTTAAAAATTACAACAACCATGCACCCCTGCAACCTCAACAGCAGTACTACCATCCACCATATTGTTAGCAGCAAGGTGGCTACAACAATCAGAAGCAGTACCATCAGCAAGGGCAAAACTACAACTAAGCAGGCCCTAGCAATCAGAGTTCCAACAAGTCTCTAAAAGACTAGTGAAAGAGCTGGCAGCTAGCACCCAACAATTAGCCACTACGATGCAGCAAAATCAGCTAGGAATGACGCGAATCAGGTGAAGAACGATGGAGCTTTAGCAGAGCTAGCTAAACAGATGTCCAACTTAGCCCAGACTGTTTTTGAGCTGAAGAGAGATCCGGGAAGGCTACCGTCGCAGATAGTGCCTAATCCGAAGGGAAACATCAATACATTCACCATCGTAGATGAACTGGATGTAGAAAATGAAGAAAACGAGTCAGAGTCAATGTCGATTGCGCCCAGCATTGACATTAGCTTGCCGATAATGTCTGAAAAGGATGCGCCGCTAATGTCTGAAGCGGGTGCGACCCGCACTGATGCATGTTCCAAAACCAACTCTTTGCTTCTGTCTTTTGTGCAGGTAAGAGCTCCCAAAGACCACATGATCGACAAGAATGAGCTAGGAGATGAGTTGGAGGCGAAGCACATGCAAGAAGAGCCAATAATGGAGCACCCACTTGCTACAAATCAGGAGGCACCGCCTGGAAAGTGCAAGGACTCAGGTGCCTTCACAGTCACCTGTGGTGTTGGTGAGACCCTCATACATCATTATTTGATTGACTTGGATGTTTCCATTAATGCTATGCCATATTCTTTGTACTGCTCTCTGAAACTGGGACCATTAAAACCTCTGAAACTCTTGGTAGAGTTAGGAGATAAATCATGTGTTCGTCCAGTTGGTTTACTTGAGGATCTAACACTCTGTGTAGGACATCTTGTTGTTCCTGTGGACTTCTATGTTTTGTAGATTGGAGATGCTAGAGATGATGATCCTCCAACACTTATCTTGGGATGCCCATTCCTCTTCGCCACCAAGATCAAGATTGACATGAAAACAGGCTTGTGGTCACTAGCGTTTGCTGGCAGGACATCGAATTTTTATATCTGTGAGGATGGTGACCACCCAAGCACGAAGAAACCACTGGCCATTGTGCATACAACATGTCTTGGTGCCCTACCTGTCGGACAACACTAGTAGTTGGACAAAAGAAGTGGATATGACGGAAGTGTCCCCGTAAAATAAGGAGGATGTGAAGGCTGATCCGCCTGATCGATGGAGAAAAGACATGAGGATCCCATTCCATGAGAGCTATCAGCAAAATGAGAGAGTTGTTGAGGCAAAGTTTGACCTCACATGCCCATGGGATCCTAACTTGTGATCCCTAATGAGGTATCGTCGAGCCAATGACGTAAAACAAAGATGCTCGCAGAGTGGCAGCCCGACAAATTTTTTGTTTTTCCTTCGTTTTTGTGTTTTTTGTGTTTGTTTGCATCTGGTTAGTTTTGTGTCATCTAACCGGTCTATCTTGACTTGGTTTATGTGGGAAATAAGTTGTTTTGTAGGTAAAAAATAGGTCCAACTCAGTGCAGGTCGCGCCGAGCACATATATTATGACCGCGCGCCCACAGGGAATAATAGTCTCGCGCCGGACATTGACATTAGCAGTTGACCGCGCCCCTAATGTCTACACTAGGTGCGGTTGACTGTTGACCAGCGTTGACTGACTCGTTTGAACAGAATTTTCACCATCACGCAATGAGACGAGGGGAGTGCATGTTCACTTTAATATCTATTTTCCACAAACATGTGTGTATTGCATTATTCGTGTCTTTGAACTTAACTCATGCAGTGAGGACACGGCTTGGTTCAAAAGTGTGGGGTGGGAGAGTCAGTCAGTCAGTTGTGTCAGCATGTTTATTTTTATTGCATATTGCACTATGTCAGCACGTTTCCTTTTTGAAAAAAGTATGAATTTCTCTCTATTTCCTGAATATGCAGTATTGAATGTTGATGATGTGAAATATATGATGCTGATTATATTGAATTTCTCTTGTGAAATTTGAATTGTGCTCTTACATGTGAATTTAACCCACTACGTGATTTTGCGTTGAGATAAACAGGGATGTGGAGTTGATAGAAATGTCCTACAGAGACTTGAAGAAGCATTCAAAGGACCGGATTCCAGTTATATGTATATATGGATGTAGTGGAGGCTAGCACTTTGAGACTTCATGGTTCTGAGTTTGCTCCCCCGCTGTAGCGTTTATGTAGGTAGGCGGGATGGGAAAACAGACCATCATATCTCTAGTCCGAAGTAACCGGGAAAAGGTGAGTGACCCCATCTTGACTCGCGTCAAAAAGGTCGAGGATGAGAAAGAGAGGGGAGGTATTTCCATATGCTTGTGGGCGATGATTGGACCTCGTTCAAAAGAAAAGAAGAAAAAGGAAAAGCAATTCACAATAAAGGAGCAAAGCTCAAGAAAAAACAACCAAGTTGTGAAGGTTTATACAGAAAAAGTGAAGTACATCATTCATACATCAAGACCCAAAGGCCAAAGAAAGTTCACTACATCAAAAGCTGTCTAACAAAAGAAGAAAGAAAGCTCAAAAGCCTTAAAGCTCGAATAAAACACGTTCCAAAAAAGTGATGAAATATAACCATATAGCTAGAATTTGAAACATCGAATGCAGATCATAGGTCTAAAGAAGACTATCTCCCATTCGTCCCAATTGATTTGAATTTCAGCTCAAAGGTAACATGTATCAGGTTGATTCTATGTTGAGCATGATGATTTGAGTAACTATTGAGTTATGCGTAGAAAAGCTGAATCTAGACTAGCAACTCATATTCATGTGTATCTATTCAGGACGTCGAAGAAATTGTGGTGTTATATTTGTTTTCCTTCTATGACTTGTTCTTGTTCGAGACGAACAAGTTTAAGTGTGAGGTGGTTTGAGGAGTCGTATTTATACGACTCGTCGAATCAATTAATCCCATTTATTTCGACACTTTATTATGCGAATAGTTACTTTTTAGTGTTGTTTTGCATTTCAGGTGTTTCGGAAGCTCTAAAAGGAAAAGCGCATAAAAGACGGCATTTTGTGCCCAAAATAACACAATGGCAGATCAGACCTTTGGAGGTTCGACGGAGTGCTGGGAAGTGATCATTGATCAGAAACATACGAGCTACATGTCGTTGCGTAGCTAACTTCATTCTTTTAACTCTCTAGTTCACATCGAGAGCAGCAGAGGTCATTTGGAAGGTCAAATCAAGAGTCGAAGTTGAAACTGGCGCACAAAAAGAAGGACCCAAGTCAGCGTGGATCGCGTCCAACGAAGACATAAGCTTTATTGCTAATGTCAATGTTGGGAGCGGCGTCTTGACGAGGTGATGATGTCAGCAACGTGTTTGATGATGTCAGCAGGTCGGGATTTTGAAATTCAGCCCAAAAACAGACTTGGAAACCCAATTTTTTGCTATAAATAAAAGGTTTGGGTTAGGGATTCCATAATCCCATCATTCTACGAAGACTAAGACGGCTCCGGAGGAGAAGGCGAAGCTTTTGACGAGAGAAAAGATTTCTACTACTTTCATCATGAATATTTGTGTTTCTATTTCAATGATGTGTAGCTAAACTCTTAATTCAGGTTAGGGTTTCGTTCGTTGTGACTTATGTTTTGAGACTCTTTTCTTAATGCAATTTCTTGTTTCTCTAGTTCTTGTGCTTTATCACATGAATTAATTTGTGAGGTTAAATGGAAGCTTTGTCGCAAAGCTTAATCAAACAATTAACTCTTACCGTTAACTTCTACTGGATACTTTGTTGTAAAGGTAGATAGTAACACCTATTCTTAGTAATACCTTTGTCGGATTATTGAGTTTAGGAAAGAACTAGAAGTCTAACACCTTTGTCAGGTTAGATTGTGGCGTATCACCTTTGTCGAGATACTAGGGTAGTTACCTTTGTCGGAATAACCACACTTAGAAACTTGAGATTTGATATTTAGCAGTCGATGATAAACATGTCACAATAGAAACCGTAAGCTGAATGTTCTCTCTGATTGAATTCTTCTTGCTATTTTCTCTTTTGCACTCAAAATCACTCACAACCCCCCTCTTTTCTTATTTTCAGTTACAGCTTCAGCAACACCAGCTCCCTTGGGTTCGACCCTGCTTGCCGCTACACTAGCCTTTAGCAGGAGATTATAAATATTAAATTTGACGCATCAGACGACGTGCATCATCGCTCATATTGTCACAGTACAATGTCATCTCCTCCTGTTCCACTCTGTATTCAGATAGCATTTGCTTCATCCATAGCATCTGAGTGCAGTAACTTCCGGCAGCAATGTACTCCACTTTTGTTGTAGATAGTGAAATGCTATTTTGCATCTTATTGAACCAGGAGACCAAATTATTGCCTAAGAAAAAATAACCTCCAGATGTACTCTTTTGATCTTCAGCGTTTCCTGTCTAGTCAGTATCACAGTACCCAGCTAGGTATAAACTATTGTCTTTGGTGTACCAAATGTCATAATCAGCAGTTCAACAGATGTACTTGATGATCCTCTTAACTTGCAGCAGATGACTCTCCTTCGAATTTGCCTGATATCTTGCACATACTCCTATCGCATAGGCAATATCTGGTCTGCTGGCTGTCAAGTAGAAAAGACTTCTTATCATGCTTATGTATAGTGTCTGGTCAACACCCGCTCCAACATCATCCTTGGTGACCTTTATGTGGGTAGCAGCTGGAGTCTGTTTGTGGCTTGCCTTTTCAAGATCAAGCTTCTTGATCAGGTTCCTAGCATACTTGCTTTGGGAAATAAAGATCACATCGTCCTTCTATTCACCTGGAGTCCAAAGAAGTAGTTCATCTCTCCCACCATGCTCATCTTGAACTCATTTTACATTTGTTCCACAAATTGGTCCACCAGCTTCTGTGTACGGAACCGGACACTATATCGTCAACATAGATTTGTGCAATGATAGAATCTAACCTTGTATGTTTGACGAATAAGGTCTTATCTACTCCCCCTTGCACATAGCCATGGTCGACGAGAAATACCGTGAGATGCTCGTACCATGCTCTGTGCGCTTGTTTGAGTCCATACAACGCCTTCTTCAATCGATACACATGAGTAGGATGATGTGGGTCTTCAAATCCCTTTGGTTGAGCAACGTACACCTCCTCGTTTAGAAAGTCGTTCAGAAACGCGCTCTTAACGTCCATCTGGAATAGTGTGAACTTCAGGTGACACACTAGAACAAGTAGCAACCAATTGGGTTTTGTTTATGGTGATGTTGCCCTTCTCATCAGGCTTGTTCTTGAAGATCCACTTTGTTCCGATGATGTTTACTTCTTCGGGTTGTGGAACAAGATCCCAAACATCATTCCTTGTGAACTCTCCCAGTTTTTCCTGCATGACCATCACCCAGTACTCATCAATGATTGCTTCTTTGATGTTCTTTGGCTCTATGGTGGATAAAAAGTAGGAACATGCCGCCAATTCCCGATAATTGATCTTTTTCCCTCGAGTACTGGTGCAATGATTTCAGATGGTTCACCAATGACATCAGTAATGGGATGATTCTTTGCAATCCTCCTAGATGGTTGTAGTACCGGTGCAGTGTCATGTTTCACAGCTGGTGTGTTTGTCTCATCGTCTGAGGAAGAGTCTGAAGTATTCTCGTCCTCAGCAGGCACTACCCCTAGACCTTCATCTTTTTTTAGTCTGGTGGGACTGAGTTGACATGTAAGACGTAATTCCATTGCTTTCTTCATCATCTCCTGATACTTGTTTATCAGGGACATTGTTCTTCACCTTCACATTAATTGACTCCATCACAATTCCAGTGCGTTTGTTGAACACCCTGTAGGCATGACTATCAGGGGAATACCCAAGGAAGATTCCTTCATCACTTTTCGGGTTAAGCTTCTATCTTTACTCTCGATCATTTAGGATATAACAGTTACTCCCAAAGATTTGAAAGTATTTTACGGTAGATTTATTCTCTTTCCATAACTCTTAACAGGTCTTATCCGTGCCTGTTGATGATGTGGCAAGCAGTATTCATTGTTTAGACCAGAACCTGAGAAGAACCTTCTTTGCGTGCATCATTACTCTGGCCATCTTCTGGATTGTACGATTATTGCGCTCTACTCTGTGTTCAGCACAATAGTTTGCAAGTGTGATGTTCTCAAATTCTTTACAGTGATCACTTCTTATGGCCAACAGTAGCTCTCATTGGTCCTCTCTTTCCCTCTGAAGACGAGTAGCTAGCTTAATGAACCTTTGAGCAGCTTCTGACTTGTCATGTAGATATTTGGTCCAGGTGAATCGTGAGAAGTCATCCACACACACAAGGACATACTTCTTGCCTCCGTAACTCTCAACCTGCATTGGTCCCATCAAGTCCATGTGCACCAGTTCCAGTGGTTGACTGGTATTGATCTAGGTGGTCTTCGGATAAGAGGTCTTTGTCTGCTTTCCGTTCAGGCACTCTCCACATACAACGTCCAGATCTCCTCTTACTGTGTGCATCCCTCGGATAAGTCTCTCTGTAGAAATTTTCTTCAGAGTCTTGAGGTTTAGATGCCCCAAGCGTCTATGCCATGGCTCCATCTCATCAGTTTGGGTTTCCATACAGGCAGTCGCAACTAATGTTTCACCAGTGCCTAATAGGTAGCAGTTGTTTGATGACCTGATTCCTTCCATTAGTGAGTCTCCATTCTTGTCCAGTACCGGACGAGAATTATGAGTAAATTTTACATGATGCCCTGCATCACACAGCTGACTTATACTTATCAGATTCACCTTCAACCCATCCACCAAAAGAACACTCTTGAGCTCAGGTAGATCCGGAACCTTCAATGTCCCATAACCGATCACCTGGCCCTTTCCTCCATCTCCAAAAGTAACAAACTGATGCTTGTTTATAGGTTTGATATGTATGAGGTGATTAGGATTACCTATCATGTGAGCAGAGCATCCACTGTTAAAGTCCCATCGACCTTTCTTCATGTGGCTAGATGAGCTAAAGGCAATGTAGCAAACTTCTTGCCTCATTTATGGTCTTCAGACTTGTCTCATCTGAGGAGTGACTCTGGGTTCCATTTCCTTGCGCTCAGCTAGACATTGGCGACACCTTGGCTTGATATGCCCCATCTGGTAGCAGTACCAGCATGTTCGAGTGTCTCTCCTCCATTCTGTATTAGGTCTCCCTCGGTTGGCCATAGGCAGCTTCCTCCTTTGATTGCCAGAATGCATCTCAGGGTCTTGACTCATCCTCTGTCTAGGCCTCTGTGCAGGCTTTGGTTCAGCCTTTATGAAAGTTTTCTTGGCTGAACTACTTCAACCAGTGAATCCGAGACCTCTATGTCCATCGTCAATTCTCTTAGACTTTAGTATAGCATCCAAATTCTTTGAACCAGAGTTTAGCATCTCCATAGATCTTTTGAACTGGCTGAATTCCTCCATGGTAGCTGCATGGTTGTCTCTCTCCGATTCCATCTGTAGTTCCAACGCTTCCACTTTGTTCAAGAGTTGAACCTCTTTGCGACTCAGGTCCACATTTTTCCTTCTCAGCTCCACCATGCCTCTTAGATGTATCTCTATGTCCTTCTCCATTTATTATTTCAGTGATGATATAGTACCTAGGAGTTCCACCTTATGTACAAGTAGTGATGAACGTTCCTTATTCATTTTGATCATCTTGAGCTCCGGAGCAGTGACTTCTTCCTGATGTTCGACCTTCTGAGTAACCAAGACTTCAACTTCCTGCCATAGTTTATCGTTCTCCTCCGTCAGCCTAGTTACTGTTTCATTAAGCTGCTTGTTCATATCGATCACCATTAGCCACTTCTCATAGAGTTCTTTGTATGTTTCAGCTAAGCACTCATCCGTGAGTTCTTCATCATCACTGCTTGACAAGTCGTCAACATGCTATTCAAAATGTGCGCTGAAATACTGACTGTCACTTTTTTCACTATTGTCTTCAATAATACTGACCAACATAACAAAGTTGGTTGTCTCATCCTCCTCGTCATCAAACTCGTTGTCACTCAAGTTGGCAGCAAGAGCTTTCTTCTTTTTGAGAGTGTTGGCACATTCAGCTTGGATGTGACCATGCCCTTTGCATTCTCGGCATTGTATTCCTATGCCTTTGTCACCAAAGTACTTCATCTTGTTTTCATTATACTTGCCTTTTCCTTTCTTTCAGTTCTGGAATCTGGTCGCAGATGACTGACCTTTGTCCGATCCTCATCTGTTGATCTTTCTCACCATTCTGCTAAAGTTCTGGGCCATCATTGCCAGCTGTTCAATTGAGCAGCTCGACTCATATTTTTCTTCAGACATGTCAGCTTTCAGAGCAACTCCCTTGCTCCCTTTTGGTTGAACATCTTGGGGAAGATACAACTCATATGTTCTCAGTGACCCCATGAGATCCTCCAGCTTCATCTTGCTGATGTCGTGCATTTCTTCAATCGCGGTCACTTTCATAGAAAATCTTTGGGGTAAAGATCTCAGGACCTTGTTAGCCATCCTTTCTTCCTCGATAGGTCTTCCCAGTGCAGTAGCCTCATTTGAGAGGTCTAGGACTCTTGCATTGAACTCAGCAGTCGTTTCCTCCTCCTTCATCTTCAGATACTCGAACTTTGTCGTGACCATCTGCATCGGTGAGTTTCTCACCGTGTCCATCCCCTCATGGGAGGTCCTGAGGATATCCCTTGCCTCCTTAGCAACCTCACTGTTAGCAATCAGTTTGAACACATTCTCATCCACTTCAGAGAATATTGCGTCCATAGCCTTTGAGTTCCATACAGCAGCCTTTGAGTTCTATACAGCACCCTTTTCATCTGCATCGGTCCATAGTGCTTCAGGTTTAGGCAACATCACTCCTTCAGGATTGGCCATCATAGGTTGTGTCCATCAAACTAACACAGCTCTCCAAACGTTTTCATCAAGGGATTTCAAAAACACCTTCATCTTAGACTTCCAGAAGTTGTAGTGCGGCCCTTCAATTAGTGGTGGTCTGTTAGTGCTATGCCCTTCCTTCATACTCATCTTGAACAGTCGTCGGATCACACTCTGTGTGTCGTGTGTTTGCTCTGATACTAATTGAAACCTTATTGTCTGTTCAAGACTAGATCTAGGAAGTGTTCTAACCGAGACTAGAACACCTTAGCAGACAGTGTCCAAAAGTAAAAACGCAAGCACACACGATATACTTCCCTGTTCAGCAATCAGCCTACTCTGGGGGGCTTCCCACGCCCTAAATAGTCGCAAATCTTATTAAAAGCTTAGAGATATAGTTGAACTTATACTTACACAACTCCCGTTTGTAACTGTCTAGCCTCTAACACTTTTCTTCTCAATTTGCGATCTCGGCTCCCCCTCGATCCCTTATGGTCAGGTTTGAGACTCCCTCCTGACCTGTGCTGGAACCTCTCCCGAAGTTTCGACACCTTCTCCCAAATGTGATGTCAGTGGAGGTGTGTACAGCGGTTGTTCCACGGACAGGTCTGATCAGCACACTGCACAGACTGCCTCAGTGCCATTTAGTTTTTCAGTGTAGAAAACTCTCTGGTCGTCATCTCCTCCTCCTCAGCTTTAGTGTGTATCGAGTATAATTTCTTTATTAGACGAACTACCGAATAGGAATACCTTAGCCGTGTATTTATAGTACACAGCTGATTTCCTATTCAGTTGAGATACTCTATCTCAAATATTTAGGAAGATCTCCTACATATTCTCCAAGTTTCTAAATCTTGATCTTGATAAACATCTGAGTATCTTTCTTGATAATGTTGGCTACTCGAAAATATTACTGGATATTTGATAATGTTTTCCAGAATATTAAGCCAACCGACTTCAATCTTCAACCGACTCCAATCTTCGATATTTGGAAATTCCAATTTTGAAAACTTCCGTTCTTCAGTTATGCGCAACATCCGTATTCCAATCTTTGGTTGAACAGCTCCTTGACTTCTGCTTGAACACTCTGAAGTCATTTTACTAAAAGCCATGCCACATGGGAATAACAAAGAATTTTAAAGGAATTTGGGGATAGAGGGACTTGAAGCCTCATAATTTCTAAAGTCGACGGATTTTCCTTTTACTATCAATTTTCTTATTGTAAGTTCTTCTCTGACAGAACTTTCAAAAGAAATAAAATCATCATCTGGACATTATCTACCTCATATATGACTTTTCTCAACTCTAGCTCCCTCGCGTTCTCCATGCAATATGCAGCACCCACGCCTCCTCTAAAACACTATGCAAGTATTCTTTGTACTTTGCTCAAATGAGATTAATGCTTACATTGACAGCCCTACAAGTAGCACCACCCTATGTAATCTCCCTGTATCCGCATTTCACGCTTCGGCTGTGTTGATCTTTATTTTTTTACAGGGACGGAGCTAGTGTATTGTGGGGGTGACATGTGTACCCCAGGTGTTTTCAAAATTTTATTTTGCATTTAATATATTTAACTTAATATTTATACAATGACAATAGTTTGATATCTATTATAATTTAGTAGTGTAATATCGAAAAAGGATCCGGTGCAAATAGCATGTTTTGTAAAAAATACAAACCAATCTTAGCCCTTGATTTGGTCATTTGGATAGATGTAATTAAATTTTGTATTAAATCCCTTTTATGGTTGATTTATCAGTGACGAATTATAAATTATTCTTGATGAACTATGTGTTGCTTTTAGTTTCTCGATGATGAATTATACCCCAGTTTTGATTAACTTTACATTTTGCACCAAAAATATGCTTTGTACTTGATCTTTATTGGTATAATATCAACAATTATAATTATTCTTGTCCTCCCTCAAACAGTCGACAAATATTTGGCCGTCCCTCGAATTCAAAACATACTTATTCTTTTTAAAATCACGAGATTTTATTGTGAATTGATGTGTTTTTGAAGCCATTTGGGATGGTTTTTGAGAATTAGGGTTCAAGTTATCTCGACTTTCGATGATGTAGACTTTGGGATTTAGGATTCATTGATTTATGTTGTTTTAGCCTAGGCTAACAACGAAATTAGGTTAATTTTGTAAGTGTACAATCGATCACATTTAAATTGTTAATGATATTTGAGTGAGTTAGATTATGATTTAATCTTGATTTTCCTTTTTTTTACTTTAAAATGCTAACTATTTATGAACTGTTTAAAAGAAAAACTACTAACAATTCTGAACAAAAAAACGCATTTGCATAATAAAGAAATTAATTTTTCAATATCATATATATACGTTTGTCACCCTATTCGAATACCTGGGTCCCGTCCCTATCTTTAAGTAACCTGCTTTGCTCTGGCGGTCTCCAACAATTCCTAATATCTCTATTAAACATTAGGAAAGAAAAACCTCTGGTTAATAACTTAAGTTCATGTTCTTGCTTCATTGTCTTCGCCACTGCCAACTTAACACTTTCTTAACATGTCAAACCAAATTCCAACTGAATTGTTGAATACAATACCACTTCAAATCTACTTGAATGACTATAAATTGTTTCTTGATTTTCGACAAGATTTACGAGCTAACACGTATGGAATATTCCATGGGGACAAAGATTATTACGGATTTCAAATTATGATTACTTTGTAAGCTAATTTTGAAATGAAATGCCAACACATGGAGTCATGTGCACAATACCCGCAATTAGATATCGCCACAAAATCACATGGCTACTAATAATAGAAAAATTTCCCAATTTGCTCAAAATTGGAAATTGCATTCCCTTTCTACTCAAACTTGAAATTACATTCCCAATTTACTCACGTTTTCTAAGGCGCCGTTGGCAACTGCGCCTTATAGTTAAGCCGCTCTTGTGGACGGCGGTTTAAGTCTCGTGGCATATATACGCCCAAAAATAAAGCTGATTGGGCACAAATTGTCATGTAAGCTTAAACCACTGTTCACCACAGCGTCTAACATTTAGCCGCTGTGGACAACAGCGCCTTAGTAAGAAATGCGTGAACTGTGTTCCCTGCCGCCATCGTAATGTTCTAGCTGTGTTCCATCGTGAACTGTGTTCCCTGCCGCCATTGTCTTTTCTCATTATGGGTGCTACTCATTTATTCGTTGTTTCTCTGATAATTAATTGTGTTTCTTGTTTCAGGCTGTTAATTTGAATAGCTCAAATATATTGGATCATCCAAAGCCACAGATACGCAATGAAGGCCTGGCCCAGCTGGGTTCCCTGCCGCCATCGTAATGTTCTAGCTGATGGTGGTGGCTTGAGAAAGAGCTGCTCTAGCTTTGATGGAAGCTGCATGGGACAGGTTTGCATGTCACATTTTATGTGGTTGATGCTCATATGTGGGGTTTCCGCGAAGCTTGTGCTGAGCACCACCTTCAGAGAGGACAAGGTGTTGCTGGTCATGCATTTTTATCTCCAAGCTCATGCTTTTGTGGTGATATTACACAGTTCAGTAAAACAGAGTATCCCTTGGTACACTACGCTCGTACACTACTCTCACGGATATTACACCGAGGTAGAAAAAGACTGAATCCATGCTCTCAACATTTTATTCCACACAATTAGACGATGGACACAATGCCAACTACAAGTATATTTTGAGCTGCTTCAGTAACAGATCACAGCCAGGAGCACAAAGAAACCAATTATGAACAATATGTTCTTCAGAAGATTTTCCTGCCCTTGAGGCGTGCCATTAAAGGTCTGGGTGATCAACCCATGTCCATGTCCACCATGAAATATGTTGGGGAACGGGTATGCGTATCCAGGGGACGAAGGAGTTCCGTAAATAGTAGCATTTGGGAAATTATGAACCTGGATGTTGAAAAGTGATGGAAACAAACCCCTAAAAGCATTGAAAAGTGCAATGTTACCGAATCTGGTAGTTGGGGCTGGTGCATAAACAACAACCCAAAAATTTCTTACTAAGGCGATGTTGTCCACAGCGGCTAAGTGTTAGACGCTGTGGTCAACAGCGTTTTAAGCTTACGTGGTAATTTGTGCCCAATCAGCTTTATTCTTGAGCGTTTATATGCCACGAGACTTAAACCGCCGTCCACAATAGCGGCTTAACTCTAAGGCGCCGTTGGCAACGGCGCCTTAGAAAACGTGAGTAAATTGGGAATGTAATTTCAAGTTTGAGTAGAAAGGGAATCAAATTTTGATTTTTGAGCATTTTAAGAAATTTTTCCTAATAATACACATAATTTAACAAAGCTTACATCAAGACTAGAATCCAATATATAAATATAGTAGTTTTTAGTTTCTATTTTACCCGCGTCAGATCCAATTAGATGTCGCTTGATGGGTGGGGTGTTACTTGAAGTGTTTCAGATGTCATGTTCCATTCCATGTGATAAATCCATCAATCAAAAAAAATTATATTTCACAGGCAATTATACTTTATTTATTTTGTGTGAAAATTAATAACTCCATATTACTTTATATTTTATCTTTATTTACCTTTTTTTTCAGTTTTATCTTTATTATTTTATTACTATCTATTTCTGCAAGTAAGAAAATAAATAGCGCCAAATCAGTTGAAGTATATAAACCAAACAACGGCACATGGCGATTATATAACGCCGTTCACAAACTGCAAGCTGATTCTTAAATCGATTGCGAAAAAAGATCAGAGAATACCTGATTAGAATTTTCTTCCGATTCGTGTTTTGAGATTCGTTTTGTCACTTGTACTTTGCTGAAATCTCACGATATGATTTGATTCGGATATTTTGTTATTTTTGAATCGGTTCTGTACCACAGTTCGCATTGCGGTTTTGGCGAGGTTTCTGACGGTTGATTTTGAGTAGTTTGCGGTTGAGTTTCGCGAGGTGCAAGTGCGAAAGAGTTGCGGTTTGGTGCTGCTGATCACTGAAGGTAAACTGATGAGTTGCTGTTGATATTGTCAAATTTTTGTTTCAATTTAATGCGGTTTTTTCTTTTTTGGTGAATTGAGGCCGTGACTGATCAAATTTCTAGATGAGCTGAGTGTTAGTGAAGTTTAGGCTTTGTGGATTTGCAAATAAGGAGTACTTGTGTAATGGTATCCGTGGCATGTTGTTGGACTGAAATTTGTTGAAGTATGGTAGCTGAATACTGGAAATTACGGGTGTTGAATGTGTGCAGGTGATTGATTTGTGTGCTGATGATATGGCCGGGCAGATTCAAGAACCTATTAGTTTCAATTTTCAGGTATTGCTTTAAGCTCATCTTTTTTTTTAAGGATGCTGTCTTGCTGAGCATGTGCTGTGTTTATTTTTATTGATGGTTGTGATGTGGTGTGTCTTGCTTGAAGATTAGAGTGATGGGTTGAATTTGGTATAGGGCTGTGAGATCAAGATTTGTACAAGTTAACTAAATTTTTTTGTAGTGGGGAAGTGCACTGTCCCCACCTGCATGTTCCTGAAAATTTTGTTGAAAACTTTTTGTTTCTTTCCTTTTTGTTAACAGTTGGGGGTGGGACAACACGCCTCCTGATTAGTCCCCCTTGGACAGTTCTTGTGGAGTGGATTTTGTGAATATGATTGGGTTTATCACGGCAGTCTTTTTCATTATGTGATTGTAGAAAAGTTGTGGGTCCTTGGGAGTACCTGAGATATGACTTCTTCGTATTTGACGTTGATTTGGTAAATAAAAAGGAATGCTTACACTCGTGCTGGATATATACCAAAAGTAAAACTTGTATGAAATCATCTATGAAGGCTGAAGCTGCTCAAAGTCGTCTTTTATGTTTAAATATATTGAAGAGGATGAAGCATAGTTTTCAGTGATATATAACAAAAGGATAATTGTTTGCTTTATAGAAGACTTTCTAGTTTCATCCTGCAAACATGGTGTAATTATGTGTACTGTATGAGTATTAGTGATTCCCTGGACTCCTGAAGACATACTGATCCAATGACTGAATAACATATCATCCGTTCACACTGTGTAGGCGGATTCTGTTCACTCGGGATCAGTTTCATTTGGAAGGTTTGCTAATGAGCCTTTATTGTGGGAAAGGAGGTCGTCTTTCTCGCATAACAGAATTCTCGAAGAGGTTGAACGATGCTCAAAACATGGAATTGTAACTGAAAAGAAGGCATATTTCGAGGCCCAATTTAAGAAGAAAGCACTTCTCCGGCAATGTTCATTGGATGAGCAATATAGAACACAGTATGAAGCCTGTGAAAAGGAAAGTCCGGCTCTGAGTCATAAGGAAGATTATGAATTTGTCCAAGGAAATGAAAATGATGCTAGCTGTGACACGTCAGTTGGCACAGGTTACAGGGAAAATTATGAATTTGTCCGAGAAGCTCAAGGTGATGTGCATTTCAATGATTCAGACGCCTCAAATGATTTTAAAGAAATGGAAATAGTGGAGTACGCTTCATCTGACTCTTTTGAGGCGAAGGTTGATGCTAGAATAGTTGCACCTGTAGACGCACAAACCGTTGTTGATTGCACATACTCCATATGCAGTAGTGTTGAAGTAGAAGTGAAACAAAATACAGAGTCTGCTAGAAGTGGGAAGGCTGAGAAAGGACATGATGAAGTGTCGAATCATAGAGATCTTTGTCACGCGGTATGAATTTAAACTTCTGTTGCATGTACCTTTCCTTTTTGTGTTTCAGTATTTACTTGTTCATATTCTAATTTGTGCAATCCTTACTGGTTTCTTTAAATAGATCACAGTTGTCACTGAACCTTCTGGAACAGAGTCGAATGTCAATGTTAATCACACTCAGAGACATAGCTTATCTGAAGCAGGTAAGAAGTCTTTCAGAAATATTACAGGGATAGGAAAACTAAGTGCTCAGGAAACTAAAGCACTTGAGCACTCAAAAGTTGTTCCATCAAGTGCAAGCAAATGGCCTAGATCTCCAAACACAAGGGTAAGGAATGATATGATATGCTTTGGAGTTCATCGCTTTCTAGAGTAGTTTTCATGCTGTGACACTTACTCTATCCATTGTGTTGGTTACAGCAACTGCTGACTCAGTCGACAAGTTCCATTTCCAAGTCTTTGAGTGGCAGCAAGAGGTACAATTTTCCACGTGTATCAACTATCAAGTGTTCTCGTGTATTCTCTGTTATTGAGTTTCAGACTCATCCAAGCATATACCTCTTCTCATATTATAGCGGCTACAAGGAAACAAGGGTAGTCAAAGTAACTGAATCTCAGGTTACGGCCATGAAGAAGGGTCCACCAACTGCACATCAGACTCCAAACAGGTTTCAAAATGGCTACATCCTCAAGTGTCCTACAATCAAGCTTATACCATTTTTCTTACGAGTAATCAATACCATAATGACTATGCAGGGCAGAAAAGGTAACAGCCCCAAATAGTTCTGGCTTGAAGACAAGTTCAACAAGTTTCCGATTGAGAAGTGATGTGCGAGCAGAAAATAGTAAAGAGGTAAGATACAGCTTCATTGTTATTTTGCTCAAATATATTGAGAACATTTACTAAAAAAATTATTTTAACTACTATGTATACTTTATACAGATCCTTAAAAGAACGGAGCAGTCAAGTCATATTAAGAAGACCGAAATGAGCCTAAATTATGCAAGGACCCAGGTTCGAGTTCTTTTTTCATTTTTAAACGCTCCTTCAATTAGCCTGGGAGAAATCCATGCAGTAACAGAAATTGGACATTTTTCGGCTATAAAAATTATTTGAGTCTGTAAATGCAGGAGAAGACTGCAAATGATATTAAACAGTCCAGGAGAGGCTTGAATTTAAAAGCAAAGCCCATGCCATCATTCTGTAACGAAGCTGAAAGACATGAACTCAATAGCAAGGTACATTCAACTCAAGTGTTGCTGCTCGCTTTGATTTCAGAGTGTGATTTGCAGATGGATATGATATTTGCTTATGCACAAAATGCTATATTAATTCAGTTCGCTTGAAATCAACTACTAAACCACGTTATTGGTAAACTTTCATTTTAGGACGCTAAAGTTAATGAGCCACAAAAGAATCCTTCAAATCCCAGGACTAAAGTTGTGGCTAGGTCATCTATGCATCTAAAAGCAGAGGGTGGCCCGTCAAAATCTCCATCCCAGGTCTCAACATTAACCAGCGACCCTGGAAAGAAACCTTTGAAAACAAGTGGTGTATCTTCATTTGCCAAGAAGTCTATTCATCCATCCAGGGTCATAAATTCGGCAAGTACAAAGGAAATTGCAGGTAAGGGTAAGGATGTGAAGTTGAAAGCTCTAACAGGGCCACAAAATGTTGAGATGATAAAAGGCAAAGGAAAGATATGGACATCCCAGTCAGTAAACGAGAGAAGCAGCAAATGCATGACTAGGAAGACTACAGAAAAGGCTAGGCCACAAGAAATTAATCGACCAGCTGCCAAAGTACACTGAAGGTTATTGCTACATGTAACTCCATATAAAACCATATGGATTCGAAAGAACATATCAAGATCAAAGTCCTCATCCCCTTAGTCGATAGTAAATAAGCGATCGTAGAGAGCATTCCATGTCCATTATTGTGTCTCTGATCATGTATTGAACTATCATATGCCTGGTCAAACTGTATACAAAAGTCAGTGCTGCAAATCTAATGTAACAAACTCATGACCGAGACAAGCTATAAATAACCATCTAGCTTCTAGGACATGCTGGATTACTCAATCTCAATTGATGACATTCAGCTGACCAGAACAAGGTGAAATTCATCAGTTTCCAATACATACCATCGTCATCCAACTGATGACTAATTAAGCATTTACCAACTATGAACTACTCTGATCACCAACATCATTTACCAAGTCTCAACATATAACTGCATACCTCATACCCATGTGCCAAGCAAAAGCAAGCTACATGCTAAGACTGTCACTGCTAGAGTTGTTGTTAGTTGAGGAGGAGTTTGGGAACCATCAGCAGACCCATGAAGAGGGTGCCTTGAGTAGTAAGGAAAGAATGGCCAGATGGGCAGGCGGAGGTGGCGCATTGATGTACCAGTCAGGCGGAGGTGGGGCCAGATACGGATACGGAGGCCAGTAGTAGTAGGGTGGTGGAGCTCCATAACTTCCTGGAGAAGCTGGTGGTGGAATAAAAGTCGCTGGCGGCAATGGTTGGCATGGGTAAGGACACTCTTCCTGGCCCCATGAACTCGCGGTCGGAGAGGCAACCGCCACCATCACTAGCAAAAGCATCATACTGATCAGTAAGGGGTGTAAGATGGCTGTGGTTTGAGGCATTGTTGATGACGGATGGAGAATGACATATGGGCTTTGTTTAGAGACCTGTGGCTGGTAGGGGAGAGGGTTTAAAATGGGACTAAGAAAATGACATGAAACAAAATGCACTGAGAATTGTCTACAAATGTATACCAACGAGGGTAAAATGGTAATAAAAGATAATGGGTCATTTTACCTATGGCTATTTTTAGAGACTTGCATTTTTTTTTCTTTTTATGAAAGAAGACTTGCATCTCTTCAGTTAAAAGTTCGCATAATTGATTACCCAGCTGTGTTTATTGCCTATGTATGTAATGGGGACTGGGGTGGTGCAAATAAATAATGTCATTTAATTTTAAGCAATATGCTAACTAAAGCATCTCTCGATCAGCCGTCCATGTATACATTGTGTTCACATCAGTGATCAGGCACGTTACTTTTACTACTCATTTATAGTTAAAGAGATTTCTTTTCTCATAAGTTTTTTTTGATAGAAGAAAATGACATACAAAGACCTGAAAAAAGAAGAAAACAACAACAGCAGTACAATCGATCAACTAGTACTGGAACAGACGATCCAAACATGAAAACTAATCCACGCACAGTGAATCAATCCAGCTGCTGCTTAGTTATCTTCGCATAGAAAAGCTCAAAGGTCCAAGCCATGCCAAACTAGCCAAACAGAAGAAGTGACTCTTCAGTCAACTTCGAAGCAACAATGAAGCTCTGGCCAACTTTCCCTGAACACTGGACAAGGCTACACAAGTGATCTTCAGAAGCCGATTTCCTGCCAAAGGTAGCACGCCACCTGAACTCCATAAAAGGCATCAAAGGGGACATAAGAGCTAGGACTAAGTTAACTAGATGGGGGCAATGAGATGCTCCACTTCGCCTCACACCGAGGAAGGTGACCAGACCACCGAAGACAGAAAACAACTAATGTAACAAGTGCATCCGAAGAAACTAAAACCAAAAAACAAAAGAAGAAAAAACCAATATAAAAACCTATACACTGTGTCAAAACAAACACCGACAGCAACAAATACACAAGCTCAAATAAATAAGGCATTTGAGCCGCTCAAACACCAACAACCAAAAGAAATCCCCACCAGCCACCGTCACCCCGTCCAAAGCCGACAAACACCACCAGCAACCTCGCTAAGCTTCATACGCCGGTCCCGTCCATTCTGTATACATCCTCCAGCCATCAGAATCGGGGCCCCCAAAACCACCCACGCAGGCCCAGGCAACCACAGGCGAGGAAGAAAACCAGCCAGGTGAGCGCCTCCAGGGAGAAAAACTGCTGGACGAAACAGGGGAGAAGAAGGAGAGGGATCCGGGGTGAGTGAACTTACCAACGAGATGAAGGTGGCGGGGGAGAAGGAGGCTTGCAAAAGGTTGAGAAAAATGTTGGGGAAGACGGGGGTGTTGAGGCGTTGGAAAGTGGAAGCTTCGAGAGTTTCCTGGAAGAGAGAGACTTGGTGCTTCTCTCAAAAGTTAATCCAACTCCATGGAGATAGTATTTTATCTAGCCATAATGAAAAGATTTGCCCCCTGCAAACAGTAATTAATGAAAACATGTAGGAATTGAGCCTTCTTCAGGGTTTGATTGATATCAATGACTTGGATAATGTTTAAATCATGAAACACTTTCTAAATTCATTATTTCTGCCCAATATGGGTATCTAAAAATCTGAACTGGGATAAAACAAACAATGAACTTGGAATAATTTTCTGATTGAAAAACGAGCGAACGGATTGATGGGTTGTTTTCGATCGATTTCTTCACCGAACAAAACTCATCCTATCTCGGGTCGGACCTTCAAATTCACTCTTTTTCATTCTCAAAAGTGCTAGTTTTTACTAGTTGAGAACAGATCAGGACGATGATTCAGACCTGTAACTGAACGATGTGAGCCCGGCGTTCACGTTACAGTCGCATCCAACGAAGACATTAGGCGTTGAGTGCGCCACAGCCCTAACGTCTTAACAGGATGCGACGGACGTACCTCTGTATCCTTGATTACAAAGGAGACAGGAATCAAAGTCTGGACGAGGAAACATAGCCACTCGACCAGAGCGTGATTAACGGCTAGATGGTTCTTGTCAAGGGCCTTCGGCTGTAGATGATCGTTCTAGGTGTCCTCCTCGGAGGCCCTGGATGGTCGAGTGGCCGTCTGACAGACTTCCAAATCTTTAATGTTGGATATGTATATCTAAATATAATTGTAATTCAAATGATAATGATAATGAAACAGAGTGCATTGTTTGATAAACTGAGTAACAGAACACATGCTTAAGTCATGCAGCTTTAATAAAATGAAACAGAACATTCACTAACAGCAAGTAATTTGAGAACTAAGCTGATCCGAAAATAAAACAACAAGTAATATCAGATTGAAGCAGCTTTACTAAAAATAAAACAGAACATTTATATGAATAATCTCATGCAGCTTTAATGAAATTAAAATTCAGTCGAAAACAAAGCAGCAGGTAAACTGAGAATAAAGCTGAACGTTTATAAACAGCAGTAAGCGAACAGAGCAGACATTAATATCAGTCTGAAAAAAAACGTTGAAAAACCAGAATAGGAAAGTGGACAGCAAATCGAGTTGTTGATTCAGTCACGTCAATGACGCTGTCCTTAAAGCTGTATTGCCTCCCGTAGGTGCTAGGTCTGATGGCAACGAGCTTCCCAGGATGAAAGAATCTCAGCAAGCGCTTGAGCACCGTAGCCTCGCTAAACGAACTTATTCGACCTTTCACTATCACTGATCGGAAACAAAAAGAAAGGAAGTCGAGATGCACTGTGTGAAGGATTCATTTCTGTGTGTTTGACAGAGGAGGACTAACTCCTTTATATAGTGCTAAGAAGAAACCAACCCACGACCTGACTTTGTGGGCACGATCACGAAGTGGACTGAAACTGCCCATGATATCCGTAACCGTCCACAAGCCCATGATTTTCGAAACAGTCCACACGACTTAGTCTTTGGTCATTGTTGAATTGGTTCAAAAGATTAAAATCGAATTAAGCAAAACGAACCGCGCAACCCGCTGAGAAATTGACAGCATTCACACGCATGATGCGGGCGCACACAAGCCGGGCCAAATCTTTGGTTAACGGATCCGATATATTTTATTTGGACCTCACGTAGTGAATGCTTATGACTCCGGATGAGAGAAGTTGTCTTATGGTATTGTGTCTTCGACGTATGTGTCTAGACTTACCATTATACATGACATTCTGTGCTCTACCAATTGTTGATTGATTATCACACTATAAACATATTGGTGGCACAGGGGTTTTCCAACCAGGAATATCCTCTACAATATTTCTTAACCACTCTACTTCTTCGCCACATTTATCAAATGCCACAAACTCAACTTCCATCGTGGATCGGGTTATTAGAGTTTGTTTCGAGGATTTCCATGACACGGCTGCACCTCCCAAAGTGAATACATATCCACTGGTGGCCTTTGAGTCTTGTATATCAGATATCCAACTTGCATCAGTGTAACCTTCAATGACTTCAGGATATCTGGTATAATGTAGACCGTAGTTACGAGTAAATCGTAGATACTTCAGTACTCTCACGATGGCTTTCCAGTGGTCGGTTCCTAGGTTACTCGTATATCTTGCAAGCCTACTCACACTATAAGCAATATCAGGTCTAGTACAATTCATTAAGTACATTAGACTTCCTATTACTCTCGAGTATTCCACTTGAGAGATGCTTTCCCCTTTGTTTTTAGACAAGTGTTGGTTCATATCTATAGGAGTTTTATAAACTCCTACACTCTCTTTCCCAAATTTGTCTAAAATCTTATCAACGTAGTGTGACTGGCTCAAGATAAATCCATCTGCCATCCTTGTAATTTTAATCCCTAGAATTACATCAGCCAGACCTAAGTCTTTCATATCAAACCTTGAGTTTAACATGGACTTAGTGGATTTGACCATTTCTTCATTGTTTCTCACAATGAGAATATCATCGACGTATAAGCACAAAATCACATAACCGTGTTCAGTGTTTTTGTTGTACACACATTTGTCACACTCGTTGATTTTGAATCCGTTTGACAATATCACTTTGTCAAATTTCTCATGCCACTGTTTTGGTGCCTGTTTCAGACCATAGAGAGACTTAACTAGTTTACAGACCTTTCTCTCTTGTCCTGGCGCTTTACAACCCTCAGGTTGTTCCATATATATCTCTTCCTCAAGATCTCCATTCAAGAAAGCAGTCTTCACATCCATTTGATGAATTTCTAAATTGCGCAAAGCTGCAATGGCAGTTATCATCCTTATAGATGTAATCTTTGTTACAGGTGAGAATATATCAAAGTAGTCTAGACCTTCCTTTTGTCTATATCCTTTGATCACAAGTCTCGCTTTGTACTTTTCAACAGTACCGTCTACTTTCATTTTCTTAGTAAAAATCCACTTCGAATCAAGTGGCTTACATCCCTAAGGAAGATTAACTAACTCCCAAGTATGCTTTTGCATAATGGAGTCTATTTCACTTTTTATGGCTTCTTTCCATATAGGACCATCAATAGAGCTTATAGCTTCATTATATGTAGGAGGTCCCGCCTCAACCATAAAGGTTACAAAATCAGGTCCATACGAATTTTCAACCCTTGCTCTTTTGCTTCTTCTTGGTTCCTCCACATTTGTATCATCCTCGGATACTTCTTCTTGTTGGTGATATATTTAAGTAGTATCTTCACCTATCTGACGTGTGTATTTTTGGGATACGGTCAAAAACAATTTGTAATTCAACCGGTAAGACCGGTGTCGAACCCAAAGGAGCAAACGGATTACGCGCTAAGTCAATCAAGTTTTCTTACTCGGCTAATTCCTAAAATTCAAGATTGGTTTTGGTTATCAATGGTTCAAAACAAGTACGAAATGGTTTTTAGGGGATTAAAATTCAATTAAAGAGGGTTTCGAGGGTTACTCCCCTCCTTGGCAATTTTTCCAACGATCATGTACACAAGAGTTAATTTATCCTTAAGGGTTGATTGGTTCAAACCTAGCTTGGACCAAGATAGACTGACTGTCGTATGATCTATCCTAGTCAAGCCGTCCTAATTAGAGTCTCACTCCGTCGAGATATTAACCCACTCTATAGCACCATTATCCTTGAAATGTCTTCCTAAGGTCATGCTACTATAGGCATTAAGTTTTAGTCAACCACATACCATTGCATTTACTCTCATAATTGCTAGGTATGTTCATTCACACATTATCCAAATCATCACTAAGGTCTATCGACACTTAGATCACAATTCTAGAGTAGAAATGTCACTTAGGCATTTTATCAAACACTTGGCAACATATCATGCATAGAACACTTGGTGAAAATGAAATCAACTCCATAGATTGCAATATAATGTGTATACATGATCATTGAGTACCAAGGAGGGTTGTAAATCCCTCAAAACATAAGGAGACTACTCACACATCATGTAAGACAACATGATGTATGGTTTACACAAGGAAATCTAGGAGAAAAGAAGAGGGAAAGAGTAGGATGATTAGTCCTAATGAACTCCCTTGATCTTGATTCCTCCTTGATTGGTTGGTGATTGATGACCTTGATTTTGCCTCTTTTGCTTGTCTTTTCCCCAAAAATTGCAGATCCCTAGGTCAAAAATTGACACTTTCTATTTATAGCCTCGGGTGAAAAAGGGTAAGTAACAGATCTCAGCCGGTCGGCTGAGATGGAGTCTGAGTCCAGCCGGTCGGCTGAGTCTGGCCGACTCAATGGATTGTGCAGGGGAAATCTCAGCCGGTCGGCTCGGATGTCTGCCGGTCGACTCAACTCGGCCGATTGCTATGGAAATGAAGCACAGGATCCAGCCGGTCAGCTCGCTTCCCAGTCGGTCGACTCAGTTCGGCCGATTGCTTTTGGCAATTGAATGGTCCTTCCAGCCGGTCGGCTGGATCTTCAGTCGGTCGGCTGAGGCTGGCCGATTGTCATTGAGCAAAGGATGGATCATTGAGCAAAGCCAGCCGGTCGGCTGATATGTGAGTCGACCAGCTCAGATCGGCCGAGTGGAATGCAGCTCTCTATCAATAGTCCAGCCGACCGGCTGGATGCAGGGGAAATCCAAGTCGGTCGGCTGAAATGCCTTATGCAATTTTTCGCTCCAAAACTCCGATTTCTCCCGAGTTCTCTTATTTTGACTTCGGCACTGCGATACCTTGATATGCACCTGAAACGTAGCAAAAGAGATCAAATGACATCAAATTATCACCGAGAACGAACCAAAACTATAGTGATAATTGGGCATTAATAAGTCAAAAACTCGACTTATCAACACTCCACACTTAAGCTTTGTTCGTCCCGGACAAAGTATGCAAATATGCCAAGGTCATGCAAATCAACGAAATGCTAGTGGTGCTATGTTTTTCGTGTATTTGCCTCACTAGATTTCACAAGGTCTCGATCATTATTTCTAAACATGTTATTAAAAGAAAAATGACAAGTATGTACAATCTAACTAGCTCCTTTTCGTACGCGTCACGAATGCATTTAGCGTATGCATTAAGCCTTTAAACCCCTAGGCTACCCTAGTGGACGAGTTATAGTCTCGTGAGAGTTTTCAGAAAAGGGAATACTCACAAATCCCTAATGCACATATCCCATAAGAGTGAATGCAAGAGTGCTCAACCAAGGCTACGATTTTTCAAAAACAATCCCACACCCCAAACTAGAACTATGATCACAATATCATTAAAAGAACTTTTTCAACCTTTTGAGTACCTTTGAGGACATGCATTCAAGATTATCAATACTAGGGCTATGAAATGTCTCATCCAAAATTCTACTCATTTCCAAGGCAACACAATAGAGGCAAGGCTTGTAGCTCGCACAATAGAGTGTCAATCGCTCACCTATGCTAGCTAGGGCTAGTCCTAGGGCTCGCGATAAGGAACTCATTCCCAAGTTTTAGGCGCTTAAGCCGTAATCCATAAGGGAAGAGGAGTTCGACACTAGAGTTTCTTACTAAACAAGCATAGACCAAATGATAGCTCTCGTGCTAGCACATGGGTCGTTCAAGGGTTATTCTAACAAGCACACAATGAAAATGACGAATCCCGCACAAGTGAAGAATGGATGAAAAACATAGAGTCAAGTTTTAAGTGCTTCTTATTTCTTTTTGAAACGGCCTTTGGCCTACAAATGCTTTCGAGGGGGGACTTACCTCCCTAACCCCCGGCATTTGTATGTTTTGAGCAAAACTTCTCGTGATCATTGACAAAGTTTTTAGTCGGGGCTTTGCCCTATTTGACCGAAACATTTTTTTTTTGCATGGGGCCTATTTTTCGCCCTCTTTTGACTCCACACTTAAAACTTGACAATATGTTTAAAAAGTGTATGGAATGTGCGGGAATCAATCATGAACAAGGCACTATGTTAGAGAACTCAAGTCACCAAAGAGCATTCAAGTGGTCTAAGTTTTTCACGATGATATTTTAAAAGTGTTTGCTAGCTTGATCCAAGGTGTTGCAACGAAAATACTTAGAAAGTTGGATAGATAAGGCGTAGCAATGATATTGATTCTCAAGAATGCATGTTCAAAGGACTAGGTCGCTAAATGTGATAAATAGGCTAGATGTGATTTATAGGGATTTAGAATCGAAAATCTCATAAGCCTTTGAGGTTAGAACACTCTCATGTTGGGATAGTGTGCAAGTGTGCAAGTGTCCATCTAAAATGATATGCATGGCATGTAAACATGTGAACTATGCGCATCAAACCACTCCACACTTAATTCAAGCTTAGTCCTTAAGCGCAAAGAATGATAGAATAAAGGCAAATGCGCATAGGAACTCCCCTCGTTTGTAGAGCCGGTGATATAACCATGAGAGTGAGATTTAACCTCTTGGTTGCAATTGTAGATCAAGAAGGCGTTTTGGATATGATAAAGAATGAAATGTATATCCTGTAGAGCGAGCATCTAAAATGGTAAACACCGTCAATATCATAATGTATATAGCATATAACCAAGGGCAAGTAATGGGAATATCATCAAAATGGCATGCATCATCAAAATTGCGCCAAAAGGCGACTTAACATCCAAGTACATGATCCAACTAAGAAAACATCAAAATGTCAAATATAACATGATCAAAAAGTACTAGAACGTGAAGACGCCCTCTCGTCGCCTCCCGTAGCGGTCTCTCTATCAGTGGAATCTCCCTCGTCTCCCGAGGCGGTCCCTCCATCAGAGTCTCCCTCGTCCCCCTCTATAGCGTCTACAGATGGTGTGGGAGGTAAAGGGGAGGGGGCACGGGAAGCAGAAGGTACTGGGGCATCCGGGGCAGTCTGACCTCTCATCAAAGACTCGAGTGCAGTGCGGATCCACTCTGACTCCTGGCGAGCTCTCGCATCAGACTCTCTAACGAACTGCGCCAGGCTAGTCAAATCACTCCTCAAGTCTGCCACGCCACTGGTCAAGCTGGCTATGTCGGAGGAGACTCTCTCTCTCCATGCGGTCATATCATCAGTGGCGGGAGGGGGAGGCACCACTGCAGGGTCCTCATGGGGTACCTCCTCATGGTCATCGGCCGGGGGAGGATCATGGGCAGGAGCGAGAGGCGGGGAAGGAGGAGGCGAGGCTGGAGGTGAAGGGGTGAGGTTCTGACGGCAGTAGAGGCTGTTCCGCATCTTGTAGCCTTCCTTCTTCCTCCTAGCGGAGCGTCGAAGCTCGCCCTTGTGGGGCCTGTGATCTACCTTCCAAGTGACACCATCCGCGTGGACTAGGTGCATAGACTTCATAGTGGGAAGGTCGAGGATCCTCATAAGTGGCTTCGGGCATCCCTCGTGGCCGAAGGTGAAGTTACACCCCATAGCGATCAATGTAATGAGGGATCCTCCTCCCAAGGAAAGATTCCGCGAGGACTTGCTAACATAGCCCTCGAATCTGGAGGCTAAGATGGCGAGCCAATCGACCTCGTGCCTCAACTCGGTCTCCATCATCACGTCCATATCAGGATAGGACACCGAGCGAGCGAGCTCTGTACGGATATTAAATCCGATGGCCATGGCGTGGTGGATCACCTTCCAAGCTGGAGTAGTAATAGCCGAGGAATTATAGGAAGGTGTAAACCACTCATGTCGCCCCGAAATCTGCGTCCAAAATCGGCTCTGCTTGTGCTCATCAAAGCGCGCCGGCGCACGCATCGGAATCGGGAAATACAACCACTCCCTAATAACCTCCACCCTGATATGGAAATCCCTGCCTCCTAGCGTAGACTTCCAAACCCGATGATCATCCTCATCCTTCCCCTTCTCAAATGAGCATAAAAACTCCTTCACCAACCTCGGGTAGGTCCCCGGATCACCATGAAATAGATAGTTGATGCCAACAAACTATAATTTGGAGCTTACCTCATGTGCTACCTCCTCCCCAAGAATGCTCCAGTCTAGGTATAGGGTCGCTAGGGCTTCCTTTCCCTTCTCCGTGATCTGGTTGTAGTTCTCAATGTGCTTTGCATTCGTAAATGCAATGGGCTCGGAGAATGGGAAGGGTGTGGGCGATGGTAGTGGACCTCTATACAGGCCCTCTTGTGCCGCGACGGGCACAATAGCTGTGGAAGGGGCAGACACCGGAGGGGGCGAGGGTGCTCGGGGAATGGGTGGTGGTGAGGGCACTCGAATGGCGAGAGGACCCGGGGTATTCTTCGCCGGTTTCTTGGCGGTGGAGGGAGTTCCCTTGGACGGTTTGGTCTTCTTCGGTCGGGGAGGTGAAGGTGGAGGGGAATCCTCTTCCTCACCCTCGCTCAACTCTGCAAGTGAAGCCCGTAATAGCCTCCTCTTTCGCCCGACAAGGGGCAAATCATCTCCTTCACTTTCGGACGAATCATCGACCCGAATGTCTTGAGTCGGCTCATAGGCATCCTCCTTGCCTTTTGCAGTAGATTTGGACGATGATCCGGCTTTAGGCATGATCGAAATGAAGGGGGAAACTGAGATTCTGGTCTGGCACAGAACTCAGCCGGTCGGCTGAAATAGCACTGAGAATTCAGCTGGTCGGCTGAAATCTGGATATAGGGTCGGATTTTGTGGGGTTTTTCGAATTGGCTCTGATGATGAAATTGATCGAGGGGTTTTGTAGGCGGGAGGCCGGTGAGTATTTTTGGTGAAGGAAGCTTGACGTTTTAACGGTTGGATTTGGAGATCGGACGGGGAGGTGATTTTCCGAATCGGAAAATTGATTTGGTGGGTTTTTGGGTGGCTGGCTGGGTTGCGGACGGCGGTGGATGATGCTGGGAGGTCGGACGGAGGTGTGGAGGGGTGGGGGACGAATGATTTGAGGGTTGGACGATGGAGGCGATTCGGCGGAGGGATTTAGGGTTTTCTGCAAAAATGAAGTTTGAGTCGGGGGGAAGAAGGACCGACTGGGCTTGGTTAAGCAATTCTCAGCCGGTCGGCTGAGAAGTGAGCCAACGGCTCAATCCGACCGATTTGAATGCCAAGGAATGATGATTCCAGCCGGTTGACTGGGTTCCGAGTCGACCGGCTCAACTCGGCCGTGTACAAAGAACCAGGGCATTGAGGAACCCAGCCGGTCGGTTGAAAATCAAGCCGGCCGGCTCAACTATGCCGAGTTGAATGAGCAAAGGAATGGTTTAGCTAAGGCAACTCAGCCGGTCGGCTGACTCCTCAGTCGGTCGGCTCAACTCTGCCGATTCAATCGGTCTTCAATGGAAAATCTCAGCCGGCCGACTGAAATTGAGACCTAAACTCAGCCGGTCGGCTGGATTCTAGGCTCAACCATTTTCGGCTATGATTTCTGCGATCTTTTCATTCTAATTTGAACCCAACTCCACACTTGAACCAAGCTATCCCTGTTCATTGATACAAAAAGCATATCCACCAAGCAATCACTAGCATTCATACGATTTTCAACAAAATAGCAAGCTAGGATAACACACTCCACACTTAAGTCATCACCACCATCTAGATGTTTTCATGCAAGCATATTCCACACCAAGCACACCTAAACATACATTTTAGACCGTCCTAGCACCAAGTTCACATTCAAAGCTCAATATTCTCATGCCAAACATATAGGAGAGTAAACGTACATAGATGGACAACTTACAAACCGGGGTACCTCCCGTGAGGGCCTAGTTTAACGTCTTGGCAAAGACCGAGCCGATTGTTTTCTCACTAAGAAACACACTTGAGGAGTCCATAGCTAGGATCCCTCCTCAAGTGGATTGGGAGCTCTTTCTAGAGATCGGTCAAGAAGTAGGACGTGTAGCGCTCTTCTCGAGTTTGTTCACAATAATGTTTGAGCCTTTGTCCATTAGCCTTAAAGATCGTTCCTTCATCATTGATTATCTCTACATGCCCATCATCGTGTGGCTTATGAACAATGAAGGGACCGCTCCATCGACTTTTTAGCTTTCCCGGGAAGAGCTTGAGCCTTGCGTTGAAAAGAAGGACCTTGTCTCCCTCTTTGAATTCACGGTGGAGAATTCTTTTGTCATGCCATTTCTTCGTATTTTCCTTGTAAATTCTGGCATTCTCATAGGCCTCATTTCTTATCTCTTCTAGCTCATGAAGTTCAAGGACCCTATTTTCTCCAGCTGTTTGTAAGTCCATGTTCAAGAACTTAATTGCCCACATCGCCTTATATTCTAGTTCAACCGGTAGATGACAAGACTTCCCATATATGAGGCTTAGGAAAGAGTGCTTAGGATGAGCTAAAGTATTCCAAATAATATCATCCCACTTAATATGAGCCTCCCTACCACTTATAAGATCATACGCGCCTCTTGTAGAGAACATATTGCTGCTAGAACGCCAAGTCGGAACTGGGTTGTCTAGCAACTCTATACACTTCTGTGCGTCTTCCCTAAGAGACAAAATTTTCTTTCTCACCCACGAATGGTGACTCTTCACAACACATTGCCATATTGTTTGGTCTTTTAAGAAATAACTGTTCATCCATCTGATCCACAATAAATCTTTCTTCCGAACAAGGTCCCAGATCTGCCAAAGCAGGAGAGCCTTATTGAAAAGGCAGAGGTTCAATAATCCCAGCCCTCCCTCCTCTTTAGGCTTGCACACTTTCTTCCAAGCGACCATATTTCTCTTTCCCGACGAAGATCCTGACCAAAGAAAATTTCTGCAAATGGCTAAAATTTTCTTTAGCACACAAGAAGGAAAAACGAGCACTCTCATCCAATAGGAGCCAATAGAGCTGAGAACGTGCTTCACAAGCACCAATCTCCCCGCATACGAAAGACATTTTGCAGCCCATGACTTGATTTTACTCGTCATTTTATGAATGATTATGCTAAAATCTGATACCTTGAGGCTCCTTCCACAAATAGGGACACCAAGATAGGTAAATGGATGCTGTCCCTTCTGGAAATTAACAATAGAGGCCAACGCATTTTTGTTAGGCTCACTACAGCCTCCAAAGTAGATGGCTGACTTACCAACATTCACTGAAAGCCCAGACCACTCATGAAAAGTTCTCAAGACATCTCTCACTAAATTCAAAGAACTCGAGTTGGCTTTAGAAAAAATAATAACATCATCGGCAAACATTAAGTGGGACAGCCTAGTCCTTGCACACTTAGGATGATAATTAAAATTCCCAACCCTCTTCATATTGCCTAACAGCCTACTCAAAACTTCCATAACCAATGTGAAAAGATAAGGAGAGATAGGATCATCTTGCCGCAACCCTCTGCTGCTACCAAAGTAACCTTCGAGGCTACCATTAATCAGAACGGAAAACTTGACAGAAGAAACGCAAGCCATAATCCAGATGATAAACCTAATTAGAAAACCAAGCAACTCCAAAGATTGCTGCAAGAACCTCCAATCAACCGTATCATAGGCTTTAGAAATATCGAGCTTTAGTAAGCAACGTTTACTCACACATTTCCGATTATAATTGCACACCAGCTCCTGAACCATGCTAATGTTGTAAGCAATATTTCTCTTTAACAAAAGCTGATTGCACCTCGTTCACAAGGTACTTTAGCACAGGTTTAAGCCTATTAGCTAGCAAGGTAGAGATGATTTTGTAGATTACATTGCAGTAACTAATAGGTGTAAAATCCACTGGACAGCAAGCATTATTCACCTTAGGAATTAACGCCAAATATGTTGAGTTAATACCTGGTGGCATAACACATGTAAGCATAAAATTTCTGATGCTATCCATCAAGTCTTTTCCGATATAAGGCCAAGCCGCTTTAAAAAATTCTGCGTTATACCCGTCTGGCCCGGCTGCTTTGCACGAGGGTAGGTTCTTCACAATCTCAACAATCTCATTATACGAAACATCCTTTACTAGAGAGAAACAGTCAGCTTCTTTGACTATAGGGCCATCACAAAGATCGTCTTGCGCTACTGGGACCCTAGAATGCTGCCTATTAAACAACTCCCTGAAGTAAGTAACGAATTGCTCTTTGATGACCACAGGATCAAAAGAAAAATTTCCTTCTCCCAGCTTCACACAGCGAATCGAAATTTTCGACCTTCTCCCCTTGATCACTGAGTGAAAATATCTTGAGTTCAGATCACCCTCTTTGGCCCAATTTAATCTGGCTCTTTGGCAATTAAAGATGACTGGTATTTGAGAATTTTCCTAAAATTTTTCAACTCGAGCGCTTCCTCACTGCGCAACGTAGCACAATCCGGATCCCCTGCTAACTGCCTTTGAATGGATAAAAGTCTCAGCCTACTCTGCTCTACTCTTAAGCTCATATCACCTCTGTAATCTCTCATGCTCCACTTGATCTCACCCATGAGTTGATTAAAAGTCTACATTCTGGAGAATATGGAGGAAGAAGTTTGTATATTAAATAATGTATATATAATTATATATTAAAAAATATTAAAAATTCAAAACCGATTAATCCCCGCCTAGGCCCCGATTAATCTCTGATTAATCCTTAGAGAACTTTTCTGCCCGATGCCCGCCTAGCGTTTTCTGTAACCTTGAATGTATACCAAAGAGGGTAAAGTGGTAATAAAAGATAAATGGGTCATTGTACTGTAACTTTGGCTATTTTTAGAGACTTATTACTTCTCTTCAATTAAAAGTTCGCATAATTGATTACACAGCTGTGTTTATTGCCTATGCATGTAATGGGGACTGGTGTGGTGCAAATAAATTATGTCATTTAATTTTAGCAATATGCTAACTAGCATCTCTCGATCAGCCGTCCATGCAATGCTATGCATTGTGTTCACATAAGTTAGGAGATAGTATTTTATCTGTATCCATAATGAAAAGATTTGACCTTTGCAGACAGAAATTAATGACAACATACGATCAGCTTATTGAGGTATCATAGCCTTCTACGGATTGTCAAATGACCCTACACGCTTAAAAGATCTAGGTCGATGATCCATCTGTCTATAGGTTTAAAGTCCGGTCGAGTCTTAGACCGAGCCAGAACCTTGTTGTCCAATCCTTCTGAAATACAGACCTAGCTACGACTTTGTTGTTGAACTCGAACTCGGTCCGGCACGATCCTCCATTAAACATAGGCACAACTTTAACCTTACTAAATACTCACACTATGTTTGTTCACTTTCCTTTTTTAGTTTCCTCTAATGTTCGTTCATTTTCCTTCTAATCATAACCCAAATAATTAATCTTAATCAATTATTATCAAGTTGATGATTCGTGTGCATAAAATCCTGAATTCTCATTGGTTGAAATAATTTTAAATTGTAAACTTGATTGTACTTTGTTTCCCAATAAATGCACTTTGTACATTTTCTTTTTTCCTTAATTAACATGTCAATTGTCCTTTTAGACAAACATTAAGGGACGAAAAAAGTATTACTAAAACCCAGAGTGGTCCCTCCAATTGACAACCCCTACTTTGTTCATTTTATGCTCGTTTCATCCAAAAACACGTAAATAAAGCATCAAGAGATGGATAAAGTTAATGCTTTAGGCCTCAACCCAAAATCATAAATTATTTAAAGACAATAAAATCATTGACTTTTATACATTTAAGATATAAGAAAGGCCTATGTGTCCTAAAAACACAATAAATATTACAGAAAGGCCTCCAATTTCAAGTATTAAATATAAGAGAAAGGCCTCCAATTTCAATATTTCTCCGTTCTGCCTTTTCGAAAATACTCTTATAAAAATCCAAAATAAATAAATAAATATATATATGTAGAGGAGCGCTCAAATGAGAATTCCTTTAAATTTCGAGAATTTGAGATATCAATCTTCACCATCCAAAATGCAAGATGCACTTTGGTGGTGACACATGTCCCATGTGCATTTTTCAAGATGCAATTAATGCAAAGTCAAAGCCACTTTTTTTTACTTTACTTTTTGGACATGTGTCACATGTAGATTCAAAGATGCATCATGAAGTAATGGTGAGATTTGGTTTCTCAAGTTCTCACATTTTTAAGGGTTCCCAACCAAGCGCTCCTATATATATATATATATATAGAGGAGCGTTCAAATGAGGCAGTAAAATTAGAATGAGACTGTGAGGCACGATCTCGTGCGTCCATCAAACCCCCCGTGCATTGTGGGCGCGCCACGTGTCACAGCCGCCGTAATAGTAAATTTGTGTTCACACTGCTTTTACTATTTGGACACTATTTGCGCCACGTGTCAAACCACTACTCGTGCCTCACTGCCTCATTCTACCAACCTGCCTCAACCGAGTGCTCCCCTATATATATATATATATATAGGGGCATGCTCAAATGAGAACCATTCTTAGGCTAAGAACCTAAGAACCAATCTCAGCCATTGGATGAGTTCATGCAATGGCTCCAGAAGGTGCCACGTGTCCCACTCACTCTGCCACCTCACAAAGCACATGGCTCATTGGACATGAGTGGATGAGTTTGGTGAGTGGGACACGTGGCACCCTCTGGAGCCATTGGAGTAACTCATCCAATGGCTGAGATTGGTTCTTAGGTTCTGAGCCTAAAATGAGTTCTCATTTGAGCACTTCTCGGTTGAGGCAGGGTTGGTAGAATGAGGCAATGGGGGACGATCCGAGCCACTCATCTCAGCCATCAAACGCACGTGGCGTTGCCACGTGTCCCACTCACCCCATATGCATTCACACTACAAAGTAGTGTGAAAGTGAGTGGGACACGTGGCGCGCTCACAAAGCACGGGGTAGATGTGTGGCTCAGATCATTGACAGCGCGTCGTTGATACGCTGCAAATTTACATTTATAGTTCCACTACTCGTGGCTCACTATTGGATTAGCAAGCGGTAAGTAGGGGTCGAACCCAAGAGAGTCAGTGTGGAGTAGTTGTTCTTGAAAAGAAAAGAAAAATAAAGTAAAGACAGGTTGGTTTTTTGTTGTTATTTTTTAGACAGAAAAGTAAATGACAGAGAAGTAAATGACAGAAAGTAAAGTACTGAAAGTAAATTGTGGATACAACCGGATTCAATATCAATCATACAACAAACATTTGGTGTGTCGCATGCTGTGTTTCAAGTGCAATACATGCCAAACGTTAGGTTTGATATATGCTGAAAACGGTTGTAATTAAGGTACTGAAAATAAAATGCGTAAAGTAAAGTGCGTAAAAGTAAAGACTGAAAGTAAAGTGCGTAAAAGTAAATACTGAAAGTAAAGTGCGGGAAAGTAAAGACTGAATGTAAAGTGCGTAAAGTAAAGTGCTGAAATGTAAATGACAGGAAAGTAAAGTGCAGATAAGTAAGGACGAAAGATATTCAGTCTAGGGTCTCTACTTGTGAGACAACCATCATAGACGTCAAATGATCTTACTTTGCGTTCATAAGTGTGGGTTTATTCCATTTCAAGACATAAACCCTAAAGTAAGGCCATTTCAAGCACTTACACCACAATCTACTCCAAAATCAAGACATAGACTTCTAGTTATGAGTGCAGCCACTTGATCTCTCATTTCCGATCAACCAATCGACTTAAAGAGAGGTTAAACTCCACGGAAAAGCTTTGCCATTTCAAGCATCCACTTAACCGTGTATGTTCACGAACCCCACGGAAGAGCTTTGTCATTTCAAGCATCCACTCAACCGTGTATGTTCTACCCGAAATAATGGCACAAGAACTAGTTGACACAAAATAGCATTAAGTTCTAGTCTCAAGATGCATACACAAGTATGAACACCCCTTGACCGAATATGCTTTAGCTACTTGTATTCATGTCAAGGAATACAAGCACCATACTTACAAAAGTAAAGGAAATCAAGAAAAAAGTAAAGACAAGTAACCAAGAGCAATTGTAACCGTGAGCAACAAGAAAGTAAAAGAAGCCTTAGCTACTTGTATTCATGTGAAGGAATACAAGTAGCCGTGAGCTTTGACAAGGAAATGAAAAGGAAAGCTTTAGCTACTTGTATTCATGTCAAAGAATACAAGTAACCGTGGCTTTATCGAGACAAGAAAGTAAAGGGAGAGGAGCTCCAAATCTAGAACAAAACATGAAAGTAAGAAAGCTTGCTGGAAAGTAAAGAGCTTAGGAGCTCAAGAACAAGTGAAGAACAAAGTGTATTTGCATTGAAAGCATATGTGTAGCATAGGTTGTTTTTGGAGAAGAGAGATAAGCTCTCAACTCCCTAAGGTGAGCATATGTGGTCCAAGTGATATCTAAGGCTAATGCCTCTATTTATAGGAAAAGGAAGACTTGGGGGCTAAGTTTGTGGCATGGAAATATCCCAAAAGCTAGCTATTTGATTGGCTCTTCCATATGACACCCCACATGGCTTGGAAGAGGATAAGAACACATCCACTTGCCTCCAACCGACTTGCACTTGCTTGAAGCCAAAGGGCAACCAATTTGAGCCTTAGTCGAGCCACAAGCCAACCGACTTGGCTTGGTTGAGGCAAACCGGATTCCAAAATCAAACCGAAATGAATAGTAGAAACCAACCGATTTGAATAGTAAGTACCGGATCTTGACCAGAGTTAGGCTGGAACTGGTCGGAGCTTGGTTGGGCTAGGTCGGAGCTCCATCGGAGCTTGATCGGAGGTCGCCGGAGCTCGCCGGAATCTGGTCAGAGCTTTGGCCGGAGCTTCTTGGCTTTTGGACAGTGGATTCTGAACGACAAAGTCATTCTAAGACGATCTCAAGAAGGGTGCTAAGCCAGATTCTGCCCGAAACATGGTCGAAATCCCAAAACGGCCGAAATTGCCCTAGTTTGGCTTTAAGCGGGCTTGAGCTGGTTCCACTCGGGCGTTTTGTCTGGGAAGTGAGATTGTCCTAGTTATTGGGCATTTAAAATACTTTGGTCGAGCTAGATTTTCCAGATTCCATGGTTTGGTGGAGCGACTTGGTTTCGGTGCCTATGCGCGCGGGGCCTTTGCTTTGGAATTGGGCCAACTGCCAATCTTCCCGAGCATTCTCCTTGGTTTTCCGACATTGTCCACCTTATTTGCCATTTTTATCACTTTGCTCGAGGTGGATTCGTCAGATCAGCTCGTTTGCCCGGGCAACTTGAATTCAGTGCTAGACAGCTCGAGCGTGGCCTGGGCGATGCCTGGGCGGGGACCTGATTTTCTCGTACGGGGCCTTGGTACCCGGTAGAGCTCTCTCAGTCCCCGACCGGGGTTCTCGGTCCCTGGTCGAGACCTCTCGGTCCTGGCTGATTTTCCTCGAGCCATGGTCGATTTTCCTCGGGCCCTGGTTGCGGCTTCTCGGCCAGAAATGCTTGGTGTGCTTTTTAGGCTCAAATCTCCCTTTTAAGGCGTGTTTCCTCTTTAGACCCCAAAATAGCCTGTATACACAAAATGGCATTAACAAGCACTTGTTCGTATGACCAAATATATAATTTGGTGGGTTTAACTGATTCGATGAATCGTATAAATACGTGCCATCAATCATGCCTCACTTGCCTCATTCTAATTTCGGTTGCCTCATTTGAATGCTCCTATATATATAGGAGCGCTCAATTGAAGACACCCCAAAATGGGGAGGACGTGACAACTAATCTCAGCCGTTGGATGATTTCATCCAACGACTCCACAAGCCACCACGAGTCCCACTAACTCCGCCACCTCACAACTCCACTCACATGGCCAATGGGCCCCGTGCTTTGTGGGTAGTGGGACACGTGGCGCGTTGTGGATTGTTGGATAAAACTCATCCAACAATCCATATTTGTCCTCACGTCCTCCCCAATTTTGGTATCCTCAACGGAACGCGCCCCTATATATATAGGAGCGTTCAAATGTGGCAGGCCTCATTAGAATGAGGCAAGTGAGGCACAATCTCGGCCGTCCATCAACCCCCGTGCTTTGTGGGCGCGCCACGTGTCCCACTCAAATCCCACTCACAAGAGTAGTGTGAACGCAACTAAGTGAGTGCAACACATGGCTTACGGCTGCGATGGACGGCCGAGATCGTGCCTCACCGCCTCATTCTACCAACCTTGCCTCAACCGAGTGCTCTCTTATATATATATAGAGGAGCGTTCAAATGAGGTCCCCAAATTAGAATGAGGCAGTGAGGCACGATCTGAGCCACACATCTAACCCCCCGGTGCTTCGTGGGCGCGCCACGTGTCCCACTACCAAAAATCCATCAAAAGCAAAAAGTAAACAACAAACAACTATTCCTTGCCACATCATCTAAATGAGTGGCTCACAACGTGCATCACGTGCCTCATTCTACCAAGCCTGCCTCAACCGAGTGCTCCCCTATTTATATAGAAGCTCTCAAATGAGAACTAATTTTAGGCTAAGAAACTAAGAACCAATCTCAGCCGTTGGATGAGTTCATCCAACAATCCACAAGTTGCCACGTGTCCCACTACCAAACTCATCCACTCAAATGTCCAATGGGCTCCGTGCTTTGTGAGGTAGCGGGGTGAGTGGGACACGTGGCGCCGAAGTTGACGCCAGGGGGGTCCTCTAGGGTCCCGGGACCCCTCTCCCATTTGGGTTTTTTGTTGTTGAAAAATTTGATTAAACATCCATCTTCGGTCACTATATTTGTGAGTTATACTTTAAATTTCATTTTGGAATAAAGATGAAAGTTATAGAACATTCAATTAGCTTTCTAACCATATAAAGAACATCTTAAACGGACACTGGATGATGCCTCTATGAGCTTCTGAAGGTTAGCTCGGACACCCTCGATTTTGGCTAATTTCGATCGATCATCCATCTTTGGTCACTGGTTTTATCCGCTTAACCGTCAAATTTCATCTTTAAGTAAACATGAAAGTTGTAGAGCATTCAATTAGATTTCTTGACATAAATGGATCATCTTTAACGGACATCTGATGACACGTCAATGAGCTTTAGAAGATTGACTCGAACCCCCTCAATTTCATCAAATTTCAATTAATCATCTATCTTTGGTGGTTGTTTTTATCGGCTTAAACTTTGAATTTCATCTTAAGTTAAACATGAAAGTTATAGAACATTCAATTAGCTTTCGATCCATATGTAGATCATCTTCAATGGACATCGAATGACACCTTTATGAGCTTCAGAATGTTGGTTGATTGTTAGCGGACCTTATTGTTCAAAAAAAAATTCGCCGACTCTTTAGCTGACTTTTTTTGCCTGATCTGACTTATATATTGTTGTTCCAAAAAATTTTAGGACCCCCCTTTGACGAAGCTCTAGAACCGCCACTGCATGGCGCGTCGTGGATGATTGAAATTCCTTGGTGCTTAGGTTCTTAGCCTAAGAATGATTCTCATTTGAGTGCGCCCCTATATATATATATCGAAATCATATTTTATTGTAAAATGAGTCATTATGTCAAGTAAAAGGCTATATATTATGTGCACATTCTTTTGAGATTGTTCTATCACTAATATAAAAGACAGAGTATGTAAAAGAATAATACACTTTATACTATTTATCTCTATTTTTTTTGATGGATAAAGTAGTACACAAGTTGGACACCGACAGAGTTAATGACTCAATTCTGTACCTAGAACAAATGAAGCACAGGCCAACAACAGCCTCTCCATCAACTGCATCTGATGCATAAGAGAAACAGGAGAAACTCTCCTGAAGTTAAAAGCTTGGCCGATTGCTAGTTTAGAGCAGTGCCGGCTCAATAGGGGGTGCCACTAAAGCACCCGCTTTAGGCCCCAAATTTTGTCAATAATTTATAAGGAAAAAATAAGCATAAAAAGCCCCATTTAAAAAAATAAAAGATCAAAATAAGGCCCCAAAATTAAGAATTACCTAGAATAAAAAATAAATCTCAGTATATAAGTAATAAAGAGGCCCATGACCCATATATAAAAGGCCCCAAATTTATGAAACTCAAATTGATATACAACATATATATATAAACCCACATAAAATATCAATAAAATATAAATAAAAAGCCCAAAATTTATGTTGGCTTTAGGCCCCCAAACATATTGAGCCGGCCCTGGTTTAGAGGCAACTACTTGTTCATCAAATGGATGTGGTTTGGTCTTCGATGGTTTTAGCACTTTTAGTAAGGGTCAGAAGTAACAATCACTCCCTTATCAAAAAAAAAAGAAGTAGCAATCACTCGTAATCCATTCCGGTTTGATTTTTGATGTGTCAAATGAGACTTTAATAGCTGACTAATAATATAATTGAAAGAAAAAAAAGGCTATTTGGAATTTTATCCGGCCCTCACTTTTTACTTGATATTGTTTTGTCATCTACAGGTCAGTGTATTATACTAGGTTCATTGAACTCAGGCATTCGCTACACAACATGATCCATTGACCAAGCCATGCGTGTCACTTAATTAAAGGACACTACCGAACATATGAAGTTGTTAATAACAAAGTTGACCCCACAAATTGAACAAATCGAAGTTGATGCATCTTCCACTTCCACTCATCCCACATATATTCTCGCTTTCACATTTTTAATTTCAAAATTATCCAATAAAATATTGTGAATATAAAAAATATTCTCTATTATCAAATTACAATTCAACAGCTACGTACTCTCTCTAAAGTCCTATCAAACGTCATCCTTAGTTTTATTAAGCAATTGGGTAGTCCGAATTCCTAATTTGCAGCACCAACCCTTTATCATGATAAGTGCAAATAATAGTGATTAGATTAGGACTCATCTATATATGTTTAGGACATGTATAGACAAGGCTTATAATTGAAGGGAAATGCTAATCACACTCATCATAGCTTTGCTGTCTTTCATTACCAAACGCAACTGCATTTGATTATTGATTCCCACTCATACCCATACGCCACCCAACCCACGTGTCATTTCTGTAGTACAGGGGACGTAATTGATAATAATGTTCCATTTATAGGGGTGGCGGTGCAGTTACTTAAATCTCGGTGGCCTGTATATAATTTAATGCATTATGAAATACAAACTAAAAGTTGACCTAAATTTTCTGTAATCACATTATGACCCCCAAATATTGGAGGTAATACAGTTGAATAATGGTACTTTGCATTTATAATCAATAATTAACAAGATGTGATTAATCTTCTGATGCTGATTACATGAGAATAATGGAATAAAAATGAGACAATTGACAATTCTAGTAGTTATTGTACTTAAATGAAACTATAAGGACGAATGTTTAATTCATTAGTTTTACAGGGGAAGAAATGTAATGTTATCAAACTTACCAAAAGCCGACAACGAACAATCCGAAGACGGAACTAACGAACGCAACGAAGCCAGCCGTGAGTCGACCGGCCGAACCGTAGTAATACGGGTCGACCGGATACAGATCACTGGGCGGACCGGTGATGTAAATATAAGGCGCAGGCGGTGGGGGACAGTTGACCGTTGGAGGCTTCTTAGGTGGAGACGGCGGAGGTGGCGGAGGCGACGGCGGCGGAGGCGACTGAGCGCAGGGGTTGGAGCAAGAAGAACAGCCTCCGCACTTGATTTCACCGGTGGGTGTTTCGTCTAGCAGCTTCCTCTGTTGTATCTGGTTTGCAGCGGCGGTGATGATAGGGGTTTGGATTATGAGATGGGTGAGGAAGAAGAACAGAAGGGTGATCGGAATAGGAGGCATGGCTGGGAAGATGAGAGTTGAATTGGGGGAATTGGGATTTGAAGAAGTAGTTAATGGAGTTTGGTGATGGTGGTGGAAAATGGGGTTAGAAAGAAGATGAAGTGAGGAATAAGGCTTTCTTTCTTTCGATGAAAAAAGTGAAGTTGGGGAGTTGAATTGTTACGTTATTAGGTGCATGGGAACTATAATAAAGAGTTACGCTTGACTATATAAATTCATCTTTCTATACTTACTTATTGATTACATTATAATTGGAAAAAAAAACAGAGCCAAGCCAACTTAATTATTTGTCATTTGATATGTTTGGTGTAAATTTAAAATTTAGGGAAAGGTATAAAAAGTGACCCCGAACTATTACTGTTTTTCAAGTTAGGGCGCGAACTATCAATTTTCTAATTAGAGAATAAAATCAAAAATTCCGTTAAAGTTAACGAAGGCACTTGTCAACATTAGTCAACTTTGTTTGAAAATAGTTAAAATGAAAATAGAACGTGTTCGCGGTTTCTCGAGCTTGCACGTCCTGTAGGGGGTTGCAAACTTCGGACGCAGCCGGTGATCACGATTCTCATTGTCCGGGTGGGGGACGGAGGATTAGGAGACATAACGCTGTGAGAGATGCGTTGTTCACCTTTTTTAGGGAGGCCAGCATGGGGCCTAGGCTAGAGGTGGCTGGCCTTCTTGAGGGTGGCGAGAAGCCTGCAGACATTTTAGTACCCGCATGGGACGACGGTAAGGATCTGTGTGTGGATGTGTCCATTGTCTCTCCCTTTGTTGGCGAAGTAGCTGAGATGGAATCTGGTGAGGCAGCTAGGAGAGCAGAGGAAAGGAAGATTTCCAGATATGATGCCGGTTGTTCTGCTAATGGGCTTATTTTTGAACCTTTTATTATGGAATCTTTAGGAGGTTTTGGAGGGAGAGCGGATCGGCTTATCAGAACAGTGGCGGCGCGATGGGCTGAGGCCAAGAGTTTGGAGCCCCCGACAGCTCTCTCTATTTTGAGACAGAAATTATCTTTTGTCTTGCAGAAGGCTTTGGCGGATGGATTTTTGTTACGTAATGGCTAGATGATGCTTTTTATTTATTTCATTTGTAATGGTCCGTTTCAGTTATAAGAAAATCATCTATTTTCTTTTATATTATATATAACTTTTATTTTAATATAATCATTTAACTATTAATTTTATTATAATTTTTGAACTTCAATAAATTTCATACAACCTCATACTAGGAAAGAATATTATTTTTAAATTTTTTATTCACGTTGTTATAATTTACCATATAACATACATGAATGGAAACTAATATTTTTCTTTACTTCATCCCAAAATTTGTATTTTTTTAGAGTTCTTCTCATATGAACATGATCAAGAAAGCAACAATTTAATTTTTATTCGTACAAGTTATATGGTAAATTTTGACACCGCAAATAATTATCTTAACAATAATACTCACTCCTAATATGAGATTGAAAGACACTTAAAAAATTACAACAAAATTGAAAATTTAGTATTCAAATGGAAGATATATCTTTTCAAAAAAAAAGTAAGATATAAAAAAAAATTTGATACGCGGAAGATATATAAATTAAATTAAAAGAAAAATGCCATTTTGACTAACGAAGTTAACTTTAACATTAACTTTAATGGAATTTCTGATTTTGCCCCTTAATTGGAAATGGTAGTACAGTGCCCCTTTTGTACTTTTCCCTAAAATTTAAAAGATAATGAAGTAGCATATAATAAAACATTGTTAATATAAACATGTCTATTTTCCACATGAAATTATATTTTACTGGGTGTTTTCAAACCTTTCGATTTGATTTATTTGTGTATCTAGCAGGCACTATAGGTCAATTAGCATACCCTTTTTTTTTCTTCAAAAAGAGGCCTGTTTTTTCTCATAGCATACTTGCCCTGGGAAATTTCCCATGACCGACTTGGTGAGGAGGGTTAAACTATTGAATTTAAAATTCAGAATTTAATATGAGTTAAATGTATGTCTGAGACTCGTTCAGTTTAATTAAAAGTCAACTATTATAGTCAAGTACTTAATTTTTTGTATGGTGAGTTTTTTTACATCTCATACATTTCAATCATTACACGAATACATATTTTATACATATTGCATGAAAACTGTAACATGTCATTTGAATATCTCTCGACTCTCGGAGCACCGATCCGGATTTGGTACTTGAATTGCGTCCATTAAAGCGCATACCGTAAGACATCTGTTACTTGAAACCCACGAAGCAGCAGCACCTACAGAAAACACAACACGTCCAGGTCAAGGCGGGAGGAACAACGCGTCCATGCCAAGGCGGGACGACAAGAAATCCTACACAAAAATGAGGAGAATTATGCAACTTAGAAGAATCCTACACAAGAGTTACCAGGTTGGCGCTTGAGGGCTTTTGGTATTCTGTCTTTTTCGACTATTATTGTATGAGCTACGGACCACGCTTTTTGGTCCCATTAATAAATAACGCAGGCACCGCTAGCTTTAATTAAAAAAATATTTGTCAAGAGTTCAAGCCATTCGACCAAACCTCATTTTCACATTCAAGTATTTAAATTAAATTACAAAGATAAGCTTATCAATTCAATTCTCTATTTTAAAGCAGGTTCCATTTTTTTTTTACTCTAATTTAGCTCAAATCAATTTCAATTCAAGTCAGTTCACTTTACTATATCATCTTAAGATGAGGGCCGGGTGCACAAACACAATTTAACAACAAGCTGAAAATTTACAATTTTACAAGAGAAAAATACTGTTGTTTGTACATCTTATTGAATTACACAAATTCAATTAGAATTTAAGCTTCTTCTTTTTTTTGATGAAGGGTACAACTATTCATGACATTACAGTGCATAACGCACTAACCTTTATCGATTTAGTACATATATATTGCTATTTTTGAAGCTTTATCAAGGCATCTCGACATGATCCCGAAATCATTGATACATATATCCGCATCTTGAAGCACATGTCATGTCCGACACCTTTACCATGGATCCGCGCACGTTTTACGCCTGAAATTATTGGTACATTCTTTGACATTTGGAGCACAGGCCTCATCGGACACATTTGTCATTGCAAGACACAACACATCCAGGCGCAAGGCAGGACAAGGAAAACAGCCGCGCGCGAGGCGGGACGAGGAAGAGAAAGTAAAACGAAATCTCACAAAATTGTGAGCAAATTGATGACCATAAAATTTGAACCCAGGTATAAGGAATCTTTTCAGACTCCTTAACCAACATGCCATCACCATGTTGGCAATTAGAATTTAATCTTAAAGCTTTGTAAATCATACTTCCATGCACCAATGTTAATTAAAAAATGTGTTAACTTAATTGGATTAACAATTTTATGAATCATTACAGATTAACAATTCAATTTCGGATTATGGAATATTTTACGGGATAACTTCTATTTGACATCTAAATCGAAGTAGGGCTGCAGTTTCCTGGAAATTCCTTACAATATTTGTTTGGGACGTAACGAAATTATGTGATTTATTTGATTGCATTGCATGTGGAATTGTCCTAAATCTATGGTCCCACCACTGTTCCAGCGAGATCACATATTCTGAGCCTTTTTTTAAAAAAATATTCTCAACTTTGAAATTGTGAAATTGTTCTAACAACAAAAAAAGCAGAAGAAATAAAGTACTTTTCTGAAGGTTTTATATTCTTCCAAGTTTCCAACTGCTAATGTTACTGTTAGAGTTCAAATCATAAATTAAGTTGATCCTAGTCATGTAGGAAAGCTATGTAAATATAATTGTGGAAAAAGTTAGGTCGCACTTCCATTTTTATTATTTAATTGAACAAGGCCGTCCACTGTATCCTTTTTATCTAATTTGCTGGCGTCGCAGTTTTGCCAAATATATATGACCGATACAACATTTGCTAGCTATTAAAGTTGCGTTTGGGAATCGAATTCGTTTGATAAAGCTTACTAGTCCCAATAATTGAAAACGTATAGACCGCCTAGCCAGCCATACATAGTAGTCACAACAAATTTCGGTTGACAATGTCTTAATATACAGATGTGGCTTTGCTCTAGATAAAGTAACTCAGGGCATCTCTACCTGGCATGTTCTATCAGACATATATGGATCATGCGGTGTGTTTATGTTTGACCTTTCCAACTGGTAAATTTGTGTGCATACATTAACCATTCGATTTGGAGGGTAAGAATCATTAGGGAAAAATTTAAAATTAATAATATTCGTTTAATGTAATCAAGTCACTACAAATTTTTGTAGAATTTCCGTCCCCAATTTCCGGCCCAACAACGTCGATAGGAAAATTGACGAAAAACTAAAACGTCACAACTCCGACACAATTCCGTCACCAGAAAATTATCGTTGCTTTTCCAGCACAATTCCGTCAATATCATTCCGTCCAAATTCTGGCATTTTTTCGGCAACGACAATTTTCAGAATTTCCGTCACTTGACCGTCAAATGTCCGTCAAAATGATTCCGTCAAACGTCCGTTATTATTTCACCGACGAAACATTTTCGATGTCTCCGTCAGTTATCCGTCCATTTGCCGTCAATATCATTCCGTCAAACTTCCGTCATTATTCCGTTGGCAAAAAATATTAAATGTTCCAGTCATTTGTCCGTCAGTGTTCCGTTAATGATTTAGTTACCGTTTATTTTGACCGTTGGTAATTTTAGTCAAAAAACCGTCAATATTCCGTCAAATAATCTTACCGTTTTTGACCGTTTCTCGAAGCGACGGAAAGGTGACGGAATTCAGACGGATACTTTGGACACATATTGCACACAAGTACCCTATATATATGAAGTCTTTTAAATCGGTCAACCCTCAACATACTTCCTTATATTTGATAATCGTCAACATGTCTCCTTCATTTGACCGTGTTCATTTCGTTGTTAATCCACGTGACGTTGATCGTAGACAGCAAGTTACACCTGTGCTAAGAAACACGTAAGAACTGATTGTACCGTTCATATTGATTGTTTTGATAAATCCAACCATTATGTGATCCCAAATTTTGTAACAGTTTCTAGCCATTCGACGTTCTTGACGGATTGCACGAGAATGCATAACAAAATGCTGGGATGCAACGTGGACATCGTGGCACATGATCCTAGAAATCGCTAAGGGAATCTGGTACGAGGAGTTTCAGGTATATAGTGGTAACTCAATATTTTTAAATAAATCATTTTGTTGACTAGCAGTAATTTGTATTAAAAATGATTTGCTTGTAGAGTATTGCTACGTGGGATGCACAGTATGACAGTCACATTCGGGGTAATTTCATGAGGAGATGCAAAATGATCGTCAACGACGAAAGGAAAATGCAAAGGGCTGAAAGGATTTCCCGTTCTAGGTTTTTAATCGTCTAGAAAAATGGCATAATTGTGAACGTCTGCCGATGTAATCAAATTATTAGTGACAACTTTACATTCCATGAATTAAATAAATTAGTGATTTGAAGCATCTTACAATGTATGTCATAAATTGTATTTGTACAGGACATTGGCAACGAAACGAGAGATAAATTTATGATTCAATTCAATATTTGTTGAATAATATTGATTTGAAATGTCAATCGTAAGACAAATTGTTTATATGTTAAAAAAATGGATACTACACGAAACCAAAATTGTAAAATGAGAAGGAATGTATAGACATCGCTTAATAATGAAGCGCTGTTTTAGAGTAAAGGTTCGACATCGCCTTTATGATACTCGCGGTTGTAAGTATACTTGATACAACGCTTCATATTTAAGCGCTGTATCAAGTATACTTACAACATCGATTATCATAAAAGCGCTGTCGAAGTTTTACTATAAAATAGCGCCTTATACAATAAGCGCTTTATGAAGTGCGATATAACTTGACCATTTTGATTGATTACAATCCGTTGCACGATACCTTTTCAATTAAATACAAATGTGCTGAACATCAAATTTGCTCAATTTTCATTATACAACACATGTCCGAATAATTTAATATAGGCCACGTCTATGTTACAAATAATCTGTTACATGAATTGTTCACACCGGGTTATATGATTGCCGCATGTAATCTATCAAAGCATTAGCAAAGTCGTCCCTCATATCATCCAGGACATTGTTACCATAAGGTGCCAGCCCTGTAGGGAAACACTGGGGGGAAAAAAAATACATAGTTAACAAATTTATCGATATGTAGTCTAATTGGTAATGATATATTACTTATCGGGGTATATATTTACTTGTGTGATGTTGTCTTGAAAAGATCCATTGGTTTGATGAACGAACTTGATTATGTCGCGAATATATTGCAAGACATAGTAGCCACACACTTGAGTGTTGTAGGGCTGTTTAGGGCACTGAAATAAGAAATGAGTTATAAACATATGAAATCGTATTAAGTCATTAGAATTAAATAAAAATTGTCTTTGGTGTTGTTATTTGTTAAGTCCATACCGTTACAGTGCTCCACTCTGTAACTGAATCTGGCGGGATATTGAAGTACATGCTCATGCTCCTGCAACATTTATGTACTTAATATAAGTAAGTTGTAGCACATGTAGTACTTGTAAGTAATAGTGGAGTAGCCTAGTCGTTACGTGTTGACGAAATTTATTGCATCAGCCAACGGTGGTTCTGCTGTTGGATCAAGCCAAAAGACCAAGCGCTTTGCAGGGAATATGACAACTAACATCCAATGCCACATAATAAACAGTTCAATAACTGTTATATTAGTATATAATGCATTTCATCAAATATATACAACAATACAGAAAATATCAACTTACTTTTTCACATTTACGCAAGGAAGGAAGTAGCAGAAATTAAAATTGTAGTCTGCCATTCGCAATCTCCTCTGGAAGCATTCCACCCTCGTTTCGAATTTCTTAGACGGAGTTATAAAACTCGGTCTGAAGAATCCAAACCTAATGTCCGGTGGGATCCGATCATGGATAAATCTGTTTGGCATTTGAACATGGGAGTCACAAAAATGTCATTGTTAACAACAATTTACAATAATAAAAAATTATTACCTTATGTAAACCTCAGCTGTGGTTGCACTCAATGCTTGCAAGGTGGTGAACTATAAAATGTCATTTTTTCCAGCTGGATGAAACAATCTTTACCAAAAACTTCGCCTCTAATATACACCGAATAGATGACTGACTTCGCCATCGTCTTCGCATGGTCGTACAAAAAACGGCAATGCATTGGCATTCCTACAGTAGCAGTGTCGTCCAAACTGATGCTTTGAAGTTTAAAAAATCTGTACTCATCATATCCCTGTGTGATATAAAAAAACGTATGAACCGACCGACATGATATACTTATATGTGTTTCTTTACATATAATTGAGGTACTCAGTTACCTTTGTATCAATGTCTACAAGACATTTCGGCCATCCCACAAAACAACTGAGTGCTTCCGATACTTTCTCCATTCCCCCGAACTTCATTGGAAGTTCTGTCGATGGTTGCAACACATCGTCTATAACCACATTCACCATCTCATCATGCAGCTCTTGATACTGGACGAATCATCCTCGCATAACTTTTCCAAGTGTTACAAGTTCCCCACGCTGATCCAAACATCCTCCTTCCACGTGCATCATGCATTTCCTCCCAACCTGAAATGGCAAAAATTCAATTGGTAACAACGTAAGGTTGAACTTCCTTCGTAAATTAAAAACACTGCATATTACCTCGGGTATGCATCCCAATGGGTCAGGATCGGAAACACTTTGATGGATATCAAGCGTAGGAACGTGCAAATTGACAGTGGACTGTGTGGTTGCCGAAGAAGACTGCTTCCCAAATACCTTCGTCCAACCGACCAAACTCCCCACCCACCGTGTTCGTCCAGGGTACTCGTCCTTTCCTATGGACTCTGTTAATATGTCTCGTCGACCAAGGCATATAAATGTTCCTTGGCTCACTTGCTTCTCTAATTCATCCTGAATGTAAACAAATTGTCTGTCAGCATAGTCACAGTGAGTTACGAAATTATTTACTGTAAACATATAACTTACAATTCTGTCGGCCACCTCCCTCATATGGTCATTCACATACTCTTTATTAGTCCTTTGGTGCCCCCTCTTCCACACCTCATGCCTCCCAACATCGATGACAAGGTCATCCGCCGGGGATATTAATCTTTGTGCCTCCATCTCTGCCAATTTCTCCGCGACGATATCCTTCCTCGCCTTCTTGTACCCGCTCCTAGACATAGTATGCTGGTACGGGTTCAATTCGCTCGCGCAATGTTCGTCTCCCCAAGTTGTAGTGCCTCGGGAGTCAAACGTTGTTCCATAAAGGACTTCCATTGATCCGTATCAATGTATGAATATGTCTGTCTTGGGTCCTCTCCTTCTTTCGGTCCAAAAATATACTGATTTGCTAGCTTACTCTTAAAGTTTCTCCACATTTTAGCCGCTGCTCGCATCTCTGTTCTCTTTAACGCGCTAGTAAAGTCGTTCTAAGGCACATCAAATATTTTTTGCAGAATTAATAAAAAGGGTTAATACTTGAACACCATAGATATTTAACAATCGTTTTACAGTCAATAATGTCCTGACCAATGTCTCTTCCCACACCAACTCTCTCTACTCCTTAGGTGCTGCCTTCCAAATGTCATATGTAATTGGCACAAGCTTTTTGGCAACAAGACCTACAAGTACCGAACACACAAATTACGGGTAAATACCACACAGTGTATTTAATATGTTACCGATCTGTAAGACATTACCAATGTAGGTTCTGAATGATTTCCCAATTGGGCCATCGATAGTTCCATTTGCCTCTATCGTGAGCGACTCCTTTGTGCCATCCTTATGTTTCTCGATTAAATTTCTCAGAAGGGTTGCCCCCTTTTCTTACGTGTCACTGTTTTCTTACATATCGATGATGTGGCTTCGTCGACACTACTTGATGTGTTAACCATCGTCCCTGCAAGTGAACAACATATGCATATGACGACACTTTACCATGTAAATGTGAACAGTTTCGTATTGTAAGTAATTTATCAGTACCGAACAAAGCCTAAATACGCCGGAATATAGACATTCTCATATTACACAGCGAATACGAATCAGGTGCCTGAACCCTAACTAAGCCTATACATCCCGTAGCCGAAAGCAACCATTTTTCACTATTATACAGAACCGTCACTACGGAATCGGGTGACATAAGGTAAGGTTAATTCAATCTCCAACGCATATCGCCGAAAATAGTTAAAAAATGAAGACACAACAACGACATATAATGACAAAACTACGAAATACCTGGGTGACAAAATTTAACCTCCGTGTGAGTGAGATGCGTATGGCGGGCAAAGAAGTCAGACTACAGGAACTTATTACTAGTCGGTAAAAAACCTGTGTAGAAAAGTAATTTTTAAGGCTAAAGATACGAGGGCGTTTCCTCTTACGGTGCTGTCTTTTTACTACACTTATGAAAGCGCTTCTTAATGAAAGGGCTGTTTTACGTTATTTACAACGGCGCCTCTATTAAAACACTATTTTATTTCTATTACAGCGGCTCTTTCATTATAAGTCCTGCCTGGGTTCATCATATAAGTATAAGTACTAGCTTGTCTTTAAAGTTTCATCCCAACAATTTCATATAATGAGTTCGAATTCTGCAGTCGAACGTTTTTTTGCTGAGATGTCTGAAGAAGAATCAAGTGGTTCTGAAGGATATGTTTGTTCCGCTCAAGATTTTTTCTATCCTTGTGATAATGGCTCGGATTGTTTTGGAGAGCAAAGCTTCAGCATGGAAAAATACAGATACGACGAAAATAATAGAGCCCAAGATTCGTCTTCAAAAGAAAATCCATGTGAAGGTGACGAAGAAGTTGACCAGTCGTCACCCCGTGGGTCACCTGGAAATCAAGAATCAAAAAATCGTTGAATTTGTGAAATTAGCGTTCCTTATCATCTGAAATAATTAGTACTCTGTTGTTTATGTTCAACGTATCTAATCAAGTTAAATTTCCTTTCAAGTTGTTAATTTTTTCCAACGGATTAATGCAATTCGAATAATGTAATGTATCTACTACGAAATATCGCTTGAGATTGGACAGAATCCAGTTAAGATTTATTTACATATCTATGTTTGTTAGGGACATTTCATATATTGGCTGGATGATAACAATGTCGGGTTTCCCTGTGGTTGGGTTGTTCAGACAACTGTATCGTACACATTCCCAAAATGAATCCTGTCCGTGTATACGTTGATGCCAGTCCGGGATGATGTCACTAAGACCTTTATGTACAAATACAGACACTATAAAGTAACAATCTTGTAATGTGATGTAGTTCTATACCAGAATTATTTCCCAATTTGTAATTATTTTCGTACGATTCGATTGTAGGTGTTTCTTTATAGTATAAAGTTTTTTATACACTTTATAGTATAAAGTTTATTGTCGGGTTCTAATAAATGTTCACAACATTTACACATTCTTTACTACATGATTTGACGATCATGATTGAGCGATGTCGGGGGACAGTTGGAATCAATATACACTATTGACTTTTGCTAATAATAAAGCATGCCGATATTTAACGTGTATTTTCCGTTACAATTCCTACACTAATGACGGAAAAATAACGGAAACTTGATGATTTTCATACCACTTACAATACAACCTACCTATCTATCTATTTCGTCAGTATTTCGCTGTATTTGCATCTCTAATTGACGGAATGGAGCTGCTGTGTTGACGGAATATGTATCGTAGTTAATAACTTTTGACATTGAGAAACGTAGAACATGTGCTATAAATATGGTTAATTATAATCACCATTTAATATATATCAATTGGGAAATACATGGAAAAAACTTGGGGGGGGGGGGGAGAATAAAATCCCATCTTCTTTCAGACAGTAAAAAAAACTTGTAGCTGACCTCGGTATGGGGTACCAACGGATTGACGTTTGCGTCCGGGGGTGTATGATTTACTATGGCTACGACGAAAGTATGATAGTATGTCATTTCTGCTCCGAACGAAGATATCAACTACCATGACGCGCAGAAAGTTCTTCATCATACCAACGAAATGCGAGAAGCCAAATGTTTTACTTACTGATTATATCGCGATTACAGAGACTTTTTTTATCGCAAAATCTGGCAAAAGAAATGTCCTGGCATGCTTCACCAAGAGCAGACGTGCAGCTTATGTTTCACCCTTTCGACGGAGAATCTTGGAAGGTTTTTGATCGCTGTCATCCAAACTTTGCAGTAGAGTCACGTAATGTAAGATTGGGATTATGCACAGATGGATTTAATCCATGGGGTATGTCAACTAAATAGTACTCCGTTTGGCCTATTATGGTAATACCCTACAACTTACCACCGTGGTTGTGCATGAAAACGAGATTCATTTGGTTAACTATACTAATCCCTGGGCCGTCTAATCCAAAGAAGCGTTTGTACATATATCTAAGGCCTCTTATTGATGACTTGGTACAACTTTAGAATGTTGGGGTCGACACTTACGATGCTAATCGCAGATAGAATTTTACATTGAGGGCAGTTCTCATGTGGACTATATCTGATTTCCCTGCGTATGCAATGTTATCGGGGTGGTCAAATCAAGGAAAACTCGGCTGCCCCTACTGTATGAACGACACAAAGACATTCGTGTTGAAGAATGGAAGAAAAGTGTCATATTTTTGCCGTCACAGGCGATTTTTAGCAGAAAATCATCCATATCGGGGTAATGTTAGGAATTTCTACAAAGATCGGACCGACTTCGACGGTCCAATCCAATTTCGATCAGGTCAGGAGGTTTATGACAGGGTTAGAAACTTAAAATATATATGGGAACAACGTATCAATGAGGTTTTCGATGGCTTCGGGGTGGAACACAACTGGACAAAGAAATCCATTTTTGAGAACTACCTTACTGGGTGGACGTGAAGCTTAGACATAATCTAGACGTCATACACATTGAAAGGAATGTTTTTGAGAATTTATTTAACACCATCATGGATGTAAAGGGGAAAACAAAGGATGACGGTGTGAAGTGCAGAAAAGATATCGGGTTGTACTTTAGAAGACCAGAATTGGAACTGAAAACTTACCGCGGTGGTTTCATAGCGAACAAGGCTAAGTATCAGCTTACAAGAGAAGAACAGAATCTTGTTCTTATTTGGGTGAAGTCTCTGAAGTTTCCTGATGGATTTTCATCTAATTTGGGGAATAAAGTAGATTTGAGTTCACTAAAACTAGTAGGGTACAAATCACACGACGCACACGTATTCATCGAGCGACTCATGCCGATTGCTTTCAAAGGTTTTTACCAAAACAAATCTGGGAAGCTGTATCCGAGTTGTGTACATTTTTCTGAGATATTTGTGTATCTTCCCTTCACATTGAGCGAATGGAACATTGGCAGAACAACATATCGATCACACTGTGTAAGCTGGAGACAATATTCCCCCCTTCATTTTTCGACTCAATGGAACACCTACTAATTCATTTGACTGATGAGGTTCTTCTTGGTGGACCAGTACACTATCGTTGGATGTATCCGTTTGAGCGTTTCATACACCGTCTTAAACAATTGGGCCAAAAGGGAAACAGAGCTGAGGTGGAAGCCAGTATTGTTAACGCATACATACAGCTGGAGACTTCGTATTTGGGATCCGACTACCTAGATCCAGAGTTAACAACGACCGGTATACGCTACCAACGAAATGAATTAAAGACGTCAGATTTCGATGATCCTCAGATTTCTATCTACAATTACCCAGGAGTTGGTGGCAGCAAATTTAAAAGGAGGGTATTAGACAGCAGAGAATTTAAAAAAGCAACTCATTACATCTTTAGCAACACCCCTGAACTTGAACAATATTTGGCGTTATTTGAGACCGGATTAAGACAAAGATGCCCACGATTCAATGATCGGCAAATATACAATGCCATATTAACGGAATTTCCAGAATGGCTGAATTCTCATGTAAGTGTAATAACCTCAAATTTCGTTTCATTATGTAGCAAATTAAACTGTACTTGCACTTTCATGTTCACCAAAAATATTATGTTCAGGTTTGGGAGATTGGCGAAACACTAGCACTACCACAATGGATTCACTACTTGTCCGGTGGATTTCAATCCGATATTGCATGTTCGTCGACATACAAAGTGAACAATTACAAATTTCACATTGAAAGCCATGGTGAAGGGAGGAACACGGTGAATAGTCATGTTTACGTGAGAGGAATAGAGGGTACACACTACTACGGGGTAATTTAAGAAATAATTCATATGCGATGTAGAACCAAACATCGCCTAAAGGTTGTCTTGTTCAAATGTCATTGGTACGACCCTCAGTTTGTTAGGTCATACCCATCTAACGGCATTGTCATCGTGAACACTCATAGACCCTACCCCCATTACGACCCTTACATCCTTGCCCAGCAAGCAGTGCAAGTTTACTATGTGACGTTTCCGGGATTAGCTGGACAAAATAATCAGGGTTGGGTTGCAATTTGTCCTGTGAAACCAACAAACGCAATCGACATGGAAGTAGCAAATGTTCCCTTCCAAGATGAGGGTCAAATGGGAACTGAAATGCCTGTATTGGTAAACGAAATCGGATTGTACGGGAACCTCGCTGCTGATGAGGTTTACGAGTATACCGAAGAAGACGGCAACGACGAGCACGTAGCTAATAATCCAGATACCGAAGAAGAGTCTGATGACAAATCGTCGTGAATGAATCAAGATATTCTAATTACATTTACCGTATGTTTTGCATGTTCGATAAATTGTAAATGAAAATCAATAAATAAATATTCAGTATTCCGAAAAAAATAATTTGTATTTGTAATCATTACTTTTGATTTTAGTAATACAAAGAGCTGGCTCGTTTTGTGTAATGTAATTTTATGAGAAAATTGTTAGTAAACAGCTCTTAATATATATGCGCTATGGAAAGGAACTCAGACATAGCGCTTCGTCAATACACGCTGTCATAATGTAAATAAAATACAACGCTTTAATGAATCAGCGCTGTTATATGTGACACATAAGACGTCGCTTACTGTTAATGCGCCATATAAAATCACTAAAACTACATGACCTCAAATATATGCGACTTAATGATTAACATATACGACAACGCTTAATAGGTAAAGCGCTATCATATGTTAATATAGACATCGCTTATATTAAAAAGCACTTTCCTATTTCTATCTAAAAAAACCCGCCGTATTCGCCCGCCTAAACAAGTAATAATATTTACCTAAATCAGACTAAATAAATTTTATTTGGACGAATTGAAATTACATGCGTCAGTTGAAAACCCTGATATTCGTCTTCGAACACAATCATCCGTTGTACTCCGCCGAACACTTCAACTGATTTTGGCCGATTGCAGAAGCGAGTTTCGTTGCCCAGGTACGGAAAAGTCCTTGTCTTTCTCCTGTTTGTTTGTTTGAAGCGTATGTGTCTGATAGATTTTTAGGTGTCTAGGTGTTTTGGTGTTTCGGTGTTTCTCTTGTTTCTCCTGTTTGTTTGTTTGAAGCGCATGTGTCTGATAGATGTTTTGGTGTTTGAAGGGCATGTGTCTGATAAATTTGTTTGATTGAAGCACATGCGCTCCTGTTTCTCTTGTTTGTTTTTTTGAAGCGCAACCAATTTTCTCCCATTTGTTTCTCCTGTTTGCTTCATTTCAGTAAGTTTACTTCCGTGCCTGCGTTTGTTCTTACTCAAAGCGCATGTGTCTGATAGATGTTTCGGTGTTTGTTTGTTTGTCGTATAAAGTGTGTCTTTCTCATGTCCGGCTGCGTTTGTTTCTTTTCTTCGAACCCAAATTGTGTCAAAAGTGTGGCAAATGATATGCGCGTGTGTGTGTTTGACTGTGTTAGCTGTACTTGGGCAGGTATGACTAATTTGCAACTCACAATCGATATGTGCAAGTGTATTTACCAATGTTACCCTTTGTGGTCTATATGTGTTTTGAAAAATACTAATTTCAATTTTGTGGCAGGGTAAATGGGACCACTCAAGCGCAATGTACCGTGGCTGGTAGAGGTACCGGGACGTCATCACAAATACGGCTAAGTGACATACGCCAACCAAGATAGTTGAGCCAGGACATGCAACATCCTCTTTCAACTGGGGACACCAGTCAAAATCGAGATGTGTACAGACCTTCTGTTCCAGTACAGAATCCTACCCCTGTGAGACAAGGGGGTGAGGACAGGCAACATACACCATCGTCAACTGGGGATATACGACCAAGTCCAGACCATTACAGGCCTTCTATGCATGTGCCGGAGCCTACCCTTGATCTGATGGATGAAGACAGAATATTTCCAGAACCGGATGATTACAACTTTGACGACCTGATGAATATTGTGGCGGGGAATAGGGAGGTTCATGAGGATGCCGAAGATAGGGCCTCACTTCCGGCATATGATGACGATCATGATGACGCAATTCAGCCAGAGTTCGTTAGAGGAGGGACTTCGTCTGGTGGCGGACCCAGTGAGGAGACACCATTGGGTTCGATGCCACATGATATTCGGCCCTGGATCACCCCGACTGGGGATGACAAGTGAGTACTTTTATTGTACATATATTTGTGCAACTTGTTTATACTAACCATAGTGTAAATGTTACATTTTGGTTTTTTCTATAGCTTTGACCCCCTGCAGCTATTAACAAAATCGGGCTACAATGTATTGGACCTGGTTTTAAGGTTGGTTGGACGACAATGGGGACGTGTGTTTCACAAGCTCTGGTGAAGTGGTTTCGACATTTCAAGGTAAAATTTAGACAAATTGTATTAGTAATCAATAGACATTTGTTTTCGATTACATAGTTTTGTTTTCGATTACATAGTTTTGTGTTCTTATTAAATTATTCGTAACACAACTATGCATGTAGAGCTTATACCGGTGGGATCCGATCCACACCGACCAAATTGAGGCTAACTTTAGGAAGAAGGCGGCTAAGATTCTACAAGATACATGGAGAGGCTTGCGAACTGGTAAAACTAAAGGATCAAAATGGTTGACCGAAGATCACAAAGCTGCAGGAAGAGCTCGATTTAACACGGACCCAGCATTCATAGCCCGCAGTGAAAAGCACAAGCAAACTTATTCTATCCAGCATGCCAGAAACGGCCCAGCCTTGCACGCATTAGGGTCTAGACCAGTACACTTTCACTTTGCAAAGCTGGTAATACATACTATTTTAAATCTATTCAATTTTCAATATCATTTATTATAACACGTTTATCATTAAATTTGCAGGAAAAGGATAATCAAAGATAGGTGATGCCGCTTGATATGTTTGACAAGAAATACAAGCGGAAAGATGGGACGTATTTGATACCCGACGAGGAGAACAAAAGGGTATTACACTTACCAAATTATATTTATTTATTACATTTGTTTATCTTATTATATTGTATAATCAATGTTGAACAACTAATATGTTTCTTATTGTATTTTCTTATTACATGTGTTTCACATCATCAAACTTTTCTGTTTCATTTGTACAAATGTGCAAAAATAGCTTGCTGATGCTCAAGCTCTAGTCCTGAAGGATCGCGTCGCAGATGAAAGTGTACAGGATGAAAAGCTGGTAGAGGCCGCTGCAACTGTCATGGGAGTTCACCCGAGGTCGGGGATACCGTATCTGTATGGTCCTGCAGCGACATTGGTGTCGGACAAGTTCTCTTCAACAGGCAGCCAATCGTGTGCTAGCTCGCACAAAGCAAGGGGCCAATCATCAGACGAGTACACTCAGGAGCTGATGCCGCGTTTAGAGCGCATGGAATCCTGACAGGAGGCTGATTTGAGGCCCATGGAATCCCGACAGGAGCCCCTAAAGGATAGCATAGATCAAATAATGCAAATGCAAGCTGCTATGATGAGGATGCTCACTACTCCTGGATACCAGCCGCCATCCACTCAAAGCCCAAATGGAAACAACCGTGATCCGCGTAATCACGGATCGAATGAAGACAACCATAGAGATTAGACATTTTAATTTTATTTGACTCGAATTCTTTGATATATTTATTTTATCGTGATTTTTAAATTAAATATTCAAATTTTGAATTTTTTTATTGGAAATAATATTAAATTAAATATAAACAATTTAATTACAAATAGTCAAAAAAAATATTAAATTCAAATAGAAAATTTACAGTTGTGCCCGAAAAATGACGGTATGTAGACGGAAATAAGGATGATGGAATGCCGATGAAATTTTGACGGTAAACAATAGATGGCATTTTGATGGAATATTGCCCAAAATATTTATTGACAAAATTTTGCCGGAACAACGAGAGAAAGCTAAATGACGTAAGAATGACGGAAAGTTGACGGTTCGATAATTGACGGAAACGTTATTGATGGAAGTAAGATGGAAAATGGACGGAACAGTGAATACAGAAGTAAGACGGAGTAATGACAGAATATGATATTGTTGGATTTAGAATAGATTTTTGACGGTAAATACTAATGACGGAATGTAGGCGGTATTTAGACGCAAAATAATCAAAACGGAAATGTGTATGAACATAGACGTAAAATACTATTCACGAAATTTAGACGGTATTTTAATGAAGATTTTCAACGGGTATATGTCGGATTGATGACGGAATTATAATAAACGGAACTATGATGGAATTTCAACGACACATTGACGGAATTCAATGACGAAATGTCGACGCAAAAGTTTTATCGTCGGGAAAAATTCCATCATCGTCTTCGTTAACGAAAAGTTGACGGAAATGCAAGTTTTTCTGTCAACTTTCCTTCAGTTTTCCGGTTGTTTCCTGACGTCGGAAATTTATCAGAAATTAGTAGTGAGTAATGATTTGTCAATAAAGTGATAGTTGAATTGGTAGGACACTTGCCTTGCAATAGTAAGGTCAATAAAGTGATAGTTGAATTGGTAGGACATTTTCCTTTCCACAATTTTGTGGAGGGGTGCTTTCGTCCCGCCTATGCATGTACGAGTTGTTCCTCCCTCGTGGAGGTGTTCTTCGTCCAGCCTCGGCGTGGACGTATTGTTCCTCTTTCGCGGAGGTGTTGTCCGTCCTTTTGTGCCCTTCGAATCCGCAGGTATTGCTTGATTGATGCGTGGAGGTGCGTATTCGATCATGGGGTTTCAAGATAGAGGTGCCTTATTAAGTGTGCTTCAGTGTGGACGATTCAAGTATCAATCTGGGTTGGTGCGCACCAACGTCAATAATTCAGTGAAACTCTTATCTCTCCATCCATTTTTCACTTTCAAATTGAACGGCTTCAACGTTGCCGATAGCCTTGTATATTTCGAACACCTGATGGACCACAATTATACGAATCAAAAACACAGTAAAACCCCCCAAGTTAGACTGTTTGTCTATCTAACATCCATCTGTTAGTCCCGATATATTTCCACAGGGCATTTTAGAGACTGAAGTGAAAACACGCTAAGGAGAGGATTTTATGCTGAAAAGATAGCAAGAGTCAATCCAAGGTCAAGATCATATGCCGACTGAAGAAATATCAAGGATCCTGACGTGAAATTGACCATAACAAATTAATCTGAAGAATCAGGAGAGGAATCAAGACAGCCCGGGGAAGGAACACACTGACAGTTTTGTGAAAAGACTGCACAAAACTGTACAAAACTCACATATGGCAAGATGACTTGGTGACTTGATGAAGAGGTGGCCAAGGGAAGAGCTCCTCCACCCAAGGCAACCGGCAACCGGCGGCTGCCACCACCCTCCTCCTCCTTGATCGGCGGCTTTTGGCTCCTCCATGTGGTGGCTCCTCCTCCCTTGATTTGCCCATCCAATCTCCATGCAACAAGTGCCCTCATCTTAGCCCTCCATTTCTCCTCCCCATGGCTATAAATACACCCCTCCTCCTCCTCATTTCATAAGCAAAAATTGTAAAAACACTTCTCTCTCTACATTTTGTTACTTGTAAGTTTGGTTCGGTTTTGAAATAATACTCCTGTTTGTTCTTGAGTATTATACTGGAAATTATAATACTCTTGTCGGTTCTCGAGTATTATAATACTGTAGAGAATACTCCTGTTGGTTCTTGAGTATTCAGTAGGAATTAGGAATACTCCTGTTGGTTCTTGAGTATTCCACCCCTTTCCCTCTTACTGTTTTCAAAAACCCCCGAGTATTTAGCTATGGTATCCATCTCTATGGATATTCGTAGCTAAACTCTTTATTCGGTGGAAGGTATTTTCTTGTATTATATAATGTTGTAATATCTTTTAGTTTCATTTCTTTGTATTCAAAACTTGTTCTATGTGCCATTTATAGTCAGAATTTCCAAGGTTGAGTGGATGCTACGAAAGGGCAAAACTCTTCCGTGGGGATTCGTGAACATACTCGGGTAAGTGGATGCTACGAAAGGGCAAAGCTTATCTGAGAAGTTCGACTCATCTAAAACACCACTTGGTCAATCGTAACTGTGAGATCAAGTGGATGCACAAAAGGCTAAGATACTTCGAAAGGAGGAATTAGTCTGAAATAGAACAAGGGTTGCTTTAAACGATGTTGCAAGTCTTGCGCTACGAAAGGGCCTCGATTCATCTTTGAATAATTAGAAAAGTTACTAACAGTTTATTATATACATGTTATAATACAAGAGTACCTGAAACCGAATGCTTTTCTTTACTGTTCAACCGCAATCACCAACTGCTGATCTACCGGAGGAATTACAATCACGCATCACCCACTGTAAGTCTTCTTTGTATTTACAGCATTTAATTTCTGTATTTACTTTTCCGCAATCAAAACCAAAAACCCCCCAAAAAATCACGTAGTTAATTAGAGCGCTAAAATCTCAATCAACCATAAAACACGCTCCCCCCAGTTCAATCACCCTAAAAGAATAGCCTATTCCCCTAATTCCCTTGGGTTCGACCCCTACTTACCACTTACTACCCAGTAGTGTAGTCACAAGTAGCGGATATTATAAATTTATTTGTACAGAGGACACTGCACCTTAACGACAGTGCGGTGGCCCTCCGTCAAATTGGCGCCGTTGCCGGGGAATTAGCTGTCGGATAAGTTGTTCCGTTCTCCCCCCTTTCTTTTTTCATTTCCCCATGACGCAACCCACTATGTATGATGAGGGCAGCAACCTTATGAGTGAAATGCTTAGCTGTCTCCCCAAATTCGGAGGTACAGAAGAAGAATATTCTGCGACACATTGCCAACTGTTTCATCACATCTGCCGTCACATGAAACCTGAGAATGAGTCGTTAGAGAAGTTTAAGCTGAAATGCTTCAAACTTTCTCTAACTGACTCGGCAATAGAGTGGTATTACGCATGTGCAGAGTATGAAAGCTGTTATGAAACTCTTCAAATCAAATTTCTAAAAGAGTTTCCCCGGCCATATTATCTCACCGCTCCCTGTCCAAGAGCCACGCCAGCTTTCGAACTTGAAATCCGCAAGAGGATCAACAACCTAAAGCAATCCCGGGACGAAACTTTGGACGAGTACATATGGTACTACGATTGCCTTGTAGAAAGCTGCCCGCACCATGGATTCACGGAACCTGTTCTCCTCCACAGGTTTCTTCATGGCATGAAGCCACTTGAGCTGAAAAGACTTAACGATGCAGCGGGAGGCTCAATCAAGAAACCATTCGCGTATCAAACGTGGCGAATCATACAGGATTTTGTAGAGAGCATGAAACAAGGGCCAACGCACCTAACTGGAGATAAGGCACCAACGATGGAAATGGACTCAGTTCAAAACAAGCCCGACACCACACCCATTACAAGCCTGCCCACAACAAACCCGGAAGAAGACATCAGTACAAGGGCAGTAATGGACGTGGAGGCGGCCCTAAAGGAGTCAATATTAGAGCCCACGGAGCCAACGGAGGATGAGGACTCGCAAATAACCAAAGAAGAACCGACCAAATCAGGCCCAGTCCTCATTACCAAATCAGCCGAGACATGCCCGGACCTCACTGCCGAACTCACCGAGGAAATCACGGCAGGCCCGATCCTAACTATCGAAGCACCTAAGGCAGGCCTGGTCCTCATTATCAAACTGTCCAAGAAAGACCTGGCCCTTATGGTGGAAGTTCCACAACTTTTCCCCTCGGTTTATATGCAAATCACAGCACCCAAAAATGATGTGACCTATGCTGAGGTGCAAGGGGAGTTGGAGGCAAATCAAGGGCAAGAAAAGCCATCAATGGAGCTCTCACTCACCACAACTCAACAAGGCAGCCCTCAAAACTGTCTCATGCGGAAACGACCATTCGTCGCTGCCACAAAGAAGAGGCTTCACTTGGGAACAGGCTTGATGTCGCCTACATTCAATGGCACAATGCTGAACTTCCAAACTTGCAAGGATGCCAACCGGCCATACATGACGAAGCGACAAAGACATGGGCCAAGAGAATGGAAACCTGGAAGGAGAAGCAAGAGAGCTCGACTTGATGGACCAGCAGCTATGGTCAACGAGTCCTCACCTTCTTGGGGATATGTGAAAAAGAAGCCTCCGGGTAAAGGGAGAGCAGAACTGGACCCAAGCACATCGTCACACAAGAAATCAAGGAAAGGCAAGGCAAAAACCAACACAGGAACCGTGGCAAAATTCGACCTGAGCCACCCATGGGATCCCAACCAATGATCCAGAACGAGGTACTGTCGAGCCAACGACGTTAAACAAGTGCACTGGTCGGGAGGTAACCCGACACTATCTTACTTTCCGCACTTACTTTCAGTACTTAGTTTTAAGCTTGCATGACTTTTGAACTAAGGCACGCCTTCGTTCAAAAGTGGGGGGTGAAAACCGCCTGTGTACATAAATAACATGCTTGCTGTTTTTCTTTTTTTAGTAATAGTATCTTTTTGAACATATGAACTTAAGAATGTGAAAAAGATAAATCAGAATTCATGCATTTACCTTGTGAAAATTCAAACTGTTTAAAAACTTAGAATGTAACTTTCCATTTGTCCTTTGTACTGAGATAACTAGGGATGTGGAGTTGACATAAACTGCCCTAGAAGGACTTGGGAAGCAATCAAAGGATCAGATCAAACTATATGGTTTTCGAAGTCAGTGGAAGCTGCACTTCGGGTTTTCAGTGAATAATTGAGTCAAACTCCGCCAAGAAGCATCTATGCAAAGGCGAGGACGGGAATCAGACCGTCCTCTCTCTAGTCAAAATAGCCGAGAAAATAGATAAGCGACCCTCATCTTGACCCGCGCAAAACGACGAAGACGAGAGGAGAGGGGAGGTATATCCATAGGCTTGCGGGCGATGATTGGACCTCCCAAGAAGGCTGACAAATGGACTAGCAAGTCACAAAGAAGCGAAAAACTCAAAGAAGAAAATCAAAAGAGGCCAAAGGCCCAAAATTGTGAAGGTTTTAACCGAGCAAAAGTGAAGCACTCGACAAAGTCAAATCAAAGGCCAAAGGCCGATTCACTACAACAAAAAAGCAGTCCCTCGCCAAAGAAAAAAATCAAGAAGGTTCAACTCACTGAAACCCGAACCAAATCACGTGCATGAGAAAGCTACCAGAAGACCATATAGTACGAAACGATCTCGAGGCTGCAACCCAGGAACCTGAAAAGGGCTATCTCCCGAAACATCCAATATAATTTGCATCTCAGCACGGAGGTACAAGTATTAAGTTTCTTCTATTTATTTACACAGTTTAATTTGGTAATAAGTAAGCAATGCATGAATTAGGATATATCGAGTACCACAGTCTAATTTTCATATGCCAAATCCGAACCTAGAACTTACGCCCTTTAATAGCATTGTTCGGGACGAACAACTAAAAGTGGGGGGTATTCTGATGGACCACAATTATACGAATCAAAAACACAGTAAAACCCCCCAAGTTAGACTGTTTGTCTATCTAACATCCATCTGTTAGTCCCGATATATTTCCACAGGGCATTTTAGAGACTGAAGTGAAAACACGCTAAGGAGAGGATTTTATGCTGAAAAGATAACAAGAGTCAATCCAAGGTCAAGATCATATGCCGACTGAAGAAATATCAAGGATCCTGACGTGAAATTGACCATAACAAATTAATCAGAAGAATCAGGAGAGGAATCAAGACAGCCCGGGGAAGGAACACACTGACAGTTTTGTGAAAAGACTGCACAAAACTGTACAAAACTCACATATGGCAAGATGACTTGGTGACTTGATGAAGAGGTGGCCAAGGGAGGAGCTCCTCCACCCAAGGCAACCGGCAACCGGCGGCTGCCACCACCCTCCTCCTCCTTGACCGGCGGCTTTTGGCTCCTCCATGTGGTGGCTCCTCCTCCCTTGATTTGCCCATCCAATCTCCATGCAACAAGTGCCCTCATCTTAGCCCTCCATTTCTCCTCCCCATGGCTATAAATACACCCCTCCTCCTCCTCATTTCATAAGCAAAAATTGTAAAAACACTTCTCTCTCTACATTTTGTTACTTGTAAGTTTGGTTCGGTTTTGAAATAATACTCCTGTTTTTTCTTGAGTATTATACTGGAAATTATAATACTCTTGTCGGTTCTCGAGTATTATAATACTGTAGAGAATACTCCTGTTGGTTCTTGAGTATTCAGTAGGAATTAGGAATACTCCTGTTGGTTCTTGAGTATTCCACCCCTTTCCCTCTTACTGTTTTCAAAAACCCCCGAGTATTTAGCTATGGTATCCATCTCTATGGATATTCGTAGCTAAACTCTTTATTCGGTGGAAGGTATTTTTCTGTATTATATAATGTTGTAATATCTTTTAGTTTCATTTCTTTGTATTCAAAACTTGTTCTATGTGCCATTTATAGTCAGAATTTCCAAGGTTGAGTGGATGCTACGAAAGGGCAAAACTCTTCCGTGGGGATTCGTGAACATACTCGGGTAAGTGGATGCTATAAAAGGGCAAAGCTTATCTGAGAAGTTCGACTCATCTAAAACACCACTTGGTCAATCGTAACTGTGAGATCAAGTGGATGCACAAAAGGCTAAGATACTTCGAAAGGAGGAATTAGTCTGAAATAGAACAAGGGTTGCTTTAAACGATGTTGCAAGTCTTGCGCTACGAAAGGGCCTCGACTCATCTTTGAATACTTAGAAAAGTTACTAACAGTTTATTATATACATGTTATAATACAAGAGTACCTGAAACCGAATGCTTTTCTTTACTGTTCAACCACAATCACCAACTGCTGATCTAACGGAGGAATTACAATCACGCATCACCCACTGTAAGTCTTCTTTGTATTTACAGCATTTAATTTCTGTATTTACTTTTCCGCAATCAAAACCAAAAACCCCCAAAAAATCACGTAGTTAATTAGAGCGCTAAAATCTCAATCAACCATAAAACACGCTCCCCCCAGTTCAATCACCCTAAAAGAATAGCCTATTCCCCTAATTCCCTTGGGTTCGACCCCTACTTACCACTTACTACCCAGTAGTGTAGTCACAAGTAGCGGATATTATAAATTTATTTGTACAGAGGACACTGCACCTTAACGACAGTGCGGTGGCCCTCCGTCAACACCCTTCATATAATGATAATTCAGAGTCATTCCTCAATGACTCCAAACCTGTGATCTAGCAACAAATTCATCGGTAACGTTGTTAACCATCTCAATTTAATCATCCTCCAACAAACTTTCTACGGACGGAGGTTCAACATTTTGTTTCTCATCCTCGCCATGCATATACCACACCTTTATTATGGGTCAATTCCTTTGAACAAAAGGTGTTTATGTAATTTCTTCGGTGTGACCCTTTTGTGATTCCAACAACCCATACACGGATAAAAGACATGTTCAATATTATTTCTAGACGCATATGACGATGCAAAGACACAAAAATCCATAATCCCTTTTTCGTACTCCTGACTTAACCTATTACAGGACACCCATTTCGATTCATTATAAATCCACTACATGAAGCATGTAAATATTATTGTTAGAATAAGATGATATCAAGTGTGATAGAATTGCCATAGTGCAGTTTACCACTACAAGCACTTCAATAATTAAAAATTAGTAAATGAGTTACATAGTGCAGTTTACCTTAGAATTAAAGCTCTTGAGGAAAACAGTGAAAGAGTGGATGCAATGTCGGGTCTAAAGTTATAAAAAAAATATTAGTAAATGAAGAAAGAAAATCAAATATCCAATATGAATGGAAACATAAGTAGTAAATTAGTTTAATCGTGCAGTTTACCTTAGAATAGAAGCTCGTGAAGAAGAATAAAATTTAGGAGGGTGTGCAACAAGTACGGACTAGAAATATAAACAACAAAAACAAATTAGTAAACAAGGAAAAATAAATTCAGATCTCCATGTTAATAGGAAAATAAGAAAGAATGATAACCATCAAATACCTGAAAATTGGAAGAAGCGAAGAATAACCAAAGGGAAGAGGATGTAGATCGCAAATGTTAACCCTAAACAAAAGAACATCAATAAAATTAACATACTTAAATCCAACTAGTTATTAACATCATTCAACGATGAAAGAGTAACAAAAACAAAATGCCCAAGTTCAAAATCTATACACAATTAACACAATAGAATACCTTACATGAAAAGATGTTCGGAGGATCAAAAGAGATGCAACTTCCACCGTATACAAGTACCACCGCTCGAATCTATGTTTTCAAACAAAATATAAGCATACAGGAATATAGTTAGTTAATTATGTCATTCAACGATGATAGAGCAACAATTATTGAACATGCGTCTAACCAAGCCGAGTAGCCAAAAACGATTCACCTCACAAATTCAAGTTGGAGAGGAGAAGCTTTCTCTTGCAAATCGACTAACAATGACTACAAGTAAGAAATTGAGAACAAACGGATTCAACAACATGTTATTATAAATACAACTTCATATATCCAAACAATCACAAGGCCAAAACAAGTGGGAAAACTAAATGCAAAAACAAAGAAGTTGAGGAAGAGACATGAGAGCGTGTGGAGATAAACTGAATGCAAAAAACTAAATGCCAAGATATGAATGCGAAAAACAACCAACCTGCTGAATCAGAGTGAAGTTGAGGTCGGAATGAGCGGAAGAGTGAGCAACAGTGAAGACGGTGAGCAGCAAAGGAATGAAGTTGAGGTCGGGGAGTTCGATTAAGGAACGACGACAGATGTGCAACTGAGGGCGAGGCGACACAGGGCGAACAACGCTAATGGTGTGCGTCTGAGGAACAAAGGCGACGGTGACGGAGTGCTTCTGAGGAACGAAGGCGACGATGGACTGACCAAGTGCATCGAGAAACCTAAGTCGGAGAAGTAGGCGGAGTGACGAAATTTCAAACCTAAGTCTTTTGTAACTCACTTTATGCATCGGTTAATTTCAAACCGTTGCATAAAATACACATTATGCATCGGTTTAAAAGACCCGTTGCTTAATGGTAACCTTATGCATCGATTCAGAAAAATAGTTGCTTAATGGTAACCATTATGTATCGGTTTTAACAAAACTGTTGCATAAAATACACATTATGCATCGGCTCCGTTGAACCGTTGCATAAAGTCACAATATGCATCGGTTCAGATAAACCGATGCGTAATGTGTATATTATGCAACGGTTCCCTTACAAACCGATGCATAAAGCTGAACCGATGCCTATCGTAATTTTGTGAACCGATGCATAATGTCCTGTCTGTAGTAGTGTGCCTTACGTGGCCGTGCTCCAAATTTTAGTGATTGTATCCGAGTGAAAAGTGTTTATGTAATATATTCAAAATGTACTCGTGTGGTACTTGATTTATATAAGATGATGTAACCCCCTATCAAAAAAATAATAATGATCCATGATTTTAGTTATTTGTAAAAAAAGTTCATTCAAAATATATTCATATGTATGTTTAATCGTCAATATTCTTATTAATTAAATTTGAATTAATAAAGAACTAATCACGATCACATAAAATCAAGAAACCAAATTGGTTATCAAATTTGTGCAGCTCTGGTCAACGTCTTTACATCTCATACAACTTAACTATAACACAACTATATCTCAATCATATTGCATGAGAACTTCATCGGGTAGAGCATTGACGAGAAACACATCACCTCCACGTGCGCACATGGAAGGAATAGGGAAGGCACCAACATCCACATGCATCCACATGCAGCACACAACACGTCCACAAGGCACAGATAACACTTCCGCGAGGGAGGGACGAACACAACACATCCACAAGGCACAGATAACACCTCTGCGAAGGAGGGGCGAAAACATATACGCGAAGGAGGAATAAACACTCCTACACAAATGTGAGAAAAAAATATGCTAATCGGGGGATTCGAATCATTGACGTCTTGACAATTTGTCAACAATCAAACCACTTGACCAAAACTCCTTTCGCAAAATTTTGAGTGTTAACATACTATAATTCGATATTGTCAAACCGCAAACTATTAATGAATGCCATAACACAATAAAAAAAAGAATGCGATAACAGAGCTGAAGTGGAGTTGTAGTGAATTAGGGAATTTCTATCCAATTTAACCCATTTTCAAACTCAAATATCTCATTTGCACCACTTGAAACTCAAATATTCAGAATACCCCATTTTGCTTGATGCCAATTCCTTAGGCACCGGTACTCTTCATTTTTGTACAATCCCGGTAGTTGATAAACCGGTTATATTATTACCAGTTTCTCTGCTATCGTTACATTTAAAATTGATTATGTGAATCGATTTTGGGCCTACGTGAACCAAGTGGAGATGAAGTGGCATACACATCAATACCGGTTCCAGGGGAACCGATATCATAATGATATCGGTTTTCATGGAACCGACATCATTGAAATTAAACATCGAGGGTTTTTTCTTCTCCCTCATTCCGTCGGATCTCTCCCAACTTCCCACACCTCCGCCGGTCTCGCCCGTCGCTCGTCGTCGTCGATCTCGGTTCGCCAGGAACCGGTAATGAGTTGAATTGTATTGTTAGTTGTTAATTAGAGGGTTAATTGTTAGTTGTTAATATAGGTTAAGGTTTTAGAACCCCACAACTTCATTTTGACGGTTAATTGTTGATTTGGATTATTAATCGTTGAATTTGTTGAAGTTGAATGTTTATATTGAATTTTGGATAATATTGATGAAATGTTGTAAATGTTGAATTTTGATGAATTTTTAAAGAAATGTTGTGTTTATATTGAATTTTTGATAATATTGATGAAATGTTTTAATTGTCAATATTGATGAATTTTTGATAATATTGATTGTTAAATGTTGTGTTTATTGATGAAATTGACGACGAAATGTTGTAATTGTTGAAGTTGTGTATTTATATTGACTTTTTTTTTGATAATATTGAATTGTTGAATTATTTGTGAAATTATAGTTTTTGTGATGTAGATATGGACTCAGAAAGACCATCATCTTCACAAATAGACCTGCACAAATCCGGGCTCAGGCTGGGCTATTCTATATTTCAGAACCCAATCAATCGGGTTGGGCTAAACCCGCCCAATCGATTCGGGCTCAAAATCTTGTCCAAGCCCGCCCTATTTACCGGGCCGGGTAACCCATCGGGCCAGCCCTTTACAATTTTGTACCTATAAGTTTGATTTTCCTGCATATCATGAATAAAAAAAATTATAATTTCAAATCATATATGTGATCGAAGACACTATTTAAGAACATGTTTAGCTATATCAAAATACAATCATCTACTCATTTTCAAGGCAATACAATTGAATCGAAGTTTATGATAGTTTGCACGAAAAATGTCAATTGCTCACCTATGCTAGCTAGGGCTAGTTCATAGGTTTGAGACAAAGAACTCATTCCCAAGTATTAGGCGTTATAGCCATAATCCATAAGGGAAGAGGAGTTCAACACTAAAGGTTCTATGAAAACAAGCATAGACCAAATAAAAGCTCCCGTGCAAGCACAAGGATCGTCCAAGAGTTAATCCAACTAGCACACAATACAAATGATGTACCCGCGCAAATGTAGAATGGTGAAAGAACATCGAGTCTCCTTTTAAGTGCTTTTTCTTTCTTTTCAAATGACCTTTGGCCTACAAATGCTTTCGAGGAGGAACTTTTCTTCCTAACCCCCGACATTTGTATCTTTTTGAAACAAAACTTATCTAGTACTCGAGAAAGTTTTTAGTCGGGGCTTTGCTCTCTTTGAGCATGAAAATGTATCAATTTTTTTTTGTTGGGGCCTATTTTTCTCCCTCTTTTGACTCCACACTTAAAAGTTGACAATATATTCAAAGAATGTATGGAATGCGCGGGTAACAATCACAAGCAAGACACAAAATTAGAGAGCGCAAGTCACCAAGGAGCAATCAAGAGGTCTAAGATTTTCATGATTTGTTTGAAGTGCTTGCTAAAACTTAGTCCAAGGCATGCAATGAAAATACTAAGAAAACTATATAGACAAAGGATAGCAATGATATTGATTCGCAAGAACGCACATTCAAAGGACTAAGTAAGTTCTAAATTCAAGATCAAATAAAAATGGAAAGTAGGCTAGATGTTATTGATAGGAGATGTAGAAATGATAGTCACAAGCCTTAAATGGTGGGAACACTCTTATGTTAGAGATGGAATACATGAATGCAAGTGTCCATTCAAAAATGATAGGCATGGCATGAAATTATGTGAACTATGCGTCTAACTCACTCCACACTAAATTCGAGCTTAGTCCCTAAGCGCAAAGAATGATAAAATAAAGGCAACATCGCCATTTTGACGTTGTATTTTTTTGTATACACTTTTAAGGGTGTAATAAAAACCTTTGTCAAAAGAATTTATAATTGGTAAGGCCAAGTCGAACCCAAGGGAGCAAACCGTGATTATACGCTAGGAGAAATTGTATTTATTACTTGGTTACTTCTATTGATTTGAGTATGAATTAATTAATTAAAACACTAGCACTGCAAAGGTTTTAGGGGTATTAGATTCGATTAAAAGGCGTTTCAAGGGACTACTCCCCTCCATGGCATTCCCCAATGATCACATACATAATTTCTAAACATAACTAGGTGTTAAATTTTAAAAAACCTAGCTTAGACTAAGATAGGCCAATTTTCATGCATCTCAAAAAAAAATCTTACTCTTTCGAGATATCGATTTACTCTACAACTCTTGTTAGCCTTGAAATATCTCCCAATGTAATAAGTGAAATATGCGTGAAGCATTAGTTGACATCAAATCCATGTATTCACTTTCATGCACATAGATATGATCATTTTCACTACATCCAAATCATCACTAAGCTTTTTCAACACTTGGATTAACTTTTTAGGCAAACAAGTTACTTAGGCATTTCATCAAACACTTAGTAACATGTCAAACTTGAAACACTTAGTGAAAATGAATTCAACACCATGCATTATAGCATCAAATGTGTGTACATGATCATTGAGTACCAAGGAGGGTCATAGGACCCTCAAAACAAAGAGACTACTCACTCATCATGCTGAACAATGAAGCACAAGTAGTATTCATAGAAAAGAACTAGTAGAGAAGATAGATTTAGGAGAAATAGGATGATCAAGCCTACTTTCCCTCCTTGGATCTTCACTTCCTTTCCTTGGTTGACTCCTTGATGATGACCTTTGTTAAGCCTTTTTCTCTCCAAAAACCCAGCTCCCATGGTCAAAACCCTCTTCTTCTATGTATAGTCTCGAGTCCAAAAAATCAAGCGCATTGATCAGTCAATATTTTGACTAGTTATTTGCTCCATACGATGAAGGATAACATTTGTTCTCCCAGAAAATTGTCATCATTTGATCCTTTTCTCCTAATGTTTCAGGTCAATCGACGTAATGAGCACTTCGGATTCCATCCAAAGTAAATCAATGCAAAATAGGCGAAAAAGCTCACAAGGGAGGTCCAGCCGACCGGCTAGAGTCGAAGCAGAGGCAAAGCTCGCCCGAGCTCGGAGACGCTCGCCCGAGCTTGCGTACTACCCAGACACACTGCTGGAATCTGCTTGACCGAGCTCCCTTAGCTTGCCCGAGCTCTGAGGCCATGATCGAGTCGAGTTAAGGAAATCAAGCCCGACCTCGATTAAGCTCGACTGAGCCTCGGTACCATGGGTCCACACTACCGCATTATGCTCACCCGAGCTCGGAGAGGCTCGCCCGGTTGAGAAATTGAAGCAGCTTTGTGAAGACCAAAACCAGCCGACCGGCTGGGATTTCCTCACTCAGGCAGCCGCTAAAGTAAGAATTTTTACTTATTTCCTAAAATCGTTTTTAGGCTTTCTTTGGCTTATTTTTGGGAAATAAAAGGAGGGCGAGCGAGATCGACCAGGTGTGCGAGATTGACGAGAGTTTTTGATAGCTTGAAGGAGAAAACCCTAACTTGGAGAAGAAGACAGCACCACATTGCGAGAGATTGAGGATTCAACGAGCTACATCGTCTACATAGTTTCCTCGTCCTTAATTTCTTTTTCTACACTATTTTTTGTTAACTAACCATGAATAGTGAGTAGTCTTCTTTATTCTGGTACGGATCCCGTGCCATGTACCCAACTCTTCATGTGATCAATTGAACATTTTTCATTAATGCAATTCGAATATTCAATTTCATTGTGCTTAATTTTATCGTTCTTGCAAGTTTTACATTGAATGAGATGTTTGCATGCTAGAACATATTTAGGTTTATTACCAAAAGTTGAATGGGTCCTAGGTATAAACCAGATTGTATGAAATTGATATTAGGCCATGGTAGCTAGTCTGGTAGTGTACATGAATTAAAAGGAAAGTTGACTTTATTGTCTGAAAAACCCTAAACTTAAATAATCGAGATCGTTGATAATCTGTGGATGGGCGGCATTCAACGATTGAGATTAATCTAGACAATGATCCGTGGATGGACGGCTTGTCTAGTGTTATTTTGGTTTATTTCCATATTCGATAGCATGATGAATTTACGTGATATTGTTGCATGATTTGTGAGTTGGCACGGGTGAAGTTTGATCCTGGGATTCTCTCTCTGATCAAGCAAAACCTTTTTATTTTTCTGCATTTAATTTTTGGAATTTTTTTATCACACCAAAACCTTTAATTATTCGGAATAGCTAAATGGGTCACTTGTTAGCTAGTATTCACACACGTTGTTCCTTGCATCGACCCTTGGCTTACCAAGGTTTATAAATTGTTTTTGACTACAATTTGACCCTTAAAACATAGAACTTGATAACTATAAAGGGTTAAAAATACACTTGTCAAAATGGCGCAGTTGCCGGGGAATAACGCTTAGTGTGATATTAGATTTAACGTGTAGTTTAAACTATTCCACCTTGTTCATTGCTTGACTATTTCTATTTCCTTTGCCTCACTCACGATGATTCTTGGCTCTCGTAGGTACTGACTAGTTTATGCCAAAGAAAATAACCAGGCAGAACAAGAAGGTTCAGGTGTCAGACAAGGACTCACCGGACCAACGAAGAACTTTTCGTCAGGTCCAAAACAAAGCTCGACAAACCCGAGCACAAAATTGCAGATTTGCTGCACTCAACATGAATCCCCCTGCACTACCTGGGCTGGTCAGAGATGACCAGCGGCGTTCTGCGCAGCAGCCAGCTCGTAGGAATCTTAAAGACTACATTGCTCCACGTGTCTCAGGATTTGAGTCCGCCATTGCACCACTTGGTGTAGACAATAACAACTGGGAAAATAAGATCGGACTCATTCAGATGGTGCAAAACAGTTAGTTTTCGGAGAGGATGAATGAAGACCCTCAACAGCACCTTCAACGGTTCATCCCGATGTGCAACACAGTGAAGACTAATGGTGTTCCTCCAGAGTCCTACTACCTGAGGATATTCCCATTCTCACTCTCTGACAAGGCTAGTAGGTGGCTAGACAGTCATGCAAAGGGCACTTTCACTACTTGAGGTACACTAGCTGAGGCCTTTCTACAATAGTACTTCCCACCATCAAAGATAGCACATTTCAGGAACAAGATCATCTCGTTCCACTCTATGGTTGGTGAGACTCTCTACGAGGCTTGGGAGTGATACAAAAAGCTGATGAGACTATACGCTCACCACAACCTGGAGCTGTGGCAGATCATGGACACCTTCTATCAAGGAATCCACCAAGGGATGCGCACCTTGATAAGTCAAACTGCTGGTGGAGGACTTACTGAAGTTCCCCTAGAAGAGACCTATGCTATCGTGGAGAAGGTAGCTCAATATTTCCACCTCTGGATGAGTGATCGAGGTAATCCTAATGACAAGAAGGGAGTGCAAGATCTCCACCACAGTAAAGATACTAATGTGAAGACAGACTCCTCTATGAAGTCATCTGTTGTTACTAATGTGGTTGTCTACTGTCAGATATGTGGTTCTCCTTCTCATTTCGCAGATAGCTGTCCGGTGATGGGACAAGATACTAACAGTGGAAACCAGAAGGATGCCAATTATGTAGGGCAAAACAATCAAGGAAACAGTTTTGCCTCCGGATCAGGCATGAACCGGTGGGATAACCCGAACATGAAAAATCCCAACCTCTTATAAGCCACAAAATCAAGACCACTAGGTTTCCCTTATAGACAGTAGCAGGACAATGCTCCCTACCATCTGAGGAATCAGTACAATAGTCAGCCTCAACAACAGTAGAATCAGAGCTCGGGGCAGTACAATAACAAGGGACAGTAACAACAAAATCAGCCATCTGGTGTCTCGTCAAATCTGGAATCTTTGCTGACCAATTTCCTAATACAACACGAGAAGTGGAATAAAGATCAAGAGAGGAGATCAGTGGAGTAAGAGAGGAGATTAGTGGAGCAATAGAGGAGGTTTCAGGGGGGTTGAATAGTCAATAGAGCAGCTGGCTATTCAGAACAGAATGCTGGAAACTCAGGTGGCTCAGCAAGCAAATGTGGTAAACAGAGAACATAGAAAACTCCCTTCAAAGCCAGATCCAAATCCTAGGGTATCAGTGAATGCCATCACACTCTAAGGAGGAAAACAGATTGAGATGCTGTTAGCTCAAGCCACTCGACCTCCAGCTGCAAAATCAGCACCTGATTCTACACCTACTGAAGAGGAAACATCAAAGGAAACTGAAAACCGAGCTAAAAATTATGCGCAGACTGTGGAGCCAGCTCCTTATAGACTCCAGTTCCATTCCCTCAGCGGCTAGCGGCTACAAGGAGGGATGAAGCTTTCAAGTAGTTCGTGGATAAAATTCGTACTCTGTACATCACTATGCCACTCACCGACACAATCACCAAGATTCCTACTTATGCGAAATACATGAAGGAGATTTTGACTGGGAAAAGAAAAATTGACGGAACCGAGACAGTGGCCCCTGAGTGAGGAGTATAGTGCAGCCATGCACCAGCCCATGCCGCCCTAACTACCAGACTCAGGGAGTTTTTCTATCTCTTGTGATATTGGTAGTATTACTGTTTGTTGTTCTCTATGTGATCTAGGTGCTAGTGTGTCTATCATGTCATATTCTTTGTATGCTAAATTGAATTTGGGTGATCTTTGTCCTACTAATGTCATTATTCACCTTGCGGATCGTTCTTGTAGACTCCCGAGAGGGGTTCTAAAGGATGTACGCGTCAAGGTGAAGAACATTTTCATCCATGCTAATTTTATAGTGCTGGAAATCTCTGAGGACATAGATATCCCAATTATTCTTGGTAGGCCATTTCTTTACACAGCTAAGGTAGTCATTGACATGGATAGAGGTTCTTTAGCCTTGCAAGTGGGCAGTGAAAGAGTTGTCTTTAATTTGCCTGACATGTGTTAGCTGACTGTGATGTACTGGACTCTGCTGATGTTGATGACCCTATTACACTGACCTCTGTTGAGTCTTACATATTTATACCAAGCTGTCCGATAATGATAGATATATGCGTAGTGACCACTGAGGGAGTAGCTGAAGCTGAACAGACCACCGGCTCAGGTTAGGAACCTTGCAAGGTAGAGCTGAAACCTCTTCTTGACATTGGTGGTATATTTAAGGAGAGGACGAAGAAATGGCATGACAAACAAATACTGCGCATAAAATTCAATGAGGGCGAGCGAGTTCTTGTCTACGACTCCCACTATAGATTATTTCCTAGGAAGCTACGCACCAAGTGGAGTGGTCCATGCACAGAGAAGAGACCATACACAAACGGCCACATGGAGTTTAGCATTAAGGGAGGAAAATCAATGGTGGTCAATGGGCAGCGCTTTCAAGATTACCACGTTCTGAAGCACCTGTCACCACCTGAAGGCATTGATGATAACCTACTTCTCGGTATGGGATCTCGGCAAGGGACTTACCGAGAATGCTTCTAATTCTACCTCCCTAGCTATGTCTTGCCAAGACGTTAAACTAGGCCTCTTCAGGGAGTAACCCACGCTGTAAGTATTAGTTAGTTGCATTTTTCATTTGCATTATGTGTGGACATTTCAAGGTTCTAAGTGTGGAGTGCACCGCTAGCCCCTCCACGATTTTCGATCCTAACCTATCACTTGTGCAACTATATATTTTTGTCTATTTATCCCAGCTCATGAGTCACGTTTCACTCCCCGGGCATTGCTTAATCTCTATGGATATCGAGCTATCACACACGAGGGAAGTTCCTATGCGCCTTTTCTTATCTTTTATTTCTTTGCTTAGGGACTAAGCTCATTTTTAAGTGTAGAGTGGGCAACGCATAGTCACATACATCGCATATCACACATTCACTCTTGCATATGCTCAACTGTCTATGTATTGCAATTGAAATCCTCATTTTTCTACGATACTCCTTGTTGATTGTCATTCTTTTAGATTCGAAGTCTAGGACTTAAAATAGTTGTATTCGTGTGTGTATTCTCTCGTGTCAGTATCATTGCTAGCCTTTGCCTATCATACATTTTACGTAGTTCTTGAAGCATGTTTGAGACTTGATATCAGTAGGCACCGGTACAAAATGTCAAAAACTTAAATTGCATCTCTTTTTCTAGGTGACCTTAGTACTAGTATGTGCTTCTCTATACTTGTTGTAATTTGCATACGCCCACCTTTACTCATACACTATGTCAAGTTTTAAGTGTGGAGTTAGAAAGAAAAAAATAAAGTTAAAAGAGGGGCAAAAATGGGCCCCATTCAAGAACACAGTTTTGAATTTTCAAAAGAGGGTGAAAAATTGACCCCAAGCATAGCTGTTATTGAAGAAAAAAGAGAAGAAAAATAATACCAAGGGCAAAGTGAGAAAAGTCACCCCTTATGTATGAAAAAAAATTTTCTACCCCTTTTTGCTTGATGTAGTGTATTTCCACCTCTTCATTGCGTGCAGCCATGACTTGTCTTGAGAATTCATGTATTAGAAACTAAGGGACGATCCTCGTGCTTGCACTAAAATTTTAATGTGACTTTCGTACTATTTTTCAGAAAATTCTTAAGCCAGGCTCCTCTTCTCTTACTGGTCATTGTCTAGTCCTTGGCACTTGAGAATGAGCTTTGCGCCAAGAGCCCATGGACTATCCCTAGATAGCATATGTGAATGGCGAACATGTTTTGTGTAACTATTCATGTTCTTATTGCCTTGTTATAGAACTATTGAGAACATGTGATGAGTCGCTTGCTATCCGTGTGTACTCACTGTTTGAATGCATAACTCGTTTAATCTATGACTGTCTGACAACTTTGATGAAGATGTTTGACCTAAATTCGAGGTAACACGATGAATGTGAGGTATGACATGACTTTACTGTGACTCGTTGAGCATCATTTCATGCATACACGTTAGTTAGTTGTACATGGGATTTTTAGGTAGTCCCATTCCTGAAAACCTTCACGAGACTATACTCGTCCTACTAGGGTAGCGTAGGGGTTTAAAGGCTTGATGCATATTGACGGAGCCCACCGCACTGTCGTTAAGGTGCGGTGTTCTCTGTGCAAAAGCAAATTTATATCTCCGCTACTCGTGACCTTACTACTGGGTAGCAAATGGTAAGTAGGGGTCAAACCCAAGGGAATTAGGGGGATAAGTTGTTCTTTGAGGGATCGTACAGGGAGGGAGCGTGTTTTAGGTTGATTGAGGTTTTAGTGCGGAAAAGTAAGTGTTTTTTTGGTTGGTTTTGGTTTTTAGTGCGGAAAAGTAAATGACAAAAAAATAAATACTGAAAATAAAAGGAAGAAGACTTACAGCGGTTGTTGCGTGATTGGCAAGTCTTCCGGGAGGTGAGCAGTTGATAAGGCAGTAAATGCAGGTGGTGTTTTTAATCTAAGGAAATCATTCGGTTTCGGGGGCCTTGTATCATATCCTGTTTATCATTGACCCTTAGTGATCCTACTAAGTATTCAAACGTGTATCGAGGCCATTTCAAGCGCTCGATTTGCACACACTGTCTAGCCCATTTCAAGGTCGTAGAGCACTTGTTCTATTTAGACTAGCACCCCATTTCAAGGTATACTAGCCTATGTGCATCCATTTGAACAATCATTTCCGATCAATCCAAATGGTGTTTTAGAGAGGTTGAACTCCTCAGATAAGCTTTGCCATTTCAAGCATCCACTTACCCGAGTATTTTCACAAACCCCACGGAAGAGTTTTGCCATTTCAAGCATCCACTCAACCTTGGAAGTTCTGACCTAATATATGGCACATAGAACAAATTTTGAATACAAAGAAGAGGCACTAAGAGTATGGCCTAAAACATTTTATGATACAAGTACACCCCTTCAACCGAATGAAGAGTTTAGCTACGAATATCCATAGAGGTGGATACCATAGCTAAATACTCGAGGGTTTTTGAAAGACAGTAAGTAAAGGATCAAATTATGTCCCCTGTTCAAGCTTGTGTCCAGGGTACTGTTGCGACAGACCTGGGACTCTTTGCACAACAGTTCAACGTACAGAGATTGAACTCTTATCACAACAGTTTCAGCAAACAGATAAAAGCAGTAGAGACTCACAGACTGATAACCCAGTTTGGCTCCGCCTACTCTGGGGGGTTTCCCACACCCGAAAAAGAGACATCAAATCTTTATTACGAGTATAGGAATTCCACAGGGACTTACACTTACACCTTGTAATAGCCTATCCTTAATACTCCGTCTCTCAGATTTGCAACCGAGGTTCACCGCAATTCCCCTCGATCCCCTTCGTTCAGAACCTCCAGTCTGAACGTTCTCGACCTTCTCCAGAAGCTCGGATGCTTTCTCTCGAAAGCTTGTTCACCTTTGTTGTGTGCGGCAGTTGATACGCTTCAGGCAGTCTGTGTTGCACTTGAACAGACTGCACTTGCACTGGTGTATTCTCAATGAGAAAAACACAGCCGGCCGTCGCTTTCTTCTTCTCCAATCAGCAGGATATGCTCGTGTGTAACTGATCTTTGAAAGCGATGAGAATTAGGGTTGCTCTTGCAATGTATTTATATGCTTCGAGCGAAACCCTAATTCGCCCAAGATAATCCCATCAAATATTTAGGAAATATTCTTAGATATTTGATGAATATCTTTTGAATCGGTTGGAAGATAATCCGAAGTCTTCTTACCCAAGTAAGCTTTTCCGCCTTGATGTAAATATTCATTCGAATATCTATTGCTTGAATAAGTCGCTGGCCGTCATCATATTGACGAGATCTTCGTAGTCCAATATCTTCCGGGAACTATCCTTGCATTTTATCCACGCTGTGTACGAGTGTTAGGATATGTTCGAACTCCCCCTGAACACCTGCTCGAACTGTCTAAGCTACATTTTGCCAAACACATGCCACTTACGGGAACATCAATCTCCCCCTTGGCATTTTGGCAAAACCAAATCATCTAGATATCTACTACTAGCTAACTATCTAGACTTAGACATCTTGAGGGAGCACAAAATTTGTCCTCTCAAAAATGCTCCCCCTTTTTTCCATAAACTGGCAAGGGGTCCAACTAGTTCGAACAGTCAAGTAAAATAAATTGTGCCAGAACAAGCACATATGAGCAGAATGTTTGAAAAAGTTCAGAGAGTTTAGTGTTTCAATGGACCTTTAATCGGAAGCTTCTTCAATGGAGTCTTCTTTAGAGGCTGTAGCTTCTGATTCATCATCACTGGGGTAGCTGAGTGCTCGAGCAAGCCTGTTGATCCGGCGGCGCTGTTATTTTTCCGCAGCAATGATAGCCTGTAGGTCCTTCAGAAGTTTGCTCCTCTCATCCATTCCCATTCTAGCTCCCCCTCGACTGGATTCCCCAAATTCTTTACCTGGCTTGCTGCCCCCTTTCAGATCATTCACATGTCGCCCTTTGTATAACTTGTGGTCCACTGTGAATTTGCTGGGAGCTTTAGTAAGGAGATCAGACGGGGCTTTCAAATCAGGGGCTTGATGAATAATCAGCTCATAAATCAGGGATGGAAAGCAGATCTGGTGTAGAGTTCTCATCGATGTGGCGTGTTCAGCAATCTGTTTGAACATTATTCTGCCCAGGTTGAACTTTCGCTTGTTGCCTATCTGATATCAGATAGACAGATCTGCTGTATGCACAACTGACTCAGGCCTCCACTGAACAGAGCCTGCAGTGATGGTGCTCACTATCTTCTCAAAGCTGGATTCTTCTTCATCAACTGTTGGGTCGTCCATGGAGAAATATACATTGATCAGTTCTGGATCAATCTTGATCCTTCTTCCTCTCACATAGAAGACCCCATACTCAGCCTCTCCAATGACCCCAAACTTGGGAGGCAAGTTTGCCATGGCCTCATGCACCGGTTGTTCGTTGAACGGTTTGCATCTGTCCAACGTCCAGAATAGATCCGACTCTTTAAGTACCTTAATCACTTCTTCCCCTTTGTAACTCGATGCATCCAGCAGCCTCTCCGGTATGATTTTCCTTTTCAGCACACATTCCCATTTCAACGCAGCTTCTTTGTTCACGAACCACACTCCTTTCTTGACCTTACCGACTGGGACAGTCTCAGATTCAGGGGATGGGACTTCACATCTCCCAGCATCTTCAGAGATGGGAAATGCAGCAATGCGCTTTCTTTTCTTGGAAGAGCCAGCTCCCCCTGCACCACTGCTGACTTCAGCAACCTTCTGAGCTGGTTCCTTTGTAGACGTAGCAAAGGCAACCTTTTTCTTTTCCTTCCCCTTTGTTGTCCTCTTGAGGTTGACAAGGGGAACACTGTCTTGGTCATCTTCTGAAAGGGTAACACCTTCTGCTGCTGATATAGGGGCATCCTTACGAATGGATGGTTCATCTTCCTTCAAATGATACCTACGACGATCACCTTGAACTGTCATTGTTTCTTCACTCATTACTTTCTCTGGAACTACTCCAGACTTGACTTTAGTCGGAACACTCTGTTCCTCTGTTGGAGCACTTGAGACCTTTTCAGTACCAGACTCTTCTGCTTCAACACCCAGGTAACGCAGACCTTCCTCTGGAGCTGGTGCTGTTTGAGCTTCAGTCTGAACAGAGGGTTCCACTGTTGAACCGCTTACAGCTTTCTCTGCAGCTCTTCCAGTCTCAACACCAGACTGAACACTTGGTTCCATGGGTGGAACACTTGAAGCTTTGTCTGCCTCAGATTCTTTTGCCCCTACAGCCTGATCATACTGAGCTTCTTCCTGACTCTTTTCCTTTTCCAGGTCTTCCATGACATCATCAATGTCCTTGTACAAATTCTCTAACTCCTCATCACTTTCTGCTGGGTTTGATTCTTTCAACACATCAGTCTTCCCTGATGGATTAATTTCTTCTATCATAGCCTCAGCATCTAAACTGGACCCTTCTACAGTCATTACTCCTTGGTTCTCAGATGGATCAGCATCACTCATCACCACATTCCTCTTCCCCGAGGACTCGATGAACTTCTCTGTTTCTTCATCGGACATTGCAATCTTCCTTCCTCGAGTGGCATAGATCTGGGCTAGATATTTACTGGGAGAGTCACTGGCCCGCTTCACCTTCTTCATGCGACCAGCCTTCCGAGGAATGTATCCTGTGGCGAAGATCTTTTCTCTCCACGTTCCTGAGCCTCCAGCCCCCTTGCTGGGTTCCTCTTCCACAGTCTTGACGGACTTCTTTTTAACAACTTAGATTGCAGACGAACTTGTGGAGTTGAATCCATAGTGGCCGGCTGAGAAATTTCAGTGGTAACTCCTTTAGCAGGCTTCTCTTTGGCCAAAGTTTCGGTAACAGAGTGTAAAGGCGACGCCTTTTTCATCTTCGCAGCTTTTGATTTCGGAATCTTTGATTTCGCCGCCAACGCCTTTGAGGTTTGCATGCTCTCTTTGCTTTTCTCCGCAGATTTAGCATTGGATTTTGCTGACTTCCTGGTGTTCACCATTGTCGGTTGAGGAAGGAGCAGTTGAGAGGAGAGTTCCGTTCTAGGGTTTTCGAGAGAGAGAGAGAACGATACTCAGGGAAATCAAATTTTTCTATATGACTTTTCAGCTTTCCATAATCGTCAACCGAAAAAATCTTCAAGGATATTTAAAAAATATTTTCCAAGTTGTCGAGACTTCTGTTCCAGCTCTCTTTATTAGGTGGTCAGTCCAACTGTTCAGCTGGAGATTCGACTATGACTGACCACCGTCGGATGCTTTCAGTGGTTGACACCACATAGACCCCCTGGGGATCTGGGTGTTCCACTCCGTGACCTGCCATATGGTTTGACAAAAGTATGCTGCATCAAGTTACCATCTTTCGTGAGCATTCATATTTTCTTGTACGGCTCCAGGCAAATTTCTGTGGGCAGTGTATGAACTCCTGTCGCAACTGTACCGCCGTCTGATTCAACAGCTTCCTGGGACACCCGGCAACATTGATTTGTGCGCATCGACAATCAGATCTTGTGTGCAAGGTCTTATCCACTCCCCCTCGCAGAAAACTAGGTTGAGCGTTTGCACATGGGAGAGCAACCGGTTGCTGGCCATGGTTCTCATTGTTCATTGACTCCGTCAGACCCATCCTAATAGTGTAGCAGTTATTGGCATCCCTTTTTCCTTTCATCAGTGTATCGCCATTCTGGTCTAGTACAAGATATGAGTAGCTGGAGAATGACACATAGTGTCCATCGTCGCATAGTTGACTAATGCTGATAAGATTCCTGGTCAGTCCCTTAACAAGGAGGGTGTTCTTGAGTGCAGGGAGATCCGGAACCATCAATGTCCCACAGCCGATCACCTGACCCTTTTCACCATCCCCGAAGGTGACAAACCACATATGCTCAACAGGTCTAATATGGATAAGATATTGAGAGTTACCTGTCATGTGTGCGGAGCATCCGCTGTCGAAGTGCCAACTATCATGCGATGAGTAGTTTGAGGTGTAACAGGCCACCATGCAGACGGTTCGGTCTTCCTTTTGAACCCAGACTTGTTTCTGTTGCGGTATGGTTCGTTGATGGAAAGCACGTCTTTCGGCTAGAAACAGACGACACTTTAGTTTGATGTGACCCATCTGATTGTAATACCAGCAAGTGCTCCATTCTTTCCTTTGCGCTGAATGAGAGCCGAAGTGCACCGTATCAGTCCTTCTTTGACCGCTATTGGGTTGTTCTGGGTGCAAGTCTATTTTCTGTCTGGGGTGTTATCTCACCTTCAGTTCTGACTTCTGTTCCGACACCGGTCTTGTTTTAAAAAACCTCATACCTTTTGAGTTGCCTTCTCCTGTGAACCCCAATCCTCTATGTCCGGACTCCATTCTCTGAGATCTAAGAATATCATTTAAGTTTTTAGTGCCAGAGTTAAGCATTCTTACCGTCTGTTTGAGGTGATTGAGTTCCTCCTTAGTGTCAGAGTGTTCCATCTTCTCAGATTCTAGCTGAAGTTCCAGCTGTTCTACCTTTCTTAGTTGGAACATTTCTTTGCGCTGTAGATCAACGATGGTTTTTCTCAGGCCCACCATGCCTACAGGATGAGTGTCCCGATCCTTCTCTATTTCGACTTTTAGAGAGGAGACAGTACCCAGGAGTTCCATTTTTTGAACAAGAAGACCCAGCCTTTCCTGTTTTATCTCAGCTAGTTGAGAAGTCTGTGAGTTAATTATACCTTCCAGTTCTGCCTTTAGTGTCAGCAGTATCTCGACCTCCTGCCATACCTTGTCCTTTTCCATAGTGACGCTTGCCACTGTGTCATTTAGCTTCTTGTTTATCTTGATCAGAAGCAGCCACTTCTCATATAGATCTTTATATGTCTGAGCCAGAGAGTCCTGCGTGAGTTCTTCATTGTCACTGTCCGAGGGGTCTTCACCTGGGAGTTCCAGCTGAGGTGGAACAGTTTCACTTGTGCTGCTACATTCATCCAGAGTTGTGACAAAGGCCACAAAGTTTGTGGTTTCACCTTTTTCTTCGTCTGACTCACTGTCGCTAAAGCTCGCCACCATCGCCTTCTTCTTCATGAGAGTGTTTGCACACTGTGAAGCAATGTGGCCGAAACCCTTGCATTCATGACACTGAATCTCTTCTTTTCCTTTGTCAGACAAGTCTTTCCTCGAATCAGTTGACCTTGGCCTGCTGGATTTCCAGTTTCGGTAACCAGTTGACGAAGACTGACCTTGTTCTGGGCCACGTCTGTTGATTTTCCGCACCATTCTTCCAAAGTTCTGTGCCATCATGGCCAGTTGCTCAGTGGTGCACCCAGAATCCAGTTTGTCTTCCGTTATATCTGCTTTAAGAGCGATTACCTTCTCTTCTCTGGTTTGGAAGTCATGATTGATCTCGTAAGTTCTCAGAGAACCCATTAGCTCGTCTAGCTTCAGTGTGGTGATATCATGCATTTCCTCAATGGCCGTGACTTTCATGGCAAATCTCGGAGGAAGAGACCTTAGGACCTTACTGGCCAATCTTTCTTCATCGATGGGTTTCCCTAGTGCAGATGCCTCGTTGGACAGTTCCAGGACTCTGGTGTTGTACTCAGTGATGGTTTCACTCTCCTTCATCTTCATCTCTTCGAACCTGGTTGTGACAGCTTGCATGCGGGAGTTGCAAAATTTGTCTGTTCCTTCAAAAGCTATATGGAGGATATCCCATGCTTCCTTGGCCACTTCACAGTTGATGATTAGCTTCATGACGTTTTCATCTACTGCCGAGAAAATTGCGTTCATTGCCTTTGAGTTGCCCATGGAAGCTTTGTCCTCCTCTTCTGTCCACAGAGCTTCTGGTTTGGCGATCGGTTCTCCAGTGAGATTGTTCATTATGGGCTCCGTCCACCCTTTCAGAACAGCCTTCCATGCCTTTTCGTCTAGCGATTTTAGAAAAGATCTCATCACAGGCTTCCATGTGGCATAGTTTGATCCTTCGAGCAGCGGGGGTCTGGTTATGCTTTGTTCTTCCTTCAGAGTCATCTTGAACAGTTCAGGATCCCACTCAGTGTGTCGAGTGTTTGGCTCTGATACCAATTGAAATTATGTCCCCTGTTCAAGCTTGTGTCCAGGGTACTGTTGCGACAGACCTGGGACTCTTTGCACAACAGTTCAACAAACAGAGATTGAACTCTTATCACAACAGTTTCAGCAAACAGATAAAAGCAGTAGAGACTCATAGACTGATAACACAGTTCGGCTCCACCTACTCTGGGGGGTTTCCCACACCCGAAAAAGGGACATCAAATCTTTATTATGAGTATAGGAATTCCAAAGGGACTTACATTTACACCTTGTAATAGCCTATCCTTAATACTCCGTCTCTCAGATTTGCAACCGAGGTTCACCGCAATTCCCCTCGATCCCCTTCGTTCAGAACCTCCAGTCTGAACGTTCTCGACCTTCTCCAGAAGCTCGGATGCTTTCTCTCGAAAGATTGTGCACCTTTGTTGTGTGCGGCAGTTGATACGCTTCAGGCAGTCTATGTTGCACTTGAACAGACTGCACTTGCTCCGGTGTATTCTCAATGAGAAAAACACAATCGGCCGTCGCTTTCTTCTTCTCCAATCAGCAGGATGTGCTCGTGTGTAACTGATCTTTGAAAGCGATGAGAATTAGGGTTGCTCTTGCAATGTATTTATATGCTTCGAGGGAAACCCTAATTCGCCCAAGATAATCCCATCAAATATTTAAGAAATATTCCTAGATATTTGATGAATATCTTTTGAATCGGTTGGAAGATAATCCGAAGTCTTCTTGCCCAAGTAAGCTTTGCCGCCTTGATGTAAATATTCATTCAAATATCTATTGCTTGAATAAGTCACTGGCCGTCATCATATTGATGAGATCTTCGTAGTCCAATATCTTTCGGGAACTATCCTTGCGTTTTTGTCCACGCTGTGTACGAGTGTTAGGATATGTTCGAACTCCCCCTGAACACCTGCTCGAACTGTCTAAGCCTTGTTTTGCCAAACACATGCCACTTACGTGAACATCAAAGGAGAATACTCAAGAACCAACAGGAGTATTCTCAAAAACTACTATAATACTCAAGAACCGACAGGAGTATTATAGATTTTATAACAAAAGCTTACAAAAGTGCCAACTTTCTAGAGAGATAAGTGAAGTGTTTGTAATGAAGATGGGATTGTGTATTGTGGGATGATGATTACAAAGGGAAGGTCTCCTTTTATAGGCATGGAGGAGCCATGAGATCACAACACTTGTCACATGGGGGGAGAAGACTCAACACATGGCATGAGATCCATGGAGGAGCTCAAAGCCGCCGGTCCTCTTGGAGTTTTCCTCCTTAGCCGCCGCCCATGTGGCTTGCAAGGAGAGGAGGAGAGGAGTTTGTGAGGGAGGAGCCTCTGGCTAGGTGGCATGAGGAGAGTGGTTTGTGAGTTTTGTGAAGTTTTCCCAAAACTATCGGTTCATTTCTGCTCCGGACTGACTCTGGTTGCTCTTCGGTTGGACTTGTTTTGAGTGATTCCACGTCAGGTTCATGATATTTGTACAGTCGGCATCTGGTCGTGACCTTGTAATGACTCGTAATATCTTTTCAGCTTAAAAACTCCTCCTTAGCCTGTATTCTCTCTAGACTCCAAAATACCCTGTAGATAAATATCGGAACTAACAAGCAAAAGTTAAATAGACAAACAGTCTATTTTGGTGGGTTTAACTGTGTTTATGATTCATACAATTATGGTCCATCAGATTACCCCACACTTTTAGTTGTTCGTCCCGAACAATGCTATTAAAGGGCGGCACACACTATCTAAGTAAACTTTTAAAATATGAAAGTGAGACTGTGGGACTAGATTTATCCTAATTCATGCATTACTACTTATTACCAAATTAAACCGTGTAAATAAATAGAAGAAACTTGATACTTGTACCTTCGTGCCGAGATGCAAATTATTTTGGATGTTTCGGGAGATAGCCCTTTTCAGGCTCCTGAACTGCATTCTCGGGACCGTCTCGCACTATATGGTTTCCTTGTAGCTTTCTCTAGCACGTGATTCGGTTCGGGTTTCACTGAGTTGAGCCTTTTTTATTTTCTTTTTGGCGAGGGACAGCTTTTTTGTAGTGAATCGGCCTTTGGCCTTTGATTTGACTCTTTGAGTACTTCACTTTTGTTCGGTTAAAACCTTCACAATTTTGGGCCTTTGGCCTCTTGATTTGCTTCTTTGAGCTTTTGCCTTTTTGTGGCTTGCTAGTCCATTTTCTCAAGCCTTTTTGGGAGGTCCAATCATCGCCCGCGAGCATACGGAAATACCTCCCCGCTCTCTCTCATCCTTGCCGTTTTGCGCGAGTCAAAATGAGGGTCGCTCATTTATTTTCCCGGCTACTCTGACTAGAGATAGGACGGTTTGATTCCCGTCCCGCCTTTTTTCTTTTTGCATAAACACTGCATGGCGGAGATGACTTCTGACTCAACTGAAACCCGAAGTGCTGCCTCCACTGACTTCGAAAACCATATAGTTAGATTCGATCCTTTGAGTGCTTGCCAAGCCTCTCTAGGGCAGTTTATGTCAACTCCACATCCCCTGTTTATCTCAGCACAAAGGGACAAATGAGAAGTTACATTCTAAGTTTTTAAACAGTTGAATTTTCACAAGGTTATTGCATGAATTATGATCTATCTTTTTCACATTCTCAAGTTCATATTTTCAAAAAGATAATATTAAGGGAAAAGGAAAATAAAAACATGTTATGTACACAGGCGGTTCTCACCCCACACTTTTGAACGAAGGCGTGCCTTTCAGCAAGACTTAGTTCAAAAGCCATGTAAGCAGACAATTATGAGAAGGAAATGACATTTAAGGAAAAGGGAAGAACAAAACTCCCTTTAAGGTGTCGAGCGAACGACATGGCTCGAGGCTGGATAATCGAGGGAGTTCGGCTGGGGCCTTGAACTCTTGGCATAGGCCTGGTTGGCTTGATGTTACACCCATAACCGATTCTTGAATAGTCATTTCATTCTATGCACCAAGTGGGTGAGAGCGATTTATTGGTAAAAACTAAATGACAGAAAATAAATGACTGAAAGTAAGATAGGTGTCGGGTTACCTCCCGACCAGTGCCTTTGTTTAACGTCGTTGGCTCGACGCATGGGGATCACTGGTTTGGATCCCATGGGTGGCTCAGGTCATATTTCGCCACCGTTCCTGTGTTGATTTTTGCCTTGCCTTTCCCCGATTTCTTGTGAGATGATGTGCTTGGGTCCAGTTCCCATGGTTCTGGTGGTTTCTCCTTCCAACGTCTCTGAGAAGGCGAGGGACCCTTCACTACTAGTCTCTTGAACTGGGTTTTCTGGTGTTTAGGGCTGCCTTGTCTAGTTATGGTGAAAACATGCTCCATCGAGGAGTCGTTCTGCTCAGGCCCTTTTCCCATCCTCCTTTTAGCCTCTTCATGGATCACGTAGTTTTCAGTGGTGTTTTGGACTTCTTCCCTTGTTGGCACCTCCTCGAGATCCCATGAGGATTTTTCCTCGTTGCTTCCGATGCTTTCCATGTCTGATTCTTCCGATGGCTTGGGAGTATTTTCTTCATCTGTCTCTGGACCAGCCTCTTCTATCTGCATTCCTCGGCCAGCTTGGGGTATTCGTTTTGTGGCTGCGGCCAGGTCATCTATGAGGTTCCACATGTCTGCTATGGATAAGTTCCCGGCTGATCTTCTCATTGCTTCGTTAATCCTTGTCAGCTCATCGGCCCTCATCCCACGAAGAAATTTTTGAAGAAGAACTTTCTTCGCGAATCCATGGTGCGGGCAGCTTGAGATGATGGTGTCATAGTTCTTGTAGTATTCGTCCAAAGTCTCATCCCAGGATTGTTGCAGGCACATGATCTTCTCACGGGTTTTTTGGCGTAAGGATGGGGGGAGAATTCCCTCAGGAATGGAACGCAAAGATCCACAAAATGTTCTGCACGACTAGCGGTTGATGTGTAATACCAAATTGTCGCAAAATCAGTTAGAGAAAATTTGAAGCATTTAAGCTTAAATTCCTCTAACATTTCATTTTCAGGTTTTATGTGGCGGCAAATGTGGTGAAAGTTTCGGCAATGTTGTACTGAGTCTTCTCCATCCGTACCTCCGAATAGAGGAAGATGTCTTGTTGTCCATGCATACATAGTGGGTAGCGTGATGAAGAAATGAGAAGGGAAGGGTAAGAACAACTAATCCGCCGGCTAATTCCTTGGCAACGGCGCCAGTTTTGACGGAGCCCACCGCACTGTCGTTAAGGTGCGGTGTTCTCTGTGCAAAAGCAAATTTATATATATGCCACTCGTGACCTTACTACTGGGTAGCAAATGGCAAGTAGGGGTCGAACCCAAGGGAATTAGGGGGATAAGTTGTTCTTTGAGGGATCGTACGGGGAGGGAGCGTGTTTTAGGTTGATTGAGGTTTTAGTGCGGAAAAGTAAGTGTTTTTTTGGTTGGTTTTGGTTTTTAGTGTAGAAAAGTAAATGACAGAAAAATAAATACTGAAAATAAAAGGAAGAAGACTTACAGCGGTTGTTGCGTGATTGGCAAGTCTTCCGGGAGGTGAGCAGTTGATAAGGTAGTAAATGCAGGTGGTGTTTTTAATCTAAGGAAAGCATTCGGTTTCGGGGGCCTTGTATCATAGCCTGTTTATCATTGACCCTTAGTGATCCTACTAAGTATTCAAACGTGTATCTAGGCCATTTCAAGCGCTCGATTTGTACACACTGTCTAGCCCATTTCAAGGTCGTAGAGCACTTGTTCTATTTAGACTAGCACCCCATTTCAAGGTATACTAGCCTATGTGCATCCATTTGAACAATCATTTCTGATCAATCCAAATGGTGTTTTAAAGAGGTCGAACTCCTCAGATAAGCTTTGCCATTTCAAGCATCCACTTACTCGAGTATGTTCACGAACCCCACGGAAGAGTTTTGCCATTTCAAGCATCCACTCAACCTTGGAAGTTCTGACCTAATATATGGCACTTAGAACAAGTTTTGAATACAAAGAAGAGGCACTAAGAGTATGGCCTAAAACATTTTATGATACAAGTACACCCCTTCAACCGAATGAAGAGTTTAGCTATGAATATCCATAGAGGTGGATACCATAGCTAAATACTCGAGGGTTTTTGAAAGACAGTAAGTAAAGGAGAATACTCAAGAACCAACAGGAGTATTCTAAAAAACTACTATAATACTCAAGAACCGACAGGAGTATTATTGATTTTATAAGAAAAGCTTACAAAAGTGCCAACTTTCTAGAGAGATAAGTGAAGTGTTTGTAATGAAGATGGGATTGTGTATTGTGGGATGATGATTACAAAGGGAAGGTCTCCTTTTATAGGCATGGAGGAGCCATGAGATCACAACACTTGTCACATGGGGGGAGAAGACTCAACACATGGCATGAGATCCATGGAGGAGCTCAAAGCCGCCGGTCCTCTTGGAGTTTTCCTCCTTAGCCGCCGCCTATGTGGCTTGTAAGGAGAGGAGGAGAGGAGTTTGTGAGGGAGGAGCCACCGGCTAGGTGGCACTAGGAGAGTGGTTTGTGAGTTTTGTGAAGTTTTCACAAAACTATCGGTTCATTTCTGCTCCGGACTGACTCTGGTTGCTCTTCGGTTGGACTAGTTTTGAGTGATTCCACGTCAGGTTCATGATATTTGTACAGTCAGCATCTGGTCGTGACCTTGGAATGACTCGTAATATCTTTTCAGCTTAAAAACTCCTTCTTAGCCTGTATTCTCTCTAGACTCCAAAATACCCTGTAGATAAATATCGGAACTAACAAGCAAAAGTTAAATAGACAAACAGTCTAATTTGGTGGGTTTAACTGTGTTTATGATTCATACAATTATGGTCCATCACATATGCTAAATGCATTCGTGTCCTCTACGACAGTGAGTTATGTTTTTATTATTTTTTGTTTTAGTTAGGATTGATCACATGACACTTGAGCGAGTAGCTTAGAGGCATATGGTTGTTGAGCCTCATATGGACTAGCATTTATTCTGCCATTTGTTCGACATTTGTTCGAGATGAACAAATCCTAAGTGTGGAGTATTTTGATCAGTCAATATTTTGACTAGTTATTTGCTCCATACAATAAAGGATAACACTTGTTCTCCCGATTAATTGTCATCATTTGATCCTTTTCCCCTAGTGTTTTAGGTCAATCGACGCGATGAGCACTTCGGATTCCGTCCAAATTAAATCAATGCAAAATAGGCGAAAAAGCTCACAAGGGAGGTCCAACCGACAGGGTGGAGTCGAAGCAGAGGCAAAGCTCGCCCAAGCTCCGAGACGCTCACCCGAGCTTGCGCACTACACAGACACGCTGCCAGAATCTGCTCGACCGAGCTCCCTTTAGCTCACCCGAGCTCCGAGGCCATGATCGAGTCGACTTAAGGAAATCAAGCCTGAACTTGAGTAAGCTCAACCGAGCCTCGCTGCCATGGATCGACACTGCCGCATTACGCTCGCCCAAGCTCGGAGAGGCTCGCTCGGTCGACAAATCAAAGCAGCTTTGTGAAGCCCAAAACCAGCTGACCGGCTGGGAGTTCCTCACTCAGCCAGCCAACCGGCTGGCCGTTAAAGTCAGAATTTATACTTATTTCCTAAAATCGTTTTGGACTTTCTTTGGCCTATTTTTGGGAAATAAAAGGAGGGCGAGTGAGATCGACCAAGTGTGCGAGATTGACGAGAGTTTTTTAGAGCTTGAAGGAGAAAACTCTAACTTGGAGAAGAAGACAGAGCACCACATCGCGAGAGATTGAGGATTCAACAAGCTACATCGTCTACACGGTTTCCTCGTCCTTAATTTCTTTTTCTACACTGGTTAACTTACTATGAATAGTGAGTAGTCTTCTTTTTTCTTGGATCCTTCAGATTCCGTGCCATGTACCCAACTCTTCATGTGATCAATTGAACATTTTTCATTAATGCAATTCGAATATTCAATTTCATTGTGCTTAATTTTATCATTTTTGCAAGTTTTACATTGAATGGGATGTTTGCATGCTAGAACATTTTTAGGTTGATTACCAAAACATGAATGGGTCCTAGGTATTAAGCAGATTGTATGAAATTGATATTAGGTCATGGTAGCTACACTGGTAGTACATGAATTAATAGGAAAGGTGACTTTATTGTCTGAAAAACCCTAAACTTAAATAATCGAGATCGTTAATAATATGTGGATGGACGGCGTTCAACAATTGAGATTACTCTAGACAATGATCCGTGGATGGGCGGCTTGTCTAGTGTTATTTTGGTTTATTTCCATATTCGATAGCATGATACGTGATATTGTTGCATGATTTGTGGGTTGGAATGGGTGAAGTTTGATCCTGGGATTCTTTCTCTGATCAAGCAAAACCTTTTCATTTTCCTGCATTTAATTTCTGCAATTTTCATCACACCAAAACCTGTAATTGTTCAGAATAGCTAAATAGGTCACTTGTTAGCTAGTATTCACACACGTTGTTCCTTGGATCGACCCTTGGCTTACCAAGATTTATAAATTGTTTTTGACTAGAATTTGACTCCTAAACCATATAACTTGACAACTATAAATGGTTAAAAATACGCTTGTCACGCATCGGCCATACTCGGGCGAGTACGGCGTCGTAGGCAAACTCGTACTTGACAACTATTCAAAGGTGCTATATTGCAGGGGAAGATGGTACTCAGGCAGGTAAGGTGACGGAGCCCACTGCAGTGTCGTTAAGGTGCGATGTTCTCTGTGCAAAATAAATTTATATCTCCGCTACTCGTACTCTACTAGTGGGTAGTAAAGGGTAAGTAGGGGTCGAACCAAAGGGAGTCAGGTGAATAGTTGTTTGATGGACCATAATTGTATGAAACATAAATGCAGTTAAACCCACCAAATTAGACTGTTTGTCTATCTAACTTCTACGTGTTAGTCCCGATATATTTTCACAGGGCATTTTAGAGACTGAAGTGAAAACACGCTAAGGAGAGGATTTTATGCTGAAAAGATAACAAGAGTCAAACCAAGGTCAAGATCATATGCCGACTGAAGAAATATCAAGGATCCTGACGTTGAATTGACCATAACAAATTAATCAGAGGAATCAGGAGTGGAGTCAAGACAGCCCGGGGAAGAAACACATTGACAGTTTTGTGAAAAGACTGCACAAAACTGTACAAAACTCACATTTGGGCAAGATGACCGACCACTTGAAGAAGTGGTGGCCAAAGGAGGAGCTCCTCCTCCTTCCACCACCGGTAACCGGCGGCTCCTCCACCCATGGTGACCGGCGGCTTTGCTCCTCCTCCACATGGCACCTCCTCCTTCCTCCTCTTCTCCTCCCTTGGATCAAAAGACATGTGCATCCATCTCCACCACCCATCTCCTCCCATTTTGGCTATAAAAGGAGGAGCTCCTCCCCTCATTTCAAACACACCTCAATCTCATTTCACTTCTCTCTCTAGAAGTTGTAATATTTGTAACGTTGTAATCTTGGCTTTGGAAATAAAGGATAGCTCCCTTGGCGCTTCAACGGTTGTAAGTAATTCTTAGTATTTATTCAACTGTTTTATTTCCTTAGTTATAATGTTTAGCGCGATGAATAGTAGCTAAACTTGTAGTTCGGTCTAAGGGGCGCTCTTGTATTATAAAATGTTTTAGACTATTAACTTAGTGTCTAGTCTAAGTATTCAAAACTTATTCTATGTGCCATATATTAAGTCAGAACGTCCAAGGTAGAGTGGATGCTTGGAATGGCAAAACTCTACAGCGGGGTTCGTAAACTTGTACGGATAAGTGGATGCTTGGAATGGCAAAGCTTATCTGAGAAGTTTGACTCATCTTAAACACCATTTGGTTGATCAAATGGATGCACATAGGCTAATATAACCGGGAATGGAGTATTAGTCTAAATAGAATAAGTGTTCTACGTCCTTGGAATAGGCTAGACAGTGTACGCAAATCGAGTGCTTGGAATGGCCTTGATACACCGTTTGAATACTTAGGAGAGTCACTAAAGGTCAATGATAAACAGGATATAATACAAGTCCCTTGAAACCGAACATTTCTCTTTAATTATAAACTGTAATTTACTTTCCAGTATTAAAATCAACCAACCAACCAATCAATCAATCAAAATAGCTGGTAGCTTTAAAACCAACCAACCGACCTTAAACACGCTCCCACGCTGCATAATCCCCCCGAAGAACAATTATTCCCCTGGTTCCCTTGGGTTCGACCCCTACTTACCAAGTACTACCCAGTAGTATAGTTGCGAGTAGCGGACTATTATAAATTTATTTGCACAATCGCTTTGACGACGAGCGGTTCTGTCATTGTTCTTTAAGTAGGACAGTTGGAGGATGGTTGTGATTTTAGTACTGAGAGAAGCGTGGGTTGGTTGTGATTTTAGTACTGAAAGTTAAAGTAACAGTTGATATTACAATTAAAGGAAAGCATTCGGTTTTAGGGGCCTTGTATCATAGTCTGTTTATCATTGACCTCTAATGATCATACTAAGTGTTCAAAGATGAATCAAGGCTATTTCTAGCTCAAGACTTGCAACATCGTTTAGAACACTTGTTCTATTTAGACTAATTCCTCCTTTCGAAGTATCTTAGCCTTATGTGCATCCATTTGATCTTCAGTTACGATCAACCAAATGGTTTTTAAAAGAGGTCGAACTCCTCAAATAAGCTTTGACCGTTAAAGCATCCACTTACCCGAGTATGTTCACGAACCCCACGGAAGAGCTTTGCCCGTTAAAGCATCCACTCAACCTTGAAAGTTCTAACCTAATATGTGGCACATAGAACAAGTTTTGAACACATAGAGGCACTAAGAGTAGGGCCTAAAACATTGTATGATACAAGTACACCCCTTCAACCGAATGAAGGGTTTAGCTACGAATATTCATGGAACAGGACATCATAGCTAAGTGCTTAAAAAGTAAAGGTTTTGAAAGACAGAAAATAAAGTTTTCGAAAGTAAAGATAGGAAAGTGAAGTTGCTGAATCGAAAAGACAGTAAAGTAAAGAAAAGAGTACTTACAAAAACCGTTAAGAGTGCTAAAGACCAAGCTTCGATTCCAAAGTAAAGTGATTACAAAGATGGTGTTGTGAATCTAGAGAGCTTCTCTCTCTACCCAAGACTATGGAGCTTTGTGGATTGTGGGATGTGGATACATTTACAAGGAGATGAAGGCTCTATTTATAGGCAAGGTGAAGGGATGAGAGCCATACACTTGTCACAAGGGAGGAGAAGAGCTCACACATGGCAAGGGATGGGTGGAGGAGCCAAAAGCCATCGGAGGTGAGTCATTCCTCCCAAAAGCCACCGGCCACATGGCTTGAGAAGAGAGGTGGAGGGCTTAGCCGCCCATGTGGTGGAGGAGGGGAGGATATGTGTGAGTGGAATGAGATCTTTTCTCCAAAAAGCCATCGGTTGGAATGTAATTCCAGTTGCCCTTTGGTTGCCTCTTCGGTTGCCCTTTGGTTGCTCCTTAGTTGACATCAAAAGATAAGTCACTTATACTTCGCATTTCACTTGTGTTCTTGATCTTTGTTGGAACAAGTCATCGGGACTCAGTTGTGGCTTGATCGGAGTATTGTCAAAGTATGGTCAGTTCTGACTTGTAATCCACTTTCAGCGTTAAGAACTCCATTTTAGCTCGTTTTCATCTTTACTCCTTGAAATGGCCTGTAGAACAAAAGTGAAACTAACAAGTAAAAGTTGTCAAGATAAAGCATCTAATTTGGTGGGTTTAACTGTCTTAATGAATCATATAAATATGGTCCATCAGATCACCCCACACTTTTAGTTGTTCGTCCCGAACAATACCATTTAAGAGATGTGCACACAATCCAAGTAAAAACTTTAAATATGAAAGTGAGACCGTGGGACTAGATTTATCTTAGTTCATGCATTACTTACTTATTACCAAACTAAACCGTGTAAATACTTAGAAGAAACTTGATACTTGTACCTTCGAGCTGAGATGCAAATTAATTTGGATGTTTCGGGAGATAGCCCTTTTCAGGCTCCTGGACTGCATTCTCTGGACCAACTCGCACTATATGGTTAACTTGTCGCTTTCTCTAGCACATGATTCGGTTCGGGTTTCACTGAGTTGAGCATTTTGATTTCTTTTTGGCGAGGGACAGCTTCTGTAGTGAATCGGCCTTTGGACTTTGGCCTTTGATATTGAGTTGGAGTTTCTTCACTTTTGTTCGGTTAAAACCTTCACAATTTTAGCCTTTGGCCTTTGATTAGCTTCTTTGAGCTTTTGCTTCTTTGTGACTTGCTAGTCCATTTTCTCAGCCTTTTTGGGAGGTCCAATCGTCGCCCGCGAGCATATGGAAATACCTCCCCGCTCTTTCTCATCCTCGCCGTTTCGCGCGGGTCAAGATGAGGGTCGCTCATCTATTTTCCCGGCTACTAGGAATAGAGATTGGACGGTTTGATTCCCGTCCCGCCTCTTGCATAAATGCTGCACGGTGGAGATGACTTCAATCTTCACTGAAACCTGAAGTGCAGCCTCCACTGACTTCGAAAACCATATAGTTAGATTCGATCCTTTGAGTGCTTGCCAAACCTCTCTAGGGCAGTTTATGTCAACTCCACATCCCCTGTATATCTCAGCACAAAGGGACAAATGAGAAGTTACATCCTAAGTTTTTAAACAGTTGAATTTTCACGAGGTAAATGCATGAATTATGATCTATCTTTTTCACATTCTTAAGTTCATATTTTCAAAAAGATAATATTAAGGGAAAAGGAAAAGAAAAAGCATGTTAACTAACTATGTACACAGGTGGTTCTCACCCCACACTTTTGAACGAAGGCGTGCCTCACAGCACGACTTAGTTCAAAAGTTTATGTAAGCAAATATATACAGGAAAGGTGAGAATGTTTCAAGGCAAAAAACTAAATGACTGAAATTAAATGACTGAAAGTAAGATAGATGTCGGGTTACCTCCCGACCAGTGCATTTGTTTAACGTCGTTAGCTCGACGCATGGGGATCACAAGTTTGGATCCCATGGTTGACTCAGGTCGTATTTCTGCGTTGTCAAGTTGACCTCGCCATGGTAGTGTTTGACTCGCTGTCCATTCACATTGAATCGGCTTCCATCCTCCATGCTTTCCAACTCAAGCATCCCATGGTTGAATACCTTAGTCACAGTATAAGGGCCGGTCCATCTTGATTTAGTTTGCCAGGCATAAGCTTCAACCGTGAGGAGAAGAGTAGCACTTGTTGTCCTTCCTCGAATGAGCGACAGAGGATGAATTTGTCATGATACAGTTTGGTCTGCGCTTTGTAGTCCGTTTGCCCTTCATAGGCCTCAAGCCGCAATTCCTCAAGCTCACACAGATTAAGCTTCCTATCTAGTCCGGCAGCCTTTAAATCCGGATTGCAATGCTTGAGCACCCAATAGGCTTTATGTTCTAATTCCACTGGAAGGTGGCATGCCTTCCCATAAACAAGTCGAAAGGGGGAGGTTCCAATTGGCGTCTTGTATGCCGTCCGATAAGCCCAAAGAGCTTCATCTAGCCTCAGACTCCAATCTTTCCTACCCGGCTTTACCATCTTTTCTAGAATACCTTTGATTTCGCGGTTGGAGATCTCCGCTTGACCATTGGTTTGGGGATGATATGCCGTGGACGTTCGGTGGTGGACATGGTAGCGCTTCAAGGTGGCAGCCATCATGCGGTTACAGAAATGAGTTCCTTGGTCGCTGATTATGGCCTTGGGTACCCCGTATCTACAAAACAGGTTAGTGCACAAAAAATCTATGACAGTCTTTGCATCGTCGCACCTTGTGGCCTTAGCTGCTACCCATTTTTACACATAATCTACAGCAACTAAAAGGTAAGTATAACCGCATGAAACTGGGAATGGTCCCATGAAATCAATGCCCCAAATCTCGAAAACATCGTTGACCATTATGGGTACTTAAGGCATCTCATTTCTAGCTGACACATTTCCTACTCTCTGACACCTATCGCATTTTTTACACTTCTCATATGCATCTCTAAATATACTTGGCCAAAAGAAGCCGCTATCTAGGATTTTCCTAGCGGTTCTCCTAGGCCCGAAGTGTCCTCCACATGCAAACTCATGGCAGAAGTTAATAACAGAAGCTATTTGATTATCGGGGATGCATCTCCTAAGTATTTGATCTGCTCCTATTTTCCATAAATAAGGATCATCCCATAAGTAATGTCTAGCATCATGCCTAAGTTTCATGCATTGTGCTTTAGTAAAAGAAGGAGGAAATGTACCTCCTACAAGGTAGTTGACGATTGAGGCATACCACGGCACCTTGGTTGAGACTACATAGAGGTGCTCGTCTGGAAATGACTCGGTTATGTGCCCCTCTTCTTCTTCTCGGACAATCCTGCTTAGATGGTCGGCCACAGTATTTTCGATCCCCTTCTTGTCCCTTATCTCCACATCGAATTCTTGCAGTAGTAGTATCCACCGAATGAGTCTTGGCCTGGCCTCCTTCTTCTTCATCAGGTAACGGATGGCAGCATGATCATAATAAACTATCACTTTTGCTCCAAGCAAATATGATCTGAACTTTTTCAGAGCGAATACCACTGCCAGGAGTTCCTTTTCGGTGGTGGAGTAGTTACGTTGGGCAGAATCTAGGGTTCGTGAGGCATAGTAGATCACACCCGCCTTCTTATCAATTTTTTGGCCAAGAACTGCTCCCACAGCAAAGTCGCTTGCGTCGCACATGATTTCGAATGGTTTTCCCCAATCCGGAGTTTGGATGATGGGTGTGCTAGTGAGGGCTTTCTTCAGATCATCAAAGGCCTCCTTGCATGCATCGGTGAATTCAAAAGGAACTTCTTTTTGGAGAAGAGTGGATAGAGGCAACGCCTTTTTGGA